>OX419755.1:19360516-20618405 GCA_948567375.1 Lunularia cruciata | reverse complement strand
ACCACCAATATTATTTGTTCCAAAGAAGTATGGAGGACTTCATTTTTGTATTGATTATCACGGGCTCAATAAAAAAACAATGAAGAATGTATATCCTTTGCCTCAAATTGATAACTTGCTTCATCAATTGAGTGGGGCATGCTACTTCTCCAAGTTGGATCTTTGTAGTGGCTATTGGCAAATCCCCATTGCAAAATATTTCCTTTCTCACAAGGTATGGGTATTTTGAATGGAGAGTTCTACCATTTGGGCTCACTAATGCTCCAACAATCTTCATAGATCATATGCATTAGGTGTTGGACGGACTATTGGATCGGTATGTGGTGGTATTCTTGATGACATTTTAATCTATAGCAAGATGGAAGTAGAACACACAAATCAAATGTGAGAAGCCCTAAGATGACTATATCAATGGAAGTTTTATTGCAAGAAATCAAAGTGTAACTTTTTGCAAACGGAAGGTACCTTCTTGGGTCACAAGATTTTATCAAAATAAATCAAGATGGAAAAGGAGAAAATCAAGGCCATTACTGATTGGCCTACTCCAAAGGATGCTACAAAAGTGTGAGCATTTAATGGCTTGGCAAGTTTTTACTGATAGTTCATCCATTATTATGCACATGTGGCCACACCATTGACTGACCTATGGGGGAAGAACTTGAGATTTCAATGGACCACCAAGCACAAAGAAGTATTCCAGAAGCTGAAATATATGGTGTCTTCAAGACCCATTCTCCAACTATATGATCCTCAACTACCTTGTGTGGTTGATTTTGATGCTTCTAAATGTGTGATTGGAGTTGTGTTGTAGCAAGAATGGGTTACATTCCATTGCCTTTGTGTCTTGCTGACTAAATATCACAAAAAGGAACTACTCTACTCAAGATCAAGAACAACTAGTAATGGTATATGCCACCAAGGTATGGAGGCATTATCTCTTGGGGAAACAAGTGATCATGCAAATTGATCACAAGCCCTTGTTGCAGACATTTCATCTGGAACACATGAAGAGTTGATATCATCAATGGGAGGAACAACTACAATTGTTTGATATCAAACTTGAGTACAAACCCAATCAATTCTATGTCATCCCCAATGCCTTATCATGATGGCTTGATTTGAAGTCTCTTCTTCTCATCACGGTGGCAATTATGACAATGTCAATCGATTTCAAAGTCCAAATTGTGTTTAGGATAGCTTTATAACAAGATCTCTTCTTTCAATTGGTACCAAGTTGTGTTGTAGCATGCAACAAGGAGTACAATACCTTCTCCTTCAAGTAAGACCTTCTATTTTGTGAGAATTAGATCTATGTTCTAGCCAAGGGTGATCTTTGATTGGTGCGCCTTCAAGAAGCCATGACTTAATGATCATTGGTCACATGGGTGTGGATAAGACCTTGGGTACCTCCAAAGCAAATAGTGGTAGCACAACATGGCAAGATGTTCAAGAGTTTGTTCAATCTTGTGAGAGCTGCCAATTATAACAAGGCCAACAACCAAAAGCCAAGTGGACTCCTTCAACCACTCCCCATTCAATTTGCTTGGTGAGAACACGTGAGCTTAGATCTCATCACATCCTTACCCAAGACCAAGCAAGGTCACACAACAATAGTGGTGTTTGTGGATAAGCTTAGTAAGCAAATCTACACAAACCTTTGATATTGTATATGCTCCAACATTGGTGCAGATCTACTTTGATAATGACTTCAAGCATCATGGGATGCCTTGTGTACTCATCTCCGATCACAATCCTTGATTCACTAGAATGTTTTAGCAAGCACTCTTCTAGATACTTGGCACCAAGCTTGCTTTATCCATAGCCTATTGTAGATTGATGGGCAAACCAAATGTGAAAATTGCACCTTGGAAGATATGCTTTGTGCCTTTGTCAACGTTCACCATACCTATTGAGACAAGTGTCTTGCAATTTTTGAGTTTGCCTACAACAATTCCAAACAAGCAAGCACCAGATTCTCTCTCTTCTTAGTTAATTTTGGCCAAGATCCACTTGTTTTAGATTCTCTTCTTGCTCTACCTCCATCTCATATTCCTCATACTCCGACCTTCTTGACGTCCATATCTCAATCTCTACAATAGCAATAACAATCTCATCTTCTTATTGCTCAAAATCTTCCAAAAGAAATGCAAACCAACACTATCATGATCTCAATTTTAAAATTGGTGATAAGGTCATGTTTTCTTCTAGTAACCTACACTTCCCACTTGATACCTAAGTCCATAAACTTGCTCTTAACTGGATATGCCAATTTGATGTCGCCAAAATCATTTCTCATGTTGCTTATCAACTCGACTTGCCTTGCCTTCTCATACAAAAATCCACCTCATCTCTCATGTTTCCAAGTTGAAACCCTTTGTTTCTAATCCATCTTCCTTTTCCTCTTGTGTCCATACTCCTCCTCCTCCCCGTCCCTATCAACAATCATGAGGAATATGAAGTTGATCATATCCTTGCACATCACCACATTAAACATAGCCGCCAACAACATATTGAGTACAAGGTTCTTTGGAGAAGGTATCTCCTTCATGATGCTACTTGAGAGCCTCTTTCTTATCTCCATAATGCACAAATGGTCATACAAGAGTTTGAAGCTTCAATGGCAACAAAGACATCACCAACTAGTGGTGGGGGAATATGTAAAAATAAGGAGTTTAGCAACAAATTTAGTCAAGGCTAACTAAGTAAATAGACCAAATTAGCCTAAATATTCTAGAAGTATCTAAAAAACTACTTAGTACCTTCCAAGTATTGAGTAACATGCATGCCAAGTGGTGACTTATAAGAGGAAGCTTCACAACTAGTTTAGCTTGCATCCTAAGTAGGTAGGTTCTAGAAGGAAGCTTCTAGAAGTTTCCAACTAGCTTGGCTTGCATGCCAAGTGGACAACTTTCTAGAAGGAAACTTCTTGAAAAGCTTCTCAAGAGCCTTGAATGCTCCCTATAAATACCAAGCCAAAGCTCATGCTAGACATTTAGAGTTTCCCTCATTCAAGTATCCCAATGTGATCTTCTATTCTCCTATTTCTCTCATCATTCTCAGTCTTTTACATGGGCCCTCAACACATCCATTATCCCATCCCATCAGCGTCCTACACAATCTTGTCTGGATTGGCCTAGCACAACATAGAAGGAGATCTAATTGCTTACATACTTGCATACAGGTCACCAACATTCCTACCCCAAAATTACATCCATACTCTAGTAGTAGCTATATAGGCTCCTCCATACTCATATTCTTGGTTACACCATTTAGACCTATCCAAGCATTTCTACCAAGTTTACCTCCACCATGGATGTACACAAGGATCCCCATGCTTTTATCTTCTTGTTGGCTCCACTCTCTCTCTCTCCTCTCTCTCTCTCTCTCTCTCTCTCTCTCTCTCTCTCTCTCCTACTATGTGTTATTTTATCCCTACTATGGCCATATTTCCACAATGTACATTACTTCTTATTGCCTACAGAGGTGTTTTGGGATATTGCAAGATTACCTCTAGGATTCATAGGTTTTTGAGAGGAGATTAGGCATCCCTCCAAGAGGATTACACCATTAGGGCCTAGGCAATAGCCAAGTGGATTGTAGAGTCTTCACAACTCCACACCTTATTTCTAGAGCATTGTCACCTTCATTACTCCTTGATGCTAGGTCAAGTAAGTGAGTACAAATAGGCAACCCAAGCACTCTTACCCTCTTGGCCAATATCTTTCTCTTTTGAGATCTGGTTTGCCTTATAGACCTTACATCCACCCACTATGGAGGACCTTCCTTCATTCCCTTATGATTACACAACCAAATGAGGAGTTTCAGCTTACCAAGTCCTTCTTTGCTCAAGCTTTACCTCACTCCTTGCATTTCTTAGCAAGTTGGACATTTTTTTAAGGTTTTGAGTACCTACAAGATTGCTTCTTCCAATGCTCCTTTTCTCCTTACATTTTTTCAACATATTGCCTTACGTCATGTGCTCCCTAGAGCAACTCATCCTTTTACTGCTTCTTGTCTCCTAGTTCTTTCAAAGGAGACCTCAAGTATGCACCTCATTGCCATTGGAGATGTGTTTTTGTTTTTGGTTTCTAATACTATTTGCTTACAACTACAATAATCATTTTCTTCCTTGTTGTCTCTACATCAATTTTTTGTGGCTACTCCAAGAAGATACAAGATGGTTATTGCAAGCATCATTGGTAGTAGTCCAAGTTGATGACTCCAATGCCTTCAACACCATTTCTTGTCTAGTGTTGTTTAGTGCTCTTTGCTCAATTGGAGATCAAAACACTTCTTGATCTTGTTTGTCCATACTTTTTCTAGTATCAAAACACCTCTATTATATAGCCACTATATTGCTACAAGAGAGTTCACACAATTGATATTCTAGAGAGCACATGGCAAGAGGTTCCCTATGGGGCCTCTCTTTGCCATAGCACACTACATGGCTTTACTATAAGTGGCAATAAATTTTCCCATCTTATCTTTTTCCATCCTTTTAAGAAAACACTCATATTTTGTGCCCTTTAGAGGATGTAGTTCAAGTGGTGTTTGTTTTCACAATAAGCTTAGAGGCCTTGGATTTACAATTCCAAACTCATGAATACAAGTTTTGGAGCCCACGTGTGGTCCCCACTCCCTTTGACTTCCCACTAGGATTCTTTTTCCCTCTAGATGGTTTGAGAGTTTTGAGCTCTCCTTTGGGACATGAAGATATTTGCAATGTATTCATCTCATGCACCTTATTCTAGGCTGCAATCCCTATTCATCAACTCCCTTGGTTGGAGAACACTCATGTGGCTTATTCCATCCTTACATGGAGTTACTTCCAAGCTATGCAAGTTGTACTTTCTACAAACAACAGGAGCTCTGAATGAACATCATCTAGTGGGAGAGACTTGTATGCAGATTGTTTTTAGATTGCAGAGTATTTAATTGTATGTTATTACTGCTGGTTGTATTTGATGCTGTTTAAAACAGTGATAAACTACAATTTTGAAAATACAGACAGGTTATTCCAATTCTTGACAAAAATCTATTTGGTAAGATCTTGGAGCCCTTGTCATTCACTCTTTATGTTTTCTATGGGTGTTGTGACTTATGAGTAAATTAAAAAGCTGAATCTTGGACCTGTTTGTAGCTAATAATCTGGAGATTCTGTAACAATGAATTTCAGTTTATCACTGGTGGAAAATGATTGGAAAGTTATAAGCAACTTTCACCCAACAATCACATTTTGAATTATCTATTGTTATCACCACTCTTTGTATAAAAAATGATGAAAATCTTTCATAAAATAATTATCCTTTTGAATATTTGGTTTTTAGAATCTCTCATTTTGGAAAAGAACCACTTCATGCATTTCACGTGATCTAATTTGGTACCTTTTGTTCAAGTAGGATGTAGTGCATAAAGTCTATATTCTTTCTAGAGTTCAATTTAATATATCTTTAGAATTGAGGTGCATTAGAGTCATTTAATTTTCTAAAATTACATTTAGTATGTTTTAGATTAGAATCAATCCAACTCGTTTACAAGTCAAAGTACAAAATTTGAAATTAGTGTAGGTATGTAAGAAAATGCTTAATATGGGTCTTTCTACCTTTTCAAAATTAAATTCTAGATTTATTTTATTATCATAATTGTTAATTTACTTTATAATTTGCTGCTTCTGAAATTATATTTTTCAGTAGTGAAACAATAATATCTTTCAATCTATTGTAGATTTATTTTATTATCAGAATTATCATTTTACTTTATACTTCGTTGCTTCTCAAAGTATATCATTCAACATTGAAACAATATGTATATCAATATGTTTCAATATATCATAAAATCATGTGTTTTATAATTCAAATTCTCCCATAAAAATGGTATGTGTTTATTAAGAAATTTTGACCTCTTGAGAGTGTTTAAACTTCTCATGAAAATAAAATATATGTATAGATTGTCCTTTTGTATGAACTTTTATTTTCATCAATTTGGATTTTTTTATTACAAGGGAGAGAACAAGTTGTAAATAGTGATGATATTTTCATGTTCTATTTACTTCTAATTTTCCGTTGATTTATGAATATCCTCACCTTGAATCATATTATACTTCATAAAATTTCAATTTACTATATTTGGAGTTTTAGGATATTCTTATATTAATGATAATACCTTTTTATGTATTCTCTTCAGCAATTAAAGAGCTATATACCAAGTGAACATCCTCAAAGAGACATGACTTGATTTACTAAGTCGAGGAGTGAGGTGTATGCAGAGAGAGAGTAATCTTTAGTTCTTTTAAGTATTCCTTACCAAAAGATTTGGTGAGTAGAAGTTTGGGGAGTCGACACACTGATTGTGCATGCCTCTTATTAACACCCTCTTAAGATACATAGAACCTATTCAAACTTTGGTAAACAGCCCACTATAGGAGCAAAGTGAGAACGAGCGAATGCATCAAAAGTTGAGTAGATCGGTCTCTAATAGGTGCAAGTATATTAAATGGTTTCAGTATCATTACTTTCTAGCTATTTTTCAGGGGTTGGAATCATGCAAGGATTTACTCTCTTTTCCTTATGAAATTTAAAATTTGTATTTTTGAAACAATTTTAGTGTGGTTCAAAATCTTGAGTCTTGTCATGATTTGTGGTGGAAGTGTTACTCTCAAATCTATGTGAAGGTCATCTCATTAGGATCCAATATCCAAGACATGTTTTTGTGCATATAATTGAGGGAGGTGATACAAAGGTATGCAAATTGATCATTTACTACAAGGTAATTCAATTAAGAACATGCTTTGTGGGATATATTACAAGTAAACATTTGGCTCACCACTTTGGATTCCTTGAAAGGAGATGCAATTTATACCAAGGTTATACATATGGTACTTCATCACAACTCTAAGTAGTGGGAATGAAAGTTCATAGACAATTACATGTAGAATAGTTATTCCAAACTAACACGGCCTTCTGTTGGGTACTCATGATAATCAATTGCATTCATTTATGGAGGCCAAGGGCCTTTATGGAAGCATGCACAACAATTGAAGGCTATGTGCACAAATTTTCCGCAATTTTGATAGTGTTGTTGTTTTTCTTGATTCTATTTCCTTGTGTGACTCCATCTCTCTTTCCTTCAACTCGTCCCTATGCTCCTTGGTGCAATCGTGCTCCTCGGTTTCAAAAAAAGTATTTCTTAATTCCATAGGAACTTGTACACAAATTTATGGTGTTTCAACTCAATATTTTTGTGTGTGACTCCCCTTTGCCTCCTCCTATATTCTCTTACCACATGCAATGGCTTCAAAAATGATGTGAGGATTTTGTACCATTACCTCTTGGTAAATTTTCTCTTTTAAACCCAATTTTAAATTTTAAAGAGCTTTGTGACAACCCGGCAAATATCACTTTTGCGGTAATCGGGTAAGTAAAGTTTGTTCCCGCAAAGATACAAGTCAAAAATGTCCAAATACAAAGTCAAAGTAACAATTTCAGTTCTTCTTGGTTGCGTCTTTAATCTCTCAGGTAGAAACCACACCCATAAGGGAGTAACAAGCATTGATTTGCAATCTTGTCACAAATTAACACTTCTTAATCACAACTCCTTCAAACAATCTTGATTGTGATGATTCAGGCTCTCCCAAAAATGGCACTTCACTGCAAAACGAATTTGCATCAGAATTGTGTTCCACCCCTCCACTGAAGGCACAACTTCCTCAATTGAAATTGCTTCACATCAACTTCGTACTGCACTCACTAATGCAGAATACTACCAACACTACAATTCCTCTCAGATCTGTCAAGGCATTGCTTCGATTGCACTTCACTCAAGATCAAACACACAAAATGAAGATCAAGGTTGCAGAATCCAACATCCAACAAGCACACTGACTTACACTTAGAATTTCTCCAAACACTCACAAACACAATTGCAAAGCTGATACTCGGAATCAAGCTCAAGCGACGAGCACTGCTTTATAGGACTTTGCTTTATCTTTTCTTAGAATTATGAGCACTGAACAACAATTCTCTACAAATGTCACTCCTAAGTAGTGAACAAATTGACAGTTCTAACAACTATACCGGTCTACAACAACTCTTCTAACCTGCAGATCCAAAATGCACCTTTTCATATCTACCTCTTCATATCTCAAAATTGTCACTAATCCAATCCGATGTCTACTTTGTCATCGGCTTTCAAACCCAAACCCAAAGTAACTTTACTTCCTACTACTCTATCTTCAAGTTTCACAACTTCTAATTCTTCTACCAGATCCAGCAATTCTCTTTCCTAGTCTGAAATTCCACTAGTGGGTAACTTATCTAACTCCTTATCTGCTGACCCACTCTTCTCTAATGTCTCCAATGGTAACTCCAAAGACATCTGCATTCCTACTTCATCTACTTTGGGTTTGGCTCTTACATCCTTCCGAAGCTTATCTATCTCCAACTTTACTAAGTCTAATCTGATCGCAATATTATCTTCTACCTCTAATATCTTCCTATCTACACAAGTCCTGAGACTTATCAATAACACGTTCAAATTTGTATCTTTCACATGTCTTTGCCTTGTCTCCTGCACCAACAATTTCAACTTGTGCAGCCTCGTTTCTTCAATCCAAACACTGGCCTTTGTACTTAACATTGCGTTCATCTTGAGGACAATCTCCTTCAATGGCTCCAATTGCATTTTCCTTTCTCTCTCCCAATCTGCACGCCAATCCTCGCTGTACATCACCAACTCTGCTTTGAACTTGGCTTTCACGGTTTCTTTCTCCTTCTCCTTCTGTTCAATCTTCTCCTCCTGATTACGAAGTAACTCTTGTAACCTCTCTTCTTCCCTATATCTTACTGCCAACTCCCTCTGGCAGAGTTGCTTCTTCTCTTCTACACTCTCCATGACTCTATCGAGCTCTTGTTCCTTTGCTACAACCCTCGCCATAGCATGATAAGTTCTACTCTTGAATCAGCAAATTGTTGCTTCAAATCTCATACTCTGCTACTTGTCTCTCCCTCGCTATGTCACTCTTCCTAACAAGCTCCTCTCAATGTACCACTTCTCTCTTCAAGTCTTCAATTACCTGAGTCTTCATTACTGCCTCCGCTCGTAGTACTTCACTTTCCTCCTCACCTCGGGTTATGATTTTCTTCAACGGGGAGTTCTTTTCTTCTTATCTCGATAAGACCTGCAAAACAGTCTTCACTTCTAGACAAGTTGACTGCATTTCCTTCTTCTTGTGCTCCAATTTCACCAACAGTGGACACATGATCTCCTGTAGGTACTCCACTCCATCACTCGCAACTACCTCTTCTTGCGTAGCAATCTCCCTTCTCACTTCTTCTTTATTCGATACTTGCCTTCATCTATGTAGTCTTCATATCGGAATTGACGCCTTGCTTCCCGAGCTTTCATTCAATTTTCTTTCACCTTACTTGGACCTGCCTCACACTTTGCCTTGCGTCTTGAGCAAACTCCCCTCTAAATCGCAGACTTTTGCTCTTTGGGCTCAAGTATTTCATCCTCCAACTTTTTGTTGTCCTCGGCCTTGATCTCCGCCTGCACTTCTTCTTCCTCCTCTGTAGCAGTTAGCACCGACTTCATTTCTCCACCTTCATCATTGTTGCTACTTGTATCTCCACTTTGTAGCATTAACTTGGGTTCCTCCTCATGTTCCGAGTCTTTGGACTTACACTCGGCTTCACCCTCCGAGTCTTTGTCTTCTGACTCAATCACCACCATACCTTGCCACGGGTTTCTTCTCCTAGTCTTTTGAGGTTTTCCCTTGTCTTCGGCTTCGGCCTGCCAACTTTGCTTCTTTGACTGTGGAGTACTCGCCTCTATCTCCACATTCTTCCCCGTCTTCTTGTAGTACTCGTCTATGCTTTGGATTTGAAGGATGTATTGTTGCTCCTCTACATCAACTTCTCTTCTTAAGTCGGGATGGAAATGCAACACCATTTGAGTTCACTCTACCGAGTTGAGCAAATTCAACCCAAGGTAAAAGTGCATTGCAAACGGCACGATGGAATGGGGAGGCAACTCATCCCACAAATTCCACACCATTTGTTGCGTCCTTTCATGGAAGCACCTCACCCAATTGATTGGTTCTCTTGCAAACAATTTGTGAAAGAACACCGCTTGGTGTTTCATCACATACGTTGTTCTCTTTGGCTTCAAGATTGCCATCAGAGCACTCACAATTCCCCTCTTGATATGATCTTTATAACTCTCCACTTTGTAGCCATTCTTCATCCACTTTGACGAGAATGCATCCCTTATCTCTTGGGTTTCTTGACTATCTTTCCCTTCCCCAAGAACATGGCACCTTGCTCTGCACCTACCTCTTTCTCGAGTACTAATCTCCAATCTGACTTTGTCCAGCGAGCCGGATTTCCTCTCTTCACTTCTTCCTCGGGCCCATCAAGACACTTGCTCTTGATGATCTCAGTCATGAAACCTAGAAAACTAACATTCTAGTTCCATGCCAAGAACGTAATCCGAAGTCGGCTCAAGACTTTGATTCTTGCGATTACGTCTAACCTCTGAATTGCATGATTCCTCACTGCAAATTCAGAGTTCTTCTTTCCTCCACTCATCTCTTTTGCTTTCTCATTGTCTCTCGGTTTCACTTTCTCAACTTCTCCCTTACACACTAGTGCATCTTCAACTCTATTTCCCTTCCCACGATCACCTACAGGACGACTTCTCAACGGCAAAGGAAAATTGCTTGACATTGCTTCATTGCAAGCCCAATTTTTATAGAGTTGCACTTTCTGTCTCTCTTCAATTCAAGTTTCTACCAAGAAATCACACCTCTTGCATGCGCCTGTCATTGTCAATCATACTTCACACGTATGGGCCGCCGGTTTTGAACATTCCCTTCTTGAATTTCTTGCCCCGACAAAAGGTTGTTAGACTGATTTTGCCTCAAGTTGGCTCCCCCCAATACAAAGACTCCTTACTTTGGGTTGTATGCTGACAGGGCATTTCTGAGTACTTTGCCTTATTACTCGAAGTCACTTTACTTTGGGTTTCATCCCGAAGACTCTTTTCTTTGCCTGCTTTGGCCATACAGGCGCAATCCAACTTCTCTATATACTTCTTCTTCTCTATTTTGAAAAAAAAAACAAAAAATGTGGGCACCACAAGCTTCTATTGTGCTCATATTGGTTATTGCAATATGTAGATCAAGAAATGTCTCCATGTATTTTTGTATGTTGTTCTTTTGCCTCAACCTTTATAGTCAAACCATCTGCACAAAATCCACAGATTGGAAATTCTTCAACATCACTGCTTGCAAAGGTGTCCAAGTGATCTTTCTTCTTTCCACCAACACTGATTGTTCCCAAGAATCATACCATGTGAGGGCTTTATTGATCAAGTATCCACATGCAAACATGCTTGCAGAATGATTGGTGATTTAGTTGTGAATAATCAAAAGTACCGATTCATTCTTGAGATCCAATTTTCCATTACGCCTATTGAATGGTGTCCATTATAAGGCTCAATGTTGCATATCTTCTTAACTCAAATTAATAATTTGGTTGTATTGTTGATTGGGGTTAGTGTCATAAGCATGAGTGACTCTCTAGGTACTTTGGCCATTGTTATTGGATTTTGGGATGATTCTTTTTCTTGCATTACATTATTGTTCCTAAAGATACATACTTGACTTTGTAACACATCCATTATAATCTTGATCTCCCAAAATTATTCAACATTCCTTGCATTCCTTGCATTAGATCCTACATTTGTGGTTTCATGATTTGTAAACACAATAGACACTCAATCAATACTTTCTACTTCAATAGAAGCTTAATATGATCAATAAAGAGGAAAGCATTGGAAATTGGGACTACCATTAGGACCTCACTTGTTGATTATATTCATGACCAAAATTACGGACTATGAAATGCTTAACCATCACTTTTGGTCTAACTACATAACAGATTTCTACTTGAGTGTTGGAAGGGAGATAATTTGGTATACTCAAATCCATTGCATTATAATAAAAGGTAAATCATCAACTCCTACTCTCTATTATTTACCACCATAGGTAAAATCAAAGAGTTTGGCAAATTCATTACTATGTCTATGAACTACACTCAAGAAAGTTAAACAAGATATAATCTCACTTATTTGCATTAGATGTACATAATCTTGATATGAAATGGATTAAAGAAAAAAAATTGAGGTGCATGAAATTGCACTCTATGAGCATCCATTCCATCTCGCTCCCAAACACTCCAATCTATTGATTGCACTAATTTTTCTCCCCTCAAAATGACTTAATCTCAATAGTCCATATTCCTCTAAAGGGATGATCCATCCAATTGGATTAAAACACCTAATCTAATCATTATAATGTTTTGAGGATGGGAGAAACTCCAAGAGAAACACAAGTTTCATTCCTCAATACTTTGATGCTCTAAAGGAGCACCTTGTCTTTATTATATAGCAAAGAGGATCCACTCAAAGGGAGCTACACCTTTTTATCAAATACATAGATTGATGATATGTCAACAAGCTCCACCCTTAGATTAGCTACATGGATTTATGCATGTCAATCTTTGTCCTATTTGATTGGTCAAACAAGTTTGACCAAATAGAATTTTTGGAGAATCTCCCTATAGGAAGCTCAAAACAGCATGGGTGATACCATTGGAAAGATCTCAATGAGACAAAAAAGGGAGGAGAAGGCAATTTATTTTCTCTTAGAGGCAAGTATAAGGTTATTTTCAAGGCCTAATCTATTTTCTTAAGCCTTGAAAAATTGGCTCTAAAGTTTATAGGGTGTTTTTGGCCTCTACACTATCAATTGGTGTACTCTTTTGGTGACACCTCTATTTGATCTATTTAGACCATCCTATAAAACATCTCTAAAGATATTACCAAGCCAATTTCCACCTCTAGATAATCCATCTAACTAATGGTATTGCAATTGGCCGCCACCAAAGAATTTCTTCTAAAGAATAGGTTGGCTCTTGCACAAAGGACAAACATGCAAAGAAATTCTAAACAAGATCTGGTATTTCTAAAGAATTCCTTTTGAAAAACATTTTTACATACTAAAGAACTCTCATATGGGGACAATAATTGATCAACTATTGAATGTTGTTGGAGCAAAGGGCAAGAGTAGTATAATATAGACACTTTGTGCTAAGAGGTGTTTACTAATCTACAAGATACTTTGTAAGCCAACCACTTATAGCTTGGGGTAAGAGTGAGTGAACAGCTGAGTCTTTTAAGTGTAAATTCTATCTTAGCAATTTGCCAAAGTGTGAACATACAAGCCACAATGCTTAGAGGGATCATTCAATTGAACAACTACAACATGTTGAACTTGAGAACCACTACAATTGATCCATGGGAGATGGACGTGAGATCAGGAAAAAATGGATTTTTGTTTCTTCTTTGGATTTAAGAATATGTACTACCCATGGCTATAAAGATTTGGGGGTATGAAAAGATTAGTTTTCAAGAAATTGGGAGTAAACTTGAGAAGTTAGATAGGAGCACATTGGATAGAAGTCTTGGATGCAAATGTAGGACTTTCAAGGGGATACAATTTTGATTCTTATTTTGTGGCCCTTGGCAAGATAATTCACAAACAACTACTCTCTACATTTTCCTATAACAAGCACTAGCCAAATGCATGGTTGATGGTAGATTACAAGAATCCAACTTGATGAGCAATTTTAGTGCTCTTTTGACTACATAGGACAATGTTCCTTTTGAGTAATCAAATTGGTATTCTTTGAGCACATGCTCTCTAAATGTCTTATACATTTAGAAGAAATACTCACTCACATATATAGAAAGTGAATAGCTAGAGTTAGAAGACAAAAAAAAGAATATTCTTAAACAAGAAGAACTATAAGAGGCCATAAAAGTACCTACTATGGAATTGTACATGATGAGGTAACTAGGAAAGGAGGAGGTATATTAATCAATGAGGATTCAAATGGTAGTGATATAGAGCAATAGAGGAGGAAATAACTATAAAAACCGAGCTCAAAGATAATTTTGTTAAATGCCAAGATAGCAAAATTAGGGAAGATTAGACTTACCAAATGACCAATACATCCAATTCCACACTCTCTTAGAGGACAGCTTAGAAGTTATGCATGTTGAATCAAGTAGAGACTTGATTGTAGATAATTGTATTATGCTTGGTTAATTGTGGTGGTAGACAATTATGGTTGGTTAAGTTATGGTTCCCCAAGTTGATTCCATGAATGAATGAATTCCTTATTTAAGGATTATGGTTACTTGATGAAGGATTAGATCTAATTCATAGACTAAAAATAGTAGGATAGCTAGCAAGTGTAGATATGTGTATAATTAATCAATGGGTTTCCTTGACCCAAAAACTAGATAACTAAAGAATGAGAAGAGGATTTGCTTGATTTAACAATCTTGGGCAAGAAAAAGATTTGCAATAATTTATTCACTAATTGCTAGAGGCTAATCTTGCTTCTCTTTAATCATGTTCCAATAAAGAGGCAAAGGAGTTATCACAAGGATTTGTCATAAACCAATTTTTAGCTAGTCTAGGCAATTTGTATTTATGTGAGTTATCAAGTATAATATTAGCACCCATAGTTGTGTATTAGATGTGCAACCACTTGGTTCTAATGCGCTCTTGACTTGTTGCTTGTTCAAGTTGTAAGCATTGTCTTGGTTTTATATTTGAGTTACACCATTGTGCTAGTGGCTTCTTTTACTCTTCATTATTATGCAGATTTTACATCTGAACTCCATGGTCTAATTAGTTTATATTGCAAATTTTGCACATCTTTCAAGGATTGAATTTGTCTCAAATTATTCCATGTTCTGGAATGGAGACTTGAGCTATGAGCACTATGTATGGCAATCTTGAAAGTAATATGACTTTTGGAGAATGGAAGACAAGAACTTCGGGTTCTTGAGTGGTTTTTCCTTGACTTCCAAATTTAACATCCTATCATTTGGAATAGAGTTTTGGGCAAAGCCTTCACTTGCTCCATCTTTTCATTCGGAATAGAGTTTTGGAGCAAAGCCTTCACTTGCTCAAGGCTTGCTAGATCTAACCAAAGAAGTGGTTGCAATATTCATCTTTGAAGCTTCCTAGAATGATGGTGGTATCCAATGCCTTTTGCTTCTGTCCAATGTGAGTTATACTTGTTAGACTAGTATGAATACAACTAGTAATAAGTATAAACTAATGAACACTTTGTGATTTTTAAATTACTATTCACATTGAAGGCCCTATAGAATGAGCTTGATCCTTTGCGTGCTAGAAAAGAGCACTATCTCTTGTTAAGGGTATCCCTTTATGACTCTTTGGCCTTCTTCTCTCTCAAAGAGTATGGCCATGGACTCTATGTCATTCGATATATCTCAAGTATCTAACATATAAATTCATGTATTCTTGTGCAAATATTAAATTGAGTATCCTATATGATTGTATTTCTCATATGGTATAAGAGCATTAGAAAATTCACATTCCAATTCTGCAATCAAATTTTTCAATTGATTAACCAAAATTATTGAAGGATGGCTAAGCATAAGTTTTCCACTTTGTCCACATGTGCTTCATCCAAATTTGCAAAATCTCACTCAATTTACCCAAATTGGTGAACACTTTATTTATTTAGAAGAGATATTCATTCTTTTCTCTAGAATTTTGGAGAAATTCTCCATTCTTTTGTGTATCAAATTGTTAAGATTCCTATAAAATCTCTTATTTATCTTGTTTTAAATGTTCTACATCATGGTTGCAAATACACTCACTCTTCTCACTTGATTTGACAGAAAATTTATGAAATTTAATCTATAATACTTCCATTCTCAAAAGCATTTCCTTTCACTCAAAATGAAGGCATTGATGATCTTCATTATTGCTTATAAGACTAAATGGAGACGTAACACTCCAACTGATCAAGCTATCTAGGATCATCAAAAAAATATAGCACTTGAGGTTATTTATTTAGCAAAGACTCCAAAATATGTTAGTATTATAAGCAAACATACATTGGCCAGTGCAACATGGAGCAATTTAACCACCATGTACAAAGGAATTGATGATGTTTTAGTCATGTATTTACTAAACACCTCAAAAATGAAGATGAGAAAGAGTGACAATGTTGCAACAAAAATAGAAATTTTTTGTAGCATTTCTTACTTATTTATCTACTACAAATAGTTCAATTAATGATCGATAGTAAAAGCTATATTTAATGAGGTCAATGCCTACAAGATAGTAGACTTCTCTATCATCTTTATGCAGCCAATAGAATTTAAAACTGTCTAGTGTTATTTTTCTCCTTCTTCAAGAGGAGATAAGCTTGAAGAAACATGAAGGACTTATAGAATGCATTCCTTAATTATTTATATCTACTGCAAATAATTCAATTAATGATCAATAGTAAAAGCTATATTTAATGAGGTTAATGCCTACAAGTTATTAGATGTTTCTAGCATCTTTATGCAGCTAATAGAATTAAAAAACCCCCTAATTTTATTTCTCTCCTTCTTCAAGAGGAGATAAGCTTGAAACATGAAGGACTTATAGAGCAAAAATTTGCTTTGGCAATCATTCAAGGTACTAATCCTTTTCCTAGAAATAAAGGAAAAGGAAAAGAAAAATGGAAACCCCAATATCAAGGATTTCTTGCTCAAAATAATTTTTCCATATCTTCTAGAGGTACTTTGGTAACTAGTGAATTTGTGAATTCCATACCTCCCATCATTTGTCACTACTATTTCAAGAAGGAACATCATATCAATGATTGTTGTAAACATATTATTGATGATAGGAAAAAGGATCCCAATTATGCATCTTATCATTATCAATCTAATAGCACCACTACTCAATATTCATTGTACAATATTGATGGTACAAACTCCATTACCAAAAACAAGCAATGGTATGTTGACATTGTACCTTCTCAATATATGACACATCAAAGAACTTGTTTCTTGTTTTATGAAGAATATTTACCACCTAAAATTATTTTTTTAGTTTATAGCTGTACTACTAATATCATTAGTCATGGTATGGTTTCTCTCAAGCTAGCCTCTTCAAAGGATCAATATATTTTAGCAGATGTTCTTTATGTTCCACTACTCAGCAAGAATTTGTATTTATCTCTCCAATTGAGTTATTCTCATGGAATATTTTATTAGACATTAGATTTATCTTATATGATGATTCAAGACTTGACCATTTTTGCCTTATGTGAGAGATTACAAGCAATCCATCTACTCTAGTTTCTATTAAGAGCAGTGCTATCTCAACTTCCATTGATAATAATTCATTATGGAAGTGTTGCTTGGGATATTTTAGCCAAAAACATCTATTTTTTCTATAAAATAAAGACTTGGTTGATGGTATGGATCAAATTCATTCAATGTCACTTCCAATTTGACCAACAAGGTAAGTAAACTTGAATTCTATATCCTCAAGGATGAACTAGAGCTACATTTCCTTTGGATCTTATTCATTCTGATGTTTGTGAGCCTATTTCTTTTGCTACCTACATTGGTTACATGCATTTTGTGACATTTTCTGATGACTTTACTATATACACTTTTTGTTTCTTCTCAAATTCAAACATGAAGTTTTCAATTGTTAGTTATGTTACTTAAATTTCAAGAATAGATCACTTATGCTAAAAATCAATCCAACCAAAAAGCTCATATTCTATTTTAGACAATAGGTACAAATCTACAAAAATTTTATCTCTTTTGCAAAAAAAAGGTATTATATGCTATTAAAATACTCCTTATACACCTAAGCAAAATGGTATTGCAAAGCACAAGAATAGAACCTTGATAGAAGCAGTCTGCTCTATGGTATTTGAATCTGGCCTCCTCAAGCTTATTAGAGTGAGGCAATACATATTACAACTTTCCTACAAAATTGCAATCCTACTAAGACTCTTACTCCACATGCTACACCATTCCAACTTTGGTTTGGTTACAAGCCAAATTTATCATTACTTCAAGTATTTAGGTGCATTTCACATGCATATATCTCACCCTTTGATAGATTTAAGCTTGATTCCAAATCCTAAAAATTTATTTTCTAGGGTTATGATAAAAAAAAGTAAAGCTTACAAACTTCAATGTTTGTCAAAATATTGTATTTTATATCAAGAGATGTTCAATTTCTTGAGAATCTTACTGCTTATGAACTCAAAGAGTTTACATACACTCTAGATGTTCCATTGTATTTTATTTATGATCCAAAAACTTTCATTCCTTCTTCTTCACCTAACTTACTCCAAACAACTCTTCCAAATCACCATGTAGTTGCTATTATTACCAATCCAATACCATCACGGTCTTTTATCTCTTGTTTATTCAAGAAAGCCAAGACTTCTTGATAAAGTACATATCAATCAAAAAAGGGAGAGAGATTTTGTACACATGTCAAGAAATATGATGCATCTTTAGAAGGATCCAACCCTTCTAAAACTCTTGGCAAAGACAAATCATTTGATGTGTACTATTTTACCTATGAAGTTGCACTCTCCACACCTGATTCTTCTAAATGGCAAGAGGCCATTCAAGATGAACTTGACACAATAAAGAAGAATAAAACATGGGTTCTTATTGAGCTCCCACTTGGTCATAAAGCAATAACATTTCAATGGATTTTCAAGAAGAAGTATGATACCCAAGGATTGATTCAAAAATACAAAGCTAGATTGATTGCTTGTGACTTCTCTCAACTCCATGGTATTGACTACACAAAGAATTATGCTCTTGTTGTCAAGATTGACAAAAATAAGAGGGTTGCTTGCTTTTTTAACACAACAAGACTTGGAGGTACATGTGCTTGATGTAAAGACAAATTTCTTAAATGGAACATTGAATGAATGAATCTACAAGGATATTCCTTCTAGCCTTCTGATTCTTGATCAAATCAACAAGCAACAAAAGAAGAAGCAACATCAATTGGTTCTACAACTTTTTCAAGCTGTATCTAGTTTGAAACAATTTCCCAAGCAAGGTTACCAAAAAGTTAAAGAAATATTTATTAGGTTATGGTTCTCAACACTCAAGGGCTGATTCTAATCTTTATATTTATTATTCTAGTGTTCACAATGTCATCTTAGCTCTTTATGTGGATGATTGCATCCTTGCCAATAACAATCTACCTCTTCTACTCTCCATTCAAGAATCTTAAGCAAGGTTTTGAAAGGACTAATTTGGGAGAGATAAGTCATTGCATTCAACTAGAAGCTAGATGCAATAGAAGTCAAAGGTAGATCAGCCTCTCTCTCAAGAATATTATTGGAGAGAGATTCTTACTCAATTCAATGCAAGATTGCAAACCTATCAATAATCCTAGAAAGTATGGGACTAAACAAAGAATTCAATATTGTCCCAAAGATGAAGCTAAAATGGAATCAATGAAAAAAAATTTACATACTAATCAGCATTTGGAAGTTTAATGTGGGTTATAGTATGCACCAGGTCTAAAATTGCTTATGTTCTGAGCTAAAAATAAGCAATTTTAATTGCCAAGAAGAGGGCAAATCTTGGTCCTCACCATTAGAAAGTTGTGAAATTTTTTTTGATATATCCAAGGAACACTTTCAAAAGGCATCACTTACAACAAGAAAACACTCCAATTCATGGTTACTTTGACTCTGATTGGAGAGGTGATCAAGACACAAGAAAGTCAATTGGAGTATATTGATTCATCTTCTACAATAAAATTGTAAGTTAGTCAAGTAAGAAGTAAAGTTCTGTTATTTTATCGATCACTGAAGTTGAATATATGGCTATGTCAAAGGCAACAACTGATGCCATTTGACTCAAGCAACTTCTCAATGACTTGGAAAAACAATGAAACTCTACTGTGACAATAACAATGGCATCTACCTTGTCATACCAACCATGCAGCATGAAGGAACCGAACATATAGATATTAGATTTCATTATACTACAGAAAAGATTGAAGAAGAGAATATTCTAGTTTTTGGGCTGATATTGAACATAACACTACTGATATCTTTACTAAGGGTTTGCCTAAATAATTACATGAAAGATTTACTCTAGGAGTTAAAAATAAGGACTAATTTTACAACTACCAATATATCCATTAAGGTGGAGTGTTAGACTAGTGTGAATACAAATAGTAATGAGTATAGACTAATGAGATATTTAGTAATCTGATATTTCAGATTACTATTCACACTAGATAGTGTCTTATCCCTTATGAAGGTTTCTACTCCTTCAATAGGAGACTTTTGGCCTACCTCTATTCAGGGGTATAGCCTTGGACTCTATGTCACTTGATATACCTCAAGTCTCTTATATTAAAAAAAATATGTTCTTGTGCAAAAGTACATTGAGTATCCTATATGCTTGTATTTCTCACAATCTTTGGTATCACAATGGATTATGGTTCATTTTTTATAATTAATTCCATGATTTAGCCCATCTAATTATGCAATTGGGGATAACTTTGCATGACTCATTGCAAGGCAAAGAGAGGTTGATGTTCACAATGTTCCTCAAATGTATTGTGATAGAAACAATTGGGAATATATACTCAAGGACTAGGGATGTTGGTTGTGGTATTTTTGGTTAGGGAACCTTGGGGAAATTATTGAGTGACTTAAACTTGATGCATAATTTGCAATGGTTTAACTAAGTACACATTCTTTTCATTATGTCTTGTACATTTGTGATTTATGGTGTCATACTCAATGTGCATATTGGTCTATTGATCACTAGTGTATCTTGAAACCCCTAAGTGATTGCTCTTAGTGCATCACAAAGGTTAAATAAACACCTTTAATGTTAGATCCTCTTAGTTAGTTGCTAGGAGAAGTGGATGTGTGGGAATCTAGTGAGAGTATTTACATGCTATATTGCTTATCATAAACATATGAAATTGAGCTACTTAGGTTTCAAAGCTGGTTGAGGTCAAGTGGATCCTATGGTTCAACTTGATTTACCAAGAGTAGAGCCCTACAATTTCCCTTATTTATCACACTTGATCTATTATGAGGAGAGACCTAAAATTTCCCCTATTTATCCCACTTGATCTACCAAGAGTAGAGCCCTACAATTTATTATATTTATCTCTCTATTATATATCAAGGCTAAACCTAATATAGTTTTGGTTAAGTATCAAGAGAAAAGCAAGTTGATGAAGTTATTTGTTAGGTTTTTGTGCATTGCCTAGTGCAATAAAATAATTGACCTTTCTTTGGTCATTTCTTATAGTAGAAAATTGCAACAAGCTATACCTCTCATCCCTCTATGATCCAATTTGAGAAAGACTTCAAATACTACAATCCATCTTTTAGTAATCCTACATCCACACTTATATAGTCTCTACTAGATCATCAAGGGAAAAAATTGTAAGGCTTTCTCAATCATTCATCCTTTATTTTAGTGCACTTGAAGAATACATATTACATGCTAAGTGGAAGTTTTTGGACCATTCTTTAGTACTTAACACTTTACAATGCACTGAGAGGTCTCACAATTTTCCAAACTCTAACAATAATAAGACTTGAGGCTCCATACCCACATGAATAATATAAAGCTTGGTCTCAAATAACACCAACCATAACTATCAAGAATACATTATCATTCTTGGTTGTAAAATGCAACATGCTATTTCCAAGTGACATTTTGGTCAAAAAATTCAAAGATATATGCTTTTCTATGTCCATCACCCTATCATTAGGTTTGAGAAGCAAAAGTATTTTCATGATTGAGAAATTTGCTAGTGATATGACCAGTAGCTAATTCTTGGCTTTGTCAACTTAAGCCCCATTGCACAACTTGTAATTAGAGTCTATCTAAAAAAGAAGAATCCTAATATTCTTCTCTTTATCCTTCTCCTTGGTATCCAAATATATTTGCACTAGAGATATCCTAGAGTTGCTATGCTTATACTTCTTATGTGCTTCTTCTTACAAAACTTCTTTCTCCATCAAATTCATTCCTCAATAGAAATTTTTTCTTGACATCTATCTACAAAATAACTCATGGGAATTCATACATAAATTAACTATCATCATAGAATTTTTGAATACAAAAGATTGATTGTAAATACTTGTCAAGATCTTTGTAAATGATGGATAGTACTCCTTCAGCTTTTGATTGAACAGAATTTCCAAATGTAAAATTGATTGTTATAACTTAGTTATTATTAAATAATAGTGTCTTGATAAGAAACATGTCAATCCAAAATTGATCAAATACAAAAAGAAGTATCACAAAGTAGTTCTTTATTATTTTCTATCTAACCTCATTGGAAAAAACTATTTCTCCAAAAGAGGATTATACCACCACAAAGGTGCACTATAGAAAATGATGATAAATTTCAAAATCACACAAAATTTATCATTCAAATCCTAGTAGTAATACTTCAATCCAAGAATGTTAATATATCATTAATAATAATTCAAAGTCTTTGACAAAGAAACATATTCTACTCTTCTCCTAAGATAAATGTCCTGCAAAGAGGTCTTTCCCAAAGAGTCAGTCTTTGTGTACACATTCTTTGGTTACTATCAGCCCTACAATACTAGAAAGTCCCATCAAGGAATTGCTTCTAAAATTCTACTACAATGTCAAAGATCAAACACACAAGGCACTCAATAACTCCAATAATAAAGATTCACCAATACTAAAGAGAAAGATACTTCATGAATAAATTAAAAAGTGATATGAAGCTTGCATTCATTCATTTTATTCACATTTTTCATGAATTGAATGCTTGGTGATTTGAATTTATGGCTTCAATGGTTGAGTGCATGTGGCAATTATGATACAAAACTAACTAAATAGTTGTACATTAACTCCCAAAAGAGAAAATTGCCTAACTAAAACATAACTATCTATTAAGAGTAACTAATCCTTTCAATGGTCTTTTACTTCTTTATTTGAAATCATAGTGAATCTACAACACATCTCTCTTGATTCTAATTTAATACTTTCTTGAATTTCTACAATTGGGCTTGGTTGATCCTATGCTAGTCAAATTGCAGTGTTTTGCTTTGGGTGCTATTGGTTTTTCAGACATTAATGTTTGTAAAATCTTCTCAAGTCACATTGGTTCTTTGTTTATTAGTGCTCCATGAATGATGAGTTTTATCAATTCTCAATGATGAGTTTTATCAATTTAAATTATCTCCATCTTTGATCGCTCATATTAGTAACACATTGTACTTGTTGACTCCTCTTAGTAATTGCTAACAAAGCTTTAGGTCTGGTCCTATTGCACTTGAACCAATGGTCAAAACAACTAGTCTTATAATTGCCAAATTATCTTCCAAATCTCAAATCCAAAATTAAGTCACCACTAATTGAGCTATGATAACCATGATTTGCTTCCTCCTTACACTAGAGATTCTACTTATAATTCAATGTAAGTTTTATCTCTCTCCATTGCATATTAGCTATTGCCAAATTATTATTCAATACTCCAATAATATATGCATTCTCATAATTTAGCTATTGAGTATTATCACTGATTGCTATTATATCTCTCCTCAAGTATTAAAGATCTTATTTTCTTATTTTTCTCCTTTAGGTAACTTTTGCTACTTTATAGTTTGTGGATTTTATGTGTTTTCTCTTCCTCCACATTGCAAGAAATATCCAATTTTACCTTTACTTGGTCCAAGGTTTTTCAAAGTAGACTTAATTCACTCTTTTATTATATAGAGTAAAATCTACTTCCTTTACTATATGCACTACATTGTCTACTTCTAGCCACTACTTATTGTACTTGAAAATTTTGATTCCATGAAGTCCAAAATGGCCAAGATAATCTTTTGCATGTTTTTTCCATATAAGAATCCTAAATTAGTGTACCCCAAAGATATTACCTTTATCATTCTTTGGGTTTCCCTCTTGCAACAACAATGTCTTGAAGTCATATGGATTCACCACCTCTTCTCTTTGTGGTGCTTTTCATAGTTCTCCCTAAATGTCTTCTATAGACACTTCAATTTTTTCTAATTGAGTAGCTTCCCTCTTCTTCTTTGACTTGGTTTCCTCTCCTCTTCATTTTGCTTACAAAGTCATAATCTATTTTGCAATTCTCTTCTACTTTCAAGGTTTTATTGCCTATGTCTCACCTATGAACGATGTTAGAGCCTTTCTCCTTTGATGTTCTCCACATTTTTGGTTTACTATAAAACTCTCCTTCTTTTGATTTGACTAACTCTTGCATCTTTGCGTAGTACTCATCCTCTTCTTTAATAGCATTCAATCACAACCAACTCACATGTTACAATAGATATTTGGCAAGGGAAAGTGATCTTTGTAGAACACTTTCTCTTCCTTTGTCAGCAAAGATATCTACAAAGAAGTGGATTACAAAAAGAATTAATAAATTAGGTCCCTTCTACATGTAATGCTTGAACACTCTAACCCACTGAATATTCTCTCTTGCAAAGGCATGTTTGAAGATAAAAGCTCAATTTATTGTCAAGTAAGTAGTTTTTGAGCTTTAAACAATCTCATGTTAGCTCTTACAATGGCTATATAATCTTGAGTCTCAATTAGGTTATAGGTTTTGGCATGAGGGTCTATGCCTTGTTGCAACAAATGACTTTCTTTAACAAAATTCTCTTGGACCTAGTTCTGATTCCTTGTGGTTACCACCAATTTCAAACATAGACAAAGGCTGAGGTATGCTCTATTGAGCAAGAAAGCCCTTAAGAGATTGATTGAAAACTAGGATATATTTTCATTAACCTTTTTCATGCTTAAAGGAGTCTATGTAGGCTTTCAAAGTAGCCTACTGCTGACACATTCAAAAAATGGAGCTCTAAGCATACAATCTTCCTTATGGGGCTGAGTTAAGGATCTACAAGTACCAACTCCAGTAGTGATGCAAATTTTTCATATGTATCACCAAGTCTTCTTCAAAACTCATATTCCAAAGGTTTATTACCTACAACATAACAACACAATTAAATTTTAAATTGTTGGAATATGAGAGTGAGCCAAGTTTCTTCAAAGTGTTTCAATATAGCTCCAAATCTAAGTTCTTAGAACTCATTGGATAGCCTGCAAATAAGCTTTTCAATTCTATATAACACATCTCAATTTTAGTTCTACAACTCCCTAGAAAATATCTTGAACTTAGCCTCATTTTTGTGGTTCAAACCTTGATTCAAAACCATAATCAAGGTTCCACTCATGGTTCTTGGCAAAATTTTGCCAGAGATGTTGGCTCAAGGGCTCAATTCTAGAAAACACCAACAAGCACACATGAATAATCCAAAGACGAATGTTTTTCAATCAATTGAATGTGTAATACAAACAAAACTATTGATACTTATGATAGTGTTTGATGTATCACAACTCACTACTTATAAACCCTTAGCCACCCAAATTTTACACAAAGGTTGATTGTAACTTTTTCTAAACTCCTAGAAAGTTTTTTTAAAGTCCAAACCAATTTCTAGATATGGATGAATTCCAACCTTGTTGATAGGTCATGAAAAGCTATTGTGTTACTCCCAAAATCTTTGAAAATTTTTGCATGGGTATAGATTGATCATATCTTAATCAATTATTGCTCAAATCTCACATTTCTAGTCTTCACTTTGTAGCATGTTTTCTTATTTTCACAATATGATGTTTTTCTACCCAAATGGCTATCTAGTATTGATTGGAATGTCAAAAACCCTAGACTCAACATGTTGGAGTACAATTCCATGCATCTTGGACACTTGGAACTCCTTTTAACACATTGATTTCCAAAATTCACCTCCAATACCTTGAGCTAGATTATTGAGCACTCTCCCTCTAAAAATTGATGCATTAATTAAATCCTAGACCTTCACATGAATAAGCACAAGAAGGATAATAGAATTTGAGTTCTCCATTACCAGTGCCATAAATGTAAGACCAAAATGAGCTATTATCCATGATTGAAAGTGATCATAGTGCATAATTTGAAGGTGATGAGGAAAGGGTTGGAGAGAGTAGATCAAGACCACAAACTATCTCTTAGTCAAACTCACATTCAAAAGCTCTAGCTCTCATGCTTTGTGACCAGTCTCAAACTTGCAAGACTATAACACACAACTCTGAGCGCCACTACCTATATACATCAAAGGCTTCTACAAGGACAAGATTTTAATCTGCATGGCCAGTCACTTGAATGTACACAGATTGCTCACATGATCAACCATAGGATCCCTTGTATAATCTATCACAACACTACATAGATAAACAACACTAAGTTACTTTACCATTTACTTAAAAAACTACAAAATGATATTGCGCGGTTGGGTGGCAACTAGTTTCCACTTATTAAACTAGATCAAAAGATCCATTGGAGCTCCGGTCCTCTTGCACTTTCACTCTTGACCTCTACCAATGGGCATAGATTATCTAGTAGATATTGGTCAAAAAATTCTCCTCATCTCCATTGTTTAAAGATTGCATAGTTCTATCGGGAGCATATATCAAGTTTATAGTCCCATGTCTCAAGCATCATCATATGCACATCTTAGGCACATCATTTGGAGACAACATGCCATAACATGGACTGAAATTACCTACCGTTTCTTTCATACTCTTATATTTATAAGTAAAACCATCTTGCTTGCTTCTAGGTCATGATATGGGTTTAGTCTTAGAACTTGAGGAACAACTTCCATGCTGTGAAATGGTGGTACATCCTTGAACTGAGTCCTAAACCCAAGTGAAAGAAAACCTAGAACCATATTACTTGACCACTCTCCTCTCCCTTCTTTCACCCTTGGCAAGTACAAGCAACTTGAGGTCGATGACAACTCAATAATTGTTAAATTACAAGAATATGATAAGAAATAGGTCATTCTCATGAAGATACAATTTGGATGTGGTAACATACAAAGACAAATGTCACAAATTCATCCTTTACTATTGCTTGTTAAACCTCTTGGATAGAAACCAATCCCAACATAGAGTTATGTCACCAAGATATGCACTATGGAAAGATATCAATGAAAAATCACTATCACAAAGGATGTATTCCAACTAAACTTGGAGAGTGATGATTTAGCTTGGAGATGTTAATTGATTTTTACAAATAGCATCCAAATTCCTTCCAAAGGCACATGTTTACCTTTCCTTCAAGGTATATGTCTCTATAAAAGCACTTTTGTGCCAAGGCACAATCTTTGGAAAGTACTTGATGAAACATTCAAAGTGTTTCATCAAGACATTGCTTCTAAGAAATGATTGTGTGAACCAAGGATCAAACACACAAGGCTCTCAAAATTTCTATCTATAAAGATTAATCAATACTCATAAACTCAAAGGAATACATTCACACTTCACAAAGGTAATTAAGTAAGTAATGAATAGCGGAAACTCTTTCACTTTATTCATTTATTGCTCTGAATTGAACATAGAATGCATCAAACATACAACTTAAATAGTTGAAAATGTGGAAGTAACTTTCTAACCTAATTTTCATTAACTATATAACAAATAAACCAGCTAATTGTTCTAAAGTCAATGTAGTTGATCCTTCTACTTCTCTGATGGCTAAAATGGTCAAAAGTCTTGAAGAATTTGCAACACTTACTTCCTTCACCATAGTCAATTCCTCCTCAAGACCATTCAAGATAAAATCTAGCTAGAAATAATACCTCCATGATAATAATATGCAATTATAGCACAGTTACCCATGTGTTATAATTGCATAATTGGATTGGATTGGAATTGGAATTGGAATTGGATTGCATAATTGGATTTATTATGCATCAATCCTTTGCTTGTCAATTCTCACACCTTAGCTTTAAAATCAGAAATATCCAAGATATTACGATTTTCATGACTCCCAATACAAACCATTAATCAAGGTTATCTTGGACTCAACAAAAAGTACTTGCAAAGACAATTTGAATGAGATATTGGATACTTAAAATGAATTTGTGATGATATATAAAACCCTCTAAATTGCTCCCCATTAGCTCTAAAACCCTATAGTGTTCCCAAACCTCAAAATTTTGCATCTTTGATGTTAATAAAACTCTCTTGAAAAGATGCTTGTAAAGCAATAAAGATAGATCCATTTGGATATGTAACCAAAAAGATACAAGCCTCAAAGTGCACATTACCAAATTCCTTCATAATGAAGATCTTTGGACTTGAGTTGTTAGGGCTTTTGGATCTTTGGTCTCTAGGTCTTGAGGCCTATTGGTCTTTGGGCCTTCATGTCTTTATTTATATGGGCTTTAAGCTATTTGGAGCGATTTGTGGACTTTGTAGCAAAGTATCTTCATAGCAAAAATCATTCGGCTTAACTTCCAATCTTCCCAAAGACAAATATACTTTTTGGCTAGCGATAATTCTATTCCATGAAAGAATACAAATTGAAAGCATACCTTGCTACATATATATAAAATACACATATCTAAAGTAGAAATTAAAGGAAAAGGAAAGAAATTGAGAAGTTTGAAAAAATCTTGATACTATAGAATCACCTCTAGTAAATCTCTCACCTTCACTCTTTGTCTTCAAGGAATCTTGCATTCACTTTTATCATTAACCAAACCTTGGCTAAAGGAAACTAGGTACCTAACTTAGTGGATATGCATCAACACTCAACCTATGATAGGACCAAGACAAAAATGAAAACAAAAGTGTGGTGAATGTATTTACTAAAGATAAAGATGAATCACAAACTTCAGGTATAGCAAAAGAATCTAGAGTTTGACAATCTTCCCTAAGATTTCTAGGTTGATCAAAAGATCCAAATGCCAACTATAGACTCCCTAAAGACCATTGGAAAACAATCTATTGACCAAATGAGTCTAGGGCTAATTTCCAAACCAAATACTAATTATGGAGAGAGTTAGACACTCATCTCTTATCCAAAAAGTTTGTTGATTGAATGGCCAGGTAGGCTTATCCTTGCCACTTGGATTAAAGATCCAATCAAGAACGACATGGGGAAGCTATTTGCACATAGTTTCAAATCACAATGTAAGTTTTGAAATGAAAGAAGAAGAACCTAACACATTGTCTTTCTTCTTATTTGCTATATTTATCCAAATTAATCTCAATTTATTCTACTTGAGTGGGGTCTACTCCTCAATTAACTCATTTTCTATTGTGAAAATATGTATTACACCTCTCATTTTTGATAGTTTATTACTTTGTATTGGACCACATGTCACATCTGTCACCATGTGATTACATCCTACGTGTCTACCATCATTGCTAATCACTTGTGCAATTGAGGAATAGTTATGTATATTAGTTACATCCTAATTACCACTTGAAGCACCTTCTTACGTCTAATGGGCACCACCTACTTATTCAATCGGCACTTATCTCATGCTAAGGTTCCCCTCCTCCTAATCATGCCTCATTGTTTACATATGTGATACTTTCCTTCAAGGAGTTGGGCACATTCTATAGACTTGAGCCCTATCAAAAAATTCCCTAACATTCATCATATCTCCTTTTTGGGTGCTTTTGGTATTGAAGTTGCAATGTCATGCTCCATTCTACCTCCTACATGGAGAAGCCATCTTCACAATCTTGTCCTCACTTGGCACTTGGTAAAGATACCCAAATTGAATTCCCATAGATTGTCATTGCTTTCTTGTGCGTGTTCTTCTATGGCCTTCATGTTTTGCAATTTTGTCTCCTTTGGATTTGCTGTACAATCAACCCATGGTTTCATTTTCTTTAGTTGATGAGGTATAGATGCAAAAATCTCCTTAGTGGTGTCCTTGATTTTGTCCTTGGTTGCTTAGAGAAAACACTTTAGAGAGTAAAGCAATCCCTTGGTAAAATTTGACTCAATGTTGGGTTTGCTAAATTCTACCTTTAGGATTGTGGGATGCTCATCTCTCTAACAAGCATTATTCCTTCTTGATCCTTGCTATTCAAATGGATTTCTTCCTTCCCTAAGTCTATGTTATCCCAACACCTCTTCTCTCTTGCAACTCATATTAGAGTTGTACCTTAGCTAGTAATGTAAGATCTACCCATAAAAACTACTCCACTACTCTATATTCTATCTTAGGTTGGAATTGACTCAATTCCTCTTTAGCCATTTCTAATTTGGTTCAGGGTTTAGTCTTTTCTCTAAAACCGAATTTTGAGTGGCAATAGCTTCCATAATTTGGAATACATTTAGCAATGTATTGATGTTCTCTTGTCTCTCCTCTACTAGATGTGCTATCTATGAAAACACTAATACTACCTATAAGTATTTCTTGTACGATTGGATGATAGAGTCACATATGCTTTCAAAGAGGAGTTTGGGGATTTAAGCATTCACCAATGATGCTTGTCTGGCTAATATTCTCTATTTAAGTACTACAAAAGTATTTGATTTGGTGATCTTTAAATCTTGGTGGAGAGTGTCATTCATATCTAGCTTTGATGGCCTCTCTTGATCAAATATCTCAAGAGTAATGTTCTCTGCTACTAGGAGTACTACATGTCCATCCTTTCACAATTTTACATGTATATACCACTCTTCCTTTTCTCCTTCTATCAAACTATTGTGCCTTTTATATGTATGGTAGAGGAGGGGATATATTTGGGCATATCTATTAGATCTACAACTATGAGCTTTCTAATGGTCTTATGTAATAGCTTACCTCATTTGACCACTTGAGTGCCATCAAAGTGCTTGAAATGATTGAAGCCAAGACCTTTCTATTCTCATGAGGTGATCTAGGTGGAAGATGGGGAGAAGGAACTCAAACATCCTTCTCACTTGATACTTCCCAATAAAATCAAATACATGTCTCTTGCAAGCATTATAGGTGCCTTTTTGAATATATCACAAGTGATTATGTTTAAAGCCTCTCTATCCTAGGTGATAAACCCCCCCTTGTATCTTACAACTTATAAGTGGTGAGTATCAATGACATATCCCAATTTTGTGTGTGGCTCCAAATAGTTGAGTCCATTCTTGTTGGGATTAGCCCATCTCTCATTCAAGCACTATAAACTCAGTTCAAAATCTCAATGGTAACTCCAAAAAGTGTCCATAACCAATTGTTGTTTGATTGGTGTGCAATTCTTCATTGATGTTGCCAAAGATGGTAGTATTGGAGCAATTTGCTTCAATGCTACATTTGGAGGTGTTTTGGGCATATGCACTTCTTGGCTCTTGTAGTGAACAGTTTTCAAATCCACTCTCACTTCTCCCTTCCTCTTGGTTGTTCCAACTCAAAATCTACCCCTTGACTCTACTTTAATGTAAGGGAACTATTTCCACAATTTCTTGTTTAGGAAGTTGTTGTGCTCTAAATTACACTTGGTGGTTTAACTTGAATGTAGGTTAAACTTTAACATCCCTCTTGCCAGTTTCTCTCCTCTAAAGAAATCATTTGAGCTCCAATTTCTTTTGCTAATTTTCCTCAAAGAACAAGAGTGCTTTCTACCTAATTCACAGAACCTCTCTCCCCAATGTCTCCTTCTCGAATTTGTTTGAGCTCTAATGTATCTTTAGCAGTTTTTCTTAAAAGCAAAAGCCCTTCCTCTCAATTACATGACACCTCTCTTCTCAATATCTCTCTTTTTAAGAAGGCTTTATGCTCCAATTTCAATTGCTAATTTTGCTAATGTTCAAAAGTGGTTTCTACCTAATCATACCTATCTTTAGTAGTTTTGATTAAAAGCACAAGCTCTTCCTCTCAATTACACCACATCTTTCTTCTCAATATCTCTCCTTTCAAGAAGGCCTTTACGCTCCAATTTCAATTGCTAATTTTGCTCAAGGTTCAAAAGTGCTTTCTACCTAATTATAGAACTTCTCTCCCAAATGTCTCCTTCTTCATGAACTTGTTTGAGCTCTAACAAATCCTTGATGGTTCTACTCAAATAGAAAAGTTTTTCCTCTCTATTACATCACACCACTCTTCCAAATTTCTCTACTCTTAGGAAGATATTCAAGCTCTAATTTCTAATTTATAATGTTTCTCAAAGTGCAAGAGTACTCACTACCTAATTCACAAAACCTCTCTCCTCAATATCTTCTTCTTTGAGAAGTCATTCTAGCACTAATGTATCCTTAATGACTGCTAAAACGTTGAAGCTCTTCTTCTTGATTACACCGCACACTGCTTTTCATTTTCTCTCCTCTTAAGAATGCATTTGAGCTCCAATTACAAATTGTTTAATTTTGCTTGAAGTGCATAAGTGCTTCTTACCTTATTCCTAGATCATATCTCCTAATGTCTCCTTCTTTGTGAAGTAGTTTGAGCTCTAATATATCTTGAATGATTCTTCTCAAACTCAAAATTTCTTTATATTGCCTTTCTATTTAATTTTTGAACTCCAAAATTAAATTAAGTAGGCTTTGATTCTTTAGTTATTTTTTACTTTTACACTCAATTATAAGCAATGTATCCAAGAGAAACATTTAGATATTTTATGTTCTTGTAAATTTTACATTTAGCTTGGTTTTATATGATATTTTCATATTAGTCAAAAATTTCAGAAAGCTTTCCAATACTAATTAAATATTTAAGATAAATACTAGATAGAAAAGCTACCAACAAAAGATAAAAAATAAAAGTAAAATCTTTAAAATGCTTCACTCTTCATCTCTTTGAACTCAAACTGATTTTTGTGTCGGTTAGCTCTTATAGTGTTCTTGATTTATACTCCAAAATTTTAAAATGAGATATCAAGAGAAATAAAACTAAACAAACTTTATCTTATAAGTTCTATATTTAAGTTTGGTTTTCTATCATTTGAGATAAAATTCAAAGAGTTTTCTAACACCACAAAAAATGCTTTAGATTGTCTCTGGATGGAAAATTTACAAAAATCTAAGAAATAAAATCTTAATATCATTATATAATTTAGAGAGTTGGACTCCAAATTATTATTGAGAAGCATTTGATTCTTGAGTGTTATAGATTTGTTCTCCAATTTCATAAAATATGGTACACAAGATAAAATAATTCATTTTTTAATTTTTTCTTCCAAGTTATATATTTGGGTTTGGTGTTATATGATTTTGGTCTCCTTAGAGATAAAATCAGGGTGGCTTTTTCATAATACCAAAATTGCTTGGAACTAAAAATAAATAAATAAAAGTGCCAAAGTAATGAAATGGAATCTTAACATTATCTAGCCATTTTATAGATTAAGTATATTGGATTTAAATCCCAAAATTGTAGAATAGAATAACTGAGAGAAAAAAAACTAGACTATTTTCATTTCTTTATAATTTTTATATTTGGGATTGGTTTTTTATCATTTTAATCTAATTAGATGTAAAATTCAAAGAAGTGTTGCCAAAACCTTTGATATTACTCAAAATGAACATGTTCACTAAAATTAAGATATTTATCTTATAAAGATAATCCTAATTGTGAAATTGGATTCAAAATATTGAAGAGCACTTCATGTTTGAGTACAAAATAGACAAAATTTATGATTTGGACTCCAAAATTTTTTAATTAATGTACCCATTATAGATTTAGATTCTTTTCATTTCTTTATAATTTTCAGATTTGGGTTTGGGTTTCTATGATTTTTGCAAAACCCAATGAGGTTTCTAATACTTAAAAAGCTGCTTTAGATTTACTTTAGATGGAAAAAAAAAGCTAGAATTTCCTATTATTACGGATTTGGACTGTAAAATTAGTATTCAGGAGCATTTCTTACTTGCATTTAATGATTTAGTTTCCAGACTTGAAAAATATACTACTAAAAAGTTATTTAATTTTTTTTCTTTTCACCATAACTTCTATATCTAGGTTTTATATTTAATGGTTTTGGTTTTCATTCATGAGAATTGCAAGAGCTTTTCAATGCGAACTAAATCTCTTGAAATTTGAGTTCAAACAAAGTTAAAATTATTCGGCAAATATAATCTTTTGTAGTATACTACTACCTATGTATGTGGCTTCTAAAACCATAAAGTTGTAATATCTTGAACTCTCATACCTTACATTCTTGAACATGAGCAACTATTTAGAGTCAACTGTCATCTTCTAATGTCAACGTCACACAAAACGCTTTGTAACCATCTTAAATTGGGTTCTTGCAACCACCTTAAATTCAATGAAGAACAAAATGTAACATGAAATCTCCACCACTTGAGTTTTTGTTAATATGAAAGTAAGTCTATTTTATGCTAGAATTAAATATATATTGTTCATCATACAAGAATGTAAGAGATGTGTGCTGCGGTACGTTCAAGAACAATCTTCACGCAAAAGCAGGGCTAACTGTCACGTTTTGCCATTGCAAATAATTTATCATCAACTCTGCCATGTTTTAATTTAAAAGTCTAATTACAAGTTTATTGTTCCTCAGTTGTCATATCGAAATATATCTAATAAAAATTTTCATCATTTGAAATTTCTTTCTATATGGTAACCATATACCAAATATGAATCATTTAAAATATTTGTATATTTAATTTTGCTTTAAAATTTAAATAAAAATTAAGTTAACCAGTTGTACCTGATATACTGAAAATATCTTAAAATTTAACCAGATAAAATATGAAATATGAAAACCGATGATCACCAACAAATAGCCTATGAAATAAATATACTAGACTTGATGAAAAAATGGTTTGTTGTTAGCTAAATGTTACACTCTAAGCTACCGGGACTCCCTGTTCAGCCGGTTTCATTCGTACGTATCTGAGAACCGGGTAAGAACTTCCTGTGTGCGAGTCAACCGGCTAAACAGGCAAGGGGTCTGGTCAAGGACAAACCTGGTTGATGACGCTTCGAAAAACAGGAGGTTCCTCGTTTCCTCGTGGGAAGTCGAGGAACATGCTCCTTGCTGACAGTGGGATGAAGAAGACAGGAAGGTTTTCGGAAAGAAGAGGAGATAAGGAATGTAGAGATCATAGAGGGTATAAGGTAGGATTTGAAGTCCATGCAAGGTCGTTTGAAAGGAGCCCACGATTCTGAAAGTGAACGAAACAGCGCACGTTAGAAGCGAGAAGAGCGGGGAAATCTCGGTTACTGAAGGGAACTTTGCAAAGCACGTCTTACGTTCAAATTGTTGATTACTACAGTCGTGCCTTCGAGCGTAGAAGAATGGTAGTACTGAAGAGACGTTACCTGTTGATGGAGATCATTTGGCTCGGGACGCCTTGGCCTGACTCTGCTACCCTAACTCCTCAACTCGTGAATATGACGATTCAAGAGAGCATCGAATTGAACTTTGGAGAACACGGTCTTTCTTCGTGCTTGCTATCCATGCATGGTATGTTGCTGCACTTTTTGAACCACTCTTTTGTAAGTTACAATTGGAGATTGTGCTTAATTGAGTAACTTTTAACTCCTGAACTTGAAAGAGGAGATTTGTACGGCACTGTTTTTTAAGACTCACTACTCACTGTAGTGAAGCAAAGATTTAAGGGGTATATCAGGGTTTATGAGCTCGAGAATGCTCCTCTGGCCGGTGACGTCGATCTTCAGTTGTTGTTGGTTCCGCGATTGCTTAAACATCGCGCTAACTAACTCCAGACCAGTCTCCGTGTACGAGGACTCTACTAACCGGATTCCCATACACCTTATGTTCTTACTGTTTCTAGAGCTGTTAACACTTTATCTCCAAGCGACTGTGGTGATACATCTGTATACAACTGTATTATTTTCGTTATTGGCTGACGTGCTGCGTATGCGAACATTCTTAGATTCACGCTGGGGCAAATCAAAATCCCTTAGTGCTCGTAGTTGGTACTTGAACTGATGTATATTCTGACTGCTGCGGTTCTAATTTATTGCAAGGCTGGTCTCCTGCAGTCAAATACTTAAATCCAGTTACAGGTTTATGCCTGGTGAGATGCAGCCGGGATGAGTTCCAAAAGCTGTGGTGTGCCATCACCTTTATATCCCATATCCGCACCGTACCAGTTCTTTTCAACCTACTGGATTTAAGCGGTATAGATGCTCTCACCTCTAGCGAAAGCAGATTCTTTCTTGTTCCAGAACGATACTTGCAATATGGATGCACGGATATGAACTGGGTAATCTACTCGAAGTGGTTTGCATCTTAAGCAATTGCCAGGGATTCATTGACATACACTCGCTTGGTCTAGTGATCTGTTAGCGATAATTAGCGCTTGGTTGCGGTCTTTCAAAGTAATATCGAGCACTCTTTCTGATTTGGTTTTCCATCTATGTAGGTAACATAAAAACGAGCCGAAAGACTGTCGTGAAGTTCGATCAAGAGAAGTTTGGGTTAATGAAACTTCAGGCGAAAAGACCTTTGAGGTCTGAAGAGTTGGACCTTTTCAACAACTCAATCCGGAAGGCCCATGTATTGGATGGTTAAGTTTGATTTCTGGTCGTACTGCGAGATGATTATAGGGGCAGCACAGAAAAGGTATGTACGATCAGTGCAATTAGTTCTTTTGACTTATACCCTCGACAATATCGAGATGCAGAGATAACATCTTGGGTATCCGTGCTTGAACACAGCAACGAATCACTGCACAGTATTTCCAGATCATATGGTCTGAACCAGATGCTGGGATGTTTTTGTGGCAACTTCTAAATTATACGTTTATTCTCTTTCTTGTAGGATCCGCTGCTTCGGATTGACGAGACGTATATTAGATCGTTATGTCGTCCAGCTATTGGTAAGTTTAAAACTTGTCACTAGAACTAATGGTTGCTGTTCCACATTGACGTTCTATTGTCGTCTCACTCGACTAACTCAAAGCTGATTTTAACCCCAAGTGCAGGGAATTGTGCATTTGATCAAGAAGTGGGCCCCTCTGTCCAGCCAAGTATGTGTGGACTTCGAATAGAGAAGTAAAATTTCTGTCCTCATGCACACCAGATTCTGGAGAGGAGTAGATGCACTGACAGACTTGAGAGGTTAGCCCCATCTAGAGTTCCGGGAGTACCGATGATTATGAAGTTGCCATTTTAAATCGAGCAATACACAAATCTTTGTCACAGTTACGACTACGACGATGTGTGAATAGCTAATGCTGTGGAATAGATGTCAGCTGTTCAAACCTACGAACTCCCAACTTTGAAGATGTGGTGGAAGTGGTAGCGAATTGTAACGACCTACAGATATTGTTCTGCTTTTGCTGAATCTCGTGATCCTAGTATCTGCTTGAGAATATTCTGTGATCAGGCACCATGGCGAGCAGGAGAGACCTTTGAATACTTACGAATGCTAACGATGGGTTTGATAAAACAATTACGTATCTTGGCAATGACATTTCCAAGGAAACGTCTTGGCCTGTCAAGCCGGAAGTATCCCTGGGTTGGATGGCCGGAGTAAGATAACACGGTGGATGGAACCATCCTAAAGGGGTTAGCTCCGACTCTACTGCAGTGGGATCTGTCTGGAAAACCACGGGATGGTCAATATGCAGAGAGAAACTCTTATCAGAATTGCTGAGCGTTTCGAAAGCTCAATTTCGATAGCCAAGGAACAAAAGATTCTGCTGTGGTTGATGAACCAGACGTATCACGCTGCTCGACAGTTAACCTTTCCGCCAATTTCACTGACAGTAACTGTAACAAGCGAAATCTTCAGCTCAGGTAACGAACATAAACATGTACTCCAGAAGGATGGTAGGAACGGTGAATTTACTCTTAATGTTGCGTTTTCTTACGAATGACTTACAGAAGATATTTTGTAAGGATATAGAAGGAATTCAGTATTGCGAATGTTGGTTGGTTGGCTGGATTATCATCCGTTTCTTCTATTGCTATCAACCATAAATGACATCCCCACGTCGTCTTCTGAAGCTTCAGATAATGATCTAAATTGTAGATACATAGCTTATTAAAGTAGATTATGATTAGTTGTTATAATACTTAGCGGACTTGATCTTCCCAAAGTTTATCCAGTCTAAATGAAAGAAACACCACTTTTTTTAGTGTTTTTACTGTATAATAATGTTCGAGGGGCAAAAACAAAGAAAAAAGATTTTATAGTGATAAAAAGAAAATGTTTGAAAAGAAACCAATTTCTATTACAAAGTTATCACAATCTGGCAGTTATAGATCCTAGGTTTATTTCTACCTTTTGGTTATCTAGTTTCTAGTAGAAAGTTATCACTCTCTGCAGTTAAAGATCCTAGGTTTGTTTGTCCGGTCGGTTTGTCTAGTTTGTATTCAAGGTATATTTATTTATTGTTATGATAGTGTTTATATTATATATTTTAATAAAAATATTAAATTATTATATAAAATTCAATTTTAAATATAAAATTCAATTAATAATTATATTAATTTAAAATGAAATTTTATATAAAAATATTTAAAAAGATAGTAATATTTAAAATTTAATTCGAAATATGATTTATTATAATATATAATGAATATTAATTTATATTATTTTTGATAAATATAAAATAAAAATAAAAATTTAATTTTAATTCGATAATAAAATATAAAAATAATTTTAAATATAATAATTAATTGATAAATTTTTTTAATTTTTTAATTTATAAATTTATTAATATGAATTATTTATATAAACATATATATAAATATTTTTTTAAATATTTTTTTATATTGTTTTCTAAAATAAATATTAAAAATAATGAAATATATATTCAAAATATTAATTATCAAATAAACATAAACATCAAAATGTTTTGTAAAAAATGTAATGATATTCCTTGTCTTAGAGACAGAGGTTTCTATTAGTTTTATTTGTAAGTTTGTTTGTGCAAATGACTTTGTTTATAGGAGGTTCGCGTTTATCACCTCATCCAAGGCACGATGACTATTTGTGAAGGGGATAATATTCGCATACACTCAATGGATAAATGATTTGCTCACGAGAGGTTTGTATCTACCTCGTCATACAAGGTACTATGCCTCTCATACAAGGCATACTAATATTTGTTTACACCCTTTGGGTAAGTGTTCTAGTAAATTCATTCATTGCTAAATTAAGTCTAGATCAATGTAACTTGTAAAATCTAAATCATCATATTACAAACTAGTTTGCGTACTAGCCCTCCTAAACACAATAAATACCAATTTGCACACATGTTAACAGTTTTATTTTTATTTTTTAGACCACATTGGATGTTATGGTTATAGAGCATCCGAATCAAAGGTTACATGTAGATTCATCACTATTAGTCTAAATCCACCTATTTTTTTTAAGCATGTCCTTTTCTATTTCTATTTTTACTATTTCTTTTATCAAGTAAAGTAGTATAGGAAACTTGACATGTTATCGTAACATACATTCTTGGTATGTTTATCATCAATCTAAAATTACCAAAGAAAAATACATAATATATTTAGAAAGAAAGAACTTACCTAAATGCAATGAATGAACATTATCCAAGTGTGTTGTCTAAACATAAAATTTTTAATACCAATTCTTTATGTTTTTGATGAAAATTCTCTATATTTTTTATTAAAATTAACTTCAAAATTTTCTTGCTTTGTAAAAAAACTAAATTAAGTTTTTTTTTTCAATTTATATTTCAATCTTACATCTAATTTGTATCCAAAATTGTGATATTTCAAATTTTTTTAAAGGAAAATTACAAGATATATTAAAATATCTTTTTTTTCTATAGTCATATTTAAATGACTTTAAATTCAACAAAAGATTTATGAAATAAAATTTTCAATAATATGAAATAATTTTGAATTTGATCACAAAATCTTAAACTTGATAGATTTATGTAGTTTTAAGATTAATTTCAAAGTTCTAAATAGTGTTAAATTTTTTATTCTTGCACAATTTTGATTAAATTGTACCTAAGATATATAAAAAGTAATAGGAAATATTTATAAAAGTTATTATATTTCATTTATGATTTCAAATCAAAAATTTGAAATCAAATTTTTTATATTTGTAATAAAAATTTAAGAAAAAATTATTTTATTAATTTTCATTCTCTATAAATATTAAGTCAACTAAAATTTATAAATAGTTAATTATGTTCTTGTCTAAATTTATATGAAATTTAGAAATTTTAAATATTTAGATATAAAATAATTCTTGAATTAGATAACTTGTGAGTGATGTAAACCTAAATATATTTGTACTTAGAGTTTGAATTTTAGATTTGATTAATTTATATAAAGCATTTGCACAAAGATGCAAAACATAACCACTAATATGATTTAAAATTTTCATATGAATTGATTGGAATAAGAACATGAGATTACCAAACTTCTAAGCTTTATTATCATATCTTTCTCCACACTTTCATTTCCAAAGTTCCAATTTCATTTGATCAGATTTGATTTGAAATTGACTTGATTAGAGTTTTTTTTGAGTTTAACATCTTTAGCACTATGTTTACCCTCCAATCCTATTGACAAATCAGGAAAATAGTTTACAAGACTCTCCAAATCTTCTGATTTGTAAACTTGGGTTTGAATTTTATCTAATTTATTCAATTATCATATTCCATTGAAAATTTGCTCAGATCATTTAATGTTTAACTCTTATTCATAGCATGTCAGTTCCTCTCTTCCCAAATTCCACTCTTTATCTCACTTAATAGTCAAAGAAGTCCAAAGTTCTCTTATTTGGATCCAAGTAAATACAATTTTGTCAAATTTGTTTTTTTCCCTTTATGACGAATGAACCACACAATTTCACTTTGAAGCTCTTGAAAAAAATAAGGACTCTTCTATTTATAAATGCGCATAGATTATTAAGTCACAAATCTATCCATAAGTAAACACTATCATGATGATAGGATTTGGGTTCTCCATCATTGATTCTATGAAAGTTGTTTCAAAATGTACTACCATCCAACTTTGAAATTGATCATTGTGTAGAATCTAAAGAGTAATGAGAAAAAGATTCAAGAATGATAGATCAAGAACATGAAACATCTCTTACTCACGGGCTTCTTCCAATGGTCTAGTGCATACACTCTGTTACAATGCCTCCATGCGCTGCCCTTGTGCGAGATGCTCTAATCTTTTCAATGCTTTTACTTGCTTCTTTGTTTGCCTTTGTTTGAGTTGCATAGTCCCTTCTCGTGTAGCATTGATGTTTCTTGCTCCTCATTTGTCCATACCCATACAACGTTGATGTTTCTTGCTACCCACTTGTAATACTCCGAGGACAAGAGAAGAGAGAAAACACAAATTGCACACTCAAACATTCGATGCCCCAAGGGAGCACCTTCTCTTTATTATATAGACAAAGAGGATCTCCTCCAAGGAAGCTCCACATAGGATTAGAGACACAGATAGGTGACATGTCAGCAAGCTCCACCCTTGGATTACTTACTTGGATGGGTGACCTGTCTAGTCTAGGTCCTATCTGGTTGGTCAAACGAGCTTTGACCGGAGTGAATCTTTTAGGGAATCTTCCTATAGAAATCTCAAAATCACATGAGTAAGGTACCGTTGGAAAGCTCTCGATGAGACAAATCAGGGGAAGGGAAGGCCAATCTTTCCTACGTTGGGGGGAGGGGGAATCTGCACATTTTCAAGGCCTAATTCATCCGTTTAGGCCTCCGAAATTGCCTTCAAAGATTTCAGGCATATTTCGATTCCTACTCTATTAGTAGAAGTCCTCTTTTGGTGATACCTCTTTCTAATCTGTTTAGTCCATCATGTGTAACATCATTCTAGATGTTACCAAACCAATTCTCACCTTTTAAATCATATGTCTAGCTATTGGTTCTAAGGTTCTCAAGTCTATTTCGGTTTCTACCCTAATAGTAGAAGTACTCTTTTGGTGATATTTCTATCTGATCTATTTTGACCATCATGTATAACATCATTCTAGATATTACCAAACCGAATTTCACATCTAGATCATATGGCTAACCCTTGGTATTAGAGACCTCCCTCTTTTTAAGACGTAACGTTGTGCAATTGTTGCTCAAATGCTTGCACCAACACCAGTGCATGTGCCAAATTGGCAGCAGGTTCCCAGGTTACTTCATAGAGGGGGTAACCTTTCCATTGTACTAGATATTCCACCCGCGGATGGCGAGTACCACGCATGCGCTTTTGGAGAATCCGCTCCACTTCATATTCCTCTATGCCATCAATGATTGTCGGACAAGGTCGAATGTCCTATGTGGAAGTACCTTGGCCTGATCAAGGAGCATATCTGCGTAATAGGGAGACATGGAACACTAGATGGATCTTCATGTGTGGTGGTAGCTCAAGGTGATAGGCCACAGCGTCGATGCGACGAAGAATCGAGAAAGGCCCAATAAAACGAGGTCTGAGCTTACGAGATCCAACTAATGTGAGGTTGGTTGTCGATAGCCACACTTGATCCCCAACATTGAACTCCATGTGCCTACGGTGTGCATTAGCATACTGCTTTTGTTGATTTTGCGCAATCTGTAACCTGTGCTTGGCGCTCTCCACACCTTGTTGTATTCTAGAAACAAATGTGTTGACTGCATCAACCTTGGTAGTCACTGGACGGATCTTCATCAAGCTAGAAGGTGTGAAGGGATGCTCACCATACATGAGGAAGAACGTAGTGACCTGGGTGGAGGCATTCACTGAATTGTTGTAAGCAAATTCCACCAGCGGTAGTAGTGTGTCCCACCTCTCTTGCTCTTCTAAGGTGAAGCCGCGTAACATGTCTTCAATCGTGCGATTAGCCCGCTCTGTTTGGCCATCTGTTTGTGGGTGGTAAGCTGTAGACATGGCCAACTTGGTTTTGAAGAAACCAAAGAGTGTTCGCCAAAACAAACTGGTGAATTGGGTGCCTCTATCGGTGATGAGTACTCTAGACAAGCCATGGTGAGCAAAGACTGCATCTTAGTATAGTTGAGCTAGTTGTGGAGCGGTCACCTCCTTGGTGGTAGGGCGTACATGAATCATTTTGCTGAGCCGGTCCACAAAGACCACAATGGAGTCAAACCTTGAGGTGGTCTTGGGTAATTCACAAACGAGATCCATACTCACTTGTTCCCAACATTGGATAGGAGTGGGAAGAGGTTGAAGGAGCCCTGCAGGAGCTTGATTAGAAGCTTTGTTCTGTTGACAAAGTAGGCATCTACGCACATAGTCCATCACGTTGTTACTCATCTTGGGCCAATAGTAATGGCGCTTGATTGCCTCCAAGGTCTTGTCCACTCCAACATGAGCTACAATGGCCGAATCATGACATTCCGCTAGAATGGTGGTACGTAATTTTGGGACATTTGGGATCCACACCTTCCAAAAGGTGAGTCCTTGGGTGCTGGTGACACCTTTGGACGATTGCCTTTCTACAATCTATAGATCAGTTTTTGTAGTAGCTAGAATCTCTTGCCAGAATTCAGGGTTAATCTTAACCTCTACCGCCAAGTTGTTGACCATTGGCATGCGGGTGAATGCATCTGCAAGTTGCTTCTTACCTTCCACGTAGGTGATTGTCATGTTGAAGCCTTGTCGCCACTCTCCCCACCAAATTTGGCGATGAGATAGATCCTTCTGCGTCTTGAGGTAGACTAGAGGTTTGTGGTCTGTCTCTACTACAAATGCCTTCTCGCCCAGGTAGTGCTTCCAATGCTTGGTTGCTAGAACGATGGCCAGCTCTTCTCGTTCTGTGGTGTGGTAGTTGGGCTCTGCCGGTAACAACTTTCGAGAGAAATATGCAATTGGATGCCATCCGTCATGCCACTCTTGTTGTAGGACTGCTCCTATTGCTACGCCTGATGCATCCGTAGCTAACTTGATTGGACGTTTTGGGTCATATCACTTCAAGATTGGTGCATGTAGCAAGGCGGCCTTCAATTCTTAAAAGGCCAACTCTTGTGCAGTTCCCCATGTCCACTTCTTCCCCTTGCCAAGTAGTGCCATTAAAGGCTGTGCAACCTTGGAGAAGTCCTTGACAAATCTACGATAGAATCCCGTCAACCCCAAGAAGCTCTTAAGTTGAGTCTGATCTTCTGGGGCACTCCATTTTTGAATGACCTCTATTTTATCTGTCAATACTTGAATGCCCTCTGCACTTACTCTATGCCCTAAGTAGTCTACTTCAGACTTGCCAAACTCACACTTTGAGATTTTGACGTACAACTGATTCTGTCTTAGAATCTAGAGGACCTCTCGTAGATGTTGTTTGTGTTCTGTCATTGTGCTACTATATACTAAGATATCATCCAAGAAGACGATAACAAACTTATCCAAGTATGGACAAAATATGTCATTCATTAGGCTCATGAAAGTGGCAAGCGCATTGGTGAGGCCAAAAGGCATCACAAGATACTCAAAGTGGCCATACCTGGTTCGAAAGGCAGTTTTGTACACATCCTCCTCTACAATTTGGATTTGATTGTAATCGCTCCGCAAGTCCAGTTTGGTGAAGTATCTCGCTCCATGGAGTTGATCAAACAGGTCATCCATGCGAGGTAAGGGGTATTTGTTCTTCACTGTTTGCTGATTGAGACCCCGATAGTCAATGCACATGCGCATTGTACCATCCTTCTTCTTCACAAACAAGACAGGGGCCCCATATGGTGATATGCTAGGTTGGATGAGCCCTTTCTGTAGCATCTCCTCAATTTGAGTCTTACACTCCTCCAACTCATGAGGTGATAGGCGATATGGGGCCTTACAAGGAGGTGTCTTCCCCGAGAGTGTCTCTATTTTGTGATCTACTCGCCTTTTAGGTGGTAATCCTTAGGGTAGATCATCGGGAAAGACATCTTGAAACTCATCCACTACATCCTTCAATTTCTCAAGAATTTTTCCAGCGAGTTGTGCACTCTGGACTTCTCTTATTAGACCCATAAAACATCTATCGATCTTACAGACAGTTGTCGTCCCTACGACATATAGAGGCAGTTTCTACTTGTGTGATTTTTCTTTAACCCCAATGATTGACCATTGGTGGGTTCTCACTACTTTCTTCCTCCAATCCACCATTAGGTTGTACTGCTCCATCCATGGCATGCCTAAAATTGCATCATAACGGGCTAACTGGATCACTCGCCACTCAATTGCTTCTTGATATTCTCCTACAGGGAGGGTTACCCGTCTAGGTAATGATTCAATCTTCTTTGTTTGCCCATTTGGTAACTCTACTTCTTCACTTCCATCTCTCTCTAGATCCATTCCCAAGCTTATTGCAATAGAGCGAGACAAGAAATTCTCTGTTGCTCCCGGATCTATTAATACTCTCACTTGATTATCTTCTAGGATTCCATTCACGACAATCAATTGTGAGGTTGCCTTTCGGGATCTTTGCACATTATTCTTCTTCCTTCCCTTGCTTCTCTGCTTCCTTATTGAGCCAGTAAGGCCGCAAGGTACATTTACTGGCAATCTTTGTTTTCCAAAGTGGTTTCCACCTCCTCCTCTTCAATGTGTCTCTCTATGTTGTTCAAAGATCGCCTGTACGAAGGCCGAGGGCCTCTAGGGAAACGAGTGCGACAATTGGTAGATATGTGCCCAATACGGCCACAATTGTAACAATGGCGTTGTTCTCTTTGAGTCTCTTCTCCTCGTGGGACTCCATCTCTTCGTTCTTCTACCCGTCCTCGCTCTCCTTGAAGCGGCCGTGCTCCTCGATCCCGGAATCAAAGGTTGCCCAATTCCATCGGTACTGGTCCACCCATGTGTGGTATTTCTGCCCGATAATGTTGAGGTGGAACTACTCCTTCACCTCCACCTAATGCTCCGGCTATTCTCTGCGCACAAGCAATAGCTTCAAATACCGTGCGAGGGTTTTGCACCATGACTTCTTGGCGAATCCGCTCTTTCAACCCTCATTTGAAATTATCGAGAGCCTCTGTGGGACTCATGTCGGTAATTGCGACTTGTAGATCTAGAAATGTCTCCACATACTCTTGTACGCTATTCTTCTATCTCAATCCCCATAGTTGGGTTCGAGCCATCTGTACAGAATCCACCGATTGGAAATTCTTGAGCAGTCCTTCTTGCATTGCTGTCCATGTGACTTCCCTTCTCTCTACCAACATGGATCGTTCCCAAGCATCATACCATGTGAGGGCTTTATCGGTCAAGTACCCACATGCAAACATGCCTGCAGCATGCTCTGTGATCTCTGTTGAGAACAATCAAAAATATCGATTCATTCTCGAGATCCAATTCTCCACTACTCCCATCGTACGCTGCCCCTTGTAAGGCTCGATGTTGCAGGTCTTCTTCATCCGGAGTAGCAATGTGGCTTCATTGTTGATAGGGTTCGTAGGCACGGGTGCCTCTCCAAGTACTTCAGTCGCAAGTACTGGGTTTTGAGACGGCTCTTCTTCTTGCATGGCTTGATCGTTCCTGAGGATCTGCACTTGACTTTGCAATGTCTCTATGGTCATCTTAATCTCTCAAAATTCATTCAACATCCCTTGCATTCCTTGCACCAGCTCTTGCAACTGCGGATCCATAGTTCCTGCAACACCCAATTGCTAACGTCTACTTCAATATAGAGTCAATATAATCACTCTGGAAGGCGCACGAACTATCGGAACTACCATTGGGACCTCAGAAGCTATCACTCGTTGATAATACTCCTCACCAAAATTCATAACCACAACATCTCTAAACATCAATATCGGCCTCACTACATAACGGATTTCTACTTGAGTGTTGAAAAGGAGAGGATTTGGGACATTCATATCCATATTATCATAATAGAATGTAGATTGTCAAATCCCACTCTCTGTCATATATCACCATAGGTAGAATCACCGGGTTTGGTGAGTTCATCACTCTATCCATGAATTCCACACCAAAGTGATAAACTAGCAATACTCTCATCTGCTCACGCTGGATGTACATAACCTTGATGTGGAATGGGTTTGAGAATGGAAAGCTAGGTGCGGGAAATTGTCCCCCCGGCGCATCCATCCCATCCGCTCTCTAAAGTCCTTCCTAAGTCTAGCGATTACTCTATGTTCTCCACCTCAAATTACTCAGTTTCAATAGTTCGTGCTATTCCAAGAGGGGTGATCCACTCTCTTGGACTAGAACACTCGCTCTGATACCATTTTCATACTCCGAGGACAAGAGAAGAGAGAAAACACAAATTGCACACTCAAACATTCGATGCCCCAAGGGAGCACCTTCTCTTTATTATATAGACAAAGAGGATCTCCTCCAAGGAAGCTCCACCATAGGATTAGGGACACAGATAGGTGACATGTCAGAAAGCTCCACCCTTGGATTACTTACTTGGATGGGTGACCTGTCTGGTCTAGGTCCTATCTGGTTGGTCAAACAAGCTTTGACCGGAGGGAATCTTTTAGGGAATCTTCCTATAGGAATCTCAGAATCACATGAGTAAGGTACCGTTGGAAAGCTCTCGATGAGAAAAACTAGGGGGAGGGAAGGCCAGCCTTTCCTCTGTTGAGGGGGGGGGGAATCTGCACATTTTCAAGGCCGAATTCATCCGTTTAGGCCTCCGAAATTGCCTTCAAAGATTTCAAGCATATTTTGGTTCCTACTCTATTAGTAGAAGTCCTCTTTTGGTGATACCTCTTTCTGATCTGTTTAGTCAATCATGTGTAACATCCTTCCAGATGTTACCAAACCAATTCTCACCTTTAAATCATATGTCTAGCTATTGGTTCTAAGGTTCTCAAGTCTATTTCGGTTTCTACTCTATTAGTAGAAGTACTCTTTTCGTGATACTTCTATCTGATCTATTTTGACCATCATGTATAACATCATTCTAGATGTTACCAAACCGAATTTCACATCTAGATCATATGGCTAACCCTTGGTATTACACCACTCGTATCAATCACGTGCCTTTGCTTGATTATTTCTCTTTGTTGTGTCCTAGATTTTCTCTCTACTATTGTATGTTTGTGATTTCACGAATCCATCATGTATGTCTCATCTTCTTCACTCCTCTTACTCATGTTGATTATTTTCTTTCTTGCCTGATACTCATTATGCGGTTGAGACTCTTGCGCTTATTTACTTGCTTACACTTTTGCTTGCCCTTTATTTCCACATTTCCATTTTGGTTCTTTTGTTCTTTCAACATTCCCACTACTTTTGAGCGGTATCTTAGGAGAGCAACCAAGTTTGCCTTGACAATCTTGAGTTTTTAAGTAGAAACTTAGTACAAGGAGTATCGACAATTGTTCAGCTACTTGAGCATTGTGTGAGGCATTGATGAAGTTGTAGGTGTTTTTTTGGAGGTTTACTATTGCCACCTTCTGCCTCACTTTGCTATTTAGTGTCTAAGATATTGGAGTTAAGTTGTATGGTCTAGATACTACTAGAGTATCCAAAGATGCATCACATTGTGTGATTACTTTCCTATGGATTGTAGTAGCCAATGTTTTTTAAGAGTAATTCAATCATATTATCTAAAGTATGTTACGAAGTAGGAAAGTAATAATGATAGCCTTAACATCTAATATGATAAACGCTTGCAAACTACTTGAATAATATATCAAATGTTGTATCCATTGTTTTATATAACTCCAAGGCTAGCGGAACAAAAATTTAACCTTGTTGCATACTCTTATACTTAGATATAAGAGTATGCAACAAGGTTAAATTGCTAACATGCTTGACTAACATTGCTCCACTTAGCACAAATCCAAGAGCATTTGTAATCACACCCTCTAAAACTATATCATATGTGTGATCCATGATAACAACATTTGCTATTTTCACTTGATCATCTTGAAACAAATGCAAGTCTACATGGACTAGTGTTATTTGCAAAGCATACAAATACTTCCTCTAAGTGAGATAAATACTCTCTTGTACCATGGCAAAAACTATATCGTTAATGAGGTCCCTATTGCATCTAATATAGTACCATATTCATGAGTGAGTAGTAAAGATGCAAATGGGTACACCAAACCTAAGCAAAACCTCATTAATGTAAGAAAAGAAATAGTTAATTCAAGTTAGAATTCACTATGCACGGTTGAGCTAGGATCCAAAAGCCTAAATCCTTGCTTGAGTAAAAGCAAAGATGTGCTTTAGTAGCATGAGGAATGGATGAGTCAATTAACAGAAAGAAATACATACTGAAATTATTGATCCATAAAAGAACATTGCAAACATTTGGTCCAATCAAAAGGCAAGGAGGCAAAGGTAGAAAGCCATCTTGAGCTTGTGTGGATAAACCATCACTTGCCATCTATAGTAGCGTCTTGAGAAGAAAGAAATGTCTCTTCCATCTTGATCACATATATCTCCAAGGTTGGCCTATTAGCAACTCCAAATTTGATGAAAGTAAAGATGTTGAGAGAGCCAAACTACATAAAAAACTATAAGTACCATCTCCTCTATAAATAGAAGGCTTAACAATCCACATGAGATCAATAGAGAAGTTAGTCTATGCACTAAATCCACTATCACACACTCAAATGTTAGGTCTAGTGATATCACCAAAGTCTTCCATGGTCCTCCTATTAAAGGCTCTCAAATTGATTGGAAGATCAAGGAGGAGAAAAATATGCAAAGTAGGTAGGCCAATTGATGTGCAATATAAGAATAAAGTAAAAAAAATGCCATTTGTAAATCTCTTAATAGAGGAAGGTCATCATACTTAAAGAGTATTCTCTATAAGAACAACATCTAAGAAGTGTGTGACAAAATCCTCAGATCCTATTGGCACTCCAAGAAAAAATAGGCCATTTGTAGATGTGATATACTCCATTGGAAGCTAGAGGTCTTGAAGGTTACCTAAAATAGACCATATTCTACACTTTGATATCTTAATTCTTAAGCTTACAAGATGAAGCTTGGTAGGCAAGTGGTTAAAAGTCTACCTAATTTGATTTACAAGATTCAAGATGTGTGTATTGTGCACTAAGGAGAGAAGTACAAAAATGAGCATGGCCAATGTAATAGATGAGAGAGCCTAAGTAAATAAAGTGAGCCATGGAAAATAAAGATCTTCTTAAAGCATCTCCTTGTCATGTACCAACAACCAACTCCAAGAAGTAACTCCTTCCTATATGAAACTATGAAGAAAAGAAGGAAAACCATAGAATTTTTTGTACAAAAGGAATAAGACTCACCAAGGATACATGGTCTCCCTGTAACAATATGGAGTTTAGCGACAAAGTCAGTTAGGTTCACAAAGTAGCACATAAGACAAATTAACCTAGAATATTCTGGAAGTATCTAGGAAGCTTCTTGGGAAGCTTTCCGATTAGCTTAGCTTGCACCTTAAGTAAGTAGCTTCTAGAAGGAAGCTTCTAGAAGCTTCTAGCTAGCTTAGCTTGCATGCCAAGTAAGCGGCTTCTAGAAGGAAGCTTCTTGAGAAACTTCCTAGTTAACTTGGCTTGCACTCTAAGAAAGCGGCTTGAGGAAGCTTCTTGAGAAGCTTCTCAAGGACCTTGTATGCTACCTATAAATACCAAAGCCAAAGCTCATGCTAGGCATTCGGAGTTTTCCCTCATTCAAGTGTCCCAATGTGAGTTTCCATTCTCCTATTTCTCTCCTCGGTTTCGGTCTTTTACACTCCCTAAGCTCTTTAAAGAGTGATGCATGTGAAATGCTAGCAAAACATTCTCAATATCCATTTATAGAACAATATAAAATGGATGGATATTTAAGAATTCTTTGATCATAGAATGCTTTAAGAATGCTTTGATGTTGAGATATAGCCTCATAACTTCCTCGTGTAGCAACTCCAAGTTGATGTTAGATGTGAGAAGAAGTATTACTAGAAGTGAGAATGATGGTGAAAAATAATGGTATAGATACCAAGATGCAAGAAGACCTTTCCAATAGCAATTGGTTTAATGTTCTTATGTCTATCTCCATCATATGAAAGAGACTAACACCTAACACCTTATCAATTGAGATGTGAATCTTTCCCCTTGCTACTACTACAATCACTAAGAGCACCTTAGGAAAACTACTAGAAGGATAATTTTCCTTGAAACAATCTCTAAGATGCTTATAAATCATTCTTGACAAGCCTATCAAGAAGAAGTATAAAATAATGCATAATATATGTGCAAAAAGCAATCTTTCAAGACATAAAGACTAACTCATGCTGATAGTGTAAGATCTCTAATAGTACTCCTTTTCATACCAAAGTATATAAGAAGCATAAGGAAGAGATAGTCTCATCAATGGGACTAACCATAGATCAAGGACACAAGTATAGAATAGGTGAGATGAGAACATTAGTTGTTTTAAGAATAGATGATCCAGAACACATTAAATAGAAATTATTAGTAACCAAGATGTAATTTATACACAATGCTAGAATAGTGACAAATCCACTAAGTAGAATGCACAAAATGTAACATGAAGCAAAGGCATAATTGCAACAAATTGAGAATAGCATATCTAACATACTTGTAAACAATTTGAAATCTATAAAAGCTATTCAAAAAAATGTAAGAAATATAAAACATTACATAATTGACCACTAGCAAGAAATGCATGAATGATTAAAATTAAAATGTAGGTTAGAGCTAGGTAGGAATACTATAGACACAAGAGGTTGAACCTTGAAGCAAGCAAAAAGAAAGAGAGAGAGAGAGAGAGAGAGAGAGAGAGAGAGAGAGAGAGAGAGAGAGAGAGAGAGAGAGAGAGGAAAAGATATCAGAGAAGGAATTAGCTTGGGAAGGAAGGAGTGGAACAATGTGGGAGCTTACTAGATGGTGCTACTGCAAAGACATGTCAAAGTGTAATAGGGTAACAAGAGTGAAGAAAAAGAAGAAAAGATATAAGGTATATTGCTTGAGTCCTAAGATACTAAACAACAAAAGCAAGTAGAATGCCGCCATAGTAAACCTCCATGGAAAGACATATGACTTCATCAATGCCTCATACAATGCCTAAGTAGTTGAGTAAGTGTCAATACCTCTCATATCTTGTTTTTGCTCATGAATGTCAAGGCAAAATTTGGTTGCTCCTTCAAAAAGCCACTCATGAGTAGTTGGAATGTTGAAGAATAAAAGTAGAAGTGGGGAAAGCAAAAACAAGAAAAATTGTAGGCAAATGAGTAACTATAGGAGTCTCAGCTGCATAATGAGAACCAAACAAGAGAGAATGAATCAACATGAGTAAGAGGAGGGAAGGAATCGGGACATACCTAATAGTTCATTGAAATCAAAATTATCCATTAGAAGAGATAAATTCAAGACACATCAATGAGAAATTGCTAGGTAAAGGTTTATTAGTAATATGAGAGGAGAGCACAAAACATTAATCATGCACAAGAAGGAGCCAGCATACTCAAACAAGAAAAAAAGGCAAAGTGTAAAAAGGAAAGAACATAAAAGTAAGGAAAAGCATGAAAGTACATAGAGCAATATAGGAAAGAGCAAAGAAAAGAAGCAAAATCTGCCCTAAATGAAGCAATGGACAAGATGGGCCCATGTGTTCATAAGAAAACACTCAAAGACCACATGGCAACAAATCATATGTCAATCAAAATCATGGTTGACTATATATATATATATAAGTCTAGAAGTCAAGTAGAACTCTCGCATGACTACATGGTCTACAAGCCTATAGGAGAAACTACTAGTGGGCTCAAACATGAGCTCCTTGCCTAGCAAAAAGAAAAAATGCTCTTAAATCTCTATAGATACTAAGCCCATGATAACTATGGTTATTTTCTTCTTTTTGTAAGAGAGTGAAATTTTCTCTTAATCATGTGATGAGGGTAATTTTCAAAGATATAACTATTTATAAGTTTCTTACAAGCTCAAATGTATGACTTTCTAGAATTACATCCTTGTTTGTATCTAACACACTCCAATTTTATAATCCCTAGTTTATATTTGGAGGAAATGTTTGAAAGAACATGAGGGAGCAAGATTATCTTGATGTGAGCAAAGTGAGGCAGCTCTTTCTTATCATAGATAGAGACAAAGATATTGAGGTCATCTTGGGTAATGTGATAGTCAAGATAATCATAGTGAGTGCCAAAATGAGTTTGTTCTATCTCATAGGAAAGCATGGGATAGATTACACCACCTTTGGTGGCATCATCCTCATCCATGAAGTCCATGAAATGATCAAGTCCAAAACCTAAAAAAAGAAGATTATCTACATATCTATGAACTTGGAATAAGGTGTGCAACAAGGCAATATCATTTTCATTTAGTAATCTATGTATGAATTCAAGTCATAAGTCAAGAGGTATATGTTAGCCACAAAGATAACACAAGGTGTCCTCATAGGAATCCCTATATCTTGGAGGAAGAGCTAATTCTGGAAGTGATGTAGAGTTTATAAAAAAGGAATAACATCCAACAGATGAGAAATTCCTCATAAATAGCCATGAATTTGAGGTATTTTTCCAAAGGAAAGATATTTGATCAATCTATTTTTGAAGTCAAGTATAGAGGTCTTGAAAAGAAACACGGTTCTCCTATTCTGAGTGAACCTACAAAGGAAGATAGATCTGATGAGAGTAGATAGCCATGTTTTGAGATTATGGGGGTGAATCTTTGTATAAAGGGTGGTGAAATCAAAACTTTGACAAATAACTTTCTTAGGTGGCAAGAGTCTTCTACAAACTAGAATCTTAGGGAGTAGATGATCATGTCTTGCAAAATCTTTGCGCCTTCTCAAGTAAAATGGGAATTCCAAAAGAGTCATTCAAGATCTAGCTAGAGTTGACCATCAGCCCCACAAATAGGAATTTAGGTCATTCACAAAAGATAGTAGTGCTTTGAAGAAGAAGCTCAACCAACAAGAAAGTTCAAATAAGGAAGTAGAATATCCTACAACAATGAACCTAAAAACAACAAGAGACTTATGAAATTTCCAAGCTTAATAGAAGTAGGGGAGTTTTTTACAATCCTTGGAGGTACAAAGTGTTGGAGAGGTATTGAAGCTGTGGTGAGAAAGTGAAAGTTGATTTTAAGGAATCAATGAGTGTTTATAAATGACTGAAGGATAATTGAGCTTTTTGAGTAAGGTTTGAATGTGAAATTGTTGATAAAAAATCCAAATTTTTTAAGATACTTGTTCATATAAGTAATAATGAAATGGGACCTGAAATGAGAAAGAGGTTTGCTATCATGATTGGAAAGGAAGATTGGGTTGAAAGAATTGAAATCACCCAGAATGGGAAGGAGATTGAGTAAAAGTTTGGCGTTTTGTAGAAGGGTGACTTTCCATTGGTCAAAAATACCTTTGTTGCCCAACATGGCTTCATAAGAAAGAGCAAAGTTGTGACAAAACTTGGTTCCTCTAGAGAAGAGATATGTTGGAGGAAGGGAAAATTTGAAGCAAAGGTGGTAATGACATGTCCAAGTGAAGGGTTAATGAAACCTAGATGGTAAAGACAACTATAGGGAGAAGGAGGAAAAGAAAAGTTTGATAACTTCCATGATAGTGAAGCAAAGTTAAAGTTATGGCCTAGAGTTTTCCCATACTAAAAGCAATGATGGTGACTATAAATAAAATACCTGGAGGTAAAGCCTATAAGACGTCTTGGTCTAGCAGCAAGGACTATAAGTGAGCTTTGTCTATCTCCTTAGATGTAAAAGAAAAGATGACAAGTGTGGGAAAAATGTCTAAAATGGATCTATGATTCAAGAGGTATGGAGAGAGGTAGAACAAAAGATGATTTAGGAATGTATTGATGTTCAACTCAGTCCTGAGTAAAATAGATGAAAGAGTGGTTTTAAGGACATAGATAATCCACAATAGGTTACAAACTCTAAAATGGGCAAGAAAGGAATCAAAGAAGGTATCAAAATCAGCATAGTGAAGAGATGAGATATTCATTGGAGGTCATCTTTATAGGCAAATCTTCTAGAAATATGAAAGTTGACCTGTGAGCCGGCCTGTCTCTCACTCAGGATGAACCTCTCATGGCTATTATGGTAGTGCACCATGGACTAAGAAGGCAAGGAACCCCAACTCCATCATACTCCTCCAAGGCTAACACTCCAAGACTCAAGATATTGCTCACTAGAGAACTCAATGAGAGAGATAGTTGCAAATGAAAGGATGATTAGTACTTCCTCACCCCTTGTTTATATACTTGTGAAATAGTTATGCACCAAAGTTACTAATTACTGGAGTAACTCGAGTTACTAGGCTAAAAGTCAAGTAAAGTCAAAAAGTAGAAAGGAATATCCATTCACATGGGCATATTCCACTAGCATGTGATCTTATCTTGACCCAACCACTAGGTCAAGGATTCCTTCACATAGGCTATCCTTGGACTATAGAAGAATCCAAAACAAAAAGGCTTACGGGCCCAAGAGTTCTCAACTCTTTCCTCAAAGCCAAACACCTAAGAATAATACCAAGTCAACACACTAGAATCCAAAATATTCTTGCTTATCTTTTCCACCTCCTCTAAAGTAAGGTCCCCTCTATCTTAGCTATGACTAACTCTAGCTAATCATGATTAATGTAGAACCATCCTTTATCTCTATATAAATAATATCTCTCAAGTACTTGTAATACCAAGCTAAATATCACAATACCACACACATGCACAAATGGGTGTTACAGGCCATAGGGATGTGGAGAGAGGAGAATGATCCCAAGAAATAGAAATGAAAGGTGTGATAAGTGAGAGAAAAAGTGTGTTTTCTATTTGATGACTCTAGAGGTGGTAGAGAGATGCTTTTTCCAGGTATATTTTACCCTTGAGGAGCCCAATAGTTGAGGATATGGATCCAAAAGAGCTCCTTATATTGGCAAAATCTCTAAAATGAGCACTTGGATGTAATTTGATCATAGAGAACAGTCAGAAGCCATGGAACCTAAATTTGGCCATCACTACCATCAAGGAAGTAAATTCAAAGGCAGAAGAAAAAAGAACAATTAGAGACTTTCCCAAGCGCCAATGTTGTTGGAATGTTCGAAAGCAAAAGCCATTTGGCCTACATAGCATTTGTCATTATGCAAGGAAGAAATGATAGATATAACTTCCAAATCATTTAAGGGATGAAGAAACAAAAAATTTTGTATGTGGAAAAATCTCTAAGCTCTTAACTATTGCAAAATGGAGTTACATGCATAAAAATGACTGGTGAGCAAATGTGTCCTAATCATGAGCCAATCTTTCCTACTTAGAGAGGAAGGAAAATTATGCATCAGGTTATGTTTAGAGATGGAACTATAAGAAGTATTTCCATGCAAAGAGGTTCCTATGTTTGTAGCATAAAAGAGGTAATATATAGGCAATAGAAGGATGGGTAAAGTTATAAATCTCAAGACGTGGAATGGGAGTCATCTTGAAGTGCCACAAGGTGAGTCAAAGAGCAACACCAAACATGGGTGGAACAATGACCATGAACAATAAGTCTAACATGGACAGTGGCCATGAACAATAATTTTGACGTGGATGTAGATGGAGGTGAGTCAGCATGGAACAAGAAAGTAAGAGTCTAGTGCAGACAAAGGTGAGTCAGTATGGAACAAGAAATGAGGATGAAACCTATGCTATGAATAGAAAGTGGCTGACCAAAAAGTGTGATGTGGATCTTGGGATTGGTAAAACATTAAATAGAATGAGAAGAAGGACATGTAAAAGGAATAGAGTTATTGAGGTGAGTAAATGGAGAATCAATGTTAGAATTGAAATGAGGACTGAACATAGACCAAGAACAAGAAGACTCAGATGTGGTCCAAGGAGGATAGAACCACAAATTGTGAAAAAATAAAAGTTGAAACGAAGAGGCAGAGGTGGACCATGGAGAAATGAATGTGGGACTCAAAATGACAAAAAATAGTATGAGGCTTCCAAGAAGAGGTAGAGGTGGACCATGGAGAAATGAATGTGGGACCAAAATTGAGGAAGGAGGATTCTTTGGTATAAGTGTAAGTGGCACCTAAATGTAGACATGGAGCAAAGCTCAAGGGATTTAAGGGACTAATGAACTATCTATGATTAAGGGTGAAATGGTACTTGAAAATAAGTGGAGGAGTAGGCATCTGCATTGAAGAAATAATTGACAAAGGAGTGTGAACTTGAAGAAAGGAGGTCTAGAATAGATAAGTCAAGGCAACTAGAGAAAGGAGGAGCAAAAAGCTATCCAAATTACAAAATACACTAAACTTGTAAGGCTTTCATATAATTATTTGAATGAAGCAATAAGCAATCCAACAAAGAGCAACAAATTTGCTGTGCTATCAAAAACAAGAATCATCTAAAATAAGAATCATCCAAACCATATGCAATGAGATTTTAAATTATAAAGTGATGAGTTGAAGATAGATGCAATTGTTAGAACTCAAAATCATTCATGTAACTAGAAAATGTGCATAATCTAAGAACATGAATTGATGATGAATGAATTGGTATGTGCTGAGCTTACTTGTCCTAAACCAAATTTTGTAGCATGGCTTCAATGTTTTATAAAGAATCAAAAGAATCTATTTTGATATAAAATGTAGAGGAAATTAAACATGAATCCCACCATTGCAGTCTCATAGTGCAAGCATGGAACATATGTAAAAGACGTGACCAAGGAGAGAAATAAGAGAATGGAAGCTCACATTGGGACACTTGAATGAGGGAAAACTCCAAATGCCTAGCATGAGCTTTGGCTCTTGTATTTCTAGGCATCATACAAGGCTCTTAAGAAGCTTCCTTGAGCCACTTTATGGAGTGCAAGCCAAGTTAATTGGGAAGCTTCTCAAGAAGCTTCCTAATAGAAGTCACTTACTTGGTGTGCAAGCTAAGCTAGTTGGAAGCTTCTAGAAGCTACTTCCTTGAGGTGCAAGCTAAGCTATCCAGGAAGCTTCACAAGAAGCTTCCTGGATACTTCTAGAAGATTCTAGGCTAATTTGTCTTATTTGCTACTTTGTTAGCCCTACTAAACTCTATATTGTTACATATTCCTCCACCACTAGTTGGTGACTTCCTTGTTGCCATTGAAGCTTCAAACTCCTAGATGGCCATCTATGCATTTTGGAAGTGAAATAGAGGTTCCCATGTAACATCATGAAGGGGATACCCTTTCCAAAGGACCTTATACTCCGTATGTTGTTGGTGTCCTTGTTGAATGTGGCAAAGTACAAGGATACGATCAAATTTTTACTCCTCATGATCATTGATAGGGATGGGAGGAGGATGAGGTTGGAAACAAGAGGAAAAAGAAGATAGGTTAGGAACAAAGGGTTTCAACTTGGAAATATGAAAGATAGGGTGGATGTGCATATGTCAAGGTAAGGCAAGTTGATAAGCAACAAGAGAGATGATTTGGGTGACCTCAAATGGTCCTATCTAATTAGCGATGAGATAATGAACTTGGGTATCAAGTAGGAGGGGTAGGTTACTAGAGGATATCATGATTTTATCACCAAATTCAAAAGTGAGATCACGAGGATGGTGGTCTATATACTATTTTTGACGATTTTGACAACAAGGAGGTGAGATTTTGCTTGTTGGAAGGATTGGGATATGGTGGTCAAGAAGGTGGAAGTATGAAGGACCTAAGATGGAGGAAGAGTAAGAAGAGAATCTGGAAGTAGCGGATCTTGGCCAAAATTGAGAAAGAAAGGAGAAAATCCGGTGCTTGCTTGTTTGGAATTATTGTAGGCAAATTTTGCAACTGCAAGATATTCATCCCAATTGGTATGATGGACATTGAAAAATGCACGTAGCATATCCTCCAAGGTATGATTTGAAAGTTTGGTTTGTCCATTAGTTTGAGGATGATAGGATGTGGACAAAGCAAGCTTGGTGCAAGTATTTGGAGGAGTGTTTGCCAAAACTTCTCGGTGAATCAAAGATCATGGTCGGAGATGAGTACACATGGCATCCCATGATGCTTGAAGACATTGTCAAAGTAGATTTGCACTAAGGTTGGAGCATCCACGGTATCAAAGGTTGGTGCTAAGTGGATTTGCTTATTGAGCTTATCCACAAACACCACAATTGCTATGTGTCCTTGCTTTGTCTAGGGCAAAGATGTAATGAGATCCAAGCTCACGTGTTCCCATCGAGTGGATAGAATGGAGAGTGGTTGAAGGATTCCACTCGGCTTTTGGTTGCTAGCCTTGTTACGTTGGTAGCTCTCACACAATTAGAAAAACTCTCAAACATCTTGTGTTATGTTGGGCGACCACCATTGGCATTGGAGGGTACCTAAGGTCTTGTCTACACTCATGTGCCCAACTATTGGTAAATTATGGGCTTCTTGAAGGCATATAAGTTGGAGATCACCTTTAGCTAGAACATAGATCCGGTCCCCATGGAATATAAGGCCTTCCTTGAAGGAGAAGGTGTTGTACTCCTTGTCACATGTTGTAAGATGACCATGTACCATTTGGAAGAAGGGATCGTGTTATAGCGTTGACCAAAACTCTTTTTGGACCTTGGAGTCAATTGACACCATCGTAATTGCTCCCATGATGAGAGAAAAAGACTTCAAATCAAGTCGTCATGATAGAGCATTAGGGATGACATGGACTTGACCTGGTTTCTACTCAAGTTTGATGTCAAACAATTGGATTTGTTCCTCCCATTGATAATGTCAACTCTTCATGTGTTCCAAGTGTAAGGTTTGCAACACTCATTTGTGATCAGTTTGCATGATCACTTGTTTTCCCAAGAATAATGCCTCCATACCTTGGTTGCATATACCATTGCAAGTTGTTCTTGGTCTTGAGCAAAGTAATTTTGTTCAGCCATATTTAGTCGGCAAGACACAAAGGCAATGGGATGTAGTCCATCTAGGAATTTCTATTGCAAAGTGACTCTAATTGCAAAGTTAGAAGCATCAGAATCAACCACATAGGGTAGCTGAAGACCATACGGTTGAAGGATGGGTCTTGAAGACACCATATGTTTCAACTTCTAGAATGCTTCTTTGTGCTTGGTGGTCCATTGGAAGCTCAAGTTCTTCTCCAAGAGGTCAGTTAATGGCGCAACCACATGAGCATAATAATGAATGAACCGTTGGTAAAAACTGGCCAATCTATTAAATGTTTGTACTTCTATAGCGTCCTTTGGAGTAGGCCAATCAATAATGGCCTTGATTTTCTCCTCTTCCATCTTGATCTGCTATGATGAGATCTTGTGACCCAAGAAGGTAACTTCCTTTTGCCAAAAGGCACACTTTGACTTCTTGCAATAAAATTTCCATTGTCGTAGTTGTCTTAGGACTTCTCGTATGTGATTCATGTGTTTTGCCTTTATCTTGCTATAGATTAAGATATCATCCAAGAACACCACCACATATCAATCCAATAGTCCATTTAACATCCAATGCATCTAATCCATGAAGACCGTTGGAGCATTAGTGAGCCCAAAAGGTAGAACTCTCTACTCAAAATGCCCATACCTTGTGCAAAAGGTAATATTTTGCACATCCTCCTTATCAATGGAGATTTGCCAATAGCCACTACAAAGATCCAGTTTGGAAAAGTATTGCGCTCCACTCAATTGATCAAGCAAGTCATCAATACGAGGCAAGGATATGCATTCTTGATGGTTTGCTTATTGAGCCTACAATAATCAATATAGAAACAAAGTCCTCCATCCTTCTTTGGAACAAATAGTACTAGTGCTCTCCAAGGAGAGGAACTATGTCATATAAATTCCTTCTCAACTCCTTGCAAACAACTCCGTAAGTGTTGTTTGCAAATCCTCCAACTCTTGAGAACTCCTCTCACTTTGGTGAAAGCCTATACATTGGTCAACTCACTAGAGTACTCCCTAGCAATAACTCAATCTTGAAGGGCATACCACGATTGGAAGGTAATCCCTTTGGTAGATCATCTAGAAATATGTCCGCAAACTCTTGACCTATCTAATCAACCCTTGCTTGATGAGAATCACCTTCTCCGCTCTCCTTTGATTGTCCTTGTGAAATCAACTTGATCCCCACTACAAAAATACATCTATCTTCCTCTAAAGCTTGCTCTATGGCTGCTTCACTAACATACTTCCCATCTAGGGACTCACTTCTCTTCAAAGCTTGCTCCATGGTTACCTTCCTGGCAAACTTCCCATCTTGGGGCTCCTCTTCCTTCAAGGCATGATCTATGGCTACCTTCTCAACTAACTTCCTATCTTGGGACTGACTATTCCTAGGTGTCTTACTTAGAGGTGCAAGATAACCTAATAAAAAATTCCTACCTTGGTGTTGTACTTGAATTTGTTGTCAGGTCCAATCAAATTGAACCTTATGACGTTCAAGCCAAGGTAGTCCTAGAATGACATCATCATGTAGAGGTGCAACTCCAAACCTCATACATTCCAAATACTCCTTCCCAATCTTAAAAGTAATAGGATGTGAGGTACAAAATGCATAACCCTTTCTACCATCCGCCATTATTAATCTACTTCCAATTACAGGCTTGATAGGAATACCCAATTCCTTCGCTTCTTGCATAGACATGCAATTCTCATAACTTCCAAAATCAACCAAAATCTTACAACCCCGATTAGATATTGTACCTTGCAAGTGAAGCAAACTTGCATAGGTCAAGCTTTCAATCCCATTGGAATTGATCAAGCTCCCAATAGGTGGCTTGAAATCTTCCTATTGGGATTCCTTGTTTCCAAGATCATTCTGTTCCACAAACTCCATTTGCGAAACTTGTTGAGGTCGCCCATTATTGAATGGACATTCAACAATGCAATGTCCAACTTGGCAACAATAAAAAAAACCTCCATTTTGTTGCAATCTTTCTCTATCCGCTGTACCAAGTGGTCTCCGTTGGATAGCATCAATCTCCATTGGTATCGGGTTCTCCACCCATATGTAGTGTACTGGTTGGCTTTGTATAGATCAAGGTCAAGACCAAATTGTCATAACCAAGGAATCAAAGCGCTTAGCCAATTGCATGGCTTCTTTTATGTTTTGTGTTTCCTGCATGGTCACCTCCAATTTGGTTTGTGCCTTCAATCCCCACACAAATCAATCCAGAACTTCATCTTCTTGTATATCTAGAATTTGCATGATAATGTTCTAAAATTGTGTGATTAGCTCCTTATAGAGCCAATTTGCTTCAACTTTGTCGGTTTATCTTGTGCAACTCGGGTGGCATTTATAGTTTAAAATTGACCAAGTATTGCATCCTTGAATTCTGCCCATGTCAAAACTGGTGCAATAATCTGTTGTTCAGCTTGCTCCACTCGAAATTGCCACCAAAGTTTTGCAACACCATCCAATTGGCTAGAAGCCAAGAGAATTTGTTTTTGTTTTTCTTGAAGGTTGGTTGCTTTGAAGTAACGTTTGCAGTCAAACACAAAATTCTCCATTATTCTCAAAAGATTCTTGCCTTCAAACACCTTGGGATTTGGAAATCAAATGCAATCTTCTCCATCTCAAATTGGTGCTCTCTTTATACGTTCTTGTTGTTGCAGCACTCGTTGATCCAAAAATCAAATAAGATGCTTGATTTGTTGCTGCATTGTAAGAATAACGTCCGGTATTGCCGCCATAGCTACTACTCTATCCCACTACTCTAAATTTATCTAATTGATTAACACATGGATGTAGCACCGGTCCCCATAAGTTACAATTGGAAGTATCAATGGTTCCTCAAAGAAGGTGATCATATAGAGAAAATTCTGCCCAAAAAGTGAGGTGATGAATTGGGTGAAATGATGTTTGGGTAATATCTGGACATGAAAATCCCAATGGTTTGGTGGAAGTCCATAAATCCATCCATCTCATCCCTACTTGATACCAATGTAAAAGGCCGTGACCAAGGAGAGAAATAGGAGAATGGAAGCTCACATTGGGACACTTGAATGAGATAAAACTCCAAATGCCTAGCATAAGCTTTGGCTCTTGTATTTATAAGGATCATACAAGGCTCTTGAGAAGCTTCTCAAGAAACTTTCTTGAGCCGCTTTCTTGGAGTGCAAGCTAAGTTAATTAGGAAGCTTCTCAAGAAGCTTCTTTCTAGAAGTCGCTTACTTGGCATGCAAGGTAAGCTAGTTGGAAGCTTCTAGAAGCTACTTACTTGAGGTGCAAGCTAAGCTAGCTGAGAAGCTTCCCAAGAAGCTTCTTAGATACTTCTAGATTATTCTAGTCTAATTTGTCTTATTTGCTACTTCTTTAGCCCTACTAACTTTGTTGCTAAAATCCATATTATTACAACATAAAAAAGGATATAAGGCTCTTATTATCTCTTCTAGTCTAATCTTATATTTTATGCTCTTGCATTAGAGTTGAATCTATAATATTTTGGAGTTGACTATGTCATCTACAATGTGCATCATAAATAGACTCCTATATAGGATAGCCTAATTACATACTCAAAGTATACAAAATCTTATTGTCACTTCTCTTTACCCCGCAAGTTGCACTCTAATATAACAAAGACACCAATTTAGGAATAAGCAGAATTAAGAACCATATAAAATCATCCAAGGAATCATGTACAAGTTCAATTGAGTGGTAATTAGAAACCTATCTAGCTCCATCACTCTAAACACTTAAAGAATAAATATCCTCAAATATTTTTATTGAATACTCATTATTTTCAATTGAAATACCATTGAAATTAGAATTGGAAAATAGAAAGAATTATCTATTCACTTGTTTCTTATATGCCGGTGTACTTCAAAATTTCCAAAATCTCTCTGCTCCTTCCCTCCTCACTCCCATCTCTCTCTCTATCTCTCTTGCATCCCAAACTAGAGGAACCAACTTTCTAATCTGAAGTGAAGAATTTAGGTTTCTCTTCATTTGCCTCATTTGGCTCAAAGTTTGACTACTTATAGTTCTACTCAAAATTAGTTTTGATTCCTTGCAATTCATTTACATACATGTAGCAACCCACCTTTATGTTAATGGTACATTTTTTCTTTCTTTTCTCAAAGTTTTATAGAATAATGAGAGTTTAAGAAAGCTATTAAGGCTAAAACAAGAGATTATATCATTTACCATTGAGCTAGAAGTTAATTGTGTAGGAGGACAAGAAGATGAAAAGAAAACACCATGGCTCCTCCAAACCCATGGATCCAAGGGCAACAATCCTCATGGTTGTGATTCTTGTGATCATGATCTTTGTGATCTTGTGATCATGATTTCTTAATTGTGAAGACTATAGGGCTAATATTTGTGAACAAAGAATTCCAAAATGATACCATTGGTCTAGTGGATGATCATTGGCCTATAATATCACCAACGTAGAAGATGTAAAAGACCAAGGAGAGAAAAAGGAGAATGGAAGATTGGAGTGAAAGATTACATTGAGACTCTTGAATAGGGGAAACTTTGAATTTCTTGCATGAGCTTGGGCTTTGGTATTTATAGAGAACATACAAGGGTCTTGAGAAACTTCTTAGAAAATTCCTAAAAGCCATCTTCTTGGAGTGCAAGCTAAGCCATCTACTTGGCGTGCAAGCTAAGCTAGTTAAGAAGCTTCCCAAGAAGCTTCCTTCTAGAAGCCACCTACTTGGCATATAAAGTTAAGCTAGCCGTGAAGCTTCTTGAGAGGCTTTCTCCTAGAAGTCACTACTTGGCATACACATTACTCAATACTTGGAAGGTACCTAGATGCTTCTTAGATGCTTTTAGTATATTTTTATAATTCTTGACTAATTTGACCTATTTGCTTCTTTGTTAGTCTCAACTAACTCATCTGTAAACTCCATATTGTTACATATTCCTCCACTGCTAGTTGGTGATGTCCTTGTCATCATGGAAGCTTCAAACTCTTGGATGGTCATTTGTGCATTATGGAGGTGAGAAAGAGGCTTCCAAGTAGTATCATGAAGGAGATACTCTTTCCAAAGGGCTTTGTAACTCAATATATTATTGACGGTCATGTTGAATGTGGCAATGTGCAAGGATCCAATCAACTTCATACTCTTCATAATCATTGATAAGGATGGGAAGAGGAAGGGGTTTGACATGAGTGGAAAAGGAAGATAGATTAGAAACAAAGAGTTTCAAGTTGGAAATATGAAAGATAGGATGGATTTGGATATGGCAAAGCAAGGCAAGTCGATAAGTAACAAGTGAAATCATTTGGGTGACATCAAATGGACCTATCAAATTAGGAGCAAGTTTACAAACTTGGGTACCGAGGGAAGGAGTAGGCTACTAGAAGAAAACATGACCTTATTACTTAGTTGAAAGATGAGAGCATGACAATGTTGGTCTGCATATTGATTTTGACAATTTTGAGCAACAATGAGATGAGATTTGGCTTCTTATAAGGAGTGGGATATTGTGGTAAAAAAAGTAGAAGTATGAGGAACATGAGATGGAGGAGGAGCAAGAAGGGAATTTGGAACAAGTGGATCTTGGCCAAAATAAAGGGAAAAGGAGAGAATCTAGTGCTTGTCTACTTGGAGTTATTGAAGTTAAATTCAACAGCCACAAGGCATTCATCCTAAGTATGGTGAACATCAACAAAGGCACAAAGCATGTCTTCCAAGGTGCAATTGGTACATTTGGTTTGCACATCAATTTGAAGATGATAAGTATAATACCAGTAACTAGATATATTAGCTAGAGGTGAAAATTAGCTTGGTAATATCTGAAAGAATTTTATATATGATAGGTTAGGTAGATTAGATAGAGGTGACACCAAAAGAGTACTTCTATTAATAGGGCAAGAACCAAAAATAGCCTAACATTTTAATACCAAAAGCTTGACATATCATCTAGAGATGAAAATTAGCTCGGTAACATATGGAAGGATGTTATATACATGATGGGCTAGGTAGATCATATAGAAGTGTCACCAAAAGAGGACTTCTACTAATAAGGTATGAGTCAAAAATAGCCTAAAAACTTTAGAGTCAATTTGGAGGCTTAAACAAATGAATTAGGCCTAAAAAATGTGCAGATTCCCACCATGCAAAGGAAAGGTTAGCCTCTTTATTCTTGGGTTTGTCTCATTGAGAGCTTTCTAATGGTACTTCATCCATACAATTTGGAAATTTGTACAAGAAGATTCTCAAAAGATTCTCTTTGGTCAAAGAGGGTTTGACCCATTAGATAGGATCAAAACTGACATGTCACCCATGCATGCAACTAATCTAAGGGTAGAGATTGCTTACATGCACCAATCCATGTATCTGATCCAAGGGTGGAGCTTCCTTTGGGGAAGTCTACTTTGCTATATAATACAGTCAAGGTGCTCCTTTGGGAGCATTGGAGGTTGAGTGTGAAATTATGTATTTCTCTTAAGTCCTCATATCTTTGGAAAATTACACTGGTATCAAAGCAAGTGTTTCAATCCAAGAGAGCAGATCACTCCTCTTGGAAGAACATGGCCTACTAACATGACTCTGCCTATGGTGTTCTATGATAGTGGGATTTGATGATCTATTATGATGGATTTTAATATACCAAATCCTCTCCCTTTCAACACTCAAATAGAAATCCGTTATGTGGTCAGACTTGAAGTAATGTTAGGAATTTTGTAGTCCTCAATTTTGGTGAAGAATACTATCAACAAGTGATAGCCTCTTAATTACCAATGGTAGTTCCAATAGTCTATGCTCTCTCTAGACTGATCATATGAAATCTCTATTGAAGAAGGAAGTAATGATTGGGTAGTGTTGTGTATAGGAATCATGGATCCATAGTTGCAGGATTGATGCAAGGAATGCAAGGAATGTTGAACAAGTTTCAAGAGATCAAGATGCCATGGAGGCATTGCAAAGTCAAGTATGTACCTTCAGGAATGATTTGGCAATGCACAAAGGGGAGTCATCCCAAAACCCAATACCAACAACTAAAGCACATAGAGTGTCACTCATGCCAAGAACATTGACCTTGATCAACAATGAGGCCACATTGTTATTATGGATAAAGAAGATTTGCAACATCAAGCCCTACAAGGAACAACATTCCATGGGAGTTGTAGAGAAGTGGATTTGAAGAATGAATCAATACTTTTTATTGTTTACAATTGAAATCATTGATTGTTTTGTTGGCATATTTGCATGTGTATACTTGACCAATAAAGCCCTCATATGGTACGATGCTTGGAAAACATCAATGTTGGCAAAGGAAAGGAAGTATAACAGACCAAGACTGAGGAGAGAAATAGGAAAATAGAAGCTCACATTGGGATACGTGAACAAGGGAAAACTCCAAATGCCTAGCATGAGCTTTGGCTCTTGTATTTATAGGGATCCTACAAGGCTCTTGAGAAGCTTCTCAAGAAGCTTCCCTTGAATTGCTTTCTTGGAGTGCAAGCCAAGCTAATTGGGAAGCTTCTCAAGAAGCTTCTTTCTAGAAGTCGCTTATTTGGCATGCAAGCTAAGCTAGTTGGAAGCTTCTAAAAGCTTCCTTCTAGAAGCTACTTACTTGAGGTGCAAGCTAAGCTAGCAACGAAGCTCCCCAAGAAGCTTTGTAGATACTTTTAAAATATTATAGTCTAATTTGTCTTACTTGCTACTGTGTTAGTTCTCCTAACTACATCATCAAACTCCATATTGTTACATATTCCCCCATTGCTAGTTGGTGATGTCCTCATAGCCAATAAAGCTTTGAACTCTTGGATGGCCAATTGTGCATTTTGGAGATGAGAAGGAGGTTTCCATGTGGCATCATGAAGTGGATACCTTTTCTAAAGGACCTTGTACTCCGTATGTTGTCTACGACCTTGTTGAATGTGGCAACATATGATAATACAATCATGTTTGTACTCCTCATGATCATTGATAGGGATAGGAGGTGAGGGAGGTTGGAATCAAGAGGAAAAAGAAGATGGGTTAGGAACAAAGGGTTTCAACTTGGAAATATGAAAGATAGGATAGATGCACATATGACAAGGCAAGACAGGTCAATAAGCAACAATAAAGACAATTTGGGTGACATCAAAGGGTCATAATCCAATTAGGGGCAAGTTTACAAACATGGGTATCAAGTGGGGGAGGGAGGTTATTGGATGAGAGCATGACCTTATCACCAACTTGTAAGTTGAGATCACGAAGATGGTGATCCACATATTGTTTCTTCGGATTTTGAGCAACAAGGAGATGAGATTTGGCTTGTTGGAAGGATTGGTAGATGGTGGTCAAGAAGGTGGAAGTATGAGGGACATGAGATGGAGGAGGAGCAAGAAGGGAATCTAGAACAAGTGGATCTTGGCCAAAATTGAGAAAGAAAGGAGAGAATTTGGTGCTTGCCTATTCAGAATTATTGTATGCAAACTCCATTGCTGTAAGACATTCATCCCAATTGGTAGAGTGAATGTTGACAAAGGCACAAAGCATATCTTCCAAGGTGCAATTTGCACGTTCAGTTTGTCTATCAATTTGGGGATGATAGGCTATGGACAAAGAAGGCTTGGTGCTGAGTATATGAAAGAATGCTTGCCAAAACTTTCCAATGAAGTAAGGATCACGGTTAGAGATAAGTAGACACGACATCCCATAATGCTTGAATATATTATTGAAGTAGATTTGTGCCAAGGTTGGAGCATTCACAATTTCAACCATTGGTGCCAAATGGATTTGCTTACTAAGCTTATCCACAAACACCATAATTTTTGGATGACCTTGCTTTGTCTTGGGTAAGGAGGTGATGAGATCTAAGCTCACATATTCTCAATGAGTAGATGGAATAGGGAGTGGATGAAGGAGTCTACTCAGTTTCTGGTTTGGCCTTATTGCATTGGCAACTCTCATACGATTGGACAAACTCCCAAATATCTTGTGTCATGGCCACTTCCATTGGCATTGGAGGGTACTTAAGGTCTTGTCTACACCCATGTGAACAACTATTGGTAAATCATGGGCTTCTTCAAGGCGCACAAGTTGGAGATCACCTTTGACTAGAACATAGATCCAGTCCTCATGGAATAGAAGGCCTTCCTTGAAGGAAAAGGTGTTATACTCCTTGTTGCATGTTGTATGATGACCATGTACCATTTGGAAGAAGAGATATTGTTGGCTGACTGAAACTTGTTGTGGACCTTGGAGTCAATTAACACCATCCTAATTGTTGCCTTGATGAGAAGAAGAGACTTGAAATCAGGTCATTGTGATAGAGCATTATGAATGACATGGAACCCACTTGGTTTGTACTCAAGTTTGATGTCAAAAAATTGGAGTTTCTCCTCCCATCAATGATGTTGACTCTTCATGTGTTCCAAGTGTAAGGTCTGCAATAATGATTTGTGATCAATTTGCATGATCACTTGTGTTCCCAAGAGATAATGCCTCTATACTTGGGTAGCATATACCATTACAAGTTGTTCTTGATCTTGAGCATAGTAATTTCTTTTAGTTGTATTTAATTGGTAAGACACAAAGGCAATGGGATGTAGTCCATCTAGGAATTCATGTTGCAACTCCAATTGCAAAGTTAGAATCATCAATATCAACCACACAAGGTAGCCGAGGATCATATGGTTGAAGAATGAGTCTTGAAGACACCATATGTTTCAATTCCTAGAATGATTCTTTGTGCTTGGTGGTCCATTGAAAGCTTGAGTTCTTCTCCAAAAGGTCAGTCAATGGTGCAGCCACATCAACATAATAGTGGATAAACTATTAGTAAAAACTAGCCAATCCATTAAATGCCCATAATTTTATAGTATCCTTTGGAGTAGGCCAATCAATAATGGCCTTGATTTTCTCCTCTTCTATCTTGATCTCCTCCGATGAGATCTTGTGATCCAAGAAGGTAACTTCCTTCTGCCAAAAGGTACACTTTGACTTCTTGCAATAAAATTTCTATTGTCTTAGTCATCTTAGGACTTCTCATATGTGATTCACATGTTCTACCTTTGTCTTGCTATAGATTAAGATATCATCCAAGAACACCACCACATATTGATCCAATAGTCCATCCAATACTTGATGCATCTAATCCATGAAGACTACTGGAGCATTAGTGAGCCCAAAAGGTAGAACTCTCCACTCAAAATGCCCATACCTTGTGCAAAAGGAAATCTTTTGCACATCCTTCCTATCAATGGGGATTTACCAATAGCCGTTGCAAAGATCCAACTTGGAAAAGTATCATGCTCTACTCAATTGATCAAGCAAGTCATCAATCTGAGGCAAGGGATATGCATTCTTCAATGTTTGCTTATTGAGCCCACGGTAATCAATACAAAAATGAAGTCCTCCATCTTTCTTTGTAACAAATAGTACCGGTGCTCTCCAGGGAGAGGTACTATGTCATATGAAGTCCTTCTCCAACAACTCTATAAGTGTTATTTGCAACTCCTCCAACTCTTTTGTTTGGTGCCGATAGATTGATCTACTCATTGGAGTACTCCCTAGCAATAACTCAATCTTGAAGGGCATATCACAACCAGAGGATAATCCCTTGGGCAGATCATCCAAAAACACGTCCACAAACTCTTGAACTATCAACCAACCATTGATTGAGGAGGCTCTTGATCCTTCTCACATTGTCCTTGTGCAATTGGCTTGATCTACACCACAAAAATAGACCTATCTTCCTCCAAAGCTTGCTTTATGGCTGCTTTATTAACAAACTTCCTATCTAAAGATTCATCTCTCTTCAAAGCTTGTTCCATGACTACCTTCTTGGCAAAATTCCAATCTTGGGACTCATTTCCCTTCAAGGCTTGCTCTATGGCTACATTCTCAATAAACTTTCCATTATGGGACCGACTATTCAGTTGTCTTACTCAAAGGTGCCAAATAACCTAATCTAAAATTCCTATCTTGATGTTGTACTTGAATTTGTCATTAGGTCCAATCAAATTGAACCTTATGATGTTCAAGCCAAGGTTGTCCTAGAATGACATTGTAGTGTAGAGGTGCCACTACAAACCTCATACACTCCAAATACACCTTTCCAATCTTGAAAGTAATAGGATGCAAGGTACGGAATGCAAAACCCTTTCTACCATCCATTATCATCAATCTACTTCCAATTATTAGCTTAATAAGAACACCCAATTCTTTTGCTACTTGCATAGACATGTAATTCTTTGAACTTCCAAAATCAACCAAAAGCCTACAACCCCAATTAGATATTGTACCTTGGAAGTGAAGCAAACTTGCATAGGTGAAGCATTCAATTGCATTGGAACTAATCAAGCTCCTAGTAGGCGGCTCAAAATCTCCTATTGGGAGTCCTTGTTTCCTTGATCATTTCGCTCCACAAACTCTATTTGGGCAATTTGTTGAGATTGCTCATTCCTAAGTAGACATTCAACAATGCAATGTCTAACTTGCCGACAATAAAAAAAACCACCATTTATTGCAATCTTTCTTTATCTGCTATACCAAGTGGTCTCTGTTGGATAACATCAATCTCCATTGGTGCCAATTCCTCCACCCGTGCGTAGTGTACTAGTAGGCTTTGTGTAGGTCAAGGTCAAGACCAAGTTGTTGCAACCAAGCAATCAAAGTGCTGAGCTAATTGCATGGCTTCTTTCACGTTTTGAGGTTCTCGCATGGTCACCTCCAATTTGGTTTGTGACTTCAATCCCCTCACAAATTGATCAAGAGCTTCACCTTCTTGTATATTTGGAACCTGCATGATGATGTTTTAAAATTTCATGATGTAGCTTCTTACAAAGCCAATCTGCTTCAACTCTGCCAATTTATCTTGTGCGACTTGGGTGGCATTTATAGTTTGAAATTGACCAAGTATTGCATCTTTGAATTCTACCCATGTCAAGATTAGTGCAACAATCTATCATTTAGCTTGCTCCACTTGGAATTGCCACCAAAGTTTTCCCACACTATCCAATTGGCTAGAAGCCAAGAGAATCTATTTTTGTTCATTTTGAAGATTGGTAGCTTCAAAGTATCATTTGCAGTCCAACACAAAATTCTCCACTATGCTCGGAAGATTCTTGCCTTCAAACACCTTGGGTTTGGGAAATCAGATTTGATCTTCTCCATCTCAAACTAGAGCTCTCTCTTTGTTTTCTTGTTGTTGCTAGTCTTGTTCATCCAACAATCAAGTAAGGTGCTCAATTTGTTGTTGCATAGCAATGATAACGCCTAGTATTGTTACCATGGCTAATACTTTATCTAACTATTCTCAATTTATCTAATTTATTAACACATAGATGTAACATGTCTACCATTCTCCATAAGTTACAACCAGAAGTAACAAGGGTTCCTCAGAGAATGTGATTATATGTAGAAAATCCTGCCCAAAGCGCAAGGTGATGAATTGTGTGAAACTATGCTTGGGTAATACTTTGACATGAAAATCACAATGGTTTGGCAAAAGTGGATTTGGTGGTCCATAAATTACATCCATCCCATTCTTACTTTGATACCAATGTAAAAGACTAAGACTAAGGAGAGAAATAGTAGAATGGAAGCTCACATTGGGACACTTGAATGAGATAAAACTCCAAATGCCTAGCATGAGCTTTGGCTCTTGTATTTATAGGGATCCTACAAGGCTCTTGAGAAGCTTCTCAAGAAGCTTCCTTCTAGAAGTCGCTTATTTGGCATGAAAGTTAAGCTAGTTGGAAGCTTCTAGAAGCTACTTACTTGAAGTGCAAGCTAAGTTAATTGGGAAGCTTCTTAAGAAGCTTACTAGATACTTTTGGAATATTCAAGTCTAATTTGTCTTATTTGCTACTTCATTAGCCCTACTAACTTTGTTGTCAAATTCCATATTGTCATAAGAAGTCACTTGGACGGCCATCCAGGAAGGGTTGTTGAAGAACTTCCAATCAATGGATTTGGTGCAAATGGCTCAAACCCAACTATGGTAGTTGGAGCAAAAGAATAGTGTTCAAGAATACATGGAGGCATTCCTTGATTTACAAGTCGTTATAACCAACGTGAGTGTAGTAGAAGCTCTAGATAATTTCAAATGAAGAGCAAATCCACCAAGAAGTAATGGTACAAAACCCTCATACGGTTTTTGAAGCCATTGCTTCTGCTCAAAGAAAAGTAGAGGCACTAAGAGGAGGTGAAGAGGTCATCCTAACTCAACATTATTGGGCTGAAACAAAACACTTTGGTGGACTAGTTATTATGGAATTAAGCAATATCTTATTAAGAGTACAAGGAGCACGATCGTCCCAAGGAGAATGGAAATTGAAGAAAGGAGAAATGGGATTCCATTAGGAGAAAAGACTCAAGTAGAACAATATCTTTGTTACAATTGTGGCCAAATTGTGCACCTTGCCATTAATTGTCATACTCATTTCCCTAGAGGCCCTTGGCCTCCATACATGCAATCTTTAAACAACATGGAGAGAAGAATTGAAGAGGAGGATGTGAAAATCACCTCCAAAAATAGATATTGCTATTTAATGTACCTCACGGCCTTATTGGCTCAAAGGAAAAGCAAAATTGCGGAGGAGGAAAGAGTACAAGTGCAAAGAGATTGAGAAAGATTAGCTCACAATTGTAAATGGAGTCTTGGAAGGCAATCAGCTGAGAGTATTGATAGACCCTAGAGCAATAAAGAATTTATTGTCTTGCTTTGTTGCCGTAAGGTTGGGGATGGATCTAGAGAAGGATGAGAATAAGGAAGTAAAATTACCTAATGGAAATTAGGTGAGAGTATTGATAGACCCTAGAGCAATACATAATTTCTTGTCTTGCTTTGTTGCAATAAGGGTTTAGGATGGATCTAGAGAAGGATGAGAATGAGGAAGTGGAATTACCTAATGGGCAGACAAAGAGGATTAAGTCATTACCTAGAAAGGTTACACTCTTAGTAGGAGAGTTTCAAGAAGCAATGGAGTGGTGAGTAATACAATTAGCTCATTATGATACAATCCTAAGTATGCCATTATGATACAATCCTAAGTATGCCATTATGATACAATCCTAAGTATGCCATTATGATACAATCCTAAGTATGCCATGGATAGAGCACTATAACTCCATGGTTGATTGAAGGAATAAATTAGTAAGGACTTACCAATTGAAGATCATTGGAGTTAAAGAGAGAGCACAAAGGCAAGAATTACCTCTATATATCATAGGTACAACAACTATCTATAAGAAAAATAGATGTTTCATGGGCCTAGTAAGAGAAATCCAGAATGCACAACTCAATAGACAAGTTCTTGAGAAATTGAGAGATGTGGTCAATGAGTTTTAAGATGTTTTCTTGGATGACCTACACTCAAGATTACCATCAAAAAGGAAAGTTGATCATAAACTCAAGATAATTCTTGGGAAGAAACCTCCTTGTAAGGCCTCATATGGTCTATCACCTCATGAGTTGGAGGAGTGTAAAGCTCAAATCAAGGATATGCTACAAAAGGGGTTTATCCAACCCCTTTTGTATTACAATATGGGGCTCTTGTCTTGTTTGTGAAGAAAAAGGATGGTACAATGCACATGTGCATTGACTATTGGGGCCTAAATCAACAAACGGTGAGGAATAAATACCCCTTACCCACATGGATGACCTATTTGATCAACTCAATAGGGAGAGTTTCTCTAGATTCTATGACAAAATCAATTGTATGCCAAAATCTCAAAGTGTGAGTTTGGCAAGTCTAAAGTAGACTACTTGGGGCATAGAGTAAGTGTAGAAGGTATCCAAATATTAATAGATAAAGTAGAGGTCATTAAAAAATGGAGTGCTCCAGAAGATCAGACTCAACTCAACTGTTTTTTGAGATTGATGGGGTTGTATCATGATTCGTCAAAGACTTCTCCAAGGTGACATAACCTCTAACGGCAGTACTTGGCAAGGGGAAGAAGTGGATGTGAGGAACCGCACAAGAATTAGCCTTTCAAGATTGAAAGATGTATTATTACATGCACCAACCTTGAAATGGTATGACCCAAAACATCCAATCAAGTTGGCTACAAATGCATGAAGCATAACAAGAGGAGCAGTCCTACAACAAGAGTTAAATGACGGATGGTACCCAATTGCATATTTCTCTCAAAAGTTGTTACCGGTGGAATGCAACTATCACACCATCAAATGAGAGGAGTTGGCCATTGTCTTGGCAACCAAGCATTGTAAGCACTATCTTGGAGAGAAGGCATTTGTGATGGAGACAAATCACAAACCTCTAGTCTATGTAAAGACACAAAAAGATCTATCTTGTTGATAGATTTGGTGGGCGGAGTGGAGACAAAGGTTCAACATGACTATCACATATGTGGAAGGAATCAAGCAACTTGTAGATGCATTTAACTAACTACTTATAGTAAAAAATTTGGTGGTTGAAGTCAAGATGAACCCCAAATTTTGGCCAAGAATTCTTATTGCTACAAAAATTGACCCATAGATTGTAGGAGCTTGATCCTCTAAAGGCATCACTAGTACCCAAGGACTTGCTTTTCATGATGGTAGGTTATGGATCCTAAGGAATACGACCATTAGAACCACCATCCTAGTAGAATATCAAGATTCTGCCATTGCAAGTCATGTAGGAGTGGACACGACCTTAGATGCAACCAAACATCATTACTATTGGCCCAAGATAAGCAATGATATGATGGAGTATGTTCAAAGCTGCCTACTATATCAACAAAATAAAGCTTCTAATCAAGACTCCTTCAAACCCTTCCTACTCCTACACAATATTGGGAATAAGTAAGCATGGATCTGGTTTGCAAATTGCCCAAGATCACTCAAGGGTTTGACTCCATCATAGTCTTTGTTGATAGAAAAATGATTCAGGTGCATCTTACCACAAAGGATATGATTGCTACACAGTTAGCTCAATTGTACTTAGATGTAGTATTTTCTCACCATGGCTTGTCTCGAGCCCTCATCATTGATAGAGGCACTCAATTCACTAGTTTTTTTTGGAGAACACTCTTTGGTTTCTTCAAAACCAAATTGACCATGTCTACGGCTTACCACCCATAGACAAATGGACAAATAGAGCAGGCTAATCACATTATTGAAGACATGCTCCAAGGCTTTGCCTTAGAGGAGCAAGAAAAGTGAGACACCTTACTTCATGGGTGGGATTTGCATACAACAATTTAGTGAATGCATCTACACAAGCCACGCCATTCTTCCTCATGTATGGAGAGCATCCTTTCATACCTTTGAGCTTGATGAAGATCTTCCCGGTGGATACCAAGGTGGATGATGTCAACATTTTGTTTCCAAAATTCAAAAAGGAGTGGAGAATGCTAGAAACAAGTTGTAATTTGCCCAAAATTGACCAAAAAAATGCAAAATCACCCATTGGCACACAGAGTTCAATGTTGGGGATCAAGTTTGGCTATCAAAACCCAACCTCATGTTAGTTGGCCCTTGCAAGTTCAGACCTCATTTTATTGGGGCTTTTCTCATCATTTGTTGCATCGGCACAGTGGCCTATCACCTCAAGCTACCGCCACATATGAAGATCCACTCGGTATATCGTGTTTCCTTTCTATCCTGATATGCTCCTTGACCACTCCACTTGTCTTCCATACTAGAAAGTCAACCTTGTCCAACAATTGTTGGTGAGGCAAAGGAATATGATGTCAAACGCATTCTCTAGAAGTGCATCCGTGGTGCTTGATATCCTTATGTTGAACACCTTGTACATTGGAAAGGGTATTCATTGTATGAGGCAATATGGGAGCCAACAACTAATTTGACCAATGCACCGGTGTTAGTGAAATCTTTTGAGCAACAACTTTGCAATGAGGACGTTGCGTCTTAAAAGGGAGGAGGTTTGTAATACTAATAGCTAGATATATTAGCTAGAAGTGAAAATTAGCTTGGTAACATCTGGAAGGATTTTATATATGATAGGCTATGTAGGATAAATAGAGGTATCACCAAAAGAGTACTTCTACTAATAGGGCAAGAACCAAAAATAGCCTGAATTTATAATACCAAAAGCTAGACATATCATCCAAAGGTGAAAATTGGCTTGGTAACATCGGGAAGGATATTATACATGATGGGCTAGGCAGATCAGATAGAAGTATCACCAAAAGAGGACTTCAACTAATAAGGTAATAGTCAAAAATAGCCTATAAACTTTTGAGCTAATTTTTGAGGCTTAAATGGATGAATTAGGCCTCAAAACTATGCAAGTGCCTCCCCAACAAAGGAAAGGTTGGCGTTCCCTCCCACCATGTGTCTCATCAAGAGATTTCTATTGGTACTTCACCCACGTGATTTAAAGATTCCTACAAGAAGATTCTATAAAGATACTCTTTGGTCAAAGAGAGTTTGACCAGCCAGATAGGATCAAAACCAACATGTCACCCATGCATGAAACTATTCTAAGAATAGAGATTTTTGACATGTTACCAATCCATATATCTGATCCATGGATGGAGCTTCCTTTGGGGAAGTCCCCTTTGCTATATAATACAATCAAAGTGCTCCTTTGGGAGCATCGTAGATTGAGTGTAAAATTGTGTATTTCTTTTTCTATGTCTCTCTTAAGTTCTCCTATCCTTAGAAGATTACAATAGGCCATAGACAAAGTAAGCTTGGTGCCAAGTAGCTTGAAAAATGCTTGCAAAAATTTAGAAGTGAATTGAGGATCAAGATTGGAGATTGAGTACATGAGACATCTCATGATGCTTGAAAACATTGTCAAAGTATATTTGGGCCAATGTTGGAGCAGCCACTAGATCAAAGGTTGATGCTAAATAGATTTTATTACTAGGGTTATCAAAAAATACCATAATTTATGTATGACCTTGCTTTGTCTTTGGCAAGGATATGACAAAATCTAAGCTCACATGTTCACATCAAGCAGATGAGATAGAAAGTGGTTGGAGGAGTCCATTTGGCTTTTGCTTATTGACCTTGTTGTGTTAGCAACTCTTAAGAGATTAGATATACTCTCAAACCTCTTGTGCCATGTTGGGCCACCACCATTGGTGTTGTAGGGTACCTAAGGTCTTGTCCACACCCATATGACTAATGATAGTAAATCATGAGCTTCTTGAAGGTGCACAAGTAGTAGGTCATCCTTGGCTAGAACATAGATCTGACTCTTACATAATAGAAGTCCTTCATTGAAGGAGAAGATGTTGTATTCCTTGTTATGTGTTGCAAGATAACCTTGTACCATCTAGAAGAAAAGGTCTTGTTGTAAAGTGATCCTAAACTTGATTTGGACTTTTGAGTCAATTGACATTATCATAATTGCCATGGCAAGAAAGGTTTAAAGAAGAGTCTTCATATCACATCATTGTGATAGAGCATTGAGGATGATATGGAACCTATCGGGTTTGAACTCAAGTTTGATCTCAAACAATTGTACTTGTTCTTTCCATCAAAGATATTGACTCTTCATGTGCTCCAAATGTAATTTTTGCACAAAGGTTTGTAACAAGTTTTCATATTGACTTGTTTCTCACAAGAGATAATGCATCCATACCTTGGTGGCATATACCATTGCTAGTTATTATTGATCTTGAGTATAGTATTTCCTTTATATGATGTTTAGTTGACAAGACAAAAAGGCAATGGAATGTAACCCATATAGAAATTCTTGTTACAACATAGCTCCCATGGCAAAGTAAGAAGCATCAAAATCAACCACACAAGGTTTTTGAGTATCATATGGTTTGAAATATGGGTCTTGAAGACACCATATGCTTCAACTTCTTCATGCTTGGTGGTCCACTAAAAGCTTCATGTCTTTCCTTAGAGATTGGTCAATGGTGTGACCACATGAGCATAATAGTAGATGAATCATCAATTAAAAAAATAGTGCATCCAACACCTGATGCATCTGATCCATGAAGACTAATTGAGCATAAGTGAATCCAAAAGGTAGAACTTTGCATTCAAAATGCTTATACCTTGTGTGAAAGGTATTCTTGTGTACATCCTCTTTGTCAATAAGAATATGCCAATAATCACTTTGAAGATCCAACTTGGAGAAGTATCATGCTCCACTAAATTCATTTAGCAAGTCATCAATTTGAGGCAAAGGATATGCATTTTTCACAATTTTTTTATTGAGGCTATGGTAACCGATACAAAAGTTAAGTCCTCCATCTTTCTTTGGGAAAAATAGTACCGGTGCTCCCCAAAGAGATGTATATGTCATGTGAAATCCTTCTCCAAGAACTCCATCAATGTTGTTTGAAGCTCTTCCAACTCCTTTGGTGAGAGCCAATAGATTGGTCTATTCACTAGAGTACTTCCTAGCAATAACTTGACCTTGAAGGGTATATCATGATCAAGGGTAACCCCTTCAGTATATTATCTAAAAACACATGAAAAATCTTGAAGTATCTAATCAACAATTTCTTGATGAGCCTTTTGGCTCTCATCATATTCTCCATGCACACTTTGCTTAATCTCCATTGCAAAAATAAGAATATTTTCCTCCAAAGCTTGTTCTATGGTTGTTTATTGATAAAATTCTCATCTTGGGATGGATTATTCTTAGGTGTCTTACTCAAAGGTGCCACACAAACTAATATGTAATTCTTACCTTGGTGTTGTACTTGAATTTGTCATTAAGTCAATCAAATTGAACTTTATGATGTTAAAGCCAAGGCAAACCTAAAGTGATATCATAATGTAGAGGTGCCATGCTAAATACTCCTTCTCAATCTTGGATGTAATAGGATGTGAGGTACAAAATACATAACCTTTTTTACCATCCATCATCAATCTACCTCCAATTATTGGTTTGATAAGAATACCCAATTCCTTTGTTAATTGTATGGACATGTAATTGTTTGAACTTCCAAAATCAACCATAATCAGATATCATACCTTGCAAGTGAAGAAAACTTGCATAGGTTGAGTCATTTTCCTATTGGAACTATCAAGTTCTCAATGGGAAGCTTGAACTCTCTAATTGGGATTCTTCATTTCTCTTAAAATCACATTCCACAAACTCCATTTAAGTGATTTTCTGAGATTGTCCATTCAACAATGCAATGTCCAATTTGGTGACAATAAAAGTAACCACCATTTTATCACAATCTTTCTCTATCTATAATGCCAAGTGATCTCCATTGTATGGCATCAATCTCCATCAGTGTTGGGACTTCAACCCATGTGTAGTGTGTTGGTATGAAAGTCAAAGTCAAGATCAAGTTATCACAACCAAGGAATCAAAGTATTCAACCAACTACATGGCTTCCTCCAATTATTTGGGCTCCCACATGGTCACTTCTATTTTGGTGCATGATTTCGAGCCCCTCACAAATCAACCCAAAGCTTTACCTACTAGTATATCTAGAATTTGCATTATGGTTTTCTAGACTTGAGTGATATAGCTTCTCATAGAACCAATTTTCTTCAATTCTATCAATCTGTCTTGTGCGGCATTTATAGCTTAGAATTGCCCAACTATTCTGCTCTTGAATTCTTCTTATGTCAAGATTGGCACAAAAAACTGCATTTTAGCTTTCTTTCCTCAAAATAGCTTCCATAGTTTTTCCATTCCATCCAATTGGCTAAAGCCAAGAGAATTTATCCCAAATTTGTTGCCTCAAAATAGCATTCACAATCAAACATAAAATTTACCATTGCACTTAGGAGATTCTTGCCTTCAAATACCTTGGGCTTTGGAAATTGGATTTTTTTAATAAAAATGGTGCTCTCTCTACATGCTCTTGTAGTTGATGGTCTCTTTCTCCTAATAATTGAGTAAGGTGCTCAATTTGTTATTACATAGTAATGATAACTTCAAGTATTTCCACCATTGCTCCTACTCCATCAAACTACCTACAATTATCTAAATTAACATGTAGATGCAACATGTTCACCATTCTTTGTAAGTTACAATTGAAAGTATCAAGGGTTCATCAGGCAAGGTGATTGCATTTAGAAAATTCTACCCAAGCATGAGATGATGAACTATGTGAAATGATGCTTGGGTAGTACATGGACATGAATATCCCAATGGTTTGGGAAAAATAGATTTGGTGCTCCATAAATTCCATCCATCCCATTCTTACTCTAACACCAATGTAAAAGACCAAGGAGAGAAATAAAAGAAATGGAAGATTAGAGTGAAATATCACTTTAGGACTCTTGAATGAGAGAAATTCCAAATACCTAGCATGAGCTTAGGCTTTGGTATTTATAGGGAACATACAAGGCTCTTGAGAAGCTTCCTAAAAGTTGCATTCTTAGAGTGTAAGCTAAATGAATCAAGAATTTTCTTGAGAAACTTCCTTATAGAAGTTGTCTACTTGGCATGCAAGCTAAGCTAGTCAGGAAACTTCCGAAGAAGTTTTGTTCTAGAAGTTACTTACTTGGCATGCAAGCTAAACTAGCCGAGAAACTTCCTAAAAAGTTTCCTCCTAGAAGTTACTATTTGGCATACACGTTATCCAATACTTGGAAGGTACCAAGAAACTTCCTAGATGCTTCTAGAATATTCTTATAATTCTTTACCAATTTAGCCTATTTTCTATTTCATTAATCTTGATTAACTCATTTGTAAACTCCATATTGTTAGAGCATTGGTGTTTTTGATATTGAAGTTAGACTAAAGATCAATCAAATTAAGCATGTTTTCTTTGGTGAGGTAAGAATTGATGGTTTATAGACCGTTAGAGTGTATATTATGATGGCAAGTTGCCCTTCTTTTGAGTGTAGTTTTCATAGTTAAAGTTACATTAGTGTGTGGCATTTGGTGATTACAATTAAGATTTGGGATACATTGTCACAACATCTTTTTTAGAATTCATAGGGGATTTTAAAAGAGATTTTACTACAATACACAATAGATTTACATAAAGTAGTGCTAATATAAGCTTATATCTTAGGTCTTATTGAGAGAGGATATTGATTCCATTTTAGAGTTTGACACTATAGTTGGTTTAGTTGAGAGTGCACTTGGTGTGTTTGCCTTGTTGTTGTGAGACATGTACTAGATTTATGGGCCTCCAAAGACCTCAAGTGCTACTCTAGTACAATGGGTACCATTGAATTGGATAACTTCATCCAAGATTTTGATAGTTTGTGTGATCTGCAATAGATCTGCAATTGGCATGAAGGATGTAAACAAAGTTTGTTCACATCCTTCATGGCATGGAAAGGGTTGATCCAACACTAGGAAGGTCCACCAATGGAGAACTACCATGAGTTCAAGAGAGCTTAATTGGAGGAAATTGAGCTACAGAAACACTATTGGTCTCCAAAATACATCTTTATCACTTTAGGTTAAGTTTTCAATGGTACATTGGCAATACTCACAAGTTCTAACTCTAGCAGTGTTGGTGTATCCAATGGAGGTGCACTAGTTGGAGATAGAAGTACTACTATAAGAGGTGGTGCAATACTAGGGTTTAACCTCATGGTTGAGTTCTTCTAGTGCTTGAAGTAAAGCTACCAAAGAATGCAGACTGATAAGCTAAAGGGCTTGTAGGAGTTCCAACAAAAGGCTGGAAAGAGCATACGTGAGGCATATACTTGCATGAGATGATTGATCTATTCACTCAAGGAGTTATTGTAGCCTTACCAATCCAATTTGGTATGGGATCTTGGACTTAGAGCTACAACATAGAGTATGTGATGTTAAAAGTTATTACAAGCTACCTCATTGACTTTGGTAGTGGTTTTTGGTTTCAACTCAACATGGTGGAAGAGAGAGTGGTAGATTCAGATTTGGTAGGGAGACCTCATCTATAATTGTTATTTCTTCTATAGTGCAATAGAGTGTACTACACTATGTTGGCTTTTGAGTATAGCGGATAACCTTGATCTTATTGAGCAAGTGGAAAGCTTGGTGCATCTAGACCCTTATCCTCATTTTCTAGTCAACAATAGCCAATGGATGATGGTGTTGATGTTGGACTTGTGGTAGATATTACCACAAAGAAGAGTGACCCTAGGGTGGTGGGCATGATACCCCTGGAGCACCGCAATCAGCTTAGAGATAAAGTGACCATTGTCATAAATTTGGTCATATTAGTGATAGATGTTTTGACCTCCACTTAGAGTTATAGAGTGGTAAGGCTGCTATGGTAAGTGGTAGAGGAGCTCAAGGTCATGGAGGACAAGGTGGTAAAGGTAGTGGTAGAGGACCTACACTTGATAGGGGCCTAGTACATGCCCTTGCTTTTGATACAACCATGGCTACTTGGATTGAGTAGTTGGAGCAAAGATTGGCTAGCATGGATATACTCAAAGGTGATCAAATTTAAGGATTGAGGCTTCCACCTCTTATGGTGGTATAGAAATGTGCTTTATGTGTGGACTTTATGTTTGGAGTAGCCCGTGTAGATGCATATGCCATAGTGACTAGGAGTGTAGTACATGCTTCAAAGCTTAGAGGAGCATCAATGGAGCTAGACTCATAGAGAGAGAGGATGTTAGTAGACAGGTCAGACTTCTTGAGTCTTCCACACTCTCTTAGGCACTAAAGATGATATCTATGCCTCATGGATGTCCTAGTGCAAGTGTGGTAGGTGGTGATGGAGTGCATGATGGACTAGATACTAGTTAGTTACTTGCTACTTCACAAATAAAGTCTAGCACAATGTTAAGGGCGGCTTAGTTGATTATGTGCTCTACTTTGTTCTCAACCAATGACATGTTTACATTGGGAGTTGACCCAACTCTAGTGTTCTGGTTGGTTGCCACGCTTTGTGAGAGTAAGGATGATGTGGTCCTTGCTTCTAAAGTAGAGGTGGTTGATGTTTAAGCTTACTTGTTTGAGGAACATAAAGATTTGTTTAGCTACTAGTGGCTTGTGGTAGACAACAATTGCTAGGTTGGAGGAGTTACCAACTAGACTTACATTTGAGCAAAGTCAATTCACACCTAGAGTTATCCTGTTGGACAACTAGAGTGAGGTTTATTGTTTTGTAGAACCTTCAAGGAAGGTTTATACCCCACAAAGGGCCTTACTAGACTCTAATATGTGGCCCCTTATGTTGGAGAAGGCCTTGGTTATCAATCTTGGGTTACAAAAATCTGATGTGGAGAGGTGTTTATTTTAGATCCAAACATCTTGAAGGGGTGATTCTATGTAGTAGATCACATATGGAAAGCTCTTTGTCCAAATTCAGCCTAGTCATTCGATTGATAGCTCTATGAAGAGAGCTTAGGCCATTGTGACAATAGAAGAGTTATATAATGTGCTAGTTGGTGGAGCAATTTTATACCCCACGGGTTTCAATATGACAATATGCTATATGTTAGGTTGGTAGTCAAGTGAAGGATGGATATATCTTTTATGGGTGTGCTTTAGTAGTAGTAATCTTGGCTCACTACAATTAGGGACCATGGTATCAATTTCAATTTTAAATGGTTTTGGTACTTGGCCTTATGACTTATTGGAGTGGAACACCCATGTGGAAGATACCCTAACACTAAAGAAGATCCATTGAATTCGGAGTACAAGTGGGATTGTTCCATCCACCTTGGATGTTCTATTGTGGAGTTCTAAAGAGGCATTGCAATAGCATGTGGATCAATTAGTGCAACAGTCTTAGAGTGAAGCCTTTGTATCACTAGTACACCAATGTAAGAATAAGCTTCCAAAGAATATTATCTTGTCATCTTTGGATACCACACTTATTGCTTGGAAATATCCAACAAAGAGAGTATGCATATTAGAGTTGTTTGGTCCAATCAACATTGGACTAGTTGTGCTACTATATGTAAGTATATGGATCCAAAGTTACTAGTACATGGAAAGAGATGAGATTGCTAGGTGAGTCTCTCTACATCATGTGGCATACTGGCCTATTGGTATCTTGAGTTATTAGCAATCAACGGTTACCAAAAGATCCTACCATCATACATTTCCTTGTTAGGGATGCAAGATCTAGAGAGACATGGTCCTATTCATTTGGTGATTTTAAGAGGGCCATATTAAATACATACTCATGTTCAAGGTTAAATAAGATCTCTATTCTTGTGTGTTTTTAGAGATTTTATGTATGATATGATATCTTTAGGTTCATCAAGTCGTTTCTCCAACCAACTTTTGGAGAACATTCCTTTGATGTGTAATTCTTGCGTGTGAGTGGTGGCAAGAACACATCATGTCTATTCTTGGATAGTACTTGCCATGTTGTTAGATGCAACTAGAGTTAGATCACTAGCTCATTGTCTTTGTCCTTGGTTGATAAACCTCTTATCTAGAGAGGTTTTACAACGTGCCTAGGATGGGATTCAATAGCTAGACCACCTTGTTGTTGATGATATTTGGATTTTCAGCACCAATCTCAAATAGTGGTAGTGGCTAATAGGTCACCTATGGTAGTCATGAACTTTGTTGGGAAGCCTATAGCCACTTTACCACACTCATGGGTTCCCTAGGCTCATAGGCTTTTTGAGAGGGAAATCCTAGACTTGTTTGGGACTCATAATTTACAATATTTGGTGGAGCTAATGCCAATAAGAGATAATAGGAAATGAGCTTTTATATCGGTATAACTACCATTTTAATAATGTTAGAGGCATCCAAGCATCAGGTATTAGGTCAAACTATGGACCTAATCTATTGACCTAGATTGTGAACCTTGGATTGGTTGAGTAGTGTAAGATGCACTTGATAGACATCACTATTTTGACACTTGTGAGCTCTACGCCAATTGAGATAATTCAAGCACATGGTAGGAGCAATAGACCAAGTGGGTATGGTATTCTTGGGACATAGTTAGTGGCTACTAGGGAGAGAAGTCTACTTGAAGTTCATCTAGGTGAACATGGTCTACTTGGGTTACTCCCTTGGTCTACTAAGGATATAGCTAGAGGATGTGTGGAGCTTGTAGCCAAAGTAGAGGGAGTTTTTTGCTCCAAGATTTGGGACTCTAATGGTTGGAGTCATGATGTTATTGCTCCCAAGGATCTGGTGTAGCATGTAGTCAATGTGTAACAATATGGAGTTTAGCGACGAAGTCAATTGGGCTCATGAAGTAACACATAAGACAAATTAGCCTAGAATATTCCGGAAGTATCTAGGAAGCTTCTTGGGAAGCTTCTCGGTTAGCTTAGCTTGCATCTTAAGTAAACAGCTTCTAGAAGGAAGCTTCTAGAAGCTTCCAACTAGCTTAGCTTGCATGCCAAGTAGACGGCTTCTAGAAGGAAGCCTCTTGAGAAGCTTCCTAGTTAACTTGGCTTGCACTCTAAGAAAGCGGCTTGAGGAAGCTTCTTGAGAAGCTTCTCAAGGGCCTTGTATGCTACCTATAAATACCAAAGCCAAAGCTCATGCTAGGCATTTGGAGTTTTCCCTCATTCAAGTGTCCTAATGTGAGTTTCCATTCTCCTATTTCTCTCCTCGGATTTGGTCTTTTACACAATGCATCTTCCACTCTTACATCAATTAAAGAGGATACTTGGGAGAGCTTACAAGAGGGAAAAGACAAAGAGTTTGGAAGTCCTTGAGGAGGTACATGAGTTTTTGTAATCTTCAATATGAAGGATTTGGGTGCTCTAAAAGGACCTTGTATTTGGATTGAGTTGACTAGTGATAAACCAATTTTTTGACATCTCTTTAAATATAATGACATGGAGAGAGCATTGATTTAGAGTTAGATTAGAGACCTTTTTGAGGCTGGTTTGGTGGAGGTTTCACATGGAGAGTATACTTTAGCTACATTGATGCCAACCAAGAAAGATATACATAACAACTACATAGATCTGCAAATGTGTGAAGATTATGGTCCCATCAATTGTAGACTAGGAATGATTGATAATATGCCTCCACTAAAGGAGATCTTTGATGCAATTGGATATAGGAAGGTTTTCAATACTTTGGATCTCTGAGGAGGATATCATTAGTTGCCAATCAAAAGAGGAGGACAAGTCAAAAACAACATTGTGTGCTATTGATCCTCACAATGAGGATGTATCATATTAATGGAGGTTCTCACTATTTGGGTTAAAGAACACTCCTACCTAGTTCTAGAGGATCATGGATAGAGTCTTAGCTTGATTTTTCTCAATGCTATATTGATGAAATTTTGGTCTATAGCACTATTGTGGAGGAGCATGAGAGACATTTGTTGGAGATGTTTGAGAGTTTGAGATCTTATGGACTCAAACTACATCTTGGGAAGTGTAGATTCTTCCAAGAGTAGTTTAAGTATCTAGGTCACACTATTTACCTTGGTGGACTTGGTGTTCAACATACCAAGGTGGAGACTAGTGCACATATTCCTCAGCCTATGGATGTGAGTAGAGAGCAAGTATTCCTTGAGTTGGCAAATTTTTATCATCAATATGTTAGAGGATCTAGTATCATTGCCAATGCCTAGAAAAAGTTGACCAAGGTTACATAAGAGTGGTGTTGGGGAGATGAGTAGGAGAGCTTTTATAGAGCTCAAGGAGAAGTTGATATCTTCTCCATTCTCAAGAGATTGATCAGAGGATGACCATTCTAGGTTCATAATAATTGGAGTACATTGGAGCTGGGAATAATGCTCATCCAACAAGATGATGAGAGGAAGAAGTTTGTGGTGGCTTATACTAGTTGCTCCAATAATTTATCTAAGTTGAAGTACAATTCATATGAGGGAGAGTGCTTGGCAATAGTGTGTGTAGTAGCACATATTTGATGTTACCTATTTGGTAACCCTTTCACTCTCATCACTGATCATCAACCATTGAAGTGGTTGATAGAGTCCAACAAGCTTTCAAAGAAGATTGCATGATAGGCCCTGATTTTACAAGAGTATGATTTTATGGTTATTCATACACATAGAGTGGTGAACCATGATGTAGCTGGATTGAGTAGAAACCCATGTCCCAACTAACAAGATAAGAGTAGAGCATGTTAGCATGGTAATACAGACGAGGAGATGGTGCTAGGTTGGCATGCATATATTTTTCTATATATATTTTTTGGAGACTATAATGCAATCTCTCAATATAGGTAAGAAAAATTGGTGAGGTCATAGATCCAAAGGGTGGAGATATTTGTACAAGTCAATGAGATATTCATGATGATATCTTAGTGATAGATTATCTTTACATTGGTGTTATGAGTGATATAATCGGTGCCAAGGAGAGAGACCATGTCCTTTAGTGAGCCAAGAAATTTAGATTAGAGTGTAGATATCTTCTTTGTGTATAGGAGGATGATGGAATGCAAGTAGTACCACTTCTATCTCAAAGATCACCGTTGGTACATCATGCTCATGGAGAGTTAGGAAATTTTGGAGTGAAACACACATATATCTTACTTTAGAGTCATTATTAGTGGCATAACATACAAACCAATGTAAAATAGTTTGTTGCTATATGTGTGGTTTGTGATTGAGATAGAGCATCATTTAATGCTCTCATTCCATAGTTACATCCAAAACTATCATGGGATTACGTTACCATTGGAGTTTGGTATATTATTACTATTGACTGTGAGATATCATCGATATGTTTTGGTTATGGTGGAGCACTTCTTTAAGTAGATTGAGTTGGTGATACTTCTTAACAAGTCTAGTAAAGGGACAACTTACTTGTTCTTGGATCAAGTTCTTAGTCATTTTGCTGCACTAGTTGAGGCTTTGACTAATCAAGGTATAGAGTTCTTGGTAGAGTTTCAGGTCGTGTGTGACAAAGCCTTGATTGATCACTATACTACCTCCTAAGATCACCTTGAGGTAGATGGCTTAGCAGAAAGAGTGATTAAGACAATGAAAAGAGAATTTCATAAGTATGGCTTGTAGAGAGACTACTTGGGAGATTGGGATATCCAATTACCTTGGTTGGCCATGGGTTATTGGTTCAATTGGAAAGTCTCCTTAGCATCCTTCTCTCCTTACTTTCTACTCTATGGATAAGATCTAGATTTACATGCAGCCATTTGTCATGATATTATTATAGTTTTAGACTTGGATGATCTAGCCGCATGGGTGAGCACATGTACTCAATGGGTAGAGAACTTTTGAAGAGTAACATTGATGGCCACTTGCTTAGTTCTCAACCCCTTTGAGAACTTGGCAAGTGCTCAACATAGGGATACCTAACACTATGCTACTATTTGAAGAGGAGGTTATAGACTCTAAATCTGTCAATTTCATCCTATTGATTATGTATCTATAATATACTGCATTGATGAGGCTATATGCCGCACTATCTTGAGAGTGTGTGAGGTTTTGCCTTTTGGAGTCCTCATGTTTGAAGACATCATAGGGTTGTTTGGAAGATCATGTGCATAATTGTGCACTATGCCACCTCCTAAACATTGATGGCACTATGGATCCAAGCTTGGCTATTGTATGTACATGCTTTTGATGTATGTTATGTGGCTCTTTTGGTGGAATTATATTGATGTATGATAGCTATTCGAAAGGATGGTATATGATATGTTTGACTACTCCCCTCATGGTGGTTCATCAAGGACAATGGCTATGTCCTTGATGTACTTGACCTATGGCTAGTTCAGTATTTATGTGATATAGATTGTAAATAGTTACTAATGATGGGGCTCACTAGGCTTCCTAATCTATGCCCATCATAAGGCATATCACATATTTAGAGTAGATGGCTAATTGGAGTTAGAGGGACCTAACCGCCAACTAGGGGGGCAATTGTTGAACTTTAGAGTTTATGTATGACTTTTCTTTGAGTTGTGTGTCTATACTGTTTGATATTACAATGAGGTATATTTTGTAGCAATGTACATATGCACGACAATTGTCACAATATTTATAGCACTAAAGCTAGTTTGCTCGGACCTTGGAATGATTGTCTTGGCTGTTAGATGTATATTTGTAGTTGCTCAAAGACTACTTAGTGGCAGCTAGATTTTGTGTTAGAGCTCTTGATCACACCGTGGGACCTATCATCAATTGTATCATTTGCACCATCAAATAGGCCGTTAGTGGTGTCATTAGGGTTGGAGGTCCAAGTTGAGCAAGGAGTATACCTTTGAAGTGCAGCTCCAGAGAGTTCACTTCTTTAATATTGAGTTTTTGAGTTCTTGGCTATGGTGGACAGATGTTGGTGAGCATCATTTGGAGTTTCTTAGCTAGAGTGTGTGTGACTTGACTATAATTAGTGTGCAATATTTGTAAATTATTGAGTTGAAGATTGATGTATGATCTGAATGAGACTAATCTGATTACATTGTGATACTTTAGAGTTTTATATTACTTTTGCATGAGTTGTGCTTCTATAGTGTATGATGTTGACAATGATGAATGTTGTGGAACACACATGCACGACAAGAATCCTCTAGATTATAGTTACAATGAAAATGATTAGTAATTGAGTATATTTTTGTGATATGACACTCTTCAAAGAATGATCCAAGATGTTAAATATGAAATTATATATTGTCAACTTTATGTCACTTCTATCTCATTTTTAACCATATCCAATTTGTATCCTCGTGGGATTGACCGGATCTTATCCAATATTACAAATTTAAACAACACCATATCTTGTTAAACATAAATATAAATAAATACATATAATCAATTAATTTTGTATTTTATTTCTTGATTAGAGAAAATACTGCCTTTTTTAGAAATGTATCAATTGTCTAGTTTAGTTATCAATTGTTCTAGTTCTATTTCTGAACATTACAAGCCGCTAAGAACGTCAAAATAAAAAATATTATTAAGATGTCTAGGATCTCATGAACACAAACCCCGTCCTTATACAATACTTGATTATGGACTCCCTTTCACAATTTTAGTCTGAACTGCTATAGATAACATCATTTACGATAAGTGTTTGGCCAAACAAATCAAAATTTCTTGTTGATATTTGCTATAATTAACTATTCCAAACCGGATTTCATGAGCACATAACCCTCTCCTTAGATCATAATTGATTGCACCCTCCATGTCACACTCTTTATCGATATCTGCAATATATAACAGGTGTTTGGTGGAATGTCCGCTTAATAATCGTTGATATTTATATTTCTTTATTAAATATTCCAAGCCGTCCGCTCCTAATCACCGCTATATGTAGAGGTAAATCTCACCTTAGTTATTTAGATAGTGGTACAAAATACGACCACATTTACCAGCCACAAACCAAAGTCGTTCAGAATTGATAGACATGCTTAGTTCTTCGTGAAAGGTCATGGGGATTGGGCCAGAATCACATCGGTCGCCCAAGTTGCACAGTCAACAACTACCCACAACAAAAACAACAACAACAACTTGGATATGAAATGTGGAGGGTGACCTTTGCTTACTAATGAATACGGTCTAACTAAATCGGGTGTCTTCTACAGCCGTTGGAATCTCCCCCTGGTAATTATCCATGAGAAATCTGGTTCTTCCGCTGCTGAATGTGCAAGTTGAAATTCACAAGCCCAGTACGAGGACGCGTTTCTGAGAGGTAGATAAGAAAGGTGAGGTGAACTTAGACAGAGTAGATAGGCTGCTACTGATGCTGCTGCAACAGCAGCAGCTTTGAAACGTACAGCAGTTTCGATCGGTTGAGAGGAGAGGAGACGACTCTGTCTGTCTGTCCGAGCAGAACTTACGCTATTGACAAACTTTGATTCTTAAAAGCTGGTTGCAATCGCTGACAATTTTCGAGGGACCAAGGTATAGTATGCGTACTAAAGCAGTAAATACAATCGAGTACTGTACATTCAGTGTTCAGATATGACATCTGCACCATACTTCCTCATTACGTGATATGAGAAATGCGCAGGATCCACGGCATGAACCAGCATATTTACCATGACTAGAGGAAAAGAGCAGAGGGGCCCCTCCCTTGCACTCTCCAATCCAATAGGTTCTTTTGGAGAGAGAAAAATCGGAAGGAAGGAAGTACTACCACATGACTTTAGGCCGCATATGTCAGTAAGTCAACAATGTCTTTCTTTCCGTGGAGGAAGTAAAAGAAAGACAAGGCAAAGATAGATAGAACGTTACAACTTCGGTTAGGCCATGAACAACTTCAAGCAGTTGTACCGTTCAGGAGAGCACGTCGACGTCAGTTTAATTGGGAATCGAATAAAGCTTATCGTTACCGATGGAATAGGATCAATATTAAAATTGTCCTCTTCCGTTCTTGCCTTTGATGCATAGCATGCACGCAAGCGTCGTATCAGACTATCATGCTACAAATTTACAACCCTATCGTGAGAGTTTTTGTGGACCCTCACAATTTAAGTACAACTTCTCTCATTCCTCCTTTCAGGAGGAAGGGTTCTGATTTAATATCTCCACTGGCTGGCAGCTTCATATAATATTCGACCCTCCTTGTTCGCTGTAGGTTGGTGGCACCGTTATCTGCATGTGGGGTTTCATCTTTCTGCTGCCGCTGCGTAATTCTTGCAAGCACTACACTACACGACCAGATACACGGCCAGATTATTGTTGTCCGTCCATCGTTCTCTCTCTCTCAGATATGATATGCGAAGATCATCAAAGACCAAATCAATTGAGCTTTTTCTGTTCCAGGAACCGACTCACTCCAATCTCGAGAGGAAGAAGAGAAAAGGATTCCTGGTACGAAGGACGAAACGACGAAAGCTTCACGTCGCGATATCTGCCAAGATTTTGGTGCCAACAACCGAATCCTTTTGAAATAGTGTGCCGACAACTGAACCCACCACCGCTGAACTCTCCTTCGCTGCGGTTTAGATTTACATTTGGCCGCAAATGCATCATAAATGGCATCTTAGACCACCACCACCGGCAACATGGGTCGGCGCCAATGTGGGAACGGTACAGAAGCTGAAACCTTCTCTAAAAGTAGAATAGTTTGGGGCACCACAAAAGGATAATTACCAGTACTTGCAGTACAACTTGGGAACGGCCCAGTAGCTGAAACCTTTTCTAAATTTCTAGTAATTGCTCATGCGAGAATTACTTTTTAAAATTGAGCCCTCACGAAATTCAGTTTCTTGCCTTCCAAGGTCTACAACTTCCAAATGAAAGAGTAGTAAGAAGGCGACCGCGTAGGAACAACGAAGGATGGGACGACCAAATGAAAAAGCGGTACATTGCAATTATATCATAGGATAAACTCAAGATGGAAAGGAATACGAGCCTACAATACTATGAGTCTTCTTCATTTTAAACGCGTTCCATCGTTTCCTGTTCGCGACATGACATGTGACGTTCATGTGCTTTGTCTTGCAAAACACATGAAGGAAATGGAATTTAGTTTGAGTTGGATTCGAAACTACAGCAGGCGCACCAGGTCGCGTTACATATCTCTATAGCATTTGTCCTACACCAACGTGTCGCCACGTCATGGGTTAGAGAGATATCAAGTCTTCAACTCGAGGTCAATTCAGAATCTCAAACTCGCCTCCGCCGCAACGTGTTCACTAGGGAACTAAGTTCAAGCCCTGGGCGCGCGGGAAGGGTGATAATGTGACAAAGATCTGCAATCATTTGGAAGGTAAATTGCTCAATTTAAGGCCACGTGGGAACAAAGGAGATAAACACATTACGATAGCTTTCCAGCTGGAGAAATAGAGAGAAGCTAGTACAGTGGACGAACTTGCAGCAGCATACTGTGCTGCTGTAGTAGCACACCATATTGAGGCTGAAACGAGTTTCTCGGAGACACCGCGACTGAGGACTGGACACGTAGAGCGTAGGTTCTTTCCTGAAGGGGGAGGACGATTCAAAGTTCAGTGCCTTCTACTGTTTGTGTATCCGTCTCCAGTGGGTACGGAGCACGTGGGCTAAGCTACTGAGAGTACCTTAGATATCAGCTAGAAAGAGAGAGAGATACATATAAGTCTGACGAGGTAATTTGAAGTAGACGACGTGATGCATTGAGTTTTCTCTATCAAGAACTAGGGACATTATGCTCTCTGCTGAGCGCCATTTGTCGAAGAGAGTTAGAAAGCAACCACTAAGGAAGGTGTGTCGATCTTTACTTTAGCTCTCCAATTTAGGGGCCTCTCTCCTTGATCAACTGGGGTGCTGGGGATTACTTTGATACGGGCTTGGTTGGGATGGACTCAATAGTGAGTATTGTACAGGCAGTTTAACGTACACTCAATCAACTTATCAACTTATCAGGCGACTGTAGTACTGTAGAATTTGTACTCGAGAGTCTCAGGAGACAACGATCAATTTAAACAGGAGATAATGATGATGAAGTAAGTGTTCACCTCAGAACGGACAGAGAATAGCCATTATTAGTGTACCGTCATGGATTGGTGCGATCATTGACCTTGTTTGATTCGCGAATCAACATTGTAAGAGTTGCGGAAGTGGAGGACCTGATTGTTAACAGGCGAACGATCTCTTGTTTTTCCACGAGAGAACCATGATCATTGAAGTGCAGTCAGAGTGGAGAGGTCGTCGGGAGAGAAGAAAACACAAGCAGTGCTCGTCAACGAAATTGAAGATGGAACCCGACACAGTACCGCAGTGCCGGATGTTCGTTAAGGTTTTCGTAAAGAACTACTTCCGAGAATCGTCCTAGCCGACATTCCACCGCGCAAGACTCTCCAGGTGCCGGAGTGCCGGAAGTGCTGATCTGCCACATGAGATTCCCGAACGGAGCTGATCCGGTCAACTTACCCTCCACCTCCTGCCCTTGGCCTCCTTCACCCGGGCAACCATCCCATGGAGCGTGGCGAGTATAACGTCTGGTTTGAGCAAACGACGTCACAACTTATCTTCGCATCTGGCCCTACAGATAACCGGGAGGCTCAACGCCACCAAGATTCACGAGTGGACGGCCGGTGCCCGCCTCCCAGACGCGTGTCCCAGTCGACCGACCCACCTCGTTTCCTCGAGTCCCGAGTTCGATCCTCAACATCTTAATATCTGCACCCTCAGATGGCCCCCGTTTTGGCAGATACAGGCCGGAATTGAAGAGTTCTTCTGATGAAGACAACAACCAACATCTAATCAAACAAAAATATTTCTTTCTTGCTGCTTGTGTGGGTCAGATAGACTTGCACCTCACTCAATTCTGTCTCTGCTGTTTTGCGTTTTCTTGATAATCAGTCCGCTGTACTGCCAGCTAAATTAATCACCGGCTCGTCTTATTTCCTCGGTGTTAAGCTGCTGCATTACTGATTAGGGCCTGCCTGCATCAACTGTATATGGAAGTCGAAGTTTCTCATGTTCTTAGTGTGGTAACTGCCTCGAAGAAATTCGTGTCCTCTTCCTCCCCCTCCACATTGGCAACTGGTCGACTACAAGTAGACCAGACTCGTTCCAGTTCCATGGATCGGAGGTCCAGTCTTCCTCATGTCTCTAAAGGAGGATGCCTGGGCCGGGCTAGGCTTCCTCCTCCTGCTTGTTCTCCTTCTCTTCCTTTCTGGGCCTCTTGTCTTGTATGGACGTGTTTGAAGAAGGGACTCGAGAGTTTTTTCTTTGTCGAGTGAGCAATACTCAGGAGAGGAAGAAGAACGTGATTGCTGCTGGCTGGGAGCCAGTATTAGCCCCAAGGGAAAGAAGGAAGGAAGGAAAAGCCTCAGAGGTGGTTGTCAGCCTGGCTAGGTCGATTGAATGAGGTTGATTGTATTCAAGCTGTTGCAGCAGGAGGGATAACGATGGCTGTCTGTCTGTCTTTCTTGTCTTCCGCCTTGTACATGAATGTCGTTTCGGTCGTTCCTTTGTTGGGGGCTTCGGTGGGAACAGCATGGATGGATGTTGATACTCGTATTGGTGCAGGAACCGGCTCGGTATGTTGGTATGGTAGTGTACAGGAACCCGGAAGTTTGCGAGAATTATACAGGAGGAGGACACTTGCGAACAAGCTTTCTCTCGCCATCTTCCCCATTTCTGTCCACTACCATGCCACAAGACGAGCATGCCTCATCCTAAACACATACTAATGATGCGGATGTCCAAATCTACTTGCTCTCTGCTGGGAATTAAGCAAACCAGTTGGTCATTCTATCTATCTCTTTATCAGTCTGTCCGTCTGTCCAGACGAAGTGCCGAGTTCGACTTTAGACCATCCATGTAGAGAGATGTATATCCATTCGAAGAGTGTTGGGAGTATTCTTTGCATCTTTGTTGATTGACTTGATCCACGTCGTCACTGGATGTACAGACTTTGCCTATCCATCAAACGCATTCGTGGAGAAGGTGTTTCTTGCTCCGCCGTATGGCCAGGGTGGCTTGCTCACTAAATCAGGACTGATGTACAGCGGAGCTGGCCTTTTGCGATCTCTTGGCATTCTGGTGTAGCCAACTGCAGATGCCAGGACCGTAGTAGGATTCAGGATACCCTGCCTTTCAAGACAGCTTTTCACGGGGATTCATTGAACTATACAGGTTGTTCTACCGCATGTCTTTCAGTTGATATCTCAGAGCAGAGTTTCTGGGGTATAGTCTTCACATGTGGGATGGATGGCTGGCGATTATTAGACCCACCTTCAAGCCGATCAAGAAGCCAAGTCTCTTTACCTTTTCCTCGCTCTGGTTTAGAGGTGTAATCCAGGGAAGGCGACCAGGTTGCCGAAATATCTTACGTCCAATTCATGAGTAGACGGGTGTTTACACTCTCTACGACGATTGATCGGCCCACCATGAATCTCTTCTGCAAGCACGGCACTGCACTGCAATGCATTACATGTGACGAGTGACATGTGATGGCATCCTGTTAATAAAGGAGGGACGCTCTAAACCCCTCTTAAACTGGCACAGCATGCTAGCACTGGAGTGATGCATAAGAGTACTGGCACTACTGTGCCTGCGGATAAGCGGCATGTACGTTGATCGTTCCGGCACCGATATATCTTCCAAGAAGGGTAGCTGCTGGACGTTTAACGAGTGACGTACATGGTCTTAATGGTATCGTTGTAGTGCGATAGTTCAGGATAGCATTGGGCCGAGCATCTCTGGCTGCAACATAGAAGTGTTACTGAAGTTCATCAATGTTATCGCCCTTATCATTTCAGGTGTCGTTTGCAGCGAGGATATTCGCCCGGACAGATGTGAAGCTTCAGAATAGACAGGCAACGCATGCTGTATATGACAAGATATCTGTTCGTGTGGCGAGTAGCAAAGATGCCAGAGAATAGTACTGGATGAGATAGATTCAGTTTGGTAGTCAATCTCAGATAATACATTAGCGTACAGCAGGTTATCACTTATCATTGGTGCAATTGAATTGAATATATACATATCTTATCTTGCCAAGGTATGCCGTGGAGTGATCATCCCTTGTAGAGTGCACATGAAAGTTACAGTTCGAATGTCGTTTCCTCTTAGAGTCCTGAACAACTTTTGGTTTTTTCATTTCGGATATATGATAAAGCATGGTAGAGACGTGGTGGCAAAAGCCTATGGATTTAGGTCCATATAGTTTGAGTTCTTCATTATTGGTTTTTCTTTCTAGAAAGAATACCTCGGGATTCGGTACTTATCTAATTTCGGACGCATGTGCACGTAGATCGTCAAATAAAGTCTATTATGGGAAGACACTTGGGTGCTGGTTATTTGTAGAGGCGCTGGTCGAGCACACCAATTACTTCTGACTGACATACATTCCTCTCCATCTCAGCTCATTTCCTGTACATCTGTCAGCTCCTCATGCACTTCCTTTCGGTTTGATTTACCCACCTGGATGGCTTCTTCTGCTCAAGTAGTAGTACTTGATTTCAGTCATACTACTTTTGGAATGCAAGGAAACGACCACTGTAAAAGTACAGTCCAAACCTGTACGAAAGGGAGCAACACCATGCTGGGCTAAAGCAATAGAACAATGAGATAACAAATTTACGAGGATTGAAATCAAAATTTGAGGCCGCCTTGTTCGTACGTATCGGATTGCAGAATTTACTAGTGGGTGAATTCATAAACAGCGGGGAGACACTGAAAGTAACTCGCGCATACATTTGACAGGGACAAGCGAAGGAAAAACAGTTATGACGATTAAAACTCGGATTCAAAACTGATTCAAATGTCAATATCCTTGGACACAGTTTCTCAGAAACAAGGGTACTGGGGATCCGGGTTTCCGAAGATGTCAGTGTCTGTTCATATTTGTGGTGATCATGAAAGCGAGCCAAAGTGGATATGACCTCAGGTGCTGATCAGTTCAAGCAGGTTTCCAATACCTTACGTTGGTCTCCAACGTTTTCACGAAGTATGGTTACGACATTTGCCTGGTATGATTAATTCACCCTTCCCAACATCTCGTTCAGTACTTAGTAACTCTTTCGAGTGCTCGCTGTTCTTGTCTTTAACCATTCGACTGATAAACCTTATCTTCTATTGCGTACAGAACAGAAATCCCCGCATGCTTCAAGTGTATGTCATTTGGATGACCTTTGTAACGCTCTGGATAATTAATCTTATTTCCCTAAGATTAATGTGTCCACCATCAGGATGTAGGTAGCAGATTCATACAAAGAAAGGGAATTGGCAATCAAGACGACAGATTAAAATAAAATGTTCTAGATACTGAATAAATGTCATGGAAGATAGATAAGTAGACTGCATAAAGTAAACCATACACCTACCCAATTGTCCAAATTGGAAGCTGAAAATAGGGACTGAAGAAGGTTCTCCAGGGTGTGCACAGAAAGATGAAGCGATTGCACATGTATGATGGCAACAGCCTTTGGGGCTTGGAGGCAATTCACGTTCGTTCTTAAGAGAGAGCATGTCGCTAGGTTGACATTCAACTCTTGAACTTCGTGTTTGTCGGTCATCAAATATGATGAAAGGAAGAAGTTTTAACTTCGTAGAGTGAGCTCTTGAACACCTTACCACAACTTTCCAAACTCAACTCACTGTGGTGAAGTGAAGGAAGAGGGAGGGATGGATGGGAGCTCGATCCAGTCCCATTTAAAGACAAGCAATATATCTACACATTTCTGATGAGATGAAGAATACTGGACTACACGTCGAAGTCATCAACTTACGGTGGAAGTATGCAAAGGAGGCTGACCAGCACGACATCGATTCTAGGGTTACTCACTGTTTTGGTATTTATTCATGGGTTTCTCTTGCACAGGAACTGAGAGGCTCTAGTAAGAGGACCAAATATCAGCATTATAGTTACAGTCGCTTTCTATGGTGACAGTGGCATTGATGTCCGTCCATCCATCATAAACCGGGACGTGAGAGGCTAGAGCGATATTCATATGGTAACGTCTGGTCTATGCTTCCAGTCGTAACCACGCGCAGATGCAGCTGCTGTTAAAGCCTGTTGTGGATCCATCCATCAATTGCGCTGACGAGGATACAAAGCATCTTCGATCAGGCATCGATTAGTTGGCTGAGGGAAGGGAAGCGAAGCGAAGCGGGGGAGTACTAAACAGCTGCGATGGGATGTAACAACTGCATTGCAAATCGAGCGAGGAGACTTTAGCGACCTCGAGCACCTGAACGTTGCTGTTCGTTCTCTATTCTGTGGTACCATGAGGTGGTTGGCTGGGGGACAGATCGACCATCCTAGTGACAGAGATAGATACACATCACTCACTCTTGGGTGAGTGAATGAGACTCGGGGGAAGGAAGAGATCCCAACAAGTCCTAAGGGACGAGCAAGGGGGCATCCGCTACTGTCACTCACCTCCGCTCCCTGAGATGCAGGTTACTGCAATTCAGTTGAGTATGCGTGCAAATTGTTATCTAGTTACCGCTGCACAGCACAAGCTAGCTAGCTGGCACTCCTTCCATCGTGCATGGAAACATATATGACATTCTGTGGATAGCGTGCATATGGTGACTGACTCGCTAGCTTAGCTCCTTAACCAGAAGTTGTGCCGAAATATAAGGAGCCAAGCTGATAATGAGGACATGGAACGAAGAATAATCATCCCATGAGTTGTATGATTCTACATACATGTCTATAAGTGACGATGAGCTGTAGCAACCCTAGATCTAAATCGACTGAGCTTAATGAGTTCTGCATCACTGAGTAATAAGGATCTTCCCTTCCAGTTCAGATATATAGTGGATAGGAACAAGAATGAAGGTAATCACTGCAGATCAAGTCACTAGGTGTCATTGAAACTCCTGCATGATGATTGGGATACTTAGGCTGCCATCGATAGGTCGTGGTCATCATCTGCTTAATACAGAGAGACAAAAGGGAAGGAAAGGAGGACATTTCCTAAGTTTGCGCTAGGTTGCAGAAGCTGGGATAGACCGTAAAGTGTTATCTCGGTGGCGTAAGAAACGATGGAATGCAAGGGATGACCTACTACTAGTTACAGAAGAAAAGGTGCACTGACAGCACAGATTTAATAATCCGTGGAAGCAAATCTCCAATGCTGTAAAGTTGTTTACCCTTGTGTAAAATCTGCGGAGCCTCTAGAGTATGGAAATCACAACGTTATGGGTTCCGTATACACCAGCAAATTTACTTAATATGACAAGACATTTAGATTATTTGAAACCCTTCACATTATCATGCGGAGATTTATAAATGCATAGAGGCGTTAGGTCAAGCTTAAACCAAGGTGAACTATTATACCTCCATCACTAGCCAGTACGAGCTGGAGGCTAATATACGTCTGTTCTGCTCATCTAATTCTGTACATCAGTTCTATTCATCTCATCTTTCACTGCTGCTGTCATTCTCCTAATCATCAGAGTCGTTTGATTAACTTGAGCAACCAGGGTGATCGTGTATTGGCTTCCGAGCAAACTAGAAACAAACGCGAACTGGATCGTTGAAGTTGCTACGAGTTAGTTAAATGGAGATCGTTTAAGTTGCTACCAGTTAGTTGAATAGAGAAACAAATGTATGGCAGCACGATTGCAAGTGCCTGATTTGGACCGAGTGAGAATGTTACGATATTAGCAACTCTACCGGTGCAAACTTTCCATCGGGTTCTACTGATGATGAGTAACACTCTGATGCTGAGGTGAAAGTCAAGGGGAGAATCTGGATGATGACTGATCATGCAATCTGGGAACAAAATCAGAAAGACTCACGGCAAAGCACAGTACTCACGTAGTTATAGTCCAGTGGTAAAACTAATACAACGTAAGAGACAAGGAGTACTAAACTAAACTACAGGAGTATTCTTGATGAAGAAGAAGAGAAGTAGTGCAGTTTGATCGGAGACATGTACTGTCCCCTTTGCTTTTGCGGTGGCTTATTCGAGATCGAGGCGTGAGGGAAGACCTTGATCTTGTGTTTGTGTTTGCATTTGCAGGACCAGGAAACATTCATAAAGAATTCCTAACAGCAGTGATCTACCCAGGAATGTCAATCTATTCGAACTTATCATGTTTTCATTGAGGGGTGACAAGCTAAAGCTACACGGTTCCATTTCGATCTGGAGGAGCTCTGGAATCCAGTTCGTGTGCCTACCCTAAGACTGACCACTGTGTTATCTTGCTAATATTTGGCATTAATTCTCAACGTAAACTCTTCAAAGGGGAATGTGTCTTTACTGTTGACTACTGACAGAGTGCCATTTGACTTCCACCTCTTTCCCGGATAAGGTCACAAGGTCAAGTTACGGTAACAGCGTAGTAGGGAGAATTTTACACAGACCTAGATGGACAAGGTGGAAATAAAATCAAGCTTGGTGGTCTGACATCCGACATGTTCGCGGAACAAATTATCTTATCTGGGGCATAGTAGTTTGATTTCCAAGCATTAACGAACTCATCTACAGGTCCTAAAAGAATCATTGGCTTCAGACAAAGCAACACGAAATATCAGATCCATCGCCATGGTATTTAATTGCATGGCTTCCTGGGTGGCACGCAGCTCCTCCTATCTTGATCATGACGAAGCATGCATATCGAAAGTCAAATTCGGATGGAAACATCTTGGATCTAGCTAGCTAGCGAGGGCCACACCAGTATAAGCCTTAGTGTGCCTCCTACCACAATTAGACTATTTCTGTTGTTTGCTTGCTTGCAGTGCTTGCTCACCTGCAGGTGGACTCATCGAGCAGCACGAGCTGGACCCATTCAGCAAACTATGATGAATCTTTAGGTGAAGTGGGTAGCTATTACATGTACATGTAGTGTGCATTTCTCTTTCTCTCATTTCGAAGTTGAGAAAGAAAAGAGTGGAGAATCCCAGTCTCTGGGTTTTACTGTAGCAGCTCTGACTTGCAAAGTCTCAGCAGCAGCAGAGTTTATAAGCTGACTTCACTATGCCAGCGGCTTCATGATCTGTTATAACAAGAAGAAGTTAAGAAGTAGTACGTCACTCGTGGTCGATGTGCACCGAAATGAGCCACGGACAAGTCCGTAGATCTATTGCCGGTTACGTTATCTGAGATGGGCGGCCTGGCCTGCCTTTCACAGGAATCGCCCATAGAATGTGTGTGTCTAACCGTAAGATCCCCGGAATAGGCAGTCACGTCAAACGGGGCCGACATGAGAACATGCCGCGCTTGTTCAGACGCAGAGACGAAAAGAAGGAAACTTTTAAGTCGAATGTTGTAACCTGTGGCACAGCAGGAGGGAAACAGATGTTCATTTTGAGTTAATCGCATCGCCTCGGTAGAAGTGGTGGAAGACTCTTTGACTACTCCACATAAAGCATTAACACGAAAGACTCACATGGCGAGAGGGAGAAATACTAATCCACATGAAGCGGAGAGATATCTTCCGATAGGCGACAACTCTTGCTCATTAATTGCTCGCTTGCTTAACAGATCTTTAGCAAGTTTGAGTGGAAGTGGATACTAGCTGAAGCTAGCCACAGTACAGTCGTTAATCGAGGATCTTTCTTCACCTTCCTGATTAAACTTGTTCAAGTTTCGTTCCAGTTCGTCTCGTCTAGGCGTGCATAGAGCTAGTTTACCTCCTTTCTATCTTATCCCAGTGGATATTCTGACACGTTGATCGTCACTCCATACCGCCACAACGTTTCTTTCTGAGAACATATGATCTTCTCAGCGTATTTGCTTTTACAGTCTCCACAAGGAGCGGTAGTTGTAGTGTAATTCAATCGTGACATACTGTATGCATGGGTGCCCCGGGATTCAAATCGCAGTAGTTAGTGCCTGTTCTAGTAGAGTAGAAAGGTGGGTGGACATCACAAGGAAACAAGTTTTCTTAGTTGTACTTTTAGTTCGTAAAGATGTTGTCGTGATCGGACTGGAGTTGTTGATATCATCATCGTCCCTGTACGCGGGTCTACTAATATTCTTCTACAGTACAGTACTCCAACCGTTTCCTTCTCTTCTGACTCCCCCCACCACCTCTCTTATCTCAGGGTCTAGCTAGCTCTTCATTTCCAGTCCCCTTCCGATAAGCGCAATAGGGGGTTCCAACTCGAGAATTTACGGAATGGTTACGGAACTGCAGTGAGCAGCCAGCCATAAAAGGTAATCGGGTGGAAAAATCTAATGGGATATACCCGGTGGAGACAATCTGCTGTCAGAATGATGAGCCTAAATTTTACGGGAGGTTTTTAGAAAGTTGAATGTGAGTGATTAACAAGGAAATGGAGAAATTTTACGGGAGCAGACAAATACCCCCAAGACTTTTTGAGTCACCTCCCACAACACCACGTGAAGGTTCACTGGACCACCATAGAAAGTTCTACGAATTCACTACGGAGTTCCATTCTGGGCTAATTGAAATCCTCTCCGGTCCCGTCCTAAGATTGCGCTTGTGAAGGTTGGGAACTTTAATACACAAAACCTCGGTAAATACAAATGTTCTAAAAGTTGCTGACATCCAGAGTTAGAGTTTAGATCAATGCACGTTTAAGTTAAACATGCATTGATAGAACGTAAAGATAGTTCAATATTAACTATACTATACTTTAGATCATAAACATTTAAAAAAGTATTTTTGAAGTCTAATTACAAAAACTAAAATTCCGATTATCAATGTACTGAAATGTAAAAGAAAAATGAAGATAGTTTACATTACAGTCATCATACTTCCAAATAAATTATATGTACTCATAGAATTGGGGGTAGTAAATATGTTATCGGGATCCATAAGAATCATGTGTTCTCTTTGGTTCCATTCAAACTCGTTGCACTAACCAGACTGGACTGAATGTTCTCTCTGTTCACACTCCCAAGAGAACCTTCTGCTGGTACCACTGGGGAAGCAAGAGACAAGCACTCCTACCTCGTACATGCGATGAACGGTCACCTGACGCTCCCACAACTGAGTGGTGGAACCATACGGTAGAAATACTTATATATCTGAAAAGACATGTTTCCAGTTTAGTGTCACCTTTGATGTGATACACACGACAAGAAGAAAGGATCTTCAATGTGGGTAGCATCTCCTATTTGCGCACTTATGGTCTTATGATCCCCGAAGATTGCATAGAGGAGACGAGATAATGTAGGCTAATCTACTCAATCTGTGATTCTTCACTCAAGAAAAGTAAAGCTACTTTGAGTGTGGGGAAGGAACGTTCACCAAGTTAAAAGGATGTGATACAGTAGTGGTTATCCGATAAGAGAAGATGATGAAAAGGGCCACCAGTGAGGGAGAAGAAGAATAAAGAATCCATATTAAAGGCAGCAGCAGGAAGTGCAAGGCAGTGAACTGTGTAGGTATCCGCGCGAGGGCTTAGGAGCCACAAGCTTCAGCGATAGTACCCACGCCCTGCTTCAAGGACACCATGGAAGAAAAGTTGAAAGCAGCCAATAGACAGTACTTCCAGATCACGTGAGATTGACAAGACAGCACAGTACTGTAATAGTCTTTGAGTGACATCAGTAAGCTGCAGTAGAGAAAGGAGAGCCACAAGCTCTCCAGCACTCAATTCAATCTTACAATTCATGAAGAACTGCTGCTGCTCAGATGCGTCCCCCTCCCTCCCTACGGACCACGGAATACCCTATTCCGTGGCCCATTGGAATTCCAGGAAACATTCGTCACTCACGCCTATGAAACTACCTGCTGTTTACCCGCACTCGTCCCTCCTAGCTGCTACAAGGTTGACCGCCTCAAGATTATTAGACGGCAAGGTAATATTTCAGTTAAATCAAACTAATGAATTCCTTAATGCACGAACGTTCTCATTGGTCTCCACTCTCAGACATCAGAGCTGTATATCTCTCACATGTGGCTGTAAAGCTACGCTGCCACAGTAAGAGACCTATGCATGAGAAGGTTATGAATCCTTCTCTGCTGCTGCTGCTGCTGCTACTGCCGCCCTGTAAATTTGAGTCTTGTACTTGGGAACTGGACTCTACAAGGACAACAGTCCATACATATAACGGAAGGAATGGACCAAGAGTCGAGAAACTGGAGTCTGGAGTGCGTGGCAGGATTAGAGCCACTAGGGAAGTCTTGAAAAGGAGGCTTAAAGACGAGTGAGTTACATCTGACAAAAGCGTGGGGGTCAGGAGTGAAGAGAGAAGAACGACGAAGGTGCCTAATCCCCACCCCACTTCCCGAGTTCTGACTCCCACACATGGCTGCCTCATTTACAACGTCACTTGGAGCCGCATTTCTTATTATCTTGTTATCTCTCTTGTAAGACATGTCGTCCATACATGTCGTCTCAACCCTGACAAGTCAGACGGGGTGCTGCAGAAAACGATGTGGTAAGTCAGATGAAACAGAGATGAACTGAGATGACCTGCAGGATATTTTGGTAACAAAGAGAAAATCAGTGGCTTCTCTCATCTCCGTCCTTCCTTCTGATGGAGGGTACCGGATCTAGCAGTTCTCAAACTCCAAAGGACAAACTTGCTAATTATGAATAAGCAAAAGAATGAAAAAGGCGACCGCTTAGAGAACACGAAGGATAAGCAAAAGAATAGGATTTTGAGAAGAATTTGACACATCCTCTTTCATCGTCATTGCCTTAACAAACGTAGAACTCCCGAGTAGATGGCCAGACAGACACATACAGCTATCTATCTGGCGGGGGTGGAGTGGCGGGGGAGGAGGAAGAGGAGGCTGAAACTGTAGTCTGGACGGGGGCGGGTAGCTGCGCCTGTATACAATTGGGTGGTCCGTCAGAATGTATGTATTTTATTCATATTATTGTACGGTTGTACCATTGTAGAGGTCGCCTGGTCGGTCAAGGTATAGTTGAGGTCCATTGGGTGAATTTGCGGCGTTGAGTAATGTCTGGCTCGTGACATATCCAGTAATAGTACGTCAGCCGGAGAGAAAGAGAGAGTCTCGGAGAAGGCCGGCTTACTCGTCTGCCAACCATGTGCAGCACTTAGTGCACTCACATCATAGAATAAATGTGGGGTTAGAAGAGCAGTCCGGATACAGGTTAGGTCAGGTGGGCGAGCTACAAACCATGACATGAGCATCCCTCCTCCCCTCTTTCCTTCCTATCTGGGTGTGTTGCTTTCCCTTGCTCTGTTTTCAGTTTCGTACTGATTTGCATGCCTGACTTTGAATTAGTGCCTGAAACTGCCCGACTTACACAAAGAATACACGCTGCAGCCATATGTGCAGCGCAGGCTGATTAGAGAAAAGCAGCTTACAGAGTTTTGGTGAGGAATCTATCATACTCTATGAACCTACATATGCTCTTTCGCGCGCGCTCTGTGCTGTGCTGTGCTGAGGCGATCATGGAACAAATATGCGTCGGTGAACTATGCAAATCTGACTTGTGGGGCTACAGGATGTTTGTGACATCACTGCCTCAGTTCGAGCCGAACACGTTCGAGCCCAACACGTTCGAGCCACACACGTAAGTCACTTAAACGAGCACCTTGCAGCGCCCATCATTAGAAGAAGAATCCCAAGAAAGGCGGAATGAGACTACCGTAAGAAACAGTAAAAGTGAACTACTCATTACAATATACAACTAGCAGTAGTACTGGTCGTCTCATCACCAAGTAGATCATGAAACTCTTTGAAGTTGTGGGAGTGAAAAAACTTTATGGTCGGTCGGTAGTGAATCAGTGAGCGGCTCAAAACAAACTCGCTCTCAACGTGCATGTATTCTTTTATTTTGGCACCGAGGACACGGAATCATGTCATCTATATCCGAACGAGAACAGTTGTTTATACCAGAGTGAAACTAGACATGGACCAGACAGGCCAGAGGTCTGTCTAGCCCGGTCGGATTTCATGAGTGTTCCGCATTGCCATGAATTTGTCGCGTCCTAACTAAGACTTGATCATATCAATCCTACGTTCCTACGTTCCTACTCTTACGAGTTATAGCAAATTCAGCCCTATCGGCGCAATAATCGATTCTCATCATACTGTAGTGAACAGAAAAAATATATAGAATGTAGGCCTGATCCCAAATCATCATACTCTGGAGGGCAGAGAAAGGACGTAGAATGTAGGCCTGATCTAAATTTTTTCACCCGCAGAAAATCAATGTATGGTTGTGTGAATAGAACAAGTCGGTGAAGGTTGCTCTAAGACCTGATGTGCCCGCCTTAAGCTTTGCTGAAACGACACTGGGTAAGTGATGAGTTGGTGATGAATGTAAGAAGTAGAACCTCCCTGCATCGTCAGATACAGATACATATAAACCATTTGAGGTGCTGAACGTAATCGAAAGCTGTATGTATTGATCCAACTCAAGTTTAACTGCAAAAGATCGAGTAAGGGCTTGAGAGTGCAATTAAGCATCAAAGTTCGTTGCTGCTGCTGCTGCATCAATACTCCCGCTCCAGGAATTCCGCTAGCTCAACTTCCTCATCAATCCCACTTGCATCTATTTTGGGCCTCCGTTTCTTTTTTACCAAGTTTACTCTGTACATGGGTGGTTTCCCAACTCTTTTGAAGATCGGAGCCTAAAGGAAATGTAATCACAATACGGAGTCAGCCAAGGCAGCACTGGGGACAGCTAGTTGTATGGGGATGAAAGCGCATAACGATCATGGAACTGGATACTGTGATCCAGAAGGATTACATGTGTAAGTAGTGTGCATGCGTTCAACAAGAACGTAGATGGAAAATCTCAAAGCATATTTTTTTCCTTTTGTCCTTGTAAGAGATTAAGTACACACTCTTGCACGCTCCAAGCTTCGTAAACGACGAGTCTCATGCTCTTGGCGTAATAGCTCCAGTTTTTGTTGGCGCTCTTTGAGTCTCCTTTCCTTCTCACGAATCCTCTCCTGTTGCTCCACGTATTCATCAGGAATGTGATCTATTCCGATAAGATTCTCCTCCAATTTCGCCTGCAAGGGCCCAGATTACAGCTTATCACTGCCTTGTGGAGCTGTTGTATCTACTAGCATGAGAGGTAAGGACGTATACCCGGGGATTCTATCTCCTCAAGAGCTCTTTTCATCGTCTGACTCGACATATGAATTTCTTTCAACATTGTATTACGGAAGGGCTCCACATAAAATCATTTATGGTGAATGAGACACCTGGGCTCATGGAACGATGAAATACGATGTGGCAATAACCAGCCACCACCTGGAGTTGAAAGATCAGCAAAGTTCTTTGGCTGACAGACTCTCTAAGCTGATCATCTCTGGAATTGAAAAAGGAAATAAGCTAGATGAGAACAAAAGATGGTATGCCATGAACTCAGATTACTATCTAGGAGAAGGAAAAGGAATTCGAAATATACCTCCAGGTTGGTGAGTAGCTGGAGGGAGCTCAAAGATGCATCGCTATCTAGGCCAACCTTTGCGTACACCATTACAACCTTTCGCATCAACTGTTCCAAGGAGATATCGTGCTTTTTGTCTTCTATGTTCAAAGTCGTTTTGGATTGCATCAACAGCTGCCTCTCTATTTCGCTTCTTACAGCAATATCGATGGTCTGCTTTGTCACAAGCCGAGGTATTTTCATGCAGGTCTTTTCTAACGCATGAGATGCTTTAATTCAATCATTTGTACAGCGTGAAGGGATATTTCAGGACTTGCTCTCGCCCTCTTTGGCTAAGAAAGATTTCAATAAGTACCTGGAGGTTGTAAAACTGAAGTAATGTCCCTATGAGCACTAGTTTCTATATCACCTCCCTTCCATTGTAAGTGATAAAATTGTGTCCTCATGCAACTACTTAGCGGACCATTAAGCGCTTGATATATAAGGTTTGCGTCGCATGCCTGGAGCTGAGAACGCAATCCAACAATCCTGGAATCACTTTTGGCTTCTGTGTCACGGAGCTTTGTCTTCAGATTTTCCAGAGCACCTTCAATATCTTGACTCTGCTGCATGAGGGCTAAGTTCTCCACTTCAAGATCACTGAATATTTCTAGGAGCTGCTCACAAGCAGAAAAAGGTTGTTTACCATCTCAAACTTCCATACTCTATTTCTGAAAGAAAGGTGTCAACGAATCCGATTATATTAATGGTGGCCTGATGCGCCAGAGTTTGTCAGAACAGTATTCGGGCTTTACTGAATGAAGTTGCTCAAGCTCCTCCTGTGGGAAGAGCTAGTTTGCTACGGTTCTCCTTAGTGTAAATGAGCATAACACACGAATCAAGTGAAATGAGAAAGTGTAGGCACCTGGTGTGGCTGCTGAAAATACATGGTCTCCTCTACTTCAACTTCATCGTCAATTTCATCCACAGGGGACGAATTGGCGGCGTCAAGATCTCCTGTCACATTTTCAACCATGCAAACTTGAAGTGAAGACTGAAATCGACAAGAACAGCAGTAGTAGGAAACAATAGGAAAGCAAAGCATAAACGCGTCTAATCTCCAGCGTTATCAACCTAGGTAGCTTCAAGTTTCAGAGCTCACTACATGTCAACTGGCTTTCAGACGCTGACCCGGGGTATCATTTATATTATCTCATATCAATTAGGCCAGATTGGGAAGACATCTGAAAAGTCCCTTTGGTGCTCCAGTGGCTTTCGCTAATGAAGCAAATGTGCTACAGAAGTGAATACTTGCTTGTGAGACAAGAGAAGTCATCGTGTTAGATTTCTGTATATAGTCCATGCACTTTCTTTACCAGATGTTTCAGATCAAGAATATAGTTTGACTCGGTTGAAGTGTTCGCGTGGGGTGGTGTGTGCAAAATGAAAGCTGTAGACCGAAATTTCGAAGAGCACCCATCAGCCAGAGGAGATCGTATCTCGTACAAGCAAGATAAATATCGAATAAAGAATGGGATTCAAATCATGTCGAATCTCTTGTAGGTCCTTGTTTCGAATTCTAACTCCCTTATTTTATCTGTACTATTCCTTGGATGAACATATAAACCTCTCCAGATGTAAACGTAAAAGCTTTTGGGTGCATGGAATACATTAGCTTTAAATGTCGCAGCCTGGTCCGTATGTGATCTCTTAAGAAGCTCGTAGTTTCTAACTGATATTTCTAACTAGATTGCAATCTTGGCGGGAGAACGCTCTGCCAGATCCTATAAGGTATCAAGCCTCAAAGTGAATCTGAAGAGGAAGGCACAGAATTCATATATATAATTCTAGGTTGGAGCTGCACAAACCGTGAAACTTGCTCCGGTCACTGCCAGTGGAGGAATCTCCAGCACTTTTAAGAAGCTGCCTAGCTTTTGCTAGCTTTTCCGATTCTTGTGCTTGTTGCTTCATCTTCGCTTGCTCTTCGAGCCACTCTTTGGGAGTCAGCTTAATTAAAAAGTCCTTGTACTTCTTGCAATCGTCCAATTGCTCTCCGAACTGGAAGCCACAGATGAGAACTCATACTCGAGACGAATATATTTTGCAGTAATTCTCCCCTCTTATCCACCAAACTTGGAGAAACAACACAACTGCTCAGATCCCAGAATAAGTCAAGGACCACGCTGAGTTACCTGAGCTAACCACAAAAAGTCTCTAAGTTCCTGCGTAATTGAATGGCAGAACCCAAACGCTGTGCTAACAATAGAAAGGATCAGAAGTCCTGAGTACTTGACTGGGAGAAATCCAAACGCATGAAATGTGCTCAACTTTAATTTTGATAGTACCTTATTGAGATCACTGTTGATAGCCGCAATAGCGCTGTTCAGTTTCTTGATTTCTACAATCTGCAAGTTTAATCTAATATTAATATGTTGAGAGTAAGAATATGGAACCCGTCGGTGAGAACACCGTCAAATACCCACTTAAGACTGGACACGACACGACAGAGTGAACCAGATATAAGAGGTAAATCCCTCGTAACAATCATGCAAACATGGTGGTGAGCGAGCTAATATTAATATATGCAAATGGTACATCAACTTCTCAGGTTGAACGTAGACTTGTGTTGGAAGCAGCCAGAAACTGTGAGAAAGTTGAAGATCCGCGAGAGAATCTCCGTTGAAAATACAGACACGAATACTTTAAAACTTTCCCCAAGTGCAAATGACTGAGCTACTGTATACCAGCATCTCTTTGCAGTTAGCCCGAAACACTTCGTCTCGAGTACCTACCTTAAGGAAAGAAGCAAAAATCCCCAGTGAGGCAATTCAGAATTCTGTTTCCAAAGAAAAACCATGTGTTCACTTCGTACAGACCTTCAAGTACATTCCGCATGAATTATTTTCTCCAACGCAGTACATACTTATTCTAATGTAAAAAGAATTATATTTCTTATTGCTCTTATGGACTGTAGTAATTATACTTTGGTCGGTGAATGCCTTACCTTATCCTGCCTTCGCTTTGTTTCTTGTTCAGCAATTTTGACTGCTTCTTGAACCTTCATTACAAAATCCCTTTCCAGACACAATCAGGCAGAGATCTTATTTTCCAGATGTTACAAACATTGTTTCAGGGACCAGTACGTCCAGGAGCTAAAAGATGTACTGAAGAGCCCCAATCCAAGTGAATAGGAGTAGCTAAGACGTTAATAATTGACAGCGTACCACAACCGCAGTCGAAACTCTAAACTCACAGAAAGATACATTATTAATTAGTAAACACAGCCTCTATCTCACAGGCTCGAGGTTGGAAGTCACAAGGCCTCCGGACAGTTAAAAGTCAGAAGTCCTCCAGAAGGGCCAATGAAGTAAGAGCGGGTACAGACAGAACATGCGAGATATTGGTAGATGAGAGCAGAAGCCGTTCTAGGAACGGGTGATCCAGAACTCATTAAGTGCATATGAAGGTAACCAAGATATGCTCAACACAAGAATAGTGATAAATCCCTAAAGTAGAATGCATCGAATGTAACCTGAAGAAAATCCATAATTGCAGCATATCGAGAACAACATATAAAACTCTATATATAAAGAACTAGCAAATAATGTGTATTCGGTACTGGCTATGCAACAGAATGCGAGAAATATAATACATTGGACAATTGACTACCTATAAGCAGAACATGCGAGATATATGCATATGTGAAGATGCCAGAACACGCAGATATTTGTAGAAGCAGGATGCAACGCCATAGCTCTTCACAGAATCTTTTCAAGATCCATGATGACCTAACGTGTACAACTTCTCATTACTTGCTTTGTGTCTCCAAAGTTTGCCCTTATTCGTTTTCAAACAAGCTATGCGTACCACAGTCCTACTTGAAGCTTATAGGAAAAGTACCGCTGCATCATTTTGTTTTAAAAAGGAATCGAACTGCAAACTGTCTTCTTCCAGCAATGCTTCACTCTTTTTCAGAGCCTGCAACACTCAGGAGGAAGCAACTGTCAAAACCTTCTGCACGCAGATCATTTCCTTAGAGCTCCTGTAGAGGTGAGGTTCAGGCGATAGCTTCATGTGCAATTCATCTCACCAGTGTTCATCCTTATCTGATATTGTTCTCCTTACGATGAGCAACTTCGAAACTTACACCGATATGCTTTAGACAGAATCAATGACATAGAGCTCAAATCAATCATACCAATTTGTCCTTTCAATCAAGAAAGATGAGTGAGACCTCTTCGCGCTGAAATATTTGGTCTTGGAGCTTGCGAATCTCAGCTCGTCTGGTATCTAAAGTCATTTGCACCAAAAATATTTCTCTCTTTTTCGCAACAAACTCTAGAACAGTTTCCTGCGTCATTGACGGTTGGTCTATATCAGTTGACATATGCATCCAGTATACAACTTCTGAACGCTTTCTCAGCACTTGTCTGCCGTGTGACCTTACTAGAAACAGGGCATTTAGACGTAAGGCATCTCGTCTCCAAACATTTCTCTCCAAACAGTAGTATTTGTGCCAATAGAAGATCCAGCAGCAACAATAGAAGAAGAGAAAAACTTACATCATCACGATGATAGTACATTGTCTGCAGCACTGGTTTGGGTAACTTCTTGTTTAGCCGCAGAAGCATATTTTCCCACTCCTTTTCCAGTTCTCTCAATATCTGTAGCACTAACCGGAATCAGAGTTCAGGACCTTTCAGAGGCAGGTATTTGAAAGTTCATACGAAGGAAATGCAGGAATGCAGTTTAGGTGTGGAGGACAAGCTATTCCCAGATATTTGATGATCATCTACAAGGGGAATTGTAGATGGTCCTCTGCAAGAAGAACAAGAAACACAAAGCTGTTATAAACATGATTGTAGTTCTAAATCATTGAGCTTCATCATCATCATCATTGCACACAGTCTTGACCTTCATTGCTCTCAGAGCAACGTGAGATGAGAACTTAAGTCACTTGAACGCTGGATGAACCATGATTTACAGTTTCGTACCACTCTTAACTTTTCAGATCCAACTGCTGCACCCATCCTTGAAGCAAAAGTTGTTTTCTCTCTCACAGACCATTCTGCTTGCTCTTTCCGCTCTTTCTTTTGTCTCCTTCTTTGCGCATCTCTGATGCGGAAGATCCTATCGTCGTCTGGCATGACAAAGGGCTCCTTTGCCCACTCTCTGTAGACGTTTCATGGTATAATTTTCGATTTTTAATACACCATCAAAAGCAGAGCCCTTATATCTAGTTTCTTTTACCCCACGTTTAACGAAGAGCGCGAGGCAGCCCCATATTCAAACCCTAGCATGACTAATGCCCGGATAGCTTCACTATACCCTTAGTTTGTAAGATGGGACCATCTCCTCTTCATGGTAGGCCACCTCTATCAGCCTTTTGTGCAAAGATCCCAATCTCCAACGAAAGGGACTATTAATCTGACCTGCAAACCTCATCCTTCTCCCAATCCTCCGGAACAATAGGCTTTTGAATCTCCACATCCTCGTGTAATTCTTGAACTTCCTCCCCCATATATTCGAGTTCTTCCTGGAGAAGGTTCTGCGCAGCCCAGGAAAAACTACTGATCAGAAAGTGATGGTCTTGCTGATTAGATTTATATGCACTGAAAACCCAGGTTCCACCTAGAACGAGGAGAGTATTGATGGAAATGTCAAAAATTTCTGTTAGGATTTTGTACGGAATACAGTGGACAAGTAAAATTATTGGAGCACGTTAGTGCCAACTTCCTAAGGTCAGCTCGAAATTGCTCAACGGGCATCTCAAAGAAGTTCCCCTATTCAAGCGAAGAGAGAAGAAACACCAGCGGCATGGAGAAGGTTCATGAACAGGACAAAAAGTTTATAATTAAAGCTAGCCTGCGCTATTATCTCCGTCAATATTTTGTTGGAGAATACAGTCAAAGAGTCTATTCAGAAGATTCTTCATATGTGGGCACAGGTTACTCAAGATGATAATTGACTAAGCCAGTCTTTTACCCCATACCAGATAGTTAGCGGCACGTCATGCTCTCGCCACGAAGTCATGAAGCCAGGGTACAGGCTACTCGAAGAATAAACATACCAAGATTGCCCTTTGTTTCTAGTTTCTGGAGGTTATAGAGATGCACGTGAAACGATGCGTCTTTTCCAGTTAGGCACTAAGGTTCAGAGCTTACGTTGAGAGAACCTCGTAAATAAGAACCAACAGATGACTTTCTCGGGCCGAGTTCAACATCAAATGAATCTGGAGCCTGCGAGATATGAACCAATCAAGCAGCATAAGTTCTTAGTGAAGCAATATGGTGTTTGATGGATAGAGAGTCCAATAATCAGATTGGTTCATAAAGCCCTCCACTTCATAACATACTTTCTTCCTCCTACTTGCATGCTCTGAAATTGGTAAAAACTTGATTTCAGTGACACGGAAGCTTTGCACAATTATCTACCGGACAGTATCCCTGATACGAAAAACTGTGTATCGTTGATGCATGTAAAGAGGACAGCCTTCCATGACGGAATAGGTCTGTCACGAGAAGCAGAAGGGGATACAGGAAGGTGACTCCTTTTGCAAGTAGATATTTTACTGATGAAATAATAGTACAATGCTGACCTTGAGAAATGAGGCATCCGGTGCAAGCGCTCTGAGAAAGTTATCAGCTTGACTTTGAGTGCGTGCTTTTATCAGTGCATCCGCTTCACTGACAGTACGAGTCTTGAAAAACATGTCCGTCTGGCTAGGACTTCGTAAGGAGATTCCTCTAGCAGGAACAGGTGAAGGTGAGCTCTTGTCAGAGACAACATGAGTTTCACCATCACTGTCCGGAGCAGTGGCATCTCCAACTGAAGGACTGGTGGAGGGGGATATATTGCCCGTGGTCGCCATTCTTCACGCCTTATGAGGTCTCTGTATTAGTTCGTTTGAACTGTTTATCTGTTGAGGGCTCGAGAGGTCCGAAGGAAATCTCTTTGCTTAGACAGGGACCTTGATGCTGCCTAGTTTATTGATCAGCACTCGTTGCTCAGATTACCCAAGTCAGATCTAGGTCATGTCCCTCCTACGATAGTTTCCGAGTCCTCCGCTTCCTGCACATCACAATCAGTCCCACCGTTTAACAAGGGAGTAACTCAGGCCTCAGTTGGCTGGCTGGCTGGCTGGCTGCTTATGGGAGCGAGGAAGTCGAGGTCAACTGCCCTTTGAGGAAGACTGTTTTCTGCCTTTATTCTGAACTGTAAACTATTCCTGTACAGTAAATAGCCAATGATACAATCTCCCCAATTCTATGCTGCAATCGCCTGGTTTAAGGGATCAATTGCACAGAACCAATCCATCCAACAATTGCCATCGCTGCAGGTACTTGCCGAACCAGACTACCTCGTCGCATATCTCTCGGCCGATGCAGGTGCTAATTTACGTGAACGAAGCAACAGATTTGAGTTGAAGTAGTTTGTATCACAACAGACCGCGTTTGGCAGGAGCTGGGTAAGAGTGAAGGATGGCCCTTCTTACCACCCTCCTTAGGCGTGACATGAACATCACTCCTTTCTTTCAACGTTAATCAAAGAGACCCGGAGAAAATTTGGACCCACCAGAGTGCGAAATGCGAGAGAGGGTTCTTCACTAATCAGTTTCCCAGAATCGAGTATCAACAACCCACGACCCACCTGTAGAGATTCCGTATGACAGACAGACCAACTGTTTGAAGGGGGTATAGTTTAGCCTAATAATCACTCGTCGATGAATTTAGCCAGTTTATTGGATTACACTTTAGTTTACTCCCCTCTACTTTAACTAGAGCTTCTCACCCACAGGAGGAGGAGACTGAAGCACAGATGATGGTCCTGGCGGATATGGTCATCTATGGGGAAAATAGTACGGGGTGCGGTTTAGGGTTTAGTAACTAAGACATAAAATAGATAAAAGTTAATTCCAGAAATGGGTTTCTCGCTCCTTCCTTGTCTTCATCAAAAGTGCTGACTACGAGTTCGAATGCGTTGGAATATTCTGGTATGTCATCCATCTTTCATCGACATATGAGTGAATGGTTTGAAGTCTTTGAACAAACCCCATCCTTCCGCTTCAGCTCTCAGACTAGAGTTTTGGGTTCGTTCGCTCTCCGTGGCTTGGTTAGAGCGGCTGATACGGAGGATCTGAAGAAAAGAACATTATGCCACGCGATATTGAATTGAATTGAATTCTGAGCTTCATGCTTCGAGCAGGTACCTTCTCACCACTGTTTCGTCCTGGGAGGAGTGTCTAACTTGAAGATGAACAGCCGGGGTTCACATCATGGATGTGTGAGTAGTCGCGGGGCTCAAAGTACGCGAAATACTTAGACCAACAAAAACCAAAACGTCCTGTGTTGGTATTAAGGGTGGTTCACATGCAATTTCAAGAACATCCCTCACCCTAAAAGATTTAGGACCTTAAACGTTTGACAGAACCCATCAGTCATTATGTTAGAGTTCATCCATCATGTACTGTTGGGGGGTAGGGCGTGGGGCGTACTGATGGGTATGCTACCACGCGTTGAAACTATGAAATCCTTAGAGATGGGAATCATCAACTTGTAGATTCTCATATACAGAAAGCAGTTCAGATCCTTTCTGGTTGTGACATAGGAGTCTCCTTCCAAATTTTTGTTAATCAAGTGGTCACAGTACAACAGTCGAGCTCCTCAGAAACTCGGTGGGCCTTTAGCCCAATGGGTTTGTTTGTCAAAAGTCAGCTGCTGAGGTCTTTGTTGATCATAAGGTTCGGGGGCATTGATAGAAGTCTAATCTACCGTACTGATGATATTCACCTGAAGCCGTCTTGAACATCGTGTTTTGGAGGTTCAGATCTACCACCTTGCTGTGAAATTCCTGCCAGAGTCACTAGTTTCTCTAGCTACCACATCTGCAAGTCCATTAATCTTCTCGCGAACAAATCTCAGTATGGATGTACCTCATATTGCTCTGTAGGCAGGGTCAGATTGAACTCCAATATTTTGCGTTTGGAAAATGCTTGAAAGTAGCAACACTGGACGAATTTTCGTTTTGAAAAATTGCTGGGAAGAGTCGCATCAAACGCCCCACAAACCTTGCATATTCCTTTTATTGTGATTGCAGATTGAGCTGGTGAAGAAAGGTGTCTAACATGGGGAGGAGCCACTTGGTTCGCTTGTTGCGGAGAGGAGGTGGACATCATTCTTCAATCTCCCAGTCTTGCAGGAGTTTCCAGACAATCAACGACACAGAAAGCGGCGGACTTAGCAAAGAGGAAGGCAAAGAATATGATGACTATCGCAGCTCTATGGAAATTGGAAGGTTAAGGGGTAAAACCGCCATAATAACAGGGGCAGGAAGTGGAATTGGTCGACAAGCAGCGCTGTTGTTTGCGCATGAAGGAGCTAATGTGGCTGTTGCGGACTGCAACTATGCAGCAGCGGCTCGCACTGTGGATGCTGTGAAGGTAATTTCAAACACTTTCTCCCTCAAGGACTGATAATACTTAGCGTTCATGACACAATGTTTTAGCAGTTTCAACGTTTTCAATATCCTCCGTGGATTTTGGAGGTGGCAAAACCATGAACTCCAATTAGAACTTCGGTAACACTCATGATTGCTTTGTAAACACAATGTGTTGTAGGAGTTTGGAGGGAAGGGACTGGCTGTTGGTGTCAATGTTGCAATTGCAGAAGAGGTGGAAGCCATGATGCTCAAGGTGGAAAAAGCATTTGGTGGGCTACACATCATTTTCAATAACGCGGGAATAATGGACAGTGAAGATGATGATGTTACGAACACTCCTGATTCTGTCATTGACAGGACCCTTGATGTAAATGTCAAAGGTGTCATGTATGGTTGTCGCTATGGGATCCCAGCTATTAGGAGGTCAGGGGGTGGCTCTATCATCAATACTGCATCTTTTGTTGCTCTAATGGGCGCAGCAACTCCTCAAATTGCTTACACAGCCAGTAAAGGAGCTGTGTTGGCTCTTACACGGGAATTGGCTGTAGTTCATGCCAGGAACGGGGTCAGAGTGAATGCCCTTTGCCCCGGACCTCTGCGTACGGAGCTTCTAATGAAGTTTTTGAACACTGAGGAGAAAAAGCACAGGCGTTTGGTCCACATTCCAATGGGTCGATTTGGTGAAGCGGTGGAGATGGCAAAGGCTGCATTGTTTCTGGCTTCGGATGACAGTTCTTTCATGACTGGAGCCAGCCTTGTGGTTGATGGGGGACTTACTTCCGCATACGTTACGCCAGAATGAGACTCTTTGTTGGCTAGTTAATTCTTCGAGTTGACAGGCTAAAGGCTAAGAAATCAAAAATAGGTAGCGCACTCAGACTGTACCTCAAGTCTTGGAGCAGCCCCTTCCTTTTCCGGCAAGATGGTCTGATTTACCCAAGAGGCACCCCTCTTCGTCAAGTTACGAGCCAGAAGTGCCTTCAGCTTAGTCTTTCTTACGCCTGAAGCTAATATCCGCACCACAAGAATGCGTTGATGAAGGCTCATCCATAAGATCTTGTGCCTTGAGGGATGATGCACGAGAATAGCCTGAGGTAAGTGAAAGGGTTTTATAGAGTCATCTAGAGTCAGCCATGAGGATAATGGTCGAAAAATCCTTAGGCTGCCTGGTTGCCAATCTCATCAGTACAGTGTAATGTATATACATCCATTTACTTGCAGTTGAGTTGTTCCTCTTCGTATAAGCTTCTCCGTAGAGGCAAACATAGTGAGAGTTTGGATCGCACCTACAAATCTGGCGCACCACATAAGCTCATTTTGTAAATTTAGATTGCTTAGCTGATACTGGTTCCTGTTCATGCACCTAGCCGAACTGATTATTAGATCTCCTTTCAGTTTTACCATCAATTTTTCCTGGAGGCGTCGTTGGGACGCCCTCGACTGTAATGCATATCAACTTGGCTTACGGTAGTGTCGAGAGATGTAACTCTTGCATTTCCATCGATATCTTCCTGACGAATCAAGTGAAGAAGCCCCTCACACCGTAGCATTAGGGGAATAGAACAGGTAAGGTTCTCTCTTACTCACCTGACAATCTATTAGATGAGTTTAGTGTTGGACCCCATACAGAATAATCTTCTATCCTTTTTGGGCCCTAAAAGTCATTAGAAGTTTCCAGTTTTGGTGGACAATTGAGCAGTGATTTTGACGTATTGGATCTTCCCAGCAACACAGTTCTTGCTTTTGAAATGTATGTGTTCCTCCGAATTGTGGCTCCTCGTATATCTTTTATCAACTAACAATCGAATATTCTACAGTAATAGTACTGTAAGGTATGTATCCCACATTGCTGTTCTTCGAACGACTTCTGCTCCAGGTTCTCAAATATCGATATGCAAGTTATCACAGTTCGTTTTCAAAGCTTACGACTGATACTCCAAATCATGGTCAATTCTTAACGTGCACAGGTGAGATCTTGGTGAAACTACCCCCGAGGACTGAAAGACATGTTAAACATTATCTTTTGGTCACCAATACCACGAAATGTCTCTCGATGTGAACGTAACTTCAGATTCTACTTATGCATTACAAGAATGTGGACTCTACAGTTGGGTTCAAACGGGTTTCAGGCTATAATTTGGATTATTCCTCATCTGCAGCGCTCACGAATATTCTCTAGATGCCAGAACACTCACTTGTTGGTAGAATACAAGAAGGGACTCGGGAGGATATGTGATGATGCTCATAGGATATAAGAGTAATTCCTAATCTTCAGACAGCCCTCGCAGTCTTTCTATCGTGTACTACTTCTCTTGCTGCACTGTCCAAGCCCACAAAGCCTTACCACCTTACACTTATCTCGCTCTGGATCACTTGTGTACTATCCATTTAATGGGTTCTGGATCCCCCGTTCATCGAATGGCTTCCGCTCTCATATCCCAGTATCCATCCACTACTTGCCCCTCCCTCTCCGGCGTCACGAAACTCTTGTCCTCCATGGCTGCTTGCCTTCACGGACGCTCTCTCGCTCTCCTCCGCTGCCCTCTCTTCTCATAATGGTCTCTTCCCTGCTCTTACCTCTGTATGCTTTTTATACTCCCATCACTCAATGTTGTGTTTGGGTTGCATCCGCTTATTTAGTCATGTAATCTCAAAATGTCAGAGGAAGAAATAACAGTTAGAATGAGTTTATGATATCCGATTCTTGAGTTCCACAGCTCAAGTAATGATGATATACCTGGGTTTTAGTATCAAAGATGGTCTTTCGATGCCAAAATGTTCGTTTGAGAAGATACAGAAAGTATAGAATGACACCTTAACATTGAGTTGGTGAGTGGATCAGCAAAACAAGCTTTTTAAACTTTCTAAGTAATTTATTACTTCTTGCCGCATTGATGTCAAGTAGTTTTCTATTATGAATTCAACCAATTATGCTAAGTAAGTTCTAATATATAGTCGTGGGATGAAGAGAGATATAAAGAGGACTTTTCTCTTTCAGAGATTTCCTTCCTTTAAGAGGATTCTGTTCCACACTACGGGATATACAAAAGAAAACCACAATTTGACATGTACCTTCTAAACATTTAGAATTCACATGTATATAATTTTCTTGTGTTTTATGCTATACCCTAGTATTTATCACGTGATTCTTTTACAGAAGTTGGGACGGATATGCAAGTAATGTTTGAGTGAGATGTTTCTTTACATATCTATTGAGTCATTATATATGTATTCTAGGGAGAATAACAAAAATACAGATTGTCTTACACTTACAAAGAATGTACGCTATTTTACTGAACAAATATCTAAACCCAGATAATCACAATTTATCACCTTTTTCAAATCATTTGAAAAATTTCCAATTTGAATTACTAATTTATTATTTTACTGTTTCATTTTAAGTGAAGAGCTACTACAAGTAATCCTTTCATATCTCATAGTTTTGTTAGGGAATAGAAAGCGGAAGTGAGTGTCTTCCCGTACCTAAGTAATCTTTAGTATAGAATAGTATCATTCCATAGAGAAGTTGTTGCTCTACTAGTGGTTATTATTAGGGATAATTTGCAATAAATAATAAATTGTACATAGACGCCCATTTCAGTTTTGTTGAAATTTTAACGCTTTGCATTGCAATTAAGAGAGGTGAGAATATGACTTGGGCACTTTTGAACTTGTTTTAACTTGATATTAGTTTTGTCCTTTTACTTTCATTACTTTAATTCATCCTTCTTGAGGCATCACTTTCTTATTTGAAAACAATTGTTGATTTGATGTAAATACCAAGTAGATTGTGTTGCATGAATAAATGGCTGGGGCTAGATACATTCTAAATGTGAGTTTATATACATTTGGCTTGTGCCCAAGATTGTGGGAGTGCCCATCTGCTCTCCTTCTTCACTTACCAAATATATCATTAGAAGACCTCTATCACACAAATTTAGCGCTAGTTTTCTAGTTGCTTTTCAATTCTTTGAATTCTTTGGCACATATAAAGTATGTGAACATTAGGAGTGTTGTATGTGCAAGGCTTGGTAAAAGGTCACGAGGCAACTATAGGATAATTTGAAATTCATGTGTACTTGACTCCACTACCATGCCAGGTGCCAATACAAAAGGACGACCATGGTGTAAGAACCTATCAGCTTAGTCGGGGGCCACTAGAGCCCATACACTATAAAGTTCCAAGGACAATAGAAACACAAGAGAAGAAACACAAGACTTCATCTCTCAGTATTTCAATGCCATAAAGGCACACCTTTTGTTTATTATATACCAAAGAGGATCCACTCAAAAGGGAGTTGCACCCTTGGATCAAATACATGGATTGGCAACATGTCAATCAACTCCACTCTTAAATTGGATGGATTCACTGCATGGATTGGTGACATATTGATCTTTGTCCTATTTGGTTGGTCAAACAAGTTTGACCAAGAAGAATTGTTGAGAAATTTTCCCCTATGAAGCTCAAAACATCATAATTGAGATATTGTTGGAGCTCTTGACGAGACAAACAAGGGTGGGAGAAGTCAATACCTTTACCTTGGAGGGAAAGGGAATCCTTTATTTTGAGGCCTAAGACATCCGTTTGAGCCTCTAAACTTGGCTCTAAAGTTTTCATGGTGTTTTTTACCTCTGCTCAATTAGTGAAAATACTCTTTTGGTGACACTTCTATCTGATCTACTTAGACCATCATATATAAAATCCCTCAAGATATTACCAAGCCAATTTCCACCTAGATAATATGTCTAGCTAATGTTATTACATGCACCTATAAAGGTTACTAGTGTGATGCTTTCTTGTAAGATGAGACCACATCCTCCCATAGCTATAGGTAAGGCTATTTTGAGTTTACACCACTCCTTTGATAGTTGTGGGAGTGTACATGGCCCCAAAAAAGTAGAGAAGGTATGACATATGGTGTTATCAAAAGTGTGTAAGTGTGGCAAAAGTGCCTTTGTAGGAAGGTATGTCCAAGCTAGATAGGAGGCTCAAGGGAGATAGCTATGGGCTAAGATAGAGTAGGCTACATGTGAATTCTCCAACCTAAGGAGTAAGTGAACATAAGTTGTGGCCTGCACCAATGTGTTGGAGATGAACATGATGCAATAGTCCTCTGCCCCTAGTAGAGATCCCAACACTCTCACACCTCCTACTTGGAATTGGACCCTTGGTGGAAAATTTGAGGAAGTGAGAACTATACATGGGCTTCATATCTTGCATTTATGAGTCTGAACTTGTAAACCCATGGTTCTTAAACTACATGTGATAGATACTATGGCATGGCTCACATCCTCCAAAGGGCCTAAAATGTTCTTATCATCAAAGAGGGACAAAGAGAGACAAGATATAAAAGTAGTTTTGACCTCCTATAGTGAGCTATAGCAAAAAGAGGTCCTCCAAGTGGATCCCCCTAGCACATACCCTTAGCGGATACAAGTTGTGTGAAAATGCTTGTGGTAGTAGTTGACTATACAAAAATGGGATCTCTATGCCATAGAATGTGCAAACATATTGAATCAAGGAGGGGATCTGATCTTCCATTCAGTGCAGAGCATAAAAGAAGGCCAGACAAGAAATGATATTGAAGGCATTAGAGATCCACATAGATATCCACCCCATCAAAGAGGAGATCTAAAGATGTTTTGATGCAAACAATCAGCATCTTGCAACTACATGGAATAGCTATTGCAAATTGATATTGAGATAAAAAAATAAGAAAAAGAGTGATATAATTGTAGGCAAATAGAATAGGAGACTAAATAGAGAAAGACATCTCCAATACCAATGGTCAAACACCAAACATCTCCTTTGATAGAGCAAGAGTTGAGATGCACCAAATAGATTGGTTGCACAAGGGGCACAAGACCCAAAGCAATGTATTAGCAAAAGCAAAGAGTAGAGGAAAACCAAAATTTGGAGTGTTTGGAGAAAGACAATCATATAGGTGCTCAAAGACTTGCTCCAATGTTCCACCCACTAAGACACATGGAGAATGAAGTTAAGCATGAGCAAAGACAAACTTTGTATGCTAAAGCTCCTCATTTGATTGATAGTCAGAGAGAAAAGAGAGGAGCTCTTTCTTGGCCAATGGATGAAATATATGCAAAGTAGCTAAAGTACTTGACGAGAAAGGCACTTGCCAAGATGGAGCTAAAGCTTAGGTTGTGCATCTATACTCCTCTACTTGGCCTAACACCAAGGAGTATTGGAGGTGATGATGTTGTGGGAGACATGCACAGGATTATGGAGACTTTGTTATCTTCTTGGATGTGACCTATTGTAACAGTATGGAGTTTAGCGACGTAGTTAGTAAGGCTAACAAAGTAGAGAATAAGCCAAATTAGCCTAGAATATTCCAAATATATCTAGGAAGCTTCTTGGGAAGCTTCCCGACTAGTCAACTTGCACTCCAAGCAAGTAGCTTCTAGAAGGAAGCTTTTAGAAGCTTCTAACTAGCTTGGCTTGCATGCCAAGTAGGTTACTTCTACAAGGAAGCTTCTTGAGAAGCTTCCTAGTTAACTTGGCTTGCACTCCAAGAAAGTGGCTCAAGGAAGCTTCTTGAGAAGCTTCTCAAGGGCCTTGTATGCTACCTATAAATACCAAAGCCAAAGCTTATGCTAGGCATTCAAGTTTTCCCTCATTCAAGTGTCCCAATGTGAGTTTCCATTCTCCTATTTCTCTCCTCAGATTTGGTCTTTTACACCTATGCTCATATGGTATACTCATCATGTAATGTTGACCAATCTTCTCTCAAGAATCTATGAATCCTACAAGTAGTCTCATGGTGTCTTGGTGCTCCTCCATCTATTGGTAGGAGTAGAGCCCATTATGAGGAGAAGGCTAATCAAATCCATGGTAGAGACATCTCTCCCTTGATCATCAACTAAAGTGGCTTGCAATAAGAGCAAAAGCATGAAGCCCACAAGTTGTCGTAGTGGCATAGGGATCCTAGTCTACATATGCAGTCTAGGTAAATTGGGTAAGAATACACGGATATGATCTAGGGAGTGTAACCAAGTGTAAGAGTCTAATGGATCCTAAAGAGAGAGGACTATTGTATGAAGGAGGGTCTAGTCAAAGAGGTGGAGTAGTAGCCTCTGTACTTGTTTGTAAATATCTAGCCCACCCTTGGTATTGTGCTAGACCAATGCCTACCCATGGGCTATTTGCACATGTCATGTAGGTCAATGGTTGGGTGGGATATAAGAGTGTGCTAAGGGCACCATGGGAGGAATACGTTTTATGTCGAAGGAGGGTCCAAAGAAGTGGAAGAAGGGATCTAACACTATGGGGTTGGTAGGTTTATAGAGGTAGAGGGAGGGGTTTGACCTTGGGGTGACTATGGTATTGTAGAGGTAAATCCATCAAGAGCTTGGGCCTCAATGGGAGTATGTTGAAAAATTCAATGTTGGTATACTTCCTAATTTCCCAGAGGGGTATGGGTTGCTAGATGAAGAGCCTCCATTGTGGCAGTTTCTCTAGCTACGTGTGCTAGAAAACAAAATGAATGCATTGTAAAATTAATCTAGTGAGGATGCCCCTATAAAAAAAGATAGATAACATAGCTCATGACTGAAAAGTGAAATTATCTCAATATATAGAATAAAAGCATCTTCTCAAAAACCACAAATAAACCACATTGCCATAGAGTAGTACATCACTAACATATGTAATACCATTAGCTAGACAAATTCTCTAAAGGTGAAAATTGGCTTGGTAATATCTTTAGAGATGTTATACATGATGGTTTAAGTGGATCAGAAAGAAGAGTAACCAAAAGAAGATTCCTACTAATAGAGCAGAGGTTGAAAACAGACTAAAAACAAAAACTAATTTTGGATGTCTTAATGATAGAATTAGGTCCCAAGAAATGAAATCTTATGTTCCCTTGGGGAAAAAAGTGTTGAGTTGTCTCTCCCTCCTACCAAACCCCTCCCCCCAACCCAACCCAAATCTATTTTGAGCTTTCTACAAAGATCTTCCCAAAAGATTCCCTTTTGGGAAGATCTTTGTAGAAAGCTCCAACCAACCAAAATGGACTAAGGTTGACATGTCACTAATCCATGTAGCTATTCTAAGGATGTAGCTCCCTTAGAGAGGATCTTTTTTGCTATATAATAAAGACTTGGGAATTCTAATCTCATGTTCTTCTATCTTTGGATTGTTACAACATAGCATACATATATAACAAGAAATAGACAAAAGTAGAAGAAGGACTAAGAATAAAAGATAAATTGAGTATGTGGTTGGTACAAAGATGAGAAGAGCATATCTGCTACATACTAAAGTTCCCAACCACCTCTATGAAAACTTTGTTGGCTTATCCGTCCATTGTTGTCCCCTCCAATTGGGTATAGCTCACCAATGCAACCAATCCAAAGAAAGCCTCAAAGCTAGACTCCGTGCATTGAGGTCTATTGCTCAGAAATTGGCTCACCATCCCAACCAATCCAAAGAAAACTTTGAAAGTGTACTTTTTGCATTGAGGTGTATTGCACAAAATCTAGATTGAGATTCTTTTCTCTAGTTAGTATTAGTTTAGTTCTCCTAGAGAGTTCTAATTGCTCTATGTATAGTACTCTACACCCTATAATTAAGAAGCTCATTTGTGTGCATCCTATAGGATGGTGGGTCATTATAAAACTCAGTTATTCCTCTACTATAGTGCCATTGTCACAAGATGTAATTAACTCCTAAGGAATAAAAAAAAAGTCTCAACTTTATTTGGTTATGTTTTTTACAAGGAGATTTGACAAGCCTCCCAAATTGCCATCTCCTTCCCACTTGGCAATATTTTCTTCTATGCTATCACTATGAGATTATACCACATGATAATTTCTCCTTGGCCTGAATGGAATTTTACTCTGAATCCCCACTCTATAATCGTTGAAGGAGCTTACCAGCCAAGATATTATATCATTGCTAGTATTAATTTGATCAAATTCCATATGGATTGCTCCTTGAATCTATTATCATGTGGGAGTTGAATACGTAATTCTGCCTTGATAGGTATTGTGATCTCTATGATGACCTTCTTAAATCAAAAATATAGATAGATATGAATATTCTTTTTTGTTAATTTGTCTATATATAAAAGATAAAAGAACATGATTTTACTCTTATCACCAATTGGAAGCCTAGCACTAAGTGATATTTTATTGCTTTCCTATGGTTTCTACATAAAAAAGAACAACTTCTTTGTCATTTTGCACAATAATCTTGACAAAGAATAAAACTATAGCTTGTGAACAAAGTTCTTATATCACAATACTTAGTGAAGCTAAATCAAGTAGTATATTTTAAGTATGATAGATTAATTGATCTAAAATTAGATCCAGTAAGATCAAGAAACCAATTCAATAATCAAGCACATAAGGAATATGTATCACTTATATGATATGTTGGACTATCCAATTTTTGCTCTAATAGCACTTAAATATCAAAGGTCTTAATGCTTTTCAACTCTTAACTCATTAAGATATAAGTGGATGGTTTAGAGGTCAAGGCTTGGAGTGGACTAATGTGAATCATACTTCTTGATATCTCAAACATCAATATATGTTTTAATATTCCCACAAAAATTCCTTATACACTCTAAAATTTTGTAAAAAAATTTAATCTATTATGTGTGATCCTAAAGTTAGTGTCAATTTCTCCATGGAAGACTATAATAGGTCAAAATTTGCTCACTTAGGAAAAAAGATTGTGTTTTACCTACACATTGTATTGCCTATACATTGCTTCATCCTATACTTAGTCACAACCAAGGATGTGCTTTTGATATCTTTAACTATGTCTTGCAAAAGAAATGATTGTAGATATCTTTGAATATGTATTGCAATTTTATTTTTTTGTAGATGGTATACATAGTTTGAATGCAGATGAAGTCATAACATTGAAGAATATAAAAATCTAGTCTATATTATTAAATTTTAGTTCAATTAAAATACTTGAGTGAGTGTTCTATAATTATTAAAATGTTTGAGTTATTGTTTGTAAAAGATCATACTTGATCAATCAAATCAAGAGTAAAATTTCTTATTTTGGAATAAATCAATATTATTATTATGTAAAGGCATGTAAAGCTAAGGTTAATGTACAAAATATTGAGAATGATCAAGCTATTTAGCAGAGCTTACTCAGTTCCACTAGATACAACAACATCTTTACTTAGTTTTACTTCACAAGTACCACTCTTCTAAAATTAGTTTTGTTTTCTGATGTCAAATTTATTGTTAGAATTAGAGAATACTTTTATTTGAGTTGAGTCTTTTAGTTCAAATGCATTAATAGATATATTCTTGGTTTCTTAAATTTTTTATTATTGATTAAAATTTCCATTTTTTAATTACCATGAAGGTATATCTCCTTATTTTATTCTCACTCAATAAATAATATTATTTATCATTTAATTTATAGATTTGATATAGATATAAGTTGAATTTCTTTTAGAAAAAGTTTTATTATAAGAGAAAATAGTGTCATAAATATACTAGAATATCTGTAATTTTTATGATGAAAGTTCAAAGAATTGAATTGGGAAGAGGAAATGGATTATATTCTTTAGATTAGTATTATGACTTGGATCATTAAAGGAGAAAGGTTTATGATAATTGAGTAAAAACTCATCTCATATCCTTATTAGGGGGTTTCAATTCTGAATTTTATGGAATGGTTATGGCTATGGATTATGTATCATAAAATATCTTGTGTGGTGTTATACAAAAATAAATCCCACAACTAAATGGTTTGTAAAGAAGCCTTATGAGTTATTGTAATTGACATCTTGAATTTAATGAGTTATTGTAAATGACATCTTGAATTTAAGGGTCATTTCAATTTGGAGAATTTGGGTTGAATTAGAGGATTATGGGTCATTTATTGGTCATGTAGTTGGTAGTATCAAGTAATCTTTATTAATATGAACTAATCACAACCCACTAAGTGGCACAAGTATGGAATAAAAGTTTGAATATTTCCCCTAGTGTTCAATTTTCTCCGCATTGAAGTCCTATTGTGGTTTCCAAATTGTGTGACTCAAAAGTGGATTCTTATCACAACAAAAGAAGCAATGCACGAGTATGGAATGTAATTTCTAATTCAAAGAGAAGGATGCTCAATCGGAATGTTTTCCTAATTCAAAGGATGTTTGTAGATGGAGAAAAGCAATGCAAAGATAATGATCATTTAATTTATAACTTCCAATTCTCCAATTGTAAATATCCAAGATGTCATCTTGCTTCAATTTATTGTGCACCGCCTTTAAAAACACAATAAAAAATTGAAGTGACTATTTAGTGACCGTGGAGTGCACCGGCTTAGGTGCAAATCATATTCCCCTTTCCCCTCCCACAGACATTGTCATTACAAGGGTTCATAAATCCCCTTCCTTGCTTTGTCATTCTAGTCCCAATTCAACTTCACATTCATAGATTCTCTACAACTCTCAAAAGTAAATCAAAGTTCAATGTGGCTTCTCCTATTACTAATATGAGAAAAATAGGGAGTAAGGCAAAATGTGTGGAAGATTGGTTCAAGATGGTCTTGCATCATTATGGTCAAATTTTGGATTACTTAGAAAATCCATAACATTTCAAACAAATCAATGGTGGCACTAGCAAGAAATTGATTAAAAAACACTACTTCAATTACATGGCAAATTTCCTCATGAGATTTGGTAGAAGGTTTACTTGGTCTATAAATGGAGAGAGGTTAAAGAAGAAATAGGCTCATTTTTTGATGTCTTATAAAATTACAAAGAATTAGAAGAATAATTCTATAAGGGATGATCTCACTAAGAGGGAAATAAACATGGATGGAAAATCATAGAGGAAAAACTAAACCATTTTTGTTCTCAATTTCATAGAATGGATGCTTTTTTTGAGAGGTAAAGTTAATTTATCTTCACCTACTCTAGTAAGCATGGGATGGAGAGTGAGATTAACCTTTTTGAATGGTCTACCACAAATGAAGTTGGATGTAGAGTGATACATGAAGAGACACTTGAAGAGGAGGAAGAATGATTTGGTGAAGATATTCCTCTATTGGAAACCTCACAAGCTTGTCTTACGCATGAATTGATACTTATTTCAATTCCAAGCATATAAGACAAGAGGCAAGATGAGGTATTTGAGTGTATCCAAGTGAAGCTTTTGCGCATGATAAAGAGGAGGAAATTCCAATTGGAGTTGCTCACATAACACAAGAGCCCAAGGAGCCCAAGAAGAGGTTTATGCACAAGCACATAACAAAGGAGAAGGAAGAAATTTAGGAGAAAGATAGGGAGAACTTGAATGGGATAATGAACTCAAGAAGAAGACAAAGTCATCTAAAGGAAATCCAAAATTCATGCTTACCATTTATGCTTTTGCCCAAGACATAGCAAACCATATCCAATTGAAGTTTGATTCTCTAGAAGCTAGAAAGATGCAAGCATGCTCAAATAGATGCTAAAAAAACAACCAAGATAGAGAAACTTTGGGTCAAATTAGAAGTAGAAGAGTGAGCTAAAATTCAGAACTTGATACTTAAGGTTATGATAGTTAAATCCAAGTAACAATATGAGATCACATCGGAGTTAGTAAAGTACGGGAAATCAACAAAGAACATTAGGTTATTGTCAGTTTACTTGCATAAACAAATGATATAGACCATGCTAATAGCAATAACAATCCATTCCCAATTTCTACTCCTTGCAATTTGAACACCAAAGACATGGATTCACTATTGTAAATAGGTGGAAATCAATAAATTTTGGAATTTTTTGAGATTTGGAAAGTTCTGAATGAGTTGAAGTTTATCAAAGAATTTTGGTCTACTTGCATGAATTTTTTTTTTTTTTCAAATGGTTGGATTTTCTTGGACCATTTGTCTTTGAAAACTCATAGAGTGGTGGGGTTGCTTGAAGTGAGCTGGGTTTGACCTCCAATGTTGGAATCACTTGTTCATAATTGTAGATGATAACTTTGAAAATGTGTTCACTTGAGCTTACTATATCTCTCTATTTTACATGGCTTTAGCACCCTAGTGAAATTTTTAGAATAAATAATAAAAACCAATGGTTTAAAAGAAAAACAGATAGGGGAAGGGCTTAAGCTCTTCATGCCATAGAGAGGTGCAACCAAAAATTTAGTATATATCTCAAAATAAAGATAAATTCTCCATGAGATGAAGTGCAAAGTGTTTTTTGAAAAAATCATACAAATATTATTTTATATATACATCAAGTAATCTTTAAAAAAAAAGGGGCAAAAATAGCTATAGAGTGTCTTTTAGTTTTCTTCTTTAAAAATTAAAGCAAGAGATAGAATCACTTTGTATACTCTATCGGTAAAACTATTCATTGTGTTAATTGTTTGACTTGTTTGTTTGCATTTTAGTAGAATTTTGACAATCAGGAGTATATTCCTAATACTCTAAGGAATGCTTGAGAATACTCTTAAGTATCATTATTTTGAAACAAATATTTAAAAAAAGCAATATCTAAATTAGGGTTTCAAATCTATAAACAAAATCTATCTAACAAGGGTTTTCGTGGGGCTGCTAGATGGCTTCAATGTAAATGTTAACAAATAAATAATAAAATCAGATGTTATAGAAGTTCACTTGGAAAATGGGTTCACTTGGGCTGCCATATGGGTTTGCTTAATTTTACATGAATTTTCTTAGGCCTCCTAAGTGAGTTTTCTTGGCAAGAAGATGGTGTACTTTTTATGGAGGTTGAGTTGCTTGCACCCACTACCAAACAAGCAAAGCCACCTTCAAGCAAGCAAGCCCAAAAAACTCAAGTAAATCCATATAATGACAAGTGAACCTAGCTACAATGACAATACTTTATTAATCTGACAAGCAAACCTCATTTGTCTTCCTCATGGCATAGAAGGTGCAGATGCTCTTGAATTCCATGTAAAATTGTGAGTATGGAATCCATTTTCAAAGGTAAAAAATGAATCAATTAGTGAAGTCACTACCAAATGGTCAAACCCTGGGCAAGCAAATTTGGTTGGGAAAATGTTCAAACTAAACTAACATAAGTTCCTAGTAAAGATAGAGGAACTATTGCCTAACAATCTATGATATTAAGTCTTGAACTTAAACTTGTCTGAGCATCACAAATGTGGAAGATATGCATAATTGTTTAAACAACTACATAAAATATATCACAATAGTTAATTTAAGATCATCATACTTAACCACCATCAACCAGCCAAATCCCATATTGAGGCAATCAATCACTTTGGACCTATGTCGTTACCATTTCTAGTTTAATTCTCATCATTGATGTACTAAATTTGAATGATAGGAATTCATGATGATGAGTTACTGCACTTGTTTCAATCCACTATCAAGGACTATCAACACTTATCCACTACTAAAATTTGCAAGGATTATTGGAGTTCCAACTCAATCACATAGAGAGTACTACGTTCCATGTATGTGAGTCAACCATGTAACTCTTGAAACTAGATCTAATAATAAGGAATTTACTATCTTATATGATGGGATCACATCTCTATTTGTGGATCAGTTTTATCATGATCTAGTTATTTGCCTCAAGAGTTAAACATAGATCAACTAGAACTAAAAGTCTACATAGTTGGAGTATAACTAGAACTAACATATATACAGTATTGTCTGGAGATGGGTTTGCTTCCTTAGCACTTGTATGAAAAATGAATACTTATGCTGAACTATAATCATAATAAAGGAAGTGGCAAACAAAATTTGTATCCATAAGAAGTAATGGATAATTTGACCCTCTCTTAAACTCCGACAAGAAAAACACTTGATGAAAATTTAATTAACATAATATATATCCAAAGTATTCTTGAGAAAAATACACAAAATGTAAATCCTAAGATTTCTCTTCTAACCAAGAGATGATTGCAAGACTCACACATACTTACCTTACCTTGCAAGACTAGCATTGTAACAAAATAACATTTTTGATTGCTAGGGTTCTAACATGGCATTCCCAAATCACAATTCATAATGACAATCACAATTCGTCTTTAAAACTCACATATCAACCAGAATAAACTTGGTAAATGAGAAACTTGAAAGTGTTTCTTTTATCCCTTTGGATGTAGGAACATAGGTCCTTGATTTGGTACTTGCACTTGAAGTGGAATTGTGCTCAAATTTTGCTATATTGTGTTTGGTCTTGGACTTGGACTTTGGACTTTTGACAATAAACAAATCAGGAGTTGGGAAAGGAAGTCTGGCTTCTTCTCCATATGAAATAGTAGGATGACATTCTTCCAAGACCTATGAATCCTCTAGGTTTTGTAGTTTATAATATGCACATCCATCTGATGGATCCATGTGCAATGTACATGGTCGTACACACGACTTCTAGAGTAATTCCTTATTACAACCATTTACACTCAAGTAGAAGAACTTTCTCTAACTTTGTAAATTCTACTTGTTGCAATAAGTTACATTCTTCTTGGAGCAAACCCGCTTAATAAGTGGGAAATTCTACTTAATATCTGACTGACCTTCTTTTTCACTTAGCAAACCTAAACAAATTCATTCTCATTTTGGAACCAAGCAAATTTAACACTTTATTGTAAGAGGAAATGTCAAAAATACACTCAACAAATACTATTACTACAATATTACCCTAAAAAATTAAATATTTACTTATTATTTATTGAGCCTTGATGTTGGTTTGGAATGTTGGGTTGTGGAACGGCTGATTGTGCACATCTTTGGGATTCCAAGGTGATACCAAGAGTGGTACTCCTTGAAAGTGAGATTACAACTTCTTCTAGAATTTGAGGTATACTTCATCAATTCTTGTTAATGGGGTGGAACTATTTTCATGGAACTTGGTAGTTTTTCTTGCCTATCCCAATTCCCTAGGAGACATGTTTGAATAAACAAGTATGCAAATCATGACTGCATGATTCAAATTGTGCCTTTGGGGACATCCAAAAAATTAGAGCAATACATAGAAGATTAACATGGCCCTTGCATAAGGATGACATGCATAAATCAAGAAATGGTCCAATTTTTTTGATCATTTTCCTCTATTAAAAGTAGAATCAATTTTTGAAACAATGCTAACAAACTAGAAACACTCTAACATGGATCACAATGATTCTCATAGTAGGAATATGTTATTGAGTAATCTTTTAAGTGAAAACATCTCTACAATTGTAGACAATATGAATAGGGGTTGTAGGAAAATAGTAAATGTTTTATGAGAGCTACAAATTTGCACAAATCTGCCAACCTTATGGTCCTCAATCTAAGACACAAACTAGTGTAGTTTAGATGCTCTCTTTTGTAAGTATTTGCATCCTATCGATTGTTGTTTCAATGAATCTATGGTAAAGTAGTACCTTGAGTGATCTCTTCTTTGATGCTTGATATAACTTAAAATTGGTTGAGTAAGAGCAATGACCACATCTTAGTTGTCCATATTTTCATACACTAGATTCAACAAAAATATACATGAATGCTCATAAGAGCATATTACTCTAGAAGCTCTATTCACTTACAAGTCATTTGTCAAATGATGTGAGACTACTTCAATTGGTTGAATTTTTGGTTATGAATGAAATCAAGTCTTTGCAACACTAGCGACTATGTGAACCAAGTGCTTACCAAAAAGCTAATGCTTCTACACGACATGGTCAATTTGTGTATGCACTCACATGTCAATCCCCTACCTAAGTCTTGCATGTCTTGTTGGTTTGTTGCAAATATTCCTGCTTATATCCACTTCAATGCTACATTTTTTATCATTAAAGTTGATATGTGTAATACTCCAAGGACAAGAGAACTCTCCAAGAGAGATACAAGAGAGAAAATATAGTTTTCACTCTCAATTCTTTGATGCCCTAAGGGAGCACCTTCTCTTTATTATGTAACAAGGAGGATCCCCTCAAAGGAGGCTCCACCCTTGGATCAGATACATTGATTGTTGACTTGTCAACGAGCTCCATCCTTGGATTAGTTTTTTGGATTGGTGATATGTTAATCCTTGTCTTATCTTTAGAGAATCTTCCTATAAGGAGCTCAGAATTGCATGGGTGAGGTACCATTGGAAAGCTCTTGATGAGATAAATCATAAAGGGAGAAGGGATTTTATCTATTTTCAAGGCCTAATTCAATTTTTTAGGCCTCCAAAATTGGCTCTACAGTTTTCAAGCTATTTTTGGCTTCTGTCCTATTAGTAGAAGTACTCTTTAGGTGACACCTCTATTTGACCTACCTAGCCCATTGTAGATAACATCCTTTTAGACGTTACCAAGCCAATTTTCACCTTTAGATAATATGTCTAGCTGCTTGTATTATAGACCTCCTCCCTTTTAAGATGCAACGTCATTGTTGCAAATTTGTTGCTCAAAAGATTGAAATAACATTGGTGTGTTGGTTGTTGGCTCCCATGTTGCCTTGTAGAGTGGGTACACTTTCCAATGGACCAGATATTCCACACGTGGATGGCAAGTATCATGGATGCATTTCTGGAGAATGTATTTGACCTCATACTCCTCCACCTCATCAACCAAGGTTGGACTGTGAGCCAGCTTGTCTCTCACTCAGGATGAACCTCTGATGGCTATTATGGTAGCGCACCATGGACTAAGAAGGCAGGGAACTCCAACTCCATCATACTCTTCCAAGGCTAACACTCCAAGACTCAAGACATTGCTCACAAGAGAACTCAATGAGAGAGAGATAGTTGCAAAATGAAAGGATGATGAGTACCTCCTCACCCCTTGTTTATATACTTGTGAAATAGTTACGTACCAAAGTTACTAATTACCGCAATAACTCAAGTTACTAGACTAAAAGTCAAGTAAAGTCAAAAAGTAGAAAGGAATATCCATTCACATGGGCATATTCCCCTAAGCATGTAGTCTTATCTTGACCCAACCATTAAGTCAAGGATTCCTTCACATGAGCTTTCCTTGGACTAATGGAGAATCCAAAACAAAAAGGCTTACGGGCCCAAGAGTTCTCAACTCTTTACTCAAAGCCAAACACCTAGGAATAATACCAAGTCAACACACTAAAATCCAAAATAATGGTGCTCATCTTTTCTACTTCCTCTAAAGTAAGGTCCCCCTTTATCTTATCTATGACTAACTTTAGCTAACTATGATTAATATAGAACCATCCTTTATCTCTATATAAATAATATCTCTTAAGTACTTGTAATACCAAGCTAAATATCACAATACCACACACATGCACAAATGGGTGTTACAGGACAAGGTCAACTTTCTTGGATGGAAGAGAAGCATGCCGATATGCTCCTTGGGGCGGACGGGGAGCATATCGGCATAATAAGGAAATATGAAACACCTAGTGGATCTTCATATGTGGTGGTAGCTCAAGGTGATAAGCAACAACGCCGATGCAACAAAGGATGGAGAAAGGTCCAATAAAAGGAGGTCTGAGCTTACAAGGACCAACTAACTTGAGGTTGCTGGTTGATAACCAGACTTGGTCTCCCAAATTGAACTCCATGTGTTGGTGGTATGCATCTATGTACTACTCCTATTGATTTTGGGCAATCTGCAACCTATGCTTGGCGTGCTCCACCCCTTGTTGGATTCTAAAAACAAAAGTGTTGACAATATCAACCTTCGTAGGCACCGGACAAACCTTCATCAAGCTTGAAGGTGTGAAAGGATGCTCTTCATACATAAGGAAGAACAGTATGACTTGTGTGGAGGCATTCAATGAATTGTTCTAAGCAATTCCACCAATGGAAGTAAGGTGTCCCAACTCTCTTGCTCATCCAAAGCAAAGCTCCAAAGCATGTCCTCAATAGTGTAATATGCCCTCTCTATTTTTCCATCAGTCTATGGATGGTAAGCTACAGACATAGCCAATTTGGTTTTGAAGAACCCAAAGAGTGTTCTCCAAAACAAACTAATGAATTGAATGCCTCTATCTATGATGAGCACTCAAGATAAGCCATGATAGGAAAAGATTGCATCTAAGTACAATTGAGCTAGTTGCAGAGCAGTCACATCCTTGGTGGTAGGACATACATGAATCATTTGTTGAGTCGGTAGACAAAGACTATGATGGAATCAAACCTAGAGGTGGTCTTGGGCAATCCACAAACCATATCCATGCTTACATGTTCCCAACTTTGTGTAAGAGTGGGGAGAGGTTGGAGGAGTCCTATGGGAGCTTGATTAGAAGCCTTATCTTTTTGACAAAGTAGGAAGCTCCAAACATATTCCATTACATTGTTGCTCATCTTGGCCAATATTAATGGTGTTTGACTACATCCAAGGCCTTCTCCATTCCGATGTGACCTACAATGGAAAAATCATGATATTCCACTAGGATGGTTGTTCTTAGATCCGTATCATCTAGGATCTACAACCTTGTCATCATAAAAGGTGAGTCTTTGGGTGTTGGTGATGCCTTTGGATGATTGAAAACCTACAATCTATGGATCAATTTTTGTAGCATTAAGAATCTTGGGCCAAAATTTAGGGTTCATTTTGATTTCTACCACCAAATTGTTTGCCATTGGCATTTGGGTGAATGCATTTGCAAGTTGCTTCTTGCCTTCCATATATCTGATTGTCATGTTGAATTTTTGTCTCCACTTTGCACACCAAATCTGTTGAAAAGAAAGATCTTTTTGTGCCTCAAGGTAGACTAGAGGTTTGTGATTCATCTTTACCACAAATGCCTTCTCACCCAAATAGTGCTTCCAATGCTTGGTTGCAAGGACAATGGCCAACTCTTCTCATTAGGTGATGGGATAGTTGCATTCTACCGGTAGCAATTTATGAGAGAAATATACAATTGTGTGCCATCTATCTTACCATTGTTGTTGTAGGATTGCTCCTATTGTTGATGCACTTGATGCATCTATAGCCATCTTGATTGGATGTTTTGGGTCATACCATTTCAAGACTAGTGCATGTAGTAATGCATCTTTCAACTCTTGAAAGTCTAATTCTTGTGTGGTTCCCCATATCCACCTCTTTCCGTTTCCTAATAGTGTTGTTAGAGGTTGTGCAATCTTGGAGAAGTCCTTGACAACTCAACAATAAAACCCCATCAATTCCAAGAAACTCTTGAGTTGAATCTGATCTTCTGGAGGACTCTATTTTTGAATGAACTCTATTTTATCTTTTAACACTTGGATACCTTCTACACTTACTTTATGCCCTAAGTAGTCTACTTCAGATTTGCCAAACTTGCACTTTGAGATTTTGGCATACAATTGATTTTGTTGCAAAATTTAGAAGACTTCTCGTAGATGTTGCTTGTGCTCTATCAACATCCTATTGTAGACTAAGATGTCATCAAGAAAAATGATAAAAATTTATCTAAGTATGGAAAAAATATATCATTCATCAAACTCATGAAAGGGGTTGGAGCATTAGTGAGGCCAAACAGCATCACCAAGTACTCAAAGTGACCACACCTTGTTTGAGAGACCAGTTTTTGTATGTCTTCTTTTGCAATCCTGATTTGGTTGTAACCGCTTCACAAATCAAGTTTAGTGAAGTGCCTTGCCCCATTGAGTTGATCAAATAAGTCATTTATGCAAGGTAATGGATATTTTTTCTTCACCATTTGTTGATTCAGTCCCCGGTAGTCAATGCACATGAATATTGTTCCGTCCTTTTTCTTCACAAACAATATAGGAGCCCCATATAGTGATACTCTAGGTTGGATAAACCCCTTATGCAACATATCCTTGATTTGAGCCTTACACTCCCCCAAATTATGAGGTGATAGTCAATATGAGGCCTTGCAAGGAGGTGCCTTCCCAAGATGTATCTCAATTTTATGATCCACTCTCCTTTTTGATAGTAAACCTATAGGTAATTCATCCAAAAAGACACTTGGAACTCATTGACTACATCTTTCAATTTCTCATGAATTTGTCCATTGTGTTGGGTACTTGGACTTCTCTTATTAAACCAATGAAACAATCTATTTGTCTTATCAATAGATGTGGTCCTTATGATATAAAAGGCAACTCTTGCCTTTGTGATCTTCCTTTAATCCCAAAGATCTTCTATTGACTAGTTTTCACTACCATATTTCTCCAATCCACCATGGGGTTGTAGTACTCCATCCACGACATACCTAAGATTGCATCATAACAAGCTAGTTGTATCACTAGCCACTTGATTACTTCTCGATACCCTCTTACAAAGAGTATTACTTTTCCAAGGAATGACTCAATCTTCTCTGTTTGACCATTAGGTAACTCTTCTTTATCCTTCTCATCCTTCTCTAGTTCCATCCCTAACCTTATTGCAACAAAGCAAGACAAGAAATTCTTTGTTGCCCTAAGCTCTATCAACACTCTCACCGGATTGCCTTCCAGCATTCCATTTACAACAATTAATTGTGTGTTTATTTTCCTCCTTCTTTGCACGCTTGTCCTCTTCCCCCGCTTTTACTCTTCTTTATTGAGAAAGTAAGGCCATAAGGTATATTTATTGCCAATCTTCATTTTCCAATGCGGTTTCCATATCTTTTTCTTCAATTTGCCTCTCCATGTGGTTCGGAGTCACTTGTATGAAGGCCAAGGGCCTCTAAGATGATGGTATGATAATTTGGCCACAATTGTAACATCATTGTTGTTCTACTTGAGCCCCTTCTCCTTGTAGAACTCCTTCTCTCCTTTCTTGCATCCGTCCCCATTCTCCTTAGAGAGGTCTTGCTCCTCTATCTCAGAACCAAATACTGTCCAATTCCATAAGAATTGATCTACCAAAATGGTGTATCTTGGCCCCATAGTTTTGCATCAGTGTTATTGCTTCACCTCCGCCAAGTGCCCTTGCTATTCTTTGGCTTCAAAAACAATACAAAGATTTTTCACCATTACCTCTTGGCAAATCTGCTCCTTTAATCCTCTTGAAATTCTCAAGAGCTTTGGTTGGACTCATATTGGTTATCATAATCTGTAGATCCAAAAATGCCTCCATGTACTCTTCTATGCTATTTTTCTACGTCAATCCCTCCCAGAGTTTGGTTCAGGCCATTTGCATGGAATCCATAGATTGAAAATACTTGAGTAGCCCTTCTTGCATGGCTATTCACTTGACCTCTCTTCCTTCTACTAGCAATGATTGTTCCCAGGCGTCATACCATGTAAGAGGTATATCATTCAAATACCTACACGCAAACACACATGTAGAATGATTAGTGATCTTTGTTGTGAAAAGTCAAAGGTATTAATTCATTCTTGATATCCAATTTTCCACTACTCCCATGGAATGCTATCCCTTGTAAGGCTCAATATTGCACTTCTTTTTCATTTGTAGTTACAACTTGGCATGGTTTTTGATTGGAATTGGTGTCATTGGCATGCATAACTCTTCAAGAACTTCAACTGTTGGTGCTGGTTGTTGAGACGGCTACTCTTCTTGCATTACTTGATCATTCTTGACAGTATGTATTTGATTTTGCAATTCCTCCATGGTCATTTTGATTTCTCAAAACTTGTTCAACATCCCATGCGCTCCTTGCATCAACTCCTACAATTGTGGATCCATGATTCCTACACGACCAATATTCAATTGCTACTTCCTACTTCAATAAACGGTTAAATTGATCACTTAGGGGGGTGCACAAACTATGGGGACTACCATTGGAACCTCAGAGGCTATCACTTGTTGATAATATTCCTCTCCAAAATTGTGGATTACAAAATCCCTAAACATCACTTTTGGTCTAACTACATAATGGATTTCTACTTGCGTGTTGAAAAGGTGAGGACTTGGTACATTCAGATCCATAACATAATAATAGAATGTAGATTGTCAAATCCCACTCTTTGATATATACCACCACAAACAGAATCATTGGGTTTGGTGAATTCATCACTTTGTCCATGAATTTTGCTCCAAAGTGATAAACTAGAGATACTCTCATTTGCTCACATTGGATGTATATAATCTTGATATAGAATGAATTCAAGAATGGGAAGCTAGGTGTAGGAAATTTTCCTCCCGGTGCATCCATCCCATCCACTCTCTAAAGCACTTTGCAAGTCTAACAATTGCATTATGTTCTCCACCTCAAATTACTCAGTTTTAGTAGCTCATGTTCTGCCAAGAGGGGTGATCCACTCTCTTGGATTAAAACACCCACTTTGATACCATTGTTATACTCTAAGGACAATAGAACTCTCAAAGAGAAATACAAGAGAGAAAACACAGGTTTCACACTCAATCCTTTAATGCCTCAAAGGAGCACCTTCTCTTTATTATATAGCAAAGAGGATCCCCTCAAAGGAAGCTCCATCCTTGGATCAGATACATGGATTGGTGACCTGTAAGCAAGCTCCATCCTTGTATTAGTTGTTTGGATGGGTGATATGTCAGTCCTTGTCCTATCTAGTTGGTCAAATGGGTTTGACCAAAGAGGATCTTTAGGGAATCTTCCTATAAGGAGCTCAGATTCACATGGGTGAGGTACCATTGGAAAGCTCTTGATGAGATGAATCATAATGGGGAGAAGGCCAACCTTTCACTCCCAAGGCCAGGGATTCTTTCATTTTGAGGCCTAATTCATATGTTTAAGCCTTTGAAATTGGCTCTAAAGTTTTCAAGCTATTTTCAACTTTTGCCCTATTAGTAGAAGTACTCTTTTGGTGACACCTCTATCTAATCTACCTAGCCCATTGTACATAACATCCTTTTAGATGTTACCAAGCCAATTTTCACCAATAGATAATATATATAGCTGCTTGTATTATAATATGTCAAATACATAGTGTTTACATAAAAAATTTCTTGGAGTCTCCTTCCCCTCCCTCTTGTTAACAAAGAGTCAAAAGTTACAAGCTTGATAGTGTTCCTAGAATGGAACCCATTCCTTGAGAGAAAGTGGTCTTAATGCACTACATAGGATGTTTAAGGATGCTCCCAAATCCATAGTTTAGATCTACTATAGAGAGATGTTCCATATGTTTGTTGTTTAGAAGATGTAAATATGTTTGTTTTAGGTAAGTATTCATTGTCCCACATGACCATTCTTCAACACATGGTCTAAGTCTGATTTTAGTTTTGCTTGATCTACTTATCTAATTCCCATTAGAAAACTAGGTTGCCTCTTTTTACCTTTCTTAAAATACACATAACAAAATATGAAGAGTGATTTACTTTGAGTGAAATCTAGATACTCTTGTAGCACTCTCCACTTCTCAATTGATTGATTTTAAGCAATATGCAAGAAATGAAGCACAATAATACTTGTACTCCATAAGCCTCTTGCAAATACATTACATCTACTCATTTACCTCAAGAGAAAGTATAATAGAAATCAAAAGACAATTGGGTAGGATAACAAGGAGGATCAAAAGACCACATCAATGTAACAATATAGAATTTAGCAATGAAGTTAGTTAGGGCTGACAAAGTAGCAATAGACCAAATTAGTCTAGAATATTCTAGAAGTATCTAGGAAGCTTCTTGGGAAACTTCTCTGCTAGCTTAGCTTGCACTCCAAGTTGGTAGCTTCTAGAAAGAAGCTTCTAAAATCTTCCAAGTAGCTTAGCTTGCACGCTAGGTAGGCGGATTCTAGAAGGAAGCTTCTTGAGAAGCTTCCTTGTTAACTTGGCTTGCATTCCAAGAAAATGGCTCAAGGAAACTTCATGAGAAGCTTTTCAAGATCCTTGTATTCTCCCTATAAATACCAAAGCTAAAGCTCATGCTAGGCATTTGGAGCTTTCTTTCATTCAAGTGTTCCAATGTGATCTTCCATTCTCATATTTCTCTCCTTGGCTTGGTCTTTTACATTGGTATCAGAACAAGAATGGGATAGATGGAATTTATGGACCACCAAATCCAATTCTGCCAAACCATTGGGATTTTTTTGTTTAAGACTACCCAAGCATCATTTCACAAAGTTCATCACCTCATGTTTTGGACAGAATTTTTTAAATGTAATCACCTTGTTTGAGGAACCCTTGGTACTTCCAATTGTAACTTATGGAGAACAATGGACGTGTTGCATATATATGTTAGTAAATTAGGTAAATTGAGAGGATTGTGATAGGGTAGTAGTCATGGTAGCAATACCTAAGGTTATCATTATTATGCAACAACAAATAGTTAGATGTTGGATGAATCATCGGATTTTGGATGAACAAGACCAACAAGAACAAGAACACATATATAAAGCATCATTTTGAGAAGGAGAAGACCAAATTTGATTTCCAAAACCTAAGGTATTTAATAGCAAGAACCTCCTATGCACAATGGAGAATTTTGTATTTGACTGTGAATGTTATTTTGAGGCTACAAATCTTCAAGATGAACAAAAATAAATTCCCTTAGCTTCAAGCTAATTGGATGGAGCAACAAAGCTATGGTGGCAATTTTGAGTGGAGTGAGTTGAAAGAAATTTTTTTGCACCAATCCTGAATGAGAAGAATTCAAGGGTGCAATAATTGGGTGATTCCAAGCAATAAATGTCACACAAGCTGCACAAGATAAGTTGGCAAATTTTAAGCAAATTGGTTCTATAAGAAGCTACATCATGCAATTCCAGAATACCATTATGCAAATCTAGATATAATTGATGATGAAGCTCTAGATCAATTTGTGATGGGCTTGAAGTCACAAACTAAATTAGAAGTGACTATGCAAGAGCTAAAATACTTGAAAGAAACCATGCAACTACCAGAGTGCTTTGATTCCTTGGTTGTCACAACTTGGTCTTGATCCTGACCTTCACAAAACCAACTAGCACATTACACACATGTGGAAGAGCCGGCATCGATGGGGATTGATGTCATTCAATGGAGACCACTTGGTATGGCAGATTAGGAAAGATTGTGGCAAAATAGTGTTTGCTTTTATTGTCACTAGATTTGGTATCACATTGCCAAAATGTCCACTCAAGAATAGACAATCTCAACAAATTGCCCAAATGGAGGTTGTGGAGCAAAATGATCAAGAAAATGAGGTATCCTAATAGGAGATCTTGAGCTGCCTATTGGGAGCTTGATTAGTTCCAATGGAATTGAAAGCTTGACCTATGCAAGTTTGCTTCACTTGCAAGGTATGATATCAGATTGTGGTTATAAGATTTTGGTTGATTTTGAAAGTTCAGAGAATTGTATGTCTATGCAATTAGCAAAGAAATTGAGTATTCCTATCAAACTAGTAACTAGAGTAGATTGATGATGGTGGATGGTAGAAAGGGTTCTATATTCCGTATCTTGCATCCTATTACCTTCAAGATTGGGAAGGAGTATTTAGAAGGTATGAGGTTTGTAGTTGGCACCTCTACACTATGATATTATTTTGGGTTTGTCTTGGCTTGAACGTCATAAGGTTCAATTTGATTGGAACCGATGATAAATTCAAGTACAACACCAAGGTAGGAATTTTTATTAGTGTTTGGCACCTTTGAATAAGACACCAAAGAATAATCAATCCTAAGATGGGAAGTTTGTCAAGAAAGCAACCATAGAGCAAGCTTTGAAGGAAGATAAGTCCCTAGATGGGAAGTTTGTTAGTGAAGTATCTATAAAGTAAGCTTTTGAAGGAGTCTATTTCATGGTATAAATCACGTTAAGTCTATTTTTCATGTCTGTTTTCATGGTATAAATCAAGCCAATGCACAAGGAGAATTTGAGGAGTGGCAAGAACTTCATCAAGAAATGGTTGATCAAATAGTTGAGGAGTTTTTGGATGATCTTCCAAAGGGATTATCCTTTGATCATGGTATGCCCTTCAAGATTGAGTTATTGCCAAGGAGTACTCCAATGAGTGGACCAATCTATCAACTCTCACCAAAGGAGTTAGAGGAGTTGAGGACAACACTTATGGAGTTGTTGGAGAAGGATTTCATACAGTATACTATATCTCCTTAGGGAGCACCGGTACTATTTATTCCAAAGAATGATGGAGGATTCTATGTTTGTATTGATTACCGTGGACTCAATAAAAAAATGGTGAAGAATGCATATCCCTTGCTTCAAATTGATAACTTGCTTGATCAATTTAGTGGAGCACAATACTTCTCCAAGTTGGATCTTCACAAATGGCTATTGGAAAATCCCCATTGATAGGGAGGATGTGCAAAAGACTGCCTTTTGCACAAGGTATGGGCATTTTGAATAAAGAGTTCTACCTTTTAGGCTCACTAATGCAATCTTCATAGATCATATGCATCAAGTGTTGGATGGACTACTAGATCAATAAATGGTGGTGTTCTTAGGTGACACTTTAATCTTTAGCAAGATGGAGGTAGAACACATAAATCATGTGTAGGAAGTCCTAAGGAGACTATGTCAATGGAAGTTTTATTGCAAGAAGTCAAAGTGTGCCTTTTGGTAGAAAGAAGTCACCTTCTTGGATCACAAGATCTCATCGGAAGGGATCAAGATAGAAGAGGAGAAATCAAGGCCATTACTGATTGGCCTACCCCAAAGGATACCATAGAGGTACGAGAATTTAATGGATTGGCAAGTTTTTATCAATAGTTCATCCACTATTATGCATATGTTGTAGCACCATTGACCAACCTTTTGGGGAAAAACTCAAGCTTTCAATGGACCGCCAAGCATGTAGAAGCTTTCGAAAAGCTGAAACATATGGTGTCTTCAAGACCCATTCTTCAACCATATGATCTCAACTACCTTGTGTGGTTGACTTGGATGCTTCTAACTTTGCCATTGGAGCTATGTTGCAATATGAATTCCCATATAGGTTACATCCCATTGCCTACATCCCATTGCCTTTTGTCTTGTCTTAAACACCACAAAAATGAATTACTCTACACAAAATAAGGAACAACTAGCAATGGTATATACTACCAAAGTATGGAGGCATTATCTCTTGGGAAAATAGGTGATCATGCAAACCAATCACAAACCCTTGTTGCAAAAATACACTTGGAACACATGAAGAGTCAACACCATTGTTGGGAGGAACAACTACAATTGTTTGACATTGAACTTGAGTACAAACCCGGTTGTTTCTACATCATTCTTGATGCCCTATCATGATGACCTGATTTGCAGTCTCTTCCTCTCATCACAATGGAAATTACAACTTCATCAATTGACTCTAAAGTCCAACTTGAGTTTAAGACCACTTTATAGCAAGATCCTTGCTTTTAGATAATACAAGGTCATCTTACAGCATACAACAAGGAGTACAACACCTTTTCCTTCAAAGAAGGCCTTCTATTTTATGAGAATCTGATTTATGTTCCAGCCAAGGGATCTTTGACTTGTACGCCCCCAAGAAGCCCATGACTTACCAATTGTTGATCACATGGGTGTGGACAAGACCTTAGGTACTCTTTAATGCCAATGGTGGTGGTGCAATATGACACAAGATGTTTGAGAGTGTCTGATTGTGTGAGAGCTGCCAATGCAACAAGGCCAACAACCAAAAACCGAGTGGACTCCTTCAACCACTCCCCATTCCATCTACTCAAATGGGGACATGTAAGCTTGGATCCCATCATGTCCTTACCCAAGACAAAGCAAGTTCACACAACAATTGTGGTGTTTGTGGATAAACTTAGTAAGAAAATCCACTTGGCACTAACCTTTGATATTGTGGATGCTCCAACATTGGCGCATATCTACTTTGACATTGTCTTCAAGCATCATGGGATGCCTTGTGTATTCATCTCCAACCGTGATCTTTGATTCATTGGGAAATTTTGGCAATCACTCTTCTAGATACTCAGCACCAAGTTTGCTTATCCATGGCCTATCATCCTCAAAGTGGTGGACAAACTGAATATGCAAATTGCAATGTGGAAGATATGCCTTGTGCATTCATTAACATCCACCATACCAATTGGGATGAATGTCTTGCAGCTATGGAGTTTGCATACAATAATTCCAAACAAGTAAGTACCGGATTCTCTCTGTTCTTCCTCAATTTTAGCCAAAATCTACTTATTCCAGATTCCCTTCTTGTTCCTCCTCCATCTCATGTCCCTCATACTTCCACTTTCTTGACCACAAATCCCTCCAACAAGCTAAATATCATCTCCTTGTTGCTCAAATTGGCAGAAACAATATGCAAACCACCATCGTCATGATCTCACCTTTCAAGTTGGTGATAAGATCATGTTCTCCTCTAGTAACCTACCCTTCCCACTTGATACCCAAGTTTGTAAACTCACCCTTAATTGGATAGGACTTTTTGATATCACCTAAATCATCTCTCTTGTTGCTTATCGACTTGCCTTGCCTTGTCATATGCGCATCCACCCTATCTTTCACATCTCCAAGTTGAAACCCTTTGTTCCTAACCCATCTTCTTTTTCCTCTCGTATCCAACCTCCTTGTCCTTCTACTCTTATCCCTATCAATGATCATGAGGAGTACAAAGTTGATCGTATCATTGCATGTTGCCATATTCAATGAGGTCATTGATAACATACGGAGTACAAGGTCCTTTGGAAAGCGTATCTCATTCATGATGGCACATGGGAACCTCTTTATCATCTCCAAAATGCACAAATAGCCATTTAGGAGTTTGAAGTTTCACTGGCAATGAGGATGTCACTAACTAGCGGTGGGGGAATATGTAACAATATGGAATTTAGTGATGAAGTTAGTTAAGGCTAAAAAAGTAGCAAATAGGCCAAATTAATCTAGGAATATTCCAAAAGTATCTAGAAAGCTTCTTGGCTAGCTTAGCTTGCACTCTAAGTAGGTAGCTTCTAGTAGCTTCCAACTAGCTTAGCTTGCATGCCAAGTAGATGACTTCTAAAAGAAAATTTCTTGAGAAGCTTCCCAGTTAACTTGGCTTGCTCTCTAAGAAAGTGACTCCAAGAAGCTTTTTGAGAAGCTTCTCAAGAGCCTTGTATGCTCCCTATAAATACCAAAGCCAAAGCTCATGTGTAATGCTCCGAGGACAAGAGAAGAGAGAACACACAGATTGCACTATTGTAATGCTCCGAGGACAAGAGAAGAGAGAAAACACAGATTGCACACTCAAACATTCCATGCCCCAAGGGAGCACCTTCTCTTTATTATATAGACAAAGAGGATCTCCTCCAAGGAAGCTCCACCCTAGGATTAGGGACATAGATAGATGACATGTCAGCAAGCTCCACCCTTGGATTAATTACTTGGATGGGTGACATGTCTGGTCTAGGTCCTATCTGGTTGGTCAAACAAGCTTTGACCGGAGGGAATCTTTTAGGGAATCTTCCTGTAGGAATCTCAAAATCACGTGAGTAAGGTACCTTTGGAAAGCTCTCGACGAGACAAAGCAAGGGGGAGGGAAGGCCAGCCTTTCATCCATTGGAGGGGGGGAATCTGCACATTTTTTAGGCCTAATTCATCCATTTAGGCCTCCAAAATTGCCTTCAAAGATTTCAGGCATTTTTCGGTTCCTACTCTATTAGTAGAAGTCCCCTTTTGGTGATATCTCTTTCTGATCTGTTTAGTCCATCATGTGTAGCATCCTTCCAGATGTTACCAAACCAATTCTCACCTTTAAATCATATGTCTAGCTATTGGTTCTAAGGTTCTCAAGTCTATTTCGGTTTCTGCACTATTTGTAGAAGTACTCTTTTGGTGATACTTCTATCTTATCTATTTTGACAATCATGTATAAAATCATTCTAGATGTTACCAAACCAAATTTCACATCTAGATCATATGGCTAGCTCTCGGTATTACATCATGCTAGACATTCGGAGTTTTCCCTCATTCAAGTGTCTCAATGTAACATTCCATTCTCCTATTTCTCTCCTTGATCTTGGTCTTTTACAATCAAACTGCACAAGGATAATATAGGAAGCTCAAGAGAAATCTGGTGGGTTGGATGATAGATTTTTGCTTCAAGAATTTATTTGACTATAATTCATTTGCAATCTAGGATGAGTTCTATCTTAACCTATTATAAATTCTACTCACTTGATTTGCCCTAGTAATCCTACCATACCTCAAAAAATAAAGGGGCTCAACAAGACTTGGGGTTGTAGTTTGTCTCTAACATGTATGCTCAAGTGCCCATGTGGAGTTGACAAAGATTGTTTAAAAAGAAAAATAGATTGGAACTCAAACTTGGACACGGAATGCAATGAATTCTATCTATTTTATGATGAATCCAATTGTTAGAAATTAGTACTAATTAAACTATTTGTAGTTCATACTTTACATCTCATTTAGCCTTATTGAAAAAGATCACTGCTTAAGTATATACTTAAATCCAATATATACTACAATTGGTATCATCCGTGGAACCCCAAAGATGGGCATAATCAGCACTTCTTCAACCAAAAATTACAAACCAACATCAAAGCTTGGTAACACCATGGCTATGTTTGTAAATATTGAATTATTTAGGGTAAGTTTGTAATATTAGTACTGTTGAGTATATTCTTGATATTTCCTCTTATTATAATAGTACTTTGCACAAAATTCCCCTAGGGATCTAATTGAATGCAAAAAATGCTTCCTCCCCTTACTACCTCGTTTCTTCCCTTCAATGCAAATCAGTCCCACTACTTGCCCCTTGAAGTTTGGAATTTGTCTCTAGAAACAACTCTTCTTTGTCCTCTTACATATCACATCTATTAATTAGAAAATTATTCAAAGTAACACAAGTTGCAATCTATCACAAAATATATGAGTCTCTCTATCTGTTGTTTAGTTGAGATTTGAGCTCATGCAAAGAATGCCACCTTGCTTTGAGTATCCCATTATAGTATTGATTTAGCAACCGTGTTTAAGCCACACATCAATTGAAGGCCTTCCTCTTTTGAGTACATGCTTGTTTATAGGAGGGTACAAGATGGCTCATTGGCACATATCCTACATCTCATAACAAAGATTGACTACTATCAAAGCTTGAACAAGTTCCTTGGTGATTAAGGTTGGACTAAAACTCCATCTTTCTCCAACATGTCATGACATGATCCATGCATTCCTCTACAATAACACTCCCTTTTTAGCCACACATATAGGGAAAAATAGAGAACAATACACATATATAAAAAACAAGAATTCCTTCACTAGCCACCTTATGAAATAATACATGTTTCCATGTACAATAACCTAAACTTGAGTGACCACATCTAAACATATGACACTATTTTTTGTAGATCTCATGAAATCCTATTTCCTACAAAAATGGATGATTTGTTGTTGCATATCAGTATACTACCCCTAGACTTGAGCTAGGTCTGAAACCATAACGGTCCCGCTGACGGCACACTCAATGGTGCAAATGGTGCAAAGTGAAAATGGGCTCCACTGTGAAGTCAATACCTCAAACACAAAATCTGACCGTCGGAAAGTAGTCTCTGAGAAACTGCTGAAATAACTCTAACTACTATCATTGGAACTCTAGTATCCAAGCAATCTAGATGCAACACTACAAATGGCATGATAGTTGTCATGCATATATACATAGCTACACAACATACATCGCTGTCAACATCATACACTATAGAAGCACAACTCACACATAAGTCATACATAGGCTCTAAAGTGCCACAATTGCTCCCCTAGCTAGCGGTTAGGTCCCTCTAACTCCAAATAGCCATCTTCTCTAAGTATATGGTATACCCTATGATGGGCAAAGATCAGGAGGCCAGGTGCTATGGAGCCCCATTGTTAGTTGCCTATCTGCAATCTATACCATATAAAGAATGAACTAGCTATAGGTGATGTACATCTAGGGCATAACCATTGTCCTTGAGGAACCACCGTGAGGGGAGGAGTCATACATGCCATATGTTAGCCTCTCAAACAACTATCACACACTAACATAGTAGTAGTTCCACCAGAAGAGTCACATAACATACACCTCAAGCTTGCACGTACAAGTGCCAAGCTTGGGTCTATAGTACCATCAATGTTTGGGAGGTGGCATGGTGCACAATTGCGCACATGATCCTTCCAAACAACACCATCACGTCCTTCTAACACAAGAATTCAAAATGGCAAAACCTCACGCACTCTCAAGATAATGCGGCCTATCGAAACATCAAGTGTCATTGGGGGTGTCTGTTGTAGATATACATAGTCTCCTGGGTGAAATTGATAGATCGAGGGTCTATAACCTCCTCCTTGAATGGTAGCATAGTGTAAAGTATCTCTATGTTGAGCAATCGCCAAGTTCTCAAAGGCCACCGGCATCACTCTCCAAAAGATCTATGCCCATTGAGAACATACACTCATCCATACATTGGGGTCATCCAAGTCCAAAACTGTAGTAGCATCTCAATGAATGGTTGCAAGTAAATCTGGATCTTGTCCATAGAGTAGAAAGTACAGAGAGAAGGATGCTAAGGAGGCTTGCTGGCTGAACCAATAGCCCATGGCCAACCAAGGTAACTGGAGATCCCAATCTCCTAAGTGACCTCTCTACAAACCATACTTTTGCAATCCTCTCTTCACCGTCTGAACCACTCTCTCTGCTATGCCATCTGTCTCAAGGTGATCTTGGCATGTAGTGCGATGATCAATCAAAGCTTTGTCACACAATATTTGAAACTCTCCCAAGAACTTTGTACCCTGATTAGTCAAAACCTCAACTGGTGCATCAAAATGACTAAGAACTCGATCCAAGAACAAGTAAGTTGTCCCTTCACTAGACTTTTCAAGAAGTGCCACCAACTCAATCCACTTGGAGAAGTGTTCTACTATCACCAAAACATACCAATGATGTCTCACAGTCAGTTGTAAAGGTCCAATGAAGTCCAAACTCCAACAATAACCCAATCCCATGATAGGTAATGGGTATAACTGTGGCATAGAAGCATTGAATGATGCTCTAACTTAGTCACAAACCACACATCTGGCAATAAACTATTGTACCTCGGTCTGCATACCGTGCCACCAATAATGACTCTGGAGTAAGCTATATGTACGCTTTACTCCAAAATGTCCTAGCTCCTCATGAGCATGATGGACCAACTATGGTCTTTGAGATGGAAGTGGTACTACTCGCCTTCTACCATCATCCCATACATGCAAAAGGTATATGCCCTCCAATCTGAACCGTTTGGCTCACTAAAGAACACAGTGTCTCTCCTTGGCCCCAACTATGCCACCCACAACACCAATGCAAAGATAGTCCATCAGTAAGACATCATCATGAATGTTTCGCTGAACTATACCAATATCTTCACTCTTTGGATCTATGACCTCAATAACTCCTCCTGTATGTGTTGAGAGAGATACCACCAAAGCCTCTAAAAATATACACAAAAAGGCTGATGCATGCCAACCTAGCACCATCTCCTCATCTCTCTCACCATGCCAACGTGCTCTGGTCTGATCTTGCTAGCTGGGACATGGGTTTCTACTCAACCCATCTACATCACGGTTCACCACTCTAAGTTTGTGAATAACTATGAAATCATACTCTTGTGAAATCAAAGCCCATCGTGCAAGCTTCCTTGAAAGCTTGTCGGACTCCATCAACCACTTCAGTGGCTGATGATCAGTGATGAGAGTGAAGGGGTTACCAAATAGGTAACATCAAAAATGTGCTACTGCCCAAATTGCTACCAAGCACTCTCTCTCATATGAACTATACTCCACCTCTGCTGAATTGTTGAAGCAATTAGCATAGGCCACCACAAACTCCTTCCCCTCATCATCATGCTGGGTGAGCACCACTCCAAGCTCCAACATACTCCAACCAATATGAACCTAAAATGGTTGTCCTCTTATCGGTGTCCTCTTATTGGTGTCCTCTTATTGGAGTAGATGTCAACTTCTCCTTGAGCTCTATAAAAGCTCCCTCCTGCTCATCTCCCCAACACCATTCCTATGTAAGCTTGGTGAGCTTCATCAAGGCCTTGGCAATGGCACTAAGTCCTCTAACATAGTGGTGATAGAAGTTTGCCAACCCAAGGAACACTCACACTCTACTCACATCTGTAGGCCAAGGAATACGTGCAATAGTCTCCACCTTGGTCTACTGATGTAATACTCCGAGGACAAGAGAAGAGAGAAAACACAGATTGCACACTCAAACATTCGATGCCCCAAGGGAGCACCTTCTCTTTATTATATAGACAAAGAAGATCTCATCCAAGGAAGCTCCACCATAGGATTAAGGACACAGATAGGTGACATGTCAGCAAGCTCCACCCTTGGATTACTTACTTGGATGGGTGACCTGTCTGGTCTAGGTCCTATCTGGTTGGTCAAACAAGCTTTGACCGGAGGGAATCTTTTAGGGAATCTTCCTGTAGGAATCTCAAAATCACATGAGTAAGGTACCGTTGGAAAGCTCTAGACGAGACAAACCAGGGGGGAGGGAAGGCCAGCCTTTCCTCCATTGGGGGGGGGGGGGGAATATACACATTTTCAAGGCCTAATTCATCCGTTTAGGCCTCCGAAATTGCCTTCAAAGATTTCAGGCATATTTCGGTTCCTACTCTATTAGTAGAAGTCCCCTTTTGGTGATACCTCTTTCTGATCTGTTTAGTCCATCATGTGTAACATCCTTCTAGATGTTACCAAACCAATTCTCACCTTTAAATCATATGTCTAGCTATTGGTTCTAAGGTTCTCAAGTCTATTTCGGTTTCTGCCCTATTTGTAGAAGTACTCTTTTGGTGATACTTCTATTTGATCTATTTTGACCATCATGTATAAAATCATTCTAGATGTTACCAAACCGAATTTCACATCTAGATCATATGGCTAACCCTTGGTATTACAGCTGAACACCAAGTCCTCCAAGGTAGATAGTGTGACCCAAATACTCAACCTGCTCATGGAAGAACCTACACTTCCCAGGATGTAATTTGAGTCCATGAGATCTCAACCTCTCAAACACCTCCAACAACTGTCTCTCATGCTCCTCCACAATAGTGCTATAGACCAAAATGTCATCAATATAGCACCAAGCAAAATCCAATCCAGCTAGGATCATTTCCATGACCCTTTGGAACTCAACAAGAGCGTTCTTTAACTCAAATGGTAAGAATCTCCACTGATATAACACATCCTTGCCATGAGGATCAATAGCCCAAAATGTTGTCTTGGACTTATCCTCCTCCTTGATCAGCAATTGATGATATCCCGCTCAAAGATCCAAAGTACTAAAGATCTTTGCATGCCCAATTGCATCAAAAATCTCCTCCGTTGTAGGCATGGCATACCGATCAACCTTGGTTTGTCGGTTGATAGGACGGTAATCTCCATACATCCGCCTATCTGTGTAGTTGCCATGCATATCCTTCTTGGCTGCTATCATTGTTGTTGATGCATACTCTCCATGTGAAATCTCCACCAAACTAGCCTCAAAAAGGTCACTACTCTGGCTCTAAATCAATGTCCTCTCCATCTCACTATATCGATAAGGACATCGGAAAATTGGTGTATTGCTAGTTAGCTCAATCTGTATACCAGGTCCCTTCAAAGCACCCAAATCCTTCATACAACAGGCAAAACAACTCGTGTGGCTTCTCAAGAACCTCCAAACCCTCCATCTTTCCTCTCCAGTAAGCTTGGGTCCAAGATCTCGCTCCCAAGTATCCTCTGTAATTGTAGTAGGAGTGGAAGACGTATTGACTGGCTACTACACTAGGCCCTTGTGAGCAATAGTGTCATGCTTCCGACCACTAGAGGTCCCAACCTCTGTGTGAAAAACTCCCTCCACTCTGGCTACAAGCTCCACACGTCCTCTAGCTGCATCCCAAGTGGACCAAGGGTGTAATCCAAGTAGCCCACGCTCACCTGGATGGACTCCAAGTAGACCACTCTCTCTAGTAGCTACTAGCTATGTCCCAAGAATACCATGCCCACTTGGTAAATTGCCCCTAACATGTGCCTAAATTGTCTTGATAGGCATAGGGCTCACAAGTGTCTGACTTGTGTTGCATATCAAGTGCATCCTATGTTGCTCTGCCAAGCCAAGGCTTACAATCCAAGTCAAAAAATTCAGGTCCATAGCTTGACCTAACACCTCACGCCTAGATGCCTCTGACATTGCTGGAACAGCAATAATACCGGTGCAAAAACCCATCACCCGTTCTCTCTCATCAGCATTGTGCTCCACTAACTACTATAATTGTGAGTCCCAAACAAGTCCAAGTCCTCCTTCTCAAAAAGCATGAGAGTGGGAAATGTGGCTCTAGGCTGTCCAACTAGGTTCACCACTACCATAAGTGACCTATCAACCACTACCACTATCTAAGATTGACGCCCAACATCTAAGATATCATCAACAAGGATATAATCAAGTTGTTGAATCCCATCATAAGCACATTGTAGAATCTCTTTGGGTACGAGGTTCATCCACCAAAGACAAAGATGATGAGCCCGTGATCCCACTCTAGTTGCATCTAACAATACAGCAGGTCCCATCCAAAAATGGACCCGATTTGTAGTCACCACTACTCTGGTGCAAGAATCACCCATCAAAGGAACTTTCTCCAAAAGGTAAGCTAGAGAAACGGATTGATGAACTTGGAGATGTCATAGTATTTGTAACATCTCCCAAAACATACCAGTACGAGGATCCTGAAGACCCAAACCTTTACTAGCATGTGTATGTCTCTTACATGGCCATCTAGAAATCACCAAGTGAATAGGCCTATGTCTCTCTAGATCATGCGCACCCGGTAAGGAAATGTTTGCTAGTAGGGTCTTTTGGTAACCTTTGCTAGTTGACATCGGTAATAACTCCAAATATCGATAGGCCAAGTGTGCCATATGATGTAAAGAGACTTGCCTAGTAGTCTTATCTCTCTACATACAAGTATCTCTGTACTTGTATACCTGCCTGTAATACCGCAACTAGTCCGGTGCTAATCCCACCAAAAAACTCCAATGGACATATCTCCTCTACTGGATACTACCCAGCAATGAGTGTAGTATCCAAAGGTGTCAAAGTAATTGACTCTCAAAGCTCATCCTCACACTCATCTCCTGATAGTAGGAAGGCTCCACTCCAAGCCAGCTGCACCAACTGATCTGCATGTTGCTACAATGCCTCCTCTAAACTCCACAATGGAACATCCAAGGTGGATGGAACAATCCCACTTGCACTCCAAATCCGAGAAATCTCCTCTAGTACTGGAGTATCCTTTGCATGGGTGTTCCTTTCCAACAAGTCACCAGGCCAAGTAACTGCACCACTGAAAGCTAAAACTGATGTTGCCATGGTCACTGACTGTAGTGAGCCAACACTACCACTACTAAAGCATATTGGTAGGCAATATACTCATCCCTCACCAGACGACCAACTTGGTCTATAGGAGGATGTCTCCTCCCAATAGTCAAAACTGAATCCCATGGGGCATAACACTGCTCCAATTAGCACATCATATGTAACAATATGGAGTTTAGTGACGAAGTTAGTCGGGCTTACGAAGTAGAGAATAAGCCAAAATAGCCTAGAATATTCTAGAAGCATCTAAGAAGCTTCTTAGGAAGCTTCCCAACTAGTTAACTTGCGCCCTAAGCAGGTAGCTTCTAGAAGCTTCTAACTAGCTTAGCTTGCACGCCAAGTAGGCGGCTTCTAGAAGGAAGCTTCTTGAGAAGCTTCCTAGTTAACTTGACTTGCACTCCAAGAAAGCGGCTCAAGGAAGCTTCTTGAGAAGCTTCCTAGTTAACTTGACTTGCACTCCAAGAAAGCGGCTCAAGGAAGCTTCTTGAGAAGCTTTAAAGGTCTTGTATGCTACCTACAAATACCAAGGCCAAAGCTCATGCTAGGCATTCGGAGTTTTCCCTCATTCAAGTGTCCCAATGTGAGTTTCCATTCTCCTATTTCTCTCCTCGGTTTCAGTCTTTTACATTGGTATCAAAGCAGGAATGGGATGGATGGAATTTATGGACCACCAAATCCACTTCCGCCAAACCATTGGGACTTTCATGTCCAGATATTACCAAAGCATCGTTTCACACAATTCATCACCTCACGCTTTGGGCAGGACTTTCTACATATGATCACCGTGTCAGAGGAACCCTTGATACTTCCAGTTGTAACTTATGGAGAATGATGGACGTGTTGTATCTATGTGTTAATCAACTAGATAAATTGAGAGTAGTGGAATAGAGTAGTAGCGATGGCGGCAATACCGGATGTTATCCTTGCAATGCAACAACAAATCGAGCATCTTACTCGATTGTTGGATGAACGAGACCAGCAACAACGAGAACAGATAGACAGAGCGCCAGTTCGAGATGGAGAAGATCGCATTCGATTTTCGAAACCCAAGGTGTTTGAAGGCAAGAATCTTCCAGGCATAGTGGAGAATTTTGTGTTTGACTGTGAACGTTACTTTGAAGCCACCAATCTTCAAGACGAGCGGAAACAAATTCTCTTGGCTTCTAGCCAGTTGGATGGTGTGGCAAAACTTTGGTGGCGATTCCGAGTAGAAAGAGCTGAACGACAAATTGTTACACCGATTTTGACATGAGCAGAATTCAAGGATGCAATACTTGGTCAATTTCAGACTATAAATGCCACCCGAGCTGCACGAGATAAATTGGCGGAGTTGAGGCAGATTGGCTCAGTGAGAAGCTACATCACACAAGTTCAGAATATCATCATGCAAATTCTAGATATCCAAGAAGGTGAAGTTCTGGATCGATTTGTGCGAGGATTGAAGTCACGAACCAGATTGGAGGTGACCATGCGAGAGCCACAGAACGTAGAAGAAGCCATGCAATTGGCTGAGCGTTTTGATTCCTTAGTTGCCACAACTTGGTCTCGACCTCGACCTACACAAAACCTACCCGTACCACGAGTGGAAGAACCTGTACCAATGGAAATTGATGCTATCCAGCGAAGACCACTTGGCATAGCAGATAGAGAAAGATTACGACAAAATGGAGGTTGTTTTTATTGTCGCCAGTTGGGGCATTGCATTGCTGAATGTCCACTCAAGAGTGGACAACCTCGACAAGTTGCCCAAGTGGAGGTTGTGGAGCGGAATGATCCGGGAAACGAGGAATCCCAGTAGGAGATTTTGAGCCACCTACTAGGAGCTTGATTAGTTCCAATGGGATTGAAGGCTCGACCTATGCAAGTTTGCTTCACTTGCAAGGTATGATATCTAATCGGGGTTGTAGAATTTTGGTTGATTCTGGAAGTTCAGAGAATTGCATGTCTATGCAAGTAGCAAAGGAATTGGGTATTCCTATCAAGCCAGTGATTGGAAGTAGTTTGATGATGGCGGATGGTAGAAAGGGTTCTGCATTCCGCACCTTGCATCCCGTTACCTTCAAGATTGGGAAAGAGTATTTGGAGTGTATGAGGTTTGTAGTGGCACCTCTACACTATGATATCATTCTAGGTCTACCTTGGCTTGAATGTCATAAGGTTCAATTTGATTGGACCCGACACCAAATTCAAGTACAACACCAAGGTAGGAATTTCCGATTAGGTTGTCTGGCACCTCTGAGTAAGACACCTAAGAATAGTCAGTCCCAAGATGGGAAGTTTGTCGAGAAGGTAGCCATAGAGCAAATCTGGAAGGGAGATGAGTCCCAAGATGGGAAGTTTGCCAGGAAGGCAACCATGGAGCAAGCTTGGAAGAGAGATGAGTCCCTAGAAGGGAAGTTTGGGAATGAAGCCGCCATAGAGCAAGCTTTGGAGGACAATAAGTCTGTATTCGCGGTGTGGATCAAGCCGATTGCACAAGAACAATCTGAGGAGGGCCAAGTGCCGCATCAAGCAATGGTTGATCGGATAGTTCAGGAGTTTGCAGATGTGTTTCCGGATGATCTGCCAAAGGGATTACCCTCCGATCAAGGTATGCCCTTCAAGATCGAGTTATTGCCAGGGAGTACTCTAGTGAGTAGACCAATCTATCGGCTCTCACCAAAGGAGTTGGAGGAGTTGCGAACAACACTTACAGAGTTGTTGGAGAAGGATTTCATACGACATAGTACCTCTCCGTGGGGAGCACTGGTACTATTTGTTCCAAAGAAGGATGGAGGACTTCGTTTCTGTATTGATTACCGTGGGCTCAATATGCAAACCGTGAAGAATGCATATCCCTTGCCTCGGATTGATGACCTGCTTGATCAACTAAGTGGAGCACGCTACTTTTCCAAGCTGGATCTTTGTAGCGGCTATTGGCAAATTCCTATTGAAGGAGAGGACGTGCAAAAGACTGCTTTTCGCACAAGGTATGGACATTTTGAGTGGAGAGTTCTACCTTTCGGACTCACTAATGCTCCAGCAGTCTTCATGGATCAGATGCATCGAGTGTTGGAGGGACTATTGGATCGGTCCGTGGTGGTGTTCTTAGATGATATCTTAATCTATAGCAGGACAGAGGCAGAACATGTGAATCACGTGCGAGAAGTCCTAAGACGACTACGACAATGGAAATTTTACTGCAAGAAGTCAAAGTGTGCTTTTTGGCAGAAGGAGGTTACCTTCTTGGGTCATAAGATCTCATCAGAGGGGATCAAGATGGAAGAAGAGAAGATCAAGGCCATTACTGATTGGCCTACCCCGAAGGATGCTACAGAAGTACGAGCATTCAATGGACTGGCCAGTTTTTACCGACGGTTCATCCACTATTATGCTCACGTGGCTGCACCATTGACTGACCTCTTGGGAAAGAACTCGAGCTTCCAGTGGACCACCAAGCATGAAGAAGCATTCCAGAAGTTAAAGCATATGGTGTCTTCAAGACCTATTCTTCAACCATATGATCCTCAACTACCTTGTGTGGTTGATTTTGATGCTTCTAACTTTGCAATTGGAGCTGTGTTGCAACAAGAATTTCCAGATGGACTACATCCAATTGCCTTTGTGTCTCGCCGACTAAATACAGCGGAAAGAAATTACTCTGCTCGAGATCGGGAACAACTTGCAATGGTATGCCACCAAGGTATGGAGGCATTATCTCTTGGGGAAACAAGTGATCATGCGAACTGATCACAAGCCATTGTTGCAGACCTTACACTTGGAGCACATGAAGAGCCGGCATCATCGATGGGAAGAGCAACTCCAATTGTTTGACATCAAACTTGAGTACAAACCAGGTCGGTTCCATGTCATTCCCAATGCTCTATCACGACGACCTGACTTGAAGGATCTTCCTTTCATCACGGCGGCAATTACAACGGTGTCCATTGACCCTAAGGTCCACAATGAGTTTCAATCAGCTCTACGACAAGATCCCTTCTTCCAAATGGTACACGGTCGTCTGACAGCATGCGACAAGGAGTACAACACCTTCTCCTTCAAGGAAGGCCTTTTATTCCATGCAGACCAGATCTATGTTCCAGCCAAAGGTGATCTTCGACTTGTGCGCCTTCAAGAAGCCCATGATTTACCAATAGCTGGTCACATGGGAGTGGACAAGACCTTGGGCACCCTCCAACGCCAATGGTGGTGGCCCAACATGACATGAGATGTTCGAGACTTCGTCCGATCATGTGAGAGTTGCCAACGGAACAAGGCCAGCAACCAGAAGCCGAGTGGACTCCTTCAACCACTCGCCATTCCATCCGCTCGTTGGGAGCATGTGAGCTTGGATCTCATCACATCCTTGCCAAAGACAAAACAAGGACACACCGCCATCGTGGTGTTTGTGGATAAGCTTAGTAAGCAAATCCACTTGGCACCAACTTGTGATACCGTGGATGCTCCAACCTTAGCACAAATCTACTTTGACAATGTCTTCAAGCATCATGGCATGCCACGCGTACTCATCTCCGACCATGATCCTCGCTTCACCAGGAAGTTTTGGCAAGCACTCTTTCAGATACTCGGCACCAAGCTTGCTTTGTCCACGGCCTATCATCCTCAAACTGATGGACAAACTAAACGCGCCAATCGTACATTGGAGGATATGTTGCGGGCCTTTGTCAATGTCCACCATACCAACTGGGATGAATGTCTTGCAGCTGCAGAATTTGCTTACAACAACTCCAAATAGGCAAGCACTAGATTTTCTCCCTTCTTTCTCAATTTTGGCCAAGATCCGCTTGTTCCAGATTCTCTTCTTGCTCCTCCTCCCTCTCAGGTTCCTCATACTTCTACATTCTTGACCACTATATCCCGCTCTCTCCAACAAGCCAAGTCTCACCTCCTTGTTGCTCAGAATTGCCAAAAACAATATGCAGACCATCATCGTCGTGATCTCACCTTTGAAGTTGGTGATAAAGTCATGCTATCCTCTAGTAACCTCCCTCTCCCACTTGATACCCAAGTTCGTAAACTTGCTCCTAATTGGATAGGACCCTTTGATATCACCCATATTATCTCTCCTGTTGCTTATCGTCTTGCCTTACCTTGTCACATGCGTATCCATCCTGTCTTTCATGTTTCCAAGTTAAAACCCTTTGTTCCTAACCCTTCTTCCTTTTCCTCTCGAGTCCAACCTCCCCCTCTTCCTATCCCTATCAATGCTCATGAGGAGTACAAAGTTGATCGTATCCTTGCACGTCGCCATATTCAACGAGGCCGTCGCCAACACACGGAGTACAAGGTCCTTTGGAAAGGGTATCCCCTTCATGATGCCACATGGGAACCTCTTTCTCACCTCCAGAATGCACAGATGGCCATCAAGGAATTTGAAGCTTCACTGGCGACGAGGACGTCACCAACTAGCGACGGGGGAATATGTAACAATATGGAGTTTAGTGACGAAGTTAGTCGGGCTTACGAAGTAGAGAATAAGCCAAAATAGCCTAGAATATTCTAGAAGCATCTAAGAAGCTTCTTAGGAAGCTTCCCAACTAGTTAACTTGCGCCCTAAGCAGGTAGCTTCTAGAAGCTTCTAACTAGCTTAGCTTGCACGCCAAGTAGGCGGCTTCTAGAAGGAAGCTTCTTGAGAAGCTTCCTAGTTAACTTGACTTGCACTCCAAGAAAGCGGCTCAAGGAAGCTTCTTGAGAAGCTTTAAAGGTCTTGTATGCTACCTATAAATACCAAGGCCAAAGCTCATGCTAGGCATTCGGAGTTTTCCCTCATTCAAGTGTCCCAATGTGAGTTTCCATTCTCCTATTTCTCTCCTCGGTTTCAGTCTTTTACATCATATGACTTAGCTATTATTGCAATAGCTTGAGCTCTCACCACCAAGCTATTAGTTGGATAACTAGGCTGAACCTGGACAACAAGCTCTCCACGTGTGATGTATTGTGTCAAACCACCACCTAGAGATGTCTGGATCTGAAATGGACACCTCTCCACATTGGTCTTTCGAAACTCTAGACCGACAACTGTAGCCTTCCCCAACATAAAAGGCTGTGCACCAGATTCTAACAAGACTCTCTGTGGTGTATAGACCTTCCTTGAAGGTCCCACCAAACAAAAAATCCCCCTTTGGTTATCCAATATGACAACACCAGGTGTGAACCGCGCTCTCTCAAAGACCGGTCTAGCTAGCAACTCCTCTAGTCTAGTTGTTGATGCCTGCCATAAACCATTGGTCGTTGAATAGATCCCGTGCTCCTCAACCAAGTTAGCTCCACTACCAAGCACCTCTACTCTAGTAGCAAGAACCGCATCATCACTACTCTCACACAACGTGGCAGCCAACCAGAACATTAGGGCTGGGTCAACTCCCAATGTAAACATGTCACTGGCCAAAAACAAAGGACACCGCATAATCAGCTGAGCCGCCCCCAACATCATGCTAGGCTTAGTCTGTGTAGTAGTAGGTGGCTGACTAGCAGGTAGTCCATCATGAGCTCCATCACCACCTACCACATGTGCATTGGGACATCTGGGAGCCATGGATGTTGTTTGTAATTCCTCAGATAGTGTGAAAGACTGGGGAAGTCTGACCTGTCTTCCAACCTCTCTTCTCTGTGGGTCCAACTCCACTAATGCTCCTCTAGGCTCTAGAGCACATTTTGCACTCCTAGTCACTATTGCAGATGCATCTATTTGTGCTGCTCCGCACATGAAGTCCAAAGCATCTCTATCACCAACATATGAGGTGGAAGCCTCAGCACCAGAATCTATTCTCCTCTGAGCGATAGCCATACTAGCCAATCTTTGCTCAAACTGCTCAATCCGAGTAGCTATAATTGTATCAGAAGTGAGGGTAGGTACTAGGTGTAGATCCTCTACTACCACCTTGCACTCCATGACCTGGAGCTTCCCTGCTACCTGCCATAGCAGCCCTACCACTCCGTAACTCCAAAGGTAGGTCAAAACATCAGTCACTAGTGTGACCAAATCTATGGCAATGCTCACATTGCCTCTATGCTGGCTGTGATGCACCCAAGGTCTCAGGTCCACTACCCTAAGTATACTCTTTTTGATGGTGAGGTCCACCACAAATCCAACAAGCAACACCACCACTCACTGGTTACTATTGACCCAAAAATGAAAGTAAGGGTCTAACTTCACTAGGCCTTCCACTTGCTCCATAGGATTTGAGCTGTCTACCTTGTCCTCAAAAACCAATTGGGTGTGGTGCACTCTACTGCACTCTAGAAGAAGTAACAGTTGTGGATGAGGTCTCCTTACTAAATCCATATGTCACCACTCTCTCCTCCACCATGTTGAGCTCAATATGCTTAGCCAAACCAAAGACCACTGCCAAAGTAGATGAAGTAGCTTGTAACAACATAACATCACAAACTCTACATTGCAACTCCATGTCCAGTATCCCATACCAAAACTGGACTGCGTAGGCCTCAGTAACTCCTTGAGTGAAACTGATCAGCTGCCTCATGCAAGTGTATGCCTTGCATAGGCTCTCTCCAGCCTTCCATTGGAACTCTTGCAAGCTCCTTAGCTTGTCAGTCCGCACTCCCTAGTAGTTCTGCCTCAAACACTAGAAGAACTCCACCATGGGGTTAAACCCTGGTACCACACCACCTCTTGCAATGGTACCTCCACTCATAGAAGCACTATCTCCAACTAGTGCACCTCCACTAGCTCCACTAACACTACTCAAGCTAGAACTCATAGGTACAGCCAATCTACTCCTTGCCACAAAACCTGAAGTGATAGAGATATAGTTTGGAAACCAATGCTATCTCCATAACTTGATCTCCTCCAAATGAGCTCTCCTGAACTCATGGTAGTCATCCATTGGCGGACCCTCTAGATGTTGAAACAACCCCTTCCATGCCACGAAGGGTGTAAACAAAGTTGGGTTCTGCATGTAGTGCAGATCACATCAACTACCAAACCCCTGGATGAAGTCATCTAACTCAATGGTACCATTGTACTAGAGTAATGCCTAGGGCCTTTGGAGGCCCCATAAATCTTGTCCATGTCCCACAACAACGATGCAGACACACCAAGTGCACTCTCAATTGAATCAACTCTTGTGTCAAACTCCAACTCAAAGTCAATCTCCTCCCTCATTGGGACCTAAGATACAGGTTGATACAAAGTACCACTTTGAGTAAACCTATTGCATACTGCAGAGCTATCTCCTCTGGAATCCCCAAAGAACTCCATCGTGATAAAGTAATTGCAATTGTAAACTGCAACATCAAATAGGAACCACAAACTACAACCGCAAGTACCCCACCAAGTGCCAATACCAACTAAGCACCACCCACTAATGTAACTCTAACCGTGATAACTACACTAAGAGAAAGAGCAACCTATAACCTGCCATCACAACATGCACTCTCATGATCTACCGGTCATCACTTCTAGCCTCATCGGAGAGAAACAAAGATAGTCTGACTGGTCATTACTCCAACTTCACTATCAAGAGCACACCATAGCACCAACGCTCACAAGTTAGGGCACCTCACATAAACATGGTGCACAAACAAGAAGTAGAGAATGGAGGGGATCCAATTACAAGAAATCTAAACAAAAACCTTCCATCTCATAAAACAACACAGGACCGACTCTGCCACCATTCGGCATTTGACATAAGAGAAGTTTGTATCTAAGTCCTAAGCTCCTAGGATCACCAAGAATGGGATCAAATAGCCTCTCCTAGCCAAAGCTACAAGTGTATAGATAATAGTGGCACACTCACTAGGACAACAAGTGAGGGTGGACCAGTTGGCTAGGGCACCAGTCTAGGAACAAGAGATCTAGGGGTCAAACCCTGCTATGCACAATCTAGCAGGAAAGGCAGATTTTTCCAACCAATGACCAAGATCTACTCTAAACTAGCTAGCCTCACGCCAACAAGCTGGCTTGCTGGCCCTTCATAGCCTTTCATAGCCCACAACCCTATACTTCGAACCCTCTAAATGCCAAATGAGGCCTTTCTTCTTACCACTTTGAACCTCCCCCAAAATCCGAGCTTGGAGATACCACAAACACTCAAAGTTCTTGCGCCTGATTTCCCCTTGATTTCACTTCTCTGATGTAATCAGATTGTTTACAACTCTTGAATCCACTCAACTTAGATCAGTACTTGATTTGTCACTCTATAAACTGCCAACAACTAAGCACTAATTATTGTCAAGCCACACCCACTCTAGCTAAGAGAATCCAGGTGACACTCGCTTGCCTTTGTCCACCATAGCCAAGAACCCGAAGGCTCAACATCAGAGAAGTGAGCTCTCTAGAGCTACACTTCAAAAGTATACCCCTGGACTCGAGCTAGATCTGAAACCCTAATGGTCCTTCTAATGGCACACTTGACGGTGCAAATGGTGCAAAGTGACGATAAGCCCCACCATGAAGTCAATACCCCAAACACAAAATCTGACCGTCGGAAAGTAGTCTCTAAGAAACTACTGAAATAACTCAAACTACTATCACTAGAACTCCAGTGTCCAAGCAATCTACGATGCGACACTACAAATAGCGTGACACTTTCAACACATCATTCAACATTTCAACACTTTGAGAAGGTACACCAATGCCAAAAAAGAATCCATATCTATCCTCACAAGTTGTATGAAAGCAAGAAGATCAAGTATAGTGAAAAATTTATACACAAATTCAATGCTACAAGAAGATTGAATCCTATACTTCAAATATATGTTGCCATTGTGTATAAATTCCCATCATTTGGAAAGTTTTTCCCAATGATCTACGTCCTCTTTTTCACTCCATTCTCGTTAAGAGTCCCAAGCATCCAAAGAAGATTCAATCCATTCATCATTGGTCCATTCCTCTTAGCTCAACCGATTAGCTATTTGGAAGCACACAAGTCCTATTATTTATTTTTTGAAAATTTTTTGAGTACCTTGGTATGGCATTGTGGAAAGGAGATTCCCAACCCCAAATTCTATTCCTTCATACTATACTAAATTTCCTATCTCCAAATTTATAGCTTATAACTCTTACAACCTTTGAACTTCATGTGATATGTAAACCTCTCATGACCTTCAAATTTCATGTGTGATACAAACCTCTTGGGAATAGTGACAACAACAAACCTCTTTGAAGCTCACATACGACCAAAAATGCAAGCAAGATCAAGGATATTTGGAAAGTGGGAGAGAGATGTGTCAATTGAGGTAGAATTTCAAATTCAATTCAAATTGGAGTTACATGGAGGAGTAATTAAAGTTTGCAATAATGTCTTGTAATCCCCTTGAATCCCATATGAATTTATGGCTCATGAAAAAGATGACCTGTAACCTTTTTAAAACTATGAGTCACAACCCATAACATTTCTAGAGTATCACCTATGCCCATCCCATAAACTTTTACAACACTTCTTGTAAAATCGTGGGACCTTTATGGAACTCCAAAAAAGCACAATTGAAACCTCCTTTTGTTTCCACTCTCTTCACACGAGTATTTCTCATAACTTTCAATTTCATAATTAACTTAGTTCTTTATAAGATAATTGTATTTTAAGTTAATATGATGGATGGATGGAGACATTGAGGTTGAGGAGGTAGATGTAGATGAGAATGTTAATGAGGTGGTGGCTATAGAGGTTACAAGAAGAATTATCATATTTTAATGATGGAAGGTGATATTTTCATTAATAAGACATTTATTCACCTTTGAAGTTAATATATACAAAATGTATTGAAAATCAATTTGTGATAATTACTTAAAAAATTAATTGAATGCTCATCTCTTATTGTAATAATCTATTTAACTTTATAATATAATATTAATAAGATAGTATTTATTTATAAGAAATCATCACTCTTTGTAGAATTGTAATTTTTATTTTTATGACATATTCATTAAATTTTATAATTCATGTTTTGATCATTTACAGATTTTATAACTATAATTAAATTTTCAACTTATGCTTGTATACAAAACTAAAAGAAAATAAGACACCAAGAAAGAGAAGTCTCTTGTAAAAAAAGTACTTTTTTTTTATTAATCAACTTCCTTAAAAGATATTTGGGATTTTCTAAATGAGAATTCTTATATTTATATAGGAAGATAAGTATTTAAAAAAAGAATTCCACATTGATACCAATCAAATATGTTGTGAATATGAATTCTCAAACTAAATATAAATTATTATATGAGCGAAGTTAAAATATAAGTACCTAGATTATACATATATCTAAAATGAAATCTGGTTACAATATTAGAAAGCTGCAATCTTTATCAAAGTTTTTTTAGCAAGCTGCAACGTAGCATGAGAAGCTTAGATTGCATCTGTAATTTTTGGATCAGATAAACTTGTATTATCTAATGTAAAATTATGTTTAAAAAATGGAACCTAGAGAAGGAGTCATATGACAAAGAAAAGTATATAATCTTGGTTTGCAAAGTATTGCAAAACATATTTCTTTCTATTATTCTATCCGAGATCGTTTTCACGTAGTTCTTCTAATTATAAAGAGTTCATTTTTTCTAAATTCTAAAATATTATGATAAAAGAAAATATTTTACAAAAATTGAAGAAATGATCTGCACCATTTCAGAGAAAATTGTATAGTAAATATAAATTCATTCACATCCTCATCAGATTAAAGAAGTCAAGAAAAGTTATTTGGAGAGTAAAGTGTAAACATTTAATCCTAGAAACTGTAAATTCGAAAAAATACAAATATCAAGTTGCCTTTTACTCTCATTCTTGTTCTCCAAAACATTGTCTTGTCTTTGATAAAGTCTTTAATAATTTTATTGATTGATATACTCATAATATACTTGTTGAGATCATTTTATCTTTGTTTAATACTTATTATTAAATTTCATTGAAAGAGTATTAATGGTTTAGTTTTTCTCTTATCAATTGGTAAAAAATATCTTAATAACTGAGAGTTATCTAGAGAGCTTAACGAGAAGTTACGCCAAGATTCATGAATTTCTCAATTTTTTATCACATAAAATTATGAATTTATTTCATTATGTTTGTCTTGTATAATGATTCTAATAGTGGTGATTTTACATTTATAAAGTTTGGAGTATGATTTCAACTTGGTGTCATGAGTTTTGTTTTACCGATAGGGCAGAAACACCTCACCGTATAATGTGAAAGAAAAACCATTTAATCATATATCGCACTTGTTACAATAAAGTAATATGTATAGCAATCTTTCTTAAAAAAGACTTGAGAATCATAACTAGATTTTAACTAAAATTTTACACACGTTAGAAAGTTCTACACTATAGTATATAGATATATTATAATTTCCAAGATTATAAAAGCACCTAAAATAATCCTTCTAATTCTAATGTCTTTAAGAAAATTAAAAAAGTTTTGATTAAATATATGATTATACTATTATTAATTATTAAAAATAAAGTTTAGTATTTAGTTTTCTATTCATTTACACGTATATTTCATTCCTTTTTCAAAGTATCGTTAACTTAACTTAATTTCCATCCTTCTCACTCTGCATAATAAAGACTTCACATGTGAGTATTTAATAATTATGAAAAGCTTTTATATACATAAAAATTGCTGAGATTATTTCTTAGGAATTTTTAATAAAATTTATTTTAGAATCATTTTCGAATTATCATGAAAGTCACACATAAGTTTATTTTGATCAAAAGTTATCAATGTATATCCAACATACTCATCCATATATTAAATATACGTTTCCATTGGTCTTTTCATTTAACTTTTTAAGCAAAACTTTGACATCCATTTCGCATTTTGCAAACCGAGTGTTCTTCCCCCCCGAATGCCGATATCTCAGCAAAGTTCTTGTGAGGTGCGGAATGAAAGGTAATAGAACTGTAGTTCTTATATCGGCCACTATACGGTACCAGCACCATCTTCGTAATCAGCTAAAGGATAACATTACATTCCCATCTCAAGGCGATATTACTCCCAAGTGGGGTCAATTGGTCGTGGATTCGTCGTATCAGTAGGAGAAAACTGAGTCGTATACGCTGGGCAACCGGAGCTATCTCGGTTTTTTGGTTGTTTTCCTATCACTCAAAATTTAGATTTACTGCCCAATTATGGTTTCCAGGTAGGTGGGAAACGGAGAGATTCAATTTTGCCTCTGATACTGGTTTTTGAAATCGTCGAAAATGGCAACCATTGCACATTCCACATTAGCACCGCAATTGGTGGCTTCGAATTGTCGAATTCATAGATTCTTTAGCGCACAAGCGTCGCTTGCTTTCAAGAGTGGAGTTCAGCAGCAGTTTCTGAGAACTTCTCTGCACTGCAATGCCCCGAGGTGAGCGGAGTAATTCTTTAAACCCTATCCTTTAAAACCCCCGAAGCTTGTACCATTGTCTCGCTGTGTCCTTGGGCACTCCTAGAGGTTTGGTGTTGCCATTTCCGTGACCGATCAATCTTGGAACTAATTTGCTGAGCTGCGTGACACCTCGTTGTTAACGTTGACGAGATTACGCGTTAAGCCCAGGGAATAAAAATTGCGTTTTTTCCACACTGCTTGTTTCCTCGGAATAGGCCCAGCTCTTGCGGTTATATTTGAAGGAAAAGAAGAATTTGGATTTAAGTAAGAACGGATCGTCATATATCTTCTCTCCGGCGTATGTACAGAGAGAGCAGAGTGACAACGAGGCACTTAAACATAAATTGTAGTGCAGCCGGCGCTAGTTCTGCTGGGGAGCAGCCTGCTGACGACGAGAGTCCTTACCAGGTACGGTTTTGACTTAAAATTTTACTGCGGCCAGCACAGTTATGGGAGCGGGCTGCAAATCCATGATTTCAGAATGACGATAGGTGGGGTGAAAAGGCTTTGTACAGTAGACTGCACTACGGGTCTCAGTGTCGCTTTTTTTCTGTACAGTAAGTACCAGTAATTACCTTCTTATCAATTTCAAAACAAGGTTTGTAATCTTCTATGATGGGGTTGCTTGTCTAAAGAAGTATATAATTGTGATCAAGGTACAGTGGAAAAGATTACTGGTGCAGTAAGGGTAGCTCTTTCTCTAGTCCATAGATTTTAGATTTCCTAGAGCAGACCCTCTGTTGGCTGGTTCTCTGTTGTGAAAGTTTACGTCTCCTCTGCAGGTGCTCGGAGTTACTCCTTTCGAGAAGTTTGATGCTATCAAGTCTACGTATACCAGGAGACATAGAGATGCCGAAAGGAGAGGTGATGAGGCTGCGATGGCTCGAGTAAGTAACCTGTTAAGTTTGCGCACAAATATAAGGTATACACAGTTTTTGATAGGGTTATCATGTTATTCTAGCGTGATACCCCAAGCGGAAGGTTTTGGCGTGGTGGTGTGGATCCTGGAGTATGATCATCCGGCGGATGTCTGTAATTTGAGGTCGTGCTTTGGTTCAAATACACTCCAAGTACGGAACTTTTGTTTTATTTCCTGCTCATGAACTCCGTATGTGCGCTGACATGAGTTGGATATTGTATTCTTTTACAGTTCGAAAGAGCATATGATAAGTTGTTGATGGCCCAACTGAGTAACCGGAAGAAGGGGCGTACAATGGGCGATTTTGAGGTAGGGTTGTTTACTTTCGCTCCTCATTGACTGCCCTTATCATCTTTCTTTGTACCAGTCGAGAAACTTTGGCGCATTTGGTGTCAACTACCTCGTAAATGCAGTGCACACGACACGTATTAATCACAGAGTTCGCTATTATCTCACAACACCACTAAAGCAATTTTTACTTTCTTTTCTGCTCAGGTACCGAAGGAGATTAAGTATGCTGACAAGCGGAATTTTTTTCCTTGGGGTCCAAAGTATGGTAACCTGGTCCTTTCTTGTTATCTGTCACCAGAACTGGGCCGTCGTATACTGGTCACCAAAGCTCAGGATGTTTTAATACTTCGAGAGAATGATGCCTTCCATTGAGTCATCCGGTAGAAGAATTGATGTTCTACAAAATCCAGTAGTTAGTGCGTCGGATTTATCTATTCTGGCTACACGGTAGGCCAAACATGATACACAATCTCTAACTCAAAGAAATATTTTACAGGTTCGCTAAGAGCTCGAAGAATGATATACTCATCAATCTTGCAGGCTCAGCGTTGATTGTGAGTCTTGTACTCTTTGTGCACGGATTTATCCGGATGAGTTTTCCTAAGGTTATTTTGCTTGTGAACTCGACATGCGGCTGTCTTGTTAAAATTCGCTTGAAGTAGCGACTTACTTTAAGCTAGACTTTGTTCGTGAGATTAATGAAGGAACTCATACTTATGGACATCTAACCTATTTGGACCGGCGAGGTTGGTGGACAGTAAACCTTGGAAACTATGCTGGAATCACTTACCCAGTGGTACTTTATCCTATGGGTGCAGGCTATTTGGATAGGTGTAGTCCAAGTAGCAGAATGGAAGCCACTACAATTTGTGATATTTGCATATGCATTCCGGTTGTTCCTGAAACTGAAAGAGTATGAGCCTCCTACCAGTTCTTTCAGCAGCAGTGAGGTATTTACGTCTGTTTTTAACCTATATCCTTGACGAACATGTTTACGTTCACTACATCATCTTAGAATTCTCATTCTGCTCGCCACTTTAAGATCTTTGACATAGGTTGTTACCTTTTGTGTCGTGGAGATGTAAACAGATCTCAATTTATGATTCGGTGGTCTGCTTACGACTATCTTAGGCAGTGTCCTACTTGTGCCTGAATACTTTCCTAGTGGTGGCTCTATATATGTTCTAGGAGGAGGATGGAGGCGAAGGTGCAGATTCGAAGAGACGACAACAAAACGGGAAGAGGCTTCTTCGAACTCTTGCCCTGGTTTTCAGCTGTGTAGCTATTGCTTCTTTGGTATTTACTCAACTCCTTTGGATCTGATTGTATGCTGAAAAGTTTCAACAAGTTCAGGATGACCACTGTTGCTTACTGTAATTCGCTTAAACTACTGCAATTAACTTCCGGGGACGACATTTTGGTTGAAAACAAATAGCTCATTTTAAGAAGTTTGAGCACAGGAAATTATTACTATCATGCGTCAACAAAGGGTGTTTAGTTGATACGCTGGTCATAGAGGATTGAGTGTACTGCAGTAACTGAGTCTTTTATCATCGTTCTCTGCAGGCATTTACTGGGATTCTGAACGCGATTGAGCTTGCGGGTGCTATGATTCCTCGAGAATTAATTAATAGTCAAGTAAGTCTGATTACCGGAGTGCTTAAAAGAACCGCGTTGTTCATGATGTTGGGGATTCGTGGTTACCGGTAGTCTATGTGGTCTTTTGTGTGAGACTTGACTTTTGAGGTTTCCTTCTCGAATCTCACCTTCTGCATTACCACTTGCTTTCCATGCAGGAGCTTTTTGTTACGATCACAACCTCTGTCCTGCTGTTTTTTACTGGTTCGTTTTTGAGATGAGCTATTTAAGAACCAGAATTTTTCTTCACATCCCATGGTCTTACCAGCAGCTTTGCTCGGAGGTTCCGGACGGCCGGTGTTAGTAGCTTAACTCCTTAATGTGGAGGAGTTTTCGATGATGAGAGTATTATTAGTCGGGAAGCGTGTAGCGTATCAACTTACGATAGTGTTGTGTCGTGTCAAGTATAAGGCTGTAGTTGGGCGGCCTACATAACATCTCTTTCCTTGAACGAGAAATGAAAATGTCGGAAGGAGATTCGTCTGTGGTTGTAAAACGTTTCTCCTGATTGTTCTCCTTGGTCTCTTACTGTTCATCCCTCAAAAGGCTGTGAGCTTAGGCATGTGATCCAACTTCTCAGTGCTGCCTGGTTTCAGCAGCTGCGGAGAGGGACCACACGTCGGTGGTCCACTTCTGAGGGCGTCAGGAGTTATAATCGTCTGTTTCTACAATGAATCAAAAGGGAGTGGAGTAAACTGGAGGCATCTTACTCCAACATCGCCACTAACACAGAGAAAGCAGCTATGCCAGGACGTGAGCCCCGATGTAAACCAGGAAATGAAGGCGGATGGATAGATTTCGCAGCCCAATACCTAGCGCTACAACATTTCATTTTCCTGAATCAACACATCGCGTAGAGTGATTGCGGGAGTACAACCACCCCACATTGCCTTTGACTTAAAGAAGCCTTCCCGTCGCTGTTTTATCTATTTCTGTTCGATCAGGAAGTTCCTCGCACATTAAGTGAAGGTCGGCTGCAAATGTCAGTCCCACTTGATAAAATCATCGGGACCTGAAAGGAATAGTAAGGTGCCGAAGCATGAAACCAATCCAGCACTTCCCACTCACTGAATCTTTGAAGGATCTCGAATGAATCTTTGTACAGTTCACGGCATTCGCCCACCAACCATTATCACTCCCTTTCCATTACCACAACTGTTCTTCACGTAGGGCACCTCAAAGCCTGGAAAGTTACTCGTCGAAAGGATTCACAACCAGCTGCAGCAGAAGTTGGACGCACCGATGGTCACTGAAAAGCACCGAGTGTCTGTCACTGTCAGTAGTCGCTGAAAGGATTAAAAAGGTTTTCTTCGCTTTACCGAACCTCAGGCTCACATCTGGTTTCAAACGGTAGTAGACGTGGATTGGACAGGAGTTCATTCATCATTCATTCGTTCCAGCACGATGGCAGTCATGACTAGTGCGCCACCTGGTCCAGTAGCTTTAAAATCTTTTTGGGTGAAGTGTGAGTTTGGATGCAGTTACCCTTGACGTAATGATCACAACTCCTTGTCCATACCCGAGTCTACTAACTTTCCTTGTTGGGTAACAGATCTAAGTAAAGGATGGAACAGTGATCCACCCTGAAGTCGAATCCTGCAATCGAGGGGTCGGGGGGTAAAGCTGGGCTGCCAACGTAGAGGAGGGAGTGCTTAAGACTTTGGTTGTGTGTCATATCCTCGTTGTGCTGCTTGGTCTGTTTGCTGCCGGGCCTGGGCCCATCGCTCGAGTGGCTTCAATGTCTTTCATCTCTTTCTCGATGAAGAGAAAGAGATTGAAGCCACGAGTGTGATGCTGCCCGTTTCAAGATTTCCGGACCAAAACGAATTGGCTTATGTTTATCATCTCAGTTTCCCCAGGCATCATTATCAACAGGAAGAAGAAGAGAGAAGAAAGGCACATTGTTCTGATGCACTTTGTGTTAAGAGGACGAGTGGAAAGTGAACGAGATTGAACTGACTTGACTGAAACGACGAAAGCGAAGAGATTGAACTGACTTGACTTAAATTGAATCCAATTAAGGGGCAGAATAATGCAGTGTTGTTGCCGATGTCTAGGCGCAAGGGCATGGTTCCAGAGCTACGATGATGTTCAAACCTGCGCCATTGTCCTCCTTTATCTGCAGGTGGGTTACGTGGTTCCTGACTCCATCCATTAGTGAGAGGTGGATTCAAGTTTTATGGGTACTGGGGAGATTCTAGCTCTCGCCGTTTTCCAAAGACTTGCAGATTTTGAGGCGTCTGGTGGATGGATCGGGCCCCAATTTGGTGTCTGACTGCGGTACAATGTCAGTTATTTAAGTAGGGCAGCAGATTCGTGTCTACTTCGTAGACGATCCTTAGGAGTACGTCTTGAGAGGTTTACAGAGAAGAAGATTGATTTCGGAAGTTGATATGCCAGGTGCTGTGCTCGTTGATTGGTTCGCTGGGTGCTTCATACACGGGAGTCCTGGTGGCCAATTTGACTCTTGCTCTGTTCGCCTTGGTGGCCATCGAAAGTCACAGTCAAGCCCTTGGGAGAGCGTATGCAGGGCTGTTAGCTTTTGCGCTCGTCATTGACATTGCCTGGTTCATTCTCTTCACTCACGAAATCAGGTAAATTTCTTGACCATTGAGGAGCAAATGGGCGTCTATAATTAACACTTCCACTATGTGTTTTCTCTCCAGAAGCCCTGAATGCGTTCCTAACTGAAGCTCAACTATGATGTCGATTTGGATTCTTAGGCTTACCTGTGGTTGGCTTCGTTGTTGTTTTCCAGTTTTGTTTAATTGGGTATCAAAATTATGGACATTTCAGCATGTTTGAGCTCTTGAAAGTTCCCTCAATACCTGAATGCCTCAGCTTTGACCTTCTTTATCAAATTGACGTAGTAGGTCTAAATGAATTCTTGAAGATACCAGTTACTCCAGGCTATATTGTTCTTCTAGGTTGTATGATGTTCTTTGGGGTTATTTAATGGACTCAGGTAACGTCCACTTAAGGATCTTTTACTCAAACCTTCTTATTGGCTGGTAAATCACGGTCATAAAACGAACGCATTTCGCTTCGTGTTAATAACCACCTTCCAGTCAATATCTATTAAGCTTGTAACTTCGATGGGGACCGCAATTCGTATCTTCGACACCAATTATCATCATATGGTCAATTGCGTCGCTGACCGTTTTGAAATGTTACAGGCATGTCAACTGAAATGAAATATGTTTTCTCTCCGTTGTTGCATGTGCAGACAAAAGGAGGAGGACTCAACCTTTGGTCGGTTTTCCATATTTTCACTCAAACTTGTCTTTTGGATGCAAGTGACTGGGTTCACTGTGCGTTTCCTTTCTGGTTTCTTGTGGCTGCAAATGTATCGTCTCGGTGTAGCAGCAGACAATTCAGCCATGTACCAACCAGTGGATTTTGACGGACGAATTGCTACGTTTGGGTTGACACAGCACGAGGCACCTTCACCTTCTCATTCTAACTCCACGAGTGACGAAGTTCTAGGTGGCTCCATTTACAATCCAGCTGCCTATTCATCCCTCTTCCAGCACACAGAAGAGCCTTACTTTGGTGTCGAGGTATAGTCCTATTCTTCACGATTTACGGCTTCGTACAAGTTTAGATTGAAGATAAGGTTTGCCATTTCCGCTGCTAGTACTATCTCGATGTTTACACCCTGAATTGAGGTGAAGGAATCAACGCCTATATGAGTTGCTGGACTCCGTAAAAGTATTCTCAACTCTTGGATTACGTCATAAGCATCAAGGAAGCAGTAGAACAGGGTAGTATCAATACTATAATCGGAGAAGAATAAGTAGGTGTATTTAGTTCTTACCACAAAAGATGTTGTAAATAGTCTTTAGTGCGTTCTCGCAGTTGGCCTAGGTGACATTCCTGTTACTTTGGAATATAATGTATGCAGCGTCAACTCTGAATTTGGAAAAGTTAGATCTTTCTTCCTGAGTCCATTTTGATTCCCGATTTTCTCAACCTCGATCAGGAGACTTGACGACTACTCCATTCTACCGTCAGATACTACATCTTGGATTTCAGTAATGTGGTGTTCTTATCAATAGTTCTGGTTGGTGGACTTTGGATAAGCTACTTGGAACTATGGATTCTCACCTAGCTCAGTTTAAAACGACAATAGGTCGTGTTTGGATGTCCGTAGTCTTTCTCATCTCACTGGCTGCAACTGTCTCTATCGATTCTCGCTTAAAGGATTGAGTATTCAAGCTATACCACGGTTTGCTACTCAATTACATCTAACTTGAGGGTGAAGAATCTGAATCTTTGTTGAGCGTGTGAAGACGGAGTGCTCTTTGGTTGAGAACATCCCAGACGTCAGTCACCCTTGGAAGTCAGGTTTACCGTGAAAAAAAGTGAAAATAAAAGCAGGAGATGCACACCAATAGGTGGGGTCAAGCAGATTGTGTAGTTTTGTTTGACATATCATAAACCTTAGATTCTGCTGGCAGGTCATTTCCTTCTTTCAAGGTCACAATACCCTTTAGTGATACCAGCTACTTGCTCTAAGCGGCCTGTATTGACGCTCCTGTCCACAAACTCTCGTGTTGAAATTTATTTCTTGGTCTGAAGGGTCAGAAGGAAGCCGATTTATTTAATGGAGCAGATTTTGTTCGACAATATCAGCCTCCGGACATTGTTGTGACTCGCATGAAGGTGAAGTTTTCATTGTCAGTCGTACATTAGTTCGATTACGCTCAGAGTATGCTGGTTCCAGAAACATTTGGGCAAATTTTAGTGACGTGATTTCTTGGCACCTTCCGGAATTTGCATGGTAATATTTTCTAACCTGTATTTGCTCGTCCGCGCAGGTGGGGAAGCAGAGTAGGAGTAGTGGGGTCACATAAGGTGCGACTTGGTATTCAAACTACTCCTTTTCTGCTCAAAGGAAAGTCTACATGTTGCCGGTAGACATCAGTTTTCAGGGACCTAGTTGACATTTAAGAACTGGAGATCAACTTCACCCGGTAATGCAGATTGCCTTCTTCCGAGGACAGGTGATCGTGCAAGCAAGCAAGCATTGAGGCTGCATCGTGGATTGGTGTTACCATCACCCTAATTCTTGGTGTCTGGTTCTTTCACAGAGCCGAGTTACGATTTGGTCTCATTGATCTGGGTCTTGGGTCTCTGGCTCATTGTTTGAAGAACAAGCGGGCTCCTGATGAAATTGCACCGTGAAGACGAAAGAGTTAAACCCATCCCACATGCTAAGAGTTGGCCATGTTTTCATGGCGTAAATGGGAGGATGATTATCTTCTGCAACTTGACGGAACAAGGAGGAATGCGTCAAGGACTGGGGATGTTTAATAGTAAAGTGTTGGTAAAGCTTGTATTTCTTGACGGAGAACAGCTACACATTGGCGGCCATTTGATTGGTTCTAATTTGATTTCAAGGCATAGAGTAGCGGTGAACCAAGGACCTTCTGTCAAAGCGTCTGAAGAGAACACTGCCGAGGGCATGCAGATGATCATTTCAATCACAGAGACACACCAAGGTGATGTTTGAGCATAAAGATGCCGCCGATGAGCTCAGGTTATCTCAAGGAGCACAAAAACTTATTGGGGACATGAGATCTTCAGCACCCACTCACCAGTATTGTGGTGTTCACCTACTCAAATATGTATTCATTCAGTAGATCGAGATTTGCTGCAGCAGCACATCTCCCCCTTGCACTAGTGTCTCGAAGAAATTTGGCGCTGTAGAAACTAGTGGTAGAAATTCGAGAACTTGGGGTTTAAGTTTGTACATCATCCGCTATCAATTCAAGAATAAAGTCTAGACAGGTGGTACATCGTATGTACCAACTCTCGGCTGTAAAGATCGACCACTCCATCCTACTAACAAACTTGTCAAGATAATTTTGTCCGGTGGGGTCAAACTTTCCTTCCACCTCCAACACCAGAGGTCAAACAACAGCCATCAACATTCTACCAAATGCTTTAAGGTGAAACTCTCACCCACCTCTCACGAGAGATTGTCATGGGGTTTGAAGCCTTCACTCAACGGTCTTGCATGGAGAAAGAAAACAGCATTAATCTTTCTTACATAACGTTCAGTTTGCTGACAACCAGCTTAGTATAAATAGACTTGAATTTCCATCATGTTGTTCGAGTAAGTTTTGAGTACTGCATCCTTGAACCTCTGAAGGAAGATTCACATGGTAATCACTAGACACTTCTTCGAAGTGTTTATCCACTTCCGTAACTGACTTCGAATTCTTGGCGGCTGGCTTGAGAAGTGAGAAGTGAGAATGGGCACAGACAGAAAACGTGTAGAGCGAATTACTTCGTTCAGAGAAGTCATTTCTACGATGAAATGGACAGAGAGATTCACAGCATTGACAGAAACACGGAGATTGGATTTACCGATGTTTGGAAAGAGAGGTCCGCCTGTGAACATTCTCGTCGTAAAACATCTACCTGCAAGTCCTCTAAATTAGGACGATACTCTCTTCTTATGAGATAACATGTCATGACATTTTCCTTCGGACAAACTTCTCTTAACTTGCTGATGATATCAAGACATATGTGGGTCACGTCATAAATCGGGGGAGCCGTGAACGATGAGCCATTTGAAAAGCGATGCAGAATCGCTTTTCAAATGCGAAGATTCGGAAGGAAGTGCTGGGTTCCTTGATGCTCCACAGATTTCATGCGTCTTGGTAGACAAGCTATTTGAAGCTACAGTGCCTGACCAGGATGGATCAATCAGCCATAATTCTGGTCTTTAAGTTTAGCATTAGTGAAATGAACACAGGTGTACTCTGAATACATTGAATAGAAATATGACAATGAAGAGTAGTCAACAGCAGTATTCTTTGGCTTCGGACTATGAGTCCTTCGTGCTCTGTGGAGCCAAGACATGAATATTTAACATTCCTAACACTCTATGTCAACCATCGATATCGCAAGCACATCCTTTAGCATTCTCAAGTTGAGTGACATAAATAATATCCATACGAAAGACGGGCACAAATGGTCAATAAGGTACCATTCATACTTGACCGAGATTACTATTCCTCAATAGTTCTGTGAAATTTTCTGTAGCTTCTCACTGGTGGATGCTCGCTCTAATGTATATAGCTGAATGATTGAAGAGAAAGGAAAGTTTGATGAAATGCAGAATATATTGAATTTTTATTTTTGATGTGATTATTACCGAATATGTGGATAGAAAAGTAAACCAAACAACTAGAAGCTGGAAGATAATCTGCTCTCTACATGTGCACGATGAAATTAGTTAATATTGTTGAAGTTAAAAAGAACGCTCCATTAACATGGTCAATACTATATAATTTCATGTTCAGGTATTTGCTCATTGAAAATAACTTAAATCGTAAAAAATTATAAATTAGTTTATAGAGGCCAGGTTTTGATTTTTTGTGACTCCCAATGGAATCCATGGACGAAAAATTAGATGGCTCATAAGATTGATTTAATTTATATCTAGCTTGAGAACAGTTTATAGAGAAAACAATTGGAGATAGAAATTCGTGAAACACTTAAAGTAAATTATGACACTCCTTACCCTGTCCACTATTATAATACAGCAATGTAGTTTGTGTAATGGAATATAGAACCTGTTGTAAACAACCCCATTCTCACCTCCTAGTGGACTAAATTTGGCAATATATGGTAAAGGAAGAGATCGTCATTACTATCACTATCAATTATATGGAAAGGCAGGCATGCAAAATTTTACATACAGGGGTGAGCATAATATTTATAATCTATTCGTACAATAAATTGTGAGTGTAAGCTAGTGAGAGTGTATTATGATTTAGTAATTGCTTGAATTGTTAGTGTAAAGGACATGAAATGTTTGAGGCTTGTAAACTGAAGACCTTACCCTAAGAGCGAGTGAATGAAAATTGTGATTAACCTTGCTTGCTCTATATCAGCATGAGTCTTTCAAACACAAGCAAAACGGATATCAAATTTCATGAAGTTTTTCACGGGATGACTGTAGATATAGGGGAAAAAGAATTTGTGAATTGAATTATGTGAACTCAAAAAATTAGCATCAATTTTTCTGGTCACGTCAAGAAGAAAATACATCAAAAGTGGACAGTTATTTCGTGATTAATGTAAAGGTAGTACGAAACTTAAAAATTATGAATCTTTGAACCAATTTAGTTGGTAATTATGTCCCCTTTTAATTTTGTATACTATCTTTTAGTTCTCTCCTTGTTAGAAGTTGCATTCTATGGTTTACTTCCTTCCTTCTTTCTCATATCTAGAATTGATTTCTTTAGTTTTTATGCCATATTTGAGAATTGGTGTTCTATTGTAGTTTCATGCAGTGCACTCCCTCCTTTCCTTTTACTACTCTAGTTCCCATAAATAGGTGGATTTCAAAAAAGAAATGGTTAAAACTCTAGTAGATGTTTGTATATGCTCATCTATGTTGGTATGTGCTTGCATGAGCGTTGAGGGTATATAATTGTGTGTGCTTGTCTATAATAAATTTGATTTGAAGAAGCGAGTATGCACTGGGATTGTTGTTGGTCTACACTTATAAATTGGCGTCTTCAATTCATGGCGCCTTGTGTCCCACAGAGTTTCTTACGCCATGCAAGCATCAGAGAAGAGCGATGTACAGTTCCGGCGTTGTGCTCCTCGAGCTTATCACTGGCAAAGGATCTACGGATCAGAAGTTTCTGGGTGGAATTGATATTGTGGCTTGGGTTAGATCATGGATTACGGAGAAGAAGCACTTAAACCAGATTCTACATCCTAGACTCACCACTCCCAGTGCCTCTACTCTGATAGAGATTCTTCTCCTTCTTAAGACTGCCTTGCAGTGCACTAATTCTGCCCCAGGGGAGAGGCCCCCGATGCGAGAGAACGTGATCAAACTTTTACATGGTAGAGACGGAGTACTGGATAGCTCTTGGGCAGATGCAGGAGATGCAGGCGTTCAGGCTTTGACGGGGTAGATATCTTTAGCAAGTGGGACTGTGTTGAGATACCCACTGCATCTGTTACCAATCCTTAGTAAAAAAGTGTGATTGTTCACTCGTATGTCCAGAGAATGTTGACGCCTTCAAAATGGGTAATGATGCCGTTCGTGTCACCCTGCGTCCAGTGACCCTCGCTGCTATGGCACACTGGCAGATTTGTTCGCAATGATGCTATTGAAGAATTGTAATCCCTGGAGTTGATATCGTGACTAACTGATCAAAAGAAGGTACAATTTGAACCTATTCCTAAATTTCAAAACAGTGGATTCTCAGACTAGATTCCAGACCTCAGAACGCTGCAAGTTCTTCATCAATTTTTGTACCAGTCGCGTATCCTTTTCCAAAGAATTCGCTTTATGAATTGTTTCATAACTGGGAACAGTCATTCCATGCTCAAAATGAAGTTCTCCTATGACAACACCCTTTCCTGGATAGTGTCTATAGTCTTGTTGCTACAGAGTTCTACCTCCCAATAGTGACATACACTGGTACCTCGGCTTAATGTCACTATTGCGAGGAGGTCACTATTAGGGGGAATCGTGCGCAACCGATGTGACTGTGTGCACATCCTATCTTCTCTACCTTGGTTTATAATAGATCCTTAAAAATCTGTACTCTTCGTATTGCCTAATCTGAAGAAGCACACACGAATGGATCTAGAAACAAAGATTGCTGTTCTGCAATTTTTGGAACAACCGGGCATTACAGGAGAAAGCTGCTGAGAAGTTCGGTGTTGCTCACCCGATGATAACTAAGATTACAAAGCAGATCATCTTAGATGCATGGTCATTTCCGAATACTTACCTTGCCAAGGAAAAGTTAGCACTCACTCCTAGAGTGTCTATGCTGACTGAAATGGTGCATCAATGGCACATGCGAGTTAAAATCAACGCTCCAGACCTCAATGTTACCGGTGAAGTTTTGAAAAGCAAAGCATTGTTCTTTCGCGACAAGATTCTAGATGTTTACACTAAGAACCTTACATCTACTGACATCATTGCGTTAAAGGCATTTGTTGCTTCAAATGGGTGGCTCTAGAAATATTTCAAGAAATTTGGCACATCAAGTAGAAGAAGGTGTGGTGAGCATAGTTCAGTATGTCCAACAGAGATCGAAAGGCAGTTGCAAGAGATCCGATAAATCTTAAAAAATGTCCCACTCAAGAGCATCTTGAATGTGGATAAATCTGCTCTTCAGCATTGCACTACATCACTCCCATAGTGTCTATGCTGACTGAAATGGTGCATCAATGGCACATGTGAGTTGAAATTGACACTCCCGACCTCAATGTTACCGGTGAAGTTTTGAAAAGCAAACCATTGTTCTTTTGCGACAAGACTCTAGATGTTTACATTGAGGTTCTTACATCTATTGACATCATTGCGTTAAAGGCATTCGTTGCTTCAAATGGGTAGCTTGAGAAATGTTTGAAGTGAGTTGTCACATCAAGTAGAAGAAGGTGTGGCGAACATAGTTCATTATGTTCAACAGAGATTGAAAGGCGGTTGCAGGAGATCAGTGAAATCTTAAAAGATGTCCCACTCAAGAGCATCTTGAATGTGGACAAATCTGCTCTTCAGCATTGCAGGACATTGTCGTGGTCATATTGCACTGCAAATAGTGATGGCCGAGGTGTCAAACGCTCAAAGGAACGCATAACGGTGACTCCAATTGTGAGTGCAATGGGGGAAAATTTTACAGTTCAAATCATTGGTAAAAGTGCTCGACCTCGTGCCCTAAAGAATTGGCGGACATCAACCAGACGTATGGTGTTCAATATGATTTTCAGTCCAAGGTGTGGCAAGATACATCTTCCTATATGCACTTTTTACACAGAATCAACCCCATTGCAAAAAGTCGATCATGCACACTTTACATTCTATAGGACAATTGTTCGTCACATATCGCAGCAGCAAAGATTCTTGATCCTTGTGGCTCAATTGATTCCAATTTCAAATTCAAAAATCTTGTTCTCATTTTCTTTCCGTCCAATGCAACGAGCAATTGTCAACCACTTGACCAAGGCATAATTCGTTTGTTTAAGGCCGCCTTTCATCGCTGTCAGCTCAGTCATCTGCTTGCTGAATACGAGAGTTGGCGCTGCAGCGATCCATTACCTTGTGCTAAGTTTCCAATTAGCAATCATACTCACATGCAAAACGTGCTTTTTTGTGTGAAAACTTTTTGTGTACTTATGAGTCAATCAACTCCAACCTTATTTGTCATTGCTGTGTCAAAGCCAACTGTCTTCCAACCATGTCCAATGTCACTCTCAATCAAGACATCGACCAAAGGACTACAACATCTTGCAGAACGGATGATGCTGTTGAACAGCTGATGTCAGTTCTTGCTGACGTGCATTGGGAGTTGATGGCAACGACCTCAATCAAATTGTTGATGAACTCTTGAAACTGGACAAAAATAATCTTACTGGGTGATGACAGCGTGGACGATGATGATATTGTTCTCAACGTTCTCATCAACAACAATATAATACAGGTTCCTCAAGACGACGAGGTAGACAATGATGATGTCCGTCCGGTGGTTCACATTTCGAATGCAAATTCAGCAATTAAAGCTTTATTGGATTTTCTCCCGTGTGATTCAACAGTGTCGAGCGAGCTTCGGGATCAGGCGATAACTATCCTTAATTGCATCCGGCGCCCATTGCTTGTGAATTAGAGAACTGATCGAATCGAGGTATGAGGCAGTCTACGGTTAAAGACTTTTCCGCTCCTTTGCGGATAGACTAGACACATTAGAGGCTTTTTCCAAGTTCAGAACTGTTATTCAAGACCATTATAATGTCACTGTTGAATAAAATTCATGGTTGTAAAACAATAGTTCTGCCACTTTTTGTCACTGTTGAGAGGAGGTTACTCATAAGAGATGTCACTATCGGGAGGTAGAACTCTGTATTAGAGTAAATGATATTCTCAACACCTTTTGAATGAACTAGTGACATGAAGGTCAGAGATGGTTACCGGGCAAACAGCAAGAGGAAGTCTGAGTTCCATAGAATATAGAATAAACCTCTGAGTGCAGCTTGCATGCGGCATCATGTCACTCTTCCACTCCTGTCTTGCTAGATCAAAGATTAAATCGAGTAATTTACCATGAGTTCTAAACAATACAGTAACTCATAGTGGTAGACAACGGGTATTCCGGCAAATAATGCTATCGTAGAAAAACCTCTGTTACAACCCCCTTTGTTAATTAACCTCCCATTATGATAGTATGTCCCAAAGAGAGTAAGAGCAATCACCAACGAAAAACTTGCACGTGGGGGATTTATGCTGTTGCAGAGGAGAGAACTCACGTAGGTTCTGTTAAATTTCTAAAGTCTTGCATTTGGAAGTTTTCTTTCCACATAAAGTACAGTGACTAATATTAAATGGTATGCTCTCATTCATGTGCGAGTGTGCTTCAATTATTTACGTAGAATGAAATTGGTTGATTGCGTGCATCTGTTCAGAGGTTGCTGACAGTGTAAGAGACGGGGAAAAGGTCAATGCGCATGTGTGCTCTCAAGCACGGTTTACATCGTCGCCTTGGCAGCTCTCAGCTGGGGGGTGGGAACTTCAGCTTTGCTTTTGGCAATTGTTTCAAATTCTCCCAACTTGAGACAAAACAAAAGAAGCAGCCGCTAAGGTTCTCAGACTGCCACAAAGAAGTTTACACTAGGCAACTTCCGGGATGCAGTTAAATGACCACGGAAGCAAGGAGCGGAGTAACTGCCCTTCTTGACAGTTAGATCCATATCATCACTCTTGTTTAATGTGAAAAAGATGATGGGTATAGGAAACACGAACGATGAGAAGATCCTATCGTGCTTACAAGGATCAAACCAAGGGACTAGGCTCCACTAACAGAAATCTGTCCTTCTACGCCTAAGATGTCGAGAGTTATCGAGAGTACCAAAGAAGATCACCTAGTGTGACTGCTTTCTTATGCACTCATTGATCCTCGCTTTAAAACAATGGAGAAGTTTGAAGTAAACTACACAAAAGGAAATAGGAAAGTGAGAGGGATGCCACTATAGTCCCATATCGTAAACTCGCACTTAATCCATAATGAGCAGGTCAAACACCATATCCATCACTTCGTGTAATTCCAACGAGAAGAGAAAGAACTGATCTCAATTCAAAAGCTTATACCTTATCGGGTATACCTTTATCTTGTTTAATCACTGGATGTGATGAGTTCATAACTTCTTCATAAAGCCATCATAAGACTTTGTGTTGTTAATGCAAGTGTCTTGATTGTTCAAGGTATCATGTATCTAGTGCAGAAAAGGAAAATGAATCTGAATATTTTGTTCTACGTGCCAATCACAAAATGAATTCAGAGTTTAGACTACTAGAGTGTATGTCTATGCAAAGACATTTGTATGCTGTATCTCGTTGGAGACCCGTAGATTCTAACTTCTTGATTTCTACTTCCGACACCCAACCATCCACTTCAAACTTGAATTTCAGCTGTTCTAAATATCATACTGAGGTGTCATATGTTAGACTCTTGGAGCATGACGAGGCATCTTGGCCAAAATGCGTAGAAAATAGCAATTCAGGTCGTTGGAAACTTTTGTTACGAGAACATTAGTTTTGTATGTTACCTTGTTATTTTGTTATGTAAAATTTTAATTCTTTTTATTCATGGAGATGTTGTCATTCCAGTATTTTGGAATCCACTCTTGTACAACAGAATGAACAAATACTGAAATAAAAAACATTCCAGAGTAATTATGAATGGGATCCAGAACTGTCATGTAGAAAACATCACGATAAATATTCTTGACTGTCAACTACAGTAGTGGAAACTTCCCGTATATTTTATAAATGACAGAAAGTTTATTCATGAATTGAAAAACCTCTTATTATCCTTCCACTCCGTACTTCCCTTCTCGTCGAGTTGGGGTTCAGGCGGTTGCTTTTGACGCATCTGTAAGTAGAGTTCAAGATCAACTTTGAATGAGCTCCTACAAGAAAGAACACAAGGAAGACGAATGTGCAGTGAAAGGTCGTAAATGTAGAAGATCATTAAAAGAAATCAAAGTAAAACTCCTCTACCACATTGATATTGAAAATAGAGACCTGAACAAGATGGTTTCAATAGAACTCCGTAAAATGAATTCAAAGCAACAAAAGATAGATAAACCCCTATCCAAGATGCTGAACTAAAATCAGATTCTAAACTGTGATGAAATCTAACTTCAAAGTGAACCAACCAATCTCGTCACAGAATGGTCTCCAAGCTGAACTCAAATCAAATTCGCTCTAAACGAAACAAACAGAATCGAGTTCCCGTCAATAAAAGTTTCAATAACAAAAAACTGACGTTGAGGAAAATTAGAACGTGTATTAAGAAGCTTAACTCGAGTCAAATACATTTACAACCCCAAAAATGAAATGGTGTAAACCAAACCCAGAACTAGATCATCTGTATTCGGGAGGCTCTGGTTGAAAACCGGAGTCACATCTGAAACAGGAGGCATGGCGCTGTAACGTCCAATTCGCCCACCTGCTTCTAGTAGCTACAGTCGGCCCTTTTAAAACGCGAGGATTCGGAAGAAGGATCAGTTGGCGAGAGAATGCGGCAGACATGAATAACTGCACTATTCTGCAAAGATGAAGAACTGCAAGAAACCTTAATGTGCACTTGTAGGCGGTCATTTATTCCCTAGATATTGGAGTCTTTTCCATCTGAATATGCACTATACAGCGTCAGTGTAAAACGTTCCCAAGCATGCAATGACACTGGACGAAGATTGCACATGTAAAGTTTATCTCCGTGCCAACTATCCTCTTTCTATTGGGGTCCAGCCACATTCTACCTGTTTTGTCTCTCTTGTACGGCTTGACGTGGTCTTCCCATCCTTGTTGTGTTCTATGTGGTCGGCTTTTTTCTTTCTTGTGTTCTTTATGGTCGGCTTCACTCCCACTATCCTGTTTCCGAATCAAATGTAATCGACTCACTGTTTTCTTGCACTTGTAAGTTGCGAGATTCACGTTGGCAATCTTAGGGAGTTGCGAGAGGCGGCCTTGCCCTTGCACCCACGAGCAGAATAGAAACTTTGTGACAGTACGAGAAGCATGGAGATTCCCCAGCTGCTTTCCGCACTTCGGGGGCACGAATGGAGTCGTTCATACTTCCATGCAGCCTTACTGTACCATGCCAGGTTGACTGCTTCCTTCTTCTGGGAAAAGGTGACCGCTTCCTACTTCTTACGTTCAGTCTTTTGCTCATACTAGTGGGCTTCAATTATCATGTTACGGGGTACCCACAAAGATTCCTTAAAAAAGTCCATACAACATTTACCTGGTAAATTGTGTAAAATTTATGGGTTGTGTTGTGGAGTATTCCGTGGATTAAACTATAACCCGTAACAGGATGGTAAAACTAAACACCTTCCTGTTATAGGTTAATCCATAAACATTAATCAGGAGTGCTAATTTGAATTTCAAATATGAATATATGTTCCAATATGGCACTCTCGCACTCCGTCCCTTCGCTCAAAAGCAAAATTCATTATATGCATTCTCCTCTTTGTCCTCGAGACTATGCATATCGAAACTCACTACTCAAGACTCCTTACACTCACAATTCTCGGAGTCTAACAATTTATCGCATTTCTTTGCAAAAGTTGCAAAGAATTTTAAAGATTTTCAAGGAAAGATGCTCTGCAGTAGTGTTCCGCACCGACTCATAAGCAAAATTGCAAGGTGTATGCCAACATACATGTGGAATGCTACTTGACTTTCAATGAAGAAAGCACTTGAGGGTAATAGGTAGACAAATGAGTCGAGTGGAAAAGAAGAGATTGACATCGGGGATCACTTAATGAGATGTCGTGAGTTTGTTATGTAGGATATGTATTTGCAAGACCAATTTTATGCATTGCATAACACTGAATTTGTGGATAATTTTTAATGGATCTAGTTTCCTTTACACAAAACGGATGGACATTGCCTCTTTTCATGCGTTAGTAGATCGTATAGAAAATCATTTTGTGTTTGGATGTGTATCTTATGGCATTACCTCCTACAAATGCCAAACCCTTACGTGAGCCAACTTGCATGAGCAAAGGATATATTTGTGCACAATGGAAATGGAGTTAGTAATAGCAAGGGGATTGAATATTTGGGGAATTAGTGCAGTATCTATTACACATTTTACTTAGAGGGTCATTATAGCAATTTATCCAATCTTGGAAGGGAAGTGGAGTGTCTTTGCAACTAAAGGATGAGCAAGGATTTCCTGTATCTTTGCTCAAAAATGATTTCTTGTGTACTTGAGATTACTAGATGGATCACTCTTTCCTTTAACTTAGAGACTAGAGATTGATGAAGAAATTTATCAATAGGCAAAAATTTTATTCAATAAATTATAAATTAGTATGTGATAATAGAAGGAGGATAATTCACTTTGTAGGAGAGATGTCAAGATTGTGCTGCAATATGACAAGTTTGAGAAATTTCCGATTTGGTGGGAGTTGAATTGCAAAGGAGCATGCAACTATTTTGACAACAATCAAATGTCTTCTTGTGTATTCAAGGTATTTCCTATGAGACATGTGATAAAATCATTGAAACAAAAAAATAGTCAAGATAGGTGAGACTACAACCAATGTGTTCCACAAAACAAAGTGCACAACAAACACAAAATTGGGATATTGAAAGCTAGGTGGCATTTTTTAATGGAGATAAGAGTGCAATTAAATAGTCATAGGAAGAATACATATCTACTAAAATGGATCAGCTATTTTGATAGTTGGTAGAAAGAGGATTATGATTTTATAGCTAAGTTGGATACTTATTATAGAAAGAGAATTCCTTCCAAAACTGCAAGAAGAGAGAGTAAACTAGGCTAAAGATGATGCAAAATTGCCTTACATCCAACTGGTAACCAAGGAGATTTTTTGTCTAAAACATTATTAATGACAAATTATTTATTGCATTGTTTGTTTGTATGCCTGAGTGCGTTGGTATGCACTCTGCTCACACCGATACACACCCTATTGATGAGTCAGGTGCATAAGAGTGTGTTGAGGTAGTTCTATTATCGTGAATAAAATGTTTCATATATTTTTTCTCTTCATAGAAAAAAAAATGTACATAAATCATATATGTGCACAAAATCAGATATATGCACACATAAAGCATATTAAAAAGGGGTAGAAAAGAAATACATCCAATGTGAAAATCAACAGTTTTATAATGTAAAATTGATTAAAGAGATATAGAAATTAACTATGATGAATGGTCATCTTCAAAGAGCATACCCTCACCTTTGTTAAGTTCTTTTAATATCTTGAGAGCACACATAGTGCAAATATTTATAGAGTGAGGAGAAATTGGGATTACAAAAATAAGAAACACCATAGAATAGAGTAGGATAGAGACTCTTCCCCAATTTTTAAATTGGAGAAAGGAATGGATAGAGAGTTATTTAAATCAAAGAGGAGAGAGTGGAATAGGAAGGAATAGAGAGTGCAAAATCATTTTTATTGTACAATGGCAAACATTGAGCTCTACAAGAGAGTTTGAGACCATGTAAATATAGAAGAGAGTAGCAAAGGAGCCTATCCAATCTCTTTCCGTACCATCTTTGATCATATAATGTACATAAAATTAGGATAGATGGATAAAACTTAGATTAAAGAATCAATGAAGACAATCATGGAATTGGACCTTGATTTAATAGGGTTGAAATCTACAATATGATGTAGTATCTTCATCCAAATATGAGTGTAATTGCTTTGAATTCTTTGTTGGTTTGTCAAAATTTTCTTTTCTTGCCTTCTTTGTCTCCACCACACCTCACAAAATCCCATTATACTCCCAATTGCACCTTCCTAAAACTAGGGATTTGAGAGAGGTATGCTATAGAGTCTATTACGACCCCTTACCCATTGCATTCATCAAGCACAATTGGCACAAATGGGAGTTGGGGTGTGCCCATTGAGCACTTCCCAATGGCATAGCACAACTAGGGCGTGGTTTTCTAACACACCTTGGTGTTACCTAGTACCAAGATGCATTGGGTTGTGCTTGCCCAAAGCACCCCAACTGCCTCCACCTACCTATTTGTCTCCTTCCACTTTTTTTCCAATTGCAAACTAAATTGTAAACTTTCATTTTAGATTGCTCTATGTACAAAGTTTGCAAGGACTTGGAGAAAGGAACACCAATACAAGAAGAGTTCATGGAGTCCATTGAGTTTAACACTAAATCTGATCAAAGTGTCCTTTACACTTTCAAAGGGCAAGATAGTAGCATGAGGAGGTGAGGAGGATTTTATATTACCCATTGTGAGGAGCCACCACCATCATGTGAAACTTGAGAAAAAGAAAAAGAGAGAGAGAGAGAGAGAGAGAGAGAGAGAGAGAGAGAGAGAGAGAGAGAGAGAGAGAGAGAGAGAGAGAGAGAGAGAGAGAGAGAGAGAGAGAGAGAGAGAGGTAGACTATGTGGAGAAAAAACATCTTCTTTATGAGAGTGAGAGTAGTCTGGCTAAGAAGGAGGAACTCTTTAGGACCACACAATGGACCAACACACATAACCTAGTTGAGTGACATATTATAATAAGGGAGAGAGAGATGTAGGTAGAGGAATGGAGGAAGTAAGAGGAGATTTATGCAAGAGAGTTTAGTATTACTAAGAGTATGCTTAGATAAGTCTTTGGTGAGCTACATGAGACTAGGGCTTCGATTTCCTACATTACATAGGATGTTGGGACCTATATAGGAATAGAGATGCACTCATGGGATACATATTATTTGTAGAGAGATACAGACTCATGCTACACAAATTTTTTGGGTAGACTTAATAGAAAACTTGGTGAGATTACACCCAAGATAGACATGGTGCATATGATACCTACAAGAGGTTCATGTGGTCACTCACCCCCACATTCTATTGGAGATATGGATACAAAGTTATAGTTGCTGAGGGGATGATGATGAGTTTGAGAGATGAGATTTCTAGGCTTGATGATATGAGGTAGAGGATGGCCTTATCCAAGCAATTCATTCCTCATATCCTTATTTGCGGGATTTGCACCAAAAGATCCGAGTTGAGGATCTTTGATATCTATGCTTTGGACATATGGATACAAAGTTATAGTTGTTGAGTGGATGATGATGAGTTTGAAAGATGAGATCTCTAGGATTGATGATATGAGGTAGAGGATGGCCTTATCCAAGCAATTCATTCCTCATATCCTTATTTGTGGGATCTACACCAAAAGATCCTAGTTTAGGATCTTTGATATCTAGTGTACATTATATGGGATAACAATCTTCTCTTCACTCAAAGGTATGAATTGATTCATTGATTTGGATGGACTTCAAAAATTACTCATATCTCAAAGGTATCTCAGCCAAAGGTTAGACATTTCTTTTCATATTATGTGTTCTTTTCTGGACAAATAGTGCAAAGACCAAGTTGTTACACCTCCTTCAGTCCATGTAGGATGAATTTTCCCTCATAGATGGAGTACATTTTGTGTGCCTTATAGGCTTTTTACCTAGGGGAATTGCATAGACAATCCATGGAGAGGTTATGTGATTAGACCTTATTTTTCTTTTCATGATTGTTTTCTCTCAATTCAAGATGTTTTTATAATTGATAGTGCAATAGGTCCATATTGTGAGAACCATACCCACGATGCTATCCCCCCTCTTAGATTTACTCCTTAGAGAAGTGGATATCACAATTCATCACAAGCCCTCTTGTTAGCTCCTTTAGAGAGATTTGGAACTTTTTACTCTTCTATTGACTTTTGTACCAAGGAGTAGATATTATAATGAGGATCTATGTGAAGGTTTAGCCAAATTCTTTTAGGATCCACCTTTGTATCCCTTTGAGAGGTAATCTATATGGTGTTTTAGTATAGTGTTTACTACTTCCTTATTTCTACACTTTGATGATCTACTATAACACCTTAGCCATAGAGATGATCTTGTCCCTTAGACTACATATGGAGTGATTATCACTCTTCACTTTACATTTCTTTAATCTATATATATAGCATTTTTTCAGCATAGATTGCAATTTTCCCACTAAAATTATCATTGCTGTCCAATATAGACTATTGCTTTCTTAACATTCAAAATGAAACTAAAAACTTCGGGATAGCATTAAAGACTACTTATGAAAAATTTGAAAGACAACATAAGGAAGACACACCAAAATGTTATATATTAGTCAAGATCGTAGAAGATAAAGTTATTACAACTCAAATCCACTAGGAAAGTATTGCTCGTCATTGTTTGTAATGGAATTATAGTAGTTTGGTAGTGGAATTTAGCGTCACCATTATAACTATCATATGGATAGGCATCTATTTGTGACAATAAGTTCTTTTTATCTCCTTCATTGTCTCCTCCTTAATGAATTCTTTGGTCTTTGATTCTCTATCTTCCTCTCTTTCATAGTCTCCTCTTGAATTCCTCTTTGGTTGGGATTCTGCGTCTTCTTTCAATCTCTACTTCTGTTGAATTTCTCTCTTTCTATATCAACATCTCAAGAATATTTGTTTGCATTTGGTACCTCCTAAGCCGGACAGTCCATTCTCTTCTTAGAAGAAAGTGGTTTGTCGGGCTTAGAAGGTATATATTCTTCTTCTAGCTTGAGCATGAAAGGGATACTTGTAAAAGGATAATTTTTCATGGTCCCTAACAAAAGGGAGTACTCTCCAAATTCATTATCTTCCTTTATTGGAACTCTTGATGTCATCCCATGTTCTTCACCTTGGTTCACCAATTCATTCTTCTTTTATCTCTTTTTAATTTCCTCACCTCCAATTTGTTCAACTTGGCCAATAGATTCACCAATATCTATTTCTGGCTAAAGGGAAATGTTTTCTTTGCATCTAAACATAACATCTATTTTGTTACAATAAGGACACAAACATAACATTCATTTTGTCAAAATAAATATACAAATGATTTAATGAGTCATCTATGGTCTCTATCCTCGTCCCAACTCCTCCTTGGTGAGGTCTTCCCTTGTCTATTTGTCCTTTGTGCATAGTGACAAGAGACCATCTTGAATCTATTCGTCTCTCCATGGAAACTTTGCTTTGCTTTCCCTTCCTTCAATGGAAACTTTGTTCCCCACCAAGGGGATACTCAAAGGCTTAAGAAATCCACTTATCTATAATGGAGTGGAAACGGGAACAGAAACTGGAGGAGAAAGAATACCAAAGGTATACTCAAAAGCTTAAGAAATCCACTTATCCATAATGGAGTGGAAACGAGGGTAGAAACCGGAGGAGAAAGAATTGGAGGAACGGATCTAGGAAGCCAGGCAATAGATAAAGACCCAATGATTGGAGAATGAGGATCAACCATATTCAACCGACTCTAAAACACCACAACTCGAAGAGCTCAATATATGCACCCAAAAAATAATCGCTAGTGGAGGGATCTATGGAATTGAATGAAGAAACAAAAAACAATAAATCAAATGTATTTGACCGCAATCATTGACCCCACTTCTTCTGCCTGAAGTCATCCCTAAAATAGATAATTGAAACCCCCTATTGTATACCGTATCCCTCTTTCCTCCATCAAAAACCAACACTGCTCAATTGAATGCCCCAGGATGAAAGCTCCATTGCTGCGTGTTTGCTTTCGAGAAGTATTGGTCTTTGGCTAAGTGCTGCACATAAGGCTCTTAACTAGAGAATGCGATAGACACAGATAGACTTGACAGACCGGCCATGTGCCACATGGTCTGCTTTAACATCCGTGATGGTAGTCGGTGGAGACTGACCACGTGCCGGCAACCAATGACCTCGTTAGGGACAATCTGACGTGTTGTAAAATCTAGTGCCACGTAGACTGACGCGCCAGTCAAGGCTGCAAAGGGGTCTACCTCTGGGGAATAGATGAGTTTACTGATTTTGCTTTGCGTCCCTTTGCGCCATTTTTCTAGACGTAGACTTTCATGAATTTGATTTCTTAGATTTCCATGATAAGAGAGAAGGCGACCGTTTGTGATAACAAGGAGGATGGCAAGACGCCATCAGGCCACTAGATTTCCATGATAGTAAGGGTTGCAATTGGCACTTACGGAAGTCCGAAACGATTTCGTACAATAATTTGAGGGGATCTCATCATATTTTACGTGGTATGTATCGCGGTGACGCATGAAACTCCACGGAACTCAGATCATGCTGTAAATTGCGCTACTCTTCCTGAATCCTCGGAAATATTCCTAACTTTACTTGTTTCACTACTTCACTCAATGCAAGTGCGTGTGATCATAACGGACTATCTCGTAAATTTCTCCGATAGTGCCTTCATTTCACTTCGTAAAATCTGCATTTGCAACCCCCTCTTGTGTTCAATTTGCGTCGGCTCTGGCCTTAGTGGGCGTGGGAACGGGATCTGCTCTCATTGCACATATACTCGCGTTCTGCAACTATTGAGGTCGCATTCAGAAAGGTTCTAGGGATTCGGGCGGAAACCACAACTTCGTTAGTGTTGCCTACTACCTGCCTCGAGTTTCCTACATCAGGTTAAGTAACCCGTGGTCTAATCCAAGTTCAGTAGTGTTCAAGTAAAGGCAATGAAAGAAGATAACGATGCAAAGCCAAATGCTTAGTTCTTTCACTCAAGATTCACACTGGACTTTCGATATGATATCGATGATGAATTAACTCTGGAAGAAACAGTTCAGCTGAAATTAAACACGGTAGTTTGTGGCCAATTATCTTTAGTTAACTAAAATGGGGCAATGTTACACTCCCCTCTTTGACTACAATGCTGAGAAAATGTAAGTACCCTTTTTGCTTATTTCCAAAATGTGTAGCACTACAAAACTTGACGTGAAATCACCACAGTTCCCTTCTCCCCTTTTGTGTCTCTTTTGAAGGTGGTGAACATTCCCAAAAATAATCCATATTACTTGTCAACTCAACACAGTAATACCTACACGTTGACCGCAGTTTCTAGTTGACCTATTCCTTCCATACGAAAGAAAGACCAGATGAAAATTTTTCTAAAAAGTTTTCTTTGGGAAAAGAAACCCTCAAAAGGGATGGATAGGAGACGTGCTTGAGAACGAAGAAAACTGGCTCAAAAGGTAAGAAAAAGATCTAGGGAGCTGTATGGAGAAGTCAAATGATAGGGCCCACGACAATTTTGCGAGTGGCAGTGCGACGCCATACAACCCCCAATCTATAATCGATTCCTCGAGTGATAAAAATTGCCACCACAACCACATCGTTATTGTTGCCTAGGGACCCCACCCACATCTGGCAGATTTATCATCATTCCTTCCTTCCTTGTAGATCCTGTAGATGAGGGACAGTACTAACTGCACTACCACATGTTCGGGAGAGACTCGTCCTTTGATCCTATTATTGCCTTTCTATGAGATAAGGATCTTGACTAAGAAGGATGAACACCTAGGCATTTACATACTCTTTTTATTTGTAATGGACTCAGGTGCACAAGAGTTGACTAACACATGAGGAATATCATGCTTTTTTCTCTGTTACACGGTTTGTTGTCAGAGTTGGTGTATTAAACTTATTATGTGGTATGATCCCATAGATTTGTTGCAAAAGCAGAACAAAACTGTTGACAAGAGATTTGATCATGTAGGCTCATTTATAGATAACATTTCAACCTTATCAGTTGACTGAGAATTTCTTTAGTTATTTCCACCAGTTGGATGCACAAAGATTGGGCACTTAAGGGTGGTCTTCGTTGGATAAAAGAGGAAAAAGAATTCAGCAATTAAGAATTTCAGCAAGAGTACTGGTTAAATGGCGAGCAAGTAGTTAAAGCAGAAACTTTTGACTGTTCATTGGATGCAAATGCACCACTCAAGTGATTGAATCTCATTTTTAAACTATTAGATTAAGAGTAAGAGAACTACTTATCACATAGGTGATTGAGCCTCATCTACTAGGTATAAGAATAAGTATGGTTTAGAAACACCTGCATGCATCCAAATAATTGCATTGGCAAAGTTGCATTTTAGGAATCTGGACAAATGTTGCGGTCAATGAAGACAACTCTACGAGGGAAGATGATTAGAATCATTTAGGCGAAAATGATTATACACTCACTTACCGAATAGATTAATGTGGGTGAGATAGATGCCTTTCCTTATCAAGCCTTCTATATTATATATGGTCCGCATGGGAGAGAGTAGCGAAAATGAACGTTTGGAGGTGACCTTTCTCCTGAACTTTTGTGTTAAAAAAGGGAGTCAACCCTGGTATTTGGGAGATGGATTTTATAGTTAGATAATGTACACTTTGGTATATGGTATATGATGTATGCTTGTTTTTAATCAAGTAGGTGGTCTGCTCTGGCTTTAACATTGCAATCAAAGCCCCAATCATACTTTGCCTTAGTGGGTCTTTGTATTCAAAGTCTAATGGAAGCGTTCACCATTCCAAATGATTGACTTGGTCTAGTTTTCTCTCTCGTCCATTGAACGTCCAGGAATTTTCAGAATACTAGGGAACTACATCCATCAGATCTCTTAAAAAAAATGGAAACGCATTAAAATATAACATGTATTTACAACTTGTTGTGTCGAAATCGAAAATGAGACCCTAAGCTTATTATCTACAACAATGAAAAGCATAAGAGATGACATACAATTTGAAGATTGAAACTTCCTGAGTTTTCTCTAAATCTTTTCATGTCCTACAAGTATGGCAATTCTCCCCTCCCCTCCTTAAGAGCATCATCTCTCTAGCATGAATTTCTGTACCATTCCACACTTAATAGCCATGAAATAGGAGGCAATAGTTTGCCACTCCGTAGTACTACTTATTCATGTCACCTTGAGATCAACATGAGAAGGCATGCAAATACTTTATAGGAACAATGATTCCCATCCCTCCGTCCCGTCCACCGACTCAATCGGTGGCATTTCGCCATCACTAGAGGAGGATTCGGTCAAAAAGCTGAGGAGAGCTACCTCGTACCTGCTGTAGCAGTGCACCAGGCAGCAGATACCACATGAGGACGACCCAGTCAGAGACCGGTCAAGGACTCCTCGTGTGAACTAAGTACGCCCGATCAAGCGGTAAACGTGTCACCTACACGTGAATCAACTGTGACGGAAAGTCACAGCAAACATTTTGCTGACGACGTCGAATGACTGTTCATACCACTACAGTAATCCAGTACCGTTCAGCGCCAAGAGTCAAGAGTATCCCTCATATGATTAATTTCCTCTTTCTATTTAGCGTGATCAAGTCCACTATGAAAAGCTTATATTGTTTATGTTCAAAAAAGAATTCGAAAGAATCATTTTTCGTATGTAATTCACATTTTCGTTATCAAGTTAAATGAAAAGTTACCCATATGTATCTTACTTGCTCTTTACTGCAAGGGAAAGATCTGCTGTAAATAAAACTCCCGTTCAAGTGGATTGAATATTTCTCGTAGAATTATAAACGCATCACAAGCTTAAATTATTTCATAGACCTGAAAACTGATAAATGTGTATCTAATTCAGATTTATTGAAAGAAGACTCCAAAGGAATGTAAAAGGTTGAGATGAATAAATTTTACTCAAATGGAAATGAAAAAAAAAAGATTCTATGTAGAATTTATTTAAGTTGATTAGATAAGTTGATTATTAATTGATTATTTAAGTTGATTAAATATTAAAATTACTACGAAACTTCTTGTTTAGGAATCTTCTTCAGTTTACCATATCTCTAATTAATTGTTCCATGAGCTACTTTTTAGTTGTTTCTTTCTTTCTTCCACGTATATCCTCAACTTTGACCACTTTAGCAATCATTTTCAGTTTAGTCTCTCTTGTATTGTTAGTTATCTGAGCGGCTTCTTTGGTGTCTAGGGTAGACAATTGACTTCCAAGTTGACAAGAATATACACGAAATGGTGATCAGTCACTTGGGACGATTATTCTTATCATGATGTATTATATATTGTGTGTACCTTTTTAATCTAAGTGCAATAAGAAAATGTCGTAAGAAAACACCGAGATGTAAATTGCTATCTACATTATTTTTTTCAGGTTTGTTCATGTCTTTAATCTTTACTTTACTCTACCTCTGCTTTCTTCCCAACTAAGTTCGTACAAACAGATAAACTACAATTTCTCAAAGTCTAGTTTGTACTATCTAGTATAAGTCTTTTATGTGAAGATAAGTCAACTTGTAAAAGAGCGGAACAATGTGTATGTTAAATATATTAAATAGAAGGATAACGGGAAAGTCATCTATATAGTTGTAATATGACTCAACACTTTTGATGCAAAGTAAATCTATGCAACCACTCAATGACGAAAAGAAACACAATAGTGCGTTCCAATTGGCAAGTGGGGACGAAATCCCTACGTGCCAATTTGAAAATTGTTGTTACCGTATTTACTACGCCTTTCGATTCTAAAGGATGTGGTGGCTGAAAAGTTCCTAAACTATCCATAAAGTTTCCCGGGAATATTTCACAAGTATACAGTCACAAACCACTAATATTAAAACTTGTTAAAACTTGTTTTAGCAAGCAGAGCGAAGATATCTTTTATGGATAAGTAAAGAGTTTGAATGAAATGAATTAAGCTATTTAATAGCTAACGCCAATTGATCAGTGTCGGTACTCTAAGTAAACCATCTATTTCGATTTGTTTTTGTTCAGAGATTTTGTTCCTTTGTTCAGATGAATAGAAAATAGGAGAATTGAAATCTGAAATTTTACATGACTTGGCGATATAATAATAAATGTAGATTTTATCATTTTTATTATCCATGGAGTTTATTACTCCATTTATGGGTTTGATTTCCATGGATTTGCAGCGCTAGCTCAAAATGACTTCGTTTATATGCTGCATCTTTTGAACCTGGGACTGATTAAAATTCTAACGCCCGAATAGTTACAACTGATTCAAGTTCACTTTTCCTAATCCGTGACTAATCCAAATTAGAAATGAGATAAGTGAGGGTACCGACCCCTAAATACCCAGACTGGCGGTTTAATATCAATCCCATCTATACGACAAATTTAGCCACATTACCGCTTTATACCATCGGTTCTCTCAACAGTGCCCATGTGATGGATGACTTAATGCAGAAGAAAGAAGAAGGCAATGGAAAGCAGAGGAAGAAACGAAGCACAACATGGGTCCTCATGATGCAAAGGTTTGCATGCGTTGATGAAGCTCAGGGGACAGGGGAAAAGATTGATGGCTGACTTCTACCTGGAGAGGGAGAGGTGAGGTAAAATGAATGAATGAGGAGACTTTCAAGGTGAGTGGGGTGGTTTGTGGGAGTAATGGGGACAGTGCTGGACCAATAAGAAGTTAAGGAGGTATATACTTTGTCAAACTGGGATGAACGCGTGATTGTCGCCTCTTGTCCGTATGAGATCCCCATTAGATCCCTTGGCAATTGCGTTGTCGGATATTGGGTGGACTTTGCAATTTCCGACCCACCACTTTCCTACCGTATTACTGCTACTCGTCCAGTTGCATTATGTACACTGAGGTACTACAACTCATTGAGTGGTCAGTAAAGTGAGACTCCCATGTACGAGTAGGCTTCATGCTAATGAGAAAGGGTACTTTCTGCAGATCCTTCTTCGGGAGAATCCGAGGAATCGTATGCATTATGTTCCAGCAGCTGCAGCAGAAGAACGAAAGAAAGAAGCAGCAAATGGTAATGAGGAGTCGGCCTGAGACAGAGAGCATGTGAGTTTTCTTGTACGGAGGAGTGCAGATGGATAGCAAGATATGCGTGGGTTGCCACTCACAGATTGTGGGCCGAGCAGTTGGGAATTTCTATAGACCGAGGTTGGTATAGGATACTGGGAAGGAGGGCGGTCTGGACAGCGTGGGGGAAGCTGCTTGTCTGACATTACGCGCTGACCAGCAAAAGCCACTGTTGTAACTCGTTCGGCCAAGTGACCACATAGAAGATAACACTCTAGGATGGATCAGCTCTAAAGAGAGGCGGTTTCGAGATGAAATCTTGGGAAGTGTACATGTCTTGACTTTATGGACTACGCACGCAGAGGGATCTGGAGTCAGGAAATGCCTGAAGACACTATATTGGTCCAAGGAGAGGGGGTTTCAGTTATTCTTCCCTTCTGGAATGAACCACGAGGGCTTTCGAAGAGTAGCATAGTCGCAAAAGCCTTCGCGGTCTCGCTCTGAGAGTGAGTGTGAGCAGATGCGATTGTTCCAAGTCATGAAGGGAAGGTAGAGAGAGCCATGATATATAGAGTATCAGTGAGTTCTGTAAACGTGGGATTTAGTGCAAGTAGAAACACATTCTCTCTTGGATATTGTTCCGCAGGCAGTGATAGGAGAAACGCATTTTGAAGGACAGTCGGGATGAGATATGGTGTAACTTCATGAGGAAAGTAAGCGAAATACTTCGCTGAACAAGATATTGTCCGAAGAATCGCCTTGATCATGTCGGGTTTATTCCATATGTTGAGAGTAAGTCTGCTTTTTCCCCATATGGAATGGAGATTGATGGAAAGAAGTAGTTGTAGGTGAGTTTCTTGTAGTGGGAAGCAGCAGCAACAGGAGGGTCCTCAGGAGGAGGAGCGAGCGATGAAGAGTCTACGAGCACGATGGAGGATACGTCACTTGGTCACTGTAGAAGTTGCACTGGTAATGATGATACTTTCATGGGCTCAAGCACAACAGGGTACAAGTCTCGATGGTGACATGCAAGCTCTTGTGGAATTCCAGGCAGCCATTGTGGACGATTCAGTGCTTGGATGTCTCGCAGATTGGAACCAGTCTGTCTCCCCGTGCTTTTGGACAGGAGTAGTTTGCTCTATGGTGGGGAGTAGCAGCAACAACCGAGTCACAAGGCTCGACCTTCAAGATTGTGGCATGACAGGAGTTCTTTCACCTGCTATTGCCAAGCTCCCATACTTGGAGACGTTGACCCTTAGTGCCAACAATTTGTCGGGTCCCATTCCCCCAGAATTGGGCTCTCTCTCCAATCTGAAAGTACTCCTTATTGGTGATAATAGGTTCATCGGTGAAATACCCAAGAGTCTGACAAATTGCACAATGCTGGAAGAGCTGGGAGTGGCTGGTAATCAGCTCGAAGGTCCTCTTCCTCCATGGATTTCCAGTTTGACCCACCTTTATCTTCTGCATCTTATGGCGAACAGGTTCAATGGGTCTATACCTCTGGAATATGGCAGTCTCAGAAATATGTCCGAGATGTCTCTAAATGACAATATGCTGGAGGGAGGAATTCCTGCAACTTTTGGTGATCTTACAAACCTTACCATCCTCGAACTCCATGAGAATTCCCTCACTGGTCCAATCCCTCCAGAGCTGGGTAAGTGTACCAAGCTTGCCTTACTCAATCTTGTTGTGAATCATTTGAGTGGGGACATACCAGAAGAATTAGGCAACCTTACAGCATTGGAACTTCTACACCTTAACAATAACAACTTGTCTGGCGTCATTCCTACATCTTTTTCGAAACTTTCACAGCTAGTTGTTTTGGACCTGAGCGTTAACCAGCTGTCAGGACCCATTCCTCCTCTCGGTAACATGACTTCGCTTGAATACGTCTATTTGGATGACAACAAGTTCTCTGGTACTCTTCCTGATGAGCTGGGGAAACTCCACAACCTCGTGCACTTCTTTGCTTCCAACAATGGATTCCACGGCAGCATTCCTGACTTGAGCAACTGCCCCAACATGACAGATGTTGTTTTGTTCAAGAATCAGCTGAATGGCACTATCCATCCGTCCATTGGCAGACTCAGTAAATTAGTCACTTTCTTTGTTTACGAGAACCAGTTGACCGGGGAAATCCCTCCTGAGGTTGGGCAGTGTTCGAGTCTGGTCGGATTTGATGTGGACACCAACAACTTAACAGGAACCATCCCAAAGGAACTGGGAAATTTGACCAGCCTGGACTTCTTAAATTTCTACAGAAACCAGTTGACAGGAAATATTCCTCCTGAATTAGGGAACATGACGATGCTGACAACCCTTGTTCTGGCGGATAACCAACTCACAGGGACCATACCACCAGAGCTTGGCAACCTTGAACATCTTCAAAATTTTACTTTGTATCAAAATCACCTCACTGGAGGAATACCTTCGACACTGTCTAAGTGCAGGAACCTCACTGTAGTGAATTTTTCAGGGAACAAGCTGAGTGGAGCCATTGCTGGATTGGCTGTGCTGTCGCCGTGCAAGTTACTTATCATGGACTTATCCAATAACAGCCTGGAAGGACAAATTCCTTCACAATGGGGAGCATGTCCGGGGCTCAGAAGAGTTCGGCTGCACGGAAACAAGCTGAGCGGGTCTATTCCAAATACGTTTTCCAACTTCACAAAGCTTGAGCTGCTTGACCTTAGCGGTAATAATCTTGGGGGAAGGATACCAGTTCAGCTTTTTACGGGGAGTCCGGCACTGGGTGAGCTAGACCTTTCAGGTAATGAGCTCATAGGGCCAATTCATTCTCAGATCAACCAGCTGAAAAGACTGCAGATTTTAGATTTGTCCAACAATCAGTTGAGTGGTGGTATTCCCCGTGAGGTCAGCTCTATTCCTAAGCTCTCTGGACTCCTGCTCGGCTACAACATGCTAGATGGGGAAATCCCAAGTACGCTAAGCAATCTCAGCGCCTTGACCAGCCTCGATCTTCAGGGTAACCACCTTACAGGACCTATTCCGTCCTCACTTAGCAGTTGTGTTAACCTGATAGAGTTGAGATTAGGTGACAACAATTTAACAGGTACCATTCCTGTTGAACTTGGTAGCCTCCCTAGCCTTTCAGTCATCTTGGACCTGAGCAATAACAACTTGCAGGGAGCCCTCCCACCGTCGCTAGGGAAGCTGGACAAACTTGAGAGGCTCGATCTGTCTAGCAACTCTTTTACTGGTCAGGTTCCGGGGGCACTGGGTTCTTTGGTCAGTCTCACGGAGCTGAACCTTTCAAATAATCACCTCACTGGGCCTCTCCCAGAATCTGATGTGATTGAAAGGATGAATTCAAGCTCTTTCCGAGGCAATGACGGTCTCTGTGGTCCCCCGCTAGCCCATTGCTCGTCTCCGTTATCTCCTTCCTCTGGTACTGGTGGAGAAGGTGACGGGCTCTCCGGGTTAGAGATAGCCATGATAGTCATAGGATGCATCGGAGTAGTCTTCTTGGTCACAGGTGTGATGCTGCTGTGCTACAGAGCAAGGCAACGGGATCCTGTGATGATCGTTCCACGCGAGAAGAGAAGATTCAGCTTAAAGGAGAAGCTGAGTAATCGGAGACGAAAGCTCACATTTAGTGAACTTATCAGGGCTACAGGAAACCTCCATGAGAGTAACTTGCTAGGGAAGGGAGGATATGGAATTGTGTACAAGGCGGTTATGCCATCAGGAGAAATTCTTGCAGTGAAGAAAGTCATTTTCCATGACGATAACCCCGGCAACGACAAGAGCTTCATCAGAGAGGTGGAGACGTTGGGCAGAATAAGGCATCGCCATCTCCTGAACTTGATCGGATTTTGTTCGTGCAACGGAGTGAGTTTATTAGTGTACGATTACATGTCCAATGGGAGCTTGGCAGACGTCTTGCACTTGGACCCGGAGATGTTACCTGATGGTCTTGCCCAGGAACTTAGGAGCAAACAGCAAGCTCTGACCTGGAATACCAGATATGATATTGCTTTGGGTGTGGCTCAGGGCCTCGCTTATCTACATCATGACTGCTCCCCTCCAATCATCCACCGGGATATAAAGTCGTCGAACATTCTTTTGGATTCGGACATGGTTGCTCACCTTGGAGACTTTGGTCTGGCGAAGATCGTTGAAGCAGGAAAACATGGTGACTCGATGTCGATTATTGCTGGCTCTTACGGGTATATTGCACCAGGTACGATGTCTCTGGCACCACATTCTGCTATCCGAGTTCTGTCCTTTACAATCACTCACGTCCCAACCTCTTTGTCCTGCTGTTAAAACGTTATGTAGCTACTTGTGCGTCACAAACCATCAAGATTCAGTATATCCAACCCTGTCTGATTCAACTGACTGTTGCACTACTTAACGTGCGAATTTACAGTGTATCCATAATAGAGATCCTGTGATGACATCCGTAGGGTCGTGGCACCTAATCAGCAGGCCTTTTATAGGAGCCCACTAAACAAGTCGTGCTGTTTTGACTCCGACAGAGTACTCTTACGCCATGCGAGCATCAGTGAAGAGCGATGTGTACAGCTATGGAGTTGTGCTCCTCGAGCTGATCACTGGCAAAGGACCTGTGGATCGGAGTTTTCCAGATGGAGTGGATATTGTGGCTTGGGTTAAATCGTGCATCATGGAGAAGAAGCACCTAGACGAAATTGTAGATCCCAGACTCGCCACTCCCTTGGCCCCCAATGTTATAGAAATCCTTCTAATTCTCAAGACTGCCTTGCAGTGCACGCGTTCTGCCCCAGGGGAGAGGCCCTCAATGCGAGAGACGGTGATCAAACTTTTACATGCTAGAGAAGAGGTGCTCGGTAGCTCTTGTGCAGCCGATGTAGGTTCAGAGGTTCAAGCTTCGACGGGAAAAATAGCTTTAGCAAGTGTTCTCGACCGAGAGTGGGACTCGGTACAGAAACCTACTGCACCTGGTCCAACTCCTTGATATCCTCCCTTAAGGTTGTGAAACTGTGCGTCTGCATCACACCTTTGTACATTTCCCTCTGTACGCTGTAAACATATATAGAAACCATCCGTATCTTCCAATCTCAAAAACATAATTCAGGGCATATCAAAAGCTCAACTTGTACTGCTGTGGCCACATCCACCAGTGTCAGTTTACAGAAAAACTAGCATCATGAAAAGTGTGACGTTCTCCATCTCGTTTGAGGTTAACACACCCTTCCAGCATCATCATCATCATCATCATCATCATCGTGAATTGAAAGTCTACAAGTGCGTTGAAACATCTTGCATTCTAAAATTTGAATCTTCCCCACATCTCGAACTGCAGCTGCCAACAGCATTGAGATCAGGATGCCGACCTGTTCAACGAAAGATCGAAGGGGCTTCACTTTCGCTAGCTCCATTTCGAGTTGAGATAGAATGTTCAATGCCGTGGGTTTCCGCAGATCGGCGGCTTTAACTGAGGCTTTTGTTCATCGGTGCAGTTTCTGTTTACTACACGAAAGTCTTATGATCTTAAACTACAGGAGACCCTATATTGGTGGAGGGATAGTCGACCGCTAATCAGTTTAGTGTCTACCTAAACGCGATTAGAGCAAGTTCGAATCCAGACAATATGTAGAACTCTTTTATACAGGAACGTTAGTTGTACCATAATCTGTTGTGATTAGAGAACATGTGATTAGAGAAGGTCGTTATATCTCGAGATCAATTTGAGCCGTGAGATGTGAGAATGTAAGTGGTGACATATTAATGCAAGCCCAATATCATTGGCTGATGAAGAATATATTTTTTTCATAGTTTCAAAATAGTCTTATAGCACGAACTTTTTATCGCTCAAGATATATCTAATTTATACATGAATGTATATGGGAGGAAACCATTTAGTTAGACGGCAAAAGCTGATGGATACATACCGTAAATTGAAAAAGTGAAACGGTAAACCCACCTCACCTTTTCGGTAAATCTATCTCATCTCACCGTATAACACCAACCAAATTTGACCGTTCTCTCTCACAAGAATAGATGGAACGAGTAAGGAACAACTGCTAGTAACTACTACCAATAGCAAGTAATGGCGGGGTCTAGGGGCCCTGTCCCCAGCTGGGGTCTTGCTACCAAGTCAGTGAGGGAGGGTCAAGGGGAGGTTTTCTTTGCTTTGCTTGCTCTATGTCTTTTGGAGATCGATGCTTTGGATTGAAAAGAGCTGCAGATTGTTGCGTCGAATTAGAATTGAATTGCTTATTTTATGTTTTCTCGATACCATTGCTTTGAATTGATCGGACTGAACAACAATTCTATATATGAAGAAAGGCTAGTATCACAAATTGCCTATATTTGAACATTTCATCATAAAATAGATTTACAAGAGTGAAAGTAAGACTTGAAAACTACATGTTGTACATTAAGTGATGGGACATATTTCATGAGACACTAAGCACTCTCTCTTATCTGGCGTATTGGTTTTCAACATCACTTCTTCGTTAGATCTACTTTTGTTAGAACGAACTGTTCGATTTGGATGATATTATACGGTGAGATAGATTTACCAAAAAAGTGAAGTGGGTTTACCAATTCCCTTTGGGACCCCTGGAGTTTAAAAAATAATAATATACCTCTAGGTCGTTTAGGACCTATCCCTGACTCCAGTATGTAAGGCGCACCGCTGTATTTAGCCGGGATCTGAAAAATATCTCTGTAGGAGATATTTTCAAACAATCTTGAATATACCCTTGGTTGTAATAGGATGCACTCCTAATTCCAATAGGACACATTCTGTATAAGGCACACGATAAACAATGCGGAAGATGTGAATGTCGGACGGAATAACGTACTTTGAATCCACATGAATAAAAGAAAGAAATTAAGGCATTGGTTCTTTCTTGGAGATTCGCCATATATATCTCAAGTTACGATACCCGAAAGGAAAGAGTGCATAATCAAGCTAAGAAATAAAGTAGGGACTTGATTTACAAGGTGGTAAGTAAGAAAGGTAGGTATATAACATCCCACCAATCTCTCAAGACCTTCAATAGTACCATTATTGAACTAGAATTGAGAAGCTTGCTATTTCATGCACTTTGAAGAATTATGATTTAATAGGAAATGTTAATGAAAACTGCTACTTTCCGAATATCAAGTTATGACATATCTAAGGAATGAAAGTGAAAAAACTGCCCTATACCTCGCCTATAATCGTCTCTACTTTACCTCGTCTACCATTAAGAACAATCAAGAAATCTTCCAAAGCTTTCTTGTTCACTAAAAGGTAATAATCTACTATTGCCAACATCTGATCATACTTGTCAGTGTGATAGTTCACATGCTTGTGGCCTCTCCATTGCGGGTCCCTTGCGGCGGGTTTTAAAGAGAACCTTGTTGTTTAGAAATAAGTATAGTTCATAACACTACTGGAAGCATGGAGACCTTCATAACCAAGATGAGATAGATAAAATAGCTCCTCATTGAAAATTGCTTGATCCTAGGCTTTCTCCATTGACATTCTGTCTATCACATGATCCAAAAGCTATAGATGCAAAAGTGGAGTGTACATAGAAAAGACTTGAGTTGAAGATCCAAATCCTCATAATTTGATATGAATAAAAGATTGAAAGTAAAATGTTGAAATTGACTACAAAATCTTTTTTGAATTGAAAACAAAATGTTGAAAATGAATATAAAATGTAGTTTAAATTGGAGCTCAAAAAGTCCATCTTGAATTATTACCTCCACTACATTGGCTACAATGTAGTTCCTAATTAAATATTAGGAATTGGGATAATCTTATGGTTTTGGTGCTCGGTAAAATTCCAAAATCTTTTATTTAAAAACAATTTTATTTGAGTTATTTATGATCAAATGTATCCATATTTTAGTGACAATAGATTGAATAGTATAATTAGCTTATATTTGCTTAAAATTTATTGAAATTTGATTTTGATTAATTTTATACTTATATTATCTTGATTTAAATAGGCTCTTCATTTATCATTGGATGCAAAAATTGATGTTTTCTGTGCATCTAAGAGTAGAGTAAAATTGTCATTAACTACTAGTTCTAGTGATTCAAGGGTTGATGATTGAGTCCCATTAATAATACATCTATTGATGAAACTGGATCTATATTAACCAAGTATGAGTTTCTAGCCTTGAGTATGGAGAGACTCTTTTATTCTCTTCAAGTTCAATTTGTGAGTGTCTACAGTTTATTTGACCTCCCATTATTGGTGCAATCTATTGTAAGAGGTCATACTTGTTTTTATATCCATGCATTTGGATCGATTGAGATAGATATTCTACATACTATCCTTGAGGTTACTTATTACTATTCCACCCTATGTATGGATATAGAAACAATTCTTTGAGAGATATGTCAAGCACCTATATCTAAGACCTATTTTTGAACTTGAAATTTTAGATGAAGTGTAGATTTTAACAACTTTAGTTTGAAGGAAGTAGCTCAAGCTGAAGTACTCATTTGACACTTTCTTGATAGGACTACTCATTTTATAAGCAATGAATGCTTATTTTTGTAAATTGATTTGATTTTTTTTGTACTCCCAACTTCCTAATTTGAGTTTGGGTATTTGTTATTTTAAGATTATGTATGTTATTATAGAGCACTTTACCTTGATGGAGCTAATCTTTGTTTAGACTCCTCCCAAAATGGGTATAATGGTACATTTTTTTTCAATAAGTAGAATTGTTGTATAACTAAGTTGGTAAACACCACTCATATTGAGATAAAGAAAAAATTCATAATTTATTTGAGTTAGAGCCTTTGAGTTGTAGATTGATTGCTTTATTCATAGAAGATGATACTTGATGAGGTTATCCATGACAATAAAGCATCAATTGATCTCATTCTGTAGTGTTATGAAATTGCTAGCCAAAAAGACTTAGTACACAAGAGCGAGAGTGGTGAAAAATTTCTTAATAAAGTTGACAAAGAAGGAGCTCAATCTTAGGAGTATAGAGGATGTTGAATTATGTATACCTTGGGCTTCTTAACAGTATACAATTAGTTTAGTTTCTTACAAAGACACAATTAATCATATGGCTTTGCTCTTATGATATTATGAATATTATGAACAAGCAACAGGTTATTCAACCAGTATGTAAGCTATATAGCCTTGTGGAGAGCTCCCAAGTAAAGTCTCTTATATGTACTCTAATTTATGCACTAATGGTCTTGCAAATAATTTGAAGTTATGGATCTATACTTATTGCCATCTAAATGAAAGATTGCTGTCAACTATATGCAAAGAAGATAAGAGGTCTTGATGGATACTTTTGTATGTATGGTGAAGGCATTACCTTTTTAGTCTTGTAGATAAGTTGAAGGCACATAATACACTTGTTATTAGTTGAAAAGACCTTTTTGTACATACCTTGCAGATAAACTATAGATCTTTACTTTTGCCAATCAAATGAGTAGAAGATTAGAGGTCTTGATAGACATTTCTCTATAGAGGATAAGGATGTTACCTTGTTCTTTTATGAACATGGCTAATCTTTGGGGTATGCAATACATAAATTACAGACAACTTGGTATTGAGGATGGACAGCAAGAGAGCATCTTATTCATTAAAGGATGCTAGCAAATCCACTCTATGTCAATACTACACCTTTGCTAAATACAATTTATTATACTATACTTTGCTAAGTTGAACAACTTATGAATGATTATTCTATGATTATGTGTATAGGTATATATATTATAAATCTTATGAGTATCTTTTCTCCAATTTTTTAATGATTTATATGTAAATTCTCCTACATATTGTGCCTTGATTAGCTTTCTTGATATGGATATCATGCCAACAAAGATGCAAATTTATACATGAGCAAAGGAGAACTTCATATCAAAGATCTTCAACATGGTCAACAAGTTTGCACCAAAGAGGACACACTATGAGGAACAACTTGCACCATAGATTAGAATGACAAATAGTTTGAGAGTTTATTAGAATCATGGATAAATAACCTCACAACACTAGTATAGGTAATTTTCTTGGGTATATGAAGGTCTTACCTCTATGCACAATGATGTGGAAGACATAGTTTAGAGATGCACTATTCCATCATAGGGCCAAGCTAAGTGCGTTCTCTTATATCAACTCCTAGAAAGTCCTTTTCTTTTGGCTCCACATGTATATAATTGACCTGAACTTAAATATTTAATTTGTGCAAGTGATGAATAATATTTTGAGGTAATGATATTGTGATTCATTTTGATCAAAAATAACACTTCATATATGGGATATTATGAGAAAAATTGACTTTGCTTCTTATCACTATAGGTAGATAAGAAAATCATATGTTAATTTTGAACAATAAAAGGGCTTGAAAACTTTCATGAAATTATATGTTTATCATTCATACTAAGTATATGTTATTGTTCATTTATATGGGCCATTTTAGTTTTGCAATAAGGATTAAGTGTTGTATTAGAAGAGGTTTTTGTTGTAATAGTCATTAAGACTAGCTAAATTGAACATATCCCAAAATGTCTACATGTCACAAGATTAGAAATGTACCTCATGAATGAAAATTTGATTACCTTCCTTAGAATTCTTGAGACCCCAAAAGGGGCCAATCAGCAAGAAGCTAGGAAGCCTATAAGTGGCAAAGCTTGGAGAAGCTATGCATAATAGAGTTTGGAATTCATCAAAGTTGAAGGAGTGACCAACAATGCAAATGATTTATGCCACTTCTAAAATTCCAAGTTTTACCCATGAACTGAAATTCTAGAAATTGATGGTGAATGGACTTGGAGAAATTCATGGTACTCCACCTTTGCATTTGATTTCAACACACTTACAAAGAGCTAGTTGATGTAATGTTAAGTTAAGGGAGCATAGAGAGCATGCCATATTTTGAGCTTCATCTCCCACCCCACTCCATTTGACTCCACACTCTCTCATAGAGCACATTTCTCTTCCCATTCCTTACCAGTCTAGTCTTGATTTTACTTCCATTCTTGCCCAAAGTGGTGGATTTCAATAACTCTTGAAAATGGTGTTTGCTTTACCATATTTTTCACAATTAGCTCTTTCTTCCACTATGTCTAGAGAACATGCAATGTACCATCTATTGATATTATGAGCAAAAAAAAAACAAAGGCAAATGCTATGAAGATAGGTTCAAGATGATATGGCATCATTGTGGTCAAATCCTTGACTATTAAGAAGATCCAAAACATTTAAAGTAGATCAATGATTGCACTAGTAGTAGACCTATTCAAAAGAACATTGCCTTTAATTACATGGAAAATTTTCTTGTTAAATTTGGTGAGGAGTTCCTTGTGACTATGAATAGAGAGAGATTGAAGAAGAAATTGGCATGGGTTTTGACGTCCTACAAAGATGCTCAGACTTGGAAGTACAAGTCCATAGGTAAGGGTTTGACTAAGAAAGAGATAAAATGAAGATGGAAAACTAGAAAGGACAAGTTGAAGCATCTTTGTCCTCATGTTTTTGGTATGGATGTCTTGTGTGGGCACAGCAAATATATTTCCATGTGTGCTTGTAAGTATGGGGATAAGGAGTGAAGTGGACCTTTCTAAATGAACTAGCAAAGACAATGAAGGATGTAGAGTGACACTTGAAGATAAGGAGGAACAAATGTCAAGAAGGACACTCCATTGTTGGGAACTTCACAAGCAGTTTCAATGCAAGGATCAATATCAATTACAATTCCAAGTACACAAGAAGAGGAAGAGAGGCTTTGAGTGTTATTTGAGATAAGTCCAAAGATTAGCTCAAATGAGTATGACCTAAGTGAATCTTTCATATTTCATGAGAAGGAAGATAGTCTGGTTGCACAAAGAGACACTTGAGGCAAAGAGGTGATTCATACACAAGCACCACCAAGAGATAGAGTAGAAAAAGATTTTGCAGAGCAAGAGCAAGAAGTGGAACCTTGCAAGAGAAGGAAGAATTCTAAAGGGAATCAAAAAATCATCCCTACACTTACTAATTTTGTCTAAGACATGGCTAGCCATACACAATTGAAATCTGATTCCTTGGAAGCAAGGAAGAGGTGCAAATTGGATTTGGTTGATGCTCAAACAATAACACAGATTGAAAATTTTGGATTTAAGATAGAAGCCCAAGAGAGATCCAAAACTCAAAAGTTGAGATTTAAGGAGTGGATAGCTAAATCTAGGCAACAATATGAGATGAATCTCAAATTAGCCAAGATAGAGAAAACTGCACAAGAAATTAAGAGCTTTGTTAGCTTCCTTAACAAAATAGATGAAACATTTGCTCCTCCCCATGACACAAGTAGTTACCATCCCATCCTAGAATGCACTCCTTGTGATTCTAGCGCCTATGATACAGATTCTCTACTATAATCTATTTATTTTCAGTAATAAAGTATGTGATTCTTGCTAGAAATGTATCACTTGCCAAAAACCAATGGGTTAGCTTGTTGTTAAGGTGGAATTGCTTGTGTGGAAGGCTTATGTTTGCTGCAAATGATTGATTTGCTTGTTTAGAATTGGATTTATGGTTTGCTTTGCTTACAAATGTGGACTTGCTTGGAATCTGATGGGTATGATCAATGCAATGAAGGGTTTTCTTGTGGTAAAAGGAGCAAGATTTTGTGCTTCAATTGGTTTGCTTTCATTTGTGGTTTAGGTTTGGGAATGGGTTTTGCTTGCCTTATTATGGGTTTGGTCAGATGGCTAAGTAGGTTTGCTTGACATTGAAGTGAGTTCAACCATGAGGATAGGTATTATTGCCCAATAGTAGGTTAGTTGGCAGAGGACATTGATTATGTTTGAATGGGTTGGTTTGCTCAGATTCAATAGATTTTAGCTTCAAATGCATCTATATTCAAAAAACTCAATAGTGTCTACAAGGATAGAACACTCAAAGCTTGTTGAAAACTATTCACCTGCAAATATTACACTCAAACACATCCATCTTCAAAAGTGTGAATAGAAATAGCTCTATACACAAGTGTGTTTATAGAAATAGCTCCATGTAGAAGATAATATAGAAATAGCTCTGCTTGGAGGTAATACATAAATCATTGGGTGAAGTGGAGATATATAAATGAATGTAAAAGTGTGAGTGTGAGTGTGAGATTTAGGGTACAATGTACATGCAAAGGTAGCAATATATACATTAATATTAAAGGGTGAGGTTTAGGGTACAATGTACAAAGGATGGTGGTGGAAATATGTTGTGTGAAATATAAATGAATCAAAGAAGAAGTGTAGAGATAAATACATGAATGAATATCAAATGAATGTAAATGAACTATAAATGAATGTATAATATGTATATATATATATATATATATATATATATATATATGAAATGTATAAATGAATGTGTAGAGTTATAAATGAATGTATGGATATATATCAATGCATGTAAAATGTTGAGATTAAAGGGTTAGATAAAAGAAATTTGAATATACAAAGACTAAGATAATAAAATGATTGGACAAAGTCTAGAGTTATACAAATGAATAGGAAAGTGTGAGTTATAAATGAATGCGCAAAGAAATGAGATATGTGCTACAAAGGGTGGAGTTACATGAATCAATTTAAAGGGGTGGTGTTGAATGGACAAGTGATCATATCAGTATATGACTCCTACTAGAAGAATGATTTAAGAGGACACGGGTTTGATCTAGCATTTGAACTCTAATGTGCTCTAATGCATCATCAAGGCACCTCTGGTGGTGTTGATAGATCCACACTAGACTATATGTCCACATCCAATCCCACTTTGACTGGCACATAGGAGGATCACAAAAAGATGCAGCTAAAATATCATATCGATCCACATATATAATCTCTCATACATCCAAGAGTCCACTTTGAGGTCATGAAATCAATGGAAATCAAGAGTCAACTTTGAATCTATCTAGTAGAGGTCTCAAGACATCCCTTAATGAGATAATTAAATTGAAATGTTGCATCAAATAAGAAGTAAATGCCTAAGGATGGATAGCACTATTGGGAGTGGTTCCTAGAATATAGAAGAGATGCATTATCAACAATAAAGATATGTCAAAGTGATAAACCTAAGGTAGTAAATGCATTGTATGTCCTATGTGTGAAACCTCTCCAAGTATCCCTATATCCATCCTCTCCATCAAGCAATTCCATGAGGTGCACTCCTTATGGTAGGAAGCCCTCATCCCATATGGACCAAAGGAGATGCTCTACCTCAATCCTTATGCTATCGGTACAAATAATAACCTCAAAACTTGATCAGATAATACTCAACAAAATCTCTAATTCTAGGATGTGATACATAAGAAAATGTACTCCTACCATCCTAACCACTTAACCAAGTGTCTTCATGTACCAAGGACTACTATATCACATGATTATTTACAAGACAAACCAAACATCCAAACTAGAATCTTTCTACTCCTCACATGAGCATAAACTATACAAGGAATGAACTATCTAGAAAAGGTCATGTTTAATCTCAACATCATAAGTCTAGATATCTCACACTCTGCTCCTCTCCTCAAGTCAAGCTATCTCCTCATAGGGATTTTTGAAGGAGGTGGGGATGCAAGATCATGTGAAAGTTGTAATCTCCAAGAAATAATATCTATACCAATTATAATCACTCTTAGATTTCCACTAGGCTCTCCATGCAAATAAGGCTTTGTTTGTGTCTCAATAATTGAAGTAGAGACCCATGAGTGATAGTCTCTATCCACTTGGTTGTGTCTCATGAATAGCAATCTCTACATTATATGCATGAGTTTGCATACAAATAGCTATCTCCATACACTCATAGTGCTCAAATCTCTTATGTGCATCCTCCAAACTCTCACTTGTAAAACTCAACTCTCTTGTGTAAAACTCTTCCATCTGACTATGCTCCTTAGCATGATCCTCTCTCTTAGACAAAAGTCTATCTAAATCTACTAATCTGTGCATCCCAGTACACTTTGCAACCATGAATTGATCCTCTTGCTCATCCAGACTATGCTCTCTTAGATACATAGCAAGCTCATTGTGCACTAAATACACTTTCCTAGCCTGCCTCACTCTCTCTTAGCTCTCTTTCACTCCATATGGTCAAAATGTAGGCCCCTCATCTGTACCCATATGGATAATGTGTATGCTAAAAACCTCATCTCCTCTCATTGCACCACCATCTATAACAACTCTCTCTCTACAAGAATATCCATGGGGCTTGGATCCTCCAAAGGCTCAACATGGCTATCCAAAAGAACATCCATAGAGCTATGATTGAGAAAAAGCTCAACATAGGGAGAAAATACTCTAAAGGGTGGCCATGGGAAAGCGGGTCCTTTAAAGGACCTAAATGGGGATGGGTACAAACCTGACCTATATACGAATGCATCCAAACCAAAATCATCATTCTACCTCTCTCAAAAAAGCATCAAAGAAAGTAAAATTATGAGAAAGAATATTGATTAATACAATGAAAAGTATTACAAGTAAAGAAAAAATAATCTTTTTGAAAGAGCTTTAAACTACCTTATCAATCATCCTCCTTGTCCTCATGCTCCTTTCTTGCATCCTCAAACTCCTGGTCCACATCATGGACATAGATCTCCTAGTCAAAAATGCTCTCATAGCTCACCTCGTCCTCACCTATGAATCCATTCTCTAAAAATAGATAAGTGAGGAACTGACTAACAAAGCTCAACTTGAAAGATCTACCATTTGAATGCTTGAGCTACTTCCAAAAGAACCACAACTCTGCTCCTATTGCAAGAAGCATAAGCGTTCCCCACTCATAATCCTTTGTGCTACAACTTGAAACTATCATAGTCCACATTGAGTATAGTATGCTTGTGAACCACCTTGGGCCACCTCATGGGGATGACAAGCAAACTCAGCATCTGAAAGGATGGCTGCCATGCAAGATATATACATTGTTTGTCAAGCTATCTCTTGTTGGTGAAATCCCATACTAAGAACCACTCTTCTATCAAACCATGAGAAACATATCTCCTTCTCCCAATCACACACCCATGTAAAGCAAATGTAGCTCAAATACCAATAAGAGTAATAGTGAAAGGTCTCTTATGTATAGATCCTATGTTTGTGGTTTTGTGCCAAGATCTGGCAAACTTGGTACATGAGGAAACCAAACCAAAACAAGCATAAACAATGTTGTGTTACCACCCACATCCCTTAAACTCATGCTCTCAACCTCATCAACATAAATAGTCCTTAACACCTCATCACCATAGCATAATCAGACCTTAATGCATATAAGCAATGCCAAGAGAAATGGAAAATCTGAAAGTTCAACACAAACATGCAAAAACCAAAATGTAAACAAAATGCCTAGATCAACACGCAATGGTTTTGCTCACACAAATTGAAGGTAACAAATGGGTCCACTTATAGAGAAGAAGTGGGTTTGTTTAGCAGAATGGCTTTGCCTGGAGATGGGAATGGATATGCTCACATGGACAAGAATGGGTTTGCTCGTGTGAGACAGCTTTGCTCCCAAAGAAACCCAAAATTAGAGGAGTTTGGGTCCAATTACATGGGTGTTAGGTTTCCTCAGAATTATCAAGTTGCTAGTACCAAGTGGTGGGTTTGCTTGAGAGAGATGGATTTAAAACTCCATAGCAATTGGGTTTGCTTGTGAGCATATGGGTTTGCTTGGATGACTCATGGATTTGCTTGGCCTGGGTTCTAACAACAAATGTTTGTGACAAGGAGAAATATAAAATGAAAAATTCTAGAATTTAAGAAATTGAACTCATTTACTAATCAACTTTAATGAAGGAATTGCATAGGAAGGGATAAAGAGATAAGACTTGCATGGGAAGATATGTATTCTAATCCAAGGCAAACTTTTAAGCCAAATAGATTGAGTTTTGCCTCTTTAATATTTCAAATGCATCTAACACCTATGTCTTGTCAAGCCAACCTCATAAGATCCATGTCAAGTTGTATTTTCTCTAGTGGAGACCCTATTAACCAAGGACACTTGTTGATATCCTCCATGTTGAGAGAGTCCCAACACTTCTCATAATTGGGAATTTGACCATGTTTTCTTATCCCTTGCACTCTCCATGATATCTTATCTTTGCTTGGTCCTCTCTACAATTTGTGGGAATTTTCAACTCTAGAAATCATGTTTGCATTTGCAAATTTTCTCCTTTTCTTCCTACAAAATTTGAAACTTTGAAATTATTGCTTCTTCCCAATTTGTGAAATTTGAACTCTCAATCATTTTGCACTCTTACCAAATTTCAAAAAAATCTAAGCACTCTCCTAAATTTCAAAACCTAAATATCAAAATCTTGAATTCTAAGCTCTCTCTCTTAAATTTTGAAATAGGAGACCCAAACCCTCTACCTATGGTCTTTGCCTCTACACCTTTCTACTTCTTCCAAAAAGTATTGCCTCTTTGCCTATGAAATTTTCCCCTCTCCTTGATTGTCTCCTCAATTTTTAGTACTTTATTTGCCTTTGCACTTTTCTTGAATTTCCATATCTTGTATGTCTCAATCTCCCCAATTTCACATTGTCTTTGCCTTTGTCTCTCTTTCTCCTTGAGTTTTTCCTTAGTAGTAATACATCTATCTTTGCCTCTATCTTTCTATCTCTTTGAGCTTCAATAGTCTCTCTATCTCTCTCTCCTCATCTTTTTCCCTAATTTCTCTTGAAGTCTCTCTCCCCAATTTTAGAAATCACTTTGCCTCTACTCTCCCCAAATTTCTCTACCAAATATCGTTGTCTCTCTCTCATCATTAATTTCAAATTTTATTAACATCACACTTTTCCCTCTATTTTTGAAATCCATCCCTCTTCTCCTTTTTCTAAAACCCCTATCCTCTCTCTTCTTATCTAATTTTGGGAAAGCCTCACAATATTCCAATACGTACTATTTCAAAAATTTGCTCTCATGCCTCCACCTTTCAAATTTCCTTAAACATTAAAACCTTAGCACCCAATTCTTGAGTTGTCTTTTACCTTTGTAATTGAAGAGCCTTTTGCCTTGGTCTCAACTTTCCTTTTTGATCTTTGAACTCAGCTCTTCCTCTTGATTGATCAAGGACCTATAAATTGAACATTTGAAACTTAAAATGACACTCTTTTGTACAAGGTGACTCCTTTGATCAAATCTTGACTCTCTTCTATTCTACTTTATTTGCATTCTTTTTAATTTGCACATGTGGAGCTCTTATTGCAAAACATGGTGTAGCAAGCAAAGTGATTGTTGATACATTTTTATTATTTTGTAAACAAGATGATGTAATTACATTCTTTCCTCGAAAGAATGCAATTTTTTACTATCATGAATTTAATCTTTCCTACATCTTTACAAACTTCTTCTCAAGTAACAATAAATTATAATTACAATTACACTTCCAAATTACATTTCTTGCTCACAATTGACAAGGTTAAATTAATTTTGAGCCATTGCATAAGCACACTCATTTCAAAACAAGAAAATCCATTCTGAAACAAACAAGCCCATTTTACAAACATCAAACTCATGGTTCTCATAATTGATCCATTCATCAAATTATATAATTCAAATTTTACACAAGCAAACCCATATATCAAATGAGTAGACCCAAATGTCATGAGTAGAGTCATTCCCATACAAGAAAAACCCATCAACTTTGTGATTTTGCTTGGTCACACTAAAGGACCAAGCAAACCCATCTTGCCTAGTTAAAAAAAATTGAATGTATCAATGTCATGACCAGATCCATTCAAATCCCAAACAAACCCATATTGCTCATTTAAGAAACATTTGATATATCATATACATCAAAAGAACATTGTACATCAATATAGCATAAATCTTGTACATTTGACATAGTAAAACTTTTATTAAAGCAACAATCTATACATTAGGAGTGTGTTTGTATAAACATCCACCTGAAGCTTGATTGAATCTGCTCAATTGAGCAGATTTCTAAAACTGATTTCATAGTTTCCTCTCTTACATGGTCAGAACTCACTCCATTTGTCTTTTGTTCAAAATCTACCTCCTCTGTTTACACTTTCTCTTGGTCCTCCCACACATAACATTTAATTACTAAAAATTTATGCAATATAGCATGAGCACCAATCCAACACAAGAGATAGAATTTTTTGATTGTGTTGTTTAATTGGGTTCTCAACTCATGCAAAGAATGTAAGCATGCTTCTTATATACCAATATAATGTTCATTCACAAACTTTGTTTGAGCAAAGTAGAGGGTGAAATCCTTTTTCACTTGTGTATGTGCTTGTTTATAAGAAGGAACCATGTGGCTCAGGAGCACATATCCAACATTGCTTTCTAAATATTGATGGCTCTTAAACCAAGCACATGCTCCTTGTTCATTAAGGTCTGACCAAAGCTCAAATTTTTTTTATACATGTCATGCATGATCCAAGCATTCCTGTTCAATAACATCAAGTTGTTAGAGACTCACTAACGTATACAACATGAACTCCTCAAATTTAACCCAACAATTACCTTCCATAAAGTGTAAAATCTGATATAAACACTCATTAACCACACACTTAACAATAGCAAATGTTCCACCCATATTCAATGCAATGCAATTAGCCTACCTCTTAGCAAATGATAATAACACACATTGATTAACACACACGTAACCCACACACTCAAGCATAGAAAATGATAGATTTCACTTACACAATGATAAGAAAGCACCCTCCTCAACCACACAGTCAAGCATAGAAAAATATCAACCACAAATTCAATGCAATCCAAGAACTTCCTATGAAGTGTGTAATGTCAATGCAATCATATTACCTCCAACAAAGTGTATAGTTCTTTGCTTGTCAATGCATATCCATTAATTGAGTAGGTGCCTTTTCGGCTGAAATAAACTTCCTCTTCAATAGAAGGCCTTTTTGACAATGAGAATAGAGTCCCATCCACTAAACCCACACAACTCAGGAATCCATTTCTCACAAACACAAATGAAATTCTTGCTCTCTCTTTCAACCTAGGCTATTGCACCTCCTTCCAACATGGACAAGATAGTAGTGATAACTCTATTTGTAAAATTGGTTATGGATCCTAAACTAACTCTCCCTCCATTCCCATTATGTCCAAAACGATCCAAGTGTAACCACACATGGAGCCATACAAGAGTTTGTTTTCTTTCCACAACAGTCTTTTTATGAAAGATTTCGTGCACTTTGAGGATATCCACTAAAGCAATAAAAGAGTCCATATCCATCCTTACTGGTTGTTTGAAAGCGAGAGGATAAATGTTTAAACACAAAGTTTGTACTAAGATATGTTTGAAAACTATTCTCCTCCCTATGGATAAATTCACACCAATTGAAAAGCCATTCCCAATCATCGATTCCTTCTTCATCACTCCATTCTTCCAAATCCAAAAAATTCCATAAATCCCATGAGCCCTAAGAGATAATATAATCATCACTTGACCATTCTTCAATACTAGTATCAAGCACTATTTGGACATACATTAATTCTTGGTTCCCAAGAATTGAGCAGATACCAAAGCGAGGAATCCTCTAATTTTTGAATTCTTAATTTTGTATAGAAACATAGGATTAAAACACCCAAGCACTAGATGGTAATCCATCTAATGCTTAAACACCCAAGCACTGGACCCTGCTACTAAAAGCACCTTGATGAGCTGAGCAAGAAGAAACAAAAATAGGGAATAGATATTGCCACTAAAATTGAAAAATAGGTTGGCAAATTGATGAACCAAACTGAAGAAGATCATTGCCGAAGGATCAAGAATGACACCGAATGACACCAAAGGACAGACCGCACGAAGAATAAATTCAATAGAAGGATAGGAATGGTATTGAAAATGTAACACATGTCCAACCTTTTCAACTTCCATTAAATATGGCATCATTAAGAATTACAAACATGTCCCGTAACCCTTTCTCGCTTGTAAAATCTTACGGGTCCTCAAAGAGGCAACCCGAAACCTATTTACAAACTATAGATGGGGGATTCAAATGCAGAATTTACGGATTACTTATGGGATGTTAACCCAAATTTTCTGCAGGGTTACTGTAAAGGAAAGTCTTCACATGAATTAATGATCCATAAATCTTGTTATAATTTTCATGGTACCCGGGTTACAATTTCAAGCGAAAGTTCTAATTTCACCCGTCGTATGGACATGCTAAAAGTTCTTGGGTTGAATTGTGGAGACAACCAATTATCTAGTGCGTGGGAGGTAATTACTTGCCACGCGTCCATTTACTACCTCTAATTAATATGTAGAGATTCATCTATAAACCCCGTGAACGAAAATGGATCACCTTGTCGTGCAGGATTTTCTCCAGGCTGTGTACAAGTACAGAACAACTTCAGGCGTACCCACCATAAATTTTTGTTCCACGTCTTTTCAAAGAACTTTAAGGATCTTTTATGGGGCCCTCAAAAGCCCTCTCTTGAATGTCCTTATTCCCGATAATCCTCTCTTCCGCCGTGATAACTTTTACAGGAAATAATGTAAAGGGTCTTAACGGGGGTCTTTGGGGATCTTCCGGACCCCAAAATCAGATTTCTGAAACCCACTACTTTCATCCCCGCTCTGCGGCTCGAGCGTTTCCATCCGTCCCGCCTTCTGGATATGTTCGATATCATAATCTAAGCATCCTTTCCTACTGGAAAATTCCAACTTCCAACTTCCACAGATGTCCCGCTCCCGTCAATATGTATCGTTACCTTACAACTCGTTGACTGACTTGTTTATCTCGTAAACTGAGTTGAAAGACTCCTCGTAGACCTACTTGTTGGTATCAGTACCCTACAATTCTTAGGAAAAGAACTTTTATAGGGATCCCGTGGTATATAGTGGATGGCGTGCTTTAGACAGAAGTTTGACTTAAAGCAGCCAGGAGAGTAAACATTCACTGTCACCACTGTTTAGGACTTCTTCCACCATGGTTGACTCCTTCCTCATGGCCGGTACGCTAAGGAAGGGATCTGCCAGAACCACTCATCAAAATCACCGGGGCTACATCTGTAGAGACCAAGTATAGTTGCGGCATTGGGGAAGTTTGTGAATATCTGAGACGGATACCTTAACGTGTCGTATTTCACTCTAAACCGCCGGTCCTATACACGTCCAAGGGATGATTGTATTATGTTGAACTGAAGTACGTCACCCCGTCGTCAGGCCAAAAAGCTAGCAGGAACGAAGATGACCGGTCTATCCACGCTGTAGATGATTACGAAAGTTTATCACTGGAGACCGTATCCAAGCTAATCCAAGCCTCATCTCTCTGTTGACATAATCAGACAACGTGTACGTGCAAAACTTCTGTATTGCTGCGTCCTCTCAAACGTTCTCTTCCCGATACATTTGGGAAAACTATACGATTTACAAGACCGACATGTGTGTGTTAGTGGTCATAACATGCCGGTTAGCACTGCTGAGGTTTCCCACAGAAGACACGAATTGGATATAGCATTCTCTATCCAAATTTCAAAGCCAACAAGCTTTACATAAAGCTTGGGCCTCGCTAACAAGCCCTACACACGAGCAACCCGCTTGGATGTACTTACCTACGTAACTTAAGTCTCTTCTAGCTACTACAAGCCTACTGCGCTACTAACAAAACTTGACCAGGTTCAAATTGTCCTTCATTCCGTTCTTGCCTTTTTCTCCCCACCATCCTCATTATCTTCAAATCGCTTGTGCTTCCCACCCCTACCCTCACGTCGGTCGTCTCTGTCACGCCGTCCTCCACCTCTTCCTCTACCAAACCTTCCTCCCCTGTGGAAAGGGATCCATGCGGCCATTAGCATCTTCCAATGGTAACAATCGTCAGTACAATAGCATATTTCTGTGCGTTTAAATAAAGAACACATAGTTCAAGGCATAGGGGTTTCACCGAGGTCCGAGGACAAAATCATATCGAGGGCAATATCATAACAGTGTGGTATCAAAGAGTCAACCCACCTTCCCCCTCGTCGGTTGTCATTGAAACCTCTACCACCACCCTCCCTCCTCCTTCCTTGTCCTTCTCGGAGCTTCTTCCAGTAGTCCTTTTCCGCCTCCCCTGCATGGCCAATGAACATACACAAACTTAGTACATATAAACCTTTTGCAGAACCATGTCGCCCAACGATGTCAAGGCCATACTTTGCGGTGAGAGAAAAAATAGCAGCATCTATACCGCACAGGCTGGTGTCGTGGTTAAATTGGGTAACGTTGGAATAGATCAAGCACAACAACGCCAGATAACATTAAGAAGGTATATTTCCTATACAGGAAGGTAATGAATGCTTCTAGGTGATACAGCATTTCCAGACGGGGTAGACGAGCACGCTACTTACCTTCTACGGCATTTAGTAGAACGACGTGTTCTTTGATTAGAAACCCGCCATCTGGGGCCAACACTGCTGCAGCTCTTGCTTGCTGCGCTTCCTCCGGCAACTCATAGCGAACAAACCCTGCTTTGTCACCTCGTGAAAAATCTACAAACTGCCAGAGCAGAGCAACAGTAGTCAGCTGGACTGTCTGTAGTCTATCAAAGGATGGTAAACAACAACACAGGTGTTAAGTATAATTCGAGTGAGAAGGGCAAGATGTTCAAAGATAAAAGTACTACATGAGATAAAGAGAAAAAGATCTCTACAGAAAATTCTCCTAAATGAGAAGAAAACCTGCGCATTTTGTGCATACAAGTGAAGGTAAAGTAGATCTTTATTTACATTGATTTTGCCAAATTTCTTAAGAGCCTCTTTGATGTCTTCACGTGACACTTGAGATTCTGTGTCCACGGCAGCCTCCTTGCTTCCTTCTTCTGCCCCTTCCTCTCCCTCCTTGACTGCCTCCTTGGCCTCGCCATTTGTTTCATCGGCTGCCTCTTTTCCGGCTTTGTCAACCTCGGTCAACAAGAGGGAAATCACAGTCCCTTTCGGGTAGTCATCTTCGTCGTCCTCTCCCCCTCTGATGTCGAGACAAGACGAGCATTTACCAGTGAGACTCGAGAGAAGTATGGCAGAGACAACAATAGACGGAAAGAATGAAAACGACCTTGAATTATATACATAATCCTACTCAGAACGGAAGTTTGAGACAACTACATTTACAAGATAGGAAGAATGTACTCTGAAGGGCTCACCATACATTCCTGAACCAGAATATTTCAGACGGGCACATCAAAATCTGGACCAAAAGAAAAATTCAATTGCATTTGACATGCTCAAGTTCGTACTCAATCGTAAAAGTCCAGTGATATACCACAGGATGCTTTATGAACTCCAGCTTCTAGGCCAACCATCTCTTGTGAGAAGGAGTCACTATCGCGTTTTGAGTTAATATCACGCTTAAGGATCCGAAATATCGTGACAATTACCTTCCAGAATCGTGTCTGCCTTTTCCATTGCTTGCCTTATTTTTCAAAATATTAGCTTCTTGTAGTTCTTCAAATGATTTCCTGTGAAAAAATACGAAGACCGTGGGTGTGAGAGAACGAGAAAAGGAGGGGGGTGGGTGTGTGCCTTTGCGACTGACCCGTCGTAAGACCTACCTACGTTCGTCGTTATTTGTGCAGAACACTTTGGCAAATAAACACAACTACCCAGCTTCAATTCATAGAGCTCTGCTTGGCATGGAATCTGGAACATACATACACTGAACGGTACACATTTAAAATGGAAATTCGATACGTACTTCGATTGCGTCGCCAGATCAGCACCCTGAAAAGTAAGCTTTAGGCCCTTCACTCTCTCCGCTTCCTCTACAGAAGCAAATTCGACGACCGCAAAGCCCGAAAAGACCTTCGCTCCCCCTAGTCGCGGTAACCGCACACTATTCACCTGAGAAACAGAATTCCGAGTTAGCTTTTTCACCTAGGTCCAATACCTATTGCTTTACTGACAGAAGCAAGCATGATGAAAGTACAAGTCGGAAGGTACATAACCGGTGGCAAGACGATGTGAGCGACCCGAATACCAGAAAAGGAGTGCAAGAAGATGAAAGCTCACGTTCAGAGGGCTAAAATTGATCGGATTGGTGAGCGTGTTCTGGGAGAAAAACTCTTGGAGCTGAAACATACGCACCTTACAATGCTCTTTGAAGAAAGATTCCACCTCGTCAAGGGTAACGTTCCAAGGGAAAGGTGTGATTGCGAGGCTCCGAATGTCTACTTCTGCTTGAACTTCTGACGGCGCTTTAAGCTTCTCAACTCGTCCCACTTTCGAACCTGTACATGCATTCGTCCAGATTTTCAGGCTTCACGCCCAAGTACTGCAAACCTGTCTATAAGAGATGGCGTTTTCGCTTCGTCACACACCATGCTGTGACTCCTCGACCCTCGACGTCATGGCGCAGAACCGCAAAATAGGGGATGCTCTACTCGCTACGTACACAAAAGCGCGAAATAAAAGAGCCAGTGGTTTTCCCACCGTCTTCAGATAGCCGGAGAGTGGTGGATTTTCGTAAAACCTCAGCAACTGCTGCTGTAAGCTCGGCGGGTACTGTGTCTGGTCCATGCTCCTTCAACCCCAGGTGATTCCTCATACGCGAGAATGAACATATGAGCGGTAAGCTGATCACTTACTCCCTCGGTCAAGGAAGTTTCCAGCAAAGAAGGAATGGCAAAAATCGCGACCTACGGTAGGAAGGCTCCACCTGCTTTCCACATTCGCTAATTTGATTGCCATAACAACTGGAACATTTGCAGCTCATTCTCATTTTCCATGCAATCTGAAACAAAATGAGGACGAAAAGCAAACGGATACGGCCATCTTCCGCCTCTTCAATATTCTTCAACAAAAACTTATCACCCGGTAGATTACTGTCGCTGAAGTAAAACTCCACCTGCGAACAACGGCACGCCAAATATACATCATATGGCACTTGCAAGTCAGTACACAAATCCTGAAATTTTCCGACAACATTCTACTTCATACGCTACTATTGCACCCTAAACCCTCATATCACACATTTTCAAGATTCCCAAATTCTTGACTACTACTTGCTGAATCACGCGTCCACAAATGCCAGGACATTGTCTGATCATCCTATCTCTCAGTCGAAACGCGCTCGGGATCTCTCACTTCTAAGCAAACTCCAAAATGTTCAAACCAGTGAAAATATCTCAAGGCTACAAACGTCCAATTTCTCAAACGAGCGGTGCAGTGCGGTCTGTACCTGTCGTAAAATCTTGGCCTGGGCCTCTGCATCCAGCGCAGTGGCGCCCATAGTTTGAAAACCACGCAGTGATCAGAAATCCAAGCGGATTGGAATTCGTGCGTCCCTTGCGCTCTAGAGAAAATTGAATTTCATAAGAATCCTCAACTACGACTTGGAGTTGTACACAGAGTCCGTCCGTGGCGTACACCCAGTAACGAAATTCTCTCGGGGCGGCCCAGTTTTAAAGTGCCAACCCTAATCAGTACCCCCCGTCTCCCGTAAGGTTAGGGACCATGTCACCGTCCACAGAGGTAGGAAACTCTACTTACCCGCATGACCGTGGACTTAGTCACCTGACCTCAGTACTGCAGTAGTGACAGAAGATACGGACAGAATCTATCCAACGGTGTCGACGCCTCCTCCGTATTCAAATCCGGGGAGGATGCAGATCTAAAGGCTGAGGACAACAGGTCTACAGAACATAACTCTCACGCAACTTATTCGACAGACATTCTCCACGTGATGAAATGTAAGTTCTTCCGTCCGTTTCTGATGAGGGTGGGTTTCTGATGAGGGTGGGTTCGTAACCCACCCTCATGTAAACGTGCTTGAAGATGCTTAAACGGATAGTTTGTATGGGTTTTGAACTAACAGTGATCTTGTTCCCATCCCGATGAAACACTGCTCATACCTGCCATACCCACTTTATACGGTGGATTTCCGTCGACGAACTTCGAAGTGGAGGTTAATGGATGTCAATGATCGAGGCTCTCCGTTCCACAGCAGGCTTTTCTTAGACTAGTCCTAACAGTGTTACAAACGGAACAAACTAGGGGAAAGTTGGAAGCTACAAGGTTATTCCCCTCCCGAGGATTCTAAAAATTACTTTAAGTGAAAGGTAAATTTACACATGAACTTATTAGCAGGGAAAGTCTTGGATAAGAAATTATGAATATACACTTTAATAATATTAATATAGGGGATTTTTAAATCCCCTATATGAAGGGTAGATTGCTAAATTCACTTCACATACCACCTCTACCCCCATGGCCAAAGTATTGTTTGTTACTCCTTGTTCAATCACTTCGGGGTGGCATTACATCCATCATCTTGTACACATTGGACTCTTAACTTCCATCATGCTACCTCCTACTTAGTCCTAGTCTAGTTCCCTCAAGGAAATATAGCAAAGTATTCAAGCTTTTGCACGCATACATGCAAGCTTTTACACATGAACTTATTAGCAAGGAAAGTCTAGGATGAGAAATCAGTAATATACACTTGAATCATATGAAATTAGCATTATATACTTTAACCATATTAGTATAGGGATTGTTAAATCCACCCTTCATGTACCACTTTTACCCCTATTGCCAAATTATTGTTCGTTACTCCTTGTTCAATCACTAAGGTTGACACTCCATCCATCATTTTGTACACATCGGACGTGAAACTCCCATCATGTTACCTCCTACTTAGTACTAGTCTAGTTTCCTAAAGGAAATGGGGCAAAGTACTCAAGCTTTTGGAGACACATGGTATGAAGTCACAACACAATGGTCTAATATGCATAGAAATCACATTGTAATCGAGTGTGATTATGGTAAACAATACTACACTTTGAAAGCGCCCAAAGAATCCTAATGTTATCATCAAACTACAACACATTTGACTGATTGCCCCTTCCAACTCTATGTACAACTTTGAAAGCTAATAGACAATGGCATACCAATGTTTGGAATGTGGAACACAATTAACCTTCAACCAATCTCTACTGCCATGCAATAAAATATAGTCTTCAATTTGAGCATATGTGTTGACTTAGCAAATGGTTTTTGTAGGGATTGCTCTTAAGGACATATTGACAACTTTACAATCACAAGATCTTGCCATGTTTGCTACTTCCAAGACAATATACAATGAACAACTTTTCATTCAAATGCATCAACTATAGGGGTAGTTGCAAATTATTTTTCCAATGGATCTTCTTTGAGAGGCAAAATATTGATGCAATTATGAATATGATGTAGCAATTGAGATCACTCTTCTCTTCTTTGCTCATCCGAGATGCATTCAATTGGCAACTTAGCATCCATTTGCATTGATAATCCATTGTAAATACAAGACCAACCATTTTTCAATCCCAATGTTCTATATGATTGGCATGACCAACTTCAATATGTCTTTTATTGTGGAAGTTGCCTTGATTTAAGGGGAAACAAATGATCTATTATTGATGTGTTTCAGATTTTGGCAATGTTTGAAGTCAAAATTTCAATAATCATGATAGATTGAGAACTCACATTGATGAATGTGCTACCATTTGCATTTCCAACTTCCAAGCATTGAATCTATATTTGGCATATCAAGAATTTCATGGTTGCAAACAACAAGAAGTTATTGGTATATATGATTATTAGGATTCATTCTTGTGGAATTAGACCAATGTTGTTCAGTCATCTTTGGTAGAGATCTACCCATCAAGTTGAGAGAACTTGTACAATACATACTTATTGATACTTATGATGATTGAGTATTTCATGACAACATGAATTCAACTCAAAGAATGCTTTGTGGCCACATGGACCAACCAATACATGCATTTTTGGAATGTCAATAGTTCTTGAACTTAAGTTCAGCATAGCATGATCATAGAGTACCTATAAGTTTCTACAATGGATCTTTGAGATGTCACAATCCAACTGTCTATGCTTTCAATAACAACTTAAAGGAGGTTAATGCACATCAAAGCTCAAAGAAAATTATAATTACTATGGAATAACAAAAGGAGAAATCTTTTGTAGTATGATTTTATTTCATTTCATTGTATGCTCTCAAAGAGGCTTTGAAATACTCAAGCTTACAAAAGACTTGCTTAGTACTACCTTATAAGCATGTTTAAAAAATCATGATAAGAAATCCTTAGAGGTTTTCACAATCACATTGGGAATTTTGTGCAGCCACTGCATGCTTCTAGAAGTAGAGCATAGTGAAACACTTTTAATAGATGATTTCCATCCAATGTGACATCTTTTCAATCTGAAACCTCTTTAAACATTGATTATATAGGAAGGAAATGGTGGTTGAAGCACTCTTCAACCTGTTTTCTAAGCAATAAAGTCTATGTATCAAGTGTAGGCACCACATCAACAAATTGATACACATAATCAATTATTAAGTATGGCTTCACATAAAATTTCAATGGAAAATTTGGCTATTCAACAAACAAGAGAATGACCAAGTTCCCAAGTCAATTGGAGCAAAAAAGTTAGAATTTAAACTAGTTATGAGCTTTCATAGTTTGAAATGATGTAGCAAGTATTGGTGCTTAGACATATCAAAGGAGGCAACATCTACAAAGAGTCATAGAGTTTGGACATGCACTCCACATCTTATGTTTGCATCACATCCAAATGTATAATTGTTATTGACTTACTATTGTAACCATTTGCAATAGAATATAACAAAATTTGAATCTCAAAAAGATGTGTGAGATACACCTTGAAGAAACTATATGTGGACTCAAGAGGGAGCAACATGACGGAAGTATCAAGTCCAAGATGCAAAATGATGGATGTGGGTGCTAGAAAGATTAAACAAGGAGTAGCAAATGATACTTTGATGATAGGGTTTGGCAATATGTGAAGGAAAAATCCTAAGCAAAGCCACAACTTGCATGTGAGTGAGGTGAATTTAGCAATTCCATTAATATACTATGAATTCACGTAATATCTTGGATGTAAATATCTCAGTTTCATAAGTGTCATTTTTTTACTCTTTGCTTGCAGATAAATCTTTTTGACCTTGATGTTCCTCATGGTAAAAGCCTTTTGCATGGAGATTTTACCCTACCCATGGAGCCCTTCCTCATGGAGCTTATGCTATCGTTCATTTGCAGTTTATCCAACAACTTGGATTGAAGCCCATGGAAGAGTTAAGCACAAAGAACTCATCAGATTTACTCATTCTATAGCTTGACAAGTTTGTGGATTCAACCTCAAAATTATGAAAACCAAGGACATAAAGTTCAAATGCTTATCTATCTTGTTGAGATGGAGATAAAATGAGATGAAATTGTGTACATTTAAACAATAAGGCATTTCAAATGGAGTTTTTATAGGTTCTTTATGGAACTCTAAAATTTGTATTAAGATTTTTATGTGTATTTGTAAAAAAGGATTCAAACTTGAAACCTCCATATAATATCTTATGTGTATTCATAGAGTTTACAATCCATTTCCAAATTCCCAATTTTGTCTCATGGGATCATGGGTCAATGAGGAGTTACATGTCTAATAAGGTGACTATGGTAATAAGGATTATTATAATGGCATATATTATGGACATAAAATGTGCCATGTATCATAATGGTCAACACAATGAACCAATATATGACACTTAGTCTCATGGAGCAACCACACTTATATTTGAGTTCCCTCTTGCATACTTTGATAAAATCCATGGATCTCTAGTTTAGCTATCACAACCTGAATTTAGGAGTGCACAAGATTAGGTCTCCCCAAAATACTCATTTAACAATATGGAGTTAGCAGACAACTTAATAGAAACTAACACAATAACAAATTGGCCAAATTAGCCAATAATTCCAATAATATTTTAGAAGTATCCATGAAGCTTCTTGGTACCTTCCAAGTATATGGTAATGTGTATGCCAAGTGAACAACTTCTAGGAGGAGGCTTCTTGGGAAGCTTATCAGTTAGCTTAGCTTCCATGCCAAGTAGATGGCTTTTAGAAGGAATCTTCTTGAGAAGCTTCCCATCTAGCTTAGCTTGCACTTGTTAAAAGCTTCTCAAGAGTCTTGTATGCTCCCTATAAATACAAAAGCCCAAGTTCATACTAGGCATTTGAAGTTTGACTCGTTTGAGAGTCTCAATGTGATCTTCCACTCAGGTCTTCACTTCTCTTATTTGTGTACTTGATCTTTTACATTGGTATCATAGTAAGAATCGGATGGATAGATGGAATTTATGGACCACCAAATCCATTTCCCCAAACTATTGAGATTTTTGTGTCTATGTAGTCAAAGATCATTTCATGTAGTTCATCATTTCATGCTTTGGGTAGAATTTTTGAATATGATCACCTTGTAAAATGAACCATTGATACTTTGGATTAATATATGTTGCATTTAGGTGTTAACTTAGATAATTAAATGTAGTTTGATAGAGTAGTAGCCATTGCGGCAAAGTTCAAAATCACCATTACTATGTAGCAACAAAGCAATCAATCGCCTTACTAGATTGTTGAAAGAGAGAGAGATCATCAATGAAAAAAGTAGGTAAAGAGTGCACCATTTTGAGAAGCAAACAAAAAAATCTATTTTGCAAAGCACACGGCATGTGAAGGCAAGAATCTCCCAAGTGTAGTGGAAAATTTTGTGTTTGATTGTGAATATTATTTTAAAGCTACACATTTTCCATGTGAATAGAAATACAATCCTTTTGCTTCAAGTCAATTGGATGGAGTGGCAAAACTATAGTGGCAAATTTTGAGTGGAGCAAGTTTTAAGACAATTTGTTGCGCTAATCTCAACATGGGAAGAATTCAAGAGTGAAATAATAAAGAGATTAAAATTTATAAATGTTGCATGAGATGTATGAGAAAGATTGGCAAAATTGAAGCAAATTGATTTTATGAGGAGCTACATTTCTCAATTCTAGAATGCCATAATGCAAATTCCAAAGATATTAAAAGGTGATACTTTACATTTATAAGAGACTTGAAGTCATGCACCACATTGAAGGTGAACATGCAAGAGCCCAAAGACTTGGAAACACTTGGAGGAAGCCATGTAATTGGTTGAGTGCTTTGATTCCTTGGTTGCCATAACTTGGTCTCAACCTTGACCTTCATAGAACCTGTCAACACGCTACACACAATTGCAGGAGCCAACACCAATGGAGATTAATGTCATCCAACAGAGACCACTTGGCACTATAGACAAAGAAAGACTAAGACAAAATGGTGATTGTCTTTATTATTGCCAAATAAGATATTGCATTGCTAGATTTCCACTCAAGAATGAACCATCTAAACAAATCACCCAAATGGAGTATGTGATTTGCAATGATAAAGGACATCCTAAACATAAAGAAAAAACAATCCTAGTAGGAGATATCAAGCCATCTATTGAGAACTTGATTAGTTCAAATGGGATTGAAGGCTTGACCTATACAAGTTTGCTTCACTTGCAAGTTATGTTGTTGTATTTAGGTTGATTTAAGGAGTTCAAAGAAACTATAAAGGAATTATGTATTCTTATCAAGCTAATATTTGGAGTAGATTGATAGTGGATGGTAGAAAGGGTTATGCATTTTGTACCTCACATCTTGTTATATTTAAGATTATGAACGAGTATTTGGAATATATGAGGTTTGTAGTAGCACCTTTGCTCTATGATGTCATTATAGGCCTACCTTAACTTGATTGAACCTAATGATAAATTCAAACACAACACCAAGGTGAGAATTACTAATTAGGTTATTTGGCACTCCTAAGTAAGACACCTAAGAGTAGTCAATCCCAAGATAAGAACTTTGTCAATAAAGTAGCTTTGGAGTAAGATATTGCTAATTTTGCAAAATGGATGAAGCCAATTATGCAAGTAGAAGTTGATGAGGGCCAAAAGTCTCATCAAACAAAGGTTGATCAAATACTTTAGGAGTTTGAGGATGTGTTTCTAGATGATCTACCAAAGGGTTTTGATCGATGTATGCTCTTCAAGATCAAGTTATTGCCAAATAATACTCTTATGAGTAGACAAATCTATAGGCTCTTGACAATCAAGTTAAAAGAGCTTTCATACAACGTAGTGCATCTTTATGAGGACCACTTGTACTTTTTGTACCAAAGAAAGATGGAGGACTTCAATTCTATATTGAGTATTGTGGCCTTAACAAACAAACCACAAAGAATGAGTATCTTTTTCCTCAAATTGATGATTTGTTGGATCAATTGAGTGGAGCACCATACTTCTCCAAGTTGGATCTTTGAAATGGCTAGTGGAAAATTCCCATTAACATAGAAGATGTGCAAAACATTATCTTTTGCACAAGATATGGGTATTTTGAATGGAGACTTTTTCCTTTTGGGTTTCCTATTGCTCTAGTTATTTTCATGGATCAGATACATTGGGTATTGGATGGGCTGTTGGATTGGTAATGTGGCAGTGTTCTTGGATGATATTCTAATTTACAACAAGATAGAAGTAAAACACAAGAATCATGTACAAGAAGTCCTTAAACAACTATGCTAATAGAAGTTTTATTGCAAGAAGTCAAAAGTGGGCATTTTGGTAAAAGGAAGTTACCTTCTTAGCTCATAGAGTCTCATTAGAAAGGATCAAAATAGAAGAGAAAAAACTCAAGGCCATAAACAATTGGCCTACTATAAAGGATTCCATAAAAGTGTGAACATTTAATAGATTGGTAAGCTTTTATTGATGGTTCATCCACTACTATGCTCATGTTGCCACACCGTTAACTGATCTTTTGAGGAAGACCTCAAGCTTTCAATGGACAACCAAGCACAAAGAAGCATTCAAGAAATCAAATTATATGGTGTCTTCATTACCCACCTTCCAACCATATGATCTTCAACTACCTTGTGTGGTTGATTTTGATATTTTTAACTTGTCATTGGAGTTGTTGTAATAAAAAATTCAAGATATATTGCATTCTATTGCCCTTTTCTTGCCAACTAAACTCCACAAAAAGGAATTACTCTACTTGGGATCAAGAACAACTAGTTATAATATATATCACCAAGGTATGGATTATCTCTTAGGCAACAACTGATTATGCAAATTGATCACAAATCTTTGTTGTAAACATTACATCTTGAGAACACAAAAAGTTGATATTATTGATGGAAGGATTAATTATAGTTGTTTGATATCAAGCTTGAATACAAGCATGATAAGTTCCATGTCATTCCCAATGACCTATCATGATGACCTAATTTGAAGACTCTTCTTGAATCTCTCCTCATGATAATTATTACAACAATATCAATTGATTTTCAAGTCCAAATGGAGGTTAGAACCATTTTAGAGCAAGACTTCTTCTTTCAATTGATACAAGGTTGTCTTGGGCGCACATGATAAAGAGTAAAACACCTTTTCATTATAGGATCAGGTTTTATATTATGAGAACCACATCTATGTTCCAATTGTGGGGATATATGCTTGATGTGACTTCAAGAGGTGCATGACTTACCAATTGCAGGATACATAGGAGTAGACACAACCTTGAGTACTTTACAATGATAGTGGTTGTTGCCAAACATGGCATGTGGAGTTTGAGAATATCTTTGATCCTAATAAAGTTGCTAATGCAACAATGCTAGCAACCAAAAACTATGCATACTACTCTCACATGCTCGATGGGAGCATATGAGCTTATATCTCACATGCATGCCAAGGACAAACCAAAGTTATGCCATGATTGCGGGTGTTTGTTGATAATTTTAGTAAGAAAAATCATCTAGCACAAACCCTTACTAGAGGGAATGCTCTAATGTTGGTCCATAACTACTTCAAAACTATCTTCAAGCACCATGAGATGCCCTATATATTCATCTTTGACCATGATCCTTGATTCATTGGTAAATTTTTGCAAGTGCTCTTCAAGATACTCAGCACCAAGTTTGCTTTATCAATGGCCTATCATCCTCAAATTGATAAGCAATCCAAACATTCAAATCGTACCTTGGAAGATATACTTAGTGTTACTCAATGTTCCAAGGACAAGAGAACCTCCAAGAGAAACACAAGAAAAGAACCACAAGTCTTTGTCCCTCACTACTCCACCATCCCAAAGAAGCACCTTGTATTTATTATATAGCAAATAAGATCTATTCAAAGAGAGCTCCACCCTTGGATCATATAAATGGATTGGAGACATGTCAACAAGCTCTACCTTGAGATTAGTTGTATGGATTGGTGCCATGTTGATCCTTGTTCTATTTTATTGGTTAAACAAGTTATAATTAGATAAAATCTTTGGAGAATCTTCATATATGAAACTTAGAATATAAGTGAGGTATCATTGGTAAGCTCTTGATGAGATGAAAAAGGGGAAGAAGGCAACACTTTTTCCCAATAAAGAGAGGGAATGTTTCAATTTTCAGATCTAATTCATCCATTTAGGTCTTTGAAATTGGCTATGAAGTTTTCAACCTTTTTCTTATTAATGGAAGTATTCTTTTGGTGACACCTCAATCTGATGTACTTAGACTATCATATATAACATCCTTCCAAATGTAAACAAACCAATTAAGATAATATATCTAGCTAATGGTATTACAAACCTCCTCCTTTAAAGATGTAATGTCCTTGTTGCAAAGCTATTGTTTGAAAGATTGCACTAACACTAGTGCATAGGTCAAGTTAACTATTAGCTCTCATGTTGCCTCGTACAATGGGTAACCTTTCTAATCTACAAAATATTCCACATGCAAATAGTGGGTACCACAAATGCATTTATGAAGAATATATTTGACTTCATATTCCTTCATGTTATCAATGAATGTGGGAAAAGTTCTAATTTCTTGAATGGAAGGAAAGGAAAGTGGCCAGGATCATTTCTAAATAGTACAAAAAGATGGAACATTGGATGGATCTTCATGTGTGGTGGTAGGTCAAGGTGATGGATCACTATGCCAATTTGCAAAGGATGGGAAAATGGCCAATAAAATGAGGCCTAAACTTAAAGGAGCCAACTAATGCAAGGTTGGTTGTGGATAGATAAACATCACCCCCAATGCTTAATTTCATATACTTGCAATGTGCATCCAAAAATTGTTTCTATTAACTTTGGGAAATTTGCAACTTGTGCTTGGCTTTCTCCACATCCTATTGGATTCTAGATACAAAAGTGGTGACAATGTCAACTTTTGTAACCATTGAGTGGATCTTTACCAAGCTTGAAGGTATGAAAGTGTGCTCTCCATACATGAGGAAGAATAGTGTGACTTGATAGATGCATTCACTAAATTGTTGTAGGCAAATTCAACTTGTGGAAGTAGAATGCTCCACCTTTCTTGCTCCTCTAAGATGAAGCTCTAGAGCATGTTCTCAATAGTGCAATTAGCCCACTTTGTTTGTATATCAATTTGTAGATAGTATGCCATGGACATGGCCAGTTTGGTTTTGAAGATACCAAAGAGTATTCTCTAAAACAAACAAGAGAATTAAGTGCCCCGATCAATGATGAGCGTTCAAGATAAGCCATAGTGAGAAAAGACTAACAATTAAGCTTATTGTGGAGCAATCAGGTCCTTGGTCATAGGACACTCATAAATTATTTTGTTGATTTTGTCTACAAAGACTACAAATGGAGTCAAACCTTGAGGTAGTCTTGGGAAATTCACAAACCAGATCCATGTTAATCTATTTTCAATGTTGTGTATGAGTAGTAAAACATTTAAGGAGTCTTATAGGAGCTTAATTATAAGCTTTATTTTGTTACTTGAATAAGTAGCTTTTAACATACTCCATCATATCATTGCTCATCTTAAGGTCAATAATTATGGTATTTGACTACATCTAAGTTCTTGTATGCTCTAAATTGACTTGCAATGTTAGAATCATGAATTCTACTAGTATGGTAGTTTTTAGGTTTAGTTCATCCAAGATCTATAATGTTAAAGACCAAAACCAGGGAGAGAAATAGGAGAATGGAAACTCATATTGGGACACTTGAATGTGGGAAAACTCCAAATGCCTAGCATGAGCTTTGGCTTTGGTATTTATAGGTAGCATGCAAGGCCCTTGAGAAAGAAGTGTCCTCAAGCTGCTTTCTTAGAGTGCAAGCCAAGTTAACTAGGAAGCTTCTCAAGAAGCTTCCTTTTAGGAGCCGTCTACTTGGCGTGCAAACTAAGCTAGTTGGAAGCTTCTAGAAGCTTCCTTCTAGAAGCAACTTACTTGAGGTGCAAGCTAAGCTAGCCAGGAAGCTTCCCAAGAAGCTTCCTATATACTTCCGGAATATTCTAGGATAATTTGTCTTATGTGCTACTTCGTAAGCCTGACTAACTTTGTCGCTAAACTCCATATTGTTACATATTCCCCCATCGCTAGTTCGTGACGTCCTTGTCACCAGTGAAGCTTTGAATTTATGGATGGCTGTTTGTGCATTCTGGAGGTGAGAAAGAGGTTCCCCTATGGTATCATGAAGGGGATACACTTTCCAAAGGACCTTGTACTTTGTATGTTAGCAATGGCCTCGTTGAATATGGCAACGCGCAAGGATACAATCAACTTTGTACTCCTCATCATCATTGATAGAGACAAGAAGAAGTGGAGGTTGGACTCAAGAGGAAAGTGAAGAGGAGAAGGTTGGACTCAAGAGGAAAAGGAAGAGGGGTTAGGAACAAAGGGTTTCAACTTGGAAACATGAAAGACAAGATGGATACACATGTGACCAGGCAAGGCAAGTCAATAAGCAATAGGAGAGACAATTTGGGTGATATCAAAGGGTCCTATCCAATAAGGTGCAAGTTTATGAACTTGGATATCAAGTGGGAGAGTGAGGTTACTAAAGGATAGCATGACTTTATTACCAACTTCAAAAGTGAGATCATAACAATGGTGGTCTGCATATTATTTTTGGTGATTTTAAGTAACAAGGAGGTGAGACTTGGCTTGTTGGAGAGATTAGGATATAGTGGTCAAGAATGTGTAAGTATGAGGAACCTAAGATGTAGAGGGAGCAAGGTGAGAATCTGGAACAAGTGGATCTTGTCTAAAATTGAGAAAGAAAGGAGAAAATCCGGTGCTTGCCTATTTGGAATTGTTGTAGACAAATTCTACAACGGTAAGACATTCATCCAATTGGTATGGTGGACATTGACAAAGGCACGCAACATATCCTCCAATGTACAATTTTCACATATGGTTTGGCCATCAGTTTGAGGATAATAGGCTATGGACAAGCAAGCTTGGTGTCGAGTCTCTGGAAGAGTGCGTGCCAAAACTTCCCGATAAATCAAGGATCACGGTCAAAGATGAGTACACGTGGTATCCTATGATGCTTGAAGACATTGGCAAAGTATATTTTTGCTAAGGTTGGAGCATCTATGGTATCATAGGTTGGTACCAAGTGGATTTGCTTACTAAGTTTATCCACAAACACCACGATTGCGGTATTTCCTTGTTTTGTCTTTGGTAAGGATGTGATGAGATCCAAGCTCACATGCTCCCAGTGAGCGGATGGAACAATGAGTGGTTGAAGAAGTCCACTCGGCTTCTGGTTGATGGCCTTGTTATGTAAACAGCTCTCACATGATTGGACAAATTTTCAAACATTTTGTGTCATGTTGGGCCACCACCATTGACATTGGAGGGTACCCAAGGTCTTGTCCACACCCATGTGACTAGCAATGGGTAAACATGGGCTTCTTGAAGGCATACAAGTCAAAGATCACCTTTAGTTGGAACATAGATCCGGTCCTCATGGAAAAAAGGCCTCCCTTGATGGAGAATGTGTTGTACTCGTTATTGCATGCCGTAAGGCAACCATGTACCATTTGGAAGAAGGGATCTTGGTGTAGAGCTGACTGAAACTTGTTTTGGACCTTGGAGTCAATTGACACTTTTGAAATTGCCGCTGTGATGAGAGAAAGAGACTTCAAATTAGGTCGTCGTAATAAAGCATCAAGGATGACAACCAACTTGGTTTGTACTCAAGTTTGATGTCATACAGTTGGAGTTGTTCCTCCCATCAATGACGTCGACTCTTCATGTGGTCCAAGTGTAAGTTCTACAATGATCGTTTGTGATCAGTTAGCATGATCACTTGTTTCCCCAAGAGGCAATGCCTCCATACCTTGGTGGCGTATACCATTGCAAGTTGTTCTTGATTTCAAGCAGAGTAGTTTTGTTCAGCCATGTTGAGTTAGCGAGACACAAAGGCAATGGGATGGAGTCCATATGGGAATTCTTGTTGCAGCATGGCTCCAATTGGAAAGTTAGAAGTATCAAAATCAACCACACAAGGTAGTTGAGGATCATATGGTTGAAGAATGTGTCTTGAAAACACCATATGCTTAAACTTCTGGAACACTTCTTTATGCTTGGTGGTCCACTAGAAGCTCAAGTTCTTTCCCAAGAGGTCAGTCAATGGTGCAGCCACATGAGCATAATAATGGATGAACCATTGGTAAAAATTGGCCAATCCATTGAATGCATGTACTTCTATAGCATCCTCCGAGGTAGGCCAATCAATAATAGCCTTGATTTTCTCTTCTTCCATCTTGATCCCCTCTGATGAGATCTTATGACCCAAGAAGGTAACCTCCTTCTACCAAAAGGCACACTTCAATTTCTTACAATAAAATTTCCATTGTCGTAGTTGTCTTAGGACTTCTTGCACATGATTCACATGTTTTGCCTCTATCTTACTATAAATTAAGATATCATCTAAGAACACCACCACGGACTGATCTAATAGTCCATCAAACACCCAATTCATCTAATCTATGAAGACTACTAGAGCATTAATGAGTCCGAAAAGTAGAACTCTCCACTCAAAATGCCCATACCTTGTACAAAAGGTAATCTTTTGCACATCCTCTCTATCAATAGGAATTTGCCAAAACCCGCTATAAAGATCCAACCTGGAAAAGTAGCGTGCTCCACTTAGTTGATCAAGCAAGTCATCGATCCAAGGCAAGGGATATGCATTCTTCACGGTTTGTTTATTGAGACCATGGTTATCAATACAAAAACAAAGTCCTCCATCCTTCGTTGGAACAAATAGTAACTATGCTCCCTTAGGAGAGGTATTATATTGTATGAAGTCCTTCTCCAACAACTCTGTAAGTGTTATTTGCAACTCCACCAACTCCTTTGGTGAGAGCCGATAGATTGGTCTACTCACTAGAGTACTCCCTGGCAATAACTTGATCTTGAAGGGCATACCTTGATTGGAGTGTAATCCCTTTGGCAGATCATCCGGAAACACATCTATAAACTCTTGAACTATCCAATCAACCATTGCTTGATGAGGCTCTTGGCCCTCCTCTGATTGTTCTAGTGCAATCGGCTTGATCTACACCGCAAATACAGACTTATCTTCCTCCAAAGCTTGCTCTATGGCTACTTTACTAACGAACTTCCCTTCCAAGGACTCATCTCTCTTCCAAGCTTGCTCCATGGTTGCCTTCTTGGCAAACTTCCCATCTTGGGACTCCATTCCTTTCAAGGTTTGCTCTATGGCTACCTTCTTGACAAACTTCTCATCTTCAGACTGACTATTCTTAGGTGTCTTACTCAGAGGTACCAAACAACCTAATCAAAAATTCCTACCTTGGTGTTGTATGTGAATTTGGCGTCGGGTCCAATCAAATTGAGCCTTATGATGTTCAAGCCAAGGTAGACCCAAAATGATATCATAGTGTAGAGGTGCCACTACAAACCTCATACACTCCAAATACTCCTTCCCAATCTTGAAGGTAATAGGATGTGAGGTGCGGAATATAGAACCCTTTCTACCATGCACCATCATCAAACTACTTCCAATCACTGGCTTGATAGGAAAACCCGATTCCTTTGCTACTTGCATAGACATGAAATTCTTTGAACTTCCAGAATCGACCAAAATCCTACAACCACAATTAGATATTGTACCTTGCAAGTGAAGCAAACTTGCATACGTCGAGCCTTCAATCCCATTGGAACTAATCAAGCTCCCAGTAGATAGCTCAAAATCTCCTACTAGGATTCTTTGTTTCCTTGATCATTTGGTTCCACAAACTACATCCGGGCAACTTGTTGAGGTTGGCCATTCCTAAGTGGACATTAAGCATATGATGTCCAACTTGGCACCAATAAAAACAACCTCCATTTTGTCGCAATCTTTCTCTATCTTTCTTACCAAGTAGCCTCCACTGGATAGCATCAATCTCTATTGGTGATGGTTCTTCCACCCGTGCATATTGTACAGGTAAGCTTGGTGTAAAAGACCGAAACCGAGGAGAGAAATATGAGAATGGAAATTCACATTGGGACACTTGAATGAGGGAAAACTCCGAATGCCTAGCATGAGCTTTGGCCTTGGTATTTATAGGTATCATACAAGTCCCTTGAAGCTTCTCAAGAAGCTTCCTTGAGCCGCTTTCTTGGAGTGCAAGCCAAGTTAACTAGGAAGCTTCTCAAGAAGCTTCCTTCTAGAAGCCGCCTACTTGGCGTGCAAGCTAAGCTAGTTAGAAGCTTCTAGAAGCTTCCTTCTAGAAGCTACCTGCTTAGGGCGCAAGTTAACTAGTTAGGAAGCTTCCTAAGAAGCTTCTTAGATGCTTCTAGAATATTCTAGGCTATTTTGTCTTATTCTCTACTTCGTAAGCTCAACTAACTTCGTCACTAAACTCCATATTGTTACATATTCCCCCGCCGCTAGTTGGTGACGTCCTCGTCGCCAGTGAAGCTTCAAATTCCTTGATGGCCATCTGTGCATTCTGGAGGTGAGAAAGAGGTTCCCATGTAGCATCATGAAGGGGATACCCTTTCCAAAGGACCTTGTACTCCGTATGTTGGTGACGGCCTCGTTGAATATGGCGACGCGCAAGGATACGGTCAACTTCGTACTCCTCATGATCATTGATAGGGACAGGAAGAGGGGGAGGTTGGACTCGAGAGGAAAAGGAAGAAGGGTTAGGAACAAAGGGTTTCAACTTGGAAATATGAAAGATAGGATGGATACGCATGTGACAAAGTAAGGCAAGACGATAAGCAACAGGAGAGATAATGTGGGTGATATCAAAGGGTCCTATCCAATTAGGAGTAAGTTTACGAACTTGGGTATCAAGTGGGAGAGGGAGGTTATTAGAGGATAGCATGACTTTATCACCAACTTCAAAGGTGAGATCACGACAATGATGGTCTGCATATTGTTTTTGGCGATTCTGAGCAACAAGGAGGTGAGATTTGGCTTGTTGGAGAGATTGGGATATAGTGGTCAAGAATGTAAAAGTATGAGGAACCTGAGAGGGAGGGGGAGCAAGAAGAGAATCTGGAACAAGCGGATCTTGGCCAAAATTGAGAAAGAAGGGAGAAAATCCAGTGCTTGCCTGTTTGGAATTGTTGTAGGCAAATTCTGCAGCTGCAAGACATTCATCCCAGTTGGTATGGTGGACATTGACAAAGGCCCGCAACATATCCTCCAATGTTCGATTGGCGCGTTCGGTTTGTCCATCAGTTTGAGGATGATAGGCCGTGGACAAAGCAAGCTTGGTGCCGAGTATCTGGAAGAGTGCTTGCCAAAACTTCCCGGTAAATCGAGGATCACGGTCGGAGATGAGTACACGTGGCATCCCATGATGCTTGAAGACATTGTCGAAGTAGATTTGTGCTAAGGTTGGAGCATCCACGGTATCACAGGTTGGTGCCAAGTGGATTTGCTTACTAAGCTTATCCACAAACACCACAATTGCGGTGTGTCCTTGTTTTGTCTTTGGCAAGGATGTGATGAGATCCAAGCTCACATGCTCCCAACGAGCGGATGGAATGGCGAGTGGTTGAAGGAGTCCACTCGGCTTCTGGTTGCTGGCCTTGTTCCGTTGGCAACTCTCACATGATCGGACAAAGTCTCGAACATCTCGTGTCATGTTGGGCCACCACCATTGGCGTTGGAGGGTGCCCAAGGTCTTGTCCACTCCCATGTGACCAGCTATTGGTAAATCATGGGCTTCTTGAAGGCGCACAAGTCAAAGATCACCTTTGGTTGGAACATAGATCGTGTCTGCATCGAATAAAAGGCCTTCCTTGAAGGAGAAGGTGTTGTACTCCTTGTCGCGTGCTATTAGACGACCGTGTACCATTTGGAAGAAGGGATCTTGCTGTAGGGCTAACCGAAACTCGTTATGAATCTTGGGATCAATTGACACCATTGTAATTGCTGCCGTGATGAGAGGAAGAGACTTCAAATCAGGTCGTCGTGATAGAGCATCAGGGATGACATGGAACCGACCTGGTTTGTACTCAAGTTTGATGTCGAACAATTGGAGTTGCTCTTCCCATCGATAATGTCAACTCTTCATGTGCTCTAGGTGTAAGGTCTGCAACAATGGCTTGTGATCAGTTCGCATGATCACTTGTTTCCCCAAGAGATAATGCCTCCATACCTTGGTGGCATATACCATTGCAAGTTGTTCCCGATCCCAAGCAGAGTAATTTCTTTCCGCTGTATTTAGTCGGCGAGACACAAAGGCAATTGGATGTAGTCCATCTGGAAATTCTTGTTGCAACACAGCTCCAATTGCAAAGTTAGAAGCATCAAAATCAACCACACAAGGTAGTTGAGGATCATATGGTTGAAGAATAGGTCTTGAAGACACCATATGCTTTAACTTCTGGAATGCTTCTTCATGCTTGGTGGTCCACTGGAAGCTCGAGTTCTTTCCCAAGAGGTCAGTCAATGGTGCAGCCACGTGAGCATAATAGTGGATGAACCGTCGATAAAAACTGGCCAGTCCATTGAATGCTCGTACTTCTGTAGCATCCTTTGGGGTAGGCCAATCAGTAATGGCCTTGATCTTCTCTTCTTCCATCTTGATCCCCTCTGATGAGATCTTATGACCCAAGAAGGTAACCTCCTTCTGCCAAAAAGCACACTTTGACTTCTTGCAGTAAAATTTCCACTGTCGTAGTCGTCTTAGGACTTCTCGCACATGATTCACATGTTCTGCCTCTGTCCTGCTATAGATTAAGATATCATCTAAGAACACCACCACGGACTGATCTAATAGTCCCTCCAACACTCGATGCATCTGATCCATGAAGATTGCTGGAGCATTAGTGAGTCCAAAAGGTAGAACTCTCCACTCAAAATGTCCATACCTTGTGCGAAAAGCAGTCTTTTGCACGTCCTCTCCTTCAATAGGAATTTGCCAATAGCCGCTACGAAGATCCAGCTTGGAAAAGTAGCGTGCTCCACTTAGTTGATCAAGCAGGTCATCGATCCGAGGCAAGGGATATGCATTCTTCACGGTTTGCTTATTGAGCCCACGGTAATCAATACAGAAACAAAGTCCTCCATCCTTCTTTGGAACAAATAGTACTGGTGCTCCCCACGGAGAGGTACTATGTCGTATGAAATCCTTCTCCAACAACTCTGTAAGTGTTGTTCGCAACTCCTCCAACTCCTTTGGTGAGAGCCGATAGATTGGTCTACTCACTGGAGTACTCCATGGCAATAACTCAATCTTGAAGGGCATACCTTGATCGGAGGGTAATCCCTTTGGCAGATCATCCGGAAACACATCTGCAAACTCCTGAACTATCCGATCAACCATTGCTTGATGCGGCACTTGGCCCTCCTCAGATTGTTCTTGTGCAATCGGCTTGATCCACACCGCGAATATAGACTTATCGTCCTCCAAAGCTTGCTCTATGGCTGCTTCATTCACAAACTTCCCTTCTAGGGACTCATCTCTCTTCCAAGCTTGCTCCATGGTTGCCTTCCTGGCAAACTTCCCATCTTGGGACTCATCTCCCTTCCAGATTTGCTCTATGGCTACCTTCTCGACAAACTTCCCATCTTGGGACTGACTATTCTTAGGTGTCTTACTCAGAGGTGCCAGACAACCTAATCGGAAATTCCTACCTTGGTGTTGTACTTGAATTTGGTGTCGGGTCCAATCAAATTGAACCTTATGACATTCAAGCCAAGGTAGACCTAGAATGATATCATAATGTAGAGGTGCCACTACGAACCTCATACACTCCAAATACTCCTTCCCAATCTTGAAGGTAACAGGATGCAAGGTGCGGAATGCAGAACCCTTTCTACCATCCGCCATCATCAAACTACTTCCAATTACTGGCCTGATAGGAATACCCAATTCCTTTGCCACTTGCATAGACATGCAATTCTCTGAACTTCCAAAATCAACCAAAATTCTACAACCCCGATTAGATATCATACCTTGCAAGTGAAGCAAACTTGCATAGGTCGAGCCTTCAATCCCATTGGAACTAATCAAGCTCCCAGTAGGCGGCTCGAAATCTCCTACTAGGATTCCTCGTTTCCCGGATCATTCCGCTCCACAACCTCCACTTGGGCAACTTGTTGAGGTTGTCCATTCTTGAGTGGACATTCAGCAATGCGATGCCCCAACTGGCGACAATAAAAGCAACCTCCATTTTGTCGTAATCTTTCTCTATCTGCTGTGCCAAGTGGTCTTCGCTGGATAGCATCAATCTCCATTGGTACCGGTTCTTCCACTCGTGGTACGTGTAGGTTTTGTGTAGGTCAAGGTCGAGACCAAGTTGTTGCAACTAAGGAATCAAAACGCTCAGCCAATTGCATGGCTTCTTCTACGTTCTGTGGCTCTCGCATGGTCACCTCCAATCTGGTTCGTGATTTCAATCCTCGCACAAATCGATCCAGAACTTCACCTTCTTGGATATCTGGAATTTGCATGATGATATTCTGAAATTGTGTGATGTAGCTTCTCACCGAACCAATCTGCCTCAACTCCGCCAATTTATCTCGTGCAGCTCAAGTGGCATTTATAGTCTGAAATCGACCAAGTATTGCATCCTTGAATTCTGCCCATGTCAAAATTGGTGTAACAATTTGTCGTTCAGCTCTTTCTACTCGGAATCGCCACCAAAGTTTTGCCACGCCATCCAACTGGCTAGAAGCCAAGAGAATTTGTTTCCGCTTGTCTTGAAGATTGGTGGCTTCAAAGTAATGTTCACAGTCAAACACAAAATTTTCCACTGTGCCTGGAACATTCTTGCCTTCAAACACCTTGGGTTTCGGAAATCAAATGCGATCTTCTCCATCTCGAACTGGCGCTCTATCTATCTGTTCTCGTCGTTGCTGGTCTTGTTCATCCAACAATCGAGTAAGATGCTCGATTTGTTGTTGCATTGCAAGGATAACATCCGGTATTGCGGCCATTGCTACTACCCTAATCCACTACCCTCAATTTATCTAGTTGATTAACACATAGATACAACACGTCCACCGTTCTCCATAAGTCACAACTGGAAGTATCAAGGGTTCCTCTGACACGGTGATCATATGTAGAAAATCCTGCCCAAAGCGTGAGGTGATGAACTGTGTGAAACGATGCTTTGGTAATATCTAGACATGAAAGTCCCAATGGTTTGGCGGAAGTGGATTTGGTAGTCCATAAATTCCATCCATCCCATTCCTGCTCTGATACCAATGTAAAAGACCGAAACCGAGGAGAGAAATATGAGAATGGAAATTCACATTGGGACACTTGAATGAGGGAAAACTCCGAATGCCTAGCATGAGCTTCGGCCTTGGTATTTATAGGTATCATACAAGTCCCTTGAAGCTTCTCAACAAGCTTCCTTGAGCCGCTTTCTTGGAGTGCAAGCCAAGTTAACTAGGAAGCTTCTCAAGAAGCTTCCTTCTAGAAGCCGCCTACTTGGCGTGCAAGCTAAGCTAGTTAGAAGCTTCTAGAAGCTTCCTTCTAGAAGCTACCTGCTTAGAGCGCAAGTTAACTAGTTAGGAAGCTTCCTAAGAAGCTTCTTAGATGCTTCTAGAATATTCTAGGCTATTTTGTCTTATTCTCTACTTCGTAAGCTCAACTAACCTTGTCACTAAACTCCATATTGTTACACTTGGTGTAAGTCAAGGTCGAGACTAAGTTGTCACAACCAAGGAATCAAAGCACTCAGCCAATTGCATAGCTTCTTCTATGTTTTGTGGTTCTTGCATGGTAACCTCCAATTTAGTTTGTGACTTCAATCCCTGCACAAATTGATCCAAAACTTCTCCTTCTTGTATATCTGGAATTTGCATGATGATGTTTTGAAATTGTGTGATGTAGCCTCTTACGGAGCCAATTTGTTTCAACTCCACCAATTTATCTTGTGCGGCTCAAGTGGCATTTATAGTTTAAAATTGACCAAGTATTGCATCCTTGACAATATCGTGCATGTCAAGATTGGTGCAATAATTTGTTGTCTAGCTCGCTCCACTCGGAATCACCACCAAAGTTTTGCCATACCATCCAATTGGCTAGAAGCCAAGAGAATCTATGTCCGTTCATCTTGAAGATTGGTGGCTTCAAAATAACATTTGCAATCAAACACAAAATTCTCCACTATGCCAAGAAGATTCTTACCTTCAAACAACTTAGGTTTTGGAAATCTAATATGATCTTCTCCATCTCTGACTAGTGCTCTCTCCATATGTTCTTGTTGTCCTTAGTCTTGTTCATCCATCAATCAAGTAAGGTGCTCAATTTGTTGCTGCATCATAATGATAATGTTGGGTATTGTTACCATAGCTACTACTCTATCCTACTACTCCCAATTTATCTTATTGATTAATACATAGATACAGCACGCCCACCTTTCTCCATAAGTGACAACCAGAAGTATCAAGGGTTCCTCAAACACAGTGATCATATGTAGAAAATCTTGCTCAAAGCGTGAGGTGATGAATTGTATGAAGCGGTGTTTGGGTAATATCTAGACATGAGAATCCCAATGGTTTGGTGGAAGTGGATTTGGTGGTCCATAAATTCCATTCATCCCATTCCTACTTTGATACTAATGTAAAAGATCAAGACCGAGGAGAGAAATAAGAGAATGGAAACTCACATTGGGACACTTGAATGTGGGAAAACTCCAAATGCCTAGCATGAGCTTTGGCTTTGGTATTTATAGGTAGCATACAAGGCCCTTGAGAAGCTTCTCAAGAAGCTTCCTTCTAGAAGCCGTCTACTTGGCGTGCAAGCTAAGCTAGTTAGAAGCTTCTAGAAGCTTCCTTCTAGAAGCTACTTACTTGAGGTGCAAGCTAAGCTAGCTAGGAAGCTTCCCAAGAAGCTTCCTATATACTTTTGGAATATTCTAGGATAATTTGTCATATGTGCTACTTCGTAAGCCCAACTAACTTTGTTGCTAAACTCCATATTATAACACATTACTTGTCATTAAAGGTGAGCTCTTGGGTATTGGTTATGCCTTTGGATGATTGAGCTCTTACAATTCATGGATCAATGTTCACAATAATACAAATCCTTGGCCAAAATTTTGGGTTCAACTTGACGTCTATTACCTAATTGTTTGCCAAAGGCATTTCAGTGAATGCATCTAGTAGTTGTTCTTGCCTTCCATATATGTCATTGTCATTCTTGGATTGTTAAATTGTTGTCTCCACTCTGCCCATTGAATCTATCAACAAGATAGGTCTTTCTATATCTTGAGGTAGACCAAAAGTTTGAGGTTTGTCTCCATTACAAATGTCTTCTCACCAAGATAGTGCTTCTAATCCTTGGTTGCAAAGACAATAGTCAACTCTTCTAGTTTGGTAGTATGATAGTTGTGTTCTATTGATAGCAACTGTCGAGAGAAATATACAACTAGGTATCATCTATCATTCAATTTTTGTTATAAGATTGTGCTTATTGCAATGCTTGATGCATCTATAGCTAGCTTGATTGGACATTTGGTCATACCATTTTAAGATTGGTTCATGTTTTAATGCATCTTTCAACTCCTAAAAGGCCAATTCTTGTATGATTCTCCATATCTACTTCTTCCTCTTGCCAAAAAATGTTGTTAGAGGTTGTGCAATCTTGGAGAAATCCTTGAAAATTTGACAATAAAACCCCTTCAATCCTAAAAAAATCTTGAGTTGAGTTTGATCTTCTAAAGCACCTCATTCTAAATAACCTCTATTTATTTGTTAATATTTGGATACCTTTTGCATTTACTCTATGCCCAAGCAGTATATTTCTAACTTGCCAAACTTGCATTTTGAGATTTTTGGCATACAACCAATTTTGTCATGGAATTTAGAGGACTTCTCATATATGTTACTTGTTCTCTATCATCATCATACTGCAGACTAAAATGTCATCAAGGAAAGTAATAATGGATTCATCAAAGTATAGATAAGATATGTTATTCATCAAATTCATGAAAGTGCCTTGTTTGTTGATGAGGCCAAACGGCATCACTAGGTACTCAAAGTTACCATACTTTGTTTGAAAGGTAGTTTTTTGTATATCTTCCTCCATGATCTTGATGAGGTTGTAACCTATTCCATAGATCAAGTCTGGTAAAGTGTATTGCTCCATTGGATTGATCAAATAGGTCATCTATGCAAGATAATGGGTATTTATTCTTCACCATTTGTTAATTTTGTTAATTCTTCACCATTTAATTCTTGGTAGTCAATGCAAATGTGCATTGTACCACCTTTTTTATTCACAAACAAGACAAGAGCCCCATATGGTGATACATTGGGTTGGCTTAACCCTTTTTGCAACATCTCCTTATTTTGAGCATCACAATACTCCATCTCATGATGTGATAGTCTATATGAGGTTAACAAGGAAGTATCTTCTTATGAAGTAACTTGATTTTACATTTTACTCTCCTTTTTGGTGGTAAACTTTAGTGTAAATCATCAAGAAAGAAACTCATTGACCACACTTGAAACTCATTGACCACATTTTTCAAATTCTCAAGAATTTTTCCATCAAGTTGTGCACTCAGGACTTCTCTTATTAGACACATGAAACATTTACGTGTCTTATCAATAGTTGTTATTCCTTTGACATAAAGAGGCAATTCTTGCCAATCTTTCTTTATGCGCAATGATCTTCCATTGGCTAATTCATACTACTTTCTTTCTCCAATCAACCATGGGGCTATGGTGCTCCATCCACAACATACCTAAAATCACATTGTAATAAGCTAATCCATATCACTTGCCACTTAATTTCTTCATGATTGTAAAAGACAAAGAAGAGAAATAAGAGAACAGAAGATCAGAATGAAAGATCACATTGAGACTCTTCAATGAGTGAAACTCCAAATGCTTAGCATGAGCTTGAGTTTTGGTATTTATAGGGAATATACAAGGCTCTTAAAATTTTTCTCAAGAAGCTTCCTAAAAGTTGTCTTCTTGGAGTGCAAGCCAAGCTAACCGGTAAGCTTCTCAAGAAGCTTCCTTTTAGAAGTCACCTACTTGGTGTGAAAGCTAATCTAGTTAAAAGGCTCCTTCCAAAAGCTACCTACTTGGTGTGCAAGTTAAGCTAGCCAAGAAACTTCCTCATAGAAGTCACCACTTAGTATACACATTATCCAATGCTTAGAAGAAACCAAGTAGCTTCCTATGTGCTTTTCAAAAATTCTTATAACTTTAAGTTAATTTTGCCTATTTACTACTTCTTTAGTCTTGACTAACTTATCTATAATTCCATATTATTACAATGATACTATCCTATAAAGTGTCTTCTCTACATAAAGACTCAATTCTCTTTTTTTGACCATTAGATGATTCTATTTCTTCATTCTCATCTTTCTCTTGATCCATCTCCAACTTTATTGCAACAAAGCAAGACAATAAATTTCTCTATAGCTCCAAGGTCTATAAATACTCTCACCTAATTACCTTTAGGACTCCATTTATGATAATCTTTTGCGCGTTTATCTTCCTCAACCTTTGTGCACTTGTCCACCTCCTCTCCACACTTTTACTCTTCTCCATTGAGCCAATCAGGCCATAAGGTACATTTGTTGGTGATCTTCATTTTCCGATATGATTTTGGCATCCTTTTCTTCAATTTGTCTCTCCATGTTATTCAAATGTCACCTATATGAAGGCCAAGAGCCTTTAGGAAGACGAGCATAACAATTGGTGCTATGTGCCCAACTCAACAACTATTGTTACAATGTTGTTGTTTTGATCAAGCCTCTTTTCCTTATTGGACACCATTTCTCCTTCCTTTGACCCATCCTTGTTTTCCTTTAAGCAAACATGCTCCTTGGGCTTGGAATTGAATTTTGCCTAATTCCATAAGAATTGGATACCATGGATGGGTAATATCTACCAAAGTATGGTGTTTCAACTTGATAGTGTTGAGTCAAGACTACACCTTCACTTCCTCCAAGTGCCCTTTCTATTCTTTGGCCACACGCAATGGCTTCAAAAATGGTGCAAAGATTCTGTACAATTACCTCTTGGCAAATTTGCTCTTTTAACCCCCATTTGCAATTTTCAAGAGCTTTTGCTAGAATTATATTGGTTATTGCAACCTATAGATTGAGAACTGCTTCCACGTACTTTTATATATTATTCTTCTACTTCAACCTCCATAGTTTGGTTTGAACCCTCTACACAAAATCCACATTTTGAAATTTTTTGGCACACTTTCTTGCATTGACATGCAAGTGATCTCTCTTCCTTCTACCAACACTGATCATTCTCAAACACTATACCATATGAGTGCTTTATTTGTCAAGTACCCACATGCAAACACGCATATAGAATAATTAGTGATCTCAATTGTCAATAATCAACAGTATCAATTCAATTTTCCATTGCTCCCATGGATTGTTGTCCCTTGTAAGACTTAATTTTGCATGTCTTATTCATCCAAAGTAACCATGTGGCTTCATTGTTGACCAAGGTTGATGTCATTGACATGAGTGACTCTCCATATACTTTTGCCGCTAGTATTAGATTTAAGGATGATTCTCCTTCTTTGCATTACTTGATCATTGCTAAAGGTATATACTTGACTTTTTAATGTCTCTATTTTCATCTTGATCTTTTGAAATTCATTCAACATCCCTTGTATTCCTTGCATCACATCTTGCAATTACGGCTCCATGATTCATACATATTGCAAATGCTCAATTTTTAGTTCTTCAATAGATGATTAATATGATTGCTATGGAGGGAGAATGGATGATTGAGACTACCATTGGAACCTTAGAAGCTATTTTTTATTGATAATATTCCTCATTAAAAGGGTAGGCTACAAAATCCTTAAACATCATTTTTGGTCTAACTACATAACAAATTTATACTTGAATGTTGAAAGTGAGAGGATTTGGTATATTTAAATCCATTATATCATAACAAAAATATAAATTTTCAAATCTTAACCTTTGTTGTATACCACCATAGGTAAACTCATTGGGTTTGGTAAATTTATCACTATGTGAATAAACTCTATTCTAAAATGGTTAAATAATATATACTTTCACTTATTCATGGTAGATGTATGTAATTTTGATTGATTTGAAACAGATTCAAGAACAGAAAATGGGTTTCAAAGGATTGTCCTTTGATATCCATCCCATCTGCTCTCTAAAACATCCACAATCTATTGATTGAACTATGTTTTTTTATCTTGAAATTACTCAATCTCAATAATCCGTGTCCCTCCAAGAGGAGTGTTCCACTCTCTTGGATTAAAACACTTGCTTTAATAACATTATAGTGTTCTAAGGACATGAGAATCCCCAAGAGAAACACAAGGCTTCATCTTTCAATACTCCACTACTTTAAATGAGCATTTTGTCTTTATTATATAACAAAAAAGACCCACTCAAAGGGAGCTCCACCTTTGGATCAAATACATGAATTGATGAGATGTAAGTGAGCTCTACCTTTATATTAGTTGCATGGATTGGTGACATGTCAATCATTGTCCTATTTAGTTGGTCAAACAAGTTTTGATCAAAAAGAATATTCGGGGAATCTTTCTATATGAAGCTCAAAGTAGGATCATTAGAAAGTTCTTGACAAGACAAATAGGGAGTTTAGAATAACACTTGGTATTGCAACAAGAATATCTTATTTTTTGAGGCCTAATTCATAAGTTTAGGCCTCCAAAATTGACTTTGAAGTTTCAAGGTGTTTTCAACCTCTACTTTATTAGTAGAAATATTATTTTGGTGATATCTCTATCTGATCTACTTTGAAAATCATATATAATATCCTTCCAAGAATTACCAAGTCAATTTCCACCTCCAGATAATATATCTAGCTAATTGTATTATACTCAATTACACCTTTTCTATTTATAGTTTTTAAAAACCTTGAGTTGCATGAAAGGATGTGTTAAACCAATGAGTGATTGTGATTTGTTGCATCAATAAGGAATTCACTAAGTAATAAGTAATAATAAGTAACTCCTTTAACTACATCAATATAGTCTTATCTTATACAGTCAAAAAGGAATTCACCAACTTTGAAATGCATACTTTGAGAGAAATACTACTTATAAATGCACACTTTACAATGACTATTAATATGTGTATGCTTGTATGAGCATATTTTCACTTTGAAAGAAATTTTTATAAATTACAGTTTTTAGAGTACATAATTTATATACAAATGTGCCAACTCAAACTTAAAATGTATATACAAATGCATCTTAGTTTGAGAAACAATAGTTATAAATGCACACTTTGGCAAAAATGCTTATATAAGCATGCTTTAAATTTAAGAGAAACACTTATATTATATTGTAAACACTTCCATAGAATATATAATTTACATATAAATGAGTCAACTTAAAATGTATATGTAAATCCATTTAAGTTTATAATATATAGATAAATGTTACCCAAATTCACAAAGTGTGTTATATATATGCCAATATATACACTGAAGGATAACATTGCATGTCGTAGAAGTACGTGTGACTAGTATCCTCCATCATGGTATCCTCTAAATCAATATCCAATGGGAGGCACTCCACTGTAATATGCTCTAGTGCTACATCAAATCGCACAATAATTGGTCTTCTTATCAATATTAGACTACATTTTCTACATTGATCTCCCACTCTCCATCATGAATATGAGGGTCTTAAAAGGCCATTGCTAAACCTATACAGGGGTCTTCATTATAATCCCTTAGTCCTAAAGTCCATCCCTTGGTGAGGAGCTTACTAGTGGAAACAAGTGTGCCTCTGCTAAATCTATTTAATGGAGCTATCAAGAGGTCAAGTGATGAGGTATTTGAATCTACTACTCTCAAATGAAGGGAGTAAATGATGGAGGATGGATAGCACCATGGGGATGGTTCTTACAATATTAAAGGAATACACTATCAATTATCAATATGTCTCAAAGTGATAGAACTAAAGCAATAAATGCACTATAAGGTCTATATATGAAACCTCTCCAATTGTCCTTGTACCCTTCCTCTCTATCAAGCACAGCAATGAGTTGTGGCCCATAGTGTACTCTCATTGGTAGGAAACCCTCATTCCACAAGGACCAAAAGAGACACTTGATCTCTACTTAGGTGTTATCATTCTAAATCATAACCTCAAAGTGGATCACAAAATGCATCATGAACTCACTAACTCTAGGTTATGGAACATACTAAAACCTACCCAAGCCTCTTTAAATTGACCATCTATATTTTTGCACTACATCACACTACTCAATGTAGATATAATACTATTCCACATAATATCCACTAGGCAGCCAACATTCAAAACAAATATCTTTCTCTACCTATTGCAAATGGATACAAGCAATGAACTCCCCAAACAAGCTCATCCTCTCATTCAACATCCTTAGTCTAGAAATTATGAAAAAGAGTGGCATTCTCTTCTCTTCGTACCACTATGCCTCCTCTTGTACATGTATAAAAGGGGGTGGGAGGTGCAACGTCATATGAAAGTTGTGGTACCAAGAAACAATATCCATATCTATTGTCATCACACTAGGCTCTCCCATAGGCCCTCCAAGGAGATGAGGCTTGGCTTATGTCTCCCAAGTTAGTGTTTTTATACTAATAGGTTGACATTTACTCCCTATAGGCTCAACCTTACTCCTTATAGGCTTATCCTCACTCTACTCTTTTTGTTTGGGTCCAAAAAAAGACAATTTATCTATATGCAGTTTGAGTTTGCACACCTACTTGAACTCCCATACCCTTGGACTCCTCATAAGCTCTTTGGGACCCCTCTAACAATCATTTAGTAATATAGAATTCTCTTTGGTAAAACTCTTCATCAAGTTGATGATCCTTAACCTAGTCTCTTTATGGGACATAAGGCTATCTAGCTCTACCTTCTCACTCAAAAATCCAAAACTTTTCTTCATTCTTTGCTAGATTCCTCTGTATGTCAAGAAGAAGGTACTTGCTTTCCACTAAATCTCTCTCTTAAGAAGGTGCTCTCTCTCCACTAAGTTTGCATCACTCTCTTCAAGTTCTTATTAGATAAGACTCACACTATCCAATGATGTACTTCTCTACTCCTCACACCATAATCTCATAATGTGTAACTTAAAAATCTTATCACCTCCTCTCATAACTCCATCCTTTAATCATAACATCCTTAAGGAACAACAAGAGGAGTGTCCTTGCTAAAAAAAACATGGGGACAGTCCTCTACAATGATAGGAACATTTAGGGTGAAAATATCATCTATAACATGAGAATGATGACTTGTGCACAATTAGATTTCAATATCAACATAGCGTAAAGTTCAAAATCAACACAACATATTTGAAGCATTCAACATATCAAATACTCAATACATACTCAGAGAATGCAACTATGGTTCTAATTAATGTATTATGTGTTTGATATATACATATGAAAAAACATACTAGAAAACATATTGTTTTCAAAGGTAATTTCTAACCTACTATCACTCATCCTCCCCCTCAAGCTCATCATCATCATCATATGCACCATGGCCACAGACCTCCTCTCACTATTGCTGCCCCATAAGATACCTCATCCTCTTCTATAAATCCACTCTCCAAGAAAAGATGAGTGACAAATTATCTAATAAATAATGGCTTGAATTGTCTTCCATCTAAATGCTTGCATTAATTTTGTAAGAATGCCAACTATGCCTTAACTATCGCCAACATCAACTCTCTTCAATCATAGTCCTCTCTTGTCCTCTCTACCTTCATCTTCATTTCAATGCAAAATCTCCATGCACCACCTTTGGTGGTGCCCCTCAACCGTTAGGCCCCTCAACCGTTGGGCAACTATTGCACCAATAGTTGCCCCTCAACCTTAGTCTTTACATTCAGCACAAGATGTCCAAGCACCACTTCTAGATGCCTAGTTGCTATTATTATTAAACTTAACATCTGGAAGAAGGTTATCCAAGTTGCATAAACATATTATCTATCCAAATCTCTTCAGGCCACGAGATCTCTCTTTGGAAACCAATCTTGCATCTTCAAGTAAGGGACCAGTCTCCTCTTTAATGAACTCCCCACTTGCAAGGCAAAGGCCTCAATTACAGGCCCAAGTGCCTAAAGTGAAAGGTATTCCACTCCTTTTGCTTGTGTGAGTATAAGTATCCTATGTGCTTGTAAACTCCATGTAGATGAAGATATAAGGAAGTCAAAATCAAACTCTTAAAAAAAGACCAGAAATAAAAATAAGCAAGGAGTGGAGTTTAGGAGTCTGGGAGTGATATTGTCATCAAAGGACTGGTAGGAAGATTGCTCATGGAGCTAGTGTTTGAGGTTTGCTTTTGCTTGTGTGATTGCTATTGGGAAGGAAGAACAAGAAGGAGATTGCCAGTAGCACCAAGGCCCAAGATGGAGGGTTTGCAAGAGAGGAAGTGGATAGATGGTTGTTGGTAATGCTCAGGACCAAGAAAGGATTGCTCATGAGAGCAAGAGCATGAAAGGAGTTGCTTGTAGATACGGGGACAAGAGCAAGATTGTTTGTGAGAGGGGAGGTGGCAAGAGGAGGACAGCTTGTGGAGCCAGCAATTGAGATGGGTATTGCTTGTAGGAGGAAGAACAAAAGAAGAATCAACTCATTTTGAGGGGTTTTGAAGTGGATTTAGGAGGTGGTCCTTTGCAACACCTAAATCCCTAAATGTGGGATTATGCGGAAGATTGGGTGGAGAAAGGCGGGTTTGTTTTGGGAGTCAAGACAAAAAAGCAAAGATGCAAAGGTGAATTGATGAATTAGGAATTTTACTCAAATTGGGGTAGGAGAAATCCATGTTTTTGCACACCTTCAGTCCAAGTGCATTAAGATCCCTTTTGCATATGCATCCCATAGATTTTGAATCTTGTGCTTGTCTCAACATGCCAACTTAAATATACTTCATCTTTTGATCCCTCTTGGCATAGAACCAATCAACCACTCTCTCTCCTTGAAGTCCTCTATATTTGGCATATCTCAAAATTTCTCATAGTCAACAATTTCACCCTTGGATCTATGTTGCCTTCTACATATCTTTGTTTCTTTGTATTTCTTCTTCTTCTTTGTGTATCACCCCTCCCTTCCCTATTTTTTCCACTCTTCCTTTCTACCTTTTTGAATGTTTCTTCCTTGGTTTCTTGCACTAATCTCTTCTCTTCCCTTCTCTCTTTTCAAATATCACTTATCCTTTTCAGTTTAATCTTTTTGAATGTTCCGTTCTCTTTGTTCTTTTTCTCTCATTCTTCACTTCTTTCTTTTCAATTGTGTTTGCTTGTGATCTACTCTCTTCCATTCTCAATTTTCAAATATGTTCATTCTCTTGACTTCATATTTTCCGCTTTCCACTCCTTTTTCCTTCAAATTTCTTACACAAACTTGCTAATTTGAACTCTTACCAAATAGAATTATAACAATAAAAAGTTATATATATATGCAGCAAGAATAAATATTTCTCACACCAAAAATCCATACTCATTATGTCAAGAATCCATATTCATCACATAAAAGATCATATTCATACAAGCAAGAATTCATATTCTTATAAAAAATTGTGTTAGTGAAACAACATCATGAGATTAACCCATATCCATCACCATTCCAAAATTATGTGATGATTTTACCTTATGTTACTTGTACATGTTTCATCAACTTGCTTGTTGTATGCAATATATAGTTGTACCATTGTTTCTCTAATTTCCTCAATAATAGAATAGTATGAGTTCGTAGGGGATAAGTTACCTCATATTTTTGTTCTCCATCAAATTCCTACACAAACTCTATTCTATCTTCCTCATCTTCTACCCACATATGGGATCTTTTTATCAAAAAGTTATTTAATATGATGCAATAGCTATTAATGTAATATGCAAATAGGAATTTCTATTCCTACTTTCAAACTGCACTTTTAGTTTCTATTAACTACCAAGGAGAGAAATAGGACAATAAAATATAAGAATGGGAGTAACATGGGAGAGGCTCAAGTGAGTGAAACTCAAAATGCCTAACATGAGCTTGGGATTTAGTGTTTATAGTGAAGCAATACAACGTCCTTGAGAAGCTTCCTTCTCAAAATAACCTTATTGGAGTGCAAGCTACTTGCGAAGCTTTTAATGATTCTTCTTCCTTGAAGTTGCCTACTTGTTTTACAAGCTAAGCTGGCCATTAACTTGGTGTGCAAGTTATCTAATCATTGAAAGGTACCTAAAAAGTTCTTACCAGAAGCTTCTTATGTACTTCTAGAACATTTTTTGAATTCATGGTTACATTTGGCTGATTTTATTAACTTATTAGAGCCTACTAACTCCATATTATTATAGTTCCCACAACAAGTGACATAAAATGTTTAATACATGTGCTATTGCAGTAAATTTATGAGAACCCATTTTATCCTTTATGTGTGGCTATTTTAAGAGGGTACCAAATGACTCATGGGCACATAACACAATTCACAAAGTAGATATCGTTGGTGCTCAAAAAACTACTAGGCCTTCTTCAATTCATTTTGCCCCAATGGTAAGTTCTTGATATATGTCATGCTTTGATATGAATCTAGTATTCTTACAATGATAACACACCAATTAGAGAACCAAATTCAGCACACACCAAACTTACAACTCATAAAACTTAATATGGATCATGACATCCTTGCAATTATAACACACTCTAATAAAAGAACCAACTTGGGCACACACCAAACCTAGAGCTCATAAAACTTAATATGCAATAGACGATAGAACTTACATAACTCATGCTCGTCACACTCATAATATCAAAGACCACTCACCTCCAAAAAAATGAATTAATTTTTGCATATCATCAAATACTACTTGCACATTGATGAAACACAAAAGTTTCTTGTTGTTGAAATGAAATTCTCCATTAACTTTTGGTCTCTCCAATAAGGGGAATAACATCATGTTCACCATTCAAACACGCCCTTGAAAGCTTTCTATGCAAAAACACTTGATATTTGAATTCTCTCTTCTTTGTGAGGCCACGCAACTTCTGTCCCAATTGTGGATACAATAGCTATCATGACTCTATATGTTAATCTTGTTATAGATCATAAACTAATTCCCCACAAATCAAGGCTCCAAATTAGTTCCCTTTTCCATACCTCTCCCATTTCCATTTCACCCAAATTGATCAAGTGTTACCATCAATTGAACCCATATAGAGGGTTGGATCTTATTAGAATCTCTCCTCTTATTCAAATCATTATATTTAATAACTTCAAGTAAAAAATCAAAGGATTCAACCTCCATCCACATTAGTTGTCCATATGAATGGGGATCAAAATCTAAAAAAATCTTACAAGCAAATTCAATACTATGATAGTGGATACTTCTCTTAATTGAGTATCTTTTATAATAAACTAAATACAATCACCTTGTAATTATTATTTGTCTTCAATGTTTGAATCTTTGTTACTCCATGTTTCATAAAATTTTCCTAAACCCTTCTCCTCCAATCTCCAATCATCCATTCCTCATTCAAGAAAGTTAATTTCACCTTCTTATCCACTTATTAAATCCAATATTGCAAGCATTAATTTCATGCACTACTATTTGCCATGCGCTCTAGCATGGCATCTTATTCTTGATTAAGAGCAAAAGAGAATCTTCCACAAGAGAGAAATTCTTGCAAGAATCAAAAACATCAAAGAAAGCTCAAGGAGCTTTCACCCTCCGCCCCAACTCTTTTGTTCACAGTTGAGCTTTGGTACTATGACATTTTAAAAGAGGAAAATTCACTTCATCTGATGATCACATTTGTCTTCCGTAACAATATGGAGTTTAGCTACAAAGTTAGTTGGGCTTACAAAGTAGAGAATAAAACAAAGTAGCCTAGAATATTTTAGAAGCATCTAAGAAGCTTCTTGGGAAGCTTCCCAACTAGTTAACTTGCACCCTAAGTAGGTAGCTTCTAGAAAGAAGCTTCTAGAAGTTTCTAACTAGCTTAGCTTGCATGCCAAGTAGGCGGCTTCTAGAAGGGAGCTTCTTGAGAAGCTTCCTAGTTAACTTGGCATGCACTCCAAGAAAGCGGCTCAAATAAGCTTTTTGAGAAGCTTCAAGGGTCTTGTATGCTACCTATAAATACAAAAGCCAAAGCTCATACTAGGCATTTGGAGTTTTCCCTCATTCAAGTGTCCCAATGTGAGTTTCCATTCTCCTATTTCTCTCCACGGTTTTGGTCTTTTAAATCTTCATATTCAAATTTAAATTGAACCATGATCATATAGGCTAATTAAGACTTATGAAAAAAATCTCCATAACCAATAAAACACTAGAAGTCACAAAATTTGTGAACCATAAATATTTTTTGGCTATAATCTACAATTTAGTGCACACTCTCACACAATACTCATAAATTTACTATGAATACCCATAAATTTTTGATGGGATCTTTTTAGGTAGTAAAAATCCCTTATTGGTTATAGTTGTTGATAGAAATTGATATAAAGTACATGTTGATCCACTTGGAACTCGTGGTCTCCATAAAAAAAGTCAGAAACATATACATACCAAAGAATTATAACATATATCTATATGTATTAAAGTTAGTAATAAATTGGGAAAGGTAGAATACAATGAGCAAGGACAAAGTGTCCATAAGTGGGAGACAAAGGCAGTTTAGATCTGTGATAAGTTAATACATCAATATTCAGACTTGATTGGGTATTATTTTATATTAAGTTGTATATTCTAACTTTTATACATAGTAGAGTAGATTATTAAATAATCTATACTATGTTTTATAGATAGTAAAGTGATAAGTATAGATTTTTTAATAAGGCATCTTTATCAACTTTATTTGTTGTTGATTTACTTCAACAACAACTTAAAGACTTGTGCAAGGAAAATAAGTAAAGATCTAACAATCTTAGAAATCAATCATTGGAACAAAATTTAAAGGTGAAAGTCACAAGGCTTGATATGGCAAACAATGCATGATCAACTTTTGAGTCAAGAGCAAGGCACATTTAGTATTTTATCATCACAACAAAGGAAAGAACCTTGATATTTTTAGGATTTCACACACATTGAAGGTTTCAAAACTAGGTTTAAGCTGCCCATAGATCTTCATAAATGATTTAACATATAATCCATAAAAATGCAAGGTAGTACTTGAGGAGATCCAAAAGAGTTCCACAAGTACACCACATAGTTCAATAAAAGGTTTACAAATAGGAATCATGACCAGTAGCTATTTGTGGGTTACAACCACTACATGACATTTATTAGAAGATACATTAAAGTAAAGTTCTTCATTTTGAATTTGATTATGACAAAAAAAGTATTGCATTTGTGCAAGTATGAGCATTCTTATGTCTTCTCCTTGCCTCTCACAATCCTTCTCACTTTGCTTCTCTTTGATGATGCATGATAACTTGTGAAGTTCACAATTTGCAAAATCCAAAGTTGCAAAAGACAAAATTCTTGTAAATTGGAGAGAATAGAAGGGTGGGTGAGATTTTGAGAGTGGAAATTTTTTTTTGCATTAGTAATCATTTGCAATACCCAATTATACATTTTCCATGCTAATGTACTCCATTTTAACACCTAAGTGCACCAAGTAAACCCTTCTTTGCTCCAGTGCACCCCAACAAATCCTAATGCACCCTAGCTCAAACTAACATGTCCGGGTGTCATAACTATTTTTTCAAGTAGTTCACTAAATACAATACATAACCCTCTCCCTAATACAACCCTGAAAGATAAGAAATGAACCCACTCAACTCTTAAACTTTTTGTAAAACTTTTATAGGTAGGATTCATTTGATATCAACTTTGTATGGATATCCATACAATTTTTTACAAAATTCACTATTTTGCCTTTAGATATCTATGGATTTTGGTATTGAAATACACATTGGAATTTTCTTCAATAGACTTTGAATATGAATCCACACTTTAACCAAGGAAAGGATGTCTTTATTTGGATCTGATTAGCCCTCCTCTTACATGGATCTGATAAGCCCATAAGGGTGCACTGAGTCACCAAGCCCATGGAGGTGTATTGAGACACTAAGAGATTGCCTCTATTATTCCCATGTTTTACCAACATAACTTGTGAGAGTTTACCACATAGGCCCAAAAAATAGGCAAGAAGATTGAAGATTTTCTACAATCTGATTTTCTAACTCTTGAGCATTGATATCTTTGTTGTTCCTTGATTTTAGGTCTTAGATGTGACTTTAGATGTGTAGCCAAAACACTATCACCTTTTAGATTAGTGTACTTCTCCATTTATACTTTAGTTGCCTTATATTTCTCCATCAAACTACCACGTATGACCTTTCTTCATTCGTCAATAACTATCATCCAAAAGAAGAGTTATAGCTTATTGAATTCTTATTTGCCTTTGTTTTACTCCATTTCCTCATTTTTCTCAATGAGTAGCCCGTATTTATTTTTGAGCAATTTATTTCTTTTACATGATTATCTCTCCCTAAACATATAAAATGTTGGCTTCCTTCTTTTCTTAATTTTGTTAATATATTACCTTGTGCATAGTGCCACTTAGAGCTGCTCATCTATTTGGTGCATCCCATCTTCATGCTCTTTCAAAGGATATATATGGTATTTGTACCATTTTTTATTAGGGAAGTCTTCTTCCATTTAGTCTTACATACTATTTTTTATAACTTTGGAAATCATTTTCATCCTTTTTGTCTCTACATCAAGTTGTGGCTACTCCAAGAAGTAACAAGGCATTAATTGTTAACATTCAAATTTATAATATTGAGTCAGAAAAAGGCAAGTATAGTTAAAATTAGATAAAACTAGCAAACTAGGTTAGCTTATATGCCAAGTAATTGGCTAGTTTAGCTTGTACTCCACAAAGGAGGCTTCTAAATGGAAAAAAATCTGAAAGCTTTCTTGTGAGTCTTGCCTAGTTTAATTCTTAATACCTCAGCCCAAACCCATTCCAAGCATTTAGACCTTCCTTCAATTGAGAGTTTTCAATTTTATCTTCCATATTCCTCTTATCTACTTGGTCTCTTGCATTTAAGCTTCCTTGGACATCCATCTTGATGGGTGATTATCCAATCTTATATATCAAATAACTTCAATACTTTTTCTCATCCAACTTTCTTATGTGCTTTTTGCTCAAAAAATCACCTCCTTTATCCAGTTTCTATGACATAGACACACCATTGTTGTGTGGCCGCCGTATTACTATATGGAATTTCACATGATTGGCATTTGCTAATGGTACAAACCAAACTAAGAGTGGTGTATATTTGCCATTGCCCATGACACAAATTTGTAATTTTTTTCTCATCATATCTATTCCCATCACTTTGAGATGGTACCCATGTCTTGGGCCCTTTGAAGGATGTTGTTGAGCCTTATCTACTTTACACTCTACCTCAAAACCTTGGGTTTATGAGTCTAGAATTGTAATTGCAAGGTATAGAGTTCACGAGCGGTCCTCACTCCTTTGAACTTCCCACTATAGTTCTACTTCAAACTATGAGGTTTGAAGATTTTGAGCACTCATTTAGAAGATTATGTTTTTTCTATCTTCTTTTATCAAGCACCTTGGTTCAAGCTAAACCCTACACTCATTTACTCCCTTAGTTCATTTATTGAAGAACAAAAAGCATATTTATAAGTAGCCTATTCTTATTTGATGAGATGTTATATCCCTAGAGCTTCATATTTGGCACACACTTACCTATCCATAAATGTATTCCTATTACACCTTCATACTTTTATATCACCAAATTCTAGACTTTCTCCACTTTGTTGGTTCCATGTGTACTCCTACAACCATCAAATGAGTGGTGTTGGCTACAAATAAACTCTTCCTTTAGTTGTAGAATGATGTGATCTTATATTGCAAAAGATCATTGCACCAATAGGTTATGTAGGAACATAGACTCAAATGGATTCCTCACAAGCAATTAGGTTCTTATACCATGGTTGTCATATTTTCAAGGACTTATAACAATAGATTCAAGTACTTATGGGTTCCAAAAATATCTTTGTGTTGCTTGTGACCTATTACCAAACCTTACATGCACAACAATACCTATAGTCATTGACTTTGTATTAAAATTTGTATAGTTATTGCACACATTTTTATACAGTTTCCAATTTTGTCTTGTAATATTTCTTTTTTATAAAGTTAGCAAATATTTTCATATTTGGGAGAAGACACCCCTTGTTTGGATATTTTTAAGATCAGTCTTGTACATATTAAGGTAAAAATAATGGACTTATGAAGATTCACAAGGTACTCAAAATAGGGTCCAAGGAAAGAGGTAAAACAGAGCATTCAGAAATATTAAGCCCAAGAAAATAAGCAAAATATCTTTTGCTCAAAGATTATAAGCTCTAAAGGAAGTTTTAATTGCACACTTTGGGCAAATATATGTATGGTTGCATGTCCAAATGGAGTGATATTTATTGAGTTAGAATCATATGCTTAATGCCTTCCCATTGACATCAATATTGTATAATTTGGAGATCTATATAACCAAAGTTATGAGTGTTTGGAATTTGGAAAGTTCCAATTGTTTTAGAGCCAAAGATTATTCATCCAAATTATCTTTGGAGTGAATTCTTCATAGTTAATTTATTTGGGGCACCTAAAATTACCAACAGACAATAAGTATACAATTGTAAATCTGAGAATTGTGTAGGAATATAGAGTGCAGAGAAGTGTACAATGTAATTGTTAAAAGTCATGGTAATTATATTAAAAAGTGGGCCTATGAAAGAGAAGATGAAAAGTTTGAATAAGGAAGAGTAAACTAATGTTTCAATTGTTTAATTCAACCCAAAACAAGATCCAAAGAAGAAGAAGAGAGAGATGAGGAGAAGGTTAAAATAAAGTAGAAGAATTTACCTTGCAAGATACAACAACTAAAATCCTTGCTAGCCATTGAGGAGAATACCTATGAGGACAAGGTATATAAAGTCCAAGGAGATCTGAGTGCTCTTTTGTTCTCAATAAACTAGAAGATGAGGTGGTTGAAGAGAGAGAGGCAAAATTGAGATGCACATGTAGTACAATCTAGAAGCTAAATAAAGGAAAGTTGTTACTCATACAACTTTCTAGGAAGAGTATAGGTGTATTAATATGGATTTACCAAAAGCTAATATAAACAACAAGAGGTAGAAACTAAAATCTATCTAAAAAAATAGAAGAATGTTTTAAAGCAAGAAACTCTTGGTAAGAAGCTTCTTAGAGCTTCCCAAGGAATGAGTAACTTGCATGCCTAGTTGACAAGGAGCTTAGCTGATACCATGAGAATGACTAGCTTAACTTGCATGCCAAGTAAACAACTAGCTTAGCTTGCAATCCAAGAAAGATGACTTCTAGAAGTAACCTTTATCGGAAGCTTCTTGGGAGCCTTGCATATAGGTTGGCTATAAATACCAAAGCCCAAACTCAGGCTATACATTTAAATTTTCTCTCACTTGAGTGCTCTAATATGATCTTCCATTCTCTTATTTCTCTCTTTTGTCTTTTATAAAAAAAGACCAATCTTTGGCTCAAAAACCTTACAAGTAGTGTCAAATAAAGTAACAAAGGAACAAATGACAAGGATCAAAGTGTATAAGCAAACCTTGCAAGTCCAAACCCTTAGTAAAAAAGAAATTCAAAGACTTTAATGGATTCCTTGTATTTAAAGCTTAGGGAGCATCTAGATACAGACTTCAACAAGTCGTGTGTTATCCTAGTTCTAGTAATAGTTGATTAAATGGAGAGGATTTAACCTCTCCTTGTGGAAATCAAAGGCAAATGAAGTTCTTTGCAATAGTATTTGGTGCCAAAGGCACATCATAAAATAGTTATTTGTACTTGTATATTCTTCATAATTATGACGTTTGGAGTAAGAAGAAGTCCAAAGACAACAAAGTAGGAAGTGTCTTTGAGAACACACACACACACACACATATATATATAAAATAAATAAATATATATATAAATATATAAATATATAAATATATATATATATAGAGAAAGAGATCTTTGCACTACCCTAACCACTAGGTTTCCTATACTCCATATAGGATGTTTGTGTATGAATAAATGTCAAGTATAAATGTTCATTCAATTGATAAAAGAGAGTAAAAGTGAACGAGCCAAAATCTCTTTGTTGCTTTTGCTTAATTTTGAGTACTTGTGACTATTCTTTGTAGTGTGATTGCTTGTGAATCTTTCTAGTGAGAGTACCAAGTGCCTTGTATGTTTGATCCTTAGTCTTTAGGGGTCTTGTGTGTATGGTCCTTGGTGTATTCATGAATGTGACCTTCTATTTGTAATTTGATATTATGCATCTTCTTGGTGACACTACTTCTTCTAGTAGTTTTGTCCAAGAGGCTCAATAGGTAATAGAAAAAGAACTGCAATAGTGATACTTCTCTTCAAGTCTAGCCATTTTCTAACTATATGTTTGAGTAAATGACCTATTTCTTATTGATATACCACATTTTGGTATATCAATAAATATTGTGCCACTTTACTATACTCCTTGAAGATTCATGCATATCCAAATGAGCACATGGACACTCAAACCCTTGTCATAGTCCTTATTGATACTCTTATACTTGATAGAACTATAATTCTTTCTTGTTGAGTGAAAGGCTCTAGTGAAATGCTTCTTGTTTGATTGGTGACTTTGCTTCATGTCCAAGTAGTTTCTTATTGCACTTTGTCTCTATGTGTGTTTCACATCTAGAAATTAAAGGGCTATTAGAAGAATGCATTTATGGATCTCCATCTAAGACGCATGGCATACATAGTTTACAATGTACCATAGATACATATCCCACTTGGATTGGTGATGACATTTGAGATATAGTGACACAAATCCTATAATCTACATAATCTCAAATATAAATTGAGTGGTGGTTGGATCTACTTGGGCCGCCCTCTTCTTATATAAGAGCAAGCACATAAAATTAAATTCATGGATGGTCAAAGTACCTTGTTTGATGTAGTGGGTATGAACCTATTACAAGCAAAGTCATTGGCGCAAGCTGGTATTCAAGCAAGAGTAGCAACAATTATTGCCATAAGGAAGAAGACCGTTTGTTATCTACCATCATGTTACCATTTGATACCTTTGTACCTTTGACTATAGAGATATTTGTGCATCTTCATCCTAGTTTGATAATCTTCTTTAAGAGGAAACATGGAATTTCCTACCAAAGAGATGACCTTTAGCTATTTCTCCAACCATGTTCACCTTATATTCCCATAAAGAGTTGCAACCACTTTACAGTGCTTTCAAGCATTAAGCCTTTATAAACAAGTTGTGGCAAAAGGAGCTCTTATCACATCTATGAACCTCCCTCTCCACCTACCAAATATACCATAAGTTTAGAAGACTTGGATCATCAAGTTCAACGTAGATTGTTTTTCCTTTCCCCTTGTTTAGCTAAGTGGACATAATTCTACATTTGATCTTAGCACTTTATCTTTGGACATTGGGTTTGGTATCTCCTTTTGCACTTTTCCGTACCTTGTATTCCTTTCCTTTCTCCAATGAAATATACTATTTGTCCTTTTAGTCATTTCCCCATGCATATCACTAGGTAACCCAATGAGATGCACACATGTATTGTGTATATATATGTGAGTAAACTATACTTTTTGTTTTATATGAGGTGTTATGCTTTTTAGTAAAACTGTCCAACTTTGTGTGTGGTTTTGTTTGTCTTTTTAAGGCTTTTGAGAAAATCATCTGCAAATATTTAAGTATAATTTCCTTTTTTGTAAAACCAATGTAAGGTATAAATTAATACATGTTCTTATAAAATAACTATTAACTACTCACCACCTGTAGTGAATTGAATATAAAGAAATTTCAAAAGTAGTTGCATGTAAATTCAAAACATGGTTGATGTATCTTGTGAAGTTGATGATGTATTGTAATAAAAAATGTAGAGATTTCTAAATCTATAATGATAATAACAAATTTTATTCAAATTATGACTTAACTAATTTGAAATTTTCTAAAGGTTCATACAGATATATAATCTAATGATATGCTTAATTCAACAAAGAGCACAGATTATATAAAAACAATAGACAAGGAAGTTAATTGAGTGGACCATTTTTTATTATGATCTTCTTAATTTTTAATAAACAAAGAGATTATCAATTTCCATTACATTATCTATATTCCATGTTGAACATAATAAAACCCTATATTTCTATACACATTTCAAAAAGGATTGAAATTGGAGCTCATAGTGTGAACTTTTGTTGTAATAATCCAGATCTTATTGTCTAATATTTTGTATATAATAATTATTTATAATGAAGAGTGCTTCTAGAATGTAGTGTATGAAGATCCCAACATGGGGTAAGATAAAATCTTCATTCTTGCTTATTAAATTAATCTCATATCATTTAAACCATTAAAGGAGGAAATTATTCTATTTAATGCATGTTTTAGTTATGTAAAATAGTTTGTTATGAACTAGTATTCTATAGTCGTTGTTTGATTAACCTAACATAGCAATATATATTTAGAAAAGCACAAGAGTATCTAAAAAATAAGAAAAATAAGTGTGATTTATATTTAATTTTCATTCCATGATACATTGTGAATTAAAATTTACAGTTTTCACAAATCAATCAATCAATTTTATAAACTAATATATATGTATATATAGTTTAGTAGTATGAAAATTATATATATATATATATATATATGACTCATGTTTCTTAACAAACAAACAATATATACAAGCATACTATTGATAAAAAACAAACATTATAAGCATGTCAATTAGATTTATTGATAGATTTATACCAAAGTATCTTATATATGCTACTATTTTATATGTATTATTTTAACGGTTCATGGAGAAACATATGTTAGGAATTGTAGTTTAAAATAAATTATAGAATTTGAAATTTGAAATTCTATACAACTATTAAACACTAGTATGTTTCTTTTTATCTTGAGAGATCCAAAAAATATGAATGGTTATCAAATTTTCCCCTCTATATTATTTACCTCTCAAATTGTAATTTATAGCAGATAATTTTCAATAAGATACCTTTTTTTTTTTACCTCTAATGATTACACAAAAATCAAAATAGTGAATAAAAACTCTTCTTATTCTTGCTTAGCCTAGTGCATTATTTACCTTTCTTTATAATATTTTCTATTCAACTTTTTGGAAAAATAGGATTTGTTCTCGTAGATTTACAAATACATATCAGTATCCATTTTCTAAGGGAAAAGTCCTTGAATTTTATCATAAACCTAATTTTCCATTAATATTTTATATTTGAATTATCCAATTATTATATATTAAATAAAATAACAATAAATTGGTTTATTGATCAATGTTTCCAATTATCAAGCATTGACTAAATATCAAGCATTTCTTGTTTCTTAAAGTATCCTTGCTCTATTTGAGAATTGCTTCCAACTTGTACTCCATGAACTACTTTTATCATATACTCTAAATGGGAAATTGTACGCCCTTTAGTAAGGAAATAACTCAAAGCCTCAAATTGAGACAACTTATTCTTATAATGTTGATTTAGATGTTTTGGTACTCAATTTAAACCTTACAAGATGAGATTTCAAATGATTCATAGCAAGCATCACTTTGACAATGAAAGATCCAATGATAATATATCAAACTTAGTTTGATTTAGGTATTTCAGCCCTACTTCAAACCTTAGTCAAAGTTCCACTCATTGTTCTTGGCAAAAGTTAATCTTAATTTTGGCTATGGGATTCAATAAAGTATCAAGAACTCTCTAACATCTTGAAATTCTTTCAACAATGGTCATAATAATAAAAATTGTCATCAAGTGCAAATATGATTAGAATAAGCTACTTGCACTTGTGGTAGCAATTTAGATAAAGTTTGATAAATCAAAATTCACTTCTTATAAATCCTAAGCCAACCAAATTTTACTCACAAAAAATTGTACACTTCTCTAAACCTCTACAAATTTTGGTTTTTAAAATCTAACAAATCCTTATATATGGGTTAATTTTCACATTGGGCTAACATTTGAGCTTTACATACCCATGTGTACTTGATCAACAACTCTTATTTTCTAAGTGATTGCTTCACATCAACTTTAATAGAGTTACAACACCTAACATAGATTCTAGAAGCAAAGTAGAATTATTATAGATGTCCAAGACACAAATCTTCCAATTATGACATAACATTTAGAAATAAATATTTTAAAACAAAAAAAGCCAACTTTATGATAGTAAATATACTAATACAATACAATGCACCAAAAATTGGTGAGATAGTTCAAGCTGAAAATTAAGAATGTTTTTATGATATTTAAAGTTTAAGATTTACAAATACATGCAATACTCGTCTTACTTCAGCCACAATAACATGATTTGAATCAATTATGAGAACAATGTTCACTATCAATAAGTGGTAATATGATACTTATTGAACATAAGAAAAAAACTCAAGTTCATCTAGTTGAACACATTTTGTCCTATTATAACACAACTATTTAGGCAAAAGGGTTATAAACCTTGAAGGGAAATAATTTAGTTGAATCAAAGATGATGAGAAGTATAAATTATTGGACCATGCTAATATGAAACCAATAGAAATAATAAATATATACTAGTTCATTATAATCCTTTCCGTTGTATATTTTTGGAGGCATGCAATCAAACCAACTACAAGGGAAAATGATCTTGATTTATGAATAGTAGCCAATCCAAAATCACCATTTTTTATGTTGCTAATGTTATTATTTCCAAAAATATTGTCATATTTGAGGTCAGCCTATAGCACTATGTGTATTGGATGTAGAGGAAAATAAGAACTTGGAGGAATAATCAAATTTTATTTTCAAAATATGACTAATAGATGTGATTTTAATTACACTCTAGAAGTGCATAATTAATAAAATGCATTTTACACTTTTGAGTGGATGCCAAATCCACAAATATTGGACCTTCATAATGTTCTTATGTTTCAAATCCTTATTGTTTGCACCTTAGTATGGTGTTATCTTATGATCTTAAGGGTCTTTGTTGTATTATTGAGCTTAAACTTATTCCAAGTAATCTTTATTCCATTTATTGAACACATTTTACATAGTGTAATTACATTTTGTAGCAAAACTTATATCAACTATATTAACCATTGGGGTTGATCTTTAAAATTATGTGATATGTATCAACAGCAAAGCTCTATGTGCTCTTAAAACTCTTGAACCTACAATATATTATAAGACAAAATAAAAAACAAATAAATAAATAAATAAGCAATAAGAATGATGAATTGAATTGATTCCCTTCTCTCTAAAGCACTCATACACAAATCAACAGACGACAATATAAGGTTTTCATGCATCAAGATATGAAGCTCTTTCTATAAAGATATATGTTACCTCTTATAAACCACTTTAGAAAATTTGACCAAAAAACAATGTCATCAAAATGGAGGATGCTTCTCTTATTAAGAATCTAGATATTTTAGTATAAACACTATAATGCAAACCTGACCATTTTAAGAGGTTAATGGCATATACATCAAGAAAATACTAATGCTAGATAAAACAAACCTCTTAAGAGTGCCATCAATTTTAGTAAAGTTTGGACCTTCATAAATACTAACTTATTTTAACTTCATGGAAAAGGCAACCACGTAGAAGACATGAAGGATTGGAATACCCTATCGAGCTGGAAAAGGAGAGATAAAATGGGTTAAATGGGAGTAGGTTCTAATAGTATCAACATGAGAAATCTTCCCTACCACACCTAAGATATCCAAGCTATGCAAGTTGTGAGGTCCATAAACTATTAGAGCATATGCATAAGCATCACCTAATGTGGCTGCTCTCTTATGGATTGCACCCGCCAATGCTTTATGTAGAGGAATGTACACATGCTATTTTCATGGTACCATTTGGATTTGTAACATTTTGAATCATCCTCGTAGAATTCAATTATATTACTTGAGGTCAATAATGTAACTTAATTCAATTTGCAAACAAAATAAAAGTAATTCTTACAATGTGAAGGGGAGTTTTCTTATATTGGTTAAAAGGAAGAAAGAATATACTTGTTGATATCAAAATGGATTCTTTACGTTGAACAATAGTTTATATTTAAATATTTTAACAATTTATTTGGCATAATTAACCTTGTTATTACTCTTAGATGTGATTTAAGGTTATTGTATAATAGTTCTCAATACAATTACAATATCAAGTTAAATTCAGAAGATCAGATTAAAATAAAGTTTGTGGAGAACGAGATAAATGTTCACTTTGTTTATTTTTCATAAAAATATGTAGTTGATACAATTATAGGAATTAGTACTCATGTATTGTATTATAAATTCATGTTATTGAAGTAGACTAATGAATGTTATCCATTCTCATCCAGATATTTAATATAAAGTTTTGTTTTATCAAGTAGCTTTGGAAGCTATCTATTTGTTAAATTTACTATGTAGATTTCAATTATCTATCAATACAGGTTTATATCTAAATCTGAATCAACATGTAAATATATTCCTAATAAGTTTTTTTTAATCTTATGGATCTTTTATCTAGTTAAAGAAATTTTTGGTTGGTATGGATCCATGGAATTTCTTACCTAATTTATCAAACCAAGATAAATCATCTTAAATTAATTATATATTTTTAGATTATTCATTTTATATGATGAGATTGGACATAGTGTTTCAAATAATCTTTCTAGTTTGGATTATTTATGTTTTCCATCCAATTATCTTATTATCATATTTATTTTTTCTAACATAAAAACAATGACAGGATTTTGAAATGATACTAATAAATATAAGAAAACTTACATCCTTTTTTAGGATTAACTTTTTCAGTAAACAGAAATATAATATGTCAATATAAATAAATCAGAGTTCGAAATTAACGTAAGTGGAAGTAAGTTAATTTTATATATCCCATATTTGAGCTTTTAGTATATTGAAGTTATTTCTCTTTCTAGTTGTGGAAATATTAAAACCTGAACTTTTTGTACTGATAATATCTGAGTGGGTGATTTTTGAGAATTTAAATCTCTTATTTGAAGGGATGAATTATACTATTATATTAAAAAAACTGTAATACTATTTTTAATGAATTAATAGTATTATAAAATATATTTTCTGGTTTAAAATCAGTATAAATTTCTTTCATTAGCAGTATTTTAGATAAATATAAATATAAATGCAATGAATATAAATCGTATTTGCAATAAATATTATATATATAATTATCTTACTTAAAGAATAGATCATTACTCTACATTGTGTAATAAATATTATGTATATAATAAGCTTACTTAAATAATAGATCATTACTCTAATTTACAGCGTGAGATATGTAACAAGAAATAAATATACTAGGTACGCAAAGCTCTAAGTTTGTGCATATATAGAATATTTTACAGCAAGGAGTTATATTAATATCCATGTAAAGCTAAATTTATCAAGAAACAAAGAAAAAATAACTAATCATAGAAAGGAAATCGAGAGTTTCTGCAACTAGCAAATATATTACCAGAAAGAGTAATATATTTAAACGTAAAATATTAAAAATAAAAATTGATATAATATATTTCAAAATAGTAACTCAAAAATTATAATCTATACCGTCTCAATATTTTAACGTTAATTTTAAATTTTTTAAATTTTTCGTAATTTTATATCTGAAATTACTATAGAGATTGTAGTAATGATAATAATTTAATATTTAATTTATATGAATATTTAAATATTAATGTTTAATTAATGATTAAGCTATCTATCACAAATAAAATATACTGTGTGTAGATAATTATTATAAAAATTAATTTTAATTAAATTTTTGTAGATAATTTGTATGGGAGATTATTATTTTTATATTATTTAAATAGTATAATTAGAATTATAATATAATATGATGTCTTTTATTTACGTAGTTGAAAATCTCAATTTTAAAATTCGATGAATAATTAAATATTTGTAGATTCATGTACTAGTAAACTAAAATCAATATATTTTAAATACAAAGATAATTTTTTAAATAACCGGTAGAAAGCCTCCATTGTAGGTTATATAAACTCTCATCTCATTTCTACGTAAATGGAAGATATTCAATCAATATAAAAGGAATAGTATTTTAGACTGGGGATAAGATGTCCCTGATTCGTTATTTGGCCGAAATCACTTTCTTCAATCCAAGGACTCACCGCATAACAGAATATTTTCTTACAGATTCTTCTCGAGATCCAGACTTATAATCATAGTCGCAGGCTTACGATCATAGTCGTCGTGACAAATAATTCACTTCTTGGGTTATTGGGGCATTTGTAAACTATTCCACATTGACACGCGTTCAAGTTTTATAGTGCGGGAACGATCCGTGAAGATTGAAGGGTATAGCCCATTGCATGACATCTCTACTTAACGAAAAATGGTGGGTCTTAAATTAGTAGCTTTGCTACGTGGTATGGTTCATCAAAAGACACGTGTTTTTCTGTAAAACTTACTTGAGAAACCCTAGCCCTAATTCCTATTCCGACGGTAGCGATTAGCCTCTTAGCAATAGTGCCGTCAGATGTATACTGTGAGTGGTGACGGTTAAATTGAAGGATGATCCCCATGCCATGGTGATGGGGACCATCTGGTGACCGGTCCTCGTTCTACTAACCTCGATTGTGGATCACATAACCTCATGGACTGGTCACCGGTTCTATGGACCGGTAGAGAGTGCAATACTACCGGACGCTGTTGGGATGACCGGTCGCCGGTGAGTTTGGCAGAAAAAAAGAGGGTTTGTTTCGTCCACGGCCGCCCCCTTCACCCATTCTCCTCGCTCTTCTCGCGAAATCTGTGTGTGAGCGTCCTCTTCTCTTCGCTTCTGTGTGTTTCCGCTCTTCGCATCTGTTCTTCCTTCTACTCACCTTACCCTTCCCTTTCCCACCATCTCCTCCTTTACTTGATCTCCCTTCTTCCATTCCACTTCTCCCTCTCTGTCTATGCCTTCTTTGCTGCGGCCATTACTTGCGTGGGTGTTGCTTATTGATTGCCACTAGTAGTGCTCTTCCTCCTGCCTGCCAATTCTACTACTACCTTCTTCTTACTTCTTCTCTGTTGTTGCCCTACTAATACCGCAATCTCTTCGAACCATGCGGGCTGTCTGATATTTTGCCTACCCCCCTTGTTTGTTGTAGTCTGGTATTACGGGACTGGGAAGGGTGGGACTGACTGCTACCACTGTCGGTGGGATATAGGAGATAGAATTTCCGAGGGTTTTGGTTTCTGGTGACAAAGTGAGAGTGTCAAGCATTTGGAGGAAGGTCCTCAAGTGGAAGAGGAGGGAGGACTGCTGATGTGAGAGGAGAGCGACAGATAGGTGAGTTCTGAAGGATTTGCGGGGAAGTGGAAGAGCTGAAAATTGTCGGGACAGGTCATGTCTAGTGAGAGGCTGATGAGTTGGTTTGGTTTCCTTTCATGTTTGTCGATGGTAGGGGAAATTTGAAGAGTCGAGTCGGTGGCGTCCGTCTGGGTCTGGTTCACTGCTACTGCTTTTCGGCGGTAGGGTTTCAGGCTATGGTCTGTAACTGATATTAGGGGTTCTTTTGCAAATACTGGGGTGTCTGCGTCGCTCCTTGGGGTTTTTCGACCAAGTTAGTGCGCTCCTCCGCATTATTCCCCCCCTTGACCTTCATCTTTCTTACTCAAAGGAATGTTCCGGGCTCTAGTTCTGAGCCTTCTTCGCCAAGTGTTCTTGTTGTCTGATTCATTTTCCTTTGAAGAGTGTCACCATCACTCTCCTTCCATCTGAAAACTGCGGCTCGGGTGAGCAGAAGAAAGTGAATATTACCAGGAACATGGCGTTTGGATGTAGCTTGTTGGACCGTTTTGCGGGAATCACGCCAGGACACGCATTTGTGAACGAGTGTAGTTTATGAGAGCAAGATTGCTTAAGGATAGGAGAAAATGGTAGGCTGTTGGAGAACGACTGAAAAGAGGTGCGCTGTAGGGTTTGTACACAGGGTGGATTGGACACAGGACACAGAGTCATGACGGAAAGGGCACGAAAGTGCTTCTGCGCTGGGCAGATTAGGGCTTCCTTCTCCATAAATGTACTGTAGCGTTGGTGTTGTTACGGAGTAATCAACGTGCATCTTGTCTGCGAAAGTTGCCACCAGCCGAGAAGCTGAGCCAAGGCGGGACGTTTGGGAGATGATTGCTTAGGCGGAGATCCTCGTATAAGTGGAAGTGGAAAGTACACGTACAGGTTGGATGGGTCCTGTCTTTGATTGAGGAATTGTAGAGTGAACAGGGCCTTAAGTTTTCGGCGTCATAACAGCGGCACTTGCTTGATTATGCAGCCCCAGCTGTCACTTTTGCAGCAGAGGTTTAGAGATTTTGCACGAGGCCGAGCTATTTGTGGTCCCCTCTCGCATTTGACCTAGTATTGGCGGGCGGTCGGGTTTCTACAGAAGACCTCCTGTGAGTAACACAAAACGAAGATAAGGATAAGAAGAAAAGGATACCTCCAGACATTCAGGGAAGAAGCAAGGTCTTGATAATAACTGGTAGCTAGGTACGGAGTCCACATTGGCCTCGATCTGTCGGCAAGAACAAGAAGCCAAGAGTTCTCTCGTGGCGTCGGATTTCGTTGTAGTGTTTGTATATTGACGAGAAGTGTGGACAGGCGCACAGGATTCTCTCAGGATATGGTCAAGCGAGTGATACAGCGGATGTGAGTGATTTACTTCGACAGGCGAAGTCTTTCAGAGGCTGTAGGGGAGCAGCGCACTGTTGTGTGCCCTTATACTCCTCACATGTGCGAGAATATCCATGGGATGTGAATAATTGTATATGGAATTGTAGTGAATCACATGATACAAGCTGAGGAGAATTTACTGACCTAGATCCTGGCGATGGCTTACTGAGTCTTAGATGCTGCTTACTTTCACTCTTGCTCTGGGTGAATTGGGTAACGATAAAAAGCGGTGGTCAAAGCTTGAGACGCACGTAACTGCACGTTAGTCACCCTTGTAAAATTTCGAGGTGTCTTATTGACAGTGTACAACAAAGGATTGCTCGGGTAAACCTAGCGAGAAGAGATTGGTCCGAAAGAGAAGGTTACCATCGGTCTTCTGCCAACAGACCTATCATGGTCTGTGGCAGGGATGGAGAGAAGTGAGCTTAAGGGGTTTAAGCCGGAATGGCTTAAGGGGGCTAGTGGCGGTGGTGGGGCCACCCATCAATCACAAGCTCCCATCCACCAAGGTATTGTACCATTTTCTGCCGGATATCTGTACCCTTAATGACTTCTTTGCTCAATGAAACGCTGAGGTTGATGAGTACTTTCTTCTACGTGTTGTTAGACGGAACTTGAAATTAAACGTGTATGCTTAGTTTGGATACCAAGAGGGATAATCACCGCACTTCTTTTTTCTTGTTTGTTTGTTGATTTATACCGGCCTATTTCGTTCGATGATTTGCTATCTTGTGCGTCTGCTCTCCCTCCGTATTTCCTAGTCAATGTGTCATTAGTCTCTTCTTTCGCATTTACAGAAGATTAACATATGTCTATACCCAGATGAAGGTGGTGGTTCATTTCCTTCAAGGCAGCGCTCTCAAGCACATGGGGCAACTGCTGGCATAAATCATCCAGATTATGATTCCCCACGTTATCCTGCTTCGTCGGACAGGAACACATATTACTCTACTTCTCGGAGGGGGGGCAGCAACAACACAGGCGCAAGCGAGCGGCCATTTGATACTTACCAATCGCGAGGATATGCCAGCTTTGGCCGCAACACCTCTGGGTACCGGGGTAGCTATGACGGTTTAGACAGCAGGGATTGGGAGTATGAACCGCGAGGGACCGAGAGGGACCGCGAGTTTCGTGACAGGGAGAGAGATAGGGGATCTGCTTATGGAGGCGACGAGAGAGAGAGAGACCGCCTAGATGGCCCAAATTTCAGAAGACCTATCGCAGGACCCCCCGGTAGATATGACCCGGACCCTCTAAACCCTTTGCGGCGAACTCAGTCCATGGGCTCAGGCAGGGCTTTGGAGAATGGTGATAAGAAACCTCCAGCTGATCTGAGCACACTCCGAACGGCACCACCAACAAATGTCGGAACTCTCACAAGCAGTATGCACAAAGCCGCGTTTGAGAAGGAATTTCCATCTCTCGGAGCACAGGAAAAGCAAGGGGCTGTCCAATCCAGTCACGGGACTGTCGCTGTCTTGAGTCCCCGACTCACCCCTTCATGGCAGAGTTCTTCTCCAAGGACAGACGGAACAAGGCCATCAGCTTTTACTCCTGGAATATCGTCGGTTGCTCTAGGATCTGGTTCAGTTCCTTCTTCCGTGAGCTTAGGGGGAAGTGGCATTGGTGGAGAAGGCTGGAGCTCGGCATTGGCCGAAGTACCTGCTGGTTTGACTGGCACCTCTTCCATCAATGGAATGGGAGCTGGAGGTGCATCTGTTCCCACCTTGAGTGCGGGTGCATCAACTCTGTCTACAGTTGGTGGCCCTTCTCTTATTGTCCCGAAGATGGCTGAAGCACTTGCACAAAATCCTCCACGCGTACGCACTCCTCCCCAGGTCTGAACCTTTCCGCGGAACTGAAATCGTGCTTTTTGCTCATTTTGATTCCTCTTACATCGAACATGTGTTGAGGTAACTGACTTAGCTATGGATTGTCCACAGTATCCAACAGAAGCTCAGAGGTTTGAAGACTCAGTATTGAAGCAGTCGAGGCAGCTTATACCTATGAAACCTTCCCTTCCCAAGAACATGGTACGTACTTCTTGCCAGCAGTGCCATGAAGATGCCATTGAGCTAGAATTCCGTTAAGCCCGCTGCCGGGACAGTGGTCGTTACTTGTGCGTACATGCGTCTGTTTTGCAGTTCAGTCAACCTGGTAGGTTCAGTTTGGTCACTATTCATTCTGTTGGTTTTGCTGTTTTTCCCCTTGTGAACTTTATGAGTTTTCTCTGAGGAGTAGCCATGAAGTGTGAACGATTGCGAGTGGCATTGATGTTCTGATGATTCTTACTTCTCTTTGTTTGCGATTTGGTTTTTATATAGCACCTCCTTCCCGGAGGTGCAATTAAGTTCGCATCCGAGACGGAAGAGAACTTGAGTTGGGGGGGCTATGTAAATGACTTCATACTCCTGCTCGTCACTGTAGCATAGGGATATTGAATTATCCATCTCTATCTCCCAACACATGCTGTGATATAATCCATATCCTGTCCTCTAACTCTTCGCTCTACTTCCCTCGTTCTCTGAGCGATTTCAAACTCTCGGGCTGACTCACGGATCTTCCACGACTTTCGATTTCCAGGCTTCTACATTGATTCTCGACTTCAATTTATCTTAATCTTTCTCGTCTGGCTCGTCAGGTCTCTGCTTTTCCTGTTGATTTTTTTCTCTACATGCATGGTTGTTCTGCTTCCGCTTTTCGATGCATGCTAATCGTTTATAGGTATTACTCTTAATATGTTTATAGGTTACGTTTATTTATGCTATCATCCGATCAGATGTTCGCAATCTTGTATACTTTACGTATCTTGCATCTCATTTGCATTCAATGAGTTCTGGATCTCACGTTCATCGAACGGCTTCTGTCCTCATTTCTCTACATCCATCTCTATCTCTGTATTGATGCGCAGAGATGGGTCTAGACTTTCTACCCTTGTAGTCACTCAAGGACTAAGTTCGGTGCCATTTCCAGATGTGACGCCGGACCTTGAGTCTGACATGCAAATTTTCAGCACATAAAGATTGCCACGTAAGGAGTGTCTTCTTATTTTGACGGGATCTAGGCCAGGTCCTAAATTGCTCATTCCATGGTTTTCATGCAAGTTGAAATTGGGGGTTCCAAGAAATGGTGTGCGAGGATGGTGAAGAGGCTAAGTTCCACTTCGTGAGTGAGGATCTGCATACGTGGTGATCGCATCTGTTAACTACCTCTAAACAGCTCCAGGTTATACTGGCTTTTAATCATACAGTTCATTGGCATGGTTACTTTTCGGAGAAATTTCTCCAATGTTGTGATCGATGGAAGTAGTCAGCTTAGAGAAAATCGGAGAAATTTTGTTATGCTGTAATGTGCTTCAAAGCTACCATTTCTAGTGGATCCAGCTTGCAGGAAATGAACGCATTTGTCTCCTTGCCGGGTCATCTCATTGAAGTACAAGTTTCAACTAAGCTGGTCCACATTACGGGTCGTGCGAGTTTCCACAAGCTCCTTTCACTTTGGATTGATTTATTTTATAATGGACAGTGCGGCCTGTTCCACCTCGCTGGATGCACTTTGTTGGTCCGCTCAGAGCCGTTGAGTAGAGTCAGAAAGTCACTGGTCTTACTCGCACTTTTATTTCAGGTTGTATTATATAGTGATCCGCTTGAGAACCATACTATATGTACTAGGGCATCCCAGAACGGCATCTGTTCTCGTATACCTATATATGTACTAGGTGTCTACCATTAAAGGATGACAGACAGGAACATGCCAGGTTGGATGGATCCAATTTCTTAGAGAACATAATTGAGCTCAGCAGGAATACTACCAGCGTTAGCTCTTCCCATCGCACACTTTCTGGAGGAATACGACTATGACTTACACTCTTTGCCTAATTCTGCTTGTCGTAAGTGCTGGAGATGCGGGAAATTGACTTGTCAGGAAGTGTAGAGTGTAGAGTGTAGATATACTCGCCTAAGTTCCCAGGAAGGCTTCCGTTCTCGTATACCTATATACTCGCCTAAGTGACGTTGCTGTCTAGTGTCTCATGACTCAAGCGTCCATAGCGCTTGTTGCGATATACTTTATATCCTGTCCTCTTTCGCGTCGCTCTCGTTACCCTGTTACACTTCGACATGTCTCTGCGGCCACATCGTCCATAAGCTCTCGCATTGTTCCACTCCTCCTCTCCCCAGCTAATGCCCTCCCTGTTATTTTTCCTTCGCTCGTTGCCTAATTCATGGTTCGACCTCCCGCGTCTACAGTGTTCCCACTCGACTCCAGCCCACGTTTTTTATTTTCATCGTTCACGCACTGCTTACTGGTGGTCTATTACATCACGTTTTCTATTTCTCGTAGTCGTTTGCATACGATTTGAAGTTGTCTACTAGTCCGTTAGATATATGTCATTCTCAATTTGTTGCAATTATGCCTTTGCCTGATTCATGGTTCGACCTTCCGCGTCTACAGTGTTCCTACCCGACTCCAACCCCCGTTTTTAATTTTCATCGTTCACGCACTGCTTACTGGTGGTCTATTACATAACGTTTTCTATTTCTCGCAGTCGTTTGCATAGCTGTTATCGATTTCAAGTTGTTTACTAGTCCTTTAGATATATATTATTCTCAATTTGTTGCATTTATGCCTTTGCTTCAGGTTACATTCGATGCATTCTACCTCATGGATTTATCACTATTCTAGCATTGTGCATCACGTACATCTTGGTTACCCATCATTTGCATTTCATGAGTTCTGGATAATCCGTTCCCAGAACGGCTTCTGCTCTCATACACCTAAATACTCGCCTAAGTGACAGCGTGGACTTAGAGGATGTACTCTGGAGCTTTTGATAACCTCGTTGAGTCCAACATAAAAGAATTTCATCCCCATCACGATTGAAGTTAGAGCTACAGCTTGTTCGTTCACCAAGTTAAGCACAAAAGCATAAATTATGACCACAAAGGATTGCCAAGCATTTGGTACGGGATCTTGAATCTAGGGGATTGCACTCGGTGAATGGTCTTAGTATGTTAGCTTAGCATGTTTGTCTTGCTCTGCTCTGGGCTATGGATGCCACAACGGTGACCAAGTGTTGGTTTGATTGTCATTCCCATTCTGCTAACACTTGACTCTCTCTACCATTCTTTCCAGTTACTCGGTTGTAGATTCGAGTAGTGAAACCGTATTCAGTCCCCCATCGACATTCGTCTTGATAGTAGCCTCTATACTTCAGTGCTGATTGTTGTGATCATGGATATGCAGGGAGCACGGGAGAAGATCAAACCTAAGGCTGTTCGAGCACTTGATGTTGTAGCGCCGCAGCCAATCAAGCTAACTCAGCCACTGAGTACATCTCAACTTGTCAGCTCATCGTTTCGACCTCCAGCATCTCCTCGTCCAGAACCGTTGAAGGCATCTCAAGGAAAACTCTTGGTTCGGAAAACCAGCAAGGAGGCTGTTGCTGCTGCCTTGTCACCATCAATCCCTTTAAAGATCGATGGAGGTAGCTCAACATCTCTTGTGAGTCCTGCGAATTCAGTGGGAGGACTAAGTGGCGTGGTTACAGGTAGCAGTGTGCCAATTGTTTTGGCCCCCCCACGGAAGCAGAAACAGCTTCTGGATCGTCGAGCTGTCCCCATACCACCTATCTCTCTAGTATCTGGCTCCGACGGAGGATCTGGACCCCGGACTAGAGAAGGAGGGTTTGCATCCGAGGACAAGCGACCAGTCGTACCTACTCAAAATCGCAGTGATTTCTTTAATGCATTGCGGAGAAAGGCGGCAGGAGCAGGCACTGCCCCAGGGAACACTGAGAAAACAGAGTCTGGGACACAGCTAAAGAGTGAAGGAGTGAACGGCAAGGACGAAGATGTTGTTAACTATACAGGAGAAGGTACGGAGTCCCCTGTGTACGAGATGAAGGAGAACGGCATGTCAGGGAATGCGATGGTTGAGGGTACCGTATCTGATCTCGATACCTACGGCGTTTCAGAGGAGACAGAACATATACCAGCTAATGGAGCTGTTGGAGAAGGGTTAGAAGGGAATTCTGAGCAGTCTACTGCCCCAAGCAGCCCAGTGTCCCTATTCAAGCGTGCCACTGCTACTGAGGAGGAAGAAGCTGCATTTTTGCGATCCCTCGGGTGGGAAGAGAGTGCAGAGGAAAGCGGAGAAGGCCTGACAGAGGAAGAAATAAATTCTTTCTATCAGGAGGTAGGTTTCTTCTTGGTCAAATGACTACAGTTATCCTGTTGTAACTACATTGTTTTGGTCATACTTGAACACCCTCTATGGTGGCGGAATTCACCTTACGACCTTACTCTATCTAACCTGTTACTTTTATCTATCTTGCAGCGAATCCGATCCATGTCTATCTCGCCTTCTTTGCCCGTAGTTCGTAATCACCGGCTTAGGGGCTTCCAAGCGGACATGCACGTGGGGAGCATCGGTAGTATCTCATCAGGCATCAGCACATCTGACAGTGAGTCAGATGATGACCTGCGTGTTCGACGTCGGTAATAGAACGCGATTCATGCAAGACAAAGTGTAAATGGAACTACTTCCAAGCTACAGCCATGTCTGGGCATGTTGCATCAGCGAAGAGAGTTACTTAGATAGATTGGGGACTTCAGGCTTCAATTTTAGGGTTGATTCAAAGGGCACCTGCTTTAGTCACTGCACTCGACAAAGTTGGGTAGTCATGTCACAAATGTATGCAAGTCTCTGGTGAAAAGTAGTAGAAATGCACTCATGCATGCACCAGGTCTTCCAAAATTCTATACCCTGGTCAGTTCCACACCAATTTACAGGTGTTGCTGTAGAGGGCATGACAGCACAGCAACTACCAAGATTGTTTATTCCGTGGTCAAAATAGATGACTACTCCATGCTGTGTATTCTCAAAAGATTTCTGGCACACGAGGGCGAATTCTGGAAGAGGTCCAGTGCCACCTTCTGTGTGCGGTGCTCGTGGTATGTGGGTCGCAATCAGTGCCCATTGAGCAGGCATATGTGAGTACCTGGGTTTTGGTAAAGAGAAAGCTTGATCAGATAATTCACCTTCATAATTGTTTTGTGTACTCCTTTATAATCGCCTTCTCCTGTAGTTTCCTCGACTCACTTTTGCACACAAGGATCTTAAGAGGGAAATTTTATGTCAGCAAATATTTGCCCCGATTACCTCACTGTTGAAGGGAATCTCAACCATGGTACCACAGGACAGACCAGACGAATTGCTGTCTATGTTTGGACTAAAAAGATAACCAGCTTTATGTCCCTTGCTTTGTTATCTTGATCTCATTCTGGGGAAAAGCCCATTGAACCTGCGCATCTTCTCTGGTGGTCTTATGGCCTTTACTGAGACAGTGGATCATAAGTGAGTACGTCGTTATCCCTGTTTACGAAATTGCTCAGGTTTTTCTCACAAAGTGGAGGGTATTACGTCTGGTCGAGTTCGATTGTGGAAAAGGACAGAGTGATGTGGTTAGATCTAGAATAGAGGGGAGTTTGTTACAGGATTGTTCTGATCGTTTCTTTGACTTCATTCATGGATTCGGTGGACACCACGCTGTGGGGGATAGTCAGAGCCCTAATTAGACCGGTCGAGAAATCCGGGTTTGGACATGAATGATGTCGTCCCTCTAGTTTGGTTTCTCTAGTTCTTCGTCTCTGAGAGTTCTCTCCCAGTAGGATACAGGATATTTTTCATTCACTTCATCTGTGGATTTCATGGACACCACATTGGAGTGGATAATTAGTCAGCACAGGTATGTTGAGTCATGTCTAGGTCTTCCGTCTCCAACTTTTCCTGTGGGCGAAAAGGTCTCTGTCCACCAGTTCTTAACACGGATACGCGCAGGCGGCTGGAGCTTCCAAAGAAGTTGATGTGGCATGTCGATAGAAGTTTTAAAGAAGGAAACTATGAAATTTATTTATTTTGTTTTGTATTTATACTTTTACCCAATCTTGCCCAACTTGATTTCTTTGTAATCCGGTCTCGTGCGAATTTCACCTCACGTTCTCGAGTTGCCACGGACTTTCGACACGTTTCGAGGCGATTTCTGTAGTAGTTCTTGTGGCAACTCCTTGTCTGAATACGCCTGATTCCGGAGCTCTGTCGACTTTCATTGTCACCAGCTTGTAGTGTTAAAGAGTAGGTTATTTACTTGGTACCTGCAATTACAGTCTGCATGTGTTCAGTCAATGTTTGAAGTCCGTTTGTCTAGAGAATGGGAAGATGAAATTCAGGTGTTTTGTGTAAAGCATGTGGAGATAAACTTCACAGTTGGTGAGGTGCGTTCAGCAAACTTTTCCTGAAAACTTCGTAGAAACGTTTAGTTCTGAATGTGGATGAGTACTTTTTCAAAAGTTGGATCCCGAATTGCGAAACTACCCACCTGTATCGCTGAACGCAAGGCTCTGGCGAGGAGGCCGTACTTTGCTTTAACTTGAGTAGCCGTGTACGAATCCACCAAGATTATCTGACCGGAATCACATTGGGATGCTTACAAGGTAAGGAAAACTACCCTAGAACTAGGAAAAAAGGCGACCGCTTAGGAAAAACGAAGGATGGGAAGACCCCATCAAGCCTTACAAGGGAGAGAAAAAAAGGTAACATGGGGTTAAGTCACAACAGAGTTTATATGAGAAATCTGCCCTATTGCATCTAAGATATCAGAGTTATACAAGTTATACAATCTATATACAATTGGAACATGGTCTACATACAAATACAACTGGAGTATCCGAAAAAAACATCTCCTAATGTGATATTTCTACCCTTAATAGAACTAGAGTTTGGGTGATTGATAAAAGTAGCGATTACTAATGGGAGATCAAACTCTCATATACAACTGGAACATCCGAAAAAATATCACCTAATGTGATGTTTCTACACTTAATAGAACTAGAGTTTGGGTGATTGATAAAAGTAGCGAATACTAATGGGAGATCAAACTCTCACTAGTGGCCAGAGCCAGATAAACATGCGGAATCGGGAACTACAACAATTGAGGATAGTTGAGTCATGCGATTGATGTCTCTCAAACAATGGTGTAATAACAAAAGGTAATAAGCACCCCGGTAATCCCCGTCAGGGGAAGTAAAAGCAGTCGACTCTTTGTAACTGCAACTCTCGACAACGTGCAAGAGACACGGAGTGAACCAGAACAGATACACCTTGTGTTTATCTGATCTGTCAGAAGTGCAGTTAATCTCGAGGTCATTCCAATTACTGACAAAAACCGCAATTATTTCACAAGTTGTATGCTTTTAAAATGCGCATTTCAGTTGATGTGCATGAAAGTACAAGAGAATTTACTGCTCTTGATAACCACAACTAGAAGTTGCACCGATCCACACCCAAACTCTCCACAATTGCTGTCTTCTTGGAAGTCGCACTGGTATAATCTTCTCCGGATCCAGACGCATTGCAGTCGTCGGGAGTCGACTGCAATATAGTCTTTAGATTTTAGCAACTAGTCTTCATGAATACATTGACAGAAAGTTATTACTGACTAATAAAATCTCCTGTCTAGATTCCTAGATACGCACATCAGGATAATACGGTTGTACTTGTTGCTAGCATCGTATATCTACTTCAAGTCCATAATGTTCACCATATCCTTCCTTCGGACGAAGGTCTCTACCTTAGACCTTGCCATTTTGCAATCGTGGATTGTGTACTTGGGCTAATTTTGGTCAAACAGAATTCCGTTCCTCTAACTTGCTTCTCAAATCAGATTTAGTTTGCCGAACTATTTACATTGCCACAAGGTGTTGAACAACACTAATCACTTTCAACTCCTGAAGCATGCTTTGTGTTTCTACTTCTAGTAAGATAGTATTCGGAATGATCAAAACAGGGTGACAGAGAGGTCTGCTGAGGACATGTAAAATTCCAGGCATCCTATCACTCATCATATGGCAAAAGAGTGTAACACCTCGGGCTTAAACTGAAATTTAGGTTCCATGAAGTTTTAATATGTTTTACATTAAACCTTTGGGTGGATGAATAAGAAGATACTCTGATAGGCTATATTTGACCTGCACACAATACCGTTCTGTTTCAATCTTTGTTGTCACACAGATATGGTATCTATTAAGGGTTCTCTTGGTAGGGGAAGTTCTACATGATACACGGAAGATCCCAGTTCCTGCAACCCATAAATGTAGTTGTTGAAGCGGTCCTGAATAAAGTACAACGATTAATCCGTAGAACAATTGAGTATAGTTTCAATTTGTTCACTACTTATGGTCTCGCATTGAGGTGAAGTTTCAAGACAAGAAAGATTTGCGTTCCACAATGCTCCTGGAAGTTGAAGCGATAAATTCTCTTCAAATTTTAGTAGCTTAAAACTTACCATCAAAACTATTTGCCGATACACCATTAAGACGACCTAATATACTTTTGATATTACCTCCAATTCAAATCATATGACAAGTGAAGTCTTGATGTTCTTGACAGGAAATAAGTCGCCGATGAATAAGTTCCAAACCGCCCAAAAGCCACTTCTTAAGCAATACATGGAACCCTAAACTTTTTCTCTAAACTGTCTGATAACTGATGTTGATGCCAATTGGTATTGTCCACAAAACTTATTCCAGAACTTGGTTCTGATTTAATTCCTATACAATAGCATCGACACCGAATAGACTGATTGCTAAGTTCTGGAATTTTATTATGTGTCGATGGTATTATACAAGAATTAAATCAGAATCAAGCGTAAAAGAAGTTGCAAGTTAATGTTTACCAAGTGGACACATATTCTTCTATGTGGACAAGGCTGTAGAACGATCCTCACGCGGTTCAGTGCCCGTTATAGAAAAGACATCGGGTCAAACCTTCGGGTGGGATGTTTGTTTTCGAAAGAGAGTGCAGTGGCGGTAGATTTTGGTGTCCCGCGGGAATGGCGCACATAGGATAAGAAACAGGATGGGAATGTCAATGGGGTAAATACTTCTTTTGTATCGAGGTTTCAATAGTGTTCTTCGGTCCCTGTTAGATGAATGCGTGCAACAGTAAGGATGTTAAGGCACAGTCATTGGGAATTATTACACTTACATAGTGTTGGTAAAGGAGGTTTTTGGGCTTTGAACTTTGGCGTTTCCAAAGAATGCCGTTCCCTGACTTCCTGACAAATTTTGTCTCCAAATTTGCGGGTATGTACTGCTAATGGACCAGAAGAAAAGGAAGGGGCTGCGAGGTAGAAAAGGTTTGGCCCACTACATGAACCTCAAATCCAGTTTCAAATCAGAAGAAGAATGCACTGTACGCCAGATCGAATTCCCAAAAGCTATAGACAGTCACTTGGTGCAAAACTTGACAATGGAATCGCCTATCAATGGAGGGAAGAGGTTGGGAAATCCAAGAAATCGAAGTGCATAGACGTTCATACAACTCCCGCAAGAAAATGGATAGCCTTTTATCCTCGCATTGTTCTGAAATCTGATAATTCCCCATTATGTCCAATCACGTGTTTCACATCATAAACACAAGATAAACGTTCGAACAATTTTGCTGGACTACTGCACCAGAAGGCAAAAATATGTTCTGCCGAGAATAGGCAAAACTTGTGTAGACTGGTCCTTCCACAATAAATGGACAAAATCCACTGGCCTCTTTGGTACTCTTTTATATCTTACAATTCCGGGCTCTATCATTCTACGTCCATCTGTACTAATTGTTGTATTATGGACCTCCTAGATGTGCGCAGCTACTGTTTTGGTGCTTGCTTCGCTGCCTCTTTCTCCTGTCTCTTTTCCTTTGCACTTCGCGAGGATCGGAGTTTGACTTGATCCAGATCTTGGTCAGCAAGGTTCTCAAAGGATTTCTGCAAGCAACAATTATCCAAGGTGCGGGAATGTCAAATTCAGAGCAGATGCTTTTCAAGGATGGAGCACTCCTAAGACTATACATTGAACATTCTTCACACTAACCAGAATAGGGTGGAGACGGACAACTGACGACCCCACAATCTCTCAGCAACAACACACGGTCGAGTTTGTCATTCTCGACCGTGCGCTCCATTGGCATTTGCACAAACATCTCTCCTGGATTGCTACAAAATTTTACAGCAGTCACCTTTAAATTCATCCAAATTAAAGGCAACACGAAACTGATCAAACTACATCGTCGACACCATCTTAACGATCTTTGAGGAGTCGTGTTGACAGAGTCTCCGAGCCCGAAACTGTAGACCCCATCTGAACACCTGGTTCTATCTAACATATCAGTCAAGAGGATTGCCTCTCGCACCCAGCATGTCCGAGTGGTTCCTTCTCATTTGATTTGAGGAGTACCACCGCTTCACCCTCCCACTTGGCAGGCCAGGCAGCGGAGACTGATCAGTCAACGAATTTGACTGGACCCCAAGAACTTCCTGACTGAGTGTCGTGGTTGTTCACGACGTCAACAGACAATGCTAAGAAAGAGAACGCGAAGGGAACGTACATCACTCATCTGCATGAAGCTCACAGAATAGAAAGTAATTGCAGCCGCAGCGGCTATCCCGAATATTGGGACCATCATCTGTGCAGGATCCATGGCTGAACAGAGACAATAGAGAAAATCTGTCAGAAAATCATGTGTACACTTTCTAAGTATACTTCGCTCTGAAGCTTCCTATTCAAAAATTCAGTTTCAAACGACGAGCATATGTTCACCCTGCATAAGGTTCAGGCACATCAGTCTACATCAAATACGTCACTTGCAACCGGACGAGAGTGACATAAGAGCAGGGAAATGAAGAAAGCATAGGCAGGAGAAGACAAGAGATCCTTCGGTCCTCCGTTATCAAACAGTAAAAGCTAACACAATATCACCAAATTCCACTCTAGCAAAACGTGGGCACTCACGTCCGAGCAGACGTACCTAGTCTAGAAATTAAAAGGCAAAGGTCCAGACCAGTGCGGGCGGCTCGGTCATTGACTGTTCAATCACAACACCAAAACACCAAAACGGAACTCAACAGAAACGTCGAGAATCACAACAGAAGGCTCTCACCTGGCGTAATTGAGACACCCTAGACCACATCAATTGTTTTGAAATGGCAGTGCCGAGTAAGCGTCGTTCCTCTACTCTATTACAGAACGACCACAAACAAAGCTTATGACTGCTGTGCAAGTTCCTCTCCTCAATTGCTGAACGACCACAGAGAAAGGCTTTATACGACTGCTGTGCAAGTTTCTCTCCTCAATTGCTGAACGACCACAGACAAAAGGCTTATACGACTGCTGTGCACCCTCGTCCAGGGTGCGCTTCCGCCCTTGGTATCGCTCTGCTCTGCTCGTCTTTCCCCTTGGAATTGAACGTAAGCAATGAAGGAACGCATGGGTCGTTCGGCGACGGAAGCTGATCTAAATACCCCCAGTTCTGGCATCATGGACTGACGGGCCTGCCTTTTCGCCCTGGAGAAACTTTAGGACTGAGAAAGAACCCGCTGAGAAGGCAGCGGGTAACAGGTGGCTGCCGGTGCTCACGCCACATTCGCTGTCACCGGACAACGGAAGGAGCCATCGTCCCTTGTCGCATGAGTCCGGGCCGGCAGCAACTGAGGAGCTCTCGCCTTACCCTTCACGCTTTTGCAGCTTAACTCCAAGTAGCCTGCCCTATTACCGCTCGTCCCGGTTCATCGGTGCGATATTTTTAGGGGAGATTCCCGGATCTTGAAATAATCAACACCTACCGCGGACAGCTGTCGGGAAACTTTGTAACCCTACCGGACATGTATACCACGACCTTGCTCCCGCGTCTCTCGTCTGTGCTCACGGCTGCTGGGGACGAAAGCTATGGCGAAATTCGAGATGGCGTTTGATTTTTCGTTCCTTTCGTCTAGTCTAGATGATTACGTGCTAGGCCACAGGGGGGGTCACATTTGATTGGCGTCCGCTTGCAAATTACTAAATGCGTGCTGTCAACCCTCTCTCGGGTCTCGTGTGCCGCCTCTATGACGTCTTGCAGAGGTGCAAAATAACCTAACCCAAGAGTTGCGCGATGGTTATCCATACGACACTGAACTAAGCAGTTGTATTCAATTCTGCCACTGTTCAATTCTCAAATTTATTTTTCTACGCGGTCGTCCTCCTTTTTCAATTCTGCCACTGTTTTATCAATTCACAAACAATTCATCCTTCCGGGTTGGACAGACAAAAGTGTCATGTACGGTGTATACAAAATGAGTGAGACACATGTTTGAATATGATTTTAACCTCCTTGTGTAGTCTTTCAAGGACGAGCTGTAAGATGTTAGACGGAAGAAGTCTTCCCGTAACTTCATGCAATTTTGGGAATGTGTAGTCTTTCAAGGACGAGCTGTAATCCACTGATGTAGACGTGAAAAGTTGTCGCCAACCTGCTTGCAATTTTGGTAATGAATTCATACTTTTCTGGTCTTTAGGTCATAGTCCGGTTGTATAATTATTGGGACTTCTGCCAAGGGTCCTTGATAGTCTTTCCGACCTGGTCCGCCGAGGTGTGACCAACGTGACTATTTATCGATGTTCTAGATCAAAGCAAGGGATTGTAACCTGGCAGCAAACAAAGTGGCCAGTATTGTAACTACGGGTATGTACTATTGATGGTTTAATTCCAACCAAGGGCTATGAGCGTATGCTTGTTTGCACTTTGCACCTCGTTTTCCCTTATGTATGATGCATACGACAGCACGGGTGTTTTACGGGGGTGGACGTTTAGAGTTCGATGGTTTCAAACTACCAATGCCAAGACCAACTCAGATTGAAACTCTGGTTGCTGTAGATTGTGTCTTCTGCCAGTCCATGCCGGGGAAGAATTGTGTGCGGTATTCCAGAATACACTCGAAGTGGTGGTATATACCGGAACGCTACACAGGGAAAGATCAGTAGCAGTGGAACCGAAACAAACTTCATGTGAAACTACAGTAGTTCCTTTCATTTCTTTCTCCATGAAGGTCGAATATGCTACTGGACGAGACATGCAATGAAGTACTGTAATCAAAGCGACCGAAACTATAGTCCTACTTGGATCATAGGACGCTCGGGTTGTTTATATGGCCAGCTCATGGTCTATTGACCTGCCTTGGGAGTTTATCGTCAGCTTGTGAAGGTTTTACGAGTCGTGTCAATCATTAGGAGAGGAAAAATTCGGAACCACGATGACCTCACTCGTTTAACGTACCTTCTATTCACTTGGTACATCAACACAAACTAGTCTTGAAGCTTTCATCTTATGTATTAAGATTCTGTAGATGACAGATGTAATCCACAAGTGATGTTCTTTATCAACTGATACGTGTTATACTTCTTGACTTGATATGCATATGATATATACGAATAGTACCTCGGAGGAGAGGGAAGAGGGGAAAGGAGGACAAGCTGCAAACCAATTTTGAAAGGAAATAAATAGCAAGAGGTCCAACACGCGTCCCAAGTGGCTAAGAGAAATAAATAGAACCAGTGCCCAAAGGCATACCAAGGAAAATGTGCCTCAGTCCTAAGTGGCTAAGAGAATAAATAGAACATGTGCCCAAAAGCATAACAGAGAAAATGTGCCGAAGAAGGTAGTCTATTCTTGAACTGTGTGTAAAAGGTATTCCAATGGCATGTTTCTTAAGTGAGGAGGGAATACTCTAGTCTTGCGGGGTGTTTCTCTTACTATTAGGTGAAGATCCAAATCATGGGGATGCGATAAAGTGATGGATATAAATTGTGGAGGGTTGGAGAGACAATCAACGCTACTCTCTTCTTTAAGGACCCTCCTGGTACCTACCTAAGAAGATATCAAAGTGATGATAAAAGTACCCAAGTATCTCAATCTATGAAGGACAAAGATATCTAAGGAGAACAGGGGAGCATAATGGTACTCTTTCTCTCTATAGACAATCATTGTTATTGTACCTGCTGTTACTCCTACCCGTGCTAATGACTCTACTCGAATGAGGTTTCAAACACCATGTCATGCAAGGTACAATAACCATTCACATAATTAACAATATCCACTTGCACATGACGGATAGATAATCTTAGAAGATCTAACAATCATTTAATCTAAACCTAGGCTTGTGTAGCTCATAAGATCTAAGTCAATTTATTTGAACATCATCATAGACTCTAGTGTGCACTCCACCTATTACACATTGTAAACTATATATGCCTTATACGTCGTATGAGGAATCACATGCCTACTAGTTTGGAAGCCCTATGAAAGTTGGATTTGGGAGATCTAACCTCAAGCACACAATGGTGGTAAACTCCTCATAAGTAAACATGAAGTCATCAATCAAGGAAGAGGCATGGAGCTAGGCTATAGAGCCTTTCCTATCACAAAAAGATCTTATTCAAGTAGTGGTGCATCAATGAACATGTTGGTAAGTGTATGATTGTGCATACGTTCATAGACCCACTTGAATCTTCCTAAGATATAGAGATACAAAGTCAATAAACTTGGGGAGTGAAGTGCATGAAGGACTTGACAATAAGTTGTGAGCCAAATGAAGATATGACTAGAAGGCATAAGAGGTTGAATCCACAATAATAATAGTTCTTAACAAAAAAGGACACCCCTCATGTAAGAACCTATATGCAAAAGTCCTCCTATCCCAAAAGAGAGCCCAAAACTATCAAGCTACCTACGAGGAATTGGAATCTTGGTGGGAAGTTAGAGGGATGTGTAATAAACACAAGAGAAAACAGGAGAAATAATAAACACAAGAGAAAACACAAAGCTTTGCACTCAATCTCTTGATGCACCAAAGGAGCAACTTGATTGTATTATATAGCAAGGGGGACTTCCACGAATGAAGCTCCACCCCTGGATCAGATATATGGATTGATGACATGTCAGGAAACTCTACCTTTAGATTAGTTGCATGCATGGGTGACATGTCTGTTTTGATCCTATCTTGTTGATCAGACCATCTTTGACCAAAGTGAATCTTTATAGAATCTTCCTATAGGAATCTCCAAATCATGTGGGTGAGGTACTGTTGAGAAGCTCTCAATGAGAAAATCTTGGGGGAGAGAAGACACTTGTACATGCATGGGTAACATGTCTGTTTTGATCCTATCTGGTTGATTAGACCATCTTTGACCAAAGGGAATCTTTATAGAATCTTCCTATAAGAATCTCCAAATCATGTGGTGAGGTACTGTTGAGAAGCTCTCAATGAGAAAAGCTTGGGGGAGGGAAGACACTTGTACTTGCACATTTTTGAAATCTAATTCATTTGTTTAGGCATCCAAAATCGGCTATGAAGTTTCTAGGCTATTTTTGACTCTTGCCCTATTGATAAAGCTATCTTTTGGTGACACCTCTATCTGATATACCTAGCCCACCATACATAAAATCCTTCTAGATGTTACCAAGCCAATTTTCACCTTTGGATCATATGTTTAGCTGTTGGTATTACAAATTTAGGCTATTTTTGGCTCTTGCTTTATTAATAGAAATACTTTTTTGGTGACACCTCTATCTGATCTACCTAGCACATCATACATAACATTCTTCCAGATGTTACCAAGCCAATTTTCACCTCTAAATGATGTGTCCAGTTCTTGGTATTATTGATTGAGGACCATGCGTGTGCTCCACAACTTTTTTATTTTATGAATATGGACTTGTAAACCCAAGTCTTTAAGTTGAGTTTGAAAGTAAAAAAAACTTAAACCACATCTTCCGAAGGACACACAATATGAATGTTGTTTGAAGAATGGGAAAAGATAGGAAGGAAAAGCTATTGTCACCTCTTATAAAGCCGTGTAATGTGCTATGACAAAGAGAGACACTCCCAAAGGGATCTCCTTGCCATGTGCACTCGATGGATGCGGATTGTATAAACTCTCCTAAATTAGTTTGGTGGTTATACAACAAAGGTTTCTCTGTACCATAAAAGGTACAAATAAAAAGGATCAAGGAGTGGATGTGATCTCAAACTGAGTAAAGAGCATGGAAAAATGTTAAATAAGAGATAATATAGAAGACATTGGAGACATCAACTTGGATCACCACTTAATATTAGATGGATGTCTAAGGATGCTTGAATACCTGCAATAACCATTGTACAATATTTTGATATAACCATACACACTGATGGAGAGAAGGAAGAAAAAGAGTGTCATAATTATAAGCAAATAGTGTGGAAGACTAAATGCAAAAGACATCCCCAATAGGAATGTGGTGCACACCTTAAACCTCCTTTGAGAGAGATAGTAGAAAAAAAAACCAAACAGACAAGCTACTCCAAGGGACACCTAACTTGAGGCAATATGTTGACAAAAGCAAAGAGAATAAGAAAACAAAAATTTATAATATTTGGAGAGAATCAATCCCATAGATGCTAAGAGACTAATTTGGATAGCAAATCTATTGAGGAAGTAGAGTGGAATGGAACATGTGCAAAGAAGGACTCCTGATTATCTAAGATATATTGATATCTGAGGTGCAATAGTATTGATTTCAAGTATCGATACTATAAAGGCTTAGCACCATTTTACCTCTTGTGTTTTATGCATAGGATGGAAAGCTTATTCGTTGTGATTCAAGCAGAGAGCCCATAAAACGGCATTGTGAGATTGTATAGAGCGGTAGTACGCCTTTATCTCTTTATTTGTGGTGTACAAAGATTCAGCCATAGAAGTAGGGGCAGTATTTGTGCACACTGTTTCAAAGAGTAGTTTTCTTTGGTTGTATTTCTGCATATACGTGATACCAAACATTCATTGTCAAAATGGATGAATGAACTCCGGAGAATTGGACGTTCTATCCGAGCAATAACAACGCTTTCAAATGGATATGATACATATAAATTGGTGAGTGCATTATTGCTTTAATAGCATACTCAAGTGAGGTACAAATCCTCATTGTTCATACATACGATGACTTTGTAAATACGGTAAAATAAAACGCTTGCATTCAAGGATGATGGGATAAGATGAAATTACACAAGCTAAAGTTAATCCCTCCTAAGCTAACCAAGCAGTACACCAATTCTTACTACTGTAGATTAAAAGTTGTGTTGTTGATGAAAACTCATGAACGAACTGCACGAGAGTACTTGTTTAGATGCGATTTTCTTCGCTGAGTCTCTGATGGCATCCTCAATAAATGTACAGAAACATCAGTTTTCAATGCTGGAATGTTGATATTCAGGACGCGTGTCTTACAATACCGTACAGAGTGAGTTGATCATGTAGAGAAATCAGCAATCTATGGGCTTCAGGCTGCTTCGTGTGAGATCTTCACGTGTCTACTTGGGTGCACTTTAATGCATTTAATCGTGAAGAAATGCACCATACTGGTGAGGTGAGTGAGGTGTCCTCTTCACAGATTCACAGATTAACGTGTAATGTGAAAGCTCGTTAGAGATATCCTAAAAGAGGCGAGGCGAACAAAGGATCTCAAATGTAGAGCGCCAGTGGGAAGTTTAGTCACCGTGGTAGGTTGACTCTTTCTGTAGAGCATCAAAGTTCATGGAAGTTGGAGAGTGGATCCAACTTTCAGCTCAAAGTAGTTGTGAATCTTACACCTACTGGAGAAGTCTGTTGTGTCCAAAAGGGCAGTGGAATTCTGATGATCTACATTCCGAGACACAAAAGTAACCCTCTTGTCTCGGTCAGGTCCACAACTATGAAGTACAACGTGACGATTTGCTAACCTAGAGAACGAGAAAGCACGCTAAGAATGGACTTTAGCTTGCTGCATTGCACAGTAGTCAATCTGCTATTCACCTCTGGGATGAATACAACAACCCGACGAAAGAATGGAGCAGTAAACAACTCCAATACTGCGTTAAATACCAGAATGCGACAGAATCGATCCAACAGTAAAAAAGACCAATGCACTCGAGGATTGATGTCTGCAGAAGAAGAAGATGCCATGGCGTAGACAGTGGAGTTTACTTTTCTTATCGCCAACATGGACGCAGTGTCAGTCAACTGCAGGTGAGTTATAGATATTTCCTGGAGTTCTTGCACACGTGTTGAATTGTTCACATCCAAATTACGCCTTTAGGCTTGGACTAAGTGTTTTGACTTGACTTGATTTCTAACCATCTCCACTTCTTGCTACTGTCTTTGAGTCTCCTCGAGGAAAGAGCTACTACAGCAACAACGAATACACCTTCACATTCGTTGACTACATTGGTCACTTCACTTCCTTCTTAGTTGAGTTGTCGATCTTTCCCTTTTTCACCTTTCCTGTTTGGTTTGCACAAGTTCCTCTACTCCGCGTGCCTTTGCTGGGATGTGAACTTGCTCAAATGCAAGGTACCCAAGTGTCTAGCTATCATTTGTTCGGCATAGTTTCATAATGGATGAATAAGGTGTCTCTTCGAGTTATAATGACAGGTGGATGCTCCAAAGTAAAACGAGAGTACGATGTTACTCTTGCGTGGACATGAAAAGGTAAGAATTTGACTCTACATGAGTGGATGAAACCAACATGAAGATTGGTTCTGTCCACTTACGCAATAGTATAGGCATATTACGAAGATCACGTTGAAGCTTACCAGGTGGACACAAACAACTTTTAGATTTCTCTACCTTTCGTATAATAATATTTATCTCCCGAATTTGATTTGATTTCTTTGGTTCTTAAGTCAGCTCTATGCAATTGACATTATATACAAGATTATATCGTTGTAAAATTACAAAATCCTCTAATAAAGTGTATTTATTAAAGGATAATATTATATATAATATAATTGTAAATATCCGCTAATAATAAAATAATTAGTCTTCTCAAAATTCTATGCTATAATAAGGATTCCCAAACTTAAAATTTTAAAAAAAATTACAGTGAGGGATATGTAAGTTGATTACACATATACAATTTTAAAACAAAATGATGAAAAGGTAGGACCGCGTAGGAAAAATGAAGGATGGGAAGACCCCATCAAACAAAATTAGTAGAATTAATAACACACTCTCTCTTCTTTCATTACCTTATTATCGAGTACCACAATTTCTGATAAATAAACTGGAACAGGAACTAATTTAATTATTTCCTTTCTATTTATGTTCTGAAAAAAATTTAAGGTATGATTATTTTGGAATTTGGTGTCATCCTTTTTATAAGTATGTTGATCTAAGCATTTCATGATTCTAATTTTCTTCCAAAGAAGGTAGTAGTGATTGATTACCATCTACATAATCCAAAAGAGATTATTATATGAATTTCAAAAATATAAAAATTATTTTAAGAAGATATATATCACAAATTTGGAAGAAAAAGTTAGTGGAAGATAGTTAATCTAACCTAAATGTGAAAATTAATGCAGTCCTGTAGACTTGTAAAGTAGCTAACAAATTACCTCAAGCTTTGAGTATTCTTCATATCATGCAGAATGTAGTTTGCCTCTGAATATTTCACTTGCTCTTAAACTAGTTGAATGATAAGACATCTATTTTTATTCTGACAATGTAGTTAAATTTTTAAAATTGATTAAATATGTAAAATTAAATATTTGACATATAATGGTATAATGAAATAAAAAATATGATTTCTCTAATATCTGAATTTTTTATAGAATAATGTATTTTAAAAGATAAAAAAGATTGGTATTCTAGTTAATCACAGAATACTAATATTAATATGCATATCAATAAGTACAAAATTAACATGATTACCAATTTTTTATCCTATACCTCAGGTGTCTCACTGATATTATTTTCACATTCAAAAATACTCAATTATTCTATATTATACTATTATCCGCAAGGCAAGATATTGCTATATAATTTAACCTTTAACATATTAAAAAGATAAGTAACGTAATTAGTATAATTATAAAATATAAAAAATAATTTTTAACAATTATTTTACATAATAAATTAATATTATGTGGATGATCAAGAATAATGGAATCCCACCAACCGCATTCCTTACGTGGTCTGTATCATACTAAACACAATACAAACCTGCATTTAACTATGATCACTTAGAGATGGATTACCAAATTGCTTTATCCTATCAAGTTCTCTTTATGAGCGCTATCTACTTGAGAAAAAAAAAACCATGATTCTCATTGCATTGCATTGCTTGATATGATTATTAATAGCAGTTGTTATAAATCATTATATTTTTATTTGTTAGTAATAGACATACATATCAAAATACTAGCAACCGGGATCCTCGTAAGACAACTTGCTTGACATAGTTCTTTGTAGAGATATCAGATATCAGGAAGATTTACTCTCTTGTAAGTTTTTATGTGTCAAGGGAGTTTATTATCAAAAAGACGATCTAACTCGTCTTCAAGTTATAATTAGATTTGATTTTTTGTACCTTTGAAAAATATTTAAAACATTTGGTGGAAAGATAAAGAAGTAAAGTGTGAATATTTTATTTCTTCTTCATGGTTATTTCTCAAATATGAGTAATAATATTTTCATCTAGGTGATAATAATTTCTTCATTGTATTTTTCTCCTTTACTATTTCCGTTTCTGTCTATACACTTTAATAAATAATTTTTATAAATGATTTATTACTTTAGCTTAATTATTAATTGTTATATTAATATTTACCTGATAAATATACCTATATTCAATTAATTCATTGTAAATTGCAAGATGTTGGGTAAATATCAAACATCACTTAATTGCAGAGCAAGCTAGAGACATAGCGATTACTCTAGCTAAGTTTTCTAAGGTTTATTATATACTAGAAAAAATATTTAGAATAGTACTCCAAATTTCTAAGATGAACGATGACTTAGTTGATTTTCCACACTAGCTAAATTTCTAGTGTTCATTGTTGAGCTAGAAAAGTTACACACAACAATTAATAAAGTGTCTAACCAACAACTTAGTTGAGATGCTTCCTACTTTAGTCTAGCTGTTCAACTACTGACCGTCTAACTATCTATTGCTATTAATGAAAGATGATTAATGCAACATTGGACCATATGACATTGTGTCCTTATGGAGAATAGAGGGTAACATGTAGTGTTTGCTATGGCACAGGAAAGTGGATATCTTGCTTGGACAGAGCGTTCCTATTCTTTGCAGACGGCATGTGTTAGAACATACTTATACTTGGTCTGAGATGATCAAGTGACAATGGCAGATGTTGTGATTACAAACTCTACACGTGATGCAGTTTTGGAAGGAGTGATTACTCATCCTCTTGGATTGTAATACTCCAAGCATAGGAGACCTGAAGAGAAATACCAAATAAGAAACACACAATTTCACACTCAAACCTCCGATGTCCCAAAGGAGCACCTTGATTGTACTATGTAGCAAAGGGGACTACCCCGAAAGAAACTCCACCCTTGGATCAGATACATGGATGGATGACATGTCAATGATTTCTACCCATAGATTAGTTGCATGCATGGGTGACATGGCTATCCTGATCCTAATTGGTTGGTCAACCACCTTTGATCAGAGGGAATCTTCTTGTAAGAATCTCCAAATCGTATGGGTGAGGTACCGTTGGAAAGCTCTTGATGAGACAAACCAAGGGGGAGGGAAGGTCAACCTTTCCTTTGTTTTTAGGGGGGGAGGAATCTGCACAATTTTTAGATCTTATCTATCCATTTAGGCATCCAAAATTGGCTCCAAAGTTCCCAGGCTATTTTCAACTCCTACCATATTAGTAGGAGTACTCTTTTGGTGACATCTCTATTTGATCTATCTAGCCCATCATACATAACATACTTCCAGATATTACTAAGCCAATTTTCAACTATAGCTAATAATATGTCTAACTATTGGTATTATATGGATAACCAATGAAATAGGGTAGCAACACGTAAGGTTTCCAAATATAGTGATATACAACAAGGTCACCTCTTTGTTCCTCTAGCCTTGGAGTTATATGCAACGATGGATACAACATTCACCACATTTTTTAGGGAGTGCATGAGAGCTTATCATATTAGACACCAGGGTTACCACTTTCACTTTCATACTTTGTAGTATACTTTAGATAGAGTGTGCTTATTGCTCTACAGAGAGCATTGGTTTGTGCAATCTATAAGAGAGCAATCACTCTAGGTAATGTTTCTTTGGATGCTCAAGTAGTTTGTATACCTTACAACAAGCATAGCTTGAATACCTTTAATGTTGTAGTGCAGATTTTGCATATTGATATTGTTGAAACATAGCCCCATTTTACCTCTTTTGTCTCTCCCTTGGACCGCTTGATGTGGTCTTCCCATCCTTCATGTGTTCTATGTGGTCGCCTTTTCCCATTAGTGAAAGAAAATTTACTACTTCCTATTATACTAGTTCCTATTGGGTGCGGTAGGGTAGATTGCTCAGATCGAATGCTATTGGGGCTTAGCCCCATTGTTTTGCCCTTGTCTAGCTTGATGGGTCACTTTTTTTGACAAAATGTTTATAATTTTGTGCATATTTCTCATTTCTCCCACCCTCGGTTCTTTTGGATACTAATGCATTGAGGAGCTGCGGGAAAGTGTGGAGACGGGAGAGGAGAGGAAGAGACGTGAGAAAATTTTGATAATTTCTGAGTGCTCTCTAACATGTAACATTCAAGTGAATAGTTGATTCTCTTCATTTTTCAATTTTGGTTCTATTGGCACCTAGATTGAAGACTTTGGAGAATGGAGTGGAAAGTTATGAAGATTTTTAGCTTTTTTAGGGTTGAGAGTGATCATTATACATTGAGAGTGATGGGTTGTAAATTTTCATTTCCAATCTCTTGGTTTTCATGATTACGTTCCATGGGAATTTAATTTGAAAATTTTGGAGATGGAAATTGAAAGTTATGAGAGCTTATAGATTTTAGGGTTTGGAGAGATTGTTTTCTTATGCGAGTTGGGATGTGAGGGGTTGTGGTTTTGCAAATATGGGGAGATATGGAGAGGAGTATCATGTGTTACTATCACTATTCTTGTGCTAGCCAAGGCTACATCTTCCCATGTGGGGTCGCCTAGAGCGGGTCGGGATACACCACGCCCGGTGTGTCACCGACGCTTTACCTCGCAAGGGGTAAAGACCCATATGGGAAGGATGCACAAGGACTATGATTGGACCACTTGGGATGCCCATGTGAGACGAGAAACCACACCGACAGTAGTGATACTCAGGATTACGCACGCTTCTTCTATACCTTTGTTGATCGTTCCAGGGATACCGATTGAGTCGGGGGAGTGGTTAGCTTCTTAGGCGGGTTGCATTTTGGGGTTATTTGAGACTAGTTTTCCATGTCCACGTCTATTCCATAGGCTACTCCGCACACTCCATGATGAGGCTAGATAGGCTTTTTGCCTACCACTGGATCATTTGGCACGTGATCCCTTGGACGAGTTAGCGTGGTTCCTATTCCTCCTACTCCCTCAATGGTGTCTTCGTTATGCTAGAGGGGGACGTGCGGGGCATAGAGAGGTGGCGGCTAGATTTTGTCGATTCTGAGTAGGGGATTGGGCAGCCCTTCAGGAGGAGTCTGTTAGGGCTACACAATTTAGGAGACAAGCATTGCCACATGATACCACATATCCCACTCGATTACGACGATGTAGGACATTGGGTCAGGTAGGAGAGTTTAGTAGAGCAGCACGAGCGCTACACCCTTTGTCTATAGCGAGTCCTACTGATGAGACCATCTCTTCCCTACGCTCATTGCATCCTATAGCAGTAGAGGGACTACCACTAGAGGTCTTAGATCACCAGCCTAAGTAGCCTTTATGTCTTGATAGGTCACTATTTGCACAAGCATTGTGCACTGCCCCTCGCCTTTCCTTAGGAGGCTTGTTAGGGATGGTTTATGAGCACCTTAGAGATTGCTTCCAAGCAGATTATCCTTCTAGTGGTTTTACCAAGTTGTTTCAAGTGGCTACAACAGTAGCGAGAGGAGACATTCCTATGTCTATTAGTCGGGTGTTAGGTGCTAGTCGACTTCTCGTGATCGAGAAGGACACGAGAGGCATTAGACCGATTGCTATTGGAGAGATCTTTTTGCGTTGGTTAGTCGTACCATTGTCCTTCAGCATCGTTCTCACTTTCGACAACACCTTAGTCCAAATCAGTTTGGAGTAGCTACACCTGGAGGATGTGAGGCTATATCTCTAGGCATTAGAGCACTCCTAGATATCCATCCGGAGTGGGTCGTCCTATAGGTGGATGTTGAGAACGCTTTTAATAGCATCTCACGTGCATCCATCATTAGAGAGCTTAGGGAGGCTGGTGGATCCTTGGCAAGTCTCATTCCTTTTGTGCGGTCTTTTTATGGCTCTCTTGCTTCCCTTTACTACCAACATGGTGGTTCACAGGAAGGAGTCACCGTCTTGGAGTCAGCTGTTGGTACACGTTAGGAAGATCCTTTGGGGGGGGCCCTTATTTGCCATGGCTCACTTTAGAGCTCTCCTATCTACTACTTTGGCCATGTTAGGTTGTGTATTTCCTTCCTTGGCAGATGATACACACATCGTAGGCCATGTAGATCAGATTAGGCATGCCTTTGACTACTTGACTACCGAGCTACATCTAGTAGGCTTGAGAGTCAAGGTGTCAAAGTGTAGGGCACGGTCCCCTTTAGGTATCCCTCCCCACCTTGAGCTTCCAGAGAGGTGTATCACATCCACAGATGGACTTCGTGTTCTTGGAGTGCCAGTAGGATCGGAGGATTTTGTCACACTCTTCTTGGACGCTGCCCTTGTAGAGGATGTTCTCCATGTGGATGACCTTCCATTACTAGGAGATCCGCAGGTTGCATTTGGTATACTCTCTTCCAGTATTGCTTGTCGACCATCCTACCTCATATGTACAGTTCCCCTCTCACCGTCCTTCCTATCATGTTTGCGAGCATTTGATAGGAGGATTATGGGAGTCTTTGGTGATATTATTGGACCAAGGACTTTTGAGTGTGTGACAGGGGATTTAGTACGTAGACAGATGGCTCTATCTATCTCATGTGGTGGGGTTGGCTTGCTTTCTATGGAGGAGATGGCACCTATAGCGTTTTTGGGTAGTTATGCTCTCTCGGCACCCTTACTTTCCTCTCGTTTTGTGGTTGCTGATAGGCCGGTGTTGGAGATTTATGTGACAAAGGTGGAGGGAAGATCCTTTTCTCTCCAGGTGTTATTGCGGTAGACGAGAGATAGTCTATTCCCACGAGCACAAGAGGGTTTTCCATCGTTTGCTTCACTATCGTCAAATTGGACTAGAGGTCTATAGTCTTCCTTGATGGAGCGACAGTGTGAGCATACGCTACATTCTTTCTTAGTTGACTCGTCCATTCCTCAGGCTACTAGAGCACGTCTACGCTCTTGCTCCGGCAAGGGTGCAGGCTCGTGGATCCTAGCTCGACCATGCATTAGGGCTTTCCGACTTGCACCGGCTACTTTCTCTACAACGATGAGGTTTCGCTTAGGTTTGGTCCACCCATCTGCATCTTCACTACTCACTTGTGAGTGTGGTTCTACACTAGATGGACCGCCGCTGCATCTTTTGGAGGACAGAGGATAGCTACCCATGATGCCATTAGAGACATAGTGTTTGCTATGGCGCGAGAGAGTGGATACTTGGCTTGGAGGGAGCCTTCGTATGCGTTGCAGACGACACATGTCAGGACAGACTTATACTTGGTCCGAGACGATTAGGTGACAGTAGTGGATGTCGTGGTCACGGACCCTACACGAGATACAGTTTCGAAGGGAGTGATTACCCATCCCCTTGGATGGGCGGCGAGTGCAGCAGCAGGTCACAAGGTCTCCAAGTATAGGGGCATGCATCGAGGTCACCTCTTTGTTCCTCTAGCCTTGGAGTTATATGGAGCGATGGACACGGCATTTGACACATTTGTCAAGGAGTGCGCGAGAGCTTATCATGTTAGGCGTAAGAGGGTACCACTCTCACTCTCATACTTTGTAGTATATTTTAGACAGTGTGTGTCCATTGCTCTATAGAGGGCAATGGCTGGTGCAATCCATAGGAGAGCACATATTAGGTGATGTTTCTTCGGATGCTCAAGTTGTGTGTAGACCGTACGACTTGCATAGCTCGGATATATTAGGTGCGGTGGGGTAGATTTCTCGTACAAACTCTATTGGGGCTTAAGCCCATGTTACCTTTTTTGTCACTCCCTTGTACGGCTTGATGGGTCTTCCCATCCTTCATTTTTCCTACGCGGTCGCCTTTTATTTGTCTTCCAATAAGGTTTCGGCCTAAGATGGAAAGGGCAACTCACTAATATTTGGGAATCATCATGGCCCACAGCAATCAACGTGAATTCGAACCTACAATCGAAACGTGTTACACATGCTCAGAAAGATTGCGCCGATTAGACATCATTCGCAGGAGGGTCGACTTCATCTAAAGTGTGTCTTCCGAAAAAAGAGAAGAAATTCGAACAGTTTTCAAATTTCATCTTGAATTAGGCACTTTCAGTTGAAATTTTCCGTATGTGTAAGTTTTAGAACACAGCGAAGGAATGGACACACTTGCACGAGATGTGGTAGGAAAGAAAGGTCCTCTTCGAGGGAATATGCAAATCAGAAGGGAACACAGGAAAGAACGCGGTGTCAGTAATTTATTAAGTACTTCGCGTCATGAACTTTTGATGTGTGGGTTTCTGGCATGGCTAATAGAGGATAAGAGATTTGCTGGTCGATGCACAAAGGGCGGATACTTCTGCCCGCTAGCAAGGGCAAGCAGAAGGTGATGTTACAGACACCATACAAGCATGTGGTCGGAGGAGCCAATCGCATTATGCAAGCAATCTGCAATCCTACATTTCACTACAACCCATCGTTCACTGATCGCTAGAAACTCTGAATAACTTTCTCGTCATTTTTTGCATGCATCGTCTGCAAAGATAACTTGCCCTTGTAAGAACGATATGCTCTAGCATTTGTGCCCGATGAAACGATGAAGGTTTAATGCGATTAGGAAACAGTTAGGGTTTCAATTCAGTTGCGAGGGGTTGCGATCACGCGTTGTCACGCATTACAGCGGGGACTGATGAGAGCGCACTAAAATCGGGCGGCGGGAAATCAGTGCAGATGGATTGGAGACGGGAGAACCTCATGTTGATGGATTAGAGGAGACGTCACCTGTAGACAGGCGAGTTGTTGGTGGCGTTCACACTACTCGCCACTGTGGCTTCCCGGCATTGTGACACACTTTAATGGAAGCGCAGGATCTTCCGAGACAAAAGCAGATCGAAGGTGTGGACGCGGACGTCAAGAGGTACCCTAAGGGCGGAACCGTTGAGACGCAAAAATAAAGACATAAATTAGTCAAGAGCTTCCAAATTGTAGATTTAAGAAGTGGGACAGCTGAGCTAACTCGAGTGGGAACACTCTGCACTTGGGAGGACAGCTGGAACAGCTACCCGGCGAATCAGGTTCCGACATTAATTTCAATGCAACCTAACCGATCTCAGTCCCGAGCGGCAGACAAGCCTATTAACATGCTTTGCCGATCTTCGTCTTGAATTTGAAGTGATGCCGAAGGCACGGTCCAGAGATCTTCCCACATTGCTTACAAGTACCTCTTGTAAGGAATGTAGCACCGAGAGCACTGCCGTGCCATGAGTAGACGCCCATGGATTCTATAAGGGCCATCCCTGGATGGCAGTTATGAGATCAAATAACGTCGCAATCCGTGGATCTCGAACAAAGTCTTCTCATGATGACGCTGTCAACAGGTAGTCACAGTGAACCGCAGTTTCCATCCATCCATCACAGCTTGGCGTTTTCCTTGAGAAAGGAGCATTCTTGGACAAACTCCAAGAGGCGTGCATGCAATTGAAGATCAAGAAAACCGGTCCCACAGCCCGGTCCAGACTGCTATGACATGACTTGCTCCTCGCTAGGAACGTAGGCCTCATTGTGAAGCCGTTTCGCTTGAAATCGCTCAAAGAGCAATTTCATTCCATCAGAGTGATGGGAAAGTGAACCCCCCTTGAACCTCGTTCCGATGAGCGGAAACGAGAAACACCAGTAAGATGCAGTCCACGTAAGGATAGAAAGAACCAGCTGAAAATTACCCATAAGCGACAAACTGTAAACGGCTTTTGCTAACTATCTACAGCATGAGCTACCAGGCTTCCGCAACCAGTCTAGGATACCAGCTTTAAGATCAGTAAGAAGCTGGCTGGCTGACTGACTGCCTTGCAGATGCAGAAGGACCATCCCGACAAGGAATGACTGATCTGCGAGTTGTGCAATTTACTTGATTCTCCATGGACCCTCATTGTGCTGATGTATGAACAAGCTCAAGTCAATCTCGATCCTCGTGAAGGAGACCACGTATCCAGAACCATCATGAAGGAAGTAAATCCTGCCGCTCCGCTGACAGCTCGCTGTACGAGGTTGTAAGAGGTGCGAAAGAACATGAGGTGTTTGGAGAGTTTCACAATACCCTCCATTGGCAGCCGGCGCAGTTGTCCAACTTGAATTACACGAACAGCCCACTTCCATTGTCAGTCTGACCACGATTGTCTCGTTCCTTCCGCACCTGTACCACTCAGATTCTGGTTCGGAAAGCCCGTAGGCGAAGCGCTATGATCCATCGCCTTTCCCGAGTCGCCACCTCCCTTTAGAACAAGGGGACCAACCATCCCCTGATAAAAAAAACATATTTTTACACGCCTTTGCCATCTGAGATCCAACAGCCTCCATGCTTCATATTCACAAGTTCCGTATCTAACTTCTTTCCAGAGTAAATCTAGCGTGCCTGCCCCTTCTGCAGGTAAATTCTTTCCAGAAAGCCAGCAATTCATGCCATCATACAGATATCCTACAAGTGTACTGTATCGTCCACAGTACCCGAGTTGTTCTGAAGCTCAAACTTCAGGTTGGTAGAGACACAAACACTACGAGTGCAAACCCCATACAGTCACCACGTCGGCAGTGGATGCAAGATTATTCGTAAGTTAACGCTCATCTTTACATCAAAAGCTGGGCAGAATTCCCTTATCGGTGTCAGAAGGCCGCGACTTCGTAGCTGGTTGTCCATATGGTCTTTGCAGGCCGATTCATCCAGCTCCAATCAGTGAAAGACGTTCAGCAAGAATGAGCCGGAAAGCACGAACCAGGCGGGTAGGGCGTGACCATAACCCACCCACCTCGCAGTGACTAGATTTCTGGCGCGGTCTCAACTCTCTTGTACTAAGACATCATTTCGTCCGCTTCAAAACCTGGAGCAAGGGCGTTCATACCCGATTCACGGTCAGCAGTCGCGGCTTTCAAAGAATTAGACACTTGAAACAAGTTCCTTCCTTCAATTCACTATTAGTCATTTCCAACTCCATCATTACTGCAGAGCTACCTTGCTGTAGAATGGTAGTCCGGTCAACGGACGCTGCAAAAGCATTAGAGTGTAGAGGAGAGTCTGCATCTACTTCTGAAGTTGAAAGCGAGTAAATTTGTCCCAATTCGTAACCTTCAAACCTACCTCCAATTGCAGGCCTTACAAGCTTCCTCCTCCCACCTTTCCCAGGCTCCCCAACGTCTGGATTTCCACCTTCATCTCCCGAGCTAGCGGACACGCCTTGATGCTTTTTGCGACTCCAGCCCTGGAGTTCCCCACCAGCTTGCTCTGTGCTCTCACGTAATATATCTATCGGAAAATCATCTATGTGCTCGTCTTCATCAAGCGGTTTAATGTCATCGATCTCTTGGACATCTTCTGAAGCTCCATCAACTTTTCTGGTCCAAACCAAATTTTGGTGGGGATACATCTTTTTCTTCTTGTGAACGGGACCATTATCTCTAGCATCAGCTAATGGGGTCAAGACTGGGGCTGGGCCTAGTCGACTGAAGACTCGTCCTCTACCATAAGGTGGGGAGGTCTTCGTGACGAGAGATTTCCCTGCTGGACCTTTGATCCTATCCCATACACTTGCCTTCCTCTTCCGCCCATCCGATCTAAAACCGGAATCCTCGCCGCCATCGAAACTTGAATCTCTCCATGATGATGGAGTGTCATCGTCCTCATCGTCTTCGTCATCGTCAGCCCCACCAAAGGGTGGCCTTGGTTTTGCAGTATTAAGAAGTGTCACGACCCGCTCTTGTTTTCCTTTACCGGGATGTGCCTGAAGATTGGCTTTAATTTTGAAAACAGGGACATTGGTATTCCTCGCGGGATACTCTCTGGTGCTGTGAACAACTTCCCTGGCAGGCAATGATTCTCTCCCCCTGAGTAAAGTGGCAAGCCCTGGTTTCTCTCTCGTAAGGGGTTTCACACCTCCGACGGGCCTTATGTGAGGTTTCAGTGACTTCCCGTTCGCAAAACTGCTCGAGAGAGGAACTGGGCTGTGCCTGCCTTTCTCCTGAAGACGAAGAAAGTCTTTCTGAGAGACCGGGCTCATGTCATTAAGGACATCACGAGTACTAGAAGCAATAGCATAATCAGACCCACGAGACACTAGAGACCGGCCCTTAGAAGGCGAGAGGGTTTTGTCATCCTCTTCGTCCCAATTTCTCCGTCGGATAATCTTGGGTTCCATCTCGTGCATGTGAGATGAAGAAGGTTCCCCGTGCCCCATATCTAAGGGAATGTTTAAATCAATGTCGTTCCTCACATGTCTCGTTGTGGACACGTATGGCGATTCCTCTTTATAGCCACTCTTGCCAACTCGCTCATAAGCATCGCTTCCTGTAGCTTCTGCCCGTGAGTGATGGATCTCTTTCCAACCAGGACTGGAAGATCTATTCCCCCTTTTCAAATCTTCCAAGCCATTTGAAGACAATGTGTGCCTCTTACGGTACACGACATCACTCGCATCATCCTCTCTCCATTCACCATCAGTCAGCTTCAAGTCTGAATGTCTCCCAGTGCCTAACTGGGTTGCAGAAATTCTGGAACCAGATAAGCCCCTAAGGGACTGTTGCTTGCCACGAGTCAGAGTGGCCAAAGTCGAATCAGACGGTAAGTTACCAGTTCCGTCTTCGTCAAACTCTTCCGCTTCCGCACTAAACATTTTCGAAGAATACCCCTGCATAGGTAGCTTTGATTGAAATCGTCCTCCATCTTGCCCACGATATGAGTGACTATTAAATGGTCTTGTATCCAGTCCAGTAGACCTCCTTCGGTCTTCTTTCCCGAAGGAAAAGCCATCTGGAATGGAACGTAAGTCTTGGCCAGTGTGGCCTATGCCGGAGTGCAGCGAGCTTCTAGATGAAGTCAAAGAGAGATGCAAGTTCCGTCCTGTTTCCACTGGGCGGAAGCATTGTGTCAATTTACTTACCTGATTACAAAAATCAAAACGCCAAGACTATGTTAGTCACCAGACGATAAACTGCGCAATTTGAACGAGTCGATACTTTTCAGATTAGCAAGCAGGTCGGTTTTACTCCAGACACAAAACCTGAAAACGATACGTCTAGCTAGCGAGGAACATGCATCACCGCCCAGTTTTAAAAGTTGAAAGATAAAGAGTACAAAGCCGCACCTGCTCCCTGGTTAATCCAGCAGTGAACTTGGTAGGGTGGTAGTAATTGTCAGAAATCTTTGCCTTGAACTCCCTCTCCGGAAGAGGTAGACAATCCTTGACAGTGCGAACTCGCACCTGCAACATGACCAGGACACTTGTAACGGTCCGAAGGAAATGGAAAAAAAGCAGAACAGGTGTATGAACAGGTTCACCAGAGACACATACACCAGAGATCTAACTTCTCTTTAACAAGGGTCTGGGAACCAACGACAACTGTTACTGAAATCCCAGCAAATGAAATATCCAAAAAAACCTAGTAGACTGCTCAGCTTGATACGGTAGTGCCGGTAGTATCTGGTGACTAACATATCAGTCTTCAGGATATCAAATGGCAAAGAACTTTTACAGAGGGGCAGATGAGACGAAATAAAGATGCAAGTGAGACATTTTGAGAGAACGAATGTCACTTGTGAACTACAGACCAACAACTAACAACACAAACTTCTCGGTCTTATTCGGAAAGCTAATATGTGTCCTGGAAAAGCTAATATGACAAGCAATCGATGATACAACTGGATACTGACGATCGAGACAATAGTGGGGTGGTGTGCGACGACAACTTTCGTCAAAAAGCGTAGGTAGAGGTCCGAACAGCCCTCCTTGTGCATACTAGCCTCTTGTTGTCATATAGCAATCTTATGTGCAGAGGAGTGCTCAAAAATTAAATAAAAGAATTGAAAACATTTTCGTCAGCACCAGTGAGAGTGACGACTAGGAAAGATACACCTACTGACTGAAGCAACATTATATTTTCTAAATGTCTTGAAGGTTCTAATCCATAAGTTGTCCATGCTATTGCAGGGTCCCGCAAGATTTCACATAGAGTAAAGGATCCGAAGCTGCCTGAAGGTGAAAAAAGACCCTTTCTCCACAGACATCACTGATGAAACACTCATCCAGGGCAGACTTCGATGCTAGTTAACAATCACTATCAAAACTTTAATTCTTGAACATCAAGTGTTGGCTGCCTGGGTAGGCCCAGAGGCGCTCCCGAAGATGAACAGAAGGAGGGAAAGAGGCAGAATATGCTGGACGAACCTTTGATGAAGAATTCTCTGCGTCGGAATTAAATTCAGCATATTCGACGGATTGAAAAACGCCATATAGCTCTCTTGAATTACCGTCGAACAGAAACACTTTGGTTGAAGGACCGACTTGCTCAGCTAGACGCCGGTCATCAAATGACAAAGTAAATGAACCCCTAGTTGACCAATCCAGTATCAAACGTTTAGGACTCTCAAAAATAAATCCAGGAAGTGAGTCGTTGCTGCTGTTACCGGTAGGAGCGACAAATTCAGAACCAGAACTCCGAAGGCTCCCAGCTCCATCGTGACTGTTGAGACCACCATACTTTCCTCCATTTCTCGCCCATTTTGGCTCATCCCCGTGCTCGGATCTATGGGACGTTCTTTCCACTCTACTTCCGATTCCACCATCCCGCAGTCGATGACTGTCTCCTCCATTTCGGATGGCCTCATTTGATCTCATCATTTTCATGGGCCCGAGCTCATCTCTGAAAGTGGACCGTCTCTCCATGTTCCCATATCCGCTACCCTCAGCTTGATCGATCCCCCTGGCTGCCTTCGAAATGAAACCAGGAACTCTTACGTCTCTCCCTGACCTTACGTCATCGACTGCCGCTTTGCCACGGCTCAACCTTTCATCAAATGCATTTGCCCGTCTGGGCATAGAATGTGAAACCGTCACCCCTCCGTCTCTGGGATCAAGAATCCCCCTCGAAGACCGGCTACCACCAAACATATTGTTACCTTGAGGAAATGCTCTTCTGCTAGTCATGAGATCATCAGTTTCTCATTTAAGCTTGAGAAAACCAGCTCCACTGCTTTAGAAGCAGCACTCAGCCGCTGTCTCGTCTGAAACACTCACATCCGAAGAGTCGGTAGGTCCAACTGCGGAGCTGTGACCCACTCAGTGCTACAATCGTCTGATCGTCTCCAGATGCACGAGTTATGCACTGGAGTTGCAAATTGATTTTCGGTGTACTTAGACACCGTTCGAGCTTCTGTGATCCCAAGTGCTTGCACTTGATTTGCGTGTTAACACCTCCAGATTGAAATCTATGTCGATGAAGGTAGACCAATCCTCCAGTGCTAAATAGAATAAGAGTTATGCCCGATGGAAACCGTTGCGCTGCCTTGCCGGAGATTACTAGCAGCGCCGTTTGTCACAAAAGTTTTGTTCTCCTCTCTCTTCTTCTTTGTATCCGACACAAGAGTCTGCGGTATCTACTCGATCCTTCCCCGCAGACCTCATCCAAGTTAAGAAGCTTTAAGGTTCGGAAGCACGTTCACCTGAGCACAATTTTCACACACCAGGCACAAGCATCCAGACTAGAGGAGTGTACACATACAGCAACACGCCAAACACAGCAGACAGCCAGTCAGCAAGAAACTGCGCAGCAGATCGACAAATTCAGCAAACGAATCGAATGTAATCAGCACCGTCCGTCAATCTACAAGACCAACACAGATCCCCAGCACAAAGGGATTCAGCAAGCAAGCAACAAATTCAGCAAATTTCAGCCAAAGTACACCAGGACCTCTGAGCAGCAGTAAAAATCAGCGACACACACACAAGTATCAATCGCAAGCTGGCGGCAACTCCCACAAGCGTCCGTGAATCGGCGCCGGCAAAAAGACCCGGATCTGCACCGCAGCAGCAGAAGCGTAGAGCAGATGTGGCGGCACAGACGCCTGCCCCGTTATAGACAACCACCAACTGAAGGCCGAGCAGGTATGGGGCGAAATCACTAACAAAGAGTCGCTGAGATGAGTTCAGTGGCCGCGGAAAGGGAAGGAACGAAGAAGAAGTCGAGGTGAAGAGAAGTGGCAGCGGAGGGGAGCGTAAGGATCCAGCCAGTACCCGACCGACTATCAAGGGAGGAGACGAGACTACCTTCCTGCGTACAGCGGAGCTTCCTGCTCTCGTGAATGAAGTGCTTCGAAGTGACAGGCGACGACCACAACAACTTCATCGTCGATCCCCTAACCCCGCGGTCTTGAGCACTGTACAGTAGGGTAGGGTACAGTACAGTAGAGTACAGTAGGTACAAAATAAGCATGCAGCCTGCTTTCTTAACCCTTACCCTAACTCGCGCCTAGCTCACGCAAAGGTACGTACTCTACAGGAGTTGGTGGACGGACCAGAGGCATACCGGACGAAAGTCTCCAGCATCCATACCGATCGCTCCGTCCTGCGTGTCAGCGCATCTGTTAAGAAAGTATAAACAAGTGCGAAAGTTACTAGACTACTTGGACTTCGTACACAAAGTCGTGATGTGTTGGTCGTCACGTCGCATAGACTTTTGAACCCATCCTTTGGAGTGTGTGTTGAGACGTCCATTCACCAGTACTATACTTTTGATCCTACTTTTCGATATTCAACGAATTCGTTCCACATGTAAGTTCAGGTGATGGTCAGGAAAGTCAAGATCTGAATTGAAAACTTGCTTGAAGGCACTGCTTCCACAAATCAGTCCTGTGACGATGAGGAAGTACCGATATGAATTAAAATTTGAGCAAGTACCGGTATGAATTTGATCCATATGTTAATTTCCGTTAGTGATGGTAGTAAGTGAGGTTAGCGAAGTCCTGATTTGGACTAAACTAAGAGTAAATTTTGCATGACATACTCAGCCCCGTCATCAGAGTAACTAGGCGAGTTACGGTCCTGACAGTGCAACATTATCACGTAGACCGGTCAATCGTAGCTTGAAGCAGGTGAGATTCCCTCAGTAAGCGGCTTTCACGTCGAGGAGATGCGGCTGAACCCAAAAGACCGGTCACATGTTCCACGTTTCTGACGATAGGATGAGTATTACTGTGAACGAAGGACTACTTCGAGTTGGGATTCTCCGGGAGACCGCAGTTTTACCTCAAGAGATTATGTACGCCTGACAGGAGAGGCCCGGTGGTGTTGCTGAGAAACTTCATGGCTCTCGGATGCTCGGGGGACAGCAGGACTGCGAGATTCAAGGGTGAATGGACTCACAGAGATTTGTACCTTCGGGAAAGACGCCTGTGTAGCTCGTAGTTTCTTATAGGACTTCGGCATAGAGTGGCGGTGGAAATTGCTACTTACGACTGGAGCTGATTTCCTAAACAGCTTATAGTCGTTTCGTGTACGAGTACGGAAACACTGGGAATTGAAAAACTGGTGTTGTCATTTAGACATTGTACAGTCAGACGAAAATTAAGGGTGTATAGTAGCTGACAGTGCATTCGCAACATCACTACATACTGGAGAAAGCTGCCCATGGCCAACCACCACATTGGTTGTGAGACGACTTTCGACACATTGAGCAGGAGAAGATTTCACTCTAATGCCCTGGACACCAATTCCCACTTGTCAATCTATTAGGAGCAGGCTTGGCGATCCAGATCAGGATCCAGTAGGTTTCCGAGAGCGACTCAGTGACACAAGAACTTAATGTGCGTGCTTGGCATTAGGGAAAGAACCGTGCTCAGACTTCCGGGTGAAAACTCTGATCCACCCAGAGAAACGTCTATCCAACCCCCAAGACTTAGGAAACGATGCAAATGTGTGACCTTCCACCGGTGTGGATATCTATCAATCCGTATTGCACACGCCACTCCGGGCAAAGCAAGGTGATCATTTCGGGCAACGAGATTGCATGTGCTAGGAACCCCGAGAAAAATGGAATCAACGATTGGATTGAACAAAAGAATTGTATTATTGAATCGTTCAAGCTCCTGTGGCAATGAACAGAAAGGTATTACCCTAAGACTGTCCTGGAACCGTGCCGAAAAGAGTCAACCACGAAACCATCATCGGCAATTCTGCAGGCACATGCAGATTGAACGCCTATATATGACGTAGGTACGGAGCAAGGTTAGCGCAAGCTTTGGAAACACCTTCAAGTATGCGTTATGTATTCCACCTCCAGGAAACGTGCACACATTGTCCTCCAAATCGACGCAATGTTCCGGGGCTCGTATGCACTCAGAGAAAATCTGTAACGGGCAGGCCAAAGACAAATATTGGTGAATGATAACTCATACTGTACGCTACGTTGAAATCATACAGCCACCCACACACTATTACATGTATACTGTGAAGGATAGAATGACGTTGATTTATTAAGAAGCATATTGTTTTATAGAAACGAAGGCGAAGCGGTATACAAGATCCACGTAGCCAAGCCCAATCGCACCGTTCGACCTACGTTCTAAAGTTGTATTCTCCGACTAGTCCTGGCTGAGTGGTGAGGTTAGCCCAGTTTCAAACCAGCCCGACAGACTATTTTACATACAAATGGAATAGACTCAACACACTCAACAGAAATCTGTCCGTTTAATCTTCAGACATACGCCACACTGATAATAACAGTCCTCAAATGTTTAATAATTTCCAATGAGGATAACGAGACACCTGATAACATACACCTGGCGATGCAAGAAACAGAAGCTTTTATAAACTTACACTAGATCCATGGGCTTCAGAGTTCAATGGTAACATCCAGTTGAACAAATAGAGCTAAAACGGAAGCCCATCCACCAACCATTGACCTTATGTCGACTACTTCCTCACGTGCTCACCTTGTATTTCAAGAAAGTTGCTCAGTCATTCAACTTCATGCAAAGATCTCATTCACATCCAGATAGATCACTGAAGATCAGCTGTATTGTACTTACGGCAAAGAATACAGGGTGCTGTCTCAGCCTCTCAACTCAACCCAGGTTGTCACCAAGTCGCACAAATAAGATACGTGTGGTTGTATGAATTATGTGAATATCAGGGCTATTTCAACTAGTACTGCAAAATAAGTGGTACCTCCTACGACTCATTATGTGGAGCCGAGACAGACTTGCCATGATTACTTACCCCATTTGGGTGGAGGCACGTCTGCTTTAGACTTCCACAAGTATACAATAAGACCCATAACAGGGAATGCGATTGCTGCCACCGCAGCTGCATGTTTTAAATTGAAATTCTCTTGGTGGGAGTAAAGTATCACGCCTCTTCGGGATTTTCTGGGAGCAAATTGCGATAAATCCAGGTAAAGCCTTAAACCCTGCAACAAAACTCTAGTTAGACCTTTTGAGGTACACTGCGAGTGAAATACCAACAACTATAACAGTTGCTGCCACAACGGCTGTCTGGACATGGACTGGTGATATCCAGCTGCTCTCGCTCTCAGTGTGTGCAGGCTCACTGCGCTCACTGCGGTGTTCAACTCTGGAAGGTGCCTTAGCAGCTTTTGGTGGCATAGAACGCGTGGATTGCACGTGCGTGTAGTCCAAAAAGAGTCTCAAGCCCTGCAACAACCAAAATATTAGACTAGTGATAACAAAAGTATAAGAAAGTATCTCCTAAAACAGAGACCAAAAACACTGAGGTCAGACGGAGAACTGAACTTTTCTCTGAGTACCTGAGTACCTGGAGATTGTAATTGAAACTTTGAAAACCCTTACTATACAACCATTGCTCGCCGGTCGAAAACTACTTGCAGGAATTCAGCTCTTGTAGCATGCCGAGCTTCAAAGTTGGAAAATCCGCTTTACTAACCTTCCAACCAGATACTCGTGCAAAATTCACTGCGGCAACTAGATCACTATCACTCCCCAGGAGCACGCGATCACCTTCATCGTCTTCATACTGCAGATCTCAAAATTAAAGTTTCAGTGCGGGCTCAACTACGGTTGTGCTTGAGGTACTACAATTAGTAATGAGCAAACTACAAGGTTGGATTGTAAACCTCACAGCTTACGTTCAATGCCTTCGTACTCGTGGCCTGGTGCCAATGAACGCATGGCAGAAACTGCTGTCATAATTATATAAGTAAATCACACAAATTTACCATGATGTGAGGAAGTTGATGCAGATCCACGTCATCACCCACACGCTGAACGATGGCGGAGATCAGCTCCGTCAAACTCTCGGTCCCTGTTGAATAAATCAGAATCCACCTCACTATCACCCATTGCATGTTTAACCTTTGACCTAGCCATCACTGTGCGTAAGTAAGTAAATAATACTGGCATTACTTTCAATTGTCATATGGAATCTTGATAATTCTACGCTTCGAAGGTTAAGAATTCTCTGAAATATCTACCTAGACATGGGTATGAGTATCCGGGTTTATTACCACAGTTGAAACGATGAACACGGCCTTTCCTGTCCTCCAGCTTGAATGAAAATGTATTTCCCGCCCCATTTACCATCCCTAGAGAAGGATAGTTCTGACGCCCTGCTTCGGACCCATATATGTCCGAAGCCCCATGCTTGAAAGAAACGTCACTAGCTGTCACACTGAACCCACCGATATGAAATTGCAGTCATAAGTTTCCAAAAGTGCTTGCTCATGAAAAGAGTTCCTTAATCGGGAGTACAATATGTTTGACCAAAACAATATATATTCCACGTATGCTTGTGACCCACCGCGCCAGGTGACTCAGAAACAGACAACCCCCAGGTTCCATATCTTGCTTTGGAGTGCATCGTATCTGACCATTGTTTTCTAACAATGAAGCAAGAAGCAAGAAGCAAGCAAGAGAGATCAAGAAGCAAACAAGAGATCTGAGTTTGTTAACCACCTGTGTGTGTCGTCATCATCTTCCGGGGGCTCCAATGCTAAAGCTGAATCCCAAAACTTTTGTAACATAGTACCCCCGACATCTGCGGCACCTCCGTTTTGGTTGTTGCCCACCTTCAACAAATCATTAAAGTAAAAGACTCAGGATTTGTTGACATTAGACCCCCTTGTACTGGAGCACGTACTCGATGTTCTTTAAACAGGGCCCCAATTTTTATCGTCAGGGATGTGGACGTCGTGCAAATTTGATGACAGTAAGGAATTCCAGGACAGTCCTCAATTCGGCCCACACCTGACCAGGCAGTTTACAGGAATCGTAATACCAGCTCGAATGTCCGAGGCAAAGGCGGGTCCGAACATAAACAACAAAGCTAACAAGAGTCTTGACGACAAAATTTACTCTACATCTATAAGACAGCAAACCATGCTTGTTGCGAAAAGACGAGGCAAAATTCGTTGAAGGGAGGGAAGAGACGTACAGTTGCAACCGCTCCGTGTGTGAGCTGCAGAACATCAACGCATGCCACCACTTGACCATCTGCAATTATACAAATCCAATTAGAAGGAAATGCAAATTTACAACTGCTGCATAGGACTCAACAAGAAAAAAGCAAGCAGTGAATTCACAGACCTCTATCCACCACCGGAAGATGCAGAAATTTTCCATCATGCATTACGTGCAATGCATCAACGATGGTCGTGTCTAGCGAGGCACATTCCGGATTCGGGGTCATAACCTGCACTTACAGCAGGTATCAGTAAGATTAACGATATCCAATACATTTCTACCTAGACTAAAACATAGGAAGTATCTATGCAAACAAGGGCAAAAGCAAGCAGACAACCTGTATTTCACATGTGTAAGATACGAACGCATTTAAGGTTTTTCAAAAGTACCTTCTCGACTGGTGTAGTATCAGGTGGAAGGCCCACTGCGACAACTCGCATCAACACATCTTTTGATCTGCCAGCACATGCGTATGTAGTAATCTTTAGAACCTAGAAAGACGAACAGACTAACAACATAGAGGCTCGTCAATTCCCTTCAACATTTTGCAGGACCTTAGAGTGGTCCTCTGCGGGAAGTAGTGTACTGTAAATCTCGATTCAGGCAAGTATGGGGTCCATACGTGAGAATGCCCTGAGGCTTATTATTGGTCGTGACAACAACTGAGTTAACACGCAGATCACGCATCTTCTTTGTTGCGGTGTACACGGTATCGGAAAGACCGACTGTGGCAACCCTGCAAAGAATAAATGGAGGCAAACATAAGTTTGTGCAAAGTGCATATATCCAGTGTATGCCCCGCAGCTACAACAGATGCTTGTATTGAACTCAATTTCAGTTGGATCCTTTAATCATATCATGGACGAAGGAAAGTATGACAAATGTGCGTACAAGAACCAGAACAAAATTCCAGGATGGACAAATCGGAGTAGCATAAACGTACAGAGTAAACAAAGAGAAAGAAACTTACTTAGCTCCTTCAGAGAGCAAAGAGCCTAAAGTGGGCCGGAACATGCGCTCTCGTAAAGTTTCAATGAAGTTGGATGGCGTGGCTGAGGAGATATGCATCATCCCCACATCCATTTCAGATAACCAAAAAAATAACAAACCAATTATTAAAATAAACAACCGGGATCAGTTTTGCCATGGCTCTTCAGTGAATAACAGGCACCCCACAGATAAGTCTGGTTGAAGATAACCACAATACCCTAAATATGTCTATTCTTCGCACTAGACAACCTACCATTGGCATTATTGCCCCATTGGCGTTCGACACCCTCGACAGCTGCAGCTATAGCATTCCCCTTTTCTGCTGCTCTTTCCATCCTCGCAATGGCATCATACAGACACTTGGTGATGTCTAAAAGAGCAACTACTTCACCATTTTCAACAACTGGAAGATGCCGGAACTTCCCTGCACATGTGAGAACCAGATTCTTAGATATTTATGAACGTCGGGCCGATTTGAAAGCATATGATCGTAGACAATGTGGTAAGGCTCGGGTCAGGAAAAAGTACAGCTTGGTAACGAGAGTGAGGCGTGTATATATAGCATATGAGGCGTATATATAGGTATATGAGAGCAGAAGCCGTTCTCAGAACGGGTTATCCAGAACTCATGAAGTGCAAATGATCGATAAGCAATATGTACATGAATCACAATGCTACAGTAGTGTTAAATCCCTAAGGTAGAATGCATCGAATGTAACCTGCAGCAAAGGCATAATTGAAACAAATTGAGAATGACAGATAGCCAACGGACTAGTAAAGAACGTTTGAGGCGTATATATTGAGAATAACCAATGGCGTACGGACTAGTAGAGAACATGAAATCAAGAGCATCTATGCCAACGATAGCAAGGAATAGGAAATGTGATGTAAGAGCCTGCCAGTAAGCAGTGCATGAACAAAGATGAAGAACGTGGGCTGGAGTCGGGTAGGAACACTGTAGACACGAGAGGGCGAAGCAGGAAGCAGTCAAAGAGCGAAGGGGAAAATACTAGGGAAAGAATTAGCTGGGGAATGGAGGAGTGGAACAAAACAAGAGTTCTCAGATGATGTGGCTGCAGAGACGGGTCGAAGTGTTAAAGGGTAACGAGAGCGAAGCTTAGGAGGACAGGATTTAAAGTCTATCACAACCAGCACTGTGGACGCTGGAGTCCTGAGATGCTAAACAGCTAAGGGAAGCAGATACATGAGGCGTACATAGATATTGGTATACGAGAACAGAAGCCGTTCTGGGAACTGGTTATCCAGAACTCATGAACTGCAAATGATTGATAAGCAATATGTACATGAATCACAATGCGAGAGTAGTGTTAAAGCACTAAGGTATTTATATAGGTAGGTATACGAGAACAGAAGCCGTTCTGGGAACAGGTTATCCAGAACTCATGAATTGCAAATTATTGGTAAGCAAGATGTACATGATTCACAATGCTAGACTAGTGAGAATCCATAATGTAGAATGCACCGAATGTAACTTGAAGCAAAGGCATAATTGAAACAAATTGAGAATAACATATGGCTAACATACTAGTAAACCACCGTGAAATCGAGAGCTCTATGCAAACTACTGCGAGAAATAGGTAACGCTATGGAAAAGACTGCCAGTAAGCAGTGTGTGAACGAAAACAATAAAAAACGTGAGCTGGAATCGGGTAGGAACACTGTATACACCAGAGGTCCCATGAATCAGGCAAAGGGCGAAGGAAAAATATTAGGGAGGGAATTAACTGGGGAATGGAGGAGTGGAACAATTCTAGAGCTATAGGATGGTGTGGCTGCAGAAACCTGTCGAAGTGTAACAGGGAAACAAGAGCAAAGCTAAAAAGGACAAGATATAAAGTATATCGCAACAAGCGCTATGGATGCTTGAGTCCTGAGATGCTAAATAATAAAGGGAAGCAGAAGGCGGCCATAGTAAACCTTCATGAAAACACCTGCGACTTCATCAGTGCCTCACGCAGTGCCGAAGTAGCTGAGCAATTGCCAGTACCCCTCATATCAAGTTTCTGCTCGAAAACTCATGAGTGCCAAGGCAAACTCGGTTGCTCCCCTAAAGTGCCGCTCAAAAGGAGTGGGAATGTCAAAAAGAACAGAAGTGCAAGTGTGGAAAGCAAGGGCAAGCAAAAGTGCAGGTATGTAAGCACTGGAGTCTTAGCCGCATAATGAGGATCAGTCCAGAAAGAAAAGAATCCACATGAGTAAGATGAGGGAAGAAATCCAGACATACCTGATGGATCCCTGAAATCACAAACATTCATTAGTAGAGAGAAAGTTCAGGAAACAACAATCAGAAAGAGTCAAGCAGAGGTTTGTTAGTGATACGAGAGTGGAGCAAGAAAGCTTCAGCGCTGCAGGGGACGAGTCAACGGGAAAAGCAGAGGTGAAGTGAATTAAGGTGAAGGTGAAGTATACAGTATATATATGAATTCAGAAGTCAAGTAGGACTCCCAAACAACAGTATGGTATGGTATACAGGCCTCCGGGAATATATGTGGTGTGTGTGGGCAGGCCCGCAAGACGCATATGAGCAAGCAAAAATTTAAAACCTGTAAAGACCAAATCTATGCGTGTGAAAGAAAACAAAAGTGCTCTCTGATATAAATGGTCGCACTTACGGATGACGCTTACAATCTTGAGACGGATAAAGGTCCTCAGAATAATCACTCACCTTGAACCATTTTCTGTAGTGCATCTACGGCCAGGGTATCTCCCATAACAAAAATTGGATTCCTTGTCATAACTTTGGATACTGAGGTCTCTTCAGGCTTATAGCCCTCAGCAATGACCCTCGTTGCCACATCCTTCAGTCACAACATAAGAGCAGATGAGAAGCAAGAAAACCGTACAAATTTACAAGATAATCTCAACAACATCTGATCCAGAAGAACACGACTACTGGTTCAGGCCTTTACAGCGAGAGCATGAACAAACCAGAGCTATACATAGATAAGTACAGTAAACAACGAGGTCCAGTTCCTCTACCTTGTCAGTGATGATTCCGCAAAGCAACGCACTCGCGTCAGTAAGCAGGGCAGCATCCACTCTTCTCGTGGCCATCCGGCGACAGGCATCAGCAACTGTTGTGCCATCTGGGATAGTAAGTGCCTTTGAAAGTCGCAACCTTTTCACAGTCCGTTCCCCGGGGTTGGTTCTGTCACCAATAAAGACAATATCATTTCATTAATCTGCATGTTTCCAGCCAAGACAGCACTGCTTGATCTTGATAACGTTGACTTCTCTCACGAGGTCACGCGCTATGTTTACCTTGTAACAGTGTAACAAATCGTCCTCACTGCTTTCACACTACTGTAAGGCAAATCTTGTGGGCAAATTGAACATTTAGATTACACGTCCAAAGTTCTCCAGCCCAATTAAACATCCGACATAAACTCCTATTCCAAATTCACGTATGGGTGAAATTCGACCTCCCCTCGCAATGGTCAAGGTACCACGTGATCTACCACTGAACACTATTCCATCATTTGAAGAACAACTATTGCACTTCCAGACGCAAGGCACAGTGACATGTCGCAACAGGCACAAGGTTCTAAAGCTCTGAGAAATAGATACCAGGGGCATATATCTTAGTCAGACAATTGAAAAATAATGAGAAATAAGTTTGACCATACACCACCCTAAAAAAATAGTGTTCCAAGATGAAATCTTTTCAACAGCAATCCACGGCTTTTCTCCCTCTCAAATAAAGCAGCTAATGAATAAATAAATATGCAGCGCCAGTTCACTTTTGAACAATGAACCCTCATCCAATTTAAGAAGTCATGAAGCTCATGAATTGCCTGCTTCGCCCTTTAATTTGAAATAACTCCTCCACAATGGAGACAAAGCACGCAATTTCAATAGATCCGCCACTCAACGAGGTCTTCAAGAATCAATCTCTTTCGGACTCAATTCTAGCAACTCTATGCAGTCAACAAGTACCCTCGACCTCAATTCATCTGAACGATAACACATTCAAAGATACTACCCTACTTTTTCCCTACAGGTGTTGCGAAAGAAATCATACAGAGGTCGCCCTGAACCGCCTGGCTTCCTAACCCCGCCATTTTCAGATGGAGGCTTCTTTCTTGTTACGCCGGGCCGCTTGGGGGTTGTGGTTTGGCTGCCTTGCCTCTTGCTCCCTCCCTGGGCAGCAGATCCCGTACTGCTCATTCTTGTTTCTCTACTCAACCCTCACGCCGCAGCCCCTCCTCTCCCTCCCTCCGATTCAGCCGTGCAGCAAGCCTCCAGTCACTCAATTCGCATCGCTCGTAAACGAGACTCTCCAATCTTCCAAGATCGCCACGGATCACAGGATCCCGCACATCAAACTCCGTGTAAGGAAAAGCCAAACTGCAAACCACAAATTCAAATCCCCAAACGATTCAACAAGATCCACGTCTCACGAACCAGATCATATCACTAATCTCCCTCGTCCATCAACCCCAGGCAATCAACTCTATCAACACTCGCTCAATCCTCAAGTCTCATAATGTGCGATAATATTATTCTCAATAGTACTGTCACCAGACTCACCACCCACCAGCAAAACTCTTCGCTTCTTCTGCCTGCCTACGGCTCCCAAGAAAAGAAAGGAGCAAAAATGACCAATCGAAACACGGATACTTCCACACACCTACGATTGCAGCAGAGTCGTCAAAGAAAGCCTACAGATCAAAATGAGGAACGAATGAGCTGCTGCTACTCCTGGCTGAAGTCAGAGAGAGGGGAGGGGATGAGGAGTGTGGATGGCGAGCTCCATTTCGAAGTAAAAGCTCTTGCACCTCCCTTCCACAAGTTTTCCTACCCTCCCGCCGTCACTGCTCCAACACTTCCAGCACTAACAGAACCTCCGTCATCCCTTCTCGCCTCACTCCCGCCGGGACTCATCCGGCTCCTTCCGCACCCCATGTACTCTCCTACATGCCATTTACCGTATCTCAAACTTTGGTCCCCCTCCCCCTGTCGTAACCCTGCCCTTCCGTCAGTCCGTCCGTCCGTTCGTCCGTCCGTCCGTCCGTCCGCTTATCCACACCCCGACCTACCATCCCCCATCTGTTGCCTCTGTCCCTCCCAATGGACCATGTTATTTTGGCCCTGCTCGGTCCGACTCTACTTTTATGTCTCTGTCCAATTTCTTCCTCTTTTCCGGATAATCTCGAGGTTTCATATTCTGCCACAGCCAACTTTATGCATCATTGACCCTCCGCTTACTTGCGTCCACACCCCGTTATAGGCTCATCTGGTATAGTAACAAATCGATATTTCACGTGAACTTCAATCAACTAGCACACGCTTTATTGTCACCTTTCAGATGAAATTGTGACTACAAATCGAACACATTGTGCTAGTTACGAAAGATGACGAATTCAGATTTTACATCCTAAATTTTCGGAGATAGATCACCACCTGAGCAGATCTTTCTTCAAACGTGAATATAGGTACCTACATCCACTTTGTTATCGAGTCTGTTTATGTGTGACAGGTCAATTGGGTATAACCACACGAAGCACGATGCGACCGTGACGGGAATCACTCTGACCAGGTAAGCGAGTCAATCACCTTTGAGAAATGACGATGCCCTTGATGAACCCACATCCTAAATGCTCCTTTCGATTTCCGTTAAAAGACAAACATTATCATTACACGAGAAGAAGGCGATAACATAGAACACAAGAAAGACGAGAAGACCCTATCAAACCGTACAAGGGAAAAACAAAACAAAGAGGTAAAATAGAGCCAAGTTCCAATAGTATCGACACGAGAAATGCCCTACCGCACCTAAGATATAAGGTGCCCTACTAAGATATAAGGTGCCCTACTATCCAAGCCAGGCAAGTCGAGAGGTCTACAAACACTAAACGTGTCATTAAACTACTTATTTTGCCATTAAACTAGTTATTTCAAAGTGTGCATCAGACCTTGTATTTTTAAAGTAGATCGATGGGCTAGAGAAAGCAGCCGAAATGTTAAGCTCATCCACGAAGTCAATGGAGGTTAAAGAACAACTTTCACTTGCAAGTGGACACCCTTCTGATCTCGACATTGGGGCAGAAATGTTGTTCAAGAAACTAGTGATGGCGCTGTAATAGAGCTGTTTGCTTCGCATCAGTTTGATTTGTGGAGAACCGGAAAGGTGGATATAAAGTGGATATAACATGGTCCTCGTACACGCGTGTACTCACGATGGGGATATTAGGGGTTTTAGATTTAGCTTCAATGGATTTATCCGTAAACTAATGGATAATTCTGTAAGAATTTTATGGGCAGCGCCAATTTTATGGGAGTACGGGGTGAAGAGGGGCATTTTCAGGTTTGTAAAGAATCCATAAACTGAATATACAATAGGGTTTCAAAATTAGTTTCACGGATGTCTACCAGATAAATAACAAATTTTGTAATATTTTTAATGAACCTCGCAATGTGCCGATGAACTAATAACTGAACCCCATATTTCCCCGTATGATAGATAGTGTAACTTCCGTCCATTTCTAAAAATCAAACTCCCCCTTATGGATGTTTAAGTGTGCATATTACCTATTTGATCTAATATTTATTAGATCAAATAGGTAATATGACTACCATGGCTTGGAGGAATATATTAAAAAATTCAGCACCAATGGGCGCCAACCAGCACCTACCTCATGAAATTAAAGGCCGGTGCCCTCGGGTACCCCCTAGCACCTCCCACCACTTTCTCGAGACTTTCTTTGGATTCCCTCTCAAACCATTTAAACAAAATCAAATTAGACCATCTAAATTGTAATTTATGCTTCAGGGTGTTATGATACAACCTCTATATTTCTTATTTCATACAAACCACCTATTATATCTCTTATTTCCTACTAACCACCATGGACTTGGACTGATCTCTATAACCTACCCAAATGTACTTTTTGGGTAGCCACATACAGATTTTTCACACACTTTGTAAATACAGTTTAATGATTGTACAAAGCTTCATAAAGTTATTTCTGAAACCCCCTAATCTGTCCCTACAATTTTTATGGTAGGTGCATAGAGAGTAGCAAGTGGAGTTTGCAATATGCATAAATATTCTATGGGATCATGATTTTTGTGACCCATGGAAATGTTACTAGTCAAGTGATTTAAAGGGTGTCTATAAACATTAATAAGAGCACTAATAGTGGCAATTTGAAAATGGGGATGCAACACTTATGAGACGTGGAGGAGGTTTAACACAAATAGAAAGTGTGAACTTAACCAACAATATGTCAATTTGTGCTACTTTGTAATGTTCTGAGGACAAGAGAATCCCCAAGAGAAACACAAAGCTTCAGCTCAATACTCAGATGCCCCAAAGAAGTACCTTGTCTTTAAATATAACAAAAACTATCTCCTCAAAAAGAGCTCCACCCTTGGATTAGATACATGGATTGTGACATGTCAGCAAGCTCCAGCCTTATATTAGTTGCATGGATGGGTGACATGTTGATCCTTGTCCTATTTGGTTGGTCAAACAATTTTGATTGGAGGGAATCTTTGGAGAATCTTCATATAGGAAGCTCAAAATAGCATGGGTGAGGTATCGTTGGAAAGCACTTAATGAGACAAACATGGGAGGAAGAAAGCAACACCTTTACTAGTCCAAAGGAAATTATTTTTTTAAACTTGTGGGGCCTAATTCATCCATTTAGGTCTCTAAAATTAGCTCTAAAGTTTTTAGGGTGTTTTTGACTTCTGCCCTATTAGTGGAAGTACTCTTTTAGTTACACCTTTATCTAATCTATATAGACCATCATATACAAAATTCTTCCAAGTATTACCAAGCCAATTTTCACCTCTAGATAATATGTCTAGCTAATAGTATTACATACTAAGTTAATAGCTAAGAATTTCTTCTTGCATTTTTTCCCTCACATTTTTCCTTGCATTTCTTGCTCAAATTTACCTCAAGAAATTTGACCTTGATCCAACCACAAGAACAACCATGAGAGATTTTAGCTTGATCCAACATTTTTTTCATTTAGCACTCAAGAAATCATGAAATTAAATTTGACTTAAGAGAGCTTCTTCCTACTATTTAGAAATTAGAAATTAAAGCCCAATCTAACATTTTCTTCCCACAACACCCACAATAAATTTGAGTTATAATTTTTGGCTGTTCCTTGATGGCTCAAATCTTTCTTCCTATGGGTCAAAATTGTTCTCCCCCTCGCTTAATAGTTGCATTTTCTCCAAGAATTATGCCAAAGATTAGTAATCTCAAGCATCTTTGTAAGGAAATTTGGACATAATGCGCAACACTCTCAAGTTGGAATGGAGGGATTTGAGGAAAAATTAAATTTTAATATGGAAAAGTGGACCAATAACAATGAGGAAAGCAATGCATAATCAAAAATTGAACTATTGGTAAAGTGGTGAGAATTTATGCAGAGTAGAAGATATCTTACCCTAAGATAAAAACATTACTCTCCTCAAATTTTGTTACAAAGTATTTCATGTTCTTGAACCTCACATGTTAAAAGTCTCATGTGCATGGATATAAAAATCCTTCTTTGCTTCAGCAGAGATAATCAAAGATCATTTAGTTTTCTCTAAGAAACTTAAGAGGAAATTTGGCTTCAAGTGGCAATAGCTCTTGATCACTTTGGACATAATAGGAATAGGGCTTCAATATTAAGGGAAGTGAACCTATTTGAGGCAAGTGTGGAATCTACCACCATATTTACTAAGAGAGTTATACTAGCCATATTATCCACCATGCCAAGAGAGGTTCAATGGTCAGACAAGGAAGAGAGATCTTGAACAATATCTACCTTTGCATTGAAGGGATTTGTCATAAAATTTGTAATGTCAAAGCTAGTTTACTTGGACTCTAGAGTGGTATTGTTGGCAATCGTAGTTATTTTGTTTGTTGCTCATAACTACTTGATAGCGGCCAGATTTCATGTTAGGGCTATTGATCACATAGTGGGACTTACCGTCATTTGCACCATTGTAATACCAAGAGCTAGCCATATGATCTAGATGTGAAATTTAGTTTTGTTACATATTAAATGATGTTATACATGATGTTCAAAATAAATCAGATAGAAGTATCACCAAAAGAGTACTTCTACTAATAGAACCTTTAGCTAGACATGATTTAAAGGTGAACCAATAGTTAGACATATGATTTAAAGGTGAGAATTGGTTTGGTGACATCTGGAAGGATGTTACACATGATGGACTAAACGGATCAGAAAAAGGTATCACCAAAAGGGGACTTCTATTAATAGAGTAGGAATCAAAATATGCTTGAAATTTTTGAAGGCAATTTTGGAGGCCTAAAAGGATGAATTAGGCCTAAAAAATGTGTATATCCCTCCCCCACAACATCTGCTTAAATGTGCAGATTCCTCTCTGCTTTGTCTCATCGAGAGCTTTCCAACAGTACCTCACCCATGTGATTATGAGATTCTTACATGAAGATTCCCTAAAAGATTCCCTCTGGTCAAGCTTGTTTGACCAACCAGATAGGACTATGACTGACATATCACCTATCCAAGTAAGTAATCCAAGGGTGGAGCTTGCTGACATGTCACCTATCTATGTGCCTTATTCTATGGTGTAGCTTCTTGGGAGGAGATCCTCTTTGTCTATATAATAAAGAGAAGGTGCTCCTTTGGGGCAACGGATGATTGAGTGTGAAATTTGTGTTTTCTCTCTTCTCTTGTCCTCGAAGTATTACAACCATTTGCACTATCAGATGTACCATCAAAGGTGCCGGTAGGGCTGGAGACCTAGGTCAAGCATAGATGTATACTTTCAAAGTGCAACTCTACAGAGCTCACTTCTCTAATGTTGAGTCTTTAAGTTCCTTGCTATGGTGGACATAGGCCAATAAGCATCACCTAGAGTCACATAACTAGAGTGGATATGGCTTGATTGTAATTAGTGCCCAATTTTTGGTAGATTGTTGAGTGAAGCATTGAGTACAAATCTTATTTTTGTGTGACTTGAGTGGAAGAATGAATTGATTACATCAAAGAAGTGAGAGTTAGGGAGAATTTGGATGCATGAATTGAGGGTGTTGGAGGTATCTCCAAGCTTGAGGGATTGTTGGTATATTAAATTATGGTCCTAGCTTTCCTTGAGAGTGATCATGTGCAGAAGCCCTATTCAAGTTGATTTAAATTTAGTAGGTGTAGACAATGTGCGGAAATGGTGGCTAAATTTTTGAGAATTGAGTCAATTTGATATTTGTGGTTGGGTGTTCAATTTGAGCACAAGGAGGTGAAATCAAGATTGATTTGGTGCAAATTAAGCTTGAACTGCAAAATTGGACATGGATTTAGGAACCTCCATCTCCTAGAATTAGGGATACTGAGATCTTCATCCTCTCAATTTAGCCCAAGTTCATAGTTAGTGGAGGATTAGGTGGTCAGCTAACTATAGAAGAAGTATGTAAGATTGGTTAGAGGTTGTCCAAATTTGGAGGTCAAGTTTGTAGAGGTTGTTTAAAGTTGGAGGTTGCTCAAATTGCTCTAATTGGTGCTCAAGTTGGAGAAGGTTGGCCAGATTTGGAGGGGGTTCACATTCGCAAGAAGAAAGGTGTCACTTGGTTGAATTGAGTTGATGGAGGTTGTCCAAATTTCCTAGCTAGTGCTTGAGTTGGTGAAGGTTAGCCAAATTTAGAGAGAGTTTGAATTGGCAAAAAGAAATGCCTCATTTGGCATAGGGTTGTGGACTAGAGAGGCTACGAAGAGGCAACAAGCCAACTTGTTGGCGTGAGGCTAGCCAGCATAGATGAGTTTTTGGTCATTTTTTGGAAAAATTTGCCCACCCTTCAAGATTGTGCATAGCAAGGTTTGAATACCAAATCTTCAATTCTTAAACTAGTGCACTAGCCAACTAGTCCACCTTCACTTGTTATAATTGGTCAACTTATATCTACACACATGTAGAGAAGAATAAGAGAAGCAATTTGATCCCATGTTTGGTGATATTGATATCTTAGGAGTAGATAAACATCCCTATTATGCCAAATACCAAATGGTGGTAAAGTCTATCCGGTATTGATTTATGAGATGGAGTTTTTTTTGTTAAGATTTGTTAAGTTTTGTTAAGATTGGACCCCTTCCATACTTTACTTCCTATTTTTGCACTATGTTTGTGTGGGGTGCCTTGACTTTAGAGTATGAGTGCTATTGTGTGCTCTCGATAGTGAAGCCAGAGTGATGACCAATTAGACTACCTATGTTTCTCTCTAATGAGAGAGGAAGTGATGACATGTAGACCATGAGAATGCATGTTGTGATGGCAGGTTACATGTTGCCCTTTCCCTTACTATAGTTGTTGTTTTTAAGCTACATTAGTGAGTGTTATTCATTTGGAGGTGATCCTTGGTCTCTGAGAACAAGAGAATTCTACAAGATAGAAACACAAGTTTCACATTCAATACTCCAATGCACCCAAAGGAGCACTTGCTCTTTATTATAAAGCAAAGAGGACCTCCTCTAAAGAAGCTCCACCCTTGGATCAATACATGGATAGGTGATATGTTAGCAAGCTCTCCTCTTAGATTAGTTGCCTAGATGGATGACATGTCAGTCCTTGTCCTCTCTAGTTGGTCAAATAGGTTTGATTGGAGAGAATCTTTAAGGAATCTTCTTGTAGGAAGCTCAGAATCACGTGGGTGAGGTATAGTTAGAAAGCTCTCAATGATACAAATCATAGGAGTAAAGCTTACTAAATTTTCTAAAGTGAAGAATGTTTCTATTTTTGAGGCCTAATTCATCCATTTATGTCTCCAAAATTGGCTCTAAAGTTTTTGGGCTATTTTTTACTTTTGCTATTAATAGAAATACTCTTTTGGTGATGCCTCTATCTAGCCTAGTTATCCCATCATAAAAAATATCCTTCTAGATGTTACCAAGCCAATTTTCACCTCTAGAAAATTTGTCTAACTATTGATATTACAATGACAATGTGACCATTGGCATAGATTTGGTCACACCAATGACCAATGCTTTGACCTTCACCTAGAGTTATAGAGTGATAGTGCTATGGCATGGTAGTTGGTAGAGGAGTTCCAGATCATGGAGGATGAGGTGGTGGAAGAGGACACTCACTTGGTAGGGCCACAATACTTGCCCTTGCTTTGATACAACCGTGGCTACTTGGAGTGAGCAATTGGAGTAGAGATTGGTGAGCATGGGATCCACTTGGAAACCATTGGTTTATGGCTGGTAGCAACAACAAGGCTGGAGGAATTACCAACTAGAATTGAGTGAGTGAGTGAGCTTAGATCACATACGGATTTTCCATAGGGTTTTCCATTAGGTGGACCCTTTAGGGAAAGTCTATACACCATATAGAGTCTTATTGGACTTTGATGTGCAACTCCTTATGTTGGAGATGGTTGTAATTGTTAGTCTTGAGCTACAAAAGATCAATATGGAGAGGTGTCCACTTTAAATCCAAACATCTTTAGGGGTGATTTTACACAATACATCACATGTGGTGAGCTTGTTGTCTAGATTCAACTCAATCATCTAATTGATAGCTCTTTGGTGAGAGCTCAAGCCATCAACAATAGTAGAGTCATATGATGTGCAGTTGGTGGAGCAATGTTATACCCCATGGGTTTCAATTTTGACTATTGGGAGGAGACATCTTCTTATAGGTCAGATTGGCAATCAGGTGAGGGATGGGTATGTTGCCTATGGTGCACTTTAGTAGTGGCATTCTTGGCTCATTATAGTCAAGGATCACGGCATCAATTTCAAATTTCATTGGTTCCATTACTTGGCCTAGTGACTTATTGGAGAGGAATACCCATGTAGAGGATACTCCAATACTAGAGGAGATCATTTGGATTTGGAGTACAAGTAAGATCATTCTATCTACCTTGGATGTTCTATTGTGGAGTTTGAAGAGGCATTGCATAAGCATGTAGATTAGTTGGTGCAAGAGGTTTGGAATGAAACCTTTGTATCATTAAGAGACCAATTTGAGGATGAGCTTCTAGAGTCTATTACATTGTCACCTTTGGATACTACACTCATTGCTTGGCAGTATCCAATAGAGGGATTATGTCTATTGGAATTTTTTAGTAGGATTAGCATTGGACTAGTTGCGGTACTATAGACAAGTATATGGGTTCAAAGGTATTTGTATCTAGAGAGAGATGAGACTGTTAGGCAAGTCTCTCTACATCATATGTACATTTGGCCTATCAATATCTTGAGTTATTATTTATGTCAGCAATATTATTGATGTCATCAAGGCTTACCAAAAGATCCTACTAGTAAATATTTTGTCACTAGGGGTATAGGATTTAGAGAGACATAGTGTCATTCATTTGGTAATTTTTGGATGGCCATGTTAGGGACATACCCATGATAACCAAGGTTGTGGTCTATAAGATCCCCATTCTAGTGTGTTTTGGGAGATGTTATGTATACTATGACATTTCCAAGTTCATCAATCTGTTTCTCCAACCTACATTTTGGAGAATACTCCTTTGATGGGTGATTCTCATACATGGGTGATGGTAAGTACACATCAAGTCCATTTTTGGATGGGATCTACCATGTTATTGGATGCAACCAAGTGGGATCACAAGCTCATTGTCTTTCTCTTTGGTGGACAAACCTCTTACCTAAAGAGGTTCTACAATGTGCTTATGATGGGATTCAACAACTAGGCCACTTAACTATCAATAATATTTTGGATGTTGGGTGCCAATCTTAGATGGTGTTTATCAATGTTAGGTCACTTATGGCAATGGTGAATCTTGTTAGAAAGGTGAGAGTTGCTTTATCCATACTTATGAGTTTCTTATACTCTTATGGTTTTCAAGATGGACGTCTTGGACTTATTTGGGATTCATAGTTACAACAATCGGTGGTGCCCAAAGCTGATGAGAGAGAGTGGTTAATAGGTTTTTGTACCAATGTTACCACTATTACAATAGTATCAAAGGCATCCAATGTAAGGTGTTAGGTTGAGCTATAGACAAGCTATGGAAGTGAACTATTTGACCTAGATTGTGAGCCTTGTCTTAGCATAGCAATGTAGGATGCGCTTGATGGGCATCAATATTGGACACTTGTGAGCTTTGAGTCTATCAAGATAATCTAGATACCTGTTATGAGGATAGATCCAATGTACATGGTGTTCTATGGACACAACCAATGGCTACTTGTGAGTGTGGTCTACTTGGGTTACACCCTTGGTCTACTTAGGATGCAACTAGAGGATGTATGGAGCTTGTAGCCATAGTAGAGGGAGTTTTCCACATTGAGGTTGGGGACTCTACTAGTTGAAGGCATGACATTAATGCTCTTAGGGGCCCAATGTAGTAGCCAGTCAACCTATCTTCCACTCTTATGTTAGTTACAAAGGATACTTAGGAGCCAAACATTGGACCCAAGCTTATAGGAGGAGAAAGATGGAGATTTTGGAGGTTCTTGAAGAGCTATACTAGTTGTTTTGCCTTCAATATGAAAGTTTGGGTGCTCTAAAATGACATAATATTTGGATTGAGTTGACTAGTGATACAACTATTTTTTGATATCCCTACAAATACAATGATATGGAGAGTGCATATATTCAAAGTTGGAATAGAGACCTTTTTAAGGTTGGTTTGGTGGAGAGTTCACATGGAAAGTATGCTTTAACTACAATGATGATAGCCAAGAAGGATATGCATGTAAACTGTACAAATAGGTAGATGTGTAGAGATTATTGTCTTTTAAATTCATAAACTAGGGCTAATTGGTATTACATGCCTACACTAAAGGAGATATTTGATTCAATTGGGCATGCAAAGGTCTTCAATACTTTGGATCTTTGAGCAAGATATCATCAATTGTCAATCAAGGAAGAGGACAAGTCCAAAGTAGCATTTTGGGCTATTGATCTTCACAATGAGGATGTATTATACCAATAGAAGTTCCTACTATCTAGGTTAAAGAAAATTCTTGCTAAGTTTTAGAGGGTCATGGACAAGATCCTAGTAGGATTGGATTTTTCTTGATGTTATATTGATGACATTTTGGTTTATAGCACTATTATAGAAAAGCATGAGAGACATTTTTTGGAGGTATTTGAGAGGTTGAGATCTCATGAACTCATGAACATTTTAGGAAATGTAGATTCTTCTATAAGCAAGTTGAATATTTGGATCTAGAACACCCATTTGTGCATGTGTGTGCTAATGTGATATTTAGTTTGATATTATAAGTATTTAAAAGATATTATTTATATAGAGATACAAAAATAGTTCTATATAATTCATGATTATCTAAAGTTAGTCATAGCTTAGAAAGAGTGGACTTTACTAAGAGGAAATGGAAAAGATGAGCACAACCATTTTGGATTCTAATATATTGACTTGGTATTATTTCTAGGTGTGGCTTTGAGGAAAGAATTGAGAACTCTTGGACTCACAAGCCTATTTTTTTGGATTTTTCTATAGTCCAAGGATAGCCCATATGAAAGAATCCTTGACTTAGTGCTTGGGTCAAGGTAAGAGATGCTTAGGAAGATATTCCCATAAGTATGGATATTCCTTTAGACTTTAGACTTTACTTGACTTTTAGCTTAGTAACTTGAGTTACTCTAATTATTAATAAATTTGGTGTACAACCATTTCACAAGTATATAAAATAGGGGTGAGGAAGCACTCATCATCCTTTCATTTATAGCAATCTCTTGCTCATTGAGTTCTCTAATGAGCAATAGTTTGAGTCTTGGGGTGTTAATCTTGGAGAAGTAGGATGGAGTTAGGGTTCCTTGTCTTCTTAGTCCATGGTGCATTACCATAATAGCTATCAAAGGTTCATCTTGAGTGAGAGATAGGCCAACTCACATTTTTAGTTCCATTCCTCCGATCTCTCTAGAAGGCAAGATAATGTTCTATGTATAATTTTATATTAGATAGAAGGAGGCTAAGAGAACTCACTTTGGAAGAACATTAAGGGAGAAGAAAGCTAAACTTATATTAAAGAACTTGGATTCATTTTCAAACCTTATAGTTAATTATGGTGTGTTTGAAGTGATATTGTACTGTGAGCCAACCTGTCTCTCACTCAAGATAAACCCCTAATAGCTATTATGGTAGTGCACCATGGACTAAAAAGACAAAGAACCCCAACTCCATCATACTCCTCCAAGGCTAGCACTCCAAGACTCAAGCCATTGCCCACGAGGGAACTCAATGAGAGAGAGGTAGTTGTAAATGAAAGGATGATGAGTACTTCCTCACCCCTTGTTTATATACTTGTGAAATAATTACTCATTAAAGTTACTATTTACCACAATTATTCAAGTTACTAAGCTAAAAGTCAAGTAAAGTCAAAAAGTACAAAGGAATATCCATCCACATGAGCATATTCCACTAAGCATATGATCTTATCTTGACCCAACTACTAAGTCAAGGATTCTGTCACATGGGCTATCTTTGGACTAGAGAAGAATCCAAAACAAAAAGGCTTGTGAGCCCAAGAGTTCTCAACTCTTTTCTCAAAACCAAACACATAGGAATAATAACAAGTCAACACACTAGAATCCAAAATAGTGGTGCTCATCATTTCCACTTCCTCTAAAGTAAGGACCCCATTATCTTAGCTATGACTAACTTTAGCTAATCATGATTAATGTAGAACCATCCTTTATCTATATAAATAATATCTCTCAAGTATTTGTAATACCAAGCTAAATATCACAATACTATACACATGCACAAATGAGTGTACATGTGTAAGGGCTGGTACACAAATTGAGCTAGAATTTTTGGAAGATTGTAGAGTAATTGCTCCTTCAAATTGCATGCTTTGGAATTTTGTACATAATTTTTCATTTCTTCTTCATTTTTATTTGGATTGTTTTAAAACTTTTAAAGATAATCTAGTGCATAGTTTTCTACCTTGAGGCTCAATAATCAAAGAAAGATCATCTTTGCACATGAAGTAATGAGTTTTTAAAGTAAGGAGGTGGTTTTCAAACCAAATCTGAAATATGAATGTTGAACAAAAAGATTTTTAGACCTAATGGCTCAATGAAAAGATCTAAAATTTTGCAAAGGAGGATTCCCTAGGGTCTTGACCAGGTGTGTAAAATTCTGAAGTACTATGACGTACTGGTTGAGAGAATTTAGTGACATTGTGAGGAGTCAATTCTAGAGAGTTGAGGTCTCATGCACAAGGAGTGTGAGAGCAACCAAAAGTATGTTTGAGTGTTTAGACTCATCTTGAGAACATGGAGGGTCACCAAGAGTGGAAATCAAGGCTTTGTAAAGTTCCCCAAGAGTTTGAGGTGATTGTAGGGGTGGATGAAGAAAAGAGAGTTTGGAATAGAATTGGAAGAGAGCGTTGAGAGGATCCAAAAACATATATTACTTGGAGGAAAGAGGGAATCTAAGTGATTTTTATGTGGAGAGAAGGGACATAAAGCAAGCTCATGTCTATTGACTTTTGAGAGCAAGAGATTGTGGGAAAGAAGAGATTTATTTGACTTGGGATTGCATGTTGTACTTTCTTCACCAAGATTAGGAGGGAGAAGATCTAAGACCAAGGAGTTGTGTGAGGTTTGTGGATTGGAAGAACTTCCAAAAGGACATGAGTGTAATGGATTAATAGCACTTATGGAGACTTTGGTGAAAGATCTTGGAGGGATTCTTAGTACAACTAAAAAGAAACTACCACCTTGATCAACTAGTTCTCAAGATTATGGATGGAAATAATCTTTCAAGTTATGGATAAATTATCCATGAGGGATTGATTAAAATTCCTAGGATTTGATGTTGCTAAAGAAATCTTGGAGCAACCTAAACCTTTTTTGTTCCCTAAGGTAGATTACTTTGAAATGGTGTTAGTCATGTACATACTCTATTAGTTATAGAGTGAAAGAAAAGAAAAGAAAATGAGAGAAAAGAGAAAGATAGTGAGGGGCTAAGATGAGGAAACTTCCATTTTTTTGGCAAGGATGGAGAAGATATAGAGGCGTTTGTGAGAGATTTCAAAAGAACTTGCATAAGAAAAAATGAAAGGAGGAAGAGTGAGTGGGTCGTATTATTACCATATTTCTTTGAAGATGCAGCCCTTAAATAGTAAAAGCCAAAATACCAAAAGAGAGAAAGGAAAGATGGGCAAGAAGAGACTTGGGAAAGTTAAACTATAGCACTCATTGAGAACTTTCTTTCAAATGAGAGTTATGAGAGACTGATGAGTGAGGTTACCTTCTTTAAGCAAGGATATGGAGGGAAAGTGAAAGTATATATAAAAAGAGTGGAGAAGTTAAGAGTCCATGTTTTGCATAGTGTTGAGGAAGAGTGAGGATGATGTGGAGACTACTATGATTGGTATACAAGCCATTCTCACCAAGAATTTTGTGCAAGGGTTGAGACCATAGATTAGAAGCAAGGTGAGATATGAGAAACCTTCTTCCAAGGTTGAGGTTACCAAGATTGCAATTTGTATGGAGGAGAGTTTGGAAGGAGATGAGAGTGATTTGGTGGTGAAGAAGGTTGCGCATCTTCCTCAAGAGTAAAATTATGGTAGAACTTATGATATTTTGGTAGTAAGGGTTGCACTACAAGTAGTAATTGCTTCAATTCTTGCACCTCTACCAAAAGATCTACTTCAAACCATCATAGAACAACTTGTAGATCTCAAGATCAATGTAGTGCAACAATGGGAGAAGAGAGAGGTGGATCAGAATTTGCAAAGAGAGCCTAGGATTTTTGGAATCTATTCATGTAGAGGAGGTCAACCAACCAACAATTTTGATGATAGAAATTGTTTCAATTGTGGAGGAAGAGGTCATATCCAAAGGAATTGCCCAAATTCCACTTACCATGGATGAAGGAGTAATGAGAGAGCCAATAAAGGGAAAGAGGGAGGTAGTGAAACCCAAGTAGCTCCTAATCCAAACAAAAGTAATGGGATAAAATCCACATATATGGTTGAAAATAAGCATGAGAAAGGTGAGTGCTCAAACTCCAAAGGTCTTAATTTAGAGCTTTTGGCACAAGAAAAGAAGAGAGCTAATTTTGCAAAGGATTTAAACTCTTCTCAATGATTTACTTATAGCAAGGATACTCCCATGACTACTAGGAGCATTTTCACTAGCACCTCAACACCATCAACAATAAAGATTCCAAGGAAGAAGTAGGAGATGGAAGACTTCTTGATCTCAAAGCAACAATGGAACTACAATGTGTTGGAGGATGTTGGTAATCACAAGACTAACATCATAGTGGGTCAATTCATTGCTTTGAATCCTACCTTGAGAAAGGAGCTTAGAGGTGGTTTGAGTTCTACAAGGAGCAAGAGGAAGAAGAAGGAAAAAGCTCTAATATCAATGGGAGTGGTGGATGCCAAGCCAACACTATGGGAGGCTTGTGAATATGCCTCCAAGATTGATGTGATAGTAAATGGTCACATCATCAAGGATGGAATGGTTGATGGAGGATCAATAGTGAATGCCATGTAAGAGAGGTTGATGAGGAAGTTGGGTATGATATCCTCCAGATTTTCAACATTTGTGATGAGCATGGCAAAAAAGCAACAATTTTGACTAGTAGGAGTGATGGATAAGGTAGTAGTTTTAGTTATAGAAGTTCAAAATCTCATTACTTTCCAAGTCTTGAAATATTCAAACTTTGATTTACTTTGGGAGGCCATGGTTGAGAGCAACATGCACAATTGATCAATGGCACAAAGGGTACTTGAGGATTGGGCCATCAAACCATAGAGTTACAATTCCTATCATTAACACCACCAACAATTTATATTAAGATACACTGTCTCCTAATTACTAGGAATCAAATTCAAAAGAAAGATCTTTAGGTGTGGACACAAGCTTGGAAAAAGAGACTTTCATAGAGGAGCATAAATCTAAATCTGATTCATAAATATATATATCCATTGTGTGCTATGGATTTTTCACCTAAGCTAGAGGTTGTGAAAGACTCAGATAAATCAACATAAACACTTGAGGAGATAGAGAGGAGGTCATCTATCCTCACGTATTGTCCAAATGTTACCAAGGAGGAGAAGGTGAGATTTGAGTAGATTTTCCACAAATTCATCCATGGGTTTGCTTTTAGTTATAAGGATCTAAAGGAAATCACCTTGGGGGAGCACAAGATAGAGGTAGAAGAGCATGCAATCCGCCAAAAGCAACATTGCATTAGCACACCAATAACTTCAGTTGTGAAAGAAAAGATTGATAAGTTCAAGGAGGCCGGATTTATCTTTGAGGTAGAGAATTCATAATCTATGTCTCCAATTGTGATTGTGAAGGAAATAATTGCAAGCTTTAGATTTGTGTAGATTACAAGAAGCTCAACATTGTTACTAAGAAGGACTATTACCCTTTGCTCTTCATAGATTAGATCTTGGAAGAGATTACAAGCCATGAGAGATAAAATTTTAGATATGTTTATAGTGGGTATAACCAGATCAAGATTGCACCAAAGCATCAACAACTCGCCACATTACCTAGATCTTTGGGAATTGATGCTTTCAAGGTCATGCCTTTTGGGTTTTGCAATGCTCAAGCATTCTAACATTCTAACATTCTAATGGTTCATAAACAAGGTGTTTGAACTTTTCATTGGGAAATTTGTGAGGCTCTTCATTGATGACTTTTGTGTCTATGGGAGCAAGGAGGAGCACTTTGGGCACCTAATCAAGGTCTTGTAATCCTTGAATGAAGCAAATACATCACTCAATTTAGAGAAGTGAATTTTTGTTTGTGGTGAAGGTCTACTGAAGCAAATCATCTCCAAGGATGGAATAATAATTGAGAAGAGGAGGGAAATCTCAGACCTTCTATTCCATTCAAGCTTGAAAAAGTTATGTCAATTCTTGGGGATGGTTGGGTACTTTATGAGATTCATCTATTCATTTTCCAACAAGGCTCATGCATTCACCATCTACATGAAGAAGGGTGTAAAATATATGGTGATTTTGGAAGACAAGGAGACTCTCCTTAGCTTTTGAGGAGCTCAATCAACCCCTTGTTATAGCTCCAATTCTTACTAGACCTAATTGGAGTAAACCTTTCATCCTCTACACTGATGCTTCCAATGTAACTATAGATGCACTCTTAGTCAATTAGACCAAGATGTGAAGATCATCCAATAGCTTATACTAGTAGACAAATGGTTTAAAAAAAATTTACTTAGTCACAAATAGAGAATAGTTGGTAGTTATATTTGGTCTCAAGAAGTTTAAATAGTACTTGATTGAAGGGAAAGCCACCATTGTCATGGATCACAAGGCTTTAAAGTACATCTTCAACAAGCCTAATGTGGAAGGGAAACTAACAAGGTGGATAATACTTTTGTCTGAGTATAACTACGCCATTTAGGATAAGCAAGGGAAGAAACAAGCAAATGTTGATTTTTTATCTAGGGCTTATGATCATGATGGAGTTGAACTAGTGGATGATTCCTTCCCAAATGAGGAGCTCATGACTATCTCAATCACTCAAGAGGTTCCAATGGAGTATAAAGAGATTGTGGACTTTTTTACAAGAGGTAAATATCTAGAAGAGATGCATACTAGGGAGAGGAATGCTCATGCAGTAAGATCTATACCTTACACAATGGTGGAGGATATTCTTTTTGACCAAGGAGCAAATGGTCTACTTTGAAGAGAAATGGGTAAGGAGTTTATCCTACTCATAAAGGAGTGTCATCAAGGTTTAGTGTGTGGGGGACACTTTGCAAGAAAGGTGAATTTTCAAGATTCTAGATGCAAGTTACCATTGGATAGGGATTTTCAAGGATTGTCTTGATTATTACAAAACTTGTCATGTTTTTCAAGCTTTTTCTAGACAATCTACATCCACTCCCCCTCTTAGATTGATTCTATTGCCATGACCTTTTGAGAAGTAGAGAATTGACTTTGTAGGTCCTCTCAATAGAACCCCAAGAAACAATCAATATATTGTGGTAGATATTGATTACCTTACCAAGTGGGTTGAGGCTAGACCATTGAGGGACAAGAATGAAGGTGAAGTTATTAGGTTTCTTTATGAATGCATTATCACTAGGTTTGGATGCCCTTTGGAGTTGGTTTCTGATAGACAAGGAGAGTTTATAGGGAGCATCACTATAGCCATGCTATGATATTTCTCTATCACACATAAAGTAACTATATCCTATAAGCAAATTCAAATGGCTTGGAAAAGAGAATTAATCAGACCTTATGCATGATGTTGACAAAAGATGCAAAAATGGAGAGAGCTAAACATCATTGGGACAAGAGGATTTATGCAGTTTTATGGGAATATAGGACAACCATGAAGCCTTCCATCAGATATTCTCCATTCATTTGGTATATTTTATTGAGTCTACCTTACCTATTCACTTTGATCTTCCTACCTTCCAAAGCATTTATAGGAGATTGAAGAAAGCACAAGGAAGCGATGCAAAGAAGTCCAAGAAGGATCAAGTCATGGAATTGGAGGAGGCAAGAGTAATTGTTATGGTCAAGTGGAGCAAGCCCAAAGGAAAAAATGAGAGCTATGACCAGAGGCAAGGCAAGAAAAAGGTGGAGCATTTCAAAGAAGATGATTGGGTGATGTTGTTTGATTCCATTCAGTTCAAGAGAGTGCAACAAAAGTTGTTGCTTAAGTACTTTGGATCTTTCATAGTGAATAAGGTATGGTGCAATTATACCTATGATCTCAAGGAGTTGGGAGGAAGAAACTTTGATAGGATTAACCATAATAAGTTGAAAATGTATCATAGAAGGTAGAGAGATGTTCACTCCAACAATAAAGTGAAATCTTAGTATGGGGGTAAATGTAACACACATTTGTGTATATATGTGTTATTGTGATATTTAGTTTGATATTATAAGTAGTTGAGAGATATTATTTATATAAGATAAAAGTTTGGTTCTACATTAGTCATGATTAGTTAAATTTAGTCATCTCCAAGATAGAGTGGAACTTACTTTAGAGGAAATAAAAAATGAGCATCACTATTTTGGATTCTAATGTATTGACTTGATATTATTCCTAGGTGTTTGGGCTTTGAGAAAGAGTTGAGAACTCTTGGATCCACTAGTATTTTTGTTTTGGATTCTTGTATAGTCCAAGGATATCCCATGTGAAGAAATCCTTGAATTAGTGGTTGGATCAAGATAAGACCACATACTTAAGAGAACATTCCCATGAGTATGGATATTCCTTTAGACTTTTGACTTTATTGACTTTTAGCCTAAAAACTTGAGTTACTCTAGTAATTAGTAACTTTGGTGTGTAACTATTTCACAAGTATATAAACTCAGGGTGAGGAAGTATTCATCATCCTTTCATTTGCAACTATCTCTCTCTCATTGGGTTCTCTAGTGAACAGTGGTTTGAGTCTTGGAGTGTTAGCCTTGGAGGAGTATGATGGAGTTTGGGTTCTTTGCCTTCTTAGTCCATGGTGTGCTACCATAATAGCCATCAAAGGTTCATCTTGAGTGAGAGACATGTTGACTCACATGTCACATTATTTACCTTGGAGGACCTGGTGTTCAATAAACCAAAGTGGAAGTTATTGCATATATCCTTGGCCTACAGATGTGAGCAAAGCATGAGCATTGCTCACTCTTTGCTCACAAACCCAGGGAGTATGTGGTTTGGAGTACATTGGAGCTTGGAGTAATGTTCACTCAATAGGATGATGAGGAGTTTGTGGTAGCCTTTGCTAGTCATTCCAACAATTCAATAAAGACAAAGTAAAGTTCATATGAGAGTGCTTGGCAATGGTATGGACAATAGCATATTTCTGATGTTACCTATTTGATAATCCCATCACTCTCACCATTAATCATCAACCACTTAAGTAGTTGATAGAATTTGACAAGCTTTCATGGAAGCTTGTATGATGGGCTCTAATTTTATAAGAGAATGATTTCATAATTCTTCACAAACCTGGAATGGTGAACCATGTTGTAGATGGGTTGAGTAGAAACCCATGTCCCAACCAAGAAGATTAGACCAATGCATATTGGCATGGTAAGACCAATGAGGAGATGGTGCAAAGTTGGCATACATCTACCTTTTTATGTTTATTTTTTGAGGCCTTGGTGATATCTCTCTTAACAAATACAAGAGGAGCTTTTGAGGTCATAGATCCAAATAGTGGAGATATTGGTCCAAGTTAGCAAGATATTCATGATGATATCTTAATAATGGATAATTTTTGCATTGGAATTATAGTGTTGGCAATATTCTTCATTTGTAAGCATAGTGTTGGATTGATGCAAAGCAACTTTGATCGAGGAAATTTTGCCTTCAGTGGAGGGGTGAAATGCAATTCTGAAGTGAAGTTGTTTTGTGATGAAGTAGCCTTCCTTGGGAAGAACTTAATCATCACAATCAAGATTTGTTTGGAGAGATATTGATGAATTGTGATTAAAGGTGTTGGATTTATGACAAGACTGCAAATTAAGTGCTTGTTTCTCTCTTCCGAGTGTGGTTCCTACTCAAGAGATTAAAGACATTGCCAATAAGAACTCTTTGTGATATTTTACTTTGTATTTGAATATTTTTGACTTGTATCTCTATGGGAATGAATTGTTACTTACTGATTATCACAAAAGTGATACTTGGTGGGTTATCACAATAGAGTAAGTGCAAAAGGTATCTAAGTGTTAATAGATAAAGTTTGATTGTTGGTTATGCATAAAGTTGTGTGTTATATGCTAATAATATTTCTTTTACATCTACTTTTGCATCTATGATTTCCTTGCACATCAAACTATACTATGTTTGCTGTACTCTCATCCTTATATAATCTTGACATATGAGATCACAAATGTCATATATATCTCCTAATATATCTCATGGTTGAGATCTTCTAGATCTCAACCTTGAGATGTTTCTCTTACTTTTCCTTGGTCTTCTATTGTAAATTACCTTTTAATGCAATACTATGTACTCCTCATATCTTTTTATTTCACTACTTGTTACATTTTTTTTATATCCAACTTCAAATTGTGTTATATACCAATCTTAATTTCTTTGAGTTAACAATTTTGGAGTAAAAGTCAATCAAGATATACAATCTAAAAGCATAGGATAAATTCATGAGCAAAAAATGTAGGATATTGTGACCAAACTCAATAATTGTAACTCATATTCTTCTTACTTTTCATCATTTTGGACATTATTATCATGAATTTAGTAATAGTTAAAGACATTTTTTAGGAAATTATATGCCATACAAGTTCAAGGTTCATTTTGAGCTTAAGTTTGCTTTCTATACAAGAAATTTATGTGATTTAATGCTAGTATCATGGTCAATCATTGCCATAATATTTTACAATCAAAAAATCTTATTAATAGCCAAACAATGAGAATGTGTACAACCAAGTTCTTTTATTCTAACCAAACAAAATTTTTATCATTTTGATTGCTCTTTTTTGATTTGTATTGCTTTTAATCTTAAAACCTATAATATTTACTTTTGATCACTATATTCTTTATTGTAATCTCTTCTTTTGTATCCATATTATCTTCTCTTCCCTTTTCTTGCAAAAATATTGAAGGTTGTAGTTTGAGAATCTATCATATCCATTTCTAATATGGATTTTCTTTATTATTTTGCAACCAAGTTAAGATGCAAAAGATAGATAAATTTGGGAGTCTTTGCATTAAAAGCCTTCTTGGTCATCAAAAAGTTACATCAAGGAACTAACGACCAAAGAAGATATTATGACAAGGACCTACATATCAATGAGCTGTTTGAAGACCAAGGTTTGAGTTTGATCAAAGACATATCCTGGTCAATTACGCAAGTGTGTCTTCATCATCACCAAAGAAGCCAAAAATAATTGGGATGGAGTTTTTGCCAATAGTACAAAGATCTTTAGTTTTGTTTATTATTGAGGTACTAAAGAAGACAATTTCATTAATATTGGAATTCTTGTAGGAAATCTATTATAAGTACCTAAAACAATGGCTAAACCCTAATTTGTGTTTTATAGAGTGAGTGTAGAATAATTGAAGAGGGAAATTGATTAATTATGCAAGAATTGTAGCACAACCTAAAGTGCAAAGATGGAGCTAATTGACAAAGTCAAAGAGCTAAGGGAAAAGATTGAAGATTTTGTAGGAGGTTGTGGATTTATAGCTCCTTTGGCTCAAGAGCTTGTAGGGAGAGTTTGATGGCCTTCAAACAAAGAATGTGCTTCATTAAAGAATAACATATCTTCTCATGCCCAACTTAAGGAAGTAGAGTGTGCTTGATTAGAAAACAATATATCTTCGCATGACCAACTTGAAAAAGGATGCAAATTGGAAGGGAGAGGAGTACCAACCTATGGAGAAGCTCAAATCAAATATTGAGTTAGATTTGTATAATGCCTAATAAGTTAAGGATATATAGTTCACAAATATAATGGAAGACTTGATTTACGAGTTGTTGGAACAGTCCAAAGGTATAAGGATAGAAGACTGAAATCCCTAATACTCCAATGGCCCAAATGAGAAATCCAAATTTATTATATAGTGGAGAAGAACCTCTTTGAGGGAGCTACATCCCTAGATTAGATACATGGATTGGTGACATGTTAGTCCCATTTGGTTGGTCAAACAAGTTTGACTAAAGGGAATCTTTTGGGAATATTTATATAGACAACTCAAAATTCTATTATGTTCTATTTTATATGAAAGATCTTGATGAGAAAAATTGAGGAAGGTAAAGGCAATAATTTTTCCAAGTGGGGGGAAGATTCTATTTTTTAGGCCTAATTCTATCATTGAGGCTTCCAAAATTGGCTTTGAAGTTTTAACTATGTTTTTTGCCTTTTCCTTATTAGTGGAAGTCCTCTATCCACTTGACTTAGACCATCATGTATAAAATCTCACAAGACATAACCAAACCAATTTTCACCTTAAGCTAATTTGTCTAGCTAATGGGATTATAAACCTCTCCTCAATTAAGATACAATGTCCTTATTATGAAGCTATTGCTCAAAGGATTGAACTAACACTAGTGCATTGGTCAAGTTTGCTATGTGCTCCCAAGTTGCCTCATACAAGAGATCACATTTCCATTGTATGAGATATTCCACACACTAATGGCGGGTACCTCAAGTGCATTTCTTTAGAATATGCTTGACTTCATATTCCTCCATTCCATTAATGAGGTATGGACAAGATCCGGATTCTTGTATGGAAGAGAAGTGTGGAGGTCAGGTGCATAACTACATAACAAAGAAACATGAAACATTGGATGGATCTTCATGTGTGTTAGGCCACTACTCTAACTTGATGGAGGATGGGAAAAGGACCAATAAAGCAAGTTTTGAACTTACAAGGGCCAACCAATGTAATGTTGGTTGTGGATAGCTACAATTGATCTCCCAATTTCAAACTCCATGTGTTAGCAATGTACATCCACATATTGTTTGTGCCAATTTTAGGCTATTTGCAACCTATTATTGGCATTGTCCATACCATGTGGATCCTTGAAACAAAAGCATTGACAACATCAAACTTTTATAATTGTAGGGCTGACCTTTACCAAGCTCAAAGGTGTGAAAGGGTGCTCTCCATACATGAGAAAGGATGTCATGACCTATATAGAGGCATTGACCAAATTATTATAAGCAAATTCCACGAATGAACTAATGTTTCTCACCTTTCTTGTTCCTCTAGAGAAATCCTCATAGTATATCCTCAATAGTGCAATTTGTCCGTTGGTTTGTGGATAGTATGTTGTGGACATTGCAAGTTTGGTTTTGAAGATCCCAAAGAGTGTTATCTAAAACAAACTAGTGAGTTGTGATCTATGATGAGCACTCAAGACATTCTATGTTTGGGAAAGACCATAGCTTATTAGAATTGAGCCAATTGTGGTGCAATCATGTCCTTGGTTGTTGGACTAAAATGAATCATTTACTAAGTCAATCTACAAAGACTAAAATGGATCCAAAACTTGAGGTGGTCTTGGGCACTTCACAAACTAGATCCATACTAACTTGCTCCCAATGTTGTGTAGAGGTGGGAAGGAGTTGAAAGAGACCTGAAGGAGCTTGATGAGGGGCTTCATTTTTTTGCTATAGTATGTAGCTTTGAACATACTCAATCACATCTATATGCATCTTGGGCCAATAATAATGGCATTTGATTGCATCTAAGATCTTGTCTACTCCAACATGACTTGAAATGCATAATCATGAAATTTAGTTAAAATGGTGGTTTGTAGGTTTGGAGTGTCAAGGATCCATAATTTTTCATCAAGGAAGTTGAGTCCTTGGGTACTGGTTATGTCTTTGGATGATTGAGCTCCTATCATCTATAGGTTGATCTTTGTAGCATCAAGAATCCTTGTTCAAAAATCTATGTTCATCATGAAATTTACAACCATAATTTTCATCATAGGCATCTAGGTTAATGCATAAACAAGTTGCTTCTTGCACTCCACATATATGATAATCATTTTTAACTATTGTCTCTATGAATTTATCTATGTGAAATATCTTTTTGTGTTTTTAGGTAGGCTAGTGGTTTGTGATTTGTCTCCACTACAAGTTCCTTCTTGCCAAGGTAGTGCTTCTAATACTTGGTAGCAAGGACAATTTCCAACTCTTTTGTTTGATGGTGTGATAATTTTACTTTGCCAATAATAGCTTTTGGGAGAAATATGCAGTTGGATGCAATCCTTCATCCCATTCTTGTCATATAATTGCTCCTATTGCAATCCTTGATGCATCTATAGCCAACTTTATTAGACATTTTGGATCATATCATTTCAAGAATAGTGCATGTGGTAATGGATCTTTCAATGCTTGAAAGGAAAATTCATATGATGTTCCTCACATCTATTTCTTCTCTTTGGAAAGTAAATTTCACTAGGGGTTGTGAAACCCTAAAGAAGTCTTTAACAAGTTGATAGAACTTAGTTGATCCCAAACAACTTTTGAGCTATTTTTTATCCTTAGGAGCACCCTAGTTTTGAATGTCCTCCATTTTATCCATTCAAACTTGGATATCTTCTATGCTTATGCTATAACCTAATTAATCAACTTCAGACTTGCTAAACTTAAAATTTGGGAGTTTGGTATATATTGATTCTTTCATAGGACCTAGGACTTCTTGTAAATGTTGCTTATGCTCTTTTATTGTCCTATTATAGGCTAGGATATCATCTAGGAAAAGGATAACTTATTTATCTAAGTATGGACAAAATATGTCATTCAACAAACTCATTAAAGTGTTGGTGAGGCCAAAAAGCATCACTAGGTATTCAAAGTGACCGTACCTTGCTTGAATAGCCATTTTATGCATGCCTTCTTCTGCAATTCTGATTTGGTTGTAACCATTCCATAGGTCAAGTTTGGTGAAATGCTTTGCCTTATTGAGTTGATCAAGTAGGTCATCCATGAGGTAATGGATTTTTTTTTCTTCACCATTTTTTGATTTAGGGTTCAATAGTCAATGCACATCCACAACATACCATTTTTCTTCTTCACAAACAAGACAAGAGCCATATATGGCAATACACTAGGTTGATGAACCCTTTTTGCAATATTTATGTGATTTGAGCCTTACATTCCTCTAACTCATGAGGTGATAGTTGGTATAAGGATTTACAAAGAGGTGTCTTCTTTAGAAGTAATTTGATTTTATGATATTCTCTATGTGTAGGTGGTAATCTTGAGGGTACATCACCAAGAGATCCATCCTTAAATTCTTCTACCGCATCCTTTAGATTTTAACAAAGTTTTCCATCACTCTTTAATTTTCTTGTTAGGCTTAGGAAACACCTGTTTTCCCTATCAATAGTTGTTGGCCCTATGATATAAAGAGACATTCTTGCCTTTGGGATCTTATTCTATCTCCAAATATCTTTGGGTAGTTCTTACTATTTTCATTCACCAATCTATCATGAGGTTGTAAGGCTCCATCCACAACATCCCCAAGATCACATAACAAGCTAGTAGTATTACTTGCCACTTGATCTCCTCCTTATACTCTCTTATGGAGAGTGCTACATTTCTAGGTAACAACTCAATCCTCTCTATCTTAAAATGAGGTAGCTCTACTTGTTCACTCTCATTCTTCTCTAGCTTTATCCCAAACCTTATTGTTTGTGACAAAGCAAGACAAGAAATTTTCTTTTGCTCTAAGATCTATCAATATTTTCATCCCATTTTTTACAAGATTCTTCTTATTACAATTAATTTTATGGTTATGTTCCTCAATTGTTGTGCACTTGTCCTCTTCCTCTCCTCACTTTTACTCTTCTCTTTTGAGCCAATAAGGTTGTAAGGTACATTTACTAGTGATCCTTGGTTTTTGATGTGATTTAAGCATCCTCATCTTTGATTGGTCCTTCCAAGTGGTTCAAAGGTTGCTTGTATAGAGGCCAAGGGTCCCTAGGAAATCAAGCCTTGCAATTGATGGTTATGTGCCCGAACCATCTGCAATTATAAAAATTTGTTTGATCTACTTGGGCCTCTTCTCTCCTTGGGATTCTATCTCTCCTTTCTTTGACACATCTCCATTCTCATGGGAACAATCAAGCTTATTGGTCTTGAAAATGAATGCTACACAATTCTAATGGAATTGATCCACCAAAGTATGGTTTTTCAGCTCAATGGTATTATGTTGGGACTACCTTCACCTCTTCCAAGTGCCCATGTTATTCTTTGAGCACATGTAATAGCTTCAAAAATTGTGCAAGGATTTTGTACTATTAACTCTTGTCAAATTTTATTATTTAACCCCATTTTAAGTTATCAAGAGCTTATACTAGGATTATACCAATTATAAAAATTTAAAATTCAAGAAATGTTTCCACATATTCTTTTATGCTATTCTTTTGGTTCAACCCTTGTGATCAAGTTTGAGCTATTTGCATAAAATCCATACATAAGAAATTTCTCAGCAACACTTCTTGCATTGTAGTCCTTTAAGCTGGCCTATCTCTCACTCAGGATGAACCTCTGATGGCTATTATGGTAGTGCACCATGGACTAAGAAGGCAAAGAATCCCAACTCCATCAAATGCCTCCAAGGCTACATTCCAAGACTCAAGACATTGCTCACTAGAGAACTCAATGAGAGAGAATTAGTCGCAAATGAAAGGATGATGAGTACTTCCTCACCCCTTGTTTATATACTTGTGAAATAATTACGCATTAAAGTTATTATTTACCAAAGTAACTCAAGTTACTAGGCTAAAAGTCAAGTAAAGTCAACAAATATAAAGGAATGTCCATCCACATGGGCATATTCTACTAAGCATGTGATCTTAGCTTGACCCAACCACTAAGTCAAGGTTTCTTTCACATGGGGTTTCCTTGGACTATAGAAGAATCCAAACAAAAAGGCTTGCGGGCCCAAGACTTCTTAACTCTTTCCTCAAAGCCAAACACATAGGAATAATACCAAGTCAACACACTAGAATCCAAAAAGTGGTGCTCATCTTTTCCACTTCTCTAAAGTAAGGTTTCCACTATCTTGGCTATGACTATAGCTTATCATGACTAATGTAGAACCATCTTTTATCTATATAAATAATATTGTTGAGCTTCTTGTAATCCATACATACCCAAAGCTTACCATTTTTTTTCAATCATAATTGGAGACACCCATTTTAAATTCTCCACCTCAAAGATAAATCCAACCTCCTTGAGCTTATCATTCTCCTCTTTCACAACCAAGCTATTGATGGGCTAATGCAATGTTGCTTTTTGCGGACTGGTCTTGCATGTGACTCCACCTCTATCTTGTGCTCCTCGAAGGTGACTTCCTTTAGATCCAAGTAACTAAAAGCAAACATGTGGATGAACTTGAGGAGAATCTCACCTCTTCCTCCTTGGTAATATTTGGACCATACTTGAGGGTAGATAACCTCCTCTCTATCTCCTTAAGTGTCATTGGTGATTCATCTAGGTCCTTCAAAACCTTTGGCTTAGGTGCAAAATCCATAACACACAAGGGATACACATCTTAATCAGATTCAAATTCATCCTCCTCCATAGAAGTCTCCTCTTCCTTGCTTGTGTCCACACCTCAAGCTCCTTCTTCAAAATCTGATTCCCAATAATCAGAAGATGGTGTATCTTAATGTGAAGAATTGGTATTATGAGTCACAAGAACTATGACTATATGGTTTGATGGCCCAATCCTCAAGTATCCTTTTTGTCATTGATCAGTTGTATGTGATGCTCTCAACCATGGCCTCCCAAGAAGTAAGTCATAGCTTGAATCCTTCAAGACTTGGAAAGTCATGAGATTTTGAACTCCCATAACTAAAATTACCACCTTATCCATCACCCCTATTGGTCAAACTTGTTGCTTGTTTGCCATGTTCACCACAAATGTTGAAGGTCTTGAGGGTATCATACCCAAATTTTTCATCAACCTTTTTGACATGGCATTCACTGTTGATCCTCCATCAACTAATGCATCATTGATGTTGTGATCATCCACTCTCACATCAATCTTGGAAGCATATTCACAAGCCTTTCATGGTGCTAGCTTGGCATCCACCACCCCCATTGATATAGAAGCTTTTGACTTTTTCTTCCTCTTGCTCCTTGTGGAACTCAAGCCACCTCTAAGCTCCTTTCTCAAAGGATTCAAAGCAATCAGTTAGCTCATTGTGATGTTAGCATTGTGACTACCAACATCCTCTAAGACATTGTAGTTCCATTGATGCTTTGATATCAAGAAGTCCTCCATCCCCAACTTCTTTCTTGGATTCTTTTTTGTTGATGGTGTTGAAGTTCTTGTGCAAGTGCTCCTAGTAGGCATAGGAGTATCTTGGCTAGGAGTAAATTCTTGAGAAGAGTGTACATACTCTGCAAAATGAGCTCTCTTCTTCTCTTGTGTCAAAAGAACCAAATGAAGACCTTTGGAGTTTGAGCACTCTCCCTTCTCATACTTGCTCTCAACCACCACATCTATGGATGCTATCCCCTTACCTTTGTTTAGATTAGGAGCCACTTGGGTTTCACTTCCTCCCTCTTTCCCTCTATTGGCTCACTCATAGCCCCTTCCTCCATGGTAAGTGGAATTTGGGAAATTCCTTTGAATATGACCTCTTCTTCCACAACCAAAAAAAATTTTCTCATTGAAATTGTTGGTTGGTTGGCCTCCTCTATATGGATAACTTCCATAACTCCTAGATCCCCTCCCAACATTCTGATCTACCTCTCTCTTCTCCCATAGTTGGACTACATGGATCTTGAGATCTGCAAGTTGTTCTGTGGATGGTTGGAAGTGGATTCTTTGGTGGAGGTGCAAGAACTAGATTAACTACCAAAGAATCAAAAGTTCCATCATACTTGTAGCCTTGAGGAGAATGCACAACCTCCTTCACCACCAAATCACTCTCATCCTCTTCTAAACTCTCCTCCATACGAATTGCGATCTTGATACCTTCAACCTTGGAAGAAGGTTTCTCATGTCTCACCTTACTTCTAATTTTTGGTCTCAACCCTCCCACAAAATTCTTAGTGAGCATGGCCCCTATGCCAATGATAGTAGTCCACACATCATCCCCACCTTTCCTCAACACTATGCAAAATCTAGACTCTAACTTTTCCACTCTTTCCACATAGACTCTCACTTTGTCTCCATCTCCTTGCTTGAGAAAGGTAACCTCACTCATCAATCTCTCATAACTCTCATTTGGAAGAAATTTCTCAATGAGTGCTGAAGTCAAACTCTCCTAAGACTCTTCTTGCCCATCTTTCCTCTCTCTCTCTCTTGGTCTTCTAACTCATACCATGTAGGTGTTGCATCCTCAAAGAAATCTAATAATAATGAGGCCCACTCATTCTTCTCCCTCTTATTTTTTCCTATGTAAACTCTCTTGAAGTCTCTCACAAAGGCCTCCATATCTTTTCCATCCTAGCCAAAGAAAACTGGAAGTTTCCCCATCTTAACCCCTCATTGTCTTTCTTTTCTCTCAATTTTTCTTTGTCTTTTTTCTGTTCTCTCACTCTATAAGTAATAGATCATGTACATGACCAACACCATTTTAGAGTAATCCACCCCAAGGAACACAAAAAGTTCAGGTTGCTCCAAGATTGCTATAGCAACATTAAATCCCAGAGTGCATATTAATCAAACTCTCATGGATAGTTTATCCATAAGGTGAAAGATTATCTAATCTTGAGAACTAGCTGATGAAGGTGGTAGTATTTCTATAGCTATATTAATACTCTCTCCAAAATCTTTCACCAAAGTCTCCAAAAGTGCACTTACTCCACTACACTCATGTCCTTTTGGAAGTCCTTCAACTCCACAAACCTCACACAACTCCTTGGTCTTAGATCTTCTCCCTCCCAATCTTGGTGAAGAAGGTCCAACATGCAAACCCAAGTCAAGTAATTCTCTTCCCTCAATCTCTTGCTCTCAAAGGTCAATAGACATGAACTTGCATTATGTCCCTTCTCTCCACATAGAAAGCACTTAGACTCGCTCTTTGCTCCAAGTGGTGTAGGTTTTTGGATCCTCTCAACACCCTCTTCAAATTCTATTTTAAACTCTCTTTTCCTCAAATCCACCCCTTCAATCACATCAAACTCTTAAGGAACCTTGCAAAGTCTCAATTTCCACTCTTGATGATCCTCCATGTTCCTAAGATGAATCTAAACACTCAAACATGTTTTTTGTTGCTCTCAAACTCCTCATGCATGAGATCTGAACTTTGCAGAATTAACCTTTCCTCACAATGTCACCCAAATCTCTCATTCTGTATGTCACAGTCCTCTGAGATTTTGAGCACTCAATCACAGCTCTAGGGCGTCCCTCCTTGCAAAATTTTACATCTTTTCATCAAGCCATTTGGCCTAGACATCTTTCTATTCAGCACACATATTGCATATTTGGTCTGAAAACCACCCCCATCACTTTAAAAACTTATAAATCTTTGCGCAAGAAAGATCTCTCTCTAATTTTTGTGTCAACATGTAGGATACAATGCACTGAATTTTCTTGGAATGTTTCACAACAATACAATAAAAATTTAATAAATGACAGACTTTGTACAATTTTCCAAAGAGCATGCAATTGTGGGAGTAGTTTACCCTATCAACTTTCAAAAATTCTAGCCGAGTGCGCATAGTAGCTCTCACAATAATTTCAAGTGTGCTAACTAAAAGATAACCCACGCTTTCATGTGTAGAAATTTCAAATCCAGATCTCAAACTTGAGATTTTACCCAAAATCACCTTGATCCCCAAAATCTGCAATTCACCTCACACAATCTCTCCAAATCCTATCATGTGTAAGTTGATTATAGTCATGGATACCTATCTTTTGGTTTAGGTTTAGGGATAATATATGATCAAGACTGAGTGGTTTAGGTGAACTTAGGAAATTTCAATCCATTGTAGCCATTGGATCTTTTGATAGCCAAGTATGAAACAAATAGAAGCCTTAGGCTTGATGTTCACCGGGTGCATTTAGTGCATTCTTTTTTTTCAAGTAAATAAAAATTTTATATGATCAAGACTCTTGAGTTGAAGCATGTGTATTAGTTTGCACTTTGAATGAATAAATGTATGCTCAATAGATTTGGGAGTGATGAATCTTGAGGTACAAACCAAAGCATTGGAGTGTGGTGATCCTTTTGTGTGAAACTAGAGTACATCTTATAGATTATCATCATTATGAACCCATTCATCTTGTTTTAGTCATCTCCAACCTATATTCTTGGAGGAACAACCCATTCTTACCAATTATACCACAAGTATGTCAATATTGAGTCACCGCATGGTTCTAATTACAAGAAGTCCAAATGATAACCATATTACTCACAAATATCCAACCAAACTCACTCTACTAAAATTTTTCATTTTGATATATTAGGAATGTGTATATATTCCTACCTATTACAATCACCAAGGATGTGATTGAATATCTTTTCATAGCTAAGTGTATACTTATATAGACAATATAGATATTAGTATCACTTGAGCTATGATAAAAAATTAGATTAGACCAATTGGCTAAGAAGTATGTTTAGGAAAAAGAGGTCTTATTTTCAACCTTCTTCAAAAACATGAAATGGGCTAGATTGGCAAGTCTTGTACCAAATTTGATGTCACTCTAATATCTTGACTAGATCCTTTCCAAATCTAGTTGAATATCTAATTGAAGTCCATGAGTACTCCAATATTGAACTCCACCAAATCCAAATCTCTTATTTGATTTAATGTTCTAATCTACCAATCCTAAATCCCTAATCTAGTTCAATCTTTAATTCAAGTACATGAACACCTCCAATATTGATCTCCACCAAATCCAAATCTCTTGTCTTAATAGATGTTCTAAATCTCTTAATCTAGTTTAGTCTCTAATTCAAGTACATGAGTACCTCCAAATTTGAACTCTGCTAAACTTAAATCTTTTATTTGAGTAGGTATTCCAAATCCATCAATCTTAAATCCCTAATTCAAAAAGATAGATATCTCTAAACCTTAATCTAATCTTAGAACCAATGCAAAATCCATGTGTATAATTACAAAAATCAATCTTCTCTATCAAATTGACCACCAATTTTGTCCATTGGATCTTGTGAATCTCATTCTCTACTCCATTCTTTAAACTTTCATCTCAATTACTATTTTTAATACACATTGAGGAATGTTCATACCTCAATTTTTCCAATTCTACAGTTTGGTATGGGAAATCTTTTAGTACTTTCAAAAAAAATCCACACAAATTAAAAATATATTCAACAAATTGAAGTAGCAAATTCTAACAATCAAAGGTACTATTCATCACACCCAAACCTAAATATTTAATCAATATCCACTCTCAAAATCACAATTTATGCACTCAAATTTTGCTCTAACTTCTTCCATTTAATAAGAAATAAGTATTTTCTTTGACAAAAAAGTAATTACACTTATCTAGCCAAACCTAATCTAGCATAAAAGATCTAAGTTAGATTAACCAACTTTTTTAATCATAGTTAGTAGCTTAATAGACTTGGCATAGAAGGAGTGAGCTCTTTAAAGTTCCATTTTCAAGTATTTCTTTCCTTATGAGACCAAGGAGTCCAACCCTAAAACACATCTAATGGTATTAAAGGTGCAAATGGTGGCTCTAAATGTACAAATAAAAACCCTAATAAATTATATGGCCATCTTTAACTAGTCAAGAATTGGTTACCTTTAGAATTTTGACTGCCAAAATAATTACCCAAGTATCATAGCAAACTAGCTTGGATGTTGTAAATGTCATGAATTTTTGATCTTGGAGAAAACTCTTACTCCATAGGACCCTATTGTGAATATTAATAAACAATCTTTTATGTTGGTATTTGGTAAAATAAGAGCTTTGGCATAGGATAGTGGCTGATTGATTTGGAGAGATGAAGTTAGAGTATTCATGTTGAGTTTTTATCCTTCATGGTGCAAAAATATCATATTCTTCACTGTAGTGCATGATACATAAATTGATAATTAAAGATCTCTTTGTATGAAAGAAAGGCTATGAACCTTTTTGTTATTTTTCTAGTTACGATGTTAGTACCTCTTTATAAGGTGTGTGTTTATATATCAAATACAACACTACATCAGAAAATTTATGTTATGAAGATAAACATGTTATGAACTCCTTCAAAATAACTAACTTGATTTTGAACCATGAGGAGATATTTTTCTAACTCGGGGACCATCATGCTATCTTGGACATGATTACCTGCATCTTGAGAAGAAGTCTTGATTTGTAGTAGGAGTAGTGAGCTTGCTTGATTTTGAATAATGTACATTTGCTCTATAATTTTTAATGCTAATAGAAGAAAATTAAAAATATCTTTAGAAAAGTAAACAATAGAAATATTATGTTTTGAGATGGGATTTATGGGTTTTGAAAGTTTGTTATATAGAACACTAAATTTGAAGGATTTGTTACACCAAGTTTTCCTCTTAAGTTCTAGTATAAAGTACATCTTTTATCTATATTCAACTATTTTATCTTAGAGTTTATATGGTATATTATGGAAGAAATAATATTTAGTAATACTAAAAATATAAATCTTTATGTGTGAGTAAGGGAAATAGCTTTTTAGGGGTAAATTAGGTATTTTAGATGAAAGATAGTTTAGGTTAAGGGATAATTTAGTAATTTATATAAGTTGGCTCAAACAAATGAATGATTATAATCTGGAAGTGCATAAACCTATATACAAAACTTAAGATCTTAAGATGAAAGTTACAATGATCAAGAATTGAGTGTTTGAGAGAGTTTTCTTCATGTTTTTGGAAAATCATGACTCAAGGAATAAAATAAAATTAAGGAATGTAAGTTGAAGTTGTATAAATTTCCTATGATATTTAAGTAAATTTAAATTATTATTTCAATAATTAATTAAAATAATTGAGGTTTAAGAGCTAAGTTATCTCTTACTCATAAGGAAACTCTAATGGCTATTAAGGTAATATTAAAAATCAAGTTAACCTTAACATACTATGGACTTAGAAGATGTGGAATATTTATCTAAAGCTAAACATCCCAAGGCATATCCCAGACTCAAGATATTGATCACTTGAGGACAAGTGATCTAAAATACTTCCTTATCCTTTGTTTATATACTTGTAATGTTCTTATAGACAAATATTACTCTTGTAGGAGTTACTAAGGTGACTATGTTATCTAAACTTAAAAATCAAAAAGAATATCCAAACTTATGAGAATAATTCACATAAACATATAGTTTTATCTTGGCCACTAACTAAGTCAATGAATCCTTCTTATGTGTTGTTCTTGGACTATAAAATATCAGCATAAAAAAGGCTTATAGACCCAAGAGCTATAAATTCTTTTTTTATCAAAGCCAAATATCCTAGAATAATCTAATTCAATAGTCTAGAATCAAATTTAGTGGTGCTCTTTCTTTCAAACTCATCTAAAATGAGTCCACCTCTTTCTTGCATATGAATAACTTGAATCTATCATAGTTAATTTAAAAGCTTGGTTGAACTCTATAAAGAGAGTGTTTTTCAACTATAAACAATGCAAAACTAGATACTTGATAGTGCCTTAACAAACTAGTGTATATTTTAGCTAAAAAAAGAGTGCAAGGAGAGTAAAGTAAAGTAAAGACTCAATAGAAAATCTCCACGCATATACATTGAGAGAAAGAAAACATTCATCTATATACAATACATTGAGAGAAAGAAAACAAGTATCAAACCAAAAGCTTGAAAGTAGGAACATCTTGAAAAAAAGACATAAGAAGGAATAACCTTGGAGGAAGTTAATGCAAGGGAGATAAGGAGCAACAAGAACATGCCTTGCTTTTGCTTGATTTGTTGGGAAATCAAATCTTGATATGAGATGAGTATAGGCAAAAGACAAAAGGATTTGCCAACATAGATACTAAAAAGAGCTTAACAAAAGCTCTTCTTGATATTTTTCTTGTAGATGAGTTAAATGAGTTAAATTTCCCAAGAAAGAGAGAGAGTTATCCAAGATATAGAGTTAGTTTGCATATTTGCCACTAGAATGAAAAAGTTTTAGTAAAATTTAAAGAGAATATCAAAAAAATGTATAGAAGATAAAGTATACAATATCATGGTATGATTAAGAGCAATGATTACCATGAATTTTTTGGTTGGATTTAGACCAAAAATAAAAAACAAAAGAGGAGTATGAAAGGCTATCTTCAAGAGTTGAAACCATAAACATTGCAATTTTTATGGAAGAGAAATTAGACAAAAATGGATCAAATATTATTGCTCCTAATGATATGCAAGATGCTTTTACAAATGGTAGCCTATAAGATGAGTTGCATTTCAAAACTTCCATCAACTCTAATGGTAACTACTTGTAATACCAATAGCTAGATATATTATCTTGAGTTGAAAATTGACTCTGTAACATCTAGAAGTATGTTAGGTATGATTTTCTAGGCAGATCAGATAGAGGTGTCACCAAAAAAGCACTTCTACAAATAAAGAAGGAGCCAAAAACAGCCTAAAAATGTAATATCAATAGCTAGACATATTACATAGAAGGGAAAATTGGTTTGGTAACATTTGGAAGGATGTAATAGATAACAGACTTAGTAGATTAGATAGAAGTATCACCAAGAGAGTACTTTTACCAATGCCAAAAGAAGTTCAAACTTCAAACTTCAAAGCTTCATTCAAAAATAGTTCAAAAGCTTCAAAGCCAATTTTGGAGGCCTAAATAGATGAATTAGGTCTCAAAAATATGCATGGTTGTCCTTGGGAAAAGAAGGATTGCCTTCCTTCTCCTTGTTTGTTTCATTGAGAGTTTTCCAATGCTACCTCACCAACTTTGAGATTCCTACAAGAAGATTCCCTTAATATTCACTTAAGTCAAAGCTTGGTTGATCAACCAGATAGGACCAAAACCACATCATCCATGCACCCAAATAATCTAAGGGTAGAGCTCCCTACAAGGTCACCTATCCATATATATGATCCAAGGGTGGAGCTTCCTTTGAGGGAATCCTCTTTGCTATGGAATAAAGTCAAGGTGCTCCTTTGGTGCATCATAGTGTTCAGTGTGAAGATTGTCTTTTTCTTATGGTCTCTTATCCTCTAAAGATTACACTACTTCACTAGTTCAAATATTGGTTGGAGGAGATCAAAGAATCAATAGTTAACATGGAGATTAATATGGTATTATTTTGGGAGACAAAACACAAACTATGAAGGGAGTCTTAAGAAGTATAGAAACTGCTTACAAGGAATATTTGACTCAAGAGCAACCTCATTACAATGGAATGCACTTATTTAAGTGTAGAAATAGTGCTCAGTTTTAAAGATTTTCCCAAATGCTCCAAACAATAAAAGGAAGAGAGTGAGCCAAATTAGAGAAATCATTGAGTACTACCACCAAAAAAGAAGGATAAGGAAGTATCTTCTAGAGCATTGAACATAAAATCACCCTCACTATAATGGAATGGACTAATTTAAGCACAAAAACAATAATAGGTTTGTAAGGTTTCTCCCCAAATGCTCCAAACAAGAAAAGGAAAGAGAGTGAGCTAAATTGGAGAAATTAATGAAAAAAACTACAAGAAAAGAAGGATAAGGAAGTATCTCTAGTTGATATCTGAAGATTATTTGAGAAAGAGAGACTTTTTATATTTTGAAGTGTCTTAAATTATAGTTCAAGAGATAAAGAGAGCTAGATATGCAAAAGACTTAACAAGCACTCCAACTAGGAGCAATAGATCAAGCAAAGTTTTCTCTAACACTAAAAGAAGACCTACACGAGGAAGCTTGGGATGAGTATTCCTCCATTTTAGCACCTACAACATAATATGATATCTTTAACAATATTAGAAGTCAAAGAATCCATATCATATAAGCACAATTAATTACCTTGAACCCATCATTAAGAAGGTAGCTAAGACAAAGTTGAGGACTATACTTCATCAAAATTCTTGCAAATAATGGTTGAGTAGTAAATGCCTTTTTTGAACACTTGTGATTCCAACCTTTTAAGAAAAGCTTGTAAATTTATTTTGTTAAGCTAAGACTAAGAATTTCCATACTTATGGGAAGAAACATACTGTTTGGGTATTATTTGAGCCTACCTTTGCATTGGTTGAGGTACAAAGAATCTAGGTGCCAAGATAAAAACCCAAAGAAAGGAAGGATAACTCAACTTTGAAGATAGCTTGGTACAAAGAAGAAGAGTAAAAAGATTTTTTCCATAAAGAATTCAAAGCCAAGGTTGTAAAGAAATTTAAACTTTCCTACCACCTAAGCAAAAAATGCCACCAAGTACCATTGGCACCACTGAGAAGTTCTCATATGTAGATAGTGACTGTGCACCCACCAAAGACCAGAAGCCAAAATCATTTTCTATTAAACTACAAAGGGACTGGTCATTCCACATTATATCAAATATCTCCTAAAAGTTATCCATATAGCAAAGAGCAAAGAAGTGGAAAGTAACTTTTGATTCCTTGGAGCTAAGCCTTAATTTAGTCTTCAAATAGTCTTTGATGAGTAATCATTGTGAGCAAATGAAAATAGGGAGAGCCAGAGCAATATATAGGACCTATATTGACATCCTCCACTATCCAATGATGGATAAGAGGGACATGTATATCTAAAGTGAGATTTTATGAAGTTTTCACTTATCTTTCCTATTATGGAATTAGGACCTTAGTTCCACACTATAATATAAGAGATGAAGAGTGAAAAACTTAAGGAGTCAAGAAACCTTTGGGGTAATCCAAGAGCTTGGACCAAAAGACACTCAAAGATGGAACTTATGATAAATGCAAGTATTACTCAAGGACTCGTACTCAACATCAAGTTCAAGGACATGTGCAAAGAATTATATATAACTAGTATAGTGTCCTTCAATGAAAAGAGGTCCATAAGTAGAGGTTAGAAAGTACTTACTAACAAAGATCCTGTAGGCCAAGTGATTTTTTCTTCACTTGTAAAACTATTTTTCTCCAAGAGGAAAGCTATTTAACTATCAACCAAGTGATCTCCTTTGAGCATGTCTACCAAAGGGCAATTGTTAATTGGGCTCAAATCTTCTACTTGTAAGTTTGGGCCATGTTTAAGGAGTTCCATGTAGACAAAGGAGAAACATACTTGGCATCATGTGCCATTCATTTCTACATGGGGCTTAACTTGCTTAATAGCAAAGAGTGGAAGTAGTTCTCTACACACTTCATAATCGTTTAATACTTTGTTACCCAATCTAAAAGGAAAGGTGTTACCATACCATTTTTTGGATGCAAATGTAAATTTTACTACAATAGCTGACTAAGTAGAGGTGAATAAAGATCCAACCCTTGCAAGATGGAAAAGAAAAACTCCTTCCAAATCTACACATCCAACACAAAAGGCTTGAAAGTAACTTCATATGGTGGTGGATATTTCTTTGGAAGAAGATGAAGCTACCAAAGAAAGCAAAAGGAAAAAGAAGACAAGGAAGAAGAATTGACCTTGCAAAAACAAAAGACTAAGTATGAAGGAGACCAAGAGCAAGATGATAATGAGTCTACACTGCCCAAGACTGATAATCAAGTTGCGGAGAGCCTACAAGCCAAAAATCAAAAAGATCTTTGGGATAAAGAAAGTATGACCTCAATATACCCAAGTTTGCCTAAAGAGTTGGAAGTACAAGTAACACCAAGAGGAGGATCGAAAGATGAGGAAATAGATATATAGTGAGATAAATTTCCCATAGGAGTTTTCTCCAAAAGGTAAAGAAGTAGTGATTGAAGTGCAAACAAGATAGAAATTCAATAGGGCAAAATTTATGGTAAATTCTCATAGTTCATCATTGACATACTTAAAGAAAATACTTCCTTAATATAGGGAGAGTTGGATGGATGCAGACCTTGGTCAAGAGGATACATATTGTCACGTCATTTGTAGTGTTGCATCTAGATTGCTCAGACATTGGAGTTCCAGTGATAGTAGTTAGAGTTATTTCAGTAGTTTCTCAAGGACTACTTTCCGACGGTTAGATTTTGTGTTTGGGGTACTAACTTCACGGTGGGGCCCACCGTCACTTTGCACCGTTTGCACCATCGAGTGTGCCATCAGCAGGACCATTAGGGTTCAGACCTAGCTCAAGTCCAAGGGGTATACTTTCGAAGTGCAGCTCCAGAGAGCTCACTTCTCTGATGTTGAGCCTTTGAGTTCCTGGCTATGGTGGACAGAGGCCGGCAAGCATCACTTGGATTCTCTATGCTGGAGTGGGTGTGGCTTGACTGTAATCAATGCCCAATTGTTGGCAGTTTATAGAGTGATAGATCAAGTACTGATCTGAGTTGAGTTGAGTTGAGAGTGGTAAACAATCTGATTACATCAGAGAAGTGAGCTCTTTGGAGCTGCACTTCAAAAGTATACCCCCTAGACTCGAGCTAGGTCTGAACCCTAATGGTCCTACTGACGGCACACTTGATGGTGCGAATGGTGCAAAGTGATGGTGGGCCCCACCGTGAAGTCAGTACCCCAAACACAAAATCTAACCATCACAAAGTAGTCTCTTAGAAACTGTTGAAAGAACTCTAACTACTATCAGAGAAGTTACATCAAAGAAGTGAAGTCAGAGGGAAATTGGGTGCAAGAACTTTGAGTGTTGGTGGTATCTCCAAGCTCGGTGGATCATTGGTAGCTTGATTCAAGTTCAGTGTTTCCCTAGTGTGCAGAAGCTTGTTCAATTGATGCAGATTTGGTAGTTAGGCCGACGATGTGCGGAAGTGCTGGCCAAATTTTGAGCAAAGAATGAGCAAATTTTGAGCATTGTTTGTGATTTTGAGCTCAAGAGTGAAGATAGGACCAATTTGCTATGAGTTGGGCTCACAAAGTCAAATTGAAAGTGGAGTCGGGAAGCTATTCTCATGAATTTGTGATTTGGAGAAACCTGTGTTGTCAATTTGGCTCAAGTGGAAAGTTAGCGGGAGATTTGGCTAGATTTGACAACCAAATTTAGGGTTTACGTCAGATTTTATGTCAGATTTTGGTTGGAATTTATGTTAGATGTTGGCTAGATTTGGCGGAGTTTTGCTAGTTTGGAGGACTTTCACAGATTTGGAGAAGTTTTGCCAATTTTTGGAGAAGTTTCGCCAATTTTGGAGGAGGTTCAAAGTGGCAAGAAGAAAGGCCTCATTTGGCTGAACAATTTGGCTTGAGTGGAAAGTTAGTGGGAGATTTGGCAGATAGCCAAATTTAGGGTTTATGTCAGATTTTATGTCAGATTTTGGTTGGAATTTATGTCAGATTTTTGCTAGATTTGGAGGACTTTTGCTAGTTTGGAGGACTTTTGCAGATTTGGAGAAGTTTTGCCAATTTTGGAGGAGGTTTGAAGTGGCAAGAAGAAAGGCCTCATTTGGTTGAATCTTGGCGGTTAGAGGCTTTGAGGCATAGGGCTATGGGCTATGAGAGGCTATGAAGGCCTAGAAGGGCCAACAAGCCAGCTTGTTGGCGTGAGGCTAGCTAGTTTAGAGTAGATCTTGGTCATTGGTTAGCAAAATCTGCCTTTACTGCTAGATTGTGTGCAATAGGGTTTGACCCCTAGATCTCTTATTCCTAGACTGGTGCCCTAGCCAACTGGTCCACCCTCACTTGTTGTCCTAGTGACTGTGCCACTGTTATCTATACACATGTAGCTTTGGCTAAGAGAGACAGTTTGATCCCATTCTTGGTGATCCTGGTAACTTAGATAGGACTTAGATACAAACTTCTCTTATGTCAAATGCCAAATGGTGGCAGAGTCAATCTCGTGTTGTGTTATAAGATAGAGATTTTTTGTTTAGATTTCTTGTGATTGGACCCCCTCCATTCTCTGCTTCCTGTTTGTGCATCATGTTTCTATGAGGTGCCCTGACTTTTGAGCGTTGGTGCTCTAGTGTGCTCTCAGTAGTGAGGCTGGAGTGATGACTAGTCAGACTACCTTTGTTTCTCTCTGGAGAGGCAGGAAGTGATGACTTGCAGATTGTGAGAGTGCGTGTTATGATGGCAGGTTACAGGTTGCCTTTTCCCCTAGTGTAGTTATCTTGGTTAGAGTTACATTAGAGGGTGGTGCTTAGTTGGTATTGGCACTTGGTGGTGTTGGCACATGGTGGTGTTGGCACTTGGTGGGGCACTTGCGGTTGCGACTTGTGGTTGTAGTTGGTGGTTTGGGTTTGCTCTTGCAGTTACTTGGTCACGACTGAGTTCTTTGGGGATTCTAGAGGAGATGCAGTATGCAGTGGGTTTACTCGGAGTGGCACTCAGTATCAATGTGTATCTCAGGTCTTAGTGAGGGAGGAGATTGACTCTGAGTTGGAGTTTGACACAAGAGTTGATTCAGTTGAGAGTGCACTTGGTGTGTTCGCACCCTTGTTGTGGGACATGGATGAGATTTATGGGGCCTCTAAAGGTCCTAGGCATTACTTTGGTACAGTAGGTACCATTGAGTTAGATGACTTCATCTAGGAGTTTGATAGTTGGTGTGATCTGCAACAGATAGGGAACCCAACTTTGTTCATACCTTTCATGGCATGGAAGGGGTTGTTTCAGCACTTGGAGGGTCCACTGATGGATGACTACCATGAGTTCAGGAGAGCTCATTTGGAGGAGATTGATTTATGGAGATAGTATTGGTCTCCACACTATGTCTCCATCACTTTAGGCTTGGTGGCCAAGAGTAGATCGGCTGTACCTACGAGTTCTAGCTCGAGTAGTGTTGGTGGAGCTAGTGGAGGTGCACTTGCTGGAGATAGTGCTATTATGAGTAGAGGTACCACTGTAGGAGGTGGTGTGGTACCGGGGTTTAACCCCATGGTGGAGTTCTTCCTGTGTTTGAGGTAGAACTACTAGGGAGTGCGGATTGACAAGCTGAGGAGCTTGCAAGAGTTCTAGCAAAAGGATGGAGAGAGCCTACACAAAGCATACACTCGCATGAGGTGGCTGATCAGTTTCACTCAAGGAGTTATTGAGGCCCAGGCAGTCCAGTTTTGGTATGGGATACTGGACAGGGAGTTGCAATGTAGAGTTTGTGATGCTATGTTGTTATAGGCTACTTCACCTACTTTGGCAGTGGTCTTTGGTTTGGCTGAGAGTATTGAGCTCAACATGGTAGAGGAGAGGGTGGTGACATCTAGATTTGGTAGGGAGACCTCATCCATGGCTGTGACTTCTTTTAGAGTGCAGCAGAGTGCACCATGCCAAGTTGGTTTTTGAGGACAAGGTGGAGAGCCCAGATCCTATGGAGCAAGTGGAGGGCCTAGTGGAGTTAGACCTTTACCTTCATTTTTGGGTTAGCAACAACCAGTGAGTGGTGGTGTTGCTTGTTGGACTTGTGGTGGACCTCACCATCAGAGTGGACATGATACCTCAAGTGCATCACAACTAGCACATGGCAGTGTGAGCACTGCCACAGATTTGGTCACACTAGTGACCGATGTTTTGACCTACACCCGGAGTTACAAAGTGGTAGGGCTGCTATGGCAGGTAGTAGAGGAGCTCCAGTTCATGGAGGACGAGGTGGTAGAGGTAGTGATAGAGGATCTACACCTAGTAGGGGTGCAGTACCTGCCCTTACTTCTGACACAACTATGGCTACTCGGATTGAGCAGTTGGAGCAAAGATTGGCTTATATGGCTATTGCTCAGAGGAGATCAGATTCAGGTGCTGAGGCTTCCACCTCATATGTTGGTGATAGAGATGCTTTGGACTTCATGTGCGGAGCAGCACAGGTGGGTGCATCTACAGTAGTGACTAGGAGTGCAGTATGTGCTCCATAGCCTAGAGGAGCATCAATGGAATTGGGCCCACAGAGAGGAGAGGTTGGGAGACAGGTTAGACTTCCCCAGTCTTTCACACTATCTGAGGCATTGCAGATGACATCCATGGTTCTTTGACGTCCTAGTGCAGGTGTGGTAGGTGGTGATAGAGTGCTTGATGGATTACGTGCTAGTCAGCCACCTGCTACTACACAGATTGAGTCTAGCATGATGTTGGAGGCGGCTCAACTGATTATGTGGCGTCCTTTGTTTTTGGCCAGTGACATGTTTACATTGGGAGTTGACCCAGCCCCAGTGTTATGGTTGGCTGCCACACTTTGTGAGAGTAGGGATGATGCGGTTCCTACTACTAGGGCAAAGGTAGTTGGTAGTGGAGCTGACTTGGTTGAGGAGCATGGGATCCGTTCAGCAACCAATGGTTTGTGGCAGGCAATAACGGCTAGACTGGAGGAGTTGCAAGCTAGACCGGCCTTTGAGAGAGCACATTTCACACATGATGTTGTCCTATTGGATAACCAAAGGGGGATTTTTTGTTTGGTGGGACCTTCAAGGAAGGTCTAAGAGAGTCTTGTTAGACTCTGGTGTGCAGCCCCTTATGTTGGGGAAGGCTGTAGTTGTCAGTCTGGAGTTACGAAAGACCAATGTGGAGAGGTGTCCATTTCAGATCCAGACATCTCTAAGTGGTGGTTTGACATAGTACACATGGGGAGCTTGTTGTCCAAGTTCAGCCTGGTCATCTGACTGATAGCTCGGTGGTGAGAGCTCAGGCTATTGCGACAATAGCTGAGTCATACGATGTGCTAGTTGGGGAAGTAGTGTTATACCCCATGGGTTTCAACATTGACTATTGGGAGGAGACAACCTCTTATAAACCTCGTTGGTAGTCTGGGGAGGGACGGGTATGTCGCCTACCAATATGCTTCAGTAGTGGCAGTCTTGGCTCACTACAGTCTAGGACCATGGCATTATCAATTTTAGCTTTTAGTGGTGCAATTACTTGGCCTGGTGACTTGTTGGAGAGAAACGCTCATGTAGAGGATACTCCAATACCAAAGAAGATCACTCGGCTTTGGAGTACAAGTAGGATTTTTCCATCCATTGTGGAGTTCCAAGGAGGCGTTACAGCAGCATGCAGATTAGTTAGTGCAATAGGCTTGGAGTGGAGCCCTTGTACCATCAGGAGATGACTGTGAGGATGGGCCTCCAAAGGCAATTGCTTTGACACCTTTGGATACCACACTCATTGCTTGGCAATATCCAATAGAGGGGATATGTCTATTGGAGTTGTTTGGTAGGATCAGCATCAGACTAGCTGCGGTGTTACAGGCGGGTATCCGAGTACAAAGGTACTTGTATGTAGAGAGAGATGAGACTGCTAGGCAAGTCTCTCTACATCATGTGGCACACTTGGCCTATTGGTATCCGGAGTTATTACCATGTCAGTAGTCAGAGGTTACCAAAAGGCCCTACCAGCAAACATTTCCTTACTGGGGGTGCATACCTAGAGAGTCATAGGCCTATTCACTTGGTGATTTCTGGATAGCATGTCAAGGGCATACACGTGATGGTAGAGGATTGGGTCTTTGAGATCCTTGTTCTGGTGTGTTTTGGGAGATGTTACGGATACTATGATATCTTTAGGTTCATAAGTTTGTTTCTCCAGCTTACCTTTTGGAGAACATTCCTTTGATGGGTGATTCTCGCACCAGAGTGGTGGTGAGAACACATCAAGTCCATTCTTGGATGGGACCTGTTGTATTGTTAGATGCAGCCAGAGTGGGATCATGGGCTCATCATCTTTGTCTTTGGTGGATGAACCTCTTACCCAGAGAGGTTTTACAACGTGCTTATGATGGGATTTAGCGACTTGACCACATCCTTGTTGATGATATCTTGGATGTTGGGTGTCAGTCTCAAACAATGGTAGTGGCTGATAGGTCACCTATGGCAATGGTGAACCTAGTTGGATAGCCTAGAGCCAAATTTCCCACACTCATGAGTTTCCCAGCCTCTCATGCTTTTCAAGAGGGAGGACCTGGACTTGTTTGGGACTCACAATTACAATAATTGGTGGAGCCCAATCGTGATGATAGAGAGCGGGCAATGGGTTTTTGCATCAGTATTACCGCTGTTCTAGCAGTGTCAGGTGTTAGGTCAGGCTATGGACCTGGATTGTTTGACCTGGATTGTGAGCCTTGGCTTGGCAGAGCAGCGTAGGATGTGCTGATAGGCATCACCACTCGGATACTTGTGAGCCCTGTGCCTATCAAGACGATTCAGGCACATGCTGGGGGCAATGGACCGAGTGGACATGGTATTCTTGGGACACATCCAGTAGCTACTAGGGAGAGTGGTCTACTTGGAGTCCATCCAGGTGAGTGTGGGCTACTTGGATTACACCCTTGGTCCACATGGGATGCAGCTAGAGGACTATGGAGCTTGCAGTCAGAGTGGAGGGAGTTTTTCACACTGAGATTGGGACCTCTAGTGGTTGGGAGCATGACACTATTGCTCCCAAGGGCCCAGTGTAACAGCCACTCAATACGTCTTCCACTCCTACTACAGTTATAGAGGATACTTGGGAGCCAGATCTTGGACCCAAGCTTACTCGAGAGGAAAGACAGAGGGTTTGGAGGTTCTTGAGGAGCCATATGAGTTGTTTTACCTTCAATATGAAGGATTTGGGTGCTTTGAAGGGACCTGGTATACAGATTGAGATGACTAACGATACACCAGTTTTTTGACGACCTTATCAATATAGTGAGATAGAGAGGACATTGATTTAGAGCCGGAGTAGTGACCTTTTTAAGGCTGGTTTGTTGAAGAGTATGCATCAACGATAGTGATGCCAGCCAAGAAGGATATGCATGGCAACTACACACATAGGTGGATGTGTGGAGATTATTGTCCTATCAACCAATAGACCAGGGCTGATCGGTATGCCATGCCTACACCGGAGGAGATTTTTGATGCAATTGGGCATGCAAAGGTCTTCAGCACTTTGGATCTTTGAGCAGGATATCATCAGTTGCTGATAAGGGAGGAGGATAAGTCCAAGGCAACATTTTGGGCTATTGATTCTCATATCAGTGGAGGTTCTTACCATTTGGGTTGAAGAACGCTCTTGGTGAGTTCCAGAGGATCATGGATAGGATCCTAGTTGGATTGGATTTTGCTCAGTGCTATATTGATGACATTTTGGTCTATAGCACTATTGTGGAGGAGCAATAACAATAATTAATACAAGCTCGTATTGTTTGTAAAGGAACTCTACCTTCTTGTGCCCACTCAACACGAGCTATTTCAGCATGAGAGATAGTTGTTGGAAGTGTATGAGAGGTTGGGATCTCATGGACTCAAATTACATCGTGGGAAGTGTAGGTTGTGTATTTGGGTCACACTATCTACCCCGGAGGACTTGGTGCTCAACAGACCAAGGTGGAGGTTATTGCACTTATTCCTTGGCCTACGAATTTGAGCAGAGTGCGAGCATTCCTTGGGTTGGTGAACTTCTATCGCTGCTATGTTAGAGGATTTAGTGCCATTGCCAAGGCCTTGATGAAGCTGACCAAGCTTACATAGGAGTGGTGTTGGGGAGATGAGCAGGAGAGAGCTTTTGTAGAGCTCAAGGAGAGGTTGACATCTGCTCCTATTTTAAGGAGACCGATTGGAGGACAACCATTTCAGGTTCATACTGATTGGAGTATGTTGGGGCTTGGAGCGGTGCTCACCCAGCATGATGATGAGGGGAAGGAGTTTGTGGTGGCCTATGCTAGTTGCTCCAACAATTCAACGGAGGCAAAGTATAGTTTATATGAGGGAGAGTGCTTGGCAACCGTTTGGGCAGTAGCACATTTTTTATGTTACCTATTTGGTAACCCCTTCACTCTCATCATTGATCATCAGCCAGTGAAGTGGTTGATGGAGTCCGACAAGCTTTTAGGGAAGCTTGCACAATGAGCTCTAATTTTACAAGAGTATGATTTCATGGTTGTTCACAGACTTGGAGTAGTGAACTGTGATGTTGAGTAGAAACCCATGTCCCAGCTAGTAGGATCAGACCGGAGCACGTTGGCATGGTGAGACAGATGAGGAGATGGTGCCAAGTTGGCATGCATCGGCCTTTTTGTGTATATTTTCAGAGGCTTTGGTGGTATCTCTCTCAACGCATATAGGAGGAGTTATTGAGGTCACAAATCTAGAGAGTGAAGATATTGGTATAGTTCAGCGAGACATTCATGATGATGTCTTAGTGATGGACTATCTTTGCACTGGTGTTGTGGGTGGCACAATTGGGGCCAAGGAGAGAGACCATGTTCTTCAGCAAGTCAAACAGTTTAGATTGGAGGGCAGACACCTTTTGCGTGTATGGGAGGATGGTAGAGTACAAGTAGTACCACTTCCAGTACAGAGACCACAGTTGGTCCGTCATGCTCATGAGGAGCTAGGACATTTGGGAGTAAAGCATACATATAGCTTACTCTAGAGTCATTATTGGTGGTGCGGTATGCAAACCAAGGTACAACAGTTTGTTGCCAGATGTGTGGTTTGTTAGAGCATCATTCAATGCTCCTACGCCACAGTTACACCCATTACCTATCATGGGATTGGGTTACCGTTGGAGTTTGGACTTTGTTGGACCTTTACCATTGACTGTGAGACATCATTGGTATGTTTTAGTGATGGTGGAGCACTTCTCCAAGTGGATTGATTTGGTGGCACTTCCTGACAAGTCTAGTGAAGGGACAACTTACTCGTTCCTGGATTGAGTTCTTAGTCATTTTGGTGCACCAACTGAGGTTTTGACTGATCAAGGTATAGAGTTATTGGGGGATTTTTAGGTCTTGTGTGACCAAGCTTTGATTGATCACCATACTACCTCCCGAGATCACCCTGAGGTAGATGGCTTAGCAAAGAGAGTGGTTCAGACGGTGAAGAAAGGATTGCAAAAGTATGGTTTGTAGAGAGGCCACTTGGGAGATTGGGATCTCTAGTTACCTTGGTTGGCCATGGGCTATCGGTTCAGCCGGCAAGCCTCCTTAGCATCCTTCTCTCCGTACTTTCTACTCTATGGACGAGATCCAGATTTACTTGTAGCCATTTGTCGAGATACTATTGTAGTTTTGGACTTAGATGACCCCGATGTATGGATGGGCGCATGTTCTCAACAAGCAAAGATTTTTTGGAGAGTGATGCCAATGGCCTTTGAGAACTTGGCTATTGCTCATCATAGAGATACTTTATGCTATGCTACCATTTGAGGAGGAGGTTATAGACCCTCAATCCGTTGATTTCATCCAGGCGATTATGTATATCTACAGTAGACAACACCGATGACACTTGATGTTTCAAGTGTCACCGCTCTATCTTGAGAGTGCATGAGGTTTTGCTATCTGGAGTCCTTGTGTTGGAAGGATCATGTGCCCAATTGTGCGCCATGCCACCTCCCAAACATTGATTGTACTATGGACCCAAGCTTAGCACTTGTACGTGCAGGCTTGAGGTGTATGTTATGTGGCTCTTCTGGCGGAGCTGCTACTATGATAGTTTGTGATAGCTAACGAGAGGATGGCATATGGTATGTATGACTCCTCCCCTCACGGTGGTTCCTCAGGGACAGTGGTTATGTCCTAGATGTATTTGACCTATAGCTAGTTCATTCTTTATATGGTATAGATTGCAGACAGACAACTAACAATGGGGCTCCATAGCACTCGGCCTCTTGATCTTTTCCCATTATAGGGTATACCATATACTTAGAGTAGATGGCTATCTAGAGTTAGAGGGACCTAACTGCCAGCTAGGGGGGCAATTGTGGCACTTTAGAGTCTATGTATGACTTATGTGTGAGTTGTGCTTCTATAGTGTATGATGTTTACAACAATGTATGTTGTGTAGCGATGTATATACGCACGATAACTGTCACATCATTTGTAGTGTCGCATCTAGATTGCTCAAATATTGGAGTTCCAATGATAGTAGTTAGAGTAATTTTGGTAGTTTCTCAAAGACTACTTTCCGGCGGTTAGATTTTGTGTTTGGAGTACTGACTTCACGGTGGGGTCCACCGTCACTTTGCACTGTTTTCACTATCAAGTGTGCCGTCAGCATGACCATTAGGGTTCAGACCTAGCTCGAGTCCAGGGGGTATAATTTTGAAGTGTAGCTCCAGAGAGCTCACTTCTTTGATGTTGAGCTTTAGAGTTCTTGGCTATGGTGGATAGAAGCCGATGAGCATCAGTTGGATTCTCTATGCTAGAGTGGGTGTGGCTTGACTGTAATGAGTGCCCAGTTATTGGGAGTTTATAGAGTGACAGATCAAGTACTGATCTGAGTTGAGTTGAGTTGAGAGTGGTAAACAATCTGATTATTGCGGCACTTTAGAGTCTATGTATGACTTATGTGTGAGTTGTGCTTCTATAGTGTATGATATTGATAGAGATGTATGTTGTGTAGTGATGTATATGCGCATGACAATATAAAAGGATATGCTTTCAAGGTCAAGAGTGATCATTGGAAGGAGGAGATGTAGAGAAATCAAGGCATGTATAAGGAGTGCAAGAGAAACAACATCTTGGTACAAGAGATGGAAGAGTTAAGAATGGAGAACACTTCATTAGGAGATACAAATAAGACTTAGGAAGATGAAGTTGAAAGATTATAAGAAGAAATTAGTGCTCTTTAGATAGCAGAAAATATTTGACATAAGTGGCTGGAGGGAGAATTGCAAGATTGTAATGACCAAGTCCTCCAACTTCAATGTCAACTAGAAATGGATTAGGATAAGTGCATTGATAGCAAGTAGGAAAATTCTTTGTAGAGGAACTATTGTACTCCATAGACAAGTGGGCAATAGTTGTAAGCAATAGGGATAAAAAATTGCATAGGAGAAAGAGGACAAGGAAATCTCAAATGATAATTTTGCCACTTGCTCAAATAGTGCTTCCAATGTTTGGTTGCAAGGACAATGGCCAACTCTTCTCATTCTATGGTGTGATAGTTGCACTCTACTGGTTACAAATTTTGAGAGAATTGGATGCCATCTGTCATGCCACTCTTGTTGTAGGACTGCTCCTATTGCTATGCTTGATGCATCTGTAGCCAACTTGATTGGTTGTTTTGGGTCATACCACTTCAAGATTGGTGCATGTAGCAAGGCGGCTTTCAATTCTTGAAAAGCCAACTCTTGTGCGGTTCCACATGTCCACTTCTTCCTCTTTCCAAGTAGTGCTATTAAAGGCTGTGCAACCTTGGAGAAGTCCTTGACAAATTGATGATAAAATCACATCAACTCCAAGAAGCTCTTGAGTTGAGTCTGATCTTATGGGGCACTCCATTTTTCAATGAACTCTATTTTATCTCTCAACACTTGAATGTACTCTATACTTACTCTATGTCCCAAGTAATCTACTTCAAACTTGCCAAACTTGCACTTTGAGATTTTGGCATACAATCAATTTTGTATTAGAATCAAAAGGACTTCTTGCAGATGTTGTTTGTGTTCCGTCATCATGCTACTATATACTAAGATGTTATCTAGGAAGACGATAACAAACTTATCCAACTGTAGACAAAATATGTCATTCATTAGACTCATGAAAGTGGTAGGTGCATAGTGAGGCCAAAAGGCATCACAAGATACTTGAAGAAGCCATACCTAATTCAAAAGACAATTTTGTACACACCCTCCTCTGCAATTTGGATTTGATTGTAACCACTCCATAGGTCCAATTTGGTGAAGTATCTTGCTTCATGGAGTTGATCAAATAGGTCATCCATGCAAATTAAGGGGTATTTTTTTTACTATTTTCTGATTGAGATCCCGATAGTCAATGCACATGCGCATTGTACCTTCCTTCTTCTTCACAAATAAGACAAGAGCCCCATATGATGATATGTTGTGTTGAATGAACCCTTTCTATAGCATCTCCTCAATTTGAGTCTTACACTCCTCTAACTAATGAGGTGATAGGCAATATGGGAGCTTATAAGGAGGTGTTTTCCTTGGGAGTGTCTCAAATTTATGATCTATTCTCATTTTTGGTGGTAATTTTGAGGGTAGATCATCAAGAAAGACATCTTGAAACTCATCCACCACATCCTTCAATTTCTTAGGAATTTTTCCATTGAGTTGTGCACTCTAGACTTCTCTTATTAGACTCATGAAACACCTATTGATCTTATAGATATTTGCCATTCCTCTGACATAAAGAGGTAGTTCTTGCTTGTGTGATTTTTCTTTAACTCCAATGATTGACCATTGGTGGGTTCTCACTACTTTCTTCCTCCAATCTACCATAGGATTGTAGTGCTCCATCCATGGTATGCCTAAGATTGTATCATAATGAGCTAATTGTACTACTCGTTATTCAATTGCTTCCTAATATTCTCTTACTGAGAGTATTACCCGTCTAGATAATGATTCAATTCTCTCTATTTGCCCATTAGGTAACTCTACTTCTTTGTTCTCATCTCTCTCTAGATCCATTCTCAATCTTATTGCAATAAAACAAGACAAGAAATTCTCTATTGCTCCCAAATCTATTAATACTCTTACTTGATTACCTTCTAGGACTCTATTCACAACAATCAATTGTGAGGTTACCTTTTGAGACCTTTGCACGCTCATCTTTCTTCCTTCCCTTGCTTCTTTGCTTCCTTATTGAGCTAGTAAGGCTATGAGGTATATTTATTGGCAATTGTTGTTTTCCAAAGTGATTTCCACCTCCTCTTCTTCAATGCATCTCTCCATGTTGTTCAAAGATTGCTTGTATGAAGTCCGAGGGCCTCTAGGGAGACAAGCACAACAATTGGTAGATATGTGCCCAATACAGCTACAATGTAACAATTGTGTTGTTCTCCTTGAGTTTCTTCTCCTCATGGGACTCCATCTCTACGTTCTTCTACCCTTCCACACTCCTTGAAGCGGTTGTGCTCCTTGGTCTTGAAACCAAAGGTTGCCCAATTCTATGATACTTGTCCATCCATGTGTGGTATTTCTACCCAATAATGTTGAGGTGGAATAACTCCTTCACCTCCACCTTATGCCCGTGCTATTCTCTATGCACAAGCAATGGCTTCAAATACCATGCAAGGATTTTGCACCATGACTTCTTGGCAAATTTGCTCCTTCAGCCCTCGTTTGAAATTGTTGAGAGCCTCTATTGGACTCATGTCAGTTATTGTGACTTGTAGATCTTGAAATGCCACCACATACTCTTGTATGTTGTTCTTATGTCTCAATCTCCATAGTTGGATTTGGGCCGTTTGCAAGGAATCCACCAATTGGAAATTCTTCCACAATCCTGCTTGCATTGCTATCCATGTGACCTCCTTTCTCTTTACCAATATGGATCATTCCCAAGCATCATACAATGTGAGGCCTTTTTCAGTCAAGTACCCTCATGCAAACACATCTACACCATGGTTAGTGATCTTTGTTGAGAATAATCTGAAACATCAATTCATTCTCAAGATTCAGTTTTCCACTACTCCTATTGTATGCTACTTCTTGTAAGGCTTGATGTTGCAAGTCTTCTTTATCCGGAGTAGCAATGTGGCTTCATCATTGACTAGGTTTGTAGGCACGAGTGCCTCTCCAAGTACTTCAATTGTAGGTACTAAGTTTTGCGATGGCTCTTCTTCTTGCATTGCTTAATCATTCTTGAGGATCTACACTTGACTTTGTAATGCCTCCATGGTCATCTTAATCTCTTGTGAATGAAATCATTCAACATCCCTTGCATTCCTTGCACTAGCTCTTGCAACTACGGATCCATAGTTCCAACAACACTCAATTATTATTGTCTACTTCAATAGAGAGTTAAATTGATCACTCTGGAAGGCTCATAAACTATCAAGGCTACCATTGGGACCTTAGAAGCTATCACTTGTTGATAATACTCTCACCAAAATTTCTAACCACAAAATCTCTAAACATCACTTTTGGTCTCACTACATAACAAATTTCTACTTGAGTGTTGAAAGGGAGAAGATTTGGGACATTCACATCCATAACATCATAATAGAATGTAGATTGTCAAATCCCACTCTCTATTGTATACCACCATAGATAGAATCACCAGGTTTAGTGAGTTTATCACTCTATCCATGAATTCTGCTCCCAAAGTGATAAACTATCAATACTCTTATTTGCTCCTGTTGGATGTACATAACCTTGATGTGGAATGGATTCAAGAATGGGAAGTTAAGTGCAGGAAATTGTCCTCCTGGTGCATCCATCCCATCCGCTCTCTAAGCCCCTCCCAAGTTTAGCAATTACTCTATGTTATCCACCTTAAATTACTTGGTTTTATTAGTTTGTGCTCTTCCAAGAGGGGTGATCTACTCTCTTGGACTAAAACACTTGCTTTGATACCATTGTAATACTCCGAGGACAAGAGAAGAGAGAAAACACAAATTTCACACTCAATCATTTGATGCCCCAAATGAGCACCTTCTCTTTATTATATAGACAAATAGGATCTACTCCAAGTAAGCTGCACCATAGGATTAGGCACATAGATAGGTGACATGTTAGCAAGCTCCACCCTTGGATTACTTACTTGGATGGGTGACATGTGGGTCCTGGTCCTATCTGGTTGGTCAAACAAGCTTTGACTTTTAGAGAATCTTCTTATAGGAATCTCAAAATCACATGGGTGTAGGTATCATTGGAAAGCTCTTGACAAGGCAAACCAAGGAGGGGAAGGAGGGAGGAAGGCCAGCCTTTCCTCTATTTGGGGAGAACAACACATTTTTGAGGGCTAATTCATCCGTTTAGGCCTTTTAAATTACCTTCAAAGATTTCAAACATATTTTGGTTCCTACTCTATTAGTGGAAGTCCTCTTTTGGTGATACCTCCTTTTGATCTATTAAGTCCATCATGTGTAACATCCTTCAAAATGTTATCAAACTAATTCTCACCTTTAAATCATTTGTCTAGCTTTTGGTTCTAAGGTTTTCAAGTCTATTTTGGTTTCTTGTAATACCACGAGCTAGACATATGATCTAAACCAAATCTAGACCACATCTAGACCAAGTGTCTTAGTCCAAGAGAGTGGATCACCCCTCTTGGAAGAGCACGAACTACTAAAATTGAGTAATTTGAGGTGGAAAACATAGAGTAATTGTTAGACTTAGGAAGGACTTTAGAGAGCAGACGGGATGGATGCACCAAGAGGACAATTTCCCGCACCTAGCTTTCCATTCCCGAATCCATTCCATATCAAGGTTATGTTTATCCAGTGTGAGCAAATGAAGGTATCACTTTGGTGCAGAATTCATGGATAGGGTGATGAACTCACCAAACCCAGTGATTCTACCTGTGGTGATATATGATAGAGAGTTGGATTTGACAATCTATATTCTATTATGATAATATGGATGTGAATATCCAAAATCCTCTCCCTTTCAACACTCAAGTAGAAATCCGTTATATAGTGAGACCAAAAGTGATGTTTAGAGATTTTGTGGTTAGGAATTTTGGCAAGGAGTATTATCAACAAGTGATATCTTCTAAGGTCCCAATGGTAGTTCTGATAGTTTGTGCGCTATCTAGAGTGATCATATTGACTTTGTATTGAAGTAGAAATTAGCAATTGAGTGTTGCAAGAACTATGGATCCGCAATTGCAAGAGCTGGTGCAAGGAATGCAAGGGATGTTGAATGAATTTCAAGAGATTAAGATGACCATGGAGACATCACAAAGTCAAGTGCAAATCCTCAAGAATGATCAAGCCATGCAAGAAGAAGAGCCGTCTCAAAACCCAATACCTATGATGGAAGTACTTGGAGAGGCACTTGTACCTACAAACCCTATCAACAATAAAGCCACATTGCTACACTGGATGAAGAAGACCTGCAACATTGAGCCTTACAAGGAGCAACGTATGATGGGAGAAGTGGAAAATTGGATCTCAAGAATGAATCAATATTTATGATTGTTATCAACAAAGATCAAGGAGCATGTTGTAGGCGTGTTTGCATGTGGGTACTTGATTGATAAAGCCCTCACATGGTATGATGCTTGGGAATGATCCATGTTGGCGGAGAGAAGGGAGGTCACGTGGATAGCAATGCAAGAAGGATTGCTGAAGAATTTCCAATTGGTGGATTCTATGCAGATGGCTTGAACCCAACTATGGGGATTGAGACAGAAGAATAGTGTGCAAATAGTATGTGGAGGCATTTTTGGATCTACAAGTTGCAATAACCGATATGTCTAGCAGATGCTCTCAACAATTTCAAACTAGTGTTAAAGGAGCGGATTTGCCAAGAAGTTATGGTGCAAAATCCTCGCACGGTATTTGAAGCCATTGCTTGTGCTCACAAAGAATAGCAAGAGCATTGGGTGGAGGTGAAGGAGTAGTTCTACCTCAACATTATCGGGCAGAAATGCCACACATGGGTGGACCAGTATCAATGGAGTTGGGCAACCTTTGATTTTGAGATCGAGGAGCACGACCACTTCAAGGGGAGCGGATAGGGGTAGAAGAACAAAGAGAAGGAGTCCCACGACAAGAAGGAACTCGAGGAGAACAATGTCATTGTTACAATTGTGGCCGTATTGGGCACATATCTACCAATTGTCACACTCGTTTCCTTAGAGGCCCTCGGCCGTCATATAGGCAATCTTTGAACAACATGGAGAGGTGCATTGAAGAGGAGGGGGTAGAAATCACTTCGGAAAACAAAGATTGCTAGTAAATGTACCTTGCGGCCTTACTGGCTCAATAAGGAAGAAGAGAAGCGAGGGAAGGAAGAAGACTAATGTGCAAAAATCTTGAAAGGCAACCTCACAATTGATTGTCGTGAATGGAGTCCTAGAAGGCAATCAAGTGAGAGTATTAATCGATCCGAGAGCAACAGAGAATTTCTCATCTCACTCTATTGCAATAAGATTGGGAATGGATCTAGAGAGGGATAGGAGTGAAGAAGTAGAGTTGCTTGATGGGCAAACAGAGAGGATTGAATCACTACCTAGACGGGTAACACTCTCTACAAGAGAATATTAGGAAGCAATTGAGTGGCGAGTGATACAATTAGCTTGTTATGATGCAATCTTAGGCATGCCATGGATGGAGCATTACAACCCTATGGTAGATTGGAGGAAGAAAGTAGGGTGAACCTACCAATGGTCAATCATTGGGGTTAAAGAAAAATCACCCAAGCAGGATCTACCTCTATATGTCATACGGACGGCAATTGTTTGTAAGACCAATAGATATTTCATGGGTCTAATAAGAGAAGTCCAGAGTGCACAACTCAATGAACAAGTTTTGGAGAAATTGAAGGCTGTGGTGGATGAATTTCAAGATGTCCTTCTCAATGATCTACCCTCAGGGTTACCACCAAAAAGGAGAGTAGATCATAAAATTGAGACACTCCCAAGGAAGACACCTCCTTGTAAGGCCCCATATTGCCTATCACCTCATGAGTTGGAGGAGTGTAAGCCTCAAATTGAGGAGATGCTGCAGATTGGGTTCATCCAACCTAGCATATCACCATCGAGGCTCCTCTCTTGTTTATGAAGAAGAAGGATGGTACAATGCGCATGTGCATTGACTATCAAGGTCTCAATCAACAAATGGTGAAGAACAAATACTTCTTACCTTGCATGGATGACCTATTTGATCAACTCCATGGAGTGAGATAATTCACCAAATTGGACTTGCAAAGCGGTTACAATCAAATCCGAATTGCAGAGGAGGATGTGTACAAACTGCCTTTCAAACCAAGTATGGCCACTTTGAGTATCTTGTGATGCCTTTTAGCCTCACCAATGCACCTGCCACTTTCATGAGTCTAATGAATGACATATTTCATCCATACTTGGATAAGTATGTTATTATCTTCTTGGATGATATCTTAGTATACAATAGCACAATGACGGAACACAAACAACATCTACAAGAAGTCCTCTAGATTCTAAGATAGAATCTATTATATGCCAAAATCTCAAAGTGCAAGTTTGGCAAGTCTGAAGTAGAATACTTGGGGCATAGAGTAAGTGCATAGGGCATTCAAGTATTGACAGATAAATAGAGGTCATTCAAAAATGGCGTGCCCCAGAAGATCATACTCAACTCAAGAGCTTCTTGGGGTTGACGGGATTCTATCATTAATTTTTCAAGGACTTCTCCAAGGTTGCACAACCTTTAATGGCACTACTTGGCAAGGGGAAGAAGTGGACATGGTGAACCACACAAGAGTTGGCCTTTCAAGAATTGAAAGCCACCTTGCTACATGCACCAATCTTGAAGTGTTATGACCCAAAATGACCAATCAAGTTGGCTACAACTGCATTAAGCGTAGCAATAAGAGCATTCCTACAACAAGAGTGGCATGACGGATGGCATCCAATTGCATATTTCTCTCAAAAGTTGTTACCGGTAGAGCGCAACTACCACACCACCAAATGAGAAGAGTTGGCCATTGTTTTGGCAACCAAGCATTGGAAGCACTTTTTGGGCGAGAAGGCATTTGTAGTATAGATAGACCACAAACCTCTAGTCTACCTCAAGACGCAGAAGGATCTATCTTGTCGCCAGATTTGGTGGGCAGAGTGGTGACAACACTTCAACATGTCAATCACCTACGTGGAAGGTAAGAAGCAACTTGTAGATGCATTCACCCGCATGCCAATGGCAAACAACTTGGTGGTACAGGTTAAGATTAACCCTAAATTCTGGCCAAAGATTTTGGTTGCTACAAAAACTGATCCTCAGATTGTAGAAGCGCAATCATCTAAAGGTATTACTAGCACCCAAGGACTTACCTTTTGTGATGGCAGATTATGGATCCCAAATGTCCCAAAATTACGCACCACCATTCTAGCAAAATGTCATGATTTAGCCATTCAGGTCATGTCGGAGTGGATAAGACCTTGGATGGAGTCCAATGCCATTACTATTGGCCCAATATGAGAAATGACGTGATGGACTACATTCGTAGCTGCCTACTTTGTCAATAGAACAAAGCCTCTAATCAAGCTCTTGCAGGGCTCCTTCAACCTCTCCCCACGCCTACCCAACGTTGGGAACAAGTGAGTATGGATCTCATCTGTGAATTACCCAAGACCACCTCAAGGTTTGACTCCATCAGGGTCTTTGTGGACCGACTCAACAAAATGATTCATGTACGTCCTACCACAAAGGATGTGACCGGTCCACAACTAGCTCAATTATTCTTAGATACCGTCTTCTCTAACCATGGCATGTCTAGAGTACTTATCACCAATAGAGGCACTCAATTCACCAGTTTGTTTTGGCAAACACTCTTTGGTTTCTTCAAAACCAAGTTGGCCATGTCCACAGCTTATCACCCACAAACAGATGGCCAAACAGAGCAGGCTAATTGCATGATTGAAGACATGTTACGCGGCTTCACCTTAGAAGCACAAGAGAGGTGGGACACCCTACTCTCGTTGGTGGACTTCGCTTACAAAAATTCAATGAATGCATCCACTTAGGTCACTCCATTCTTCCTCATGTATGGTGAGCATCCCTTCATACCTTCTAGCTTGATGAAGATCCGTCTAGTGGCTACGAAAGTCAATGTCATCAACACATTTGTTTCTAGAATCCAACACGGTGTGGAGAGCGCCAAGCACAGATTACAAATTGCACAAAATCAACAAAAGGAGTATGTTGATGCACACCGTAGGCACATGGAGTTCAATGTTGGGGATCAAGTGTGGTTATTGACAACCAACCTCACATTAGTTGGACCTTGTAAGCTGAGACCTCGTTCTATTTGGCCTTTCTTGATTCTTTGTTGCGTTGGTGTTGTGGCCTATCACCTTGAGCTACCACCACACATGAAGATCCATCCTGTGTTCCATGTTTCCCTACTACACAGATATGCTCCCCAATCAGGCCAGGGTCATTCCACACAAGACATTTGACCGTGTTTGACACTCATTGATGGCACAAAAGAATATGAAGTGGAGCGTATTCTCCAAAAATGCATGTGTGGTACTCGCCATCCACGGGTGGACTATCTTATACACTGGAAAGGTTACCCCCTATATGAAGCAACATGGGAGCCCATTGCCAGTTTGACACATGACCGGTGTTGGTGAAAGCATTTGAGCAACAATTGCACAACGAGGATGTTGCGTCTTAAAAGGAGGGAGATCTGTAATATCATGAGCTAGCCATATGATCTAGATGTGAAATTTGGTTTGGTAACATCTGGAATGATGTTACACATGATGGGCTAAATAGATCAGAAAGAGGTATCACCAGAAGAGGACTTCTACTAATAGAGTAGGAACCGGAATATGCCTGAAATCTTTGAAGGCAATTTTGGAGGCCTAAACAAATGAATTAGGCCTCAAATATGTGTAGATTCCCCCAATCAAGGATAGGCTGGCCTTCCTTCCCCCTGGTTTTTCTCATCGAGAGATTTCCAATGGTACCTTACTCATGTGATTCTGAGACTCCTATAGGAAGATTCCCTAAAAGATTCCCTCCGTCAAAGCTTGTTTGACCAACCAGATAGGACCTAGACCAACATGTCACCCATCCAAGTAAGTAATCCAAGGGTGGAGCTTTATGACATGTCACCTATCTGTGTGCCTAATCCTATGGTGGAGCTTCCTTGGAGGAGATCCTCTTTGTCTATATAATAAAGAGAACGTGCTCCTTTGGGGCACCAAATGTTGAGTGTGTAATTTGTGTTTTTGCTCTTCTCTTGTCTTTGGAGTATTACCTTTCTGCACTATTTGTAAAAGTACTCTTTTGGTGATACTTTTATCTGATCTATTTTGTCCATCATGTATAACATCATTCCAGATGTTACCAAACCAAATTTCACATTAAGATCATATGGCTAGCTCTTGGTATTACATCTGACCTCCAAACCATTCAAATTCTTCAAGTTAGCTTGAATCAAAAGCTAGGCAAAGATGTCAAGAAGTCACACCAATAACAAGTCAAGGATTTTAGAGGAAGCAAGATCTATAACCTTTGTCCAGATTTAGAAGGCTTTAGCTTAACAGAAAATGAGTTAAGACAAGTGATTAAGAAGGAGAAGAAGTTAAAATTTTAAGGAAAGAGATTGGGTTTGCTCTTGGATTCCATTTATTAAAAGAGAGTAAGGAAACAGTCTACCTTGGTATTGTGGTCCTTATATTAAAGAGAAGTTTTATCATTATCATACTTGTGGTATAAAGAAGATTCAAGATAGATGCTTTGATGCAAAAAACTATGATAAGTTGAATCCTTTGTGTTATAAATAAAAATATTTCACTTTAAGGATGAGAGCTTATTTTGGAGAGAAATGTGATGTTGTAGGATACATATTAGCTTCTACTAGTATTTTGGTGATTATGAGCTAATTATAACTAACTCAGTCCACAAATATGTAATTAAGATGGTATGATTAAATAAATAAAAAATAAGATTATCATTCTTTATTACTCAATACTAAACAGGACCACTAAGTGAATTCAATTACATTGGAGTGTGATCTCTTAGAGGTTTCAAAATAGATTATATTGGATTATGATCTCTTGATGAATTTTATACAAGATTATATTGAAGTGAGACCTACAGCTTGGATTTCATGGTCAATTTGACTTGGTATATAAGAGATGGTAAAATTCTAAGTGCTTAGAAAATTAAGTGAATTTTGAGGTCAAGGAAGATAATTTTGACTTGACCTATGAAGATTTTATAATGTCTATAATTTTCAACTAGGAGAAGGTTACAGATCCTAGGGTCATACTCCATAGCGTCCAAGGAAGGAATGTAAGGCCAAATATCTATATGAAGATTGTTTGATATACAAATCTTTCACCTAAGGTAATTTAGGTGAAGTATATTTTTGTAGGAGCTATAAAGACACTTACCACAACAATTTTAGTTGCTATATTAGGAAAAGCTTAAAGCTTCTCTCTTAAGCTTAAAGCTTAAGAGAGAAGGAATTTATTCTTTTGTGAACTTAGAAGGTGGAATGAGTGAGGGAAACAAGGCTTTGTGCAAATAACTCATATTTGTTAAGTAAATAGTAAGATTTTATAGTTGATAGAGTCATTACAATGCTGTCTATCTTGGGAGAACCTCTTATTCTAAAGGACCTTGGTTTACTTGTTAATAAAAGATCATTTTTTACACTAGTGCAAATTTTCTTCATGACCATGTTTAGAGAGCTTTGGCATAAGAGCATAAATAAGTGATTTGGAGAATGAATGAGACTTCTTTGGGGTGATCTCTAATGATGGCTAATAAAGTATGGTGCACACCAAATTTATCATTAGAGGTGTATCATATGTAAGGGACAAGTCTTGCACTATTTTGATTTGTAGGTACATAACACCTTAGGATGAAAATTAGCCTTTAATAGTACTTTGTGATTTTTAGCTAGTTATAAATAACAATATTTAGTATTAATAAAGTTAGAGATATCTTCAAATAGTCACTTGTGGTTAAAAATTTGAAAAGATATAATCTAATTGTTAATTGTTATCTAATACTAAATTGCAACCTTCAATGAATTTAAAATTTGATTACACTGGAATGAGATTTGAGATAAATTTATATTAGATAATATGAGAGTAAGAACTACACTTTTGGACTTTTTATGGTCAATTTGACTTGATATATAATAGATATGTAAATCTTATTGGCTTGATAAGTTTGGTTACCTCTCATAGTAAAGCAAGGTTAAGGTAAGTAGTTTTTCATATGATTTTGAAACTTCTAGAATAAATATTTTTTATAAATATCAACCACTAAGTTTTTGGAAAATATGATGAATCTAAGTTCTTGGAAAATATGCTTGGAATGTTTTAAATTTAGGCATTTGAGAATAAAAACTTATATGAAGACCTATTCACCTAAGTTTCATTACTTAACAAAATATAGGGTAAATATGGATTATACCAAGTTACTAAGGAACTTATTACAATAATTTGCAGATTATATATGAAGGATCTTTAGAAAGAGAATGCAACCGTTCCTTAGTGAGATTGGAGTGTAGAATGAATAAAGAAGAATGAAGCTTTTTGAGTAAATTTTCTATTTAAGAAGTAAATATGTGTTTTATTACCTAGGAATGTCATACCTCAAGGTTTTTTGATCTCATAATTTTGAACTCAAAAGGATCCTTACATGAATGTTAATTAAGGGTTTCACATGTTGACATTGGTGATCATCTTATGATCCCTTATGTGAGTGTCAATGTAGGATTTCATATGTTGACATTGGTGATCACCTTTTGATCACTTTTAGAAAGCTTTAGCATAAGAATGTAAATGAGTGATAAAGAGATTTTCTCTTGAGTTGTTAACTTTGAGGATGTTCAATATTAGGTTGTTGCTCTCATCGCATATGGTGTGTACACAAATGATCACTTTAAAAATCCCTTGGATGAGAGATAAGATGTGCACTACTTTTACTTATAAGTGACAATATAAGCATTATGTGCTTTCAAAAATGAAAGTAATACAATCTCTATGGTAATAGGATATTTCCTCAAATTTTCTATAGCATCCCATGGAAAAAACCTTCTAAAATGAACATTTTGTAAAAAATTATTACATGGTGATATGTCATGTTATTTTTTGAGTATAGGCCTAAATTATGGGGGTTATAGATAGATTAGGCATGGATTAAAGTAATAACTATTAAGAAGTAGTGCAATAACCTAGTGCGTGTCACAAGCAAATATCTCAAATACCAAAATCTATCATGTATCAAAAGCAAATATCTGAAAGATTTAAACTTTAAATACCATCCTACAAGGTGAGTTCATGGTACTCAAGAGTGGGTTCACATCAAAGATCATAGTGAAACATATTTGGACACCACATCCATTAGCAAAAACAAGATTTAGATTAATAATGCCAACATCATTAGCATCATTGAGTAATTTTCATATTCAAACATTGTTGGGCATAAGCATCTAGACATTTGGATCAATTTATGATGCCAACAACAGTAAGCTATTCTCTCAATAAAGTACTTTAGATGAATGGTAAATCAAAATGCTTTTATTCAATGACTCTAGAATTAGCTTAGATGGGGAAAATACCAAAGGAATTTGTAACATCATCACTATGTTTTTGAAAATAGATGAAAAGTCTTATGGTGCTTGTAGTGGTGTTCTAGTCCTCAAACTAATCCCTTGCACTTCTATTGGACATGATAGCAATTTTTTGTTGTAAGATTAAATGGGTAAAAAAGTCTGGTTATTAAAAATTGTTACCAAAAATTGGATTGCTTTGGTTGAACTGAATTTGTAGTTAGTTAAGTTCATAGGATTTGCTTGCATATCACAAGGGTTTGCTCACTTCTCTAGAGGGTTCACTTGTATTTCATGTGTTGCTTGCCTCTTGTTAGGATTTGCTCACCTTTTGTTGGGTTGGTAATGTTTGCTTGTAGAGTATGCTCAACCTTTGAGGTGTTTGCTTATAGTTGATGGGGTTTGCTCTGCCCTCATAGGCTTTGTTCATGATTTTTAGAGTTTGCTTGGCCCTTGTGAGGTTTGTTCATAGTTGGAGGAGTTTGCTTGTCTATTATGGGGGTTTGCTTGCTATTTGAAGTTTTTGCAAGCTACATATAATACCTATAGCTAGATAGATGATCTAGAGACAAAATTTAGTTTGGTAACATCTGGAAGGATGTTATGCATGATGGAATAAGTAGATAAGCTAGAGTTATCACCAAAAGAGTACTTCTACTAACAGGCCAAAATTTGAAAAATGCTTGGAAACTTTAGAATCAATAATTAGGCATATGATCTAGAGGTGAAACTTGGGGTGGTAACATCTGGAAGGATGTTACAAATGATAGAGAACGTAGATCAGATAGAGATATCACCAAAAGAGCACTTCTACTAATAGAGAAAAAGCCAAAGTAGGCTTAAAAACTTCAAAGGCAATTTTGAAAGCCTAAATGGATGAATTAGGCCTCAAAAATGTTGTCAATCTTAGAATTATCTTACAAAGAGCTTTCTAAAGGCACCTCAACTATGTGATTTTGAGATTCTTACAAGAATATTCTCTAAAAGATTCCTTCTAGTCAAAGCCTTTTTGACCAACCAGATAGGACTAGGACCAACATGTCACCCATCCAAGCAAGTAATCTAAGGGTGGAGTTTGTTGACATGTCACATATCCATGTACCTAATCCTAGGGTGGAGCTTCCTTGGAGGAGATCCTCCTTGGCTATATAAGAAAGAGAAGGTGCTTCTTTGGAGCATCAGAGGATTGAGGGTGAAATTTGTGTTCTCTCTTGTATCTCTCTTGAAGAGCTCTCTTTTCCTTGGAGTATAATACTACCATATCTTTTAAAGAGTATGTAAACAACCAAACTACATCTACATCACATTCTATATCTTGAGGCATTTGTGCTTTTAATGTTGAAGAGTGAGCTCATGGTACATAAGTGGAAAAAAGACTACTTGTAACATTTTTTATCTTTAGGTCAAAGTCTAGAGCAAGCAAACAAATCATTTCCAACAGAATCGGAGTGCAAATATATCATTTCCATCACAAAATTGCAAAATTTTTGCACCAAGGTTTACATGCTAGTGTGAGCTCCATAGAACATAAGGTTTTCTACTCTTACTAATCTCTCTACTCTTAAGGGATTATCATTTCCTAGTTTTTAATCACATATAAATATAGAGGAGAGCAAAGAAGTGCCAATTATGTTGTGAGTTTCATTTGCATGTTTCAACACTAAAAAAGTGAAGTGAATATGTAATGTATGAGCTCTTACTTCTTGGAAAAAATGCATATGAAATGAATTATCATACTTTTCATAACTCACAAGAAGTATAGGAATGTTCTAGAAGTGTCTTTGAAACTTCAAGGTACCTTCCAAATATCACACAATGTTTATGCCAAGTAGGCAACTCATAGGAGGAAACTTCTTGGCTAGCTTAGCTTGCATACTAAGTAGATGGTTTCTAGAAGGAATCTTATTGTGAAGCTTCTAAACTTGCTTAGCTTGCATGCCAAGTGGGCTATTCTAGAAGAGAACTTCTTGAGAACCTTCTCTATTAGCTTTGGTGAGACTCTAAGAATGTAGCTTTTAGGAAGCTTCTTGAGAAGCTTCCCAAGAGCCTTGTATATTCCCTATAAACAACAAAGCCCATTTTTGAAGCTACAAATCTTCAAGATGAACAAATACAATTCTCTTGGCTTCAAGCCAACTGGATGGAGTGGCAAACTATGGCAGCAATTCCAAGTGGAGCAAGTTGAATGGTAGTTTATTATGCAAATCTTGACCTGGAAAGAATTCAAGAGTGAAATAATTGGGAGATTCCAAGCTATAAGTGTTGCATGAACTGCATGATAGAGTGGCAAAATTGAAGTATATTGGTTCAATGAGAAGTTACATCACTCAATTCTAGAAGACCATAATGCAAATTCCAAATTTACTAGAAGGTGAAGCTTTGGCTCAATTTGTGAGGGGCTTGAAGTTCTGTACCACATTGGAAATGATCATGTGGGAGCCCAAACACTTGGAGGAAGATATGGTGTTAGTTGGCTAAGTAATTTGATTCCTTGGTTCCCACAATTTGGTCTTGACCTTCAAAGAACTTGCCTACACACTACACATAAGTGGCGGAGCCAACACCAATGGAGATTGATGCCGCCCAATAGAAACTAGTGGGTAGTATAAATACAGAGTGACTATGACAAAATGATGGTTGCTTTTATTGTTGCCAAATTAGACATTATATTACTGAATTTTCACTCAAGAAAAATTGCCCACATGGAGTTCATAGAGCAAGATGATAAGGGAAAAAAGAATCCCAATAGGAGATATCAAGCCACCTACTAGGAACTCAATTAGTTCCAATGGGATTGAAGGCTTGACATATGTAAGTTTTCTTCACTTGTAAGGTATGATATTTGATCATGGTTGTAGGATTTGGGTTGATCTTTGGAAGTTTGAAAAATTGCATGTCCATGCAATTGGCAAAAGAATTAGGTATTCTTATCAAGTCAATATTTAGAAGTAGATTGATGATGATGGATGGTAAAAAGTGTTATGCATTTTGCACCACACATCATGTTACATTCAAGATTAGGAATAGTCAAAATATAATCAAGTGTGTATGAGGTTTTTAATAGCATCTCTACACTATGATATCATTCTAGGTCTACATTTGCTTGAACATCATAAGGTTCAATTTGATTATACCCAATAAAAAATTCAAGTACAACACCTAGGTAAGAATTACCAATAAGGTTGTTTAGCACCTTTGAGTAAGACACCTAAGAATAGTCAATCCCATTATTAGAATCATGGGATTGTCAATAATTATCAATAATGTAACCATAGAGTAAGCTTTGGAGGAAAATATTTCTAATTTTGTGATGTGGATCAAGAAAATTGTGCATGGAAAATCTGGTGAGGGTGAGAAGCCTCATCAAGCAATGGTTGATTAGATAGTTTAGGATTTTGTGTTTTTTTGGATAATCTACTAAAGAGGTTACTTGTTAATCATGGTATACCCTTTAAGATTGAGTTATTGCCAAGAAGTATTCCAATGAATAGACCAATCTATTGGCTCTTGCCAAAGGAGTTGGAAGAGCTTCAAACAACAATAACAGAGCTTTTAGAGAAGGATTTTATACAATACAGTACATCCTCTTGGGGAGCACTAGCACTATTTGTCCCAAAGAAGGATAAAAGGACTTTGCTTCTATATTCACAACCATGGCCTCAATAAACAAATTGTGAAAAGTATATCATTTGCCTCAAATTGATGACTTGTTAGATCCATTGAGTAGAGCATGATACTTCTCTAAGTTGGATATTCAAAGTGGTTATTGGTAGATTCCCATTGATATGGAGGATGTGTAGAAGACTATCTTTTGTACAAGGTACATGTATTTTGAATGAGACTTCTACCTTTTGGGCTCATTAATGCTCCAATTGTCTTCATGGATTAGATGCATTGAGTATTGGATGGGCTATTTGATTAATATGTGGTGGTGTTCTTGGATGATATTTTAATCTTTTGCAAGATGGAGGTAAAACATATTAATCATGTAGGAGAAATCCTAAGATGACTGTGTCAATGGAAATTTTATTGCAAGAAGTCAAAGTGTGTCTTTTGGCAATATACCTTCTTGGGTCATAAGGTCTCATCAAAGAAGATCATGATGGAAAGAGGAGAAAATCAAGGCCATTACTGATTGGCCTACTCTAAATGATGCCATAGAAGTATGTGCATTTAATGAGATAGAAAAGTTTTTACCAATGGTTCATTCACTACTTTGCTCATATAGCCACACCATTGTGGCCTTCCTTAAGAGAACAATCTCTTAAGGAAGGCCTCAAGCTTTCAATGGACCATTAAGCACCAAGAACCATTCAAGAAATTGAAGCATATGCTATCCTTATGATCCAACCTTCAACTATATTATCCTTAACTACATGGAGTGGTTGATTTTGATACTTCTAACTTTGCAATTGGATCGATGTTGTAGTAAGAATTTTCAAATGGAGTACATCCCATTACCTTTATGTCTCATTGAATAAACACCATAGAAATTTATTTTTTTATCAGGACCAAGAATGATTGGCAATGATATATGTCATTAAGGTATGGAGCAATTATCTCTTGGGAAACAAGTGATCATGTGAATTGATCACAAACCCTTGTTGTATACATTACATTTGAAGCACATAAAGAATTGAAATCATTAATAGGAGGAACAAGCTTGAGTACAAGCTTGGAATTTTTTGTGTCATCCCCAATGCCCTATCACAACAACCAAATTTGAAGACTCTTCCTGAATCTCTCATCATGATAGTAATTATGATAGTGTTAATCAACTTAATGGTCCAAATGGAGCTTAAAATTGCTTTATGGCAAGATCCCTTATTTAAATTGGTACAAGGTCATCTTGTAGCACATGGTAAGGAGTACAAGACCTTTTCACTCAAAGATGTACTTATATGTTATGAAAACCACATTTATGTTCCCATTTTAGATGATCTATGCTTGGAGTAACTTCAAGAAGCACATGACTTACCAATTGTGGGACACATAGTGGTGGACAAGCCCTTGAGTACACTATAAAAACAATGGTGGTGGCCAAACATGGAACATGAAGTTAAAGACTTCGTTTGATCTTGTGAGAGATGCAAATGCAACAAAACTAGCAACCAAAAATTGGGTGGATTACTCCAACCACTTCTCATCCCATTTGCTTTGTTGTGCTTATACACATTGCTACACAACATACATCACTGTCTAAATCACACACTATAGAAGCACAACTCACACATAAGTCATACATGGACTCTAAAGTACCACAATAATCAGTTTGGTTACACAACTCAAATCACACTCAATCAGATCAATACTTGATCTATCACTCAATAATCTGCTAACAATTGGGCCATGATAACAATCAAGCCACACCCACTCTAGCTAAGAGATTCTAGGTGATGCTTACCATTTTTCTATCCACTCTAGCAAGGAACTTGAAGGCTCAACAACAAAGAAATGAGCTCTCTAAAGCTGCACTCCCAAGGTATACTCTTGATTTAGACCTAGGTCTCACACCAATGGTCCCACTAATGGCACAACCAATGGTACAAATGGTGCAAGTGATGGTGGGCCCTACCATGTAGTCAGTACCCAAAACACAAAATTTTACCATCAGAAAGTAGTCTATGAGTAATTGCCAAAATAACTCTAACTACTATTACTACTATTCCAGTGTCCAAGCAATCTAGATGCAAAGCTACAAATGGTATGATAGTTGTTGTGCGTTTACACATCATGTCATAACATACATTGCTATCAACATCACACACTATAGAAGCACAACTCACACATAGTTATACATGGACTCTAAAGTACCACAATTGCCCCCCTAGTTGGCGGTTAGGCCACTCTAACTCTAGATAGCAATCTATTCCAATCATATGGTATACTCTATGGTGGGCAAAAGATCAGGAGATCAGGTGCTATCAAGCCTCATTGTTAGTCACATGTTTGCAATCTATACCATATAAAGGATGAACTAGCTATAGGTCAAGTATATCTAGGGCATAACCATTGTCCCTGAGGAACCATCATGAGAGGAGGAGTCAAACATTCCATATGCCATCCTCTCAAACAACTATCACACACTAACATAGTAACAACTCCACTAGAGAAGCCGCATAACATCCACCACAAGTCTACACGGACAAGTGCCAAGCTTAGGTCCATAGTATTATCAATTTTTGGAAGGTGGCATGGCACACAATTTTGCACATGATCCTACCAAACAACACCATCATGGCCTTCCAACACAAGGACTCAAGATGGCAAAACCTCATGCATTCTCAAGATAGTGCGGCCAATAGAAACATCAAGTGTCATTGGGGCCATTTGTTGTAGATATACAATCACTTGGATGAAATCAATGGATCAAGGGTCTATAACCTCCTCCTCAAAAGGTAGCATAACATAAGGTATCCCTATGTTGAACAATCACCAAGTTCTCAAAGGCCATTGGCATCACTCTCCAAAAGATCCTTGCCCATTGAGAACATGCGCTCATCCATGCATTTGGATCATCCAAGTCCAACACTAAGTAGCATCCTGATGAATAGTTGTAGGTAAATTGGATCTTGTCCATAGAGTAGAAAGTAAGGAGAGAAGGATGCTAAGGAGGCTTGATGGCTGAATCGATAGCCCATGGCCAACCAAGGTAATTGGAGATCCCAATCTCCCAAGTGGCCTATATGCAAACCATGCTTTTGCAATCCTCTGTTCATTGTTTGAACCACTCTCTTTGTTAAGTTAGCTGCCTCAAGGTGATCTTGAGAGGTGATATGATGATCAATCAAAGCCTTGTCACACAAGACCTGAAACTCCCCCAAGAACTCTGTACCCTTATCAATCAAAACCTCAATTGGTACACTAGAATGACTAGGAACAAGTAAGCCGCCCTTAACTGGACTTGTTAGGGAGTGCCACCAACTCAATCCACTTGGAGAAGGGCTCCACCATCACCAAAATATACCAATGATGTCTCATAGTCAATGGTAAAGGTCTATCAAAGTCCAAACTCTAGTGGTAATCCCAACCCCATGATAGCTAATGGGTTTAACTATGGCATAAGAGCATTAAATGATGCTCTAACTTGGTCACAAAACCACACATTTAGCCACAAACTGATGTACATTGGTCTGCATACCACCCCACCAATAATGACTTTGGAGTAAGCTATATGTACACTTTTCTCCAAAATATCCTATCTCCTCATGAGCATGATAGACCAACTATGGTCTCTGAGATGGAAGTTGTACTACTCTCACTCTACCATCCTCCCATACACTCAAAAGGTGTCCCTCCAATTTGAACCGCCTGGCTTGCTAAAGAATAAGTCTCTTTCTTTAGCCCCAACTGTGCCACCCACAACACAAGTGTGAAGATAGTCCACCACTAAGACATTATCATGAATGTCTTGCTGAATTGTACCACTATCTCCACTCTTTGGATTTGTGACCTCAATAACTCCTCTTGTATGCGCTAAGAGAGATACCACCAAAGCCTCAAAAAATATACAAAGAAAGGCAAATGCATACCAACTTGGCACCATCTCCTCATTTATCTTCCCATGCCAATGTGTTCTGGTCTAATCTTGCTGGCTCGGACATGGGTTTCTACTCAACCCATTTGCATCATGGTTCACCACTCTAGGTCTATGAATAACCGTGAAATCATACTTCTATAAAATCAAAGCCCATCGTGCAAGCTTCCTTGAAAGCTTGTTAGACTCCATCAACCACTTTAGTGGCTGATGATCAATGATGAGAGTAAAGGGGTTACCAAATAGGTAACATAAAAAATGTGCTATTGCCCATATTGTTGCAAAGCACTCTCCTTCATATGAACTATACTCACTTCCACTCAATTGTTAGAGCAACTAGCATAGGCCGCCACAAACTCTTTCCACTCATCATCATGTAGGGTGAGCACTACTCCAAGCCCCAACATACTCCAATCAGTGTGAACCTGAAATGGTCATCCTTTGATTGGTCTCCTCAAAATAGGAGTAGATGCCAACCTCTCCTTGAGCTCTACAAAATCTCTCTCTTGCTCATCTCTTCAACACCACTCATGTGTAAGCTTGGTCAGCTTTTTCAAGGCCCTGTCAATGACACTAAATCCTCTAACATAGCGGTGATAGAAGTTGGCCAACCCAAGGAATGCTCACACTTTGCTCATATCCGTAGGCCAAGGGATACGCGTAATAGACTCCACCTTGGTCTATTGAACACCAATTCCTTTGGGGTAGATAGTGTGACCTAAATACTCAACTTGCTCATGGAAGAACCTACACTTCCAAGGATGTAATTTGAGTCCATAAGATCTCAACCTCTCAAACACTTCCAACAAATGTCTCTCATGCTCCTTCACCATAGTGCTATAGACCAAAATATCATCAATATAGCATTGAGCAAAATACAATCCAATTAGGATCCTATCTATGATCCTCTAGAACTTAGCAAGAGCATTCTTTAACCCAAATGGTAAGAACCTCCATTGATATAACACATCTTGATCATGAGGATCAATAGCCCAAAATGCTATCTTGGACTTATCCTCCTCCTTGATCAGCAATTGATGATATCTTGCTCAAAGATCCAAAGTACTAAAGACCTTTGCATGCCCAATAGTATCAAAGATCTCCTCTTATAAAGGCATGGCATATCAATGAGCCCTAGTCTGTAGGTTGATAATATAGTAATCTCCACACATCTATCTATCTGTGTAGTTTCCATGCATATCCTCCTTGGCTAGCATCACTATAGCTGATGCATACTCTCCATGTGCAATCTCCACCAAACCAACCTTAAAAAGGTCACTACTCCAACTCTGAATCAATGCTCACTCCATGTCATAGTATCTATAGGGATGTCAAAAAATTGGTGTATTGTTAGTAAGCTCAATCTGAATATAGAACCCTTAAGAGCACTCAAATCCTTCAAATTAAAGGCAAAAAACTTATGTAACACCCCAAGAACCTCTTGACTCTCCGTCTTTCCTCCCTTGTAAGCTTGGGTCCAAGGTTTGGCTCCCAAGTATCCTCTATAATGGACATAGGAGTGGAAGACATGTTAACTGACTGCTACACTAGGCCCTTGGGAGCAATAATGTCATGCTTCCAAGCACTAGAGATCCCAACCTCAATATGAAAAACTCCCTCTACTCTGGCTGCAAGCTCCATATGTCCTCTAGCTACATCCTAAGTAGACCAAGGGTGTAATCCAAGTAGACCACACTCACCTAGATGGACTCCAAGTAGACCACTCTCCCTAGTAGCCATAGGTTGTGTCCCAAGAATACCTTGTCCACTCATTCCATCACCCCCAACATGTGCTTGAATCATCTAAATAGGCACATGGCTCACAAGTGTCTGAGTGGTGATGCCTATCAAGTGCATCCTACGTTACTTTGCCAAGCCAAGGCTCATAATCTAGGTCAAACAGTTCAGGTCCATAGCCTAACCTAACACTTGACGCTTGGATGCGTTTGACACTACTAGAACAATGGTAATACTGGAGCAAAAACCCATTGTCCACTCTCTCTCATCGATGTTGGGCTCCATCAACTACTATAATTATGAGTCCCAAACCAGTCCAAGACCTCCCTCTCAAAAAGCATGAGAGATTGGGAAACTCACAAGTGTGGGAAAAGCGGCTCTAGGCTCTAACTAGGTTCACCAATACCATAAATGACCTATTAGCCACTACCACCGTCTAAGATTGACACCCAACATCCAAGATGTCATCAACAATGATGCTTAGTCATTGAATCCCATCATAAGCATGTTATCTTTAGGTAAGAGGTTCATCTACCAAAGACAAAGATAATGAGCTCGTAATCCCACTCTTGCTGCATCTAACAAAACAACAGGTCCCATCTAAGAATGGACCTGATGTGTACTTGCCACCACTTGGGTGTAAGAGTCACCCATCAAAGGGATGTTCTCCAAAATGTAAGTTGGAGAAATGGACTAATGAACCTGGAGATGTTGTAGTATCCATAACATCTCCCAAAACACACCAGAATGGGAATCTTGAAGACCCAAACCTAGGCTAGTACTTGTATGTCCCTTACATGGCCATCCAAAAATCACCAAATAAATAGACCCATGTCTTTGTAGATCATGTGCTCCTAACAAAGAAATGTCTATTCGTAAGGCCTTTTGGTAATCCCGAGCTACTAACATTAGTAATAACTTAGGATACCAATAAGCCAAGTATGCCACATGATGGAGAGAGACTCATCTACCAATCTCATCTCTCTCCACATACAAGTACCTTTGTACTTGTATACTTGCTTACAGTACCGCTGCTAGTCTAGTGTTGATCCTACTGAACAACTCCAATGGACATACTCCCTCTACTCGATACTGCCAAGCAATGAGAGTGGTATCTAGAGGTGTTAAGGTAATTGATTCTAGAGGCTCATCCTCACACTGGTCTCCTAATGGCACAAAGGCTCTACTCCAAGCATGTTGCACTAATTGATCTGCATGCTATTGCAATGCCTCCTCAAAACTCCACAATGGAACATCCAAGGTGGATGGAACAATCCTACTTGTACTCCAAATCCAAATGATCTTCTCTAGTACTAGATTATCCTTTGCATGTGCGTTCCACTCCAATAAATCACCAAGCCAAGTAACATAACCATTGAAAGCTGAAACTAAAGCCACCATGGTCCCAAACTGTAGTGAGCTAAGATTACCACTATTAAAGCATATTGGTAGGCAACATACTTGTTACTCACCAAACTGCCAACCTGGTCTATAGGAGGTTGTCTTCTCCCAATAGTCAATATTGAAACCCATGGGGTATAACACTGCTCCTACAACATACATATCATATAACTCAGCTATGTTTGCAATGGCTTGAGCTCTCACCATAGAGCTATCAATCAGATGACTGGGCTGAATCTGAACAATCAAATCTCCACATGTGATCTACTATGTAGAACCACCACCTAGAGATATTTGGATCCGAAATAGACACCTCTCACATCATAGACTCTATGTTGCAACTCCTTGTCCAATATCCCATACCAAAATTGGACTACTTGAGCCTCAGTAACTCCTTGAGTAAAACTGATTAGCTACCTCATGCAAGTGTATGCCTCATGTAGGCTCTCTCTAGCCTTTTGCTAGAAATCCTACAAGCTCCTCAGCTTGTCAGTCCGCACTCCTCGGTAGTTCTGTCTCAAAAATTAGAATAAGTCCACCATGGGATTAAACCCTGGTATTACACCACCTCCTGTAGTAGTACCTCCACTTGTAGTAGCACCATCTCCAAGAGATCCATCAATGCTACTAGAACATGAACTCATGGGTATAGCCGATCTACCCTTAGAAACTTAGATTGAAGTAATAGAGACATAGTTTGGAGATCAATACTATCTCCATAGCTCAATATCCTCCAAGTGAGCTCTCCTAAACTCATGGTAGTCATCTATTGGTGGACCTTCCAAATGCTGACACAACCCCTTCTATGCCATGAAGGGTGTAAACAAAGTCTAGTTATGCATCTGCTACAGATCACACCAACTATCAAACTCCTAGATGAAGTCATCCAAATCAATGGTACTCACTATACCAAAGTAATGCTTGGTACCTTTTGGAGACCCCATAAATCTCATCCATATCACACAACAACAGTGTGGACACAACAAGTGCATTCTCAACTAGGTCAACTCTTGTGTCAAACTCCAACTTAGAGTCAATCTCCTTGCTCATTGAGACTTGAGATACAGACTGATATTGAGCACCACTCTGAGTAAACCCACTTCATACGGCAATGTTATCTCTTCCAGAATCCCCAAAGATCTCTGTCATGATAAAGTAACCAAGGATTGCAACCCGCAACTTTAACCTCCGCAAGTACCCCACCAAGTGCCAACACCTCCAAGTGCAAACACCACCAACTAATGTAACTCTAACTATGACAACTACACTAGGGGAAAGGGCAACCTGTAACCTGCCATCACAACACACACTCTCACGGTCTGCAAGTCATCACTTCATGCCTCACCAACAAGAAACATAGGTAGTTATCATGTGTTCTTATAGCAGAATTTTCCCTTTGTAACTTTAAGAAGAAATTTTAACCACATGCAAATACATGGAAATTTGGAAGAAAAAGAGAAAGTGAACAAATGACTCAAACAATTTAATATTATGATTCATACAAAAATACACCAAGGCCACAGTTGAATGAAAGATAAATTTTAAAAATGGATGCCCTAGTTTCCTCTCTATATTGGTTATCATTCCTACCAATAGCTTCCATAAACTCATATATCAAATCTGCCTAATCCTCTCTAAAGTTCTTTTTGTACTCTATCCACATATCACATATATTAATCAATAAGTTGTGCAAGATAATATATGTCTTGATACATTGCAAGTGATAAAGAGTTATTATTTCTATTATTTACATACAATATCAACTCATGCAAATAATGTTATTACATACTTGTACTAGTATAATGTTCATGAAACACATGGGGCTGAGCTACACAAAGGTTGAAATCTTTTTTATCTTGGATGTGTGCTTATTTTAAAGAAGAAATGAGATGGATCACAAGCACATATCTAGAATTCCTTATGGAATGTGCAATCAAATGACACCTAAATGTACCACTACCTATGAGCTAAAGAAAAATATCCTTGATTTCAAACTAAATAATGTAGTGAAATAGATTCCAAATTCAAAATGTAACACCGCCACAAGTAAAATGTAACACCATGAGTGGATGCAAATGTTTTAAATTTACTTGCATAATTGATTTTTATAAAAGCCTAATAACTTGTAGAAACCTATGGATCACCATTTTCATACCTTGTAAAAGTTCTATGGTTGTGGACCACTTCTATAAAGATTTTGTTGAGTACTCTTCACCTACACTCATAAGGTTTTACAGACCTCCCATACAAAAATTTTATGGGATCTTATGGACCCCAAAACCCCTTTTTAACCCTTATTTCATTCCAGCAATAGGCAATACTAGTATGCACTGGTCACACTTACATATTAAGTATCCAATAATTCTAACTCTTCTTGATTAAGGGTTCAAGTTCAAGCAACAACAATTCCAAATTTAAAAGTTTTTTTTATTTTGATGGCTTGCGAGCTTGCACTTAACACAAGCAAATTAATCATGACTTGAAGAAAAAACTCCAATATACTATCGAGATGAACCTACAACCTAGTACCTAACTATTGATAAAGATTATCTAGGTTGGACAAACTTTCTCCATGTGGTATTCTCCATTACCACTACAAAATTGCATAATATTAGGTTGATATCAAGATGTATGGCTAAAATTAGAGCTTAAAGTAGATCTTAAGTTACAACCTTATACTCTATCTACTCGATACTCTTACATAGACTCAAGTATTAATAAAGTTTGAGTTTTATTTTAAGCTACCTAATGTACACTCAACTATCTTGGCCTTTTTGAATTACACTCTTTTGGTCCTCTTAAGTATATCCCAACTTAACCTAATTCAAAATGTCTTTTTCAAAATTCATAGACTAAAATTCTACTTAGGAAGCACTTAGAGAAATAATTTTTTTTAATAAAGGATTAGATCTCAAGTTATAGTACAATCTTACTTGTTTTGTTCTTTTCTCCTATGTATGATCCTTGTCTCCTCTACATTTGGTATATATTTTTCCTTTCAAAAATGCTTCTTAATCACATTATATTATCTTAACTCACTTGCATAGTTCTTTCATTTAGGCAATGTTTCTCAATAATACAATATTGGTATATGTTATGGGTAGATTTTATATTTAGTGTCTCTTATCTTTGGACCAATCAAACAGATTGTACCTACTCTTGTTCTATCACCACCTTCCACACAAAATGTAATGTCTTGTTTTAGTACCCTTACTTTTTTGCATTGAGACTTACAAGATTAACAAAGGATCTTCTTAGATTAAAAAATGTAAGGTTTTTATTTGATCCTTGTTAATACAAGTAAAATAAAAAGATCACAAAAATATTCTTGGTATCCATACTTTATTTTTTGCCACTTTTGCTATGACAATATCATAGTTTTTATGGTGACTCACTATTGGTAAGAACAGACCATTCACTCCAGGATATAGGTTGGAAATGGCAAAAAGGAGGAAGATATGATCATAATGAAGAAAATATATTATTTTTTGTTTAGCATCTTGGGCAGCATCATTCCCAAAATAAGGCAATGACATCCAAACAAGTGACATTATGAAATGTTATGCAATCTATTCTCCTATGCTAAAGAGTTGAATCTAAAGATTCTTGAGGAGTGGTGGGCTCACTCAAAATAAAGGTTAGTTTGTTGTGGAGCCTCTTTGTTCACTGATAATCTGTCCAACACCATGTTCATTATTCCTAGAAGGCATAACGTCATGGGAGTCAACCATGATTTTGCTACTCAATCCTATCTTGAAGTGTTATCGGACAAGATGCCAAGGTTATGCAAGCTTGTTCCCATATCATTCTTGACTCTGGCCAAACTCCTAGAAAGCCACTCTTTGTCCTACACAAATGCATCATTGCACTCTAGTGCCTAGGTTCATCCTTCATGATTTGTCATTCCTAAACAAGTTAATCATATTATCATTCATTTGGAGGGCAAACTAATATGCATACACCAACCTATGAGGCTTGATGGTTTAGAATTTATAGCTTACTTGCAAAAAGAAGAATGATTCAAATGGACCCAATGGCAATCAAGCCTAAGACTTTTATACATGTATTACTTGGCCATAGAAAGATCCAATGACTATAATGGATGGAAATCTAAACTAATGTCCATCTTAGTACATCTAAACTACTCAATCTTGATCATATCTTATCCTAACCCTAAACTTAATGGTAGGTAGCCATGAGTGTTATTACCCAATCAATGGTTGTCTATTGCATAACAACCTATTAGTGCATATTAATCTAGCCTAGATACTTATGTGCAACTTATATACATTTATGATTTCTTAAGGCTACAATAACAAAGGTGATGTTGGCATGTATTAAATGAAGTCCTTTTGTTAGGCAACAAAAATGACCATGACCTTCTTTGTAAGAAGAAGCTCTTGTTGTTATTATTTGACAAGAGGGGTAGGTAGGACTTGGATCAAACTCTCAACTCCTTGGAAAATGTGAACAAGGTCCATGAGCTCTCCATGATTTTTTTTGAATCTGAATGGGATCTCCTTGAACCTAACATTAGTGTGACTTTGGAGCTTTATAGACAAAAATTTGATTTGGCTTTTTGAGTATGACTTCCTCTCCAATGCATCAATTTGAGTATGAAAGTCCTTTGCCTTCATTCAATGGGAGGTTTCACTGGCCATGCATTCCAATTGACTAAGTAGCTAAGTGGTCATATGACAAATAGTGATGAGCAGTCAAGATTTTTTGTTTTCAAGTTGGTTTGTTTGGCACTCAACTCTTTGATCATCTCTTGAAGAATCCACTTGTCTTGCTCCAACACCATTTCCTATTATTGCTTCAGGTTGGTAGATAGGTTGAAGATGTGGAGGTCAATCAATTACTTTAGATTGTCATATCAAGTCTCCACTACCTTTGCGTCTACCTAGGCCACTTCTAACTTGCTTCATAGTGCTACAAGTTTGTCTTTCTGATTTCATATTTCCTCTTCATGTTCAGTTCTTTGGTGGAAGACTTTTAGGCTATAGTTTTCAACTTCCTTCTTTAGGCCATGGATTAGTTTTTCATACTCCTCTACTGTTTTAGTTCCTCCCTTTGGAACTCTTCCAAGCACCTCTCACTTACCTTGTCCTTTTCTTTTGTTTGGGTTTGGACTAGATGATGCAAGTGGCAAACAAAGGCCATTGGTTCCTTTCTGTTCTAGTCCAACTTCTAGTATATTGGCATAAGCTCTTCCATCGTTGGTGTCATGTATGAATGATGTTGGATGCCATAAGCAAAGGTAGAGAATCACTATCCTTGCCCAATTGTCCTTGTAGGGCCTTGTTTGTTTTAGGTTCAAGATTCTCATCATGGCCTAAGATAGTTGCCTCCCTTGCTTTGCAAGTCGGGGCTGCTTCCTCATTCTTGCTTGTCTTGTTATTGTTGGTTGGAGGTATGGTCTTGGCAATGATATCACTCTTGCTCACTTTTCCTTCATGTATTAGGCTTAATGGGATTTGTCCCTTGCGTTTTGTTGAGCTTAAGCAAGATCTCCCACCTTGTTATTGTTTGGTGCCTTTGATGACATCTTCCATGAGATGGGTTTGTTTTTTTCTTTGTTCTATCTCATAGCATGAAGCTTCTCCCAAAGTGCAGCATAGAGCCATGGTTGTAGGGACATATTTTGTATCTTTCTTCTCCTTGCCTATTGTATGCATTTTGTTTTTTTAGGCGGGGGTGACAATTGTACCTTTTCATTCAATCCTACTTCATTCTTGTCCAATACAAGAGACAAATTTGTGTAAAGGACTCCTTGCTCCATTATATGAACCCCTATCCCAATAAAATTAATGATGAAACCTACTCCATTGACAATAGGTGGTGCTAGAACTTCATTAATACACATGTCTTTGTACTATTGGAACCTCCTTTACTTCATCTTCTAAATACATTCAATCTTCTTCTCCTTCCTTATCTTTGGTATTTAGCTCTGCTTGGGCTAATCTTAAGTGTTCTTTAGATCAACAATCTTCTTTGTCATTGGCTATGGTTTCTTCTTCTGAAACCTGTTCTTCACTATGCAATTTTAACTTTATATTTATGTACTTACCACCTTCCCTCAAATCCGTTGAAGATTCCTGCATCCATTGGTGTTTGTCTTGATGAAGGCCATTTCTTTGGGGTGCCAACCACCACTAATTTGACTTCTATAAATATACCATATTGGTAAATTTGGCATCCACATCCTTCCCCTCTTGTTATTGTTGGTTGGAGGTATGGTCTTGGTAATAACATCATCCTTGCTCACTCATCATTCACATATTCCCTTGATTTTTATTGAGGTTTAGCAAGATGTCCCCGCCTTATTATTGTTGGTACCTTTGATGACATCTTTGATGAGATAAGTTTGTTTTGTTCTCCATTTTTGTCTCATAGTACAAAGCTTCTCCTAGAGTGAAGTGTAAAGCCATGGTTGGAAGGATGGATTTTGTATTGACTTCTTACAAATGACACTTCAAAATGGCTAGTTTGACCTATTTACATGAAGAAAAACAACAAAAAACCCGAGGCTCATAATGAAGTGGGTTGTGACAATTTCTTATTCCAAATCTTCCTTTCATATGGCTTTAGTTTCTTTCCATTTCACAAATAAGCTAAAATAATAGCCTAGCTTCTTCATATTCCATATTGAGTCATGGATGATGCCTATATTGTATGTAATTTTTAAGAAGTAATGGACAATCCCTTGTTTATTAGTTATCAAGAGCTAAAAAACTACTCATAATTAAAATAAAAGTACCCATAACAAGACAAGCTCAAGTTGAAAGTAGGTTCAAGAAATTTAATTGAAGCGAGATTACATTTCCCAGGGTTAGCTAAAGCTAAGTTTTCATTACCTTATTTCCATTTAAATGGTAATAAGTGAATATATTATTTTCATCCATTTGTATTAATCCATTATATAAACATTCAAAGGGCCTAATTATATAATGTGCTTGAATAGTTTTAAATATGGTATATTATCTTTAGGTTATTCATCCAATACTTGGGTCAAGAATGATGTCGATAAACATTCAATAACCTTCTTATATATAATTAAGTTAACATTCACTTTGTAATTATCTTATTGTAGATTATTTGTTGCAATAAATAAACTCCCCGTGTTTTTTCAAGTGAGAACAATAGAAACATAGCTTTAAACTAAATATACACTCTTTTAGAAAATTATTTTGTGATATGTTTTCTTCATCTTAGTGGTACATGTTAGAATATGTATGTTCCATTTTTGAGAAAAAGAGAACAAATTTAAGTTATGAGCTCATATTAGTTTTAAAATATTCAAATTTGTTCTTGAGCTTTGGATATTTGGAATTTTGAACACGCATTTGGAATTTAAAAATCACATCTACAAACATTAGTCTAACTCATGTGATACATTCATTTCAATATGTTTTGTTAATTCTTTGTCTTCCTTTCTAAAACAATATGGAGTTAACATAGGAGTTAGTAAAGACTAATGAGGTTGTAAAGAGGCCAAATTAGCCAATAATTCTATGAATATTCTAGAAGCATTTAAGAAGCTTCTTGGTACCTTCCAAGTATCGAGTATCATGTATTCCAAGTAGCAAACTTATAGGAGGAAGCTTATTGGAAAGTTCCACTCTAGTTTAGCTTGCATGCAAAGTAGGTGGTATCTAAAAGGAAATTTCTCGGAAAACTTCCACACTAGCTTAGTTTGCACACCAAGTAGGTGGCTTCTAATAAAAAGCTTCTTGAGAAGCTTTCCAACTAATTTAGCTTGGATTTTAAGAAGGCACCTTCTATGAAGCTTCATTATAAATTCCATAAGAGCTTTGTATGTTCTTTTACAAATACCAAAGCCCAAGCTCATGTTAGGCATTCAAAGTTTCATTGATTCAAGACTTCCAATATGAGCTTCCATCCATTCTCCTATTTCCCTCCTTGAATTTTTGCACTCTCCATCCATTTTTGCACTTTGCACTTCTTTCGTGCGCAAGTGCAAAATGGGTAAAAGTAGATAGCATTAAGTTTTAATTTTACTTTTAAATTATGATTGGAGTAGATTAGAAAGCAAAAAAAGTTATCTTTTTATAAAATTTAAGATGATCCAAAATTATGATATGATATAAAATAATTATGTGTTTTGAAACATATATCATATTTAGATTTCTCTAGATTGTTCAATCCTTTTTTAGGCGTAGTGTTTAACATTGATGCGATAATCTCAATTCATGCAGTAAGACTGAACTATAGTTTTGTCGGCCTTGTCATCTTACTTAGAGGTATTGGATTTGTTTACTCTTCTGAAATTACAAAATCAATTTCAATCATTAGATCTCCAAAGTAATCAAGATAAGATTTTTTGGCAAGCTTTCTAACCTTTACATTCAAGACTATAATTTCCATTTAATTTGTATTTAAATTATAAATGATTTCTAAGAAGATAAAAAATGAAAGAAATGTTGGGAAAATTAAAATATTTCATTCATATCTTTATTTTATTTTTGGAAGAATCTGTCCAAAGATAATATTAAGTGATACTTATATAAACAAGTAAGAATTATAGTTGATTATGGATTTAACAAGGTTAATGTCTGAAAATTATATTTATTATGTTTAAATATATAATTATATAATTTACTCATATTAGAGAGAGAGAGAGAGATATATATATATATATATATCCCTTCTCGTTACTAAAAGCGGTGTGCAAAGAAAATGCACTTAATTGCACATACATATGGTAGAAATGAAATATTGGATGCAAAAAGCAGAATGAACCCAAAGTCCAAGGAAACCGAATCAAAAGCAAAAGCTATTTGATGGTCTAGATGGATGTGGATTTCCTGTTTTGCTAATGATTTCTGATATTATTAATAAATATATCTTCCGTGTCTTAGGAAGTTTCTTCCCTAACCAATATTTTGAAACTAAGCTTCCCTATCTTCTTTCAATTTATAGTGAAATTTGAATTTCGTTATATGAACTCATTAAAATTTACGGATTTTCGTTTTATATGTTTTTATATTTTACTCCGGAAAAAAATGTGCTCATCAAGTAGATAGCAGGGATATTTAGTACCTGCACAGCGTGATCCGCAAAATCCTCATTCACGCGATCTTTTTAATAATAGTGACAATTAAAATTACAATTACTCTTCCAATGTTCCAGAGCAGTTTATTCCTGGCATTTATTCCTCCTATGTTCCTTGTCTCACCCCTTGGACTTGTTCGAGTACCTTCACTGTTCATCCACCGAAATATATATTATATTTTAGATACTCGTAGAAGATCTGTTCCTTCTCATTTCGATACCCAATTCTAAGTTTCTAAGATAGAACCAGAAAATGTGCGTCTGCCAGCATGTAACGACCTCTGTTTCCATTTATAATTTCTCCTTATATTCTAGCATAGATGTGTACACTATTGTACAAAATTTGGATCTCAATGATTTACTTGTAATGATAGTTTCACACATTCTAACTGAAATAAGACGGAGATGATTAAAATATCAGTAAAAAATTATGCTTTTTTATGAATAGTAAACCAGCCAAATTAGTTGAGCAGTGTTGCAAAACCATTGAGCAATTCAGTTAAATTGCTAAGCAAGCTAGGGATTTACTGATAATTTCAATTAAGTAAATTCTAATTGAGTTTTCCTTCATTGACTTCATTAATTAGTTTAGATGAGTTCCGGTTAATTTCGTTGGAATAGTTAGATAGCCTCTCGCATACTCAATGCCTTAACTTACATACTATTGATATCAACAAATTTTCACAATATACTAATATATAAATTTACACCCGATTAGAAATCCATTCTGATGTTGAATGACTGAATTGCTATGAGATGCAAAGTAATCTTCTGTTTATACTGTCATCTTGAATAGTACCGCCGATGAAATGAATCAGACAACATGCAGGCAGAAAGTCATAAAAAATTTATTCGCTTCCACATCTCTCTTGGACAAGATCAATGAGTGCTGGATGCTTTTCTTATAATAAATTGGTGTGTTTCACATGTCTAGCTGAGTCCAATTCCACCTACCAACCTAAATAACTGAGAACCTCGAAGGCAAGAAAAGTATGACTTTGGAGACGGCATCTCTTCAGGTTTGATGGAATTCATCTCCATGGCTGGACGGAACCATGATGGAACAAAATCCACGAGACATCCGGTTCAAAGTCCGTATCGTTAAAATTATGAAAATACTGCATTTGACAAGTTCCGGGGCCTACCCATGAACAACTCATCTACATTAGGCTGGGGTTCTCTGCAGTTGTCGATGTCTAGTGTGTTCGACTCAAACATGGCGACTTTTATTTACTTATTTATCATATAAAAGCTCATGTCACCCAATATCAGTCTTATCTTATGGTTCACAAATATATGTTATCAAGTCCCAGCTGATATATTTTAATGTATGTAGATATGCCGCTCCGCGATCAAACAAGAGAAAGTCAGATATGAGGAAAGCTAAGAATCCGAGAACCAGCGAGATACACATCCACATAACCTCAGGAATAATTCCAAAAAATCAACCTGTACGCTTTGTCGAGTAAATGAAACTATGCTTTGCTCCAAACCGAGTTAGGAAGCGCAAAATAAACAAATACATGCGACCTCTGCGCGACTGATTAACCGATCGCGAATGTAAACGGCAGTTTAGGAGCAAAGAAACTCATTCCTTCAATGGGAAACGCAAAGCTTGACCAAACTGATACTGAATGGGTTTACTCCGAACCAAGCGATAGAAAGAAATGGTGCACAGAAAAAGATCCAACAATATTCCATGCTGGACTTGAACTAAAGTGTACCGCACCAGGTAGGCCAAAAGACTCCACGTTGTCTTTAGTACCACGTGGATCCATCTGACACGCTCTTGTCATAGTTGGCAGATAGGCGACGTTGATAGAGCACGTCAATGTGAAAGTAATCCTACGTTTACGATTGATGCAACACGTCAAGGCAACGGAGGTCAACGGAGAATGGTACTGGAAAATGTGGAGTACCGTTATATCTATCTCTGAGGTGGCGTACCCACTTACCCAAAGTTAGAAGATGGGCGATGTTATACCCGAGAATATTCTTCTTTTGAATTAGGCCATAATAATCGTCCTAAGTTGTTTTGAAATCAAATAAATCCGAGGTTCGAAGTTTTCATCTCAGATTCCATCTAATCTCAGGTGTCTTAATTGGCGTACGTGAAACCAAATCGAGACATAGTGCTAGCTATAAATTTGAAGATATGCTCTTGTAATTGGGACCAAAGATCCGAACGTCCTTAGTAGTTAGTTCGTAGCACAAGAGAAATGGGGAGGTGTAGATTGAATTTTCATTTCTGGCAAATCGGTACATTTGGGGATAGGAAAGGGAAGGGAGTAAATGAATCAGTCCGGCAGTCGTGGTGATTATAATGAGGAAGAGGATTCGTATTGTAATATGGATCTGGTCCAGGTTAGCACGGCTTTGTAAACTTGGACCGCAGTCAGGTATATTTTGGTCTCGTGTTTCTTTCTGAAATAAACTAAGGACCATCAGATCAGATTTTCGTTATCGGTCCTACTATTTCCTTACGTGGAGTCGACTTTAGGTTTCCAGGGTTTTTTTCCCAAAACTGTGGGGAGAACGTCACCATCACAACGAGTGTTTTTTACAATATCAAAACATTAAGAATAGAGTTTGAAACGCTCACGAAAGCTTTTTAAGGATCTCCTTCCACCTCATGGTCCTTGGTTTTGTACCATTTTTTAGTCCAAAAATTACTGGAAAGCGAAATTCTCGTGAACATATGGATTGTTCTCCTGGAGATCAAGATCATTTCCACCCATTTCCACCTATGGGTGGAGATGGGCTCTAATGACCGGGGTTAACGGATATCGAGATACCCCGGGAGAGACAAAATTAACAACAGAGTGAAAGCGACAAAGAGCCATGAGCTGGACTTAGATGGTTTTGCCCAAGTCCACGAAGGAGAGCAGAGGGTTTCTAAGTTCTAAGGTTGGTCTTCGCGGGTTGGGGTATTCAGGTGGCGTGGGGCGGGAGAAGAAGTTCCTAGTCCGTGGTGGGGAGAATCTAGAGCGCCTGACTTGCTGCACCCTCACTGATCACGACAAGGATGGTGGGCGACCCCTGGTCAAGACAGGGGGTACTGTAACCAAGCGAAATGTATGAAGCAAGTGTTGACCGGACGGGGATTAGGAGAGTGATTAAGGATCATAATACGCCCGGACGTGGGAAGAATTTAGGGAATTACTGCTGCAAAGCTCTTACACAACAAAACACCTGGAAAGCGGTAAATAACGACTGCCCAGGATGTTCGTTTGAAAGGGGGAGCCCGGCGCGCTGATGATGATTCTCAGGCGGGAGTTGCGTAATGTCTTTTACGCTCGGAGTGCATGTCGTCGGAGGCTGCGGTGATGAAGACCGTCCGTTTCTGCATCGAGCGATCGCCCGGGCTTGAGACAGTTGTTCCCTCCGGTCCATCGTGAAGTGTTGACCGTCTTTCCAGCACCGAGGTCACGCTGGCCGGCTTTCGCTGCCGGAGGAGAGCTTCGGATGGATGCGGGACTGGCGTTCGGACTGACTTGCGTTTTGCATCAGTGTCCATCCTTTTGATTTCGGTCGCTTTCTTGTCCTCGAGGAAGGCAATCAGCTGCTCATCTGGTGCTGCAGAGCAGCAGGAGGGGGAGGAGGAGGAGAAGTCCCTAAAGCAAGTGCTCTACTGCCAGAGGGACGAGTGGAAGTCGAGACAGACAGATCTAGTGAGCAAGAGAGACAGGGAGATAGGAAGGAAGAGAAGAAGATGAATACAGTAATAGATGTGTTGTTACAAACAGATGTTGGGTGCTAGGAGGAAACCTTTTCAGCGCCTGTGTCTGTCTGTGTGTTAAGGAAGAAGAGGAGGAAGACTATGACTACCAGTAGTAGCTAGTAGCCTATGAGACCTGCAGGAGTGCGAGCGAATCCCTTACCTTCTGGTTTCCTGCTTGGTAGTGTTCTACAACAAAGAGACGCCGTGTACGGAGAGAGAGAGAGAGAGAGAGAGAGAGAGAGAGAGAGAGAGAGAGAGAGAGATTCACTGACTGATCGATTCTTTGGAGAAAGAAGAGGAGGAGGATGCACTTGTAAGGAGCTTGAAAAGCAGCTAAAGAAATAGAATTGCGTGTCAAGAAGGTTTGGTTATGATTGTAGAGCTTACATGTGCATGGCTACAGATCGAGATGAAGGAGTCCGGGGAATCCGAGAGGGAGAACCGGATGGGCTGAAAGAAACACAGTTCGGTCGGTCAGCTAGCTTAGTTGGATAAGCGGAGAAGGAAACAAGTGCATGGATGCTGGCCGGGGACTTGAAGATCTAGGGGTGTGAATGTGGTTGAGTTGTTGTCCTCGTTTTTCTTTCCAGGTTTAGGTCGCTACTTGATGACGAAGCGGATGACAGTCGGAGTGAGCAGCCTAGAATGGGCTTCGATTCCAGGGGGCAAGAAGGCAGGCAGGTTTGCAGGATTTGTTTCCGCAAGCAGAAAAATGATGGAGGGAGGTGTAGTAGTGAGGACATAGTTTGTGCGGGAGTTAGAATGGTTAGACAGTAGTAAGTCACATATGTGCCGTCTCGTTATCAGGGGACGTCTTCTACTACCAGCGACCTTCATTACAATCCAGGCCAGTACGTAGGCTTTCAAGATGAGAAGCTTGCGGATGGCTGAGGGATTCAAGAACAGTCACGTGCACGCAGTGCGTCCTATTGAGACCGGCATATCTGTTGGAGCTGTAAATGGGAAGCATTGTCGTACAAGTTACACTGAAGCAGCTCCTTCTACAAGGTGAGTTCCATCTATTGCTGTCTTTCACCGAAGAGATTGAAGATTTGACTTTTTAAGAAGAAGAAATAAGTAGACCTTAGGCATTTCGGCAGTCATCCGTTGTTCTGAGCAAAGCCTGTTGGCCCGTGTAGTTGCACCGTATCGCAACTTGCAGATCCGTGTCTACAGCCTTTCTTCAGGCCTGTGGACTATGTTGATTCCCTGGCGGAGATTCACGAGGAGCTGGAGCTGGCAAAGGATGAAGACAAGGCTCGCTTGTATATGGAGCAGTCATTTGTGTTTCGGGGTCTTGGGGAGAGCAAAATGCTGCGTCGTAGTTTGCGCTCCGCACGGCAGCACGCAGTGACTGTCCATGATAAGATTGTCTTTGCGGCTTGGCTCAAATATGAGAAACGCTTTGAGGAGCTATATGAAGGATCTCCCACTATGTGCACAGGACGCGGGTTGGAGTGTCCACGATCGGCCATGGTTCCTGGCTTCGAGCCCAAGCTTGTTTTGGAGCCTTGTGCATGTGAGAGTCCAGATTCAGATGGTGCTCTGCTGGTGGATGAGTGCTCAACTTCTGGCGTCTCAGATAGCCTCAGAAGTGATGTAGTTTTCCTTATTGACAACGATAGAGTATTTTGTAATAGACAGAGAATTTCTTCTCTATCTGGTCCTTTCCATACGATGCTGAACGGTTGTTTTGCAGAATCTCGTGCTACTGAGATTCGGTTCTCTGATAATGGGATCTCTCCCGTAGGTATGAAGGCTGTGGATGAGTTCAGTAAACTGGGTAGACTGGGCTTCTTGGCTCCTGACCTGATACTTGAATTGTTGGCATTCGCTAATAGATTCTGTTGTGAACATTTAAAAAAAGCCTGTGATAAAAGGCTTGCTGCATTGGTACACACCACACAAGATGCGGTAACTTTTCTAGAACATGCTTTAGAAGAAAGTGCACAAGTTCTTGTAGCCTCTTGCCTACAGGTTTTTCTTCGGGAGCTACCGGGCTCTATTCACCATCCACAGATTGGCGGTCTGCTCTTTCGGGCGGAAGGAATGCAGAGATTCCAGATGGTCGGACATACGTCTTTCGCCTTGTATTCCCTCCTCAGCCAAGTGGCAATGGAGGAGGATATGAAGTCAGATCTGTCTGTGATGCTTCTTGAACGTGCTGTGGACTGTGCGAGATCTTCCCGACAAAAGGCGTTGGCTCGTCATCAGCTTGGGTGTGTGACACTCGGTAGAAAGCAGTACAGTGAGGCGCAGGAGTTCTTCACAGGAGCTGCTGCAGAAGGGCATGTTTATTCACGGGCGGGAATTGCCAGGGCCAAATACAAGCGTGGGCTTAGACTTGCGGCCTTTGCAGAGGCTTCATCTATTTTGTCTACTGGTAAACTTGCAGGGTGGATGTTCTTAGAGAGAGCTTTGTATTGCGACGGAAAGGAGAAGCTAGCGGACTTAAATAAGGCAACGGAGTGGGATCCAACTCTTTTGTATCCATATAAGTACAGATCTGCCTTGCTTATGGATGAGCAGAAGGTCATGCCGGCTATTGTAGAAATTAATCGGGTTCTGGGGTTTAAGGTTACTCCGGATTGTCTAGAGTTGCGAGCTTACTTTTGTCTTGCTCTTCAAGACTACCAAGGAGCAACTAGGGATGTGCGAGCTTTGCTGACCCTTGATCCGTCTTTCATGATGTATTCGGGCCGAGTTCCAGCTGTGCAATTACTCAGTCTGCTAAGCCAACACGTGGATCAGTGGACGAAAGCAGATTGCTGGATAAAGCTGTATGATCACTGGTCATCTGTCGATGACATTGGATCACTCGCTGTAGTCCACCAAATGCTAGAGTCGGATCCTGGAAAGGGCTTACTGTTTTTCCGACAATCATTACTTCTTTTAAGGTGCGTTCAGCTACGGGCGAGAAGACTTACCGGTCGACAGTCAAACTGTAGATAGAATTAGAGGACACAATTAAGTATCATTGCCTTTCTTGATGTTTTGGGGACCAGAACCGCAATCCCGACTACCGTCGTTAGCAGACAGGGATCTTTAGAAACTCAGTGTGACGAGAGACAGTGACCCTTATACCGCGATACGTTAGTCATACAGGATTGTTGTTTTCTCTCCTAATATCTTTATCTCGGTGATATTCGGTCTTTATACCGGTAAACTCTGTGACTTATAGTTTCCGCCGTTTTATTTCAGATACGATACGAGTGCAGATATAAATAGATGTTATGTCTCTCCCTCTCCACTTTTCGCTTTATGTTTAGTAACACGAAAGCCTCCATTCAGTGGCCGTCAGAGTAACCAGGGGACGTGTTGATCGGATCAAAGACACGGATCTTATCACACTGCAATAAATGAATCAATCTTCTGCATATTCCTCTCTCCGTCGTGAGCTAAAAGCCGAGCTCCAGTTCCTTGGAGTTAATTGTTTCAGCCCTCTACAGTTGTTTTGATACAGTCATAGCAACTAGTCACCCTCAGTATGCATAAGAGGTTAAATCGAGGCAATTCTCCTGATTTCGATGTCAGAATTGTTTTGTTTAAGAGCTTTTGTTAATAGATTTGCGGAATCTAACTCTCATTTTTGCATGATGTTTCAGATTAAATTGCCCTAAAGCTGCCATGCGCAGTTTGAGGTTGGCGCGGGAACATGCAAGTAGTGAACACGAAAAGTTGGTATATGAAGGATGGATACTCTATGACACGGGTCATAGGGAAGAGGCATTGGAGAAGGCCGAAGAATCTATAGCCATTCAAAGGTCATTCGAGGCCTTTTTCTTGAAAGCCTATGCTTTAGCGGACACGAGCTTGGATCCTGGATCGTCAGCTAAAGTAGTTGATCTTTTAGAAGAAGCACTGAAATGCCCGTCCGATGGACTTCGCAAAGGGCAGGTATGATACCCTGCTCCTCCGATATATGTTCCTCACTAGTGCTGTGCCAGCTATCTATCAGTCATATACTGAGATCATGCGTCCATGGTATAAAAAGGTCCTGGATACCAATAGCACTTGCCGTCAGTACTTTGGATTGCTTAATTATATCCATACTGAAAATGTATTGCTGTTGCTGCAGGCATTAAACAACCTTGGTAGTGTTTATGTAGACTGCCGGGAATTGAAGCTTGCTGCAGACAGATATGTGAGTGCCCTGAAAATCCGCCACACTCGCGCCCATCAAGGTTTGGCGCGAGTGCACCATCTGCAAAATGATCGGAAGTCAGCGCATGAAGAGATGACTAAACTCATAGAAAAGGCCAGGAATAATGCATCTGCATATGAGAAGAGATCAGAGTATGGAGAGAGGGACATGACTATGCAGGATCTTCATAAGGTCACCGAACTGGACCCTCTGCGAACATATCCTTATCGCTACCGAGCTGCAGGCAAGTACTACTGGAAGTTCACTCCTCATTGATGTACAGTCAGGTCGTGTTTTGCAGATAGTTCTGAGATCAGTCGCTGGCTCTTGATAGACATCTTGGAAAGAGGAGATGGCAGAACAGGCTCCTGCTTTAGAGGTAGAGTGTTTGTCCTAAGAAACTGTTAGCTTCATGACAGATGATTACCTTCGGAAGCAACCCAGTCAGTGCCATTTGTAGCTTGTGGAATTTGGAAGTTTGACAAGTTAAAATCTCTCATGAGGTTGTTCTCCAGGACTTAACGGTATGCTGCTTCAAGAAGTAGAGATGGCTAAGATTTGTGATAGAAACACCTCTTGGTCCTTCCGTCGATGTCTCTGGAAGTACTCTTCCTGAACAAATCCGGTGATGCTAACGAACGTTCAATGCTTGTTCTTGGATCCTGCAGTTCTGATGGACAACCACAAGGAGCTAGAGGCCATCGGAGAACTGTCGAAAGCAATCGCTTTCAAAGCAGATCTGCAAGTCTTGCACTTACGTGCAGCCTTCCATGAGTGCATTGGTGACCTTCAAGCAAGCCTTCGGGACTGTCGTGCTGTTTTGTCCATGGACCCAAACCACCAGGATACATTGTTACTTACTTCACGCGTTCATGGCCGAGAGGCCTATTAGTGCTACCAGTTTCTCTTTGAGCAATCAGGCGGACCAAAATTGGTCCTTGAGCAAATCGCCCATTAGAATGGCTTTGCAGAGGACCAACTTTGGTCCTCTCTGAATTTGTTGCCATCTTTTCGTGCGTGGAAATGCTGCTTGCATTTTGTTCCCTGTATCATTCAGAAGTATCTGCAATTTTTTCTCATGTGGGTCAAGCAGTGATTTAAACTCTATGCCTTTATCTGTCCTTGGGCATCCTGTTCCAATGTTCACACACTGCTTGTACAGGACCCTTCTTATCTCCACCAAATGGTGGATTTCCAACTCACGGCAAGACCTTGTAGATTTCCCTACAGACATGCTATCTGTTCTTGTAATTATCCTCACCTCGGGTTTAGAGTGGGTCGCCGCAGAGAATCTACAACTATCTTTGTGTCTTCAAAATTTTTCTTGTCTCTACCTGTTGCGCCATGTTTGCACCTCAGGCCTATTGACAAAATAATCTTTTGAATTCAGCTGAACCTTGACAGGTGTGGATGACACCGGTCTGTTCAAATGGTGGACATCAAATCAAGAATAGACTATATCACCTTTGTGATTCAATCTGTACATGTGTCCATATGGGCTTGACTTATTGCTGACAAGTGACGTTGTAAGGACTCAGAATTAGATGAATATCACCTTTGACAGACGATTACAGATTCCTTCCCCGCCGGCTTACGGTTATTCCTTTCCGATTGAAGCTGGCCCAAGGTCAGTGGGGTCTAATTTGGCTTTTCCGATGCATACCACGAGCACTTAATTAAATATATTAATCATATACTCCAAAGCGCCGGACTCGACCTGGAAACACCTCTAATGACCTCTCCGATTGCCGCCGTTGTTGGTTTTCAAAATAGTTTTAGGCTGAGTAGAAGTCGAGTCTGGTATCCCATACCGTTGTGCATCTTGAACGGGGGCATTTAAAATTCTTTTAACTTCACCCATCACATGGAGTCTGCACACGTTCCTGCATACACGTCTTGGACCCGTCTGAATGTCTTTGTTCCCATTTTGCTTGCTGTGTGTCTTACACCGACCCTGTCCATCCATGAGGACTACTGTTCTGACTGGCAATCTGTAGAATCCCTGGAACGTGGACTTCCTGTCACCGAACGGGTGTGCTGCATCAAGAGCCCACGTACTATTCGACTCCCACCCTGACAAACCATTCACAACTCTTCCCCTTGAACCTGACGCCCGTCATATTACTGTCTGTTGGCAACAATCTAGAAATGGTTATTCGATTTCTCTCTGGAAGAAGTATCCCGAAAATTTAGCGCAGCTTTTGTATGAACGGATCCGCAACAGTCAAAATGTAGTACCGATCGTTGCAGAATTGACAGAACTTTGCCGGCGAGAATTCTTACCAATCGGAAACAACTGTCTGAGGGCGAGTGGAACTGGGAAGATAAGACCCAACCTTTAGACCAATTAGCGGGATTTGACTAAATTTTCCCGCTTCTGTCGCACCAGATGTCAAGATCCTGACACGTTTGAAGGCGTTGCGGTGTTCCTATTCAGCGGGCAGTCTGCCTCACCAAACGGATGACTAGTTCAAATATGAAAGTTCCCTTGCAGAGACACTCTTTCTTCTACTGGTTCTGGCACGAGATGGAAACACGCGCGAGGAACGTTAAGGAATGCGTACAAACTTCAGCCACTTTATACGGCCCACAGCACTGTAGCCGCTGCAGTACACTCTTACCAGGCGATCACACAATCGTCCCTGAGAAATGGCGAGAGATGAAGACTTAAAACAAGGTTTCTCTAGACAAAGTATGACTGTTGTAAACTGAAGTAAAAGGTCGTAAATTAGACAAGTTCTAATCTAATCCGTCGCAATTACCTTAGTAGCGGGATGGATTGTACATACTTGGTGAAGTGGGATGTTTCTGTCACAAATTTAATCTATCATCGACCTCCGAATCGAGCGTAGTTGCCGAATAGAGTAAACATTAGTCTTACAGTCTAGAACCTTTAGGGAGATTTCCACTAGACGTGGAGTTCACCGCGGAATTTTATAAACAACTTTAGGTTCGAACATGTACTAGAAATGAACTTGTTGATATGGAAACCTCCTTCCAGGTTCTTATGGCCATGTCACGACGGCCGTCGGTGACAAATTCGTTCAGTCAATTTACAAAACCGGGATTCTGTTAAGTCATTAACCCGAGAAATGGCCATTCAAACCACGTCTGTTTGGCCGTTACTCCGAACGTGACAAGGATTACTACATTAAATTTGACTCACTTACATCACACGTCCCGGATGATTTTAGTTTCTTGAAATCTGAGTCTAAAACATTCGATCCAAGGGGATACACGTTTATTTCCCACAAGGATATTCAGCTCGAAGAATAGGTCGCTTAGGTAGCCCATTGTCAACCTTCTCGTACTCACAGGAACCTTCTTTAATTAAAGGTGCATGTTTGGAGGGCTTGCTGCAACCTAGATTGTTCTAAAGTAAAAGCAGGAGGAGCCAAGTAGGCCGTGGGAAAAACAGTGCATACAGTTTGCAGTGCCGCAGATGAGCTGGTAGTAAATAGTGACAAAGGTAAGTTCCGACATGCTACAATCTATCCACAGTACCTTTTTGATACAGGGCTCATCTTCTGCGCAGCAGATAGTCAGAAAGAAGCGCCTAGGGTTGCCACATGTACTGCACTGATCACGTGACATCACTAAAAAAACCTCGTGAGTACACAAAGAGAACTGCCACTTTATGTGGCCTGCGAGCATCGCACGTTTTGTCTTAATGGTCCGTAGAGATACTCGTCTTGACTGCTCACAAGGCTTTGCCATTTGTCTCCTTTTACAGCAAATATGATTAATGACTCGAGTCGAGCTACTTTAGCAGTTGACGCCACAGTTCTTAATGGGAGTCCAAGCAAAGCGATTTCTCATCATCCATTCTCACAACTACCAACACCAGCAGAGTTAACTCTATCAAACAATTCACATGCCCTACGCCATAGTACTGTACAGGCTCACTAACTCCTTCGAACAATTCACAAATCCCCTAAGCAGTCGTATGCATACAACGTCAGTTTGTCTGTCATAAGCGCTTGTTGCGTTTGATTTCAGAGGGTTCTCTGAACTTCCCTCGACAAAGATTGCAACTTTTCTGTTAGCCATTTCTGATTCTGGAGGCCTACATGATTGTGATCGATATTATGGCACAATAGAAACGTCAGAAAGCTAGGGACGGGGTGAGAGGCTCTTCACCGCGCTCCCGAGAAAGCCGCATCCGTCCATCACTACCACAGCTGTTCTGATTCTCACGAGTGTCACGATAAACTCAAATCAAGCACATGAATCCTTTGCCATTACATTCTCCACTTTGCTCTCCTCTTTCCTTATCCTCTCCTTCCACCTCGAGCTCAATTGTCATTATTGAAGCTCTGCACCATCAATCTTTCGAGACCCATCTAAGTAAACACATTGCGACCCTCAAACCGGGATTTTGAAGGTTTGCCAGTCAGTGGTTCAAAAGCAAGCAAACCTCAGTGTGGAAACGTGGAACCTTTGGAAGTCTTAACATAACAGGTTGCAAAATTATCGAGTCATGGTTAATTATTTCATATAATCCATGTGCTTAAGTTTTCAATCCGGATACGAAGACAAATAGTGAAGGAAATACCGTATAAGCTTTACATCGGTTTTCTAAGTGGGATTAGTCTCATTCACGGTAGGAATTACGTAGCCACCAAACATTTCTTTAAGGTTGTTTGAAGAGAAATTGGTGGAGAAATAAGGACCAGACCAGATTCACCCAGCTCAAGTCACCAGACGTTACGGGTATGCAAATTCTTTATAATGTTTTATACATGTGCCAGACTTTATCCGTGTGCGTCTGCCAAATTCTGTATAGATTTATTACAACGTGTGCCAAATATTATTCGTCTGCCAACAAAACAATTGTCTAAACAAATTGGCAGTAGATGTGTGATTATTGAGGTTAAGGATTGCTAAGAAGGTGTAGAAACAAAATATGGTTGAAGGATCTTATGGAAATGTTTCTTCTCCACAGTAGCTGTATTTGGTCCTTGATGTATATGGATTTGGACTGCACTGAATGTCGCACGCCCCCGTTTAACAGAGGTTCTAGTCGGTTAATCAAACTTGGCCTGAATCCTTCAAGTTGACTTTAAATCACTATATTTTCAAAGAGCTATTATCATAATAGCTCTTTGAAAATAATAATAGCTCTTTTAACTTGCAGTACGAAGTAACCATGTATACAAGTTGATGTGTTGAATGCATTATTATGTATTTTATGTTTTTATTTATCCATTAAGCATAAGATATACTCTGTTTTGTCTCCATCCCTACTAGAGCGACACTTGACTGAAAAGATTAAAACATTTCAAAAAAGGAAAAGTTATTGTTTGTAGAGGACAGATCAACCAAAGTTCACTTGAAGTCTGAAAAAAGAAATAAAATATTCTTTGTTAATTCAATCCTTTTTTGTATTGAAGCTTTGGTGCATCCTACAAGATGATGTATTACAAAATAGAAATACTATATCAATTGAAGTTTAACATTCAATTTTAGAGATAATCATCTACACTGAAATTATGAAGGAAGCTCTACATCTAAATTGCTTAATAGTCTCTTTGCTATCTATGGAAATGAAACTAGTAAAGTCTTTTTATGGCCTCAAAGAAGATAGACAATCATTTACATTACTGGCCAGTATCTTTACTTTGACATAAATTTATTACCTGTATTGAGATCTCAAAAATTCTTATCTTGATCTCTAGATTATCAAGGGTCCTAGATCTTAAAGTCTGGTCTGCCAATGCCTCCTTCGTCTTCCTTTGTAGCTAAATAAAACCAAGAGTGCTCTCTCTTCCTTTTTGGTTTGATTTTATCTCCTTATGATCTTGATAACCCATAAGCTGCAAGTATTTACACGTTCAAAAGATAAGAAGACTTCATAACATTGCGGCATATACAAAAAAATAGAACTTTCCATATAGAATTTAATATTTATAGGAATAACATTTTAGAATAAAAAAATGAAACACAAATTAATTAGATGAGAAAAACTAAAATACTACAAAGATTTAAAATAATAATTTAGAATTTGATTGTGTAAGTCACTAGAAATCTAGAAAAAATACTTCAAAAGATACCTAGAAAGTTTGTTAAAGTCATACGTAGAAGGTATCTAAGAACCTTCTCATGGATAGAGTAGGCTACTAAGGTACTCAAGATACTTCTTAGGTTGTGATGTCATGAGCGACCTTCTTAGAAATTAAGTAACTTGGTTATGAAGTCACTTGATTAGTCAGTTATTTTGTGTAGAAGTTATCTTTGCTAGAAACTTAAAGGATAACTTTGCTAAGAAAAATGCTTGTACACACCTTAAGAATAAGACCTTTGACCACCTTCTATATTTGGAATTCATTCTATTTAGCTCATGGTCGATCTAATTTCTTCTTTTGAATTTCTGGTTTGCTATACTTAAATGAGAGCAATAAGAAGGTGGATTGAAAACCGTGGTCCTACCTTAAACCACCTCTAAGTACTTACATTGGTGTTATGCTTAAGTACCATCTTCATCAATTATTAGTATCGTATTATTATGAAGTGATGAAGACTACTTTGTACATTAACATCCTTTACCAAGTAACTAAACAAGCTTACCTAATGACTACAATGATTAAGTGATTGTACTATGTTATGGATACAACTATGAGTTGATAATTCAAGTTTTGTTAGGTAAAGGTTGCTAAAGATAGTTATGAATAAAGTAGCTTCTAACTAGCTAAAATTTAGTGAAGGCTAAATATAACAACAAATTGTGCTAAAATATTAAAACATGATAGAGAGTAAGAATTATATTTTATTGTAGTAGAAATAAAATATCCTATATAACCCTATTCATTCTATTGGTAAATTTGGAGATTTGACCTAATCTACTAATGAGATGATTTGTGTGGAGATACAAATGCAATATTATCTTTAGTGTCAAATCATAAATCTAGATATTTCTCCATAGATTCTCCAAAATTCTCTAAAATTGTCCTAGCAAGTCACTCTGAATGCTTTAATGATGAGCGGAGCATGTTGCAGTGAGTGAGTAATGAAACATCCTTTCATACTTATTGTCCATGAATTGATTTATAGAGTGCGTTGAGATCAAAATTTCCTTTCCTTAGGTCATGTTTTTCCTTGGGAGGTATCCTATCAAACCTCATCTTATTTATGATATTTGGTTAAGAACACTCCTTCGTTTTAGGATACCTCTGATTCATATTTCATCACAAGGTCAAATTAATAAGTTTTGATGATGATTAAACTCCTACAGTCAATACAAGTATTGACTTGAGAAACTCACTGTGCAATATAAACAAAACAATACATCACATTGACAAAATCAATAATTAATTATGAGGTACATGACATATGTTGTTATGCATTTTTTCAACTTCAATATATCCTAATAAGTATTCTAAAAGCGAGACTTCTTGGGTTGCTTATTGTTTCTTCATTCCATCATGCTTCCTATCTCAACTTCCCTTAAGAAATCTCTTTGATTAGCACATACATTCATTGTTGCAGCAACTAAGGATTTTACAACTAGTAGCTAATTATCTTTGTAGTTGAAAATTATGGATGCATATAATAAATATATGATTCTTGCTCTAATATCAAGTGTATTTAATACTTAATGAGCTCACAAAAAATGGGTGCCAAAGGAAAGTGCATTTTATTTCATAGCATTCTAGAGCCTCAACTCAAGTTGCATATGGTTTTTATTGGGCAAGTGACAAGGGGTAAACATCCTTATTCTTGATTGAGTTGTTAGTGCACTTATTAAGTTATTTTGTTCTAGGAACTAGAGTGATAAGATTGAAATCCTAAAGGGTGTGCCTTTTGCTTCTCCTTTAGATTGTAGTAATGATGTTATAAGAAATAATTTTTTCCCACTTTTTTCCTTCTTTTATTCATATGAAGAAAGTCTTCTTATGAGTTAAAGAAAATATAAGGAGATTTTAAATTTGAGTATATAAGAAAAATATATCACTGTTTATCAATAAATAATTGTTCAATCATTGATATATCCTCTTTATTATTATCATAATCAGCTGCCTTGAGGTCCTCAGCCATTTGGAGACCACTGGTTTTGACATATACAAGTTTTCAGATCTCTCCTCAGTATGGAGAAGAAGTAGACTGTCTTCTCTTTATTCCTTGACCAAGTTTAATTTGTAAATACAAGCACAACATTGTGTGGATTTCCATGAAGTCCTTTGTTCAAGTTCAATGGAAATAATGAACTATGACAAAGATTAAAAGATGATTCTAGAATCTTTTTAAAATTCATTATTTGAAGACTAAAAAAGACATTATAAAAGATAATTTAAAAGCTCTAAATTATAGAAAAGCAAAGAGTGATACAAAGTTGGTGAACAATTCCACCTGTACTCCTTGTTGATACCTTAATAAGCAAAGAGAATGCTCACGACACCTCTATCCTAGCCTACATAGTTTTCTTCATATGTTTTGTGTATATTGAATTAATGTATATATATACACTTATGAAGTTCTCACTACATGTGTGGTTTGATGAAGATGATTTTAAGTTATAACTACTTTGTGCAGATTATGAAAGCTCGTCCAGAAGCTTCAGTTCTTCTCACATATATTTTATACCCTGTATTACGTAATTGAGTAATTTTATTTCTCAAGTTTCCGTAATTTAGTATTTATATCGATACGGTTTAAGCATAGCATGATGAGCAATTTAGATATACTACTATCTTATCTTTTGACATTAGTATAAATATGAGACTTTTTCTAGTCTATCACATATTATAATATACGATATTGGACTAGGTCAAACCCTTGGAGCAGGTTCAGCCGTATTGGTGGCCTCAAGAGTAACCACAAATCCTCTTTACCAGTTGTGTCATTCAAGTAATTAATAAAGTACTATATATCTTCAAATTCAGTTTACTTATTCTTAGTTAATGATAAATTTAGTGATTTGATGTGGAACTTCTCAATTTAGACTATTCATTAAAAAAGATATCATAGTCTTAACTTGTTCCAATTTTCTATCAAATTTTATGGAGCACTCTAGGGGTTAGTCAAGAATTTCAAAGGGATAATGTGTTATCTAGCGCAGATCAAGAAGGACGGATAGTATAGGAGATTAGTGAGTATCTAAATTCCAATTTTTCTTGAAAGTTCATAGAACTTCTATGGAATCCTTTTATATTAAATTTTTCCAAGGAAAAACATTGTTTTTAACCAAATAAGTGATTTCTTTGGCTCATGTGTTACCAAGTGGGATGAGATCATGGCAAGATCAAGTTGGGAGATTGTGCTTACATCCCACGCTTGTACCTGCCAACTGTACCACCTGTTTTCAGTGTTCTGTTGATAATCCACTAGATGTTGGGACTGTTTCAACGATAGGTATTATCCATGTCCTCATCTCATGGACCTTATAAATGCCAGTAATAAACCAGTTTGTGAACCAGACCTTTTGCCTCGAGAATGGAAGAGAGTTTGGGAAAGAGAGAGACAAGGAAGCAACAAGTGAAAAGATATTATCCATCTTTGGGGAGCTCACATGCATACACCACATGAGTAAATAGTCAATTCTGGTTTTTTTTCCATTTTGGTTCCATTGGTATCTAGATTGAAGGTTATGGAGAGTTGAGTAGAAAGTTATGATGATTTTAGAGGTTTAGAGTGATACTTCTTGTTGAGAGAAATAGGCCATGAATTTCTATTTCTAATTTATTGGTATTCATAATTGAGTTCCATGGGAACTTAATTAAATTTTTTTTGAGATTAAAATTGAAAGTTATGGAAGTTTATAGTTTTTTGGGTTTGGAGGGATAACATTTACTCATGTGAGTGGGATGTGAGGGGTTGTGGTTTTGTAGGTTGGGGAGATATGGAGAGGAGCATCATGTGTTACAATCATTATTCTTGTGCTAGCCATGACTACACTTCCCCATGAGGAGCCACCCAGAGTGGCTCAAGATACACCATACCCAGTGTATCACCAACTCTTTACCTCATAAGGAGTAAAGGAGTGAAGGATACACAAGTACTATGATTGGACCACTTGATGGACCGCTCCAAGGATACAGATCAAGTCCTAGGAATGGTTAGCATCTTGGGGTTATTTGAGATTAGTTTTCCATGTCCATGTCTATTCTATAGGCTACCTCGTATTGTCTATGATGAGGTTAGACATGCTTTTTGCCTACCACTTGATTGTTTGGCATGTGTGATCATTTGGACAAGTTAGCATGGTTTTTATCCCTCTTATTCTCTCAATGATACCTTTGTTATGCTAGAGGGAGACATGTGGAGCATAGAGATGTAGCTACTAGATTTCATCAATTTTGAGTGGGGGATTGGGCTGTCCTACAAGAAGAGTTGGTTAAGCTTGCACATTTTAGGAGCATGTTCTGCCATATGATACCATGGAGTCCATTTGATTATAATGGTATAGGACATTGGACCAGGTGGGAGAGTTTAGTAGAGCTGTACAAGTGCTACATCCTTTGTCTATGGGTAGTCCCATTGATGAGACTATCTCTTCCCCATGCTCAATACATCCTATGCTACAAGAAGGAGTACCATTAGAGGTCTCAAACAACCGCTTGAGCAACTTTTATGTCTTGATAGGTCTCTTTTTGTACAAGCATTATGCATTGTCCCTTGCCTCTCCTCAAGAGGCTTGTCAAGGATGATATATGAGCATCTTAGAGATTACTTTCAAGCAAATGATCCTTCTAGTAGATTAACCAAGCTATTTCAAGTGGCTGTAGTAATAGCAAGGGAGATATTCTTATGTCAATTAGTTGAGTATTAATGGCTAATCAACTTCTTGTGATGGAGAAGGACATAGGAGGCATAAGACCAATTGCTATTGGAGAGATCTTTTTGTGCTTGGTTAGCTACACCATTGTCCTTTAGCATTAGTCTCACTTCTAAGAGCACCTTAGTCCACATCAATTTGGAGTAGCCACTTGGAGGTTGTGAGGCTATATCATTAGGTATTTGGGCATTCTTAGATATCCATAAGAATTGGGTTGTCCTACAAGTGGTATTGAGAAAAATTTTAATTGCATCTCTCAAGCATCTATCTTTAGAGAGCTTAGGGAGGTAGGTGGATCCTTTGCAAGTCTCATTCCTTTTGTGCGATTTTTTTATGACTTTCTTGCTTCTCTTTACTACCATCATAGGTGTTCACAAGAAAGAGTCACCATCTTGGAGTCAGTTGTTGATGCAAGATAGGGAGATCCTTTAAGAGGACCCATTTTTTCCACAGATCAGTTTAGAGCTCTATCCATGCTAGGTTGTGTATTTTCCTCCTTGGCAGACAATATCCATATTGTGGGCCTCATAGATCAGATTAGGCAAGCTGTTTTCACTTGACTACTGAGCTACATCTTGTAGGCTTGAGAGTCAAGGTGTCAAAGTCTAGAGCATGGTCTCCTTCAAGTATCCCTCCCCACCTTGAGGTCCCAGAGGGGTGTGTCACATCTACAAATGGACTACATATTCTTGGAGTGCCAATAGGATCCAAGGATATTGTCACATGCTTCTTAGATGTTGCTCTTGCAAAGGATATCCTCCATATGGATGACCTTCTTCTACTAGGAGATCCGCAAGTGGCATTTGGTATACTCTCTTCTAGTATTGCTTGTTGACTGACTTACCTTCTTTGCATGGTTCCTCTTTCCTTGACTTTCTTATCACATTTGAGAGCTTTTGATAGGAGATTATGAGAGTCATTGGTAATATAATTGGACTAGGGACATTTGAGTGTGTGATGGGAGATTTGGCACATAGACAAACATCTCTACTGATCTTGTGCAAAGGGGTAGGCCTATTATTTATGGAGGAGATGGCACCTATATCATTTTGGGTAATTGGGCTCTCTTGGCACCCTTACTTTCATCCCATATTATGGTTGTTGATAGTTTAAAGAAATACGTGACCAAGGTGGAGGAGGGATCCTTTTATCTCCAAGTATTATTGTGGTAGAAAAGAGATGGGCACAAGAGGACCTTTCATCCTTTGTCAAATTGGACCAAAGGTTTGCAATCTTCCTTGATGGAACAAAAATGTCAACATATGCTACATTTTCTCTTAGTTGACTCATCCATTCCTTGAGCCATTAGAGCGCATCTTTGCTTTTGCTCTTGCAAGGATGCAAGCTCTTGGATCCTAGCTTGACCATGCATTAGAGCATTTCAACTTGCACTAACCACCTTCTCTACAACAATGAGGTTCCACCTAGGTTTGGTCCACCCATCTACATCTTTATTACTCACTTGTGAGTGTGGTTCTACACTAGATATAGCAATGTTCCATATGACGTATTGTCCTTTTGGAGGACAGAGGATAGCTACCCATGATGGCATCAAGAATATAGTGTTTGTTATGACACAAGAGAGAGAATACCTTGCTTGGAAGGATTGTTTGTATTGTTTGTAGACAACATGGGTCAAAGTAGACTTATACTTGGTCTGAGATGATCAAGTGATAGTGGTGGATGTTATGGTTATAGACCTTATGCGTGATGTAGTTTTGGAAGAAATTTTTACTCATCTTCCTAGATGGGTGGCAAGCAGAGTAGCATCACACAAGGTATCCAAGTATGGGGGTATGTAACAAGGTCACCTTTTTTTTCCTCTAGCATTGGAGTTACATGAAGTGATGGACATGACATTTGACACATTTTTCAACAAGTGCATGAGAGCTTATCATGTTAGACGTTGGAGGTACCACTCTTAGAGAAAATTAATAACTATCAAGAAAATAAGGACAAACAGATTAAGCTTCCACATGATAATGCCCGAGTGCAATCATACTCCATGTTTTTTCCTACAAGGCTCATCCAAAAAAAATATATTTTACATAAAATAGGGATAAGCTATTTTATCCATAGAAGAATTGATACCCAATGGATTATTGGAACCATATTGACTTCATTATGTTATTTAGCTCTATTAAATAAGTCTTCCCTAGACAGAAGTGGAATCCTTTGTAGCATACTTTAGACAATATGTCTCCATTGCTCTATAAAGAGCATTGTATGGTGCAATCCATGGGAGAGCAATCACACTAGGTGATGCTTCTTTAGATGCTCTTGTAGTTTGTAGACCTTATAACTTGCATAGCTTGGATAACTTAGGTATGGTAGGGCAGATTTCTCATATCAATACTAGTGGGACCTAGCACCATTTAACCTCTTTTGTCTCTTCCTTGTATGGCTTGATGGGTCTTCCCATCCTTCATTTGTTCTACATGGTTGCCTTTTTCTCAATCTCATATGTCTAAGACATATTCTTGAGATCCTATCAGGAAAGTAGTAATACCTCATTTTGAGTGAAGATGGAGGTGTCATGGGTTCATTTCAAACTTATGGCTTAATTCTCTATGACTAGCTATATTAGACAAGGTTTGATGTATAATTATATTTTATAATAGTGGCCTAATTTTATTCTTTTGTGTAACTTCCAGATAGCTTTCATATTTTAGTTAATATGAATAAAACCATGCATATTTTTTAAAATACAAAAGATTACAATGACAAGTTGCCTGAATTTCAATGACAAGTTCAGAATCTCAAGTGGTTGTACTGTAGAAAAGAAAAGAATGTCTAGCTAGATGTCTCCTACCAAATTCTGAGTATGTAAATCAAAGTCAATTCACTAATGGGACTTTATAAAAATTCTAAAATTGAAAATTCTTGTATTAGAAATTTGGAAATAAATTTGTTTGTCATGTGAATAAAATTATTCTTTTAACCTATGTATATACTAAAAACACCTTTTAAATTCCAGAAGGAGTGTAGGATATACTTTAATAATTCCTTCCTTAAAATTAGAGAGTGTGGAACAAGTTTTGAGTTAAAACCCGGACTCACCAAGAAGCATCAATCATTCGGAATGGATCACAACCCATGTTTCAACTTAAAGTTTTACAAAACTTGGAGCAAACCAAACCATAACCTGACTTAAGGACTGGAGTTGCCTATTTGGGTACTAGAGTTACCGAGGATATCTATCAGAAGGTATCGATAGTTTTCCCAAGTCTACTGGTTAGTTATTGTTATCTTATGGGGTGACCATTTTGAACGGTCATACTTATAGCACCATCCGAAATAGATGACTAACCAAGTTGAACAACTCCACTCCATATCTTAGGATTAAAAAGCCCCAAATTGCTATCTTGTGGGTACCTTCACCCTAAAATTTAACCCTAAACCCTGGCCTCATAACCTCACCAAATTTCAGATTGCGAATACTAAAAATTTTCTTGAGAATATTGAAAATTTGGGACTACATTTGAAGTTGAGCCTTGGTTCATTTGTCGATTCATATAGCACCAAAAGCCACCCTTTATGCAGTTCAAGGATACGCTTTAACGCACTCATCTCATTGACCTTATAAAGGCCGGCACTAAACCGGTTTGTGAATATCATAAGTCTTAGACATATTATTGAGATATTATCAGGAACATAATAATGCCTCATTCCAAAGCAGGATATAGGTGACATATAACGAGAATTATCTCGCAATAGCAGAAAATAAAAAATGACTCATTCGAAATCAGGATATAGGACATATCAGGATATATTCATATATCCGTATTTGGAATGAGGCATTATTAATTTAGATAATTTCTATCTCAAAAATGAAGGAAAATGTATTTGATTTTGTTTACCTTTTAAAATCCAACTATGAGATACATGTTGTTAGCATCATCTTTAGATCATAGAAAGTAAATATGTTTTCAGATATCTCCCTCTATCTTGCAAACTGCTTATTTTATTGATTTTTTAGTAAAAGGACATATCAGATCTAAGTTTGAAAGATCTGGATAAGTTCGATTGAGTTGGCATAAGCCTTTTAGAATCTGATACTATTTAAAAGTTTGCAACTCGTATCTACCTTTCACAATCTGTACTTAATGTAATTTTGGATAATAGAAATAAAAATAATATCTTGATCAAATTCTCCTAATATTATCTGAGTATATAAATAAAGGTTAGAAGAATCTGATATCAAAAAATTTTAAAATGAAAAAAGGTATAAGTTAGATTAAGTTGACATGAGCCTCTCATAATCCAATAATAACTAAAATAATTTAACTCATCTCTAGCTTTCATAACCTTAATTTAATTCACTTTGGATATAGAAAAGAAAATAATATTTTCTGAAAGTTTCCAAGTATAATTTAAATAAGTAAATAATTGTTAGAATAATCTAATGCTAAACACCATCATATATTAGGACAAATACTTGAGATTCTATTTACCTTTTAAAATCCAATTATGATACATTTTCTTATTATCATGATTGGATTTGGGAATGTAATCTCAAATATTTCTCTCTGTTAAGTTTATTGATTGTGTAGTTATATTGCATATCAAATCCAATTATGAAATCATTAAAGATCTACCATTGAATGAAATCTTGGATTGTTTCAAGTAATTCAATCCAAATTGAAGGGTGCTGACATATGTTCAAAACTCTAGAAAGCATATATTGTTATTAAGCAATTTACTATACAAACTTCTAAACATTCTACTTAAGTGTGTATGATCTAAAGTGTGTTTGCTAGCTTGTGTGTAATTCTATCTAAGTGTGTACAATAACAATTTTGTTTGCTAACTTTTCAATGTTAGGTGACCTTTGGGAGTGGAAGTTAGTTAAGTTAGGTAGATTTGATTTGACATCGGACCAAATTGTAATTTTTTATTAGAAAAAGATCCTAGATTCTTAGTGACTATGCTTTGAAGTTTCCAAAGAAAAGCATATGACACAAAAAACCATGATGTGTTTAATATAGGGACTTGATATTTCCACCATGCAATTTACTATTTCAACCACACCTAATCAAGCAAAAGGTTAGTTTAGTTAAACAACCATTACAATTGTAAGCATACATCAACAAGTGTGAGGCCTTGCACGCTCCCTATCTATCATTATCTCAAATGTGTCTTGCTTCTCTCTTCTGATTTCACTTTACCCTATGCTCTATGACATCTATTTCTCTTTGCTTCCACTATGCACCTTGACTTGCCAAGGCTCACTATCCTTATTTCTTGCTCATTTTTTGCATTTCACAAGTACAATATTATATGCTTGGCACTAGTATGAATTTTTTTGGTTAGGACAATGTAATTGCATATGTTCACAGCCATGCTCATAGCATTGGTTTTGCCATGACTATCCAACACTCAAATCTTGTGCATGGTCATGTTGAAATATGTTTTGACCTTGATAGCACATATAGGAAATGCAACAACAAGGAACCTAATGAGCGGTGGTATTTATCTATGATTCAAAAAATTGACTACATGTGGAAAGGTATTGATCACAAGAGTAATGAAAATAGATGGAATTTAAGCATTGATGATGCTAGCCATAATCACAAAATTTTCACTATGATAGGTATACTCACAAAATGTCCAATGAATTATTAGGCCATCCAAGTGCACAAAGGTTAACTTAAGCAGCTAAGATGTTAATAAGCAAATTAGTAGCAGCAAGTATCCACCAAATTTTAATAAATTTGCACAAGGAGATTTAAGAGGCACTTGCAACTGCCATGATTACAAACAATGGCAAAGCCAAGCATCAACACATAATCTTTGATAGTAATTTAGCCATACAAGCACTCTTGGATGAGTTAAAAGAGCATGGATTTCACTTTGCTCTTGAGTTTGATAAGAATGGCCATATCAAATGCCTTTTCTTTGCTCATCTGGATTCCATTGGCCTTGCCAAGCAGTATTCCACAATCATCTTGATAGACTATACCTGCTGAAAAAATTGCTTCAAGATGCCTCTTCTACATGTAATTGGGTGCACAAGCCTTAATACATTATCCACAATTTCTTTCATCTTCCTCCATATAGAAGACATATGAGAGTATCAATGTGCTCTAGTAAAGTTCATATTGTACTACTCTAATGGTGATTACTCTAATGGTGATTATGACTGATGTGGATAATGCCTCAATAAATGAAATCAAGTGTGTCTTTCTTGATGTTTGACATCTACTTTACCTTTGGCACATCCAGAACAATGTCCTCATAAATTGCAAGAAAGTTTTGAAGATAAAGAATCAAATGAAGGAAATAATGACAACCTAGTCAAGTATTTGCCAACAAATCATAGCCATAGACTTTGATGCAAAGTGAGATGAACTGTGTGCCACCTTCAATGAAGTACAATCCATCAAAAAGTACCTTGGAAGCACTTAGCTACCCCAAAAAACAAATTTTTCACCACATGGATTGACAATTCTTTACATTTTAGGAACACCTCAACATCATGTGTTGAAGGAGCATATTAAACACTCAAAAAATACTAGCACGTGTCCAACAGAGACCTATATACTATATAGGAGCAACAAGCTCATGTATTCATACATTGAATAGCATAATTATGCTTGACTGCTCAATTCAGAAGCTTAAGGTTCCACAACATGTGCAAATTCAATTATTTGCAAATTTAGTTGGCCAAGTCACTATGCATGCTTTGAAGTTATTAGAGCAACAAAAAAAATTGCTTCTTTGATAGTGCATAGAAAAGAGTGCATGGGCCACTTTAGAGCTTCAATGGGGTTATCATATGCACATGACCTTGCCAAATTATCAAAGTGTACATCAATACCTCTAGAAATAATTCATCACTATTGGCACCTAGATTGTAACAATATGGAGTTTAGTGATGAAGTTAGTCTGGCTTACAAAGTAGCACATATAACAAATTAGCCTAGAATATTCCGGAAGTATCTATGAAGCTTCTTGGGAAGCTTCCTGGCTAGCTTAGCTTGCACCTCAAGTAAGTAGCTTCTAGAAGGAAACTTCTAGAAGCTTCTAACTAGCTTAGCTTGCATGCCAAATAGGCGGCTTCTAGAAGGAAGCTTCTTGAGAGGCTTCCTAGTTAACTTGGCTTGCACTCTAAGAAAGAGACTTGAGGAAACTTCTTGATAAGCTTCCCAAGTGCCTTGTATGCTACCTATAAGTACCAAAGCCAAAGCTCATGCTAGGCATTTGGAGTTTTCCCACATTCAAGTGTCCCAATGTGAGTTTTCATTCTTCTATTTCACTCCTCGTTCTCGGTCTTTTACATTGGTATTAGAGCAGGAATGGGATGGATGGAATTTATGGACCACTAAATCCACTTCCACCAAACCATTGGGATTTTCATGTCTAGATATTACCCAAGCACCGCTTCACACAATTCATCACCTCACGCTTTGGGCAAGATTTTCTACATATGATCACCCTTGATACTTCCGGTTGTCACTTATGGAGAAAGGTGGACGTGCTATATCTATGTGTTAATCAATTAGATAAATTGGGAGTAGTAGGATAGAGAAGTAGCTATGGCGGCAATATCGGATGTTATCCTTGCGATGCAACAACAAATCGAGCACCTTACTTGATTGTTGGATGAACGAGACTAACAACAACAAGAACATATAGAGAGAGCGCCAGTTTGAGATGGAGAAAATTGTTTTTGATTTCCAAAACCCAAGGTGTTTGAAGGCAAGAATCTTTCAGGCACAATGGAGAATTTTGTATTTGATTGCGAATGTTACTTTGAAACCACCAATCTTCAAGATGAACTGAAACATATTCTCTTGGCTTCTAGCCAATTGGATGGTGTGGCAAAAATTTGGCGGCAATTTCAAGTGGAGCAAGCTGAAGGACAGATTGTTGCACCAATCTTGACATGGATTGCATTCAAGGATGCAATACTTGGTTGATTTCAAACTCTAAATGCCACCCGAGCCGCACGAGTTACATTGGCGGAGTTGAAGCAGATTGGCTCCGTAAGAGGCTACATCATACAATTTTAGAAAATCATCATGCAAATTCCAGATATACATGAAGGAGAAGTTCTAGATCAATTTGTGCGGGGATTGAAGTCACAAACCAAATTGGAGGTGACCATGCAAGAACCACAAAACGTAGAAGAAGCCATGTAATTGGCTGAGCGCTTTGATTCCTTGGTTGTGACAACTTGGTCTTGACCTCGACTTACACCAAGCTTACCAGTACCATACGCACGGGTGGAAGAACCAACACCAATGGAGATTGATGCTATCCAACAGAGGCCACTTGGTGCAGCAGATACGGAAAGATTGCAACAAAATAGAGGTTGTTTTTATTGTCACCAAGTTGGACATTGCATTGCTGAATGTCCACTTAGGAATGAGCGACCTTGACAAGTTGCCCAAATGGAGTTTGTGGAACTACATGATCAAGGAAATGAAGAATCCCAGTAGGAGATTTAGAGCCGCCTACTAGGAGCTTGATTAGTTCCAATGGGATTGAAGGCTCGACCTATGCAAGTTTGCTTCACTTGCAAGGTATGATATCTGATTGGGGTTGTAGGATTTTGGTTGACTATGGAAGTTCAGAGAATTGCATGTCTATGCAAGTAGCAAAGGAATAGGGTATTCCTATCAAACCAATGATTGGAAGTAGTTTGATGATGGCGGATGGTAGAAAAGGTTCTGCATTCCACACCTCACATCCTATTACCTTCAAGATTGGGAAGGAGTATTTGGAGTGTATGAGGTTTGTAGTGGCACCTCTACACTATGATATCATTCTGGGTATACCTTTGCTTGAACATCATAAGGAACGTCATAAGGTTCAATTCGATTGGACACGATGCCAAATTCAAGTACAACACTAAGGTAGGAATTTCCGATTAGGTTGTCTGGCACCTCTAAGGAAGACACCTACGAATAGTTAGTCCCAAGATGGGAAGTTTGTCGAGAAGGTAGCTATAGAGCAAACCTTGAAGGGAGTGGAGTCCCAAGATGGGAAGTTTGCCAAGAAGGCAACCATGCAGCAAGCTTGGAAGAGAGATGAGTCTCTAGAAGGGAAGTTGGTTAGTAAAGCAGCCATAGAGCAAGCTTTGGAGGAAGATAAGTCTGTATTCATGATGTAGATCAAGCCGATTGCACAAGAAAAATCAGAGGAGGGCCAAGAGCCTCATCAAGCAATGATTGATCGGATAGTTTAGGAGTTTGCAAACATGTTTCTGGATGATCTTCCAAAGGGATTACACTCCAATCAAGGTATGGCCTTCAAGATCGAGTTACTACCAGGGAGTACTCCAATGAGTAGACCGATCTATTGGCTCTCACCAAAGGAGTTGAAGGAGTTGAAAACAACACTTACAGAGTTGTTGGAGAAGGACTTCATACAACATAATACCTCTCCTTGGGGAGCACCAGTACTATTTGTTCCAAAGAAGGATGGAGGACTTTGTTTTTGTATTGATTATCGTGTGCTCAATAAGCAAACCGTGAAGAATGCATATCCCTTGCCTCGGATCGATGACTTGCTTGATCAACTAAGTGGAGCACGCTACTTTTCCAAGTTGGATCTTTGTAGCGGCTATTGGCAAATTCCTATTGATAGAGAGGATGTGCAAAAGACTGCCTTTTGTACAAGGTATGGGCATTTTGAGTGGAGAGTTCTACCTTTTAGACTCACTAATGCTCTAACAGTCTTCATGGATCAGATGCATTGGGTGTTGGATGGACTATTGGATCAATCTGTGGTGGTATTCTTCAATGTTGTCTTAATTTATAGTAAGACAGAGGCAAAACACATGAATCATGTGCAAGAAGTCCTAAGATGCCTATGATAATGGAAATTTTACTGCAAGAAGTTGAAGTGTGCCTTTTGGCAGAAGGAGGTTACCTTCTTGGGTCATAAGATCTCATTAGAGGGGATCAAGATGGAAGAAGAGAAAATCAAGGCCATTACTGATTGGCCTACCCCGAATGATGCTGCAAAAGTATGGGCATTCAATGGATTGGCCAGTTTTTATTGATGGTTCATCCATTATTATGCTCATGTGGCTGCACCATTGACTGACCTCTTGGGAAAGAACTTGAGCTTCCAGTGGACCACCAAGCATGAAAAAACATTCCAGAAGTTAAAGCATATGGTGTCTTCAAGACCCATTCTTCAACCATATGATCCTCAACTACCCTGTGTGGTTGATTTTGATGCTTCTAACTTTGCAATTGGAGCCGTGCTGCAACAAGAATTCCCAGATGGATTCCATCCCATTGCCTTTGTGTCTCGCCGACTCAATACGGCTGAACAAAACTATTCTGCTTGAGATCAAGAACAACTTGCAATGGTATACACCACCAAGGTATGGAAGCATTACCTCTTGGGGAAACAAGTGATCATGCAAACTGATCACAAACCATTGTTGCAGACCTTACACTTGGAACACATGAAGAGTCAACATCATAAATAGGAGGAACAACTTCAACTGTATGACATCAAACTTGAGTACAAACCAGGTCGGTTCCATGTCATCCTTGATACTTTATCATGTCGACCTGATTTGAAGTCTCTTCCTCTCATCACAACGGCAATTTCAATAGTGTCAGTCAACTCCAAGGTCCAAAACAAGTTTCAGTCAGCTCTACACCAAGATCCATTCTCCCAAATGGTACATGGTTGCCTTACGGCATGCGATAAGGAATACAACACCTTCTCCATCAAGGAGAGCCTTTTATTCCATGAGGACCAGATTTATGTTCCAACTAAAGGTGATCTTTGACTTATGTGCCTTCAAGAAGCCCATGATTTACCCATCACTGGTCACATCGGTGTGGACAAGACCTTGGGTACCCTCCAACATCAATGGTGGTGGCCCAACATGACACGAGATGTTCTAGAATTTGTTTGATCGTGTGAGAGCTACCAACGTAATAAGGCCAACAACCAAAAGCCAAGTGGACTCCTTCAACCACTCACCGTTCCATCTGCTCATTGGGAGCATGTGAGCTTGGATCTCATCACATCCTTGCCAAAGACAAAACAAGGACACACCACAATCGTGGTGTTTGTGGATAAGCTTAGTAAGCAAATCCACTTAGCACCAACATGTGATATCGTGGATGCTCCAACCTTAGCGTAAATCTACTTTGACAATGTCTTCAAGCATCATGGGATGCCATGTGTACTCATCTCCGACCGTGATCCTTGATTTACCGGGAAGTTTTGGCAAGCACTCTTCTAGATACTCGGCACCAAGCTTGCTTTGTCCACGACCTATCATCCTCAAACTGATGGACAAACCAAATGTGAAAATCATACATTGGAGGATATGTTGCATGCCTTTGTCAATGTCCACCATACCAATTGGAATGAATGTCTTGCACTTGCAGAATTTACCTACAACAATTCCAAACATGCAAGATCGGATTTTCTCCTTTCTTTCTCAATTTTGGCCAAGATCCGCTTGTTCTAGATTCTCTTCTTGCTCCTCCTCCATCTCAGGTTCCTCATACTTCCACATTCTTGACCACTATATCCCAATCTCTCCAACAAGCCAAGTCTCACCTCCTTGTTGCACAGAATTGCCAAAAACAATATGCGGACCACCATTGTCATGATCTCACCTTTGAAGTTGGTGATAAAGTCATGCTATCCTCGAGTAACCTCCCTCTCCCACTTGATACCCAAGTTTGTAAACTTGCACCTAATTGAATAGGACCCTTTGATATCACTCAAATTGTCTCTCGTGTTGCTTATTGACTTGCCTTGCCTTGTCACATGCATATCCATCCTATCTTTCATGTTTCCAAGTTGAAACCCTTTGTTCCTAACCCCTCTTCCTTTTCCTCTTGAGTCCAACCTCCCCCTCTTCCTGTCCCTATCAATGATCATGAGGAGTACAAAGTTGATTGTATCCTTGTGCGTCGCTATATTCAACAAGGCCATCGCCAACATACGGAGTACAAGGTCCTTTGGAAAGGGTATCCCCTTCATGATGCCACATAGGAACCTCTTTCTCACCTCCAGAATGCACAGATGGCCATCCAGGAATTTGAAGCTTCATTGGCGACGAGGACGTCACCAACTAGCGGCGGAGGAATATATAACAATATGGAGTTTAGCGACGAAGTTAGTCGGGCTTACAAAGTAGCACATAAGACAAATTAGCCTAGAATATTCCAGAAGTATCTAAGAAGCTTCATGGGAAGCTTCCCGGCTAACTTAGCTTGCACCTCAAGTAAGTAGCTTCTAGAAGCTTCTAACTAGCTTAGCTTACATGCCAAGTAGGCGGCTTCTAGAAGGAAGCTTCTTGAGAAGCTTCCTAGTTAACTTGGCTTGCACTCTAAGAAAGCGGCTTGAGGAAGCTTCTTGAGAAGTTTCCCAAGGGCCTTGTATGCTACCTATAAATACCAAAGCCAAAGCTCATGCTAGGCATTCGGAGTTTTCCCACATTCAAGTGTCCCAATGTGAGTTTTCCATTCTCCTATTTCTCTCCTTGGTCTCGGTCTTTTACATAGATCATATAGGTGTGTGTGTGGTACCAAAACAAAATGGGACCTTGAGAAATTTCACTTAGATCTACAATTATTGGAACATCATTATGCATTTTGATCTCCCACACACAACAAAAAATGGGTGGAGCCCAATTTGCAAGCCTTGCTACAATCAAGATGTTGGTCATGATAAATCTGTCATATATGAAGTCAAAAGGATGACCCAATGGAGCTAAAAATAGGGCCAAGAGTTCAAGTGCAAGAGACCCCTCAAATTTTGAGAGCTGATTGCAATTAGACATACTAAGGGCATTAGTAACCATGTTATTTACCTTTTCTTTGATGTGCATACGGTGTCCAAATTCATTTATAATATTTGAGAGTGCATTTATCCAACATCATTGATATAATGAAAAGAGGTACTTCATAAAAATCTTAATTGGCATACAATGCATCTTAATTTGCACACATGCAATCTTCAAAGAAATATTAATTGGCACACATTGCATTCTTGTGCACCTCCAATAATTTTCTTACATTCATGATTGTGTTCTTGTCTTTCTAGACATAACAGGCTTTTAGCATAGCAAGTTTACCTACTTGTCATGTAAATAGTCAAGGGGTTTTGAAAATGGGATTTCAAACTCTTTGTGTTTGACAATGGGAGTCCCCAATAAACAGCTATTGCATAGAGCAATTGAGGATACAATCTAACTATGCCTACATTTGGTTTCCATAGGAAGGTCCCAAGCCACTATATAAGATGTTTTGTGCAATTTTCATTCAAAGTCAAGGTATCCTTTTGAGATTGAATGAGGTGTTGAGTTTGTTGATGCCGGTGGATCATGTGCATCAAGAGGAGTAGAGCAAGAATGATATTATGGGGCACTTTCTGATTCATGGAGCGCTATAAGAAGATGAGAGTAGAATTGACATTAAATTTCATGCTAGATTATATTGGCTCCACCTAAATTTTCTTTGAGTACAACAATCTGGTTCTTCTCTATTCATTAATATGATAGTTATAGATGAGAAAGTGATTTTTGCTATCCATCATCATATTGTCATGTCTAACTAGAAAATTTTCCACCATTGAATGAATCTTGTTATTGGAGGAATATATAAATGTTGATTGTATGATGGTAAATCCCCTTGATTCATCTCATACAAGATCAGTCTCCAAATCCTCTAGGAGGAAACTCATGGATTTGGAAATAGAGGCCAATTATGGGAAGCATAACAACGTGGACTACATTCACAAAGATTGGCTTGAGACATGATGGAAAGTGTGTAATGCCTTGCACTTGTTGCTATATGATTACAATCATAAGAATGGTGTTACAAACTAACCTTTTGCTTGATTAGGTGTGGTGAAAATAGCCAGTCACTCCATATATATCTTCCATATAAAGAAGCTTGTAACATACATAAAGGTCTATTGACACATGCAAATATCTTTTTGAAGTATGTACAAATCAATAAGTAGCTAAATTCAACTATACTAAGTGTGCTAACTGTGATGCAAAAATAAAGTAAAAAATCCAAATTGTACTATAAAATAAACATTTTTCTTGAGCTTAGCCAAAATCTAGATAAATGATAAATTAGATTTAATATGAGAAGTAATGAGACTCTCAACAATCAAGAAGTTTTTGTTCTTACAAACATAGTTTACTCATCAATACAAGATGAAAAAATTTATTTTTTAATAGACTTTAAAAATCTCAAAATAAAATGGTACTTTAAAAAACTATATTTTTAAATTATTGAAGTATTTAAAAGCTTGTGGCTCAGAACATTTTCATATATAACGTGTTATTTATATGCTTCTTTAAGTATAATTTTTAACATCCCTACTCTATATAAGAAGTAAATGAAAATAATCACATTAAGAAGTGCTTATTTTAAAATGAGTAAATACATAATAATATGATGTATCATGTAAATAAAATATACACATGAGCAAGACTTGTAAATATAGATCTAGCTTGTTTGATTTACTAGTCAAATAAAAATGTAATAAGTAGATGGAAAATTTTCTCTTCATGTAACTTTCCAATCTTGTATATCGTGAGCAATAAAGACAAATAAATATGGTATGATAGGTGGATATTTGGGATACAAATCCAGATATTAGAGCAAGCTTTTTGAATCCAAAGTAAATGTTTTATGAAGGACTTCAAAGAGATACTTGCTCTAGATCTACTCAAGAAATAAGACAAAGAACTTGAGATAAATGTACTCCTAGATTTTCATAATCGAATAATTGGATGAGGAAACTATAGACTCATCACCCCTACCTTGATTAGCTGTTGATATAGACATATAAATACTCTAGTGAGTTTACTTTTCTAATTTGATTTACTTTTTCTTGATTGGTTAACTTTCTAGGATATTCATTAAAAATGTATTTTTTTTGATTATATATTTATATACAACTAATAAATAAAAAAACTGTGGATTTCTATCAATACTTATTATAGATTGTTAAGTAAGTCACTAGGTAGGCTAGAGTCAATTGAAGGTCTTAGATTTAGTACGTAATTAATAAATTTGTTGTTCTATTCATACCAAGACATTTTTTTATTTTTTTATATTAAATAGCACCATATATATTAGATTGGTATAGTTCTATATTGAACATGAAGCTTTATCAAGATTAGTTGAGTCTTGAATCTTGATTGAAATTATCTTAAATAATGAACTGTTGATTAATATTGTGTGTTGTGGTCTATTATCTAGGGCCGTTAAACTAGAGTTATAATACTTTTCTACTTGCATTCCATTAAATATGTTGAGTTCAGATATGTTGAATTGAAATTTCAAGCAAGCTTAGCTCTATCTTTAAAGGAGATTTTGATTGTACTAATTTTTTAGATATTGATTATTATTCTTAAAAATAACTTAGAGTATGAATGTAAATAAAACTAGAAATTTCTACTTTATAATTTATACTTCATACTTTATACTTTATAAATCACATTTTATTGTATTTTATTGAGTGGAGTTATCTAATTTTTTGGTATGTAAGTACATTATTTTTGATGAGAATTAAAATATTTGAGATGTTATAAGTAATATAAGTAACACAAATTCATAGAACCCAAATCTCTTAAAAATTGTTCAATATAGCTAAGTCTATTTTTGATTTGAAAGATCAATAATCTATTTAAAGGTCTTAAAATTTATAAATAAATAAATATAAAAATTTTTAAAGTAAGATTTAGGGAGGAAATGCCTTGCACTAAATCAACAAAGTACCATGTTGATGTAGTTTATTTAGAGTTAAATTTAAATAATCCAAACCTCATATTTTTTTGAGTGTTTTAAATGTAACTACTCTTGTTCGTTTGATGTTTTTGGATCCTCTTTCATGAATTTTCAAGTTTCTCACTTGGAATCTTCTATTATGTTCCAAGATCTCTCTTTGAGAATTTCTTGGATATCTCTAGAGATATTATATGGAAATTCTTTGTTCTTTTTGTTGTATGCTTTTCAACTCATTAAAATTTCTTTTGGACCCTCCTTTAGATATTCTTTAGATCACCTTGGATCTCTTTCTTAGTTCTTCTCATTGCTAACATTCAATCTTCTAAATTTTTTTTCACCACTCATGGATTTTTCTTAAACTACTCTATATATCTTCCTAGAAATCACTTGGATCCTCTTCTTTCATTTTTCTTGTTACCTGCTTTTGATCTTCTCATTATGTTCACAAACCTCTCCAAGGATTTTCTTGGATCACTCTAAAGATCTTCTCTTCAATGGTTGGTCTCCTTACCAGAAAAAATTGCTCAGATCCAAATTATATCATTGATGTAGAGGCAACAAGTAATAAAGATCAAGAGAAAACTCAGAATAAAGTTCAAAGTAGTAATTTTAGAGTTTTAATTTAGATCATAGATATTCATAGCCAGTCAACTATGAAAGAAACTTGTTTGGCATAAAGTAGCAAGCAGGTTGAGCATTTAGAACATCTGCCAGAATTTAACAAGCTTTTGCTTCTATTTATTTAAAATAAATTCAGAAATTTGAATAATAGAGGTTGTAAGAAATGAAGGAAAATTGCTAGCAGTAAAGTATCAAGAATTTTGACTAAGTAGAGCCCAATGTGTATATCTCTATAAATTTTTTTACCTAACATTCATATTTATTCTAGAGTTAAGCAATTCTGAAGGAACTTGTTGGTCAGAAAATCCAAACTTTACTAAAGAAAAGTACAGTATATATTACATATCCCTAAAAAAAGCTTGCAACAAAAGCACACACAAGGCACATGCACTTCACATCCATTCTAGAGTGTTTATTTTGGAACTAAGAAACTCATTTTAGAGCTAAGAAATTGTTAATAGAAAAAACTTATTAATATAAAATTCAATTATATTCAAAGAAAGTATAACATCCAACATATAGGCTATTCACTCTACATCTAGAGACAAAGAGATACCATTAGATTAAAAGAACTTTAAGTTCCTTTATACATTGTTTCAAAATTATGTGCACTTAATGGAACACATCGGTGCATCTAATGATAGTTAGCTATATTTTGAAATTCCTCTAGACAATCCAAGTGTATTAGGAATAAAAAAAAACTTAAGTACACTTTGCTATGGACCTAAAGGCATGCCTTAAGTGACCTAAAGTGATATAGAATCAGTAACTTGGCATCCACCGAAATGTTACAAGTAGATGTTTCATCTTCTTTAACACTCATGCATTACTAGATTTAGCATCTACTCTCTCCACAAAGATCTATCCCAGACCAAATTTACTACTACTCACTCTAGCAAGAAATAATTTAGATGGATGATTTTTATCAAAAAGGAGAATGCTTTGAGTCAAACAAATAGTCAAATAGTGCATGTCAAAAAGTGAAAGATTAAAGACTAAATATAGGTTTTAAGAAATCAATATGAAATTAAGAATGGATACAAAAAAGCATCAAGAAGGACAGGAAAATGCTTAAGAAGAACCTAAAACATGAGCAATATGAAAAATAATTTCCAAGTTTACATAATTCAAGAGGAATGAAATGAATCCTATATAGTCTACAGATTAATCTAATAGTTGAATCAAGTTAAGAAGCATTATTTGTTGCAATTTGCAAAGAAAGTATATCATAGCTATAAAACTATATATAATACACAAAAATTTAATTTACAAGATTTCTATTTTTGAAAGCCTTCAAGAGTGATTTTTTGCTTAATAATAAACTCCATACATACTCAAAAGGTCTATGTACTTGTTCAATTGGTTCTATATTTTAATTTTGGAACCACTTTTGATTGAGAACAATTAAACAAATTGATCCTCTAGCCTCTTCTTGAAATTTTAATATTTTTCAATTGTGTTTTCTTAGTTAAAAATAACATCTTGAATGTAGTATAACTCCTCTTTGAAACATGCTTGTCCTCTTGTACTTTCATAAGATCACATTATTTCTAGAAAGTGTGAATGAAAAATTACAAGTCTTCACTAAATGCACAATGATTTAGTGAGGCTTTCAATTGCAAATATGAGTTTGACTTTTGCTGTTGCCTCATTGATCTAAACTTGTACAAATATAAAAATTGACCACAGTAGGCCTTGGTTATTCAGCACAACTATTAATTCATTTGTATTTACAACCATATACATTGTATTTGACAATCCATCATCTAACTATTCTCAAGTGAAAAATAAAATACAAATTTAACCTCTTTGTAATCTTGATGGAAAATCATTATATGAAATTGGAGATTTGGATTGACAAAAATTCTAGCAAGTCTAGAAATTTTCCAAGTATTGCTTCTATCTATTTATTATATTGAGCTTCCTTTTAAAGTGCTCTTCTTCCTTTGAGTAATGTAATCTCTATATAAAATTTATGTTGCAAGTTGTTTGTTGTGTATAATTAATATGTATATACCTCATCAAACTAGCTTTTGGATAGTTACTTTGGAGAACTATTTTGAACTCATTAGCACTTCTTGGATGTGAATTCACTCCATCAAAATTCAATCCTATTAAATAATTTGTCTGAATTGGGCATGGCTTTCAGTAGTCAATTTTTTGAACAATTCATGATTAAAATTTACCCCTTGTTCTAATCACTTCTTTCTCCATTCTTGAGTATGACTTTTAGCTCTCTACAAAGATTCTAAATTCTTTTCTCTCACAAATGATAAGACATTGAATCTTGTATAGTCTCCTAGTCACTCTTATAATCTATTGCCCTTGGATCTGCTCCTTACGGTGTCATGTTGTGGTTTCCCTAGTGAGTAGAATTATCTAGTATTTTATTGTTGTTTATCTATATAGGAATATAATATATTGGGTAATGGATCCTACATGTTGAAAATTCTAATATGAACAATATATGTATGGGGGATGATGCATATTCTTGATAGGCTTGATGGGAGAGATGTGTAAGGAGCTATAGGGAGCTAAAGCGTTCCCAATAGTAGGCTTGATGGGAGAGATGTTGCATATTCTTGATCTACTTGACATTCTCCCAAACACTTCTCACACCAAGCTCCAATTTATGCATCTTGATCCATCTTGGGTAGTAATAACTCATTTTGGTCCCTAGTTTATGGTGTCTATAATGGATAACCTGGATCCTTTTATCCTTCATGTGCTTACTTTCGGACAAGTTTGGGATCTAATCATTTATATCTCCTTTCACAAGAAGATGTATTAAAAGTTTTGCTCAAATCTTGAGAGGTGAGTTTGGAGGTCCATATGTAAAAAGGAGGAGTTGCCAAGAGTCCAAAGTAGAAGAATTTGGGTTCTATGAAGTTTTATTGAGGGTTTAGGATGTTTGTGAAGAATTCAAGAGTCATTTGGGGAGAGAGGACTATCTTTAGAAAAGAATAGTAGAAAGGCTAGAATAAGGGGACAAGAAATGCAAGACTTGAGTGGCTAAGGCTAAAGATTTGATTAATTGAAGCAAGGGAGGTCCAATTCATACAAAGATACACACATTGGAGGAATTTGGAAGTTAAAAAAAAATTGATGATTTGTAAATGGGCTGGAAAGAAGAGAAAATTTTGGCTTTGTTATATCTAAGAAATTCTTCTTTTGAGTCAATCTTAAATTTGATATGATCAATTAAAGTTGGAAGACTTGAAACCAAGGTGTGCAAGTGGAGATTATGATTAGGTTGGGTGTTTCATCACATCTCAAGTTTTGGTCCAAAGTGGCATTGTTGGCAGCTTGGTCTGGTACCTCTATATGAATTTTGGTGTGAAATACTAAAAAGATAATTCATGGTCTTAGATTAAGTATAATTAGGTTGGTAAAGCTCAAATGTTAGTCTAGCTTGAGAATTGATTAATATCTAGGGACTGATTTAGAATTTAGATTAAAGGTTTAGAGAAGTCATCATCAACTAATTTGTAAATTTGGTATGTATTAGGGCTGGTAGGTAATAAGATCTGATATAAAAACTTTAGTAAAAATATTTTCATAAGCATCTAAGGATTTAGCTTGTCTACAATCACGATTACTTGAAACTTCTCTCATTTGAGTCATGGTTGAAGTAGTGATAACTTGTTGGAGAGTTCATGATACTTAATTGAAATTTTAAGCCAAGACTTTGGAAATTTCTTGACAAGAACCAAGAGTACCACCTTATCATGGTTTTGAATTAGAGTTTTCTTGGCACAAAATTAGAGTTCAAGATATTTTCAATTGAGCTATAATGGTAAAATCAAGATATATTATCAAGCTTCTATTAATAAGGGATTTTACCCCTAAATAGAAGTATGTTGTCACCATAAATAAGTTATGTGAAATTTATTTTCTACATGTATTGTTTTTGTCTAGGGTTTACAATTGAGAATCATAACATGCTGCTAATGAAGTCAAAGATAAGTCTCAATTCCTAAAACAACAAAAAATTAAGTTTTGTATGAAGATCATGACAAGTGACCCAACTAGCAATGAAGTTACATTGTGTGCTTGTCAATTTTGAGTTTTTCTTGGGCAAGAATAGAAAGTTTGTGTGAAATGAAAGCCTTCAAAAAATTGCAAATACTTTGATTGGTTCAAACATACCACTACTTGTAGCACCTTATATCATAGCATCACGTCAAGTAGAAGGAGTATGATGAACTAACATCTTTGGAAGAGAAAGAAACCTTCTTTAGTGCTATAGATGTGCATTTTCTTAACCACATCAAAAGTCATTTTGAGTTCAATGAAAGGACTTTACAATTTTTTTTGAACAAGTCAATTGTTGAAGATATAATTGAAGGATTATTGTCCCATCTTGACAATTTAGAGGTGTTATAATATCTTCAGCATTGTTCAAGAAAAATGAGCATGAATTGGATGCTTTTGACAAAAAATCTGATCTCATTTCTTGTGAGTAATATGTAGTTTGTATCAACACTTTTAGAGGTTTTCACTCGTAGTTTGTTATGTGATTTTAGGTGCATCATTTTGGATGCCATCTCAAATGGTTCATTTAATTCACAATGAAAGTAGGCTTAGCTTCTACAATGGATGCACTAAGTTGATTGTTGCAAATTATACTCACATTGCTTGTGCTATTAGTCTTTAGGTCATTTTTGAGTCTCTCAAAAAGGTCATTGGCTTTGTTATTGCACTTGATTTGTCTATTTTTCATGGTATGTCATACCTAGATATGCACACTCAATTGATTCTCAATGACACAATTTTCAACTTCCACCCATTGGCAATACTTCTATTCAACCGTCACACAAGTGATCTCATGTTTTGAATGCTGCTCAAGTTTTTGGATGCTCTTTATACAAACTAGCATGAAACCTTGATTGGTTGTTTTGTGGATGTTGCTTGTTCCTTGACCAAAATAATTCAAGAATTAACTACTTGAATCTGACAATATACATAATCTACATTGATTTGCATTTGGTATGGCCTACATTAGCTTGATGGTAAGCAGTTCTTTTCCTTAATCGCTCTAAAGGCATGCATTTGTGGAGCTATCTTATTTTGTCTCCTATGGTCTCCTAAATAACATGGCATCCATCCCAAGATAAGCTGTTAAGGTATTTAAATGAAATCTACTATTTATAGAGGTATGTATATCATATAGGGAGTTGTTAAATACACCACAGTTTTGACTAAATACACCATAGCTAGTGTGTTAATATTCTTAAAAGATACCAATGCAACACTTTGAAGACCACACCACACTTTCTTGACCTTGGTGAAATGGAGCGTGAGCAATTAGCAAATATCAGTTCTGCACTCCCCGACCAAGGGTTGGTGCTTGATCCCGACACTAATTTTCTTGAGTGTGAAAAATTGGTAGCGCACATCCAAAATCACAGCCAAAAAAAGGTATGCATACATCACCCAACAATTGGACACAAAATGCAACACTATTCAGTTGGGTTGCAATCGTGGGGGCTAGTACTACAAGTTTCAAAAACCTGCAGTCACCATGCAAAAGTGCCCAAGCACTTGCCATGTTGGTTGCCCATGGAAGGTGGCAAGCAAGAAACAACATGGCCTTTGGCAGATGGAGCTGAGCTGTGTACATCACAATCATGATCCAAGCACAAACATGGCCGGACATCCCAACAGCCGCTTATTGACAAAGGAGGCAGAGCAGACTGAATAAGTCTTTAGTCTTTAGAGTCTTGGCTTGTTAGATTTTGACATCATCAAGTCAACATGACTGCAATTTTTTAGCTGTTGCCAAAACTATATACAATGCAAAGGCAAAGTACCGGCACAAAAAACTATCGGGGCGCATGCCAATTCAAGCACTTTTGGATGAACTTCAGCAAAGTCAATTCAAACATGTTGTCCAATGAAACAGCAACGGTAATGTCATGAGGCTTCTCTTTGTGCACCTAAATTCAATTCTGCTTGCTAGACGGTTTAATTTAGTTATAATGTTGGATTGCACATACAAGACAAACAAATTTGGAATGCCATTGTTGCATGTGATTGGACAAACTGGTCTCAATACACACTCCACCATTCTCATCATATTTCTCAATGGAGAAGAAGTTGGTGATTACCTTTGGACTTTAGGCGAGCTCCACACTCTCGTTAATGGCCAATTTCCAGCGGTTACCATGTCTGATGTAGACAAGGGGCGTGCCACTATGATTGCTTGTGTTGCTCCAAATTCCTACCATCTCTTATGCATTTGGCATATAAAAAAGAATATGCTTGCTCAATCAAAGAAGCACATCAAGGATGATGATCACCATAAAGTTTTCATGATGTCATGGTCAAGCGTGTGGCACGCGCAAACGCCGATGGATTTTGAAACAAAGAATTCTGCATTGTTTGCTAAAATAGCGGATATCCCTGCCCTTATACATTATCTAGCAACACTTGGCTTCATGACAAGGAAAATTTATCACTAGTTGGAGTAACAAGTGCTAGCATCTCCACAACACTACAATATTTGCCGTAGAAGGTGCACATGCAGCTTTTAAGAGAAGAGACTTGTATGCAGTACAAGAACAAATTGCACATATGCTTCAAATGCCAAGTCGTAGAGTACTATGCTGCAAAAGCTACTCAAAAGATGTCTATGCTGCACAACTTGCGAGCAGTCCTAATGTTCAAACATCTTGTCAAAAATGTGAGCCAATATGTGTTAAAGTTGATTGAAGAACAGTGGGGTTTGGTGATGGAGGTAGCAGCCGGAGCAGCATTGCTGGCTTGTCGAGACACATTCAGATGCACATTAGGTCTATTATGTGCTCATGACATTTTGTTAGCTGGTGAAGAACCCATTGCATTGCACACGATTGCTCAACATTAGCATCTACACTATACTCCTCTATCCGACGTCCCACCTATGGATAACCTGCAGGTTGGGCATCTTGATCTGTTTCAGAAGCAGCTATAGATGCTTGAGTCCGCTTATGTGGAATGGCCACCTGCTCAGCAGGCTGTGGCCTTGATGCAAGTCTCAGAGCTCAGTGCATGAAAGATGCCCTCAATTGCCAACCCATTATTGGTGCAATCAAAAGGATGTCCACTTGGTGCTAAAAAAACCAAAGAGTTTGATAAAACATGATCCATAAGCATTTGGGTGTACAAAGAAGATGCATCGCTGCGGTGAATGCGGCCAGGTCCAAGACACTCACAATAAGTGCCCTTGTCCATCATGCAAACCACCAGTGTAGGTTGATGTATAACAATATGCATAATATGTTTGCGATGTTGGGTCATGTTTCTTTTTCAATAAACTTGTGGTGCAATGATTGTGGTGTATTTAATTTAGTGGTGGTGCGTGGTGTGGTGTATTTAACAATTCATCAGATATCATATATCATAAGATATCTTATCTCACAAGCTAGCTATCTTATCTTATCTCACAAGCTATTCCTTGAGTCACAACATGTTTGACTTGGAGCCTTAAGAAAAAAACTATCTTAGGCCTAAACTCAAGAGTATTTCCCAAACAATACATTGTTAAAAGGCACGTATTTATCACATTTGGAGTACAATTTGGAAGAAAATTTGCAATGAAGCAAGGTTGCTTTGAGACACTTATGTACTAGAAGTATGGAGAGTTGGATGTAAGTTGCTTCTGTTGGATCCTCTTCATTATTTATATTTCTCCTTAGTAATGTTGGAAGTGATGAGTAGTAAACCAAGAGAGTGTGTTGTGATAGTAGGTTAAGTTTCCTTTTTCTTACCCAATAGAAGGAAGATTGGAAATCAGGGTAGAAGTTTCTAGGAGATTGGGAATACAAGTGTGCTCTAGCCACTATCAATAAGTCTAAATACAACCTTTTGTCCATAAGCTCCACCACCAGGTACCTAATGTGTTCCCAAATAAAGAAAAGGATAGAACACTACACTTTTTTGTCCACAAGCACCACAACTTGGCACCAAGGATGTTTTAGATAAAGAAAAAGATAAAACAACAGTGTTCTAGCTAAGACAAGCTAAAAATTTGAGAATACAACAATTTTATAAACTCAAGTTGAACATAACATAATGCTTACTAATTGATGCATTCTTCTTGGGTTTTCTAGTTTTCCATTAGAATTCCAAATCAATTTTGTATCTTAGATTCATTCATTTTGTTTTGTCTTGGATTCTCTTGTTGTGCGTATATACATCGCTACACAACATACATCGCTGTCAACATCATACACTATAAAAGCACAACTCACACATAAGTCATACATAGACTCTAAAGTGCCACAATAATCAGATTGCTTAACACTCTCAACTCAACTCAACTCAGATCAGTACTTGATCTGTCACTCTATAAATTGCCAACAACTGGGCACTGATTACAGTCAAGCCACACCCACTCAAGCATAGAGAATCCAGGTGACGCTCGCCGGCCTCTGTCCACCATAGCCAGGAACTCGAAGGCTCAACATCAGAGAAGTGAGCTCTTTGGAGCTCACTTCAAAACTATACCTCCTGGACTTGAGCTAGCCCTGAAACCCTAACGGTCCCGCTGATGGCACACTCGACGGTGCAAATGGTGCAAAGTGACGGTGGGCCCCACCGTGAAGTCAGTACCCTGAACACAAAATCTAACCGTCGGAAAGTAGTCCCTGAGAAACTGCTAGAATAACTCTAACTACCATCACTGGAACTCCAGTGTCCGAGCATCTAGATGCGGAACTACAAATGGCGTGACAGTTGTCGTGCGTATATACATTGCTACACAACATTTATCGCTGTCAACATCATACACTATAAAAGCACAACTCACACATAAGTCATACATAGACTCTAAAGTGCCATAATCGCCCCCCTAGCTGGCGGTTAGGTCCCTCTAACTCCAGATAGCCATCTACTCTAAGTATATGGTATACCCTCTAATGGGCAAAGATCAGGAGGCCGGGTGCTATGGAGCCCCATCGTTAGTCGCCTGTCTGCAATCTATACCATATAAAGAATGAACTAGCTATAGGTCAAGTACATCTAGGACATAACCATTGTCCTTAAGAAACCACCGTGAGGGGAGGAGTCATACATGCCATATGCCATCCTCTCGAACAGCTATCACACACTAACATAGTAGCAGCTCCACCAGAAGAGCCACATAACATACACCTCAAGCCTGCACGTACAAGTGCCAAGCTTGGGTCCATAGTACCATCAATGTTTGGAAGGTGGCATGGCGCACAATTGCGCACATGATCCTTCCAAACAACACCATCACGTCCTTCCAACACAAGGACTCCAGATGGCAAAACCTCGTGCACTCTCAAGATAGTGCAGCCTATAGAAACATCAAGTGTCGTCGGTGCTATCTGCTGTAGATATACATAGTCGCCTGGATGAAATTGATGGATCAAGGGTCTATAACCTCCTCCTCGAATGGTAGCATAGCGTAAAGTATCTCTATGCTGAGCAATCGCCAAGTTCTCAAAGGCCATCGGCATCACTCTCCAAAAGATCTCTGCCCGCTGAGAACATGCGCTCATCCATACATTGGGGTCATCCAAGTCCAAAACTACAGTAGCATCTCGACAAATGGCTGCAGGTAAATTTGGATCTCGTCCATAGAGTAGAAAGTATGGAGAGAAGGATGCTAAGGAGGCTTGCCGGCTGAACCGATAGCCCATGGCCAACCAAGGTAACTGAAGATCCCAATCTCCCAAGTGGCCTCTCTGCAAACCATACTTTCGCAATCCTCTCTTCACCGTCTGAACCACTCTCTCTGCTAAGCCATCTGCCTCAGGGTGATCTCGAGATGTAGTATGATGATCAATCAAAGCCTTGTCACACAAGACCTGAAACTCTCCCAAGAACTCTATACCCTGATCAGTCAAAACCTCAGCTGGTGCACCAAAATGACTAAGAACTCGATCCAGGAACGAGTAAGCTGTCCCTTCACTAGACTTGTCACGAAGTGCCACCAACTCAATCCACTTGGAGAAGTGCTCCACCATCACCAAAACATACCGATGATGTCTCACAGTCAGCGGTAAAGGTCCGGCAAAGTCCAAACTCCAACGGTAACCCAATCCCATGATAGGTAATGGGTGTAACTGTGGCGTAGGAGCATTTAATGATGCTCTAACTTGGTCACAAACCACACATCTGGCAACAAACTGTTGTACCTCGGTCTGCATACCGCGCCACCAATAATGACTCTGGAGTAAGCTATATGTACGCTTTACTCCAAAATGTCCTAGCTCCTCATGAGCATGACGGACCAACTGTGGTCTCTGTGATGGAAGTGGTACTACTCGCACTCTACCATCCTCCCATACACGCAAAAGGTGTCTACCCTCCAATCTGAACCGTCTGGCTCGCTGAAGAACACGGTCTCTCTCCTTGGCCCCAACTGGGCCACCCACAACACCAGTGCAAAGATAGTCCATCACTAAGACATCATCATGAATGTCTCGCTGAACTGTACCAATATCTTCACTCTCTGAATCTGTGACCTCAATAACTCCTCCTGTATGCGCTGAGAGAGAGATACCACCAAAGTCTCTGCAAATATACACAGAAAGGCCGATGCATGCCAACCTGGCACCATCTCCTCATATGTCTCACCATGCCAACGTGCTCCGGTCTGATCCTGTTGGCTGGGACATGGGTTTCTACTAAACCCATATGCATCACGGTTCACCACTCCAGGTCTATGAACAACCATGAAATCATACTCCTGTAAAATCAGAGCCCATTGTGCAAGCTTCCTTGAAAGCTTGTCGGACTCCATCAACCACTTCAGCGGTTGATGATCAGTGATGAGAGTGAAGGGGTTACCAAATAGGTAACATCGGAAATGTGCTATTGCCCAAACTGCTGCCAAGCACTCTCCCTCATATGAACTATACTTCGCCTCCACTGAATTGTTGGAGCGACTAGCATAGGCCACCACAAACTCCTTCTCCTCATCATCATGCTGGGTGAGCACCGCTCCAAGCCCCAACATACTCCAATCAGTGTGAACCTGAAATGGTCGTCCCCTGATCGGTCTCCTCAAAGTAGGAGCAGATGTCAACCTCTCCTTGAGCTCTACAAAAGCTCTCTCCTACTCATCTCCCCAACACCACTCATGTGTAAGCTTGGTCAGCTTTGTCAAGGCCTTGGCAATGGCACTAAATCCTCTAACATAGCGGCGATAGAAGTTCGCCAACCTAAGGAATGCTTGCACTCTGCTCACATCCGTAGGCCGAGGAATACATGCAATAGCCTCCACCTTGGTCTGCTGAACACCAAGTCCTCCGGGGTAGATAGTGTGACCAAATACTCAACCTGCTCGTGGAAGAACCTACACTTCCCAGGATGTAGTTTGAGTCCATGAGATCTCAACCTCTCAAACACCTCCAACAACTGTCTCTCATGCTCCTCCACAGTAGTGCTATAGACCAAAATGTCATCAATATAACATCGAGCAAAATCCAATCCAGCTAGGATCCTATCCATGACCCTCTGGAACTCAGCAGGAGCATTCTTCAACCCAAATGGTAAGAACCTCCACTGATATAACACATCCTTGCCGTGAGGATCAATAGCCCAAAATGCTGTCTTGGACTTATCTTCCTCCCTGATCGGCAACTGATGATATCTCGCTCGAAGATCCAAAGTACTGAAGACCTTTGCATGCCCAATCGCATCAAAAATCTCCTCCGGTGTAGGCATGGCATACCGATCAGCGTTGGTCTGTCGGTTGATAGGACGGTAATCTCCACACATCCGCCTATCTGTATAGTTGCCATGCATATCCTTCTTGGCTGGCATCACTGTCGCTGATGCATACTCTCCATGTGAAATCTCCACCAAACCAGCCTCAAAAATGTCACTACTGCGGCTCTGAATCAATGTCCTCTCCATATCACTATATCGATAAGGACGTCGGAAAACAGGTGTGTCGCTAGTCAGCTCAATCCGTATACCAGGTCCCTTCAGAGCACCCAAATCCTTCATACTGAAGGCAAAACAACTCATGTGACTCCTCAAGAACCTCCAAACCCTCCGTCTTTCCTCTCCAGTAAGCTTGGGTCCAAGATCTGGCTCCCAAGTATCCTCTATAACTATAGTAGGAGTGGAAGACGTACTGACTGGCTACTACACTGGGCCCTTGGGAGCAATGGTGTCATGCTCCCGACCACTAGAGGTCCCAACCTCTGTGTGAAAAACTTCCTCCACTCTGGCTGCAAGCTCCATACGTCCTCTAGCTGCATCCCATGTGGACCAAGGGTGTAATCCAAGTAGCCCACGCTCACCTGGATGGACTCCAAGTAGACCACTCTCCCTAGTAGCTACTGGATGTGTCCCAAGAATACCATGTCCACTCGGTCCATCGCCCCCAGCATGTGCTTGAATCGTCTCGATAGGCACAGGGCTCACAAGTGTCCGAGTGGTGATGCCTATCAAGCGCATCCTACGCTGCTCTGCCAAACCAAGGCTCACAATCCAGGTCAAACAGTTCAGGTCCATAGCCTGACCTAACACCTGAAGCCTGGATGCCTCTGACACTGCTGGAACAGTGGTAATACCGGTGCGAAAACCCATCGCCCGCTCTCTCTCATCAGCATTGGGCTCCACCAACTACTGTAACTGTGAGTCCCAAACAAGTCCAGGTCCTCCCTCTCGAAAAGCATGAGAGCTTGGGAAACTCATGAGTGTAGGAAATGCAGCTCTAGGTTGTCCAACTAGGTTCACCACTACCATAGGTGACCTATCAGCCACTACCACTGTCTGAGACTGACGCCCAACATCCAAGATATCATCAACAAGAATGTGGTCCAGTCGCTGAATCCCATCATAAGCACACTGTAGAACCTCTCTGGGTAAGAGGTTCGTCCACCAAAGGCGAAGACGATGAGCCCGTGATCCCACTCTGGCTGCATCTAACAATACAGCAGGTCCCATCCAAGAATGGACCTGGTGTGTACTCACCACCACTCTAGTGCGAGAATCACCCAACAAAGGAACGTTCTCCAAAAGGTAAGCTGGAGAAATAGACTGATGAACCTCGAGATGTCGTAATATCTGTAACATATCCCAAAACACACCAGAATGAGGATCCTGAAGACCCAAACCGCATCCCGCACGTGTATGTCCCTGACATGGCCATCCAAAAATCACCAAGTGAATAGGCCCATGTCTCTCTAGGTCATGCGCCCCCAGTAAGGAAATGTCTCCTGGTAAGGCCTTCTGGTAACCTCTGACTGATGACATCGGTAATAACTCCGGATACCGATAAGCCAAGTGTGCCACATGATGTAGAGAGACTCGCCTAGCAGTCTCATCTCTCTCTACATACAAGTACCTCTGTACTCGGATACCCGCCTGTAACACCGCAGCTAGTCCGGTGCTAATCCCACCAAACAACTCCAATAGGCATATCCCCTCTACTGGATACTGCCAAGCAATGAGTGTGGTATCTAGAGGTGTCAAAGCAATCGCCTCTGGAGGCTCATCCTCACACTCATCCCCTGATGGTACGAAGGCTCCACTCCAAGCCTGCTGCACCAACTGATTTGCATGCTGCTGCAATGCCTCCTCTGAACTCCACAATGGAACATCCAAGGTGGATGGAACAATCCCACTCGTACTCCATAGCCGAGTGATCTCCTCTGGTACTGGAGTATCCTCTGCATGGGCGTTCCCCTCGAACAAGTCACCAGGCCAAGTAACTGCACCGCTGAAAGCCAAAACTGATGCTGCCATGGTCCCGGACTGTAGTGAGCCAAGACTGCCACTACTGAAGCGTACTGGTAGGCGACATACCCGTCCCTCACCAGACTGCCAACCAGGTCTATAAGAGGCTGTCTCCTCCCAATAGTCAATGCTGAAACCCATAGGGTATAACACTGCTCCCCCAACTAGCACATCATATGACTCAGCTATCATCGCAATAGCCTGAGCTCTCACCACCGAGCTATCAGTCGGATGACCAGGCTGAACCTGGACAACAAGCTCTCCACGTGTGATATACTGTGTCGAACCACCACCAAGAGATGTCTGGATCTAAAATGGACACCTCTCCACATCGGTCTTCCGTAACTCCAGACCAACAACTGCAGCCTTCCCCAACATAAGGGGCTGCGCACCAGAGTCTAACAAGACTCTCTGTGGTGTATAGACCTTCCTTGAAGGTCCCACTAAATGAAAGATCCCCCTCTGGTTATCCAATAGGACAACACCAGGTGTAAACCGTGCTCTCTCAAAGGCCGGTCTAGTTGGCAACTCCTCCAGTCTAGCCGCTGCTGCTTGCCATAAACCACTGGTCGTTGAACGGATCCCATGCTCCTCAACCAAGTCAGCTCCACTACCAACCACCTCTGCTCTAGCAGTAGGAACTGCACCATCCCTACTCTCACACAACGTGGCAGCCAACCGGAATACTGGGGCTGGGTCAACTCCCAATGTAAACATGTCACTGGCTGAAAATAAAGGATGCCGCATAATCAGTTGAGCCGCCCCCAACATCATGCTAGACTCAGTCTGTGTAGTAGCAGGTGGCTGACTAGTGGGTACTCCATCATGTACTCCATCACCACCTACCACACCTGCACTGGGACGTCTAGGAACCATGGAGGTCGTCTGCAATGCCTCAGATAGCGTGAAAGACTAGGGAAGTCTGACCTGTCTCCCAACCTCTCCTCTCTGTAGGTCCAACTCCACTGATGCTCCTCTAGGCTCTGGAGCACGTACTGCACTCCTAGTCACTACTGCAGATGCATCCACCTGTGCTGCTCCGCACATGAAGTCCAAAGCATCTCTATCACCAGCATATGAGGTGGAAGCCTCAGCACCCGAATCTGATCTCCTCTGAGCAATAGCCATACTAGCCAATCTCTGCTCCAACTGCTCAATCTGAGTAGCCATAGCTGTGTCAGAAGTAAGGGTAGGTACTGCACCCCTACTAGGTGTAGATCCTCTACCACCACCTCGTCTTCCATGAATTGGAGCTCCTCTACTACCTGCCATAGCAGCCCTACCACTCCGTAACTCCGGGTGTAGGTCAAAACACCGGTCACTAGTGTGACCAAATCTGTGGCAGTGCTCACACTGCCTCTGTGCTGGCTGTGATGCACCAGAGGTATCAGGTCCGCTGCCCTGAGTACACTCTCTCCTATGGTGAGGTCCACCACAAGTCCAACAAGCAACACCACCACTCACTGGCTGCTGCTGACCCGAAAATGAGGGTAAGGGTCTAACTCCACTAGGCCCTCCACTCGCTCCATAGGATCTGGGCTGTCCACCCTGTCCTCGAAAACCAACTGGGCGTGGTGCACTCTGCTGCACTCTAGCAAAAGTCACAGCTATGAATGAGGTCTCCCTACCAAATCCAAATGTCACCACTCTCTCCTCCACCATGTTGAGCTCAATACGCTCAGCCAAACCAAAGACTACTGCCAAAGTGGACGAAGTAGCCTGCAACAACGTAGCATCACGAACTCTACGTCGCAACTCCCTGTCCAGTATCCCATACCAAAACTAGATTGCCTGGGCCTCAGTAACTCCCTGAGTGAAACTGATCAGCCGCCTCATGCGAGTGTATGCCTTGCGTAGGCTCTCTCCAGCCTTCCGCTAGAACTCCTGCAAGCTCCTCAGCTTGTCAGTCCGCATTCCCTGGTAGTTCTGCCTCAAACATAGGAAGAACTCAACCATGGGGTTAAACCCCGGTACCACACCACCTCCTGCAGCGGTACCTCCACTCGTAGTAGCACTATCTTCAGCTAGTGCACCTCCACTAGCTCCACTAACACTACTTGAGCTAGAACTCGTGGGTACAGCCGATCTACTCCTGGCCACCGAGCCTGAAGTGATGGAGACATAGTGTGGAGACCAATACTGTCTCCATAACTCAATCTCCTCCAAATGAGCTCTCCTGAACTCATGGTAGTCATCCATCGGTGGACCCTCCAAGTGCTGAAACAACCCCTTCCATGCCATGAAGGGTGTGAACAAAGTCGGGTTCCGCATCTGCTGCAAATCACACCAACTATCAAACTCCTAGATGAAGTCATCCAACTCAATGGTACCCACTATACCAGAGTAATGCCTAGGGCCTTTGGAGGCCCCATAAATCTCGTCCATGTCCCACAACAACAGTGCAAACACACCAAGTGCACTCTCAACTGAATCAGCTCCTGTGTCGAACTCCAACTCAGAGTCAATCTCCTCCCTCATTGGGACCTGAGATACATGCTGATATCGAGCACCACTCCGAGTAAACCCACTGCGTACTGCAGGGCTAACTCCTCTGGAATCTCCAAAGAACTCCGTCGTGACCACGTAACTGCAATAGCAAACCCAAACCACCAACTGCAACCGCAAGTCGCAACCGCAAGTACCCCACCAAGTGCCAACACCACCACGTGCCAACACCAACTAAACACCACCCACTAATGTAACTCTACCAAGATAACTACACTAGAGGAAGGGCAACCTATAACCTGCCATCATAACACGCACTCTCACGGTCTGCAGGTCATCACTTCCTGCCTCACCGGAGAGAAACAAAGGTAGTCTGACTGGTCATCACTCCAGCCTCACCACCAAGAGCACACCAGAGCGCCAACGCTCAAAAGTCAGGGCACCTCACACAAACGTGGTGCACAAACAGGAAGTAGAGAATGGAGGGGATCCGATCACAAAAAATCTAAACAAAAACCCTCCATCTCATAACACAACACGAGACTGACTCTACCACCATTTGGCATTTGACATAAGAGTAGTTCGTATCTAAGTCCTAAGCTACCAGGATCACCAAGAATGGGATCAAATTGCCTCTCCTAGCCAAAGCTACATGTGTATAGATAACAGTGGCACAGTCACTACGACAACAAGTGAGGGTGGACCAGTTGGCTAGGTCACCAGTCTAGGAACAAGAGATCTAGGGGTCAAACCCTGTTGTGCACAATCTAACAAGAAAGGCAGATTTTGCCAACCAATGACCAAGATCTACACTAAACTAGCTAGCCTCACGCCAGCAAGCTGGCTTGCTGGCCCTTCTGGCCCTTCTAGGCCTTCGTAGCCTCTCATAGCCCACAGCCCTCTGCCTCGAAGCCTCTAAACGGGTCTAATTCAGCCAAATGAGGCCTTTCTTGTTGCCACTTTGAACTTCCTCCAAAATTGGCAAAACTTCTCCAAATCTGCGAAACTCCTCCAAACTAGCAAAATTTCTCCAAATCTGGCCAAACAGCGAAACTCCTCCTATTCTGGCCCAAAATCTGACGTAAACCCTATAGATGGATGTCCGCCAAATCCCCCGCTAACTTTCCACTCGAGCCAAATTGACAAAACGGGTTTTTCCAAATCACAATTTTATGAGAAGAGCTTCCAACTCTACCTTCAATTTCACTTTCTGAGCCCAACTCGCAGCAAATTGGTCATGCCTTCACCTCCTGAGCTCAAAATCACAACACTGCTCTAAAATTGCTCCTTCTTTGCTCAAAATTTGGCCAGCGCTTCTGCACACCGTCCGCCTAACTGCCAAATTTGCATCAACTACACAAGCTTCTGCACACTAGGGAAACACAAAACCTGAATCGAGCTACCACGATCCACCGAGCTTGGAGATACCACCAACACTCAACGTTCCTGCACCTGATTTCCTCCTGACTTCACTTCTCTGATGTAATCAGATTGCTTAACACTCTCAACTCAACTCAACTCAGATCAGTACTTGATCTGTCACTCTATAAACTGCAAACAACTGGGCACTGATTACAGTCAAGCCACACCCACTCAAGCATAGAGAATCCAGGTGACGCTCGCCGGCCTCTGTCCACCATAGCCAGGAACTCGAAGGCTCAACATCAGAGAAGTGAGCTCTCTGGAGCTCACTTCAAAACTATACCCCCTGGACTCGAGCTAGCCCTGAAACCCTAACGGTCCCGCTTATGGCACACTCGACGGTGCAAACGGTGCAAAGTGACGGTGGGCCCCACCGTGAAGTCAGTACCCTGAACACAAAATCTAACCGTCGGAAAGTAGTCCCTGAGAAACTGCTAGAATAACTCTAACTACCATCACTGGAAACTCCAGTGTCCGAGCATCTAGATGCGGAACTACAAATGGCATGACACTCTATTAGACTCATCACATCATCCCTTTTGTTCTAAGAAGGTGAAAGAATTCAAATTCTCTTAGTTTTGCCAAAATGAATATTAATTATTAATAAGTCTATCTCCAAAAGATATGTTCAAAGGCTAATTTTTCAAGAAATATTTACAGGAAACAAAAGGATACTTTGAACCAATAATTCCATTACTGGTCATGGTTTTGATTTAAATAATACTCAATCTCATGCAGATGTATCTTTATATAGTGCTAATATAAGAGTTGAAATAATCACATGCAATTCTTAAGTAAAGGTGTTGTAGTTTTGACAAAATAAAACCATTATTGACATCCTAGAATTGCTCATATGAGCAATTTGAGTACAAAGCTTCTCATTTGTCATTTGAGGTAAAAAAGACAATCATAAAGTCCTACAAGACTTGTGAAGCAAAAATAATAATTTATATGTGAAATAACCTTGATTTTTGTTTAGAGTTTAATTAAATATTATTATATTGGTTGAGATAGTAGAGTTAATAGTCTCTATCAGGAAAATGGTGTATCAAATCTCACTCGTGATCAAACAAAGAAAAATCAGGTCATGAGGTTTCTTGATTGGTATTATGAGAAACCTTTTGGGACAATGATTTACTATTATATTTTACAAGATTAATGCATCAACTTGCCCGATCATTCATTTCTTGGGTGCAATAGATGTTCTTGAATTTATTTCAGATATGTCAATATCTGATGAATTCCACCAAGATACTAATCTTCAAGGTCCAAATTGTCACTCTTGCAACCTTGCTCAAAATACTCAATTTGTTGAAATGGTATTTAATATCAGCTATGGTCTCATCATGAGATTTGTTGAAATGAAGAGGGAGTGAAAATTTTACCCAAAGGAGTATTAAGAGTTTTCACTCTTAGTCCTCAATATGCAACAAATCAAGAGTATATATATATATATATATATAAAAGTAAATTGCTATTACCACCCACCTTTTTACTATTGCTATCCATGATGTGATAAAGATTAACTTTTGGAGAGTGGTAGCACAATATGGTGACCGCAGGGGAGGGGGGTCACAGGGGTCACTTCACCTTCGCCTCCTCGTGGGTGGCAATAAGAATTTGCTATATGTACACAGGGGAAACAGTAAACCCACCTCACTTGTTCTGCTCATTCACCTCACCTACTTTACTATACAGGGTGCAAATAAACCAATCAAACCACTCTCGCTATGTTATGAGCTTGGCTACAACGTTGGAATATGACGTAGAAAATATCCTATAACCATGCCCCAGCATGCGACGGCGACCAATTTCACCCAATTAGCCACTCTGATTGGCTAGAAATGTTAGAATAGGAGGGGTAAGGTGGATGAGCAGAAAAAGTGAGGTGGGTTTATTATTTCCCTCTATATATAGATATATAACCCACCTTACTAAAGGGGTTTGAGTGAAAGACCTCTCCATTGGAAACACCGGGATTGAAAAGGAATAAAAAAAGAAAACTTAATACCGCGAGAACAACTTTTCTGTAGTTTGTCGAAGAAGCAAAGTTTCCATCTCATATTCTCTACATGTCGCCAAATTTGTCAAATGTATATCCTTTGAAACATTGAAAAGATGTAAGAAAAATTGTTAGATACCAAAGAGAAGCATCATCCACATTTTCTCCAAAGACGAGCTTTTATGATTTTCTCTTTTCTTTTCCGGAATGTTCTCCAAATAAACTGGTAAAATGCTCAATATGATATGAACACGGGGTTGGTACTGATTCTCATTCCTTTTATCACAGTTGAGTTCTAGAACTGTGATTTGAGCCTTAAAAAGCCCTTTGGAATCTTCCACATCAGTCATTGAGGAGTTTGGTTCTAATTATACTTGTGGCGGATCTCCAAAAGTAGGAAATGGTGCACTCTCATGCATGAAAACTTACAGTCAAATGTGCTTTATAGCTTTCTATCGATTTCGCTCGGAGATTTCTCTAAGGTCCTCCTTTAGGTGTACCTTGAGCCTTAATCTGGATACAGTTCGACATGTTCTTGTCTCTTGATTCTGTTGCTTGGGTCTTCTGTTTGACAGGTAAGGAGAACTTTACTGTGGAGTAGCTCCAGATCATATGCTCTGCAAGGTTGAAGAAAGTGAATTGCGTCTTCTCGACTCTTTTTCGATGTACTTTCTTGAAACTAGCTCATTTGTACGAAAGAAATTGCATGTCTCTTTTCAAGAATCGATGATTCCCACTTCAGTCACACATTGAGTTATTCCTCGCTACTTTTCCACGTTTCCTACATATCTGCATTGAGTCATTTGCTCTGCCGTGTCACTTTTGCCAACAACCGTGATCGGTTCCTGTACTTCCGGTAACCTTTGTTAAAAAGCACCTCGTCCGACAGGTTGCTCCGTCACAAAGTTTTGCTCCTCCTTAGCCCTCCGAAATGAGTAATACGACTCTTATACTGTATCTGAAAGCTCGGATTTTGGATTACTGTAGTTTAAGGTAGTAAGTAATGCTGTAAGCAGTAATGCTGCTCCGAAACGAAAAATTGATGTGTGAACCTCTTCGGGACTAAAGCAGATTATAGAGAATGACAATCTGTGCTTGAAGATTCTGTATGTATGTATGTTATGATGAAGTATTTTGATCTCTTTTCTGTCTCTGGTATTAAAGACGGCTTAATGGCAAGTGAGACTTTCCTCTATTCATAGCTCCTTGTCGATTTACTTTGCACAACAGTGTAGCTATAACCGTTGTGAGATTCTCATATCTGAAAGTTCAGATTCTAGATCACTCACCCAGTAATCCTTTATGATGGGCGCGTATCCGAAGAGCATTTCTCGGATGACATACCCACCCATCCAAGGTCTCTCGCAGATTACTGCATCGTTTAGGCTGAAGCATGAAATTTCTACTTCCCCATGCCGAAAGGGCATCGTGATCAGGGTCGTGCACAGAAAATAGTGATCATTTAGGGCCCAAACAGTTTGTGAGGAGTTTGGTCCATTTCGTAACCTGAGACCGTTATGACGTTAAAGCAGAGTAATGTGGGAAGATATTTTGCCCATCAGACTGCGGAGATAAGCACCGTATATAGGGGAAGCAGAAACATGACCATAATTCCGGAAACAAAGTCATTTCTGAAAGGAAATGCGGAAAGCCGTGATGGAACTGTTGAATGCAGCTCCGGGCTGCTAGCTAACATCTATCATGTAACGGTGGCCGCTACTAGCACTAGAAGTGCCTCATGCTACTCTTATGGATTGTCCACAAGGGTGGCCATTATCGATTCAAAATGTCTATCTGATTATATTTCAGATGCATATATGTTTATTTCCTTTTATTCGACTTATTTATAAAGACGCCGTCCTGGATCAGTCACTGGACAAAGCTGTCAGGTCCGTTGATCGATGCTGAACGGAGTCTCGAACTAACGATTTTTAACAAAGAAACAAATAAATGTCATCTTCTGCTGCATTTAGATTCACGGGTCCCCAGAATCCACGAGGTTTATAATAACTACGAACATAACATCCTGAGCGGTGGTTAGTAATCTTCTCGTCCCTCTATCAGGGTCCCTATCTATGCTGGAGTGAAGGACTAGCTGGAAACGATAAAACCATGTTCACAGCGGAATCATACATACTTCACAGATGCTCATATGACCGCGGCCCTGAACTTCCAAGTCGTTCAGATGACAACAGGTGTTTCATTAACAAAGTTCCTGGTATGGCGTTGATGCCGTCAATGTCAAGTCTCCTCAACCAACACAAGATCTGCAGCTCGAGATGACACTCTTAGATATGTAAACAAGCAAGCAATTTTCTCGAGAAGAGATCAGGCCTAAGATTGTAACTTATTGAGGTTGAGCGACCCATTTTTCAACTGAATGGACTCGTCCATAATCCATCCATTCATCTGGCTGACACTTTCTGGGAGTGCTCATTTCTCCTTGTAGACCGGGGGTAAGGAAAGTCTCCAACTCGTGTGGAATGATACAGGAATTAACAGGAAATTTGCAGCCGACACTGAAGTACATGAAACATCTGAATCTAATGTGGTCAACAGCTCAGTCCTGCACACATATAACCGGCTACTCTGCTCGGTGTTTGTCACAAAACCGAATGTCTTCCGCAATAAAGTACTTGTGATTGATTCAAAATGTGAACAGTTCGGCATAGGATGAGAAACATCGCAAGGTAAATGTAGTGGAACTCTTGAAGAGTAAAACAATACCTTTCCATAGTTCATAAAGAAGAAACCTTCAACATGTGCAAGCTTTGGCAGTTCAGTCTCTCTTCTCAACAGTTGTGTATTGAGATGTTTTTTCACTGTACTAGGTGGGTACTGTCACATATGATCTCAAGGTGCATAATAGCCACTATCAGGAAGAACTTCTCAAAGATAATGGTTTGTCCCATCCACAAAACTGTGTCAATTTGCCAACGAATCTGCATGAAATCAATGCAGAAGACTGTTTCTGCCTACTCCTAGTGACCATATGAGCAGAGTTTTGTAGGTGGGTGAGTCTTCCCAAGGGCTTATATATATATATATATCCTTCACTATTATATTTCACTCGCTCTTATTCTGCTTCCTGGTTCGTTTTTGACATTTCGATCTCCAATGCTGCCCGAACTCCAGACTATAGCTTATACTTTATTTTTATAGCAGTATTATATTTCACACGGTGCTTATAGGTAGTCAATTCACCAATGTATTAGATTTGTCGCGGTCTGTTGCTTAGTGGGTACGGAATACACATTGTTGGTTAGTTCTTTATTCTTGGCTACTTCGCCACTGATGAAGTCATACGTGCTTCGTGGAGGTTTACTATGGTTGCTTCTGCTTCCTTAAGTTGTTTAGCGTTTCAGGGTTCAAGCGCGCTGGCTGCGGTATACTCATCCACTTTCGCTTAGCTCTAGTCTCCTAATATCCTGTTGTTGTGTGACACTGTTACGCTTCGATCGTTCTCGGATCAAACACCATCCTCTCAGCTCCCGTCCTCAACCAATTTCCTTATCTAGTTTTGTTCACTCGTGCTTTACCTATTTCATAGTTCATATTTGACTTTCGACCACAGCTCATTTTCTTTCATTCACGCAGTGCTTACTTGTGGTCGATTGCCCATGTATTACATTTCGCGAATTCTGTTGCATAGTTGTTACCGAATACACCTTGCTTACTACTTTTTGATAGATATATATGTATTTGCATTTAATGCGTTCTGGATACCCCGCTCCTCGAACAGGCTTTTACATATATATATATATATATAAATAAATTTTCTTTTCTTTTCTATAAACGTGTAGGCAATATATGGACTTATTATGCAAAAAAATAAATAATAATTATATCTATATGTACAAAATATGAACGGAATTCTTTGCGGTGTATTTCAGTTTAATAGAAATACACCACTTTGAATATTCAAACAAAAAATTTGTACTCCAATCCTTAAATATGAAAGATGAAGTACTCCAATCCGTATGATTGTCTCTTTACTATTATAAATAATGACTACTTTTTGTAAAAAGGCTGCCTCCCTTATATCTATCTCGTGAATCCCTTTGTTAAAAGAAGTTGGGAAGTGAGACCCAACTGAAATAAGAATTCCAAGAAGTTCCTCTCTCACTCCTCTGTCATATAACTCTTAAACGGTTCCCGTCGTATATTGAACATGAAAGATGGTTTTGAAAGAAAAATAAATAAAATAATTTCAGATAGTTCTATGCACCCTAAAACTTCTCAAGGAAAAAAAATATTTAAGTATGTTATATACAATATTAACCTGAAAAAAATTTTCTATGGTAAAAGGAGAACATGTGAAAACTATTTAAAAATATCCGTTATATTCTTTTAATATAATCCTGATTAGATCAGATACCACAATAAATTAATCGAGTATCATAGCATTACACATAGTCACCTAACTAATGCAAATAAATGCTGATTAATGTTGCTTGAGTCAAATACTGGAAAACTACCAATCAAATAGAAACTTTGTGTGCCCATTTTCTTTCACCATACTTCTATAAGTTTTCCAAATAGAATACAGAAATTATTTTTTTAAGTGTAAGGGTATTTTATTACTCGGAATTTATTCAACTAATGATAAGTTATTGATGACTTCTGGTTTAAAATATAGTTTTTTTTATCTCCCCCACGTGGATAAATTTGGCACCGTTGTATAATTTGTGTAAACGAGTCTTGGTATTGAAGGAGATAAGTATATCCACCGAAAACCTATACATTCTGAAGAGAAAACATTTTCACCAAAAATTCATTTTAGGACACCCACGTCACTATATATAAATCCGCAAATCCACGTGGTGCACTCTGTATGGTGTTTTCATTTATAGCGTCCTCCTACCTGGAGAGTACACGTGGCCACGAATACCTCCTCTCTGGTTGTGCTAGCTGACCTGGTTTCCTTCGGTGTCTAATTTGTCGATCAAGAAATCTATCCTTTACTTTGTGGGTGTATAGAAGCTTCTCCATGTAAGGGCAGTGAGAGGTTATTCAATTGAGCGATCAAGGGAAGTGCATCGCATATATACTAGGGGGCTTCAGATATAGAACGCAGAAGAATTTGACCCGTAGAGTTTCGTTACCCGTAAACTTTTGGTTCAAAGAAATGAACGCTATTGTAAATCTGGGTACCGGGCAGCTTAAGATCTTGTACGAGAGGAAGGGGTGATTATTTATGGGTATCAAGGTTAGTTGAAATGTCAGAGAGTATAGGCAACTTTTAGTTAAGATATGTTGTCACATGGGGGCGGGGAAGAAACAGTAAAATACCATGCGTGTTCGCTTATATTTGAAAATTTTCCTTCTCAAATGTGTGAGTGTGATGAAAAGAGTGTTGAGTGATCAAAGACAAGAGAATGTAAACCAAGCGAAATTTGGTAGCTTGGTGACAAGAATGATGAGTGATCAAAGACAAGAGGGATTGAACGCTAGTGAATGATTAACCAACCAAGTGTGAAACAAATAAACAAACCTCCTCTTTCACACAAACCAGACAGGCATGCAACATTAATTCAATTGCCTGAATCAGTGGACTCCTTGAGCACTGAGATGGAGAGTTTGGGAGGTTTTCAAGTACAATTCAATTCCACAAGTGTTGAAGTTGATGATACTCAATTCAAGATTGCTCCACTTCAACCTCTTTGATTTCAAGAGTTGCTTCAGAAAATGAAAACTTCAGTTCCAACTTCCAATGTTACCAGTTTAGTAGGTGCTCTCACATTGGTGTCCACCTACACAAGCAAAGGAGCAAAGGGTGATGAAGACCAGTTCAGGACGATTCCTTATCATTACGGTATCAAATTATTTAGATGATCCTGAACATTTTAGTCAAATTCACTATGGGTACAATAAGAAACCAGTGCAGAAAAGTACAGCATTTAGTTATATGACCACCGACCTTGTACAACACAAAAAGAGATTTCCTCCAACAATGAATGGTGACAAGCTCTACAAGAAATGTGCACGCTACATGAAATCTTATAAAGATGCTAGAGATTGGGAATTCAATTACATTGGGGAGGTTTAACAATGAGAGATTTAAAGAGAGGGTGGAAAACTATAGAAGATAATTAAATCATCTCTATCCACATTTTGATAGGATGGATACAATGTTTGATCGTCGTGCTAACATTTCTCCCCTGCTCTTGTGAGTATTGGAGATATTGAACCGGATGTTACAGTCATTCACAACACATTCTTAATTCATGTAGAAGAAGAAGAAGAGTTGGGAAAAAATAATCCTCTAGATTCCATTCCCCTTACATTTTCCATACCAAGTACACACGAACTCCATGAAGATTTAGTGTTACATGAGTTTGAGGAAGTTTTAAAAGGAGTCCAATCCATGCTTAACCAAAGCACATGAGGAGTATTAAGGAGGAGGAGGAGTGAATCACTATCCTTATTATCCAAGTGGAGTATCAAGAGCATAGGACCACGAGCTCAAGAGGAGTAGCACCCCTTTCCAAAAGCTCAAGAGCTGCCAAGAGTACAAGTACAAGTACAAGAGGAAATAAGAGAAGTTTTAGAGGAGGAGGATAGAGGAGCACAAAAGGACACCAGAGAAGCATCCAAGGAGAATGAGTAGAACATTGAAGTTTCAAAGGAGAAAATCCAAGTTTTGAAGGAGAAGGAAGAATCAAGGAAGAGGAAGCACATTTCTAAAGCTACTAAGATCACTCCTACAATTGCAACTTCATCTGAAGATTTAGCTAGTCATAGTAGATTGAGGAGTGAGTCTCTTGAAGCTAGAGAGAGGTGTTAGATAGTTGAGAACAAAGCATCAAAGTCCACAATGATTGAAAGCATCATAGGAAAATCAAGGCAATGAGATCAAAGGTAGAGAAACTTAGAATTAAAGAGAGAAATGCAAAATCCAAGAGAGTATACTTAGTTACCCTGGAATTAGCAAGAGCAGGAAAAATACATGATGAAATGAAGAGTATTACTAAAACACTCTCTGAAATAAATTCTTATCCACCATGAGGTGGTGGGTCAAGCTATAGTTACAATATTGACACTAAATTCCATGTGCTTGATTACACACCTTGTGCTAGTGGGAATGACAGTAGTGACAGCTTGGGCAGTGAGTGGAAAGAAGAGATTTATAAGAGTTTAGAAGGAAGATTAGCACAAAGAGACAACTTGTGCTACTGGGAATGACAGCAAGGAAAATGAGTGCAAACAAAGAGAGTGATAAGAATTTAGAATGAAGATTAGCACAACAAGTAGAAATTTGAGTTTAGAAGGAAAATTAGTACAAAAAGCCAAGACCAAAAATAGAGATAGTTCTATGGATCACATTTATGTAAACCTTCTATTTTAAATGAGAAATATTTTCATTTTTCAACAAGAAACATTGAACTTTGCATACATTGTGTACATTTTATTCTGTATGTTTTTCAAACAAAAGAGAACACTATAAACTGAGAAATTGTTAAATTGACAAGACTAGAAATGAGAAGTCCAAACTTGTGCAAAAGCCTGGTGGTTTGTGCAGCAAACCATGAAACAACTTTGTGCAACATATGGTTTCCATGGCGGCATGCAAACCATATGTTGTGCACTCGAGGTTTGTACAGCCTACTTTGGTGGGTGTTTGTTTGCTTGTTTGAATAACAATTTTGGGCATGCTTACCTGCCAAGTTCTTAGTTTGTGCTGCACTCTTTTTGCTGTATTTATATTGTTCTACAGTATTCTATAATATGGTTTTGCTTAAGTCTTTTAGTCACATGAGGCTTGGGATTTGTGAAGCATATACAAAGAGATGGAGTGCTCACTACTAATGATGATTATATATAATATAGATGCTAGCAAGGCAATAAAAAAATGATAGCAATGCAATCATTAAAACCACTTAATGACAATGAAAGTGAAGTGGAAATATAACAACATCCAAGGTGTGTGATAGTGAAGTACACTGTATATATGAACTAAATTGCTTCATCTTGCACAAGTGCATCATGAAAGTGGCAATAATATATGGGTCATATAAAAAAAAGGCTATAATACCACATTCATCTCCTCTCACAAGCATGCATTTCCAGCTCATGGAAGCATCTTTCCAACAAATCAAAAGGGTCCAAGCTATAATCTCTAAATCTACTTGAGGTCCATTCCTCCTCTGAAAACCTAATAGCTAAATATGTAGAAGCTCTAAATCTGTCTAGAGGAGTTACAAGGATATCTAACAATGGAGTATATGAAGTACTAAATTTATTGACGGGTGTCATGCGTATATACATTGCTACACAACATACATTGTTGTCAACATCATACACTATAGAAGCACAACTCACACGTAAGTCATACATAGACTCTAAAGTGCCACAATAATCAGATTGTTTACCACTCTCAACTCAACTCAACTCAGATCAGTACTTGATCTGTCACTCTATAAACTACCAACAATTGGGCACTGATTACAGTCAAGCCACACCCACTCAAGCATAGAGACTCCAGGTGACGCTCGCCGGCCTCTGTCCACCATAGCCAGGAACTCGAAGGCTCAACATCAGAGAAGTGAGCTCTCTGGAGCTCACTTCAAAACTATACCCCCTGGACTCGAGCTAGCACTGAAACCCTAACGGTCCCGCTGACGGCACACTTGATGGTGCAAACGGTGCAAAGTGATGGTGGGCCCCACCGTGAAGTCAGTACCCCAAACACAAAATCTAACCGTCGGAAAGTAGTCTCTAAGAAACTACTAGAATAACTCTAACTACCATCATTGGAACTCCACTGTCCGAGCATCTAGATGTGGCACTACAAATGGCGTGACACAGGAGAAATGTAGAAGGATGTATAGCATTATGATGATAGTTTTGATATAAGGTAAAGCATCACTATCCACAACCAATATATCTCTAATGGATAAACCTGGAAATGTAAACTTACTATAAGGTCTAACCATGAAACCTCTATACTCATCAATATATCCATTGGTCTGGGAGAAGCATGCCAATAGTCTAGATCCATTATGTACTCCTATAGGCAAAAAGCAATAATCCCACATAGATTGCAATAGTGTCTCCGCCTCCTTCTTTGGACCACTAGTCCAAAGTACAACCTCAAAGTGTGTGATACAATACTCCATGAACTTGTTAATGCAAGGCTGTAGAATATACCATGAATTACTACAAGCTCTATATGAGCTCTATCCTCTCCTTTGGGTATCAACACACCACTTCAAGAATCCTGGTTGAGTAAGAACTCTAATGCCAAACAACTCACATCAAGTACAATAATCTTCTACCTCAAATCAGTATGAAAATGAATTTGTGGGATGAATGCTCTAGATGAGATCATCCTCTCACTCAATTGTGTGAGCCAATGTACCTTATTCTTCAAGGATGACCTCCTCTCTTGTAGCCATGAAACCTCCTCTAGTGTACCTCTAAATATAAGAGGAAAGGCTTCAAGATCCTCTAAAGTGCAAGGTCTCTATGCCACTAGATACTACCTTACATGAAAATAAGGCTCTTCTCTTGGCCCATTAATAAGAGTCAACCATGTCTAAGTGGCATTCACTCTTAAATCAACTCTAAGTTCACTAGGCTCTCCTCTCCTCTTTGATGCTTCCCTAGTCTCACTAGGTTGATGCTCACCATGGTATTCTTCCATCTGAGGTCCAACATCAATAGGAGGAAATCCCCAAGGGTATCTTAACTTCTCTATCTCAAGCCACTCATAACCTCCTCTTGAGCAGCTGCATATACTTCCCTAAGAGTGTCTAACTAAGTCCTAGTCTCTTGTAGAGTACTATGGTTCCTCTCCAGTAACTCCATGGTAATGATAAAATCTCTAAGGTAATTAATCTCTTGAAGTTGTAACACTTTTGCCATAGGCTCTCTATCTATGACAAGTACACCCAACTATGTCAACCTCTTACCTCCAGTTGTAATGAGATTATCTAACTCAGCAAGCCTCTCAATTCAAGCTCTATATGTATCCTCACTCTCCCAAATAACACTAACTAACTCTACTAATCTCTCATAAGTAACACTCTCTTCTCTACATTGATGTATCTCTCTCTATGCAAGTTCAGTCTCTCTCTCCACCAATAATATGTTCCTCTAACCATAATTGCTCCTCCCTCTCTACTAGTCAACTCTCTTTGGTCCTTATTTTCAACTCCGCCTCTGCAAGTCTAGTCTCTCTCTCAATCAAAAGATGCTCCTCTAAATGTATATTGCACCTCTCTATATTTGCCCTACACTCCTCTACATCTACATTATAAGTCATATAGTCATCATGTACAAGTAGTAGTATTCATGGCTCAACCTCTCCGCTTTCTCCATGATCAAGTGGCTCAACTTCTCCTCTTCCCCCATGCTTTGGCCTGTGGTGCTCCTCTCTTCTCCTCATCATACACCTCCAAGTGCTCACAAGTAACATGGGTTGTACACCAAACTCACTGCAATCAAGTTCCTTAATGAATACACATTGCCAAAAGAGGCAATAAATAAACTATATATATGAAGATATGTAGGTACATATGAAATCAGAAGTAAATGTCAATATCAGAATCAAGAACTTATGCATCTATACTCTCACTTGCTCACACTCAGGTGTAACCTCAAGTGTATTGTCATCCATTCCACCTTCATGGACATAAACATCCTCATTTAGCATTCCAAGGCCATATGCAAGCTGATCCTCATCCACTAATCCTCTCTCCATGAACAAGTGAGTAAGGATCTGTCCTACTTGAGTAAGACAAAACCATCTACCATCTGCATGGTCAAGCTGCCTCTACACTACAACCAACTTTGCTTCAATAGCAAGTAATATGAGCTTTGCTTGATCATAATTAACTAGAGTAGTTTTGGACATCTTACTTTTCATTACAAGAATAATGTTCTTATGTACAACTCTATGACATCAAGAAGGAATGAGTACGAAACACAATAATCAGAAGAATGGATGGAATGCACAATCATACTAACTAGAGTAGATCTGGACATGTTACTCTTCACTATAAGAACAATGTTCCCATGTACAACTCTACGACATCAAGAAGGAATGAGTACTAAACACGATAATTAGAACAACAAACGGAATGCAAGATATGCACACTATCTAGCTAGATATTTCTTTGTTGTGTCATCTCTAACTGAGAACTAGTCTTCAACCATACTTTGTGGTATTCTTTTCTTTCTTGGAGTGCTCTCTCGGGGCAAACATAAAGCTTCTCAAATCATATCCACACCTAGCACCAACTCTCTTCCTCTCACTCTTCCACTATGGGTTTCTTGGTCCCATATATTTACAAATTCCATGCACAAGTGCACCTGCACAACCATTACCAAACCATTAAATACCATGCACCCATTTAGGCCACTGCCATGCAAACCACACTAGTTTCTTCCCCACCTGTGCAAACCATGCAAGTGGTTTGTGCAGTGAGAGTTTTGCACAAACCTCAGCCAAGCAAAACTCTTGCATGCTTTGCACGGCTGGGACCCAAACCTAATATGGTTTGCGGGTGCAGTTTGCTCTCAAGTTTTGTGCAAAAAATGCTAAAAATCTGCTGTGCTAAATCTGGACTTTGGCTAACAGTTCAAAAAATCTCTTAGATAAAAAACATTACTCACATGAGGCTTGGATACCAAGAGCCATCTTTTGTCCAAGGGAATCTAAATCAACTTCTTGAATCTGCTCTGCTGCACTTTGAATCTGATCCTTGTCCATCAAGCACCATTTTATATATGGCATATGATCAGTGAGAGTATGAAACCTGATATACCATGGCCCTTTTCCTATTTTGCCAATTTGTTCCTGCTCAACATTTCTTTTGTAAGTATCCATTTTGGCACTCAAGTTTGGGAGGCAATGCTTGATAGGTGCAATGAAAAAACCCTCGTGTTTTGGGAGAGAATGTCCTTGAAACCTTGTGCTTTGGGAGAGAATGTACTTGATGGGAGAGATAACTAAAAACACTTGTGCTTTAGGAGGCAAAGCTTGGTATCTTTTACTCTCCTACACTCTCTTTGACACTTGCTTGCTTACCCTACAATGCTTCTTGATACATTCTCAATTCACAATGCTTCTCACACTAAACCAAGGCAACAACCACTAAACCCATGCAACTTCAAATTGGTTTCAAAACACTTAATAAGAGTTCTTGCACTTCCCTTCTCCTCTCAAAAGCACCTCTCCTCCCAAACAGGTGAGTTTAAACTTCTTGTACTTCCTAAACCCTCCCAAAACCCCTCTCCTCCCAAACAAGCAAGTTTAAAATTGTTGTACTTCCTAAACCCTCCCAATATTGTGCTTATTCAAATTCTAGTTGCTCAAATTCTACCTTGTTGGCCTTTCACCCATCAACATCCCAAAAGTCCCTCTAAAAATCAAGAAACTCTCTCAAAATTATCCAAACTCTCAAAAATCTGTTCCTCAAACTATCCCCAAACTCTAAAAAAATATAATCTATCTCTTTTACCCTTCTTTCATCACTTCTCTTCTTCTAAAACTTTTTGATAAATTATATTCTAAGCAAAAAGCTTCATCCAAAACACTTTTGAAGCAAAGTTTTTCAAAATCCTCTTTGATTCAAAGTTTTTTCCATAAGACATCTCAGTTTGAGGTTTTCCCTTGAGATGTCTCAGTTTGAGGTGTCTTTAAAATAAATCTTAAAACTAGTTTACTAAAATTAGTTGACAATAACAACCAGTTTACTATAACTAGAATTGGCCATATTAGTTTAGTATATTTCTCATATACTAAACTCATAAAGACAGATTTCTCATATCTACTCTATTGGGGCTTAAGCCCATTTTAGCTTTTTTGTCGCACCCTTGTACGGCTTGATGGGGTCTTCCCATCCTTCTTGTTTTCTACACGGTTGCCTTTTCCAACAAAGTTTCGTATATCAGAATCAAAACTAGTTTACTAGAATTAGAACTAGTTTACTAGAACTAGAATTGTTTTTAATTTTATATCTAATTTTTATTTTATCTTTTATTTTTTTATGTTTTAATAAGCAAAAATATCTGCATATTACAAACACATTCAAATACATTTCTAGCATAAATTTATTTATCTTTTTCAAATCTCAACTCCCCTTATAAATTACACTTCTACTACCTACCTTTGGTGCATGATATTCATAATGTTTTCATTGCCTTCAAAGCATATATGCTAAACAAGTTTGCATTAGATAACTTCTAGTCTCCTCCCAATTTTCTCAACATACTCTACTCCTTGATCTGAATCATTGTATGTTGTTCAACAATCTCTATCTATTCTTCTACCCAATTATCAGTTTGGTTAATAAGAAAATTATGTAAAATAATACACACAATCACCTATTTTAACACCATTGAATTTCTACAATGGTCATTGAGTTGAATCCTTAATTCTTTTAAAGAACTCAATCTTGCCTTCAACACCCCAATACAATGCTCATTTTAGCACTCTAGCTTTTGCAAAACATTTGTTGAAATCTTGTTTCTCTTGAGAGCGGGTTTGTTTGAAGGAGGGGACCAAGTGACTCATTGGGACATAACACAAGTCTCCTAAAAGATATTGATGCTTGTCAAACAAACTGCTCTCTCCTCTTGTGTTTAACTCACACCAAATAGGAGATCTTCTAGTACATCCATGTCATGGCAAGATCCAAGCATACCTCGTGCAAATCAAAAAATAATAAACATTATCTTATTGCAAGAGTTTCACCAAACTCATATCATTTAAACAAAGTAATATTCTTCCCTCAAACAAACAAAGTAATATTCTTACCTCCAAAAAAATGAATAATCCTTCTTTGATCATCACATAACATGTCATGCCATTTGTAGTATCACATCTAGATTGCTCGGACACTAGAGTTGCAATGATAATGGTTAGAGGTATTTTAGCAATTACTCATAGACTACTTTCCATTGGTCAGATTTTGTGTTTGGGGTATTGACTTCATGGTGAGGCCCACCGTTTGCACCATTGGGTGTGCCATTAGTGGGACCATAAAGGTTTGAGACCTAGCTCAAGTCCAAGGGGTATACTTTCCAAGTGTAGCTCCAAAGAGCTCACTTCTTTGATGTTGAGCCTTTGAGTTTTGGCTATGGTGGACTGAGGTCAACGAGCGTCACTTGGATTTTCTTAGCTAGAGTGAGTGTGACTTGATTGTGATCAATGTCCAATTGTTGGCAAATTATATTGTGAAAGATCAAGTATTGATCTGATTGAGTGTGAGTTGAGTTGTGTAACCAAACTGATTACATTAGATTTTATTTTGATTACACCACCTCTAGCACCTCGTCCTCCATGACCTTGAGCTCCTCTACCACATGCCATAGGAGCCCTACCACTTTATAACTCCAGGTGTAGGTCAAAGCAAGGTGACTAGTGTGACCAAATCTATGGCAATGCTCACATTGCCTCTATGCTGGTTGTGATGCACCAAAGGTATCAGATCTGCTGCCCTAAGTGCACTCTATCTTGTTATGAAGTCCACCATAAGTCCAACAAGCAACACCACCACTCACTTCCTACTACAGACCCAAAAATGAAGGTAAAGGTCTAGCTACAGTAGGCCCTCCACTCGCTCCATATGATTTGGACTATACACCTTGTCCTCAAAAACCAACTAGGCATGATGCACTCTGCTGGACTCTAGAAGAAATCACAACTATGGATGAGGTCTCCCTACCAAATCCAAATGTCACCACTCTCTCTTCTACCATGTTGAGCTCAATACGCTCAACCAAACCAACAACCATTACTAAAAAGTGCAAAGTAGCCTATAACAACATAGCATCATGAACTCTATGTTGCAACTCCCTATCCAATATCCTATACCAAAATTGGACTACTTGGGCCTTAATAACTCCCTAAGTGAAATTGATTAGACATCTCATGCAAGTATATGCCTTGCGTAGGCTCTCTCCAATCTTTTGTTGGAACTCCTACAAGCTCCTCAGCTTGTCAGTCCACACTCCTTGGTAGTTTTGCCTAAACACTAGAAGAAATCCACATGGGGATATTACACCACCTCCTATAGCGGTACCTCCCCTCACAATAACACTATCTCCAGCTAGTGCACCTCCGCTAGCTCCACCAACGCTACTCAAGCTAAAACTCGTGGGTACGGCCGATCTACCCCTAGCAACCAAGCATGAAATAATGGAGATATAGTTTGGAAACCAATATTATCTCCATAACTCAATCTCCTCCAAGTGAGCTCTCTTGAATTCATGGTAGTCATCCATTGGCAGACACTCCAAGTGTTGAAACAATCCCTTCCATGCAATGAAAGGTGTGAACAAAGTCAGGTTCTGCATCTACTGCAAATCACACCAACTATCAAACTCTTGGGTGAAGTTGTCCAACTCAATGGTACCCAATATACAAGAGCAACGCCTAGGGCCTTTTGAGACCCCATAAATCTCATCCATGTCCCACAATAACGATGCGGACACACTAAGTGCACTCTCAATTGAATAAGCTCCTATATCAAACTCTTACTTAAAGTCAATCTCCTCCCTCATTAGGACATGAGATATAGACAGATATTGAGCACCACTCTGAGTAAACCCATTGCATACTACAAGGCTATCTCTTCTAGAATCCCCAGCGGACTCCATTGTGACAAAATAACCACAAATTGCCAATTGCAAACCCTAAACTGTAAACCACAACAGCAAGTACCCCACCAAGTGGCAACACCACCAAGTACCAACACCAACCAAGCACTACCCACTAATGTAGCCCTAATTATGACAACTACACTAAGAGAAAGTGAAACCTATAACCTACCATCACAATATGCACTCTCATGGTCTGTAGATCATCACTTCTTGCCTCATCGGAGAGAAACAAAGGTAGTCTGATTGGTCACCACTCCAGCCTCACTACCGAGAGCACACCGGAGCACCAATGCTCAAAATATAGAGCACCTCACACAAAGTTGTGTTTAACAAGAAGTAGAGAATGGAGGGAGTCCAATCACAAGAAATCTAAACAAAAACATTCCATCTCATAAAACAACACTAGATTTACTTTGCCACCATTTGGCATTTGACATAATAGGAGTTCCTTTCTATGTCCTAAGCTACCAAGGTCACCAAGAATAGAATCAAACTGTCTCTCTTAGCCAAAGCTACAAGTGTATAGATAATAGTGGAATAGTCACTAGGACAACAAGTGAGGGTGGACCAGTTGGCTAGGGCGCTAGTCTAGGAACTAGAGATCTAGGGCTCAAACCCTATTGCACACAATCTAGTAGGATGGGTAGATTTTGCCAAACAATGACCAAGATCTACTCTAAACTAGCTTCTCTTTATTATATAGACAAAGAGTATCTCCTCCAAAGAAGGTCCCCCATAGGATTAGGGACACATATAGGTGACATATTAGCAAGCTCCACCCTTGGATTACTTACTTGGATGGGTGACATGTCTGGTCTAGGTCCTATTTGGTTGGTCAAACAAGCTTTGACCAAAAGGAATATTTTAGGGAATCTTCATGTAGGAATCTCAAAATCACGTAAGGTACCGTTGGAAAGCTCTCGACAAGACAAAGCAAAGAGGAGTGAAGGTCAGCCTTTCCTTTGTTTGGGGGGGGGGGGAATTTGCACATTTTTGAGGCCTAATTCATCCATTTAGGCCTCCAAAATTGCCTTCAAAGATTTCAGGTATATTTTAGTTCCTACTCTGTTAGTAGAAGTCCCCTTTTGGTGATACCTCTTTCTGATTTGTTTAGTCCATCATGTGTAACATCCTTCCAGATGTTACCAAACCAATTCTCACCTTCAAATCATATGTCTAGCTATTTGTTCTAAGGTTCTCAAGTCTATTTTGGTTTCTGCACTATTAGTAGAAGTACTCTTTTGGTGATACTTCTATCTTATCTATTTTGACCATCATGTATAACATCATTCTAGATGTTACCAAACCAAATTTCACATCTAGATCATATGGCTAGCTCTTGGTATTACAGACCTCTCTCCTTTTAAGATGCAACGTACTCATTGTGCAATTGTTGCTCAAATGCTTGCACAAACACCAGTGCATGTGCCAAATTGGTAGCGGGCTCCTAGGTTGCTTCATAGAGGGAGTAACCTTTCCATTTTACTAGATAGCTCACCCACGGATGGTGAGTACCACGCATGTGTTTTTGGAGAATCCACTCCACTTCATATTCCTCTATGCCATCAATGAGTGTCGGACAAGGTCAAATGTCTTGTGTGGAATGACCCTGGCCTGATCGGGGAGCATGTTTGCGTAGTAGGGAGACATGGAACACTGGATGGATCTTCATGTGTGGTGGTAGCTCAAGGTGATATGCCACAGCGCCGATGCGACAAAGAATCAAGAAAGGCCCAATAAAATGAGGTTTGAGCTTACAAGGTCCAACTAATGTGAGGTTGGTTGTTGATAGCCACACTTGATCCCCAACATTGAACTCCATGTGCCTATGGTGTGCATCAACATACTGATTCTGTCAATTTTGCGCAATCTATAATTTGTGTTTGGCGCTCTTCACACCTTGTTGGATTCTAGAAACAAATGTGTTGACTGCATCAACCTTGGTAGCCACTAGACGGATCTTCATCAAGCTAGAAGGTGTGAAGGGATGCTCACCATACATGAGGAAGAACGGAGTGACCTGGGTGGATGCATTCACTGAATTGCTGTAAGCAAATTCCACCAACGGGAGTAGGGTGTCCCACCTCTCTTGCTCTTCTAAGGTGAAGCCACATAACATGTCTTCAATCGTGCAATTAGCCCGCTCTTTTTGACCATTTTTTTATGGGTGCTAAGCTGTGGACATGGCCAACTTGGTTTTGAATAAACCAAAGAGTGTTCGCCAAAACAAACTGGTGAATTGGGTGCCTCTATCGGTGATGAGTACTCTAGACAAGCCATGGTGAGCAAAGACTGCATCTAAGTATAATTGAGCTAGTTGTGGAGTGGTCACCTCCTTGGTGGTAGGGCGTACATGAATCATTTTGCTGAGCCGGTCCACAAAGACCACAATGGAGTCAAACCCTGAGGTGGTATTGGGTAATTCACAGACGAGATCCATACTCACTTGTTCCCAACGTTGGGTAGGAGTGGGGAGAGGTTGAAGGAGCCCTGCAAGAGCTTGATTAGAAGCTTTGTTCTGTTGACAAGTAGGCAGCTACGCACATAGTCCATCACGTCATTACTCATCTTGGGCCAACTACATCCAAGGTCTTGTCCACTCCGACATGAGCTACAATAGCCAAATCATGACATTCCGCTAGAATGGTGGTGTGTAATTTTGGGACATTTGGGATCCATAATTTGCCATCCCAAAAGGTGAGTCCTTGGATGCTGGTGACACCTTTGGATGATTGTGCTTCTACAATCTATGGATCAGTTTTTGTAGCAGCTAGAATCTCTTGCCAGAATTCAGGGTTAATCTTAACCTCTGCCACCAAGTTGTTGGCCATTGGCATGCGCGTGAATGCATATGCAAGTTGCTGCTTCCCTTCCACGTAGGTGATTATCATGTTGAAGCATTGTCACCACTCTCCCCACCAAATTTGGCGACCAGATAGATCCTTTTGCGTCTCAAGGTAGACTAGAGGTTTGTGGTCTGTCCCTACTACAAATGCCTTCTTGCCCAGGTAGTGCTTCCAATGCTTGGTTGCTAGAATGATGGCCAGCTCTTCTCGTTTGGTGGTGTGGTAGTTGCGCTCTACCGGTAACAAATTTCGAGAGAAATATGCAATTAGATGCCATCCGTCATGCCACTCTTGTTGCAAGACTGCTCCTATTGCTATGCCTGATGCATCTGTAGCCAACTTGATTGGACGTTTTGGGTCATACCACTTCAAGATTAGTGCATGTAGCAAGGCAGCCTTCAATTCTTGAAAGGCCAACTCTTGTGCAGTTCCCCATGTCCACTTCTTCCCCTTGCCAAGTAGTGCCGTTAAAGGCTGTGCAACCTTGGAGAAGTCCTTGACAAATCTACGATAGAATCCCGTCAACCCCAAGAAGCTCTTAAGTTGAGTCTGATCTTTTGGGGCACTCCATTTTTGAATGACCTCTATTTTATTTGTCAATACTTGAATGCCCTTTGCACTTATTCTATGCTCTAAGTAGTCTACTTCACACTTGCCAAACTCACACTTTGAGATTTTGGCGTACAACTGATTTTGTCTTAGAATCTGGAGTACCTCTCATAGATGTTGTTTGTGTTCTGTCATTGTGCTACTATATACTTAGATATCATCCAAGAAGACGATAATAGACTTATCCAAGTATGGACAAAATATGTCATTCATTAGACTCATGAAAGTGGTAGGTGCATTGGTGAGGCCAAAAAGCATCACAAGATACTCAAAGTGGCCACTTGGTTTGAAAGGCAGTTTTGTACATATCTTCCTTCGCAATTTGGATTTGATTGTAACCGCTCCGCAAGTCCAGTTTGGTGAAGTATCTCGCTCCATGGAGTTGATCAAACAGGTCATCTATGCGAGGTAAGGGATATTTGTTCTTCATTGTTTGTTGATTGAGACCCCGATAGTCAATGCACATGCGTATTGTACCAACCTTCTTCTTCACAAACAAGACAAGGGCCCCATATGGTGATATGCTAGGCTGGATGAACCCTTTCTGCAGCATCTCCTCAATTTGAGTCTTACACTCCTCTAACTCATGAGGTGATAGGCGATATGGGGCCTTACAAGGAGGTCTCTTCCTCGGGAGTGTCTCAATTTTGCAATCTACTCGGCTTTTTGGTGGTAATTCTGAGAGTAGATCATCGGGAAAGACATCTTGAAACTCATCCACCACATCTTTCAATTTCTCAAGAATTTTTCCATCGAGTTGTGCACTTTGGACTTCTCTTATTAGACCCATAAAACATCTATCGGTCTTACAAATAGTTGCCGTCCCTATGACATATAGAGGTAGTTTCTACTTGTGTGATTTTTCTTTAACCCCAATGATTGACCATTGGTGTGTTCTCACTACTTTCTTCCTCCAATCCACCATAAGGTTGTACTGCTTCATCCATGGCATACCTAAAATTGTATCATAACAAGCTAATTGTATCACTCGCCACTCAATTGCTTCCTGATATTCTCTTACAAAGAGGGTTATCCGTCAAGGTAATGATTCAATCCTCTCTTTTTGCCTATTTGGTAACTCTACTTGTTCACTTCCATCTCTCTCTAGATCCATTCCCAATCTTATTGCAACAGAGCGAGACAAGAAATTCTCTGTTGCTCCCGGATCTATTAATACTCTCACTTGATTACCTTCTAGGATTCCATTCACGACAATCAATTGTGAGGTTGCCTTTTGGGATCTTTGTGCATTATTCTTCTTCCTTCCCTCGCTTCTCTGCTTCCTTATTGAGCCAATAAGGCCATGAGGTACATTTACTGACGATCTTCGTTTTTCAAAGTGATTTCCACTTCCTCCTCTTCAATGTGCCTCTCCATGTTGTTCAAAGATTGCATGTATGAAGGCCAAGGGCCTCTAGGGAAATGAGTGCGACAGTTGGTAGATATGTGCCCAATACGGCCACAAATGTAACAACGGGGTTGTTCTCCTCAAGTCCCTTCTCCTTGTAGGACTCCATCTCTTTGTTCTTCTACCCGTCCCCGCTCTCCTTGAAGCGGTCGTGCTCCTCGATCCCAAAATCGAAAGTTGCCCAATTCCATCGGTATTGGTCCACCCATGTGTGGCATTTCTGCCCGATAATGTTGAGGTGGAACTACTCCTTCACCTCCATCTAATGCTCCTGCTATTCTTTGCGCACAAGCAATGGATTCAAATACCATGCAAGGATTTTGCACCATGACTTCTTGGCGAATCCGCTCTTTCAACCCTCATTTGAAATTATCGAGAGCCTCTGCTGGACTCATGTCGGTAATTGCAACTTGTAGATCCAGAAATGCCTCCACATACTCTTGTATGCTATTCTTTTGTCTCGATCTCCACAGTCGGGTTCAAGCCATCTGCACAAAATCCACCGATTGGAAATTCTTCAACAGTCCTTCTTGCATTATTGTCCATATAACCTCCCTTCTCTCTGCTAGCATGGATTGTTCCCAAGCATCATACCATGTGAGTGCTTTATTGGTCAAGTACCCACATGCAAACACGCCTGTAGCATGCTCTGTGATCTCTGTTGAGAACAATCTGAAATATCGATTCATTCTCGAGATCCAATTTTCCACTACTCCCATCGTACGCTGTCCCTTGTAAGGCTCGATGTTGCAGGTCTTCTTCATCCACAGTAGCAATGTGGTTTCATCATTGATAGGGTTCGTAGGTACGGGTGTCTCTCCAAGTACTTAAGTCGTAGGTACTGGGTTTTGAGATGGCTCTTCTTCTTGCATGGTTTGATCATTCCTGAGGATCTGCACTTGACTTTGTAATGTCTCTATGGTCATCTTAATCTCTCAAAATTCATTCAACATCCCTTGCATTCCTTGCACTAACTCTTGCAATTACGGATCCATGGTTCTTGCAACACTTAATTGTTAATGTATACTTCAATACAGAGTCAATATAATCACTCTGGAAGGCTCGTGAACTATCGGAACTACCATTAGGACCTCAAAAGCTATCACTCGTTGATAATATTCCTCACCAAAATTCCTAACCACAAAATCTCTACACATCACTTTTGACCTCACTACATAACGGATTTCTACTTGAGTGTTGAAAGGGAGAGGATTTGGGACATTCATATCCATATTATCATAATAGAATGTAGATTGTCAAATCCCACTCTCTGTCATATATCACCAGAGGTAGAATCACCGAGTTTGGTGAGTTCATCACTCTGTCCATGAATTCTGCACCAAAGTGATAACCTAGCAATACCTTCATCTGCTCACGCTGGATGTGCATAACCTTGATGTGAAATGGGTTTGAGAATGGAAAACTAGGTGCGGGAAATTGTCCTCCCGGTGCATCCTGTGAGCTGGCCTGTCTCTCACTCAGGATGAACCTCTGATGGCTATTATGGTAGCGCACCATGGACTAAGAAGGCAAGGAACCCGAACTCCATCATACTCCTCCAAGGCTAACACTCCAAGACTCAAGACATTGCTCACTAGAGAACTCAATGAGAGAGAGATAGTTGCAAATGAAAGGATGATGAGTACCTCCTCATTCCTTGTTTATATACTTGTGAAATGGTTACGTACCAAAGTTACAAATTACCATAGTAATTCAAATTACTAGATTAAAAGTCAAGTAAAGTCAAAAAGTATAAAATAATATCCATTCACATGGGCATATTCCCCTAAGCATGTGGTCTTATCTTGACCCAACCATTAAGTCAAGGATTCCTTCACATGGGCTATCCTTGGACTAAAGAAGAATCCAAAACAAAAAGGCTTGCGGCCCAAGAGTTCTCAACTCTTTCCTCAAAGCCAAACACCTAAGAATAATACCAAGTCAACACACTAAAATCCAAAATAGTGGTGCTCATCTTTTCTACTTCCTCTAAAGTAAGGTCCCCTCTATCTTAGCTATGACTAACTTTAGCTAACCATGACTAATATAGAACCATCCTTTATCTCTATATAAATAATATCTCTTAAGTACTTGTAATACCAAGTTAAATATCAAAATACCACACACATGCACAAATGGGTGTTACAATCCATCCCATCCGCTCTCTAAAGTCCTTCCTAAGTCTAGCAACTACTCTATGTTCTCCACCTCAAATTACTCAGTTTCAATTGTTCATGATATTCCAAGAGGGGTAATCCACTCTCTTGGACTAAAACACTCGCTTTGATACCATTGGAATACTCCGAGTACAAGAGAAGAGAGAAAACACGTATTGCACACTCAAACATTTGATGCCCCAAGGGAGCACCTTCTCTTTATTATATAGAAAAAAAGGATCTCCTCCAAGGAAGCTCCACCATAGGATTAGGGACACATATAGGTGATATGTCAGCAAGCTCCACCCTTGGATTACTTACTTGGATGGGTGACATGTTTGGTCTAGGTCTTATCTGGTTGGTCAAACAAGCTTTGACCAGATGGAATCTTTTAGGGAATCTTCATGTAGGAATCTCAAAATCACGTAAGGTACCGTTGGAAAGCTCTCGACAAGACAAAGCAAAGAGGAGTGAAGGTCAGCCTTTCCTTTGTTTGGGGGGGGGGGGGAATTTGCACATTTTTGAGGCCTAATTCATCCGTTTAGGCCTCCAAAATTGCCTTCAAAGATTTCAGGTATATTTCGGTTCCTACTCTATTAGTAGAAGTCCCCTTTGGTGATACCTCTTTCTGATCTGTTTAGTCCATCATATGTAACATCCCTCCAGATGTTACCAAATCAATTCTCACCTTCAAATCATATGTCTAGCTATAGGTTCTAAGGTTCTCAAGTTTATTTTGGTTTCTGCACTATTAGTAGAAGTACTCTTTTGGTGATACTTCTATCTTATCTATTTTGACCATCATGTATAACATCATTCTAGATGTTACCAAACCAAATTTCACATCTAGATCATATGGCTAGCTCTTGGTATTACACCAACGCTTTTGGACACCGTCTGCTTCATTGCCAAATCTACACTAATCAAATGAGCTTTTGCACACTAGGGAATACTTGAACTTTGATTGAGCTACCAATGATAAGCAAGTCTTGGAGATACCACTAACACTCTCAATTTATGCCATTACTTCTAATATAGCTATGACTACTTGCATTGAGCAATTGGAGCCAAGATTGGCTAGCATGGCCATAGCTCAGAGGAGATCAGATTTAGGTGATGAGGCTTCCACCTCATATGTTGGTAATAGAGATGCCTTTGGATTTCATGTGCGGAGCAGCACAGGTAGATGCCTCCAACGTAATGACTAAGAGTGCAATACGTGCTCTAGAGCCTAGAGGAGCATCAATGGAGTTGGACCCACAAAGAGGAGAGGTTGGGAGACAGGTCAGACTTCCTTAGTCTTTCAGACTCTCTTAGGCCTTACAAACATCATCCATGGCTCCTAGATGTGCTAGTGCAAGTGTGGTAGGTAGTGATGGGGTGCATGATGTTCTATCTACTAGTCAGCTACCTGCTACTACACCGACTTAGTACGATGTTGGGGGCGACTCAGCTGATTATGCACTGTCCTTTATTTTTAACCAATGACATGTGTATATTGGGAGTTGACCTAGCCCCAGTGTTTTGGTTGGCTACCATGCTTTATGAAGGTAAATATGATGTGTTCCCCACTACTAGAGCAAAGGTGGTTAATGGTGGAGTTGACTTGGTTGAGGAGCATGGGATTCACCCAGTGACCAGTGGTTTGTGGCATGCAGCAACAGCTAGATTGGAGGAGTTACCAACTAGACCGGCCTTTGAGCGAGTGCAATTTACACCTAGTGTTGTCTTGTTGGATAACCAAAAGGGGATTTTTCATTTGGTGGGACCTTTAGGGAAGGTTTATACACCATAGAGGGTCTTACTTGACTTTGGTATGCAACCCCTTATGTTGGGAAAGGTTGTAGTTGTTGGTCTAGTTATAAAAGACCGATGTGAAGAGTTTCCATTTTAGATCCAAATATCTCTAGGTGGTGGTTCTACATAGTACATCACGCATGAGCAACTTGTTATCTAGGTTCAGCCTGGTCGCCCAACTGATAGCTCGGTGGTGAGAGCTCAGGCTATTGCAACAATAGTTGAGTCATATGATGTGCTAGTTGGAGGAGCAGTGTTATACCCCATGGGTTTCAATATCAATTTTTTGGAGGAGACAGCCTCCTATAGACAAGGTTGGCAGTCTGGTGAGGGACGAGTTTGTTACCTACTAGTACATTTTAGTAGTGGCAATCTTGGCTATTGCAGTCCGAGACTATGGTGGCTTTAGTTTCAGCTTTCAGTGGTTTTGTTACTTAGCCTAGTGAGTTATTGGGGAGGAACGCCCATGCAGAAGATACTCTAGTACCAAAGGAGATCACTCAGATTTGGAGTACAAGTAGGATTATTCCATCCACCTTGGATGTTTCTTTGTGGAGTTCAAAGGAGGTATTGTAGCAACATGCAGATCATTTGGTGTAGCAGACTTGGAGTGGAGCCTTTGTACCACCAAGAGACCAATGTGAGTATAAGGCTCCAAAGTCAATTACCTTGACACCTCTAGATACCACACTCATTGCTTGGAAGTATCCAGTAGAGGGAGTATGTGTATTGGAGTTGTTCGGTGAGATTAGCATTGAACTAGTTGACATATTACATGCGGGTATATGAGTATGGAGGTACTTGTATGTGGAGAGAGATGAGATTGCTAGGCAAGTCTCCCTCCATCATGTGGCACACTTGGCCTATCAATATCCTAAGTTATTATTGATGTCAATAGTTAGGGATTACCAAAAGGCCCTACCAATAGACATTTCTTTGTTGGGGGTGCATGATCTAGAGAGACATGGGCCTGTTGATTTGGTGATTTCTAGATTGCCATGTTAGGGACATACACGTATTGGCCAAGGTTTGGGTCTTTACAATCCCCATTTTGGTGTGTTTTAGGAGATATTATGGATACTATGACATCTCCAAGTTCATTAGTCCGTTTCTCTAGCTTAGATTTTGGAGAATGTCCCTTCGATGGGTGATTCTTGCACCTAGGTGGTGGCAAGTACACATCAGGTCCATTCTTGGATGGGACCTGCTATTTTGTTAGATGTAGCTAGAGTGGGATTACGGGCTCATCATCTTTGTCTTTGGTGGACAAACCTCTTACCTAGAGAGGTTCTACAATGTGCTTATGATGGGATTCATTGACTAGACCACATCATTGTTGATGACATCTTGGATGTTGGGCGTCAATCTCAAACAGTACTAGTGGCTGATAGGTCACCTATGGTAGTGGTGAACCTAGTTGGATAGCCTAGAGTCACTTTTCCTACACTTATGAGTTTCCCAAGCTCTCATGCTTTTTGAGAAGGAGGTTTTGGACTGGTTTGAGACTCACAATTACAACAATTGGTGGAGCCCAATGCCCATGAGAGAGAGCAAGCAATGGATTTTTGCACTAGTATTACCGTTGTTCCAATAGTGTTAGAGGCATCCAAGCATCATGTGTTAGATTAGGCTATGGACTTGAACTGTTTGACCTAGATTGTGAGCCTTGGCTTGGCAGAGTAGCATAGGATGCGCTTGATAGGTATCACCACTTGGACACTTGTGAGCCATATGCTTATCAAGACGATTCAAGCACATGCTAGGGGTGGTGGACCAAGTGGACATGGTATTCTTGGGACACAACCAATAGTTACTAGGGAGAGTGGTCTACTTGGAGTCCATCCAGGTGAGCGTGGGCTACTTGGATTACACCCTTGGTCTACTTGGGATTCTTGCTAGACAACATCTGGAGCTTGAAACCAAAGTGGAGAAAATTTTTCACATAGAGGTTGGGATCTCTAGTGGTCGGGGGCTAAAACACTATTGCTCTCAAGGGCCCAATGTAGCAGCCAGTCAGTATGTCTTCTATTCTTATGACACTTACAAGGGATACTTGGGAGCTAGATCTTGGACCCAAGCTTACAAGAGAGGAAAGACGAGGAGTTTGGAGATTCTTGAGGAGCTACACAAGATGTTTTGCATTCAATATGAAGGATTTGGGTGCTCTAAAAGGACTTGGTATTCAAATTGAGCTGACTAGCAATACACTAGTTCTCCGATGTCCTTATCAATATAATGATATGAAGAAAAAATTGATTCAAAGCTGGAGTGAGTTTGAGGTTGGTTTGATGTAGATTTCACATGGAGAATATGCATCAACTATAGTGATGCCATCTAAGAAGGATAGCATATAGGCGGATAGGCGGATGTGTGGAGATTATTGTCCTATTAACCAACAAAATAGGGTTGATTTGTATGCCATGCCTACACCAAAGGAGATCTTTGATGCGATTGAACATGCAAAGGTCTTCAATACTTGGATCTTTGAGCAGGATATCATCAATTGCTAATCAAAGAGGAGGATAAGTCCAAGACAACATTTTGGGCTATTGATCCTCACGGTAAAGATGTATTATATTAATGGAGGTTCTTACCATTTGGGTTAAAGACAGCACCTATTGAGTTCCAGAGTGTCATGGATAGGATCCTAGCTGGATTGGATTTTTCTTGGTGTTATATTGATAACATTTTGGTCTATAGCACTACGGTGGAGGAGCATGAGAGACATTTGTTGGAGGTGTTTGAGAGGTTGAGATCTCATGGACTGAAATTACATCCTTGGAAGTGTAAGTTCATCCATGAGTATGTTGAGTATTTGGGTCACACTATCTACCCTAGAGGACTTGGTGTTCAACAGACCACGGTGGAGGCTATTGCATGTATTCCTCAGCCTATGAATGTGAGTAGAGTGCAAGCATTCCTTGGGTTTGTAAACTTCTATTACCGTTATGTTAGAGGATTTAGTGCCATTGCTAAGGCCTTGACAAAGCTGACCAAGCTTACACAAGAGTGGTGTTGGGGATATGAGCAGAAGAGAGTTTTTGTAGAGCTCAAGGAGAGGTTGACATCTGCTCTTATTTTGAGGAGATCAGTCAAAGGATGACCATTTCAAGTTCACATTGATTGGAGTATGTTGAGGCTTGGAGCAATGCTCACCCAGTATGATAATGAGGGGATAGAGTTTGTGGTGGCCTATGCTAGTTGCTCCAACAATTTAGCGGAGGCAAAGTATAGTTCACATGAGAGAGTGTGCTTGGTAGCAATTTGGACAGTAGCACATTTCTTATGTTACCTATTTGGTAACCCTTTTACTCTCATCACTGATCATTAGCCATTGAAGTGGTTGATGGAGTCCAATAAGGTTTCAAGAAGCTTGCACAATGGGCTCTGATTTTATAGGAGTATGATTTCACAATTATTCATAAACCAAGAGTGGTGAACCGTAATGTACATAGGTTGAGCAAAAACCCATTTCCCAACCAGCAAGATCAGATTGGAGCACATTGGCATGGTGAGACAGATGAGAAGATGGTGCTAGGTTGGCATGCATCCACCTTTCTCTATATAGTTTTTGAGGCTTTGGTGGTATCTCTCTCAACGCATAAAAGAGGAGTTATTGAGGTTGCAAATCCAAAGAGTGAAGATATTGGTACAATTTAGCAAGACATTTATGATGATGTCTTAGTGATGGACTATCTTTGCATTGGTTGTTGTGGGTGGCCCAATTGGGGCCAAGGAGAGAAACTATGTCCTTCAACAAGCCAGGCGGTTCAGATTGGAGGGTTGATACCTTCTTTGGATATGGGAAGATGATAGAGTGCAAGTAATACCACTTCTATCTCAAAGACCATAGTTGGTCCGTCATGCTCATGAGGAGCTAGGACATTTTGGAGTAAAGCATACATATAGCTTACTCCAGAGGCACTATTGGTGACACGATATGTAGACTAAGATACAATAGTTTGTTACCCTGCATGTGGTTTTTGATTGAGTTAGAGCATCATTCAATACTCCTACACCGCAATTACATCCATTACCTATCATGGGATTGGGTTACCGTTGGAGTTTAGACTTTGTTGGACCTTTACCATTGACTGTGAGACATCATCGGTATGTTTTGGTGATGATGGATCACTTCTCCAAGTGGATTGAGTTGGTGACACTTCTTGACAAGTCCAGTGAAGGGACGGCTTATTTGTTCCTAGATCAAATTCTTAGTCATTTTGGTGCACAAATTGAGGTTTTGACTAATCAGGGTATAGAGTTCTTAGGGGAGTTTCAGTTCTTGTGTGACAAGGCTTTGATTGATCATTGTACTACCTCCCGAGATCACCTTGAGATAGATGGCTTAGCAAAGAGAGTGGTTCAAACGGTGAAGAGAGGATTGCAAAAGTATGGTTTGCAAAGAGGTCACTTGGGAGATTGGGATCTCCAATTACCTTGGTTGGCCATGGGCTATCAGTTCAGCCGGCAAGCCTCCTTAGCATCCTTCTCTCTTTACTTCCTACTCTTTGGACAAGATCCAGATTTACCTATAGCCATTTGTCGAGATGCTACAATAGTATTGGACTTGGATGATCCAAATGTATGGGTGAGCACATGTTCTCAATGGATAGAGATCTTTTGGAGAGTGATGCCAATGGTCTTTGAGAACTTGGTGATTTCTTAGCATAGGGATACCTTACATTATGCTACTATTTGAGAAGGAGGTTATATATCCTTAATTTGTTGATTTCATCCATATGACTATGCATATCTATAACAGACAGCACCGATGACACTTGATGTTTTGACCGGCTGCACTATCTTGAGAGCGTGCAAGGTTTTGCCATTTGGAGTCCTTGTGTTGGAAGGACGTGATGGTGTTGTTTGGAAGGATCATGTGTGCAATTGTGCACCATGCCACCTCCCAAACATTGATGATACTATGGACCCAAGCTTGGCACTTGTACGGGTAGGCTTGAGGTGTATGTTATGTGGCTCTTTTGGTGAAACTGCTATTATGTTAGTGTGTGATAGTTGTTTGAGAGGGTGGCATATGGTATGTATGACTCCTCCCCTCATGGTGGTTCCTCATGGATAGTGGTTATATCTTAGATGTACTTGACCTATAGCTAGTTCATCATTTATATGGTATAGATTGCAAACAAGCAACTTACGATGGGGCTCAATCGCACCCAGCCTCTTGATCTTTGCCCATCATAGGGTTTACCATATACTTGGAATAGATGGCTGTCTGGAGTTAGAGGGACCTAACCGCCAGCTAGAGGGGCGATTGTGACACTTTAGAGTTTATGTGTGAGTTGTGCTTCTATAGTATGTGATGTTGACAATGATGTATATTGTGTAGTGATGTATATATGCACAACAATTGTCACGTTATTTGTAGTATCGCATCTAGATTGCTTGAACGTTGGAGTTATAGTGATAGTGGTTAGAAGTATTTTAGCAATAAGTTGTAGACTACTTCCGACGGTCAGATTTTTTGTTTGGGGTATTGATTTCATGGTGGGGCACACCGTCACTTTGCACCGTTTGCACTATTGGGTGTGCCATCAATGGGACCATTAGGGTTTGAGACCTAGCTTGAGTCCAGTGGATATACTTTCAAAGTGCAACTCTAGAGAGCTCACTGCTCTGATGTTGAGCTTTCTAGGTCTTGGCTATGGTGGACAGAGGCCGGCAAGCATCACCTAGATTCTCTTAGCTAGAGTGGGTGTGGCTTGACTATGATTAGTGTCCAATTGGTGGCAAATTAAAGAGTGACAGATCAAGTATTGATCTGATTTAGTGTGAGTCTATTTGTGTAACCGAACTGATTATTGTGGCACTTTAGAGTTTATGTATGACTTATGTGTGAGTTGCTTCAATAGTGTATGATGTTGACAGCGATGTATGTTGTGTAACAATGTATGTTGTGTAACGATGTATCTACGCACGACAAACACTTGACCATTACAAGAGTGTTATCTTTTCTACCAAAATAAATTACCCCATCAGTATTTGGTTTTTGAGCTATACAAATGAGCATAACACTCACTAATAGCCATAATACTGATTATTGCTTTTATAAGTCATGGAATAAATTTCACTAAAGAAAATAACACTCTTGTAATGGTCAAGTGTTTGTCGTGCATAGATACATCGTTACACAACATACATCACGTATATATATCATTACACAACATACATCGCTGTCAACATCATACACTATTGAAGCAACTCACACATAAGTCATACATAAACTCTAAAGTGCCACAATAATCGGTTCGATTACACAACTCGACTCACACTAAATCAGATCAATACTTGATCTGTCACTCTTTAATTTGCCACCAATTGTACACTAATCATAGTCAAGTCACACCCACTCTAGCTAAAAGAATCTAGGTGGTACTTGCCTGCCTCTGTCCACCATAGCCAAGATCATGCACTAATCCCCCATATATTTAAAACTCTACCAACACTTGTTTCATTGCTCTATTACAGTATTGCACCAAACTATCAAGAGCTAGTGCAACTTGCATCCAAACTGGGCTTTGGTCTTTTCGTGATGCATTTATGAAAACTGAATGATCTTTGTTAAAAAAACCAAGGCATTGAGTAAAATAATGTACATTCTGGGTAGTTATCTAAAGAAGTTCATTTAGTTCTAATTTTTTTGTAAACTTTAACACAAATTCAGTACTACGACAGCATTGAATTCTTTCGTGTAAATACTGTGCTTTGGCAGCAAAGCTCCACCACCTTGTTAACAAATGCAAGGGCTCATACTCATAGTCTCTCCACTCCTCCATGTTGTTCCGCTCATCATTCCACACCTCCATATTATTATCCGCCAAATCACTTTCTACTTAGTAATTCAAAATGAATTTGATATATTTTGCTATCTCTTTTCGAAGCAAAGTGCGGGGGTTGGTGGAGGCATTGCAAACCTTTCACACTATGAGTACAAGTGTTAACCTTTCGCTCTGTAGTTAACAGGTGCTTCAAGGCAATTCTCTTTGTACGGTAGTGTAATGAAATCTGTCTCGACCAGAAATTATAAACGTGCTACTAATCTTAGTAAATGTGCTACTCGGATGAAAGCCGGAAAGGTGCTACTTGGAGCTTCGTCGTGCTAGAGAGGAAATCTAGACAGAATACTCTTGGTGGCAAAATACTATCACACTCTCGGTGGCAAATACTTTCGGTGCTAGTTCTAAAGCTAAATACTCAATGTTAACGTGACCTCTCCCAGCAAACCAAGGGTACTGATCACTAAATTGCATAGTGTGTCACATCCATGCCACTTCGAGCAAGAACAAAATATCTCGGTGTGTCACGTCCCGGCTCCGACAGAAACAAAATTTCTTGTGTGTTCGGCAGAAAGAAACAGAATTTCTCATGTGTTTGAGAACGAGACACACATACACACGACGAGTAGATGACAGACATAAGTAATGTGCTAATGATCTCAAAATGCGAATGTCTTCCAACTATCAACTGGTTGAATGCACAAATGTCATCTCAAAAAGTTTCGCATGCTTTGAGATTCGAGTGACTTAAAATTGGGTCATGATGAGAAACATGACCAGTGAATATATATTTACGGGTATATATTAAACATGACCTGCAAATATATTTGCGCTACGGGGTGGACTACACTTCCATTCAAAAAACAGATTTTTATATCCACAGATATTTTGTTATCCTTAAAAGTTTACACTATCTCTGCGCAACTTCCGATGGCTTAAATCTGAAATCCACTGTATTCGCTAATCAAATTCATTGAAACATGTATCAGATATGAGTTACGCAACTGCAATCTTTAACAGATCGTGGGAATTCAGCAGAATAGAAGAATCTTGAGATCAGTAAAGATAGACGACTGATCGAGGTCCTTACATACTAGAAACTAAGATGTGGAGAGGGCTAAACGCTCCTGCAAGAATTGACTCTTCTCTCCTTTTCTGTTGTCAGATCATTATACTGTAATCTCACTCACGAGATGAATAATTGATTTCATTTGTTCGCTTTGTTATCGATCTTCAGATGGTCCTATGTACGAGTCCCCTGTTTCGAGCATATAAAGAAATCTGGATCCAGGGTAACTTATCGATGATTGAGAAGATCTGCGCCAAAGCTTGGGAGCTCACGGGGTTGAAAATCTCATGCTCGGAGCAACTGGTCGGAGGAACGAATTAAAGCACATACGGACATAGATGGGCAGATGACACCTTTCGGTTCGTGCTGGCTGTCAGTACCTCAAATCGATGTTTACATCTACCAGTTGCACGTTTCCTTTCTCGTTTTCTCTTGTCACGAGTAGTAGCCTAGTCGTATGACCCGTCTGAAGCTAACAGTACCCAAATTCCCTTTCTGGAACTATTGACAGGTGGGAAAACAAGTTGATACTCAGGCTGAGAAGCTGCTAGAGGAATTTATGAGCATTATCGGTAATTTCTGGTTGTCTTACACTACGGATTGTGACGAGAAACGTAGCAGCAATTTGAATCGTATGCAGAATTGCACCATGTGACTCTATAGCTTCGTCATATAAAAGTTAAGAAGGTCTTGAGTAAACCGACAGCCCCACCAGCTTTGTCTATAGAGCTATATACTTCCATCAGATTAAACGGTAAGTAGTATCTGTACTTCTTAGCCCTTGTTCTTGTCTTGTACGTAGGTTGACATGTATCTAGACACAGGTACCTGTGTCCAATGCAGGATAATCAACGTACTAGACCGCACCATATACAGGCCTCCCTGGTGGGGTGAATGTCAGAACAATTGAAGTTCCAACCGACCGTCTCCCGATTTATTGATGGTCCCTCGAAGATGTGGGTTTTGGCCATGTGGAATTATTAAGCAGTCTTCTTTGTGATGTGATGAGGCAGAAGCGATTGATTTGAGAACTGTTTATAGCGCATCTGTCACGGGGTAGAGGAAATGGAATGTACAACAACCGTTACACTTGCTTGTGCTTAATTACAGAATATGTTTCTTGCTCTAACTTTGTCGAGATAGGGATATACATATATTTCTTACTCCTTCATTTCAACATGAATTCGACGAATTGCATAAAATAAAAGTCGCCACATCTAGCAGCTCCACGAGGGACAAGGCATAGTCTGCCCATGTCTCCGCACACTCTGGATATGTATACTACGATATATTATGTGTCTAACATTTGCACACAGATAATCTGCGCTTAATTTTCTCGGTGAACTGACTTCAAAATATCTTGAGATTAGCTCACTGGGTTTACTTGGATTCGGATCAGCGGGTATGCTGTACCTCCGCTACGGTGTCTCACGCGGAGAATTCGACCTAATGTAGCAGCAGCGGCGGATACATTGAGAATTTGACAGGTCTGATAGACCATCGAAACCTGTTTCACATGCACGACGAATTTCAACTTCACCAGCTACCAGGATAATATATCGACCTACCAATCGCAGCCAACTACTCTCAACTGTAATGAGATCAAATTGGCTTCACCTACAACATTCTATGAGAGAACCTGTGCCGCATCCTCATCCTTCATTTGCGTCACGGCTGCTGTACGATTGACGTCTCAGGTCTTAATTACTGTCGAACATGAGGTTCTGAGCGCTGAACGTTGGCTCACCTGGGTATAGTCGGTGCCGTTTTGATACACGAAAGAACTTAATATCAATGTCCACTTCCGGCACCACGTGTACTTGCGGTGGGAGACTCCGTATTTGCAAAATTCCATGATGGCCTTCGTCTAGTTCACTGACTTAAAGTCACCATGAACTATTAAAAGCCAGCTGACAAAACGAAGCAGTCGATGCGATGTTTCATATTCCAAAACTCTTCACGAATAATGGTACGTCGACTTAGAAGGAATTTAAAGGACAACTTCATCGTCAGCTTCATGTCGACCCGAAGCTGACGATAATACAAAAGACCATGACTAGTACTTGCGCGAAAACCACAAAAGAAGAAAAAAAAATCTGGCACGCATGTGCTTTGGTTTAATTGTACACCGTTGAATGTCCTTGACAAAGGGTTCCCGTCCCTAGAGAACTCAACTTCAGTTTGCCATCCAGAGATGCGCTGTTCTGAAGCTAAAGAATAGTGATAGTTTAGCTATGATAATCATTTGTAGATTTCCACGAAATCTACCTAAACTCAAGTCAAGCGTTGTAGTAATTAGCATTAGCAATCACGGCAGCGCTGCGAGTTGCTGGACATTTATGGGACTGATTACACTGGTATCTCCAGAGAAGAATTTTCTTGCCAGCTGCTCATTCACAGCGTCTGTTGGGTGGAACGGGTCCCAGAACAAGTATTGATCTCTGTTTGCGCATGGAATTACCCCAAGGATGCACGGAACCTGGCCGTTGAAATTACCGACCCCACAACATCCTCTGTTCACAACCGTTAGACCTGCAAATTCCAGATTAGAATAAGTAACTTAGATAGTGCACCATAATATATCATTGAACCTGAATAGCGTACAAAGAGCAAGACTTACCAAATGCTGCTGGATTGTTCACTCGGTCAAGTACCATGTCGAATGAATTTCCAAAAAGCAGAATGGAACCTGTGAGCTGGGCTGCAAGTCTATTCAGTTCCAATCCAAAATCTCTGTTAAATCCCCTCACGTAATTGTTGATGAAATCGACGCATGTACCAGGCGAGTTGTTATTGGCAATCTGTGAGGGAATGCAACCTAGAGGTCCGATGTCGAAAATGGTAATTTTCCGAGCTCCAAAGCTGTAAAGTGCCTGTCAATGCACCGGTCCGTTAAAACAACAGCGTTCACTCTCTGGAGCTGATCTTCGAGAAATTTTTTAAACGGACCTACTCATCGGATTGAAAAGTGGGGAGCAGTGTAAGCCTAGTCGAAGACTCACTCTTATTTGCCTGGACAGCTCAGATGTGAGAAGTGCCGCGTACTGCGTTGGTGTGTACTGTCGAGCTCTCTGAGAACCTTGAATCAGATAGTTGTTGATGTAATCGTTACTGCCTATGTTAATGAAATAAAGAGCGTCTCTAAAAGCTTGAGCAGCAGCAGCAGGTCCCAACAATTGACTAAACTCTTGCTGAGTTGTCTGGAAGTTTCGCAGCTGGGTGTTCATGTCAATTCGTCCAACCTGTAACAAACAAGAGTAGAAAACGTCAGTCTGGACCTCAGAGCGTCTTACGAATATGTGCATACCTGACTAAGTTAACCGGGAGGGAGTGAGTAGCCGTTGTTACTGACATAGTTTGCACCAGTGTCGTCGAGGATACCGGCTGCAGCAGAGGCGTAGTTGATACCGCCTAGAATAGCGGCACCTCGCGTAGTGGGTGCATTGAATGGTGGAAGAAATGGTTCATTGATTAGCTCGCCTGCAGATAAACACGAAGTGCTTCAGAAGTGAAGAACAATTTTACCGAAATTCTCTTGAATATATAGAAGTGTATGAAGTTAGAGAATATTGTCAAGAATCCCTGACCAGGGCAATGCCCTACTTAGAACATCAGCAACAGTTCGGCCATTGCAGAATCTTCCCGTCGCACGTCCACCTGGGAAATCGATTCCATTTGGAGGAAAATTGGACTTCGCCAGAGTGAGAATGTAGTTATTGTTCCCTGGATCCACGAGAGAGTCTCCAAGCACAAATGTGGGACGTCTGGGTCGTGCCACTTGAGCTTGTGCTGAATAAACCAGCAGTGCGACCATCAAGAGGACAGCCCAGATTGCAGGCATCCTTTCCCCCATGGTAGCTTGACGAGTGACAGCCACTATTAGAGTCTGAGTACGTAATTCCGAGCTTGTCACAAAATCGTGGAGATGCGGCTGAGTCAACTAACAGGAAAGAACCGTACAAAGTCTTGGCTATACGAGTTCCAGTGTATATTCAGCTGCTTCAGTCCCAGCCAGCCGTGACTGTGAATCTCGTAGAGCCCAAGACCGAGACCGCAAGCTCATGTGCTCCTGCCCAGCACACGCAATGGAACGAGGAGAGGTGGGTCTGGAAGAGGAGAAGACACAGCGCAGTATATAGAGCTGCGCAGAGGAAGGCGGTCCGTCTGGGATCACCCAATTGACTATCCCTACAGATTGCATGAGATGGGAAAGGCAACGGAATCATGGTTACAGCAGTACGCACAAGGCGCTCTCTGCTCTGAACGTAGGGACCTGGGGAAGGAAAGGAAGAGTCCCGAGGTTGGATTCTGTCTTACAGCAGTAAATGCAACTCCTCTACACATGTGGGTACGTCCTGCGGTTTCTGATAATTCTCTGAACCAGATGTCAGGGTGTTTTCGTTTTCTTGAAGCGGAAACTCGTCCTAAAGCGTTGCAGCTTGATAACTTGGCCTTGAATTCGTGGACATCTTACCAACCCACTACAGCTTGAATACTGGAGCACCCTTCGGATCTTGATTAAATTTGTTTCTAGCTACTCATTTTGATTTACGCCGTCTTTCTCTTCTTAACCTGGATCCTGCGCCGACTAGCGATTACCGTAAGTCTCACGCACATTTATCATCAATGTAACTAAATTATAAAAAGTCTGGAATGTTGTCCATCTGTGGATTAAGTTGCAGCATTTGACTAAATAAAGACTGATAATATCAGAAAGTTTTGGACGCATCTGGACTGGCAGAGCAATGAATTACCGTGGCTTTTGTCTATTTATAACGAACTGGATTTGCCGGGAACTTTGCGCATCGATTTGATCAAGTGTGTGATAAGCTGACTTAGACTGTCATAATACAATCGAGTCATTACCTCGAGCGAATCCCACGGATAAGACCGCGACACATATAGTATAACGAGAAGGATGAATCCTTTTAGGCAAACAAAGATAAAACTTCAGAGGTAAAATGGTGCTAAGTCCCGATAAAACTTGAGAGGTAAAATGATACTAAGTTCCCATAGAATGGGAATGGGAAAATTGTATTACTCCACCTACTATGTATATGTAGGTGGAGTTATATTTATCATTGATATTAATGTTAAACTTATATAAGTCTAACTGGATAAGTCTGCATACTAAAACATTCAAAAAAGTATCATCTAATAAGATGACTCTCTTATGGAGAGCAAGCTAATGTTTTTAGAGTTACGGACACTCGCTTGTGTAAAGTAGTAAACTGAAAATGATCCTTTTGTTTTCTGTTACGGTAAGCTCTCGAACAATCTTTAACAGGTAATCTCTCGAACAATCCTTTACAAAACATGTCTAATATTATCTCTATAAGTCCGTATATCTCTTATGCAAAATGAACAAAGAGATGACCTATATAATTCTGGATCTCTCTTAAGCTAGATAGCTAGATGAACAAGGAGGTGACCTCGCTGTATACTCGAACATTTGTAGACCTTGGTTACTTATCACTCTATTCAATCAAATAAAGAGAGGTAAACAATCACCTTAATTACAACGCACGTAGAATCTAACATAACATGCGTTATGGAATTTAATCGTCGCGAACCATTTATAAATCTCCATGAACTTTGTCTTGTCTTGTCAGCCATGCATATCAATCCTCGATCTTCAAGTGAAATATTCACTCTCACTCATGCGTAGCTATTCTTTGTCATCCAAAATAGGAACGAATCATATGAATGGTACTCTAATATAGTACCACAACTTCATGATTTACACCGATAAGGGTTTAGAACATTATAATCGTCACCCAACAGGTCATACCTTAACTTTGTAGATTGGGGTTTAAGGTTTTAGATGACACAATTCGTACCTCTCCTGTTCCGATTTGGAAGCAGTGTACTTTTTCACGATGATAAGAATGAAGGGATATTACAAACCACGCCGTCGACAGGTGATAAGGGTCTCCTTTTTGAGCAGGATATGGAGATGGAAACTTCAGCAAAGGTGGGACTATAGTCAACCACAAGATAAGCGATTCAGGCAATGCCTTCTCCAAACTAGACAGGGCATAGTTTTGTCGACTTTCAAGTTGAATTATGATCGGAAGTTATGACAATTCGCGCTTGCTCTTCTTGGGAACAACATCATCTTATCTCTCGCATCTTTCTTGGCAAAAGGAACGGTTGGGTGCAGAACCACGGACGTTCTTCGGTGCTTTTTGATCTTGAGGGTGACGCTCTTCAGGATGTCCACTTGATACGGGCATTATAAGGAAAAGGAAAATGGAAGGAAGAGATCCGGGACACCAGCACTGACAACAGGAAAGATCGGCGTGTACCTATCTTGAACTATGGACTTTTCTAAACTGGGATGCTTGCGTTATTGTTCTTTGCACACGAGGTCTCAGATGCCATGCCATATTCGATTGATGCACGAGAACCTGCGGCCGAGTTCAGAGAAGCTAACTCTTGAAGACTTGGAGAAGGAAGGTGATTTGAATTTCATCTGAATGTCACTCAGTGACAACAATCTGAGAGTGATCTGAAATTTGGATCTCCGATTGTTGTCTACAAAGGAGGCTCCAGAGTCCTTACACAGGATAACGCCGCCTGGTAGTAACCAGGAGATGGCGCAGCGTCGAAAGAAACTACGACTGGGAGATGAAATTGCCATTCTTGGACAAGGGGTGGATACCTGTTTGAAATGCACAGGACATGAGCAGGTGGATGGGAGAAAGATTTCTCGAAAGTCATCGAAGTACTCCCGTGGCTCCACTACCTGTCATGATGTCAACCATACAGCTTTGACCGCTTACAAAATTATCGGTACAGCAATATCGAAATGAATCATGAAATCATCATTCACCCCGTCTTGCATAATTGTCCAGCGAGTTCGTTGACTACGTTGCGGCACCTGAAATCTAGACATTAGATCTTGTTAAATCCTCTTACTCTAAGAGAACATTAATGAACGAGTGGAACAAGGTGAATGTAAGAGGTGTGCGAAAAGAACAAACTTGACATCAATTGAACATCTCCTGCGTGCGACTGGGCCAACATGACCTGCGATTCCTGGTAACTCGTGTGATTCTCCAGCGAGAGCCGTCGATGTGGGAAAACTCGCACGCAAACGATGTAAGATGTAAGATGTAGCATCGATACCAATTCACACACACTGTAAGATCCTTATCCACTGTTACCCCTATCGGACCTTCTTGTTCAGCGATTGGTTTTCATTGGCCCGGAAGAGGCCGGGACTAGCTCTAGAACCCGACAAAAAGCACACTATTGCCGACCGCTTATCAATGAACAAATCTACATCTCCGATTCGTGGTATATTCAAAGCATTATGAATCGACATTACAATATTATGCAGTTTGGGAATGGATCCTGAACTAGACTTTGACTTCTTTTCAATCACTAACGCGATCGCAGAAGATACTCGTTCAAAGTTCGAGTATCAAAGTTTTAGTGATCTATAGGACTTTGATGGCAAAAATACTCGTTGAGAGAAAAGTGCTCCCTGTGGAGATCAGCTCTTTATTACTCTGGGTTGGAGTATGTGACCCCATGCTAAGCTTTCACGCAATCTTTCACGAATGTGGAAGATTAAGCGAGAGCTTACATAGTAGGCGATAGTGTTGCTTTAAGGAGAGCACGAGGACGCAATTGATAGAAGAACAGTCTGACTTTATGATATCATGTGTTCACAAATCGTATTACTTCCACTGTTTCGATATCGTAGGTACAATAATAATACAAATTACTCGATGCGATTCTGAGGGGACTTTACTCCATTTTGCAATTTTGCGCGTCGGATAACGTAGAGATGAGACGACTCCACCGAACCCTACCACGAACACACCTACAAACTACAAAGAGGACTTCACTCCATTTTGTCCCTTTTTGAGTTTTCTTTGTGTTTTCCTGTTAAGGTTTGATGGATCCTTCCCATCTCTATCCTCCTATCCTACGCGCGCGCGCATTTCAGTAGCAAGTCGATGAAGTCAACTTTAGAGAAACCTAAGACAAACTTTAAACAACTTATTAACGCTGAACGTGGTAAATCGTCACATCTGAACTACAACTACAGGCCTTCAGATCTTCCATTGCATACGCCTGGCATACCTATTGATCCAAATTAAATGTCCAACCAGAATGCTGCTGTCTCTACTGCAGCTTCATATAGTAATCACTACGGCCTGGAGTAGTTGGATGTTTTACGGGAGATGACTTTTTAGTCCTGTGCCGCTGTACCAGGTCGATCCGTGCGGTTTATGACCCCAAAGTTCTTCTCGGAAATGGTTCTGCTGTTCCAATTGTGCGACGCGATGGTATCATTCATGTTGCTTCTTGGATACGTCCACGGACGTATGCTTATCATGTATACTCTGTCTAAAGTTGACCGAATGAACGATTCAATCTGGAATTCATTATGATGACGTTAGGAACTATAAAAACTTAATCGTACAGTTCCATCTTTCGGCATAGGCAGCTGCCATAGTAGTTGTAGGACTCGTCCTTGGACCTCCTCGTAGTGGCTTCATTTGTCATCTCTTCTTCAGCACTTCAAAATTGATGACGTGTGTCTGTCTCGAAAACGTTTACAATTCTCCAAATGCAGAGTAATTAATCTTCTGTTACCTCCAGTTGAAGGATGGATCAAGGCAATAGAGCTGAGGCTTTGACATGCGGTGCATTTGCTGCTCCGGTTAGATAGCAGGGTACACAGTCCAAATCCTGTAGTCCAGTAACGCGATGACAGACTCCGAATCTGCATGCAAAAATTTATTTAAGCGCATTGATAAAATTCAGCTTGCAAGAATCACATCAGACATCGAGACCCACTAAGACCACACATCAGCGAGGAAGTTTTGGAGCTTAAGTCGATAGATGACTGACCTGTGACGGGTGACCTCTAAGTCTACGAAAAAGCTTTGGTGAAGAGTAATTGTCATCCAATGGCAGCTTAATTACTTCCATATACTCGGTGCCTGACATCGACACACTAAGGTAGTGGGTCAACGTAGGATGTGACTGCGCTCAATTTTGTACAAGTAAGAAACGGGACAAGAATCAGGTAGAAGACTAATATACCCAAGGGCTGGTCGCACTGTTTCAAATGAGGAGATCAAATCCTACCGGTAGTACCACCAAGTACTGAAACAATGTCATCCTCATCTGCTGTACCGTGGTCACATGTCATACGACGCGTGCTAAGTAAACCTCCTACTTCAGGTGCCTGATACATTTGATTGAAGGTATGTGAGGTGTCGGGAACTGACACCTTGTATACAATCTACCATGCCACAGCTTCCGTTGTTCGTTCCTTAGATAAGTCTATGTGTGCTGTTCGTGTCCACACGAGAAGATCTTCGGAATGTGTATACTGCCAACGATATGCACAATGCGAAATTCAGAATGCAAGTTCGGACACGTTATCTTGACCTTGGGACTCTTAATTCTCAGCTATGGTAAGTGGCAGCAGCCTCAGCTGAAGATGAGGAAGGAAAAAAGGTGTTGCTCAATTTTTCATTAGTTTGATATCCAATGTGTTTACATTTATCGAAAGTGCCACATCGGTTTGTTGGAAGTTACACACGAGTGTCTGTATGTAGAAACTTGCCCCACGGATAGGGAGACAGACATGAAGAAAGCAGTATCTAATTACAGTTTCCCAACTGTTGGTGAAAGAAATTCAGCAGCAGTGTTCCAGAAGTTACGCATCCAGATATAGATGAATACTTAAATGTTTGCAATTTGCTGCCAGTGCTCGAGTGTGCATGGATATAACAAGTTGTGTACGACAACGTAACGTAGAAGTATGGTGCATACTTCTGAGCACACAACACACAAGCCAGGATTGAAGACTGTGTTGTTGACATGCTGGTTCGACTTGAGAACCTCCACTACACGTGGAATCGACTAGTATGCGGCGGTGCTCAGCTGCTACAGCTGCAGAGGAAAGGGGAAAGACACGGGCATGTACCCAGCAAAGCAGCAGCGCTAGCCTGGACCCGAATCATGACAAGACTACGGCACCAGTCGACGGAGAGAGTTCCTCAATGTACGAGAGGTCTGTTGGTAGGTAGGGAGAAGATGGTAGGATTGGACAGGGCAGTGTATAGTAAGATAGAACAGAAAGTAATAAATGACGTCTCCCTTCCTTCTTTCTGCAAGCAGTGTCTTGGATCTTCTCTTGGTCCGCTGCTTCAGGCGTTTGTTTCGTAATATAAGCCAAGAGTGAAGGAACTCACGTTAGGTGCAGAGATGGGAGCTGAGGACTTCATCATTCAGACATTGCGGTGACTTTGATCTGTATTGATGATGATGAATCACGGGATGCAAGCTGACATTCAGGAACATGAGAAAGAGAAACTAACTGGATGCACTTGAATATTGAGTAAGTTTGGTAAAACTTTTAAGATACTGTGATATAAATGCATAGCAGATCGGTTACGTTCCTGAAGGTTTTATCACAGTCATGACGAACAGGAAGACTACGTATTTGACTCTCGAAATAAGGCTTCAACTGCTCACTATCCTGATTTTGGAGACAAACTCCACAAAGTACTCGATCACAAAGAGAACATAGACCGCTCCCTTTTAATTTGAAGCAATGATTCTTCAATTCTATCCAAAGAAGGTTTCGGTGCTTGGTGGATGGCTTCACCTATGCATATCAGAGCTCTTATCTTGTGAAGTGTCGCTCATATTAAAGAAGCCGATGGAAAGATATCTGAAAGAACTCACCACCCAATCGGTCCCCGCATTCAATACCAAGCTTGTGAATAATGCAAGTCCATACATTTTATTTGCACCGCTCTTTTCCTTGTTCTGCGTTCAATCTGCATAAATAAGCAGAGCTCATTAGCTAAACAGGACGTGCAGGATGATGACGGTTGGATCTGTATTAGAGGGAGAAACTGCTTCACAGTATTTCGTTAAACAAGACGAAGAGAACCATCTATCGTACATGGGCTCTGCCATTCCAGCGAGGGTTCTCAACTGGAATTACTTCGTGAAATCAAATGGTAAGGATTCAAGATTTGAAATTAGCTGTTTTTGTCCCAAGGAACTGACTAGAAGACCGATTCGTCAACGAAATACCTACCTGTTTTGTCTCCTCTATGAATTCCTTAAGTGACACGCAGATCTGTCAGGGCAAACTTGGCTTATGTCAGGTGTTTTACTGGCTTAAGGAGAGGCTCGGGAGAGTTTCAGGTAATGCTCTATAAAGTCGAAGGAAATAGTAACTCTTGAATAATCCCCTCGAGTTAACATAGCCCTCTGAGCACAAAGTAGCTTCCGAGAACAAAGTTGTTCCTGAATAATAAAGCCCAGTACGTGTAATCCGCTGCGCGGCTGTATAAACCGCTTGTGGATCAAATCGAAGCTCTACCTCGGATCTTTCACATCTTTCTTTCGTGTGAAGTTTCCAAAGAAAGCACACGACGTGATCATAGACAAGCTTTTGCACGCTTCTTTAGTAGATGGATGTAAAAGGGCCTCAGCTCACCAGTGGTATATTTCTCTTCCCGTATAATTTCAGGGAGGATAAGTAATAAAGATGTTGTTTTAATTTGTAGATTTTAGAGGAAAAATAATAAATAATACTAAAATAAGAATTATGTCTTAAATTTTAAGATTTTTTCTCAAGTGTAAAGTTTTAAAGGTTTGTGTAATGTTATAAAGTAAGCATTATTTAAACGAGATCACATCAGCCAAACAAGGTCAACTTATTCATGAAAAATAGAAGAGCTCCTTTTAATTTAATTGCAAGACTTGAACGAAAGAACGACAAGTCTAAAACATTATTCCAAAATGTAGAGTAAGAATGATGCTCTTTACTCCTGAATGCAGGGATCATGATCATTTATGATGCTCTATACTCCTGTAAAATCAGGCAAAAGTGCTCTGGTAAGTGGATCCCTCCAGACGTGGACCATATAAAGGTTTTCCACATAAGAGAGTAGTGGGTAGAAGAGGCCCTAAGAAGATACACTGAATTGTACTGAGTGATTGCAAACTTCCTCCTTTTGCATGTCTTGTTGGAAAGCAATGAAGAACTATTGCTCCCCAGGTAAAGAGCAAGTTCTCCCACATACTTCGATTCTGGTGGCAATCGATTGCAATTGCATCCATTCTTCTCTCTCGTTTCAGTAGGAAGTAGATCTCGTACTTATGCAACTAAACTGTATTGGTGCTACCGTTGGAGCCACTGGGTTTTGTTCTAATTTTGAGGCTATTATATTTCATCTGAATCAAATCAGAATCCTTGAGATAGATGATATTCGGATCTCTCAAATTCCGAACTTCGTAGGCACTGGAATACAGTATCATTTGCACATAACTACAGAAAGGAGTAAAGATAATAAGCATCATAAATTCGTTCCAGAATCACTTAGCAGTATTACTTGTAATACATGTTTTTTCTTCACTTTCCGGTTGGTTCATACCGTCAAACATGAAAAAAGGTCAATCTCAAAAGTTCAATAGCAATGCTCTGTTGTCATGATCACTAGCTTTGATCATGAGCAGCAGAATCATTTCAAATGTTCATTGCGACTGTTATACCCACGACATAGATACAAAAGGGTGCAGATGTACAGAGGTACAACTTTGCCTTGTCATAATTGTGGCATCCTTTCCTTTCTGGCATGCCTGGAAAACGGAAATCAAAAAGTTTTCGTAAGGGAATTTTTTCACATAACTTGGTCGAAGGTCATCCATCTTGACGATCAAAATATGATAGGGACGGTCCATTGCAAGGTAATGTGGAGCGAATCTGGGATCCAATCTTTTGCTGTTTCTCAAACTTTTAGGGTGACCTTCAGCACCTAAAATTTCTTGAAAGAAAGGTTGTAAGACCCTTCGTCTTCAAATCACAGTCTCTGCTAGCGAACCTTGTTTTACAGATTATAATAAGTTGAAAATCCACCTAGTAAGTGGAAATCATGTTGTGCTTATGCCCAAAAGATCTGCTTAATTCGATTTTTTTGTGTAGAATGGTAGTGTACAATGCAATGAAACCGGCTTAATTGGTTGGTATAGTAAAACGTTGCATCATCCATATCATCAACTCATTTTCTTTTATTTATGTTCTGCTTGTACAACTTTGTGGAAGAACTATCTGCTGGCCACTGAATCAAGACGAATCTTTGAAAAGAAAGCTAAGAAGTGATATTCTTATCTCACTTTATATTCACACTTCGAGGAGATACGGACTGGTCTGTGGATCTCTCCTATAAGAGACCGACAATGTACAGCAAACTTATTTACTACAGCTTCTTTACAACTAAGGTATCAAATACCTAATTTGAACAGGATCCCCCAAGGAGATGAGAACTTCACATTTACAACTTTTTCACCACAAGGCGAAAAGTTCACATATTGTGAACATGAAAGTGTAGTTCTGGCTTCATAAAACTCATGCACAACTTATTTGCATTGTCTTCTTCTATAATCACGACTGGAAAGGTGCACCTGTGGAGGAACAAGACATGCACACAACCACATATGCTCCGTACGTTGAGCCTTTTCTCTATTTCGGTATCAACTGATGAATTTTAGCTAAGAACTATGCATTCATACAGCAACACCCCTCTTTATCTATAGTTTCTTTCACTAACTTCATCATATTGGACTCTTTTCCTTTTCCGACAATGTGATGAACTAGTCCGGAACTACAGCACATATTTGTAGTAGGTCGGTTCAAAGTCCCACTATTTTGCAGATGGCCACTTTACATCAGGCAAGAGGCCGAAAGAACATCGCACGCCGGGCTTTACGTATCAAATGAGCTTCACGTGTTGTCGTGCATGTACTTGAGATTGCCTGAATTCGTTGGGAGAATACCGTGGAGGAGATGTACAACTATGTGGACTGCTCCTTGAGAACTTCATTGAGTGGCCACTGCCTACATTCATGGACTCTCAACCTGTTGACAATCTATTTTGTTTCATTAACAACACCATGGGTACCACTGTTGTAAAATATTGTCACCAGATTAGTGGGTAAAAATTAAAGATCCACATTAACTATAGAAATAGCATTTGAAGCAAAGGAAAGCGTGGAACTACATAATGGCAGAACAAGCCCCGAGTTGCTCCTCAATCTGATCGATCCAAAAGAAACCCAGCACGGAGAGAAGTAACATCGATAATGTACCTAATTTGAAATGAAATGAACTACTGGTATCAGAGAATAATCTAGGGGCTTATCTCTTCTCCTGTCAATCCAGAGGTAGAAGTAGGAGACGTTGTTTACTGAGAATGTACAAAGAAGAGTATCAAAAAACCCTCTGGTAGATGAAACCATTGGAAAGATTTCCAAAGTCTGGGAAGAGCAGAGATCATCTGTACAGTCAGTTCAGTTGGGCCTGATATCTACAAATCCTATTGATCCTCTTAGACTTATCATCAATCATTATTCTCTCTAGCAGCCTGTCATTAGGAGCATGGTCTACTTGTAAGATGTTCTCGTCATGGTTACCAGGGGCAGCCAGTCTAAATGACTGGTCCATTAGAACCCTGGAGAGCCAATCCTTTTGAATGGCCCCCTGAAAGATTCCTTCTTCTCTGGTATCTGCAGCAACCAATCTATACACGAAGACTTTCTTCTTCTGACCAATTCTGAACGCTCTGCTCACAGCTTGCCTGACCACAGAAGGATTATACAGGACATCGAGAATAACCACTCGTGAGGCTCCTACCAGAGAGATACCTTCTTTACAAGCTGTGATGGAGGCCATTAGAACTTTAATGTTGTTGCCATCTGCATTGAACTGCTGAATAACGTGTTGCCTCTCATCTGACTGCATTGTTCCATCCAGAAACAAGAACTCCTTGCCTTTTGACCAATCAAGTTTCTTGGCAAACATGGATCCTAGAAGGGCAAGTGGAGCAAGAGTCTGACAGAATACAAGCAGCCTTTCACCAGAGATCTGGGACAGTCTTAATAGATGAAATATGAAAGCGGTTTTGACTCCCTCATTTGGATCCTCAAAACCTGAAAAGGTTCGCAACTTGTCTTCATCCTTTCCTTTCAACAAAACAGGATGGATGCAGAGCTCTGAGAGTCTGATCTTCTCTTCAAGGCCTCTTCTGCAATTCAAGTGACAATGTAGTTTCTGTTGCTGGTCTGTGATGTTCAAGTAAACGACATATTCCATGAGACCTGGAAGACTGTCAAGGATTTTCCCTGTGTACCAGTGTACGAGTGTGCAAGTAAGCGTTCTCAACTTCTCCAGGACATGGTTCATATCCAAAACTTTCTGATCTCCTTGCACGAATTCCTCCAGTTTGTATCCAATCTCCTCCATGAAGATCTGTTCTTCGCACTCCCTATGGCTCAAATTGATGTCTTCTGCTGAACTGGGTAACAGAGGTAAGCCCAATTTACATCGAGCTCGTAGCTTTCTCTCTTCAAGACGTTTTAGCTTCGCTGGAAACTCAGGAATAAGACACAAGAAGTTATCTCTCGCTAATTTCAGGAGATTGAATAACTCCCTAAAATTATTCTGGAAAAGAGTCCCGGATAGCAGTATCTTACGCTTGGTGTGAACTCGCATCAGTGCTTGAGAAATCTTTGTCTTCTTGTTACGAGGGAAGTGTCCTTCATCCAGAATCATGAGCTCAGGACCGGCCAGTAATCCCTGGCATATCTGCGCTCTAAGTGATCCACTTTCCTCATCCTTCAGACCAGACTGAATCAATGTAGCAAAGAGATTGTAACTGACGAGCAACACACTTCTTGAATCGAGCCATCTCTTGATGACCTTCATTCTTCTAATTTTCAGTGTTTCGTAGCTGCTGGCCGCATTATTTCTCTTGTTCTCCGGCTTTGTTTCTGCAGCACAGCACTCGTTGAGATTATATGCAGGTAGCTCTTCTGCATTCCACCTATCAAACTCCTTCTGCCAGACTTTGAGCATGATCTTGGGTGCAACAATCAGAACTCTTCCACCAGGAAGAGCTGTCAAAAAGCTTTGCACGAAACTGATTGTCAGCAAAGTTTTCCCTGTTCCTGGAGCGTGGGCAAGAATGCATCCTCCTGGTTCCAACTTGCTCGTACCATCACCGATGAGATTCCTGATCAGGAATTTGAAACCGTCCTTCTGATGTCGGTGGAGGATATCATCATAGTAAGGATTTAGCCTCAACTTCAAAATTTCTGATACCTTTACAGGCACAAATGAGTGGTGGAGATCATCGTTCTCGAGGCTGTTCCCTTGTTCATACTGATCATCGGGTAATGATCGCTCAGTTTCTTTCTTCGAAGGTGTAGGAATCTGGAAATAAACAGTTTGCTTGAATGAGCTCTACAGATTTTCTCCGCCAGTACATACATAATGGACGCAACTATGAACTGAAGGAACTGAATCAGTTCGAAATCTGGACCTATTAAGGCTTTACATTTGGCCATATTACTAAACCATGAAGACAATCTGAATGTTATCTGTATACGGTCGGGAATCGTAGATGTGAAGGAACTACTAATCTGGACCTATTCACGCCTATTCATTTGGCAATTATTTCAATAAACCATGCAATGTGCAAATTTTAAGTTGTCTGTATACGGTCGGCAAACGTAGATATGAAGGCACAACGAAATCTGGATCCATTCAGACCAATACATATGCACATGTCTTACTAAAGCATGTTATATATAAATATGTATGCTGACTGTATCATGCATGTGAGTAAAAATTAGTACCTCAGGAATAAAAACAGATTGAATATCCTGAATGACAAGCCCACATAGTCCACAAAACCACCCTACTTCTTCCTTCCACTCTCTTTGGTGCTCGCAACATCCCTCGCTAATGTTCTGTTGGGACACTGGAATTCCCTGCAGGCAGAAACATCAGCGTGAAGTCAGGCAGACTATACTAGGTTTATTTTCCGGGATAGAAGGTCTGATATTATTGTCCACTCTTGCAGCCGGAGCCCCTTATGTTCTCACTCATTACTCAAGGAGCGAATGGGACCCAGAACCCTACTTCAGGGACCAGTATCTTAAAAGTCATGCAGGTCTGATACCCGAGATTAGACCGGAAAGTTCTTTTATTAGACTCCAAGCCAAAGGTATTTCATATGAAGTCATTTGAATCCTCTATCTCAATCCAAATATACGCGGATAAGTGCACTAGTCTGTGGAACCGGTGGCAAAGTTGACGCTTGATTCCGCCATACTGCATTAGACATGGACACTAGAACCATGGAATTATTCTTTGCGACTGTAGCCAGAGGCGATCTAATTATTTCCATGGAACCAATAGGCTCAAGCCCAGCTGCAAGCAAATCTCTGCCTGAACTCCTATCTATCTCCACCTGTCTGCCGCTTCGCATGCTGTATTGCATACTGAAGTATATTCAACAGAATTTGAAGAAGAGCAAACCGAGAGAAGAAAGAGAGGAAAATAGAAGGGAGGAGAGTAGAGCAAGAGAGAGATACGGATACAGAAAGAGAAGGTCCGCACCCTTCTTCCCTGTGGGGACTCAAGAACTCCGGGAGAAGCGAAAGGAAGGAAGGAAACAAGCAGAAGCAGGAAAAGGAGAAAGACGACGAAACTGTAAAGACAAGAGTAGCCACAGGTAAGTGGAGAGATGGTGAGCAGTAGCAATGACAGAAGCTATGCCGAAAGGTTGAGAAAAAGGCAACAACTCAAGTACTTCCCCTCGCGAGCGAAAGGAAATAAATGGGAAAAAGCCCCTAGCGGATCGGATCTGCTTAACTCTCTACAATATGCTCAGAAAAGAATCTAAGCCATCAGCGAGGCGGAGAAGATCCAAGTGCAATCTTACCCATCCATCCTCTTGAAGAAGAGCTAACTCCTCGAACATATCTTCGAGGTCGTCATCTTCAGATTTAGAATCTACCACCTCCTCCTGTGCATCCCAGCTCGACTGATGAGGCTCATAGTGATCATTTCCCTGAATGTGAAAGTGAGCCTTTCTGTTCCTCACTTCAGTCTTCGTCTCCTCCACCACCGTTCCATCTCCTTCATCCATTCCATCTTCTTCTTCGTCTGCTGTGGTTGTAAGGAGCCTCAGGTTTTGTTTACCTGTCTTCTTCTCATCTGTCAGGGTTTCAAAATTTTGACTTGCAACAAGAAGTTCAGGATTCTTTCCAAACTTCAAAGAATGTCGTTTGATATGAGTAAACCACTTACTCCTAGCTTTCCTTTTTCTGGTTTTCTTTACACTCCAAACTGATTGCTCCGTAGATAAACTTATTGCTCCAATTTCGGCATCTGTAATAATACTTACACTATCAAGAATACTATCTGACGCGATAGTGGCATGATTTGCAATTCTACTCATAATATAAGCATGATTATCTGATGGAATCTGAACAGGAACTTCAGATTTAATAACCTCATTCAAAAGTGGATAACGATTCTTCAACTTGTCCGGAAGCTTGGGTGTCAAGAATTCATGAGACTGTGTCGCCAGATCTTCTTTTAGTTCCTGTGTAAAAGTTTTCGGAAACTTTATCACTGAACTCTTCGAATCCTCACTCTTGTTTTTCTGTTGCCTTCTCGGCAAATGTTTTGAACCCCCAAGATTATCTGTAACCTTGAGAGGCTGAGTCACCAAAATTTCTAATATCTTGATATGCGAAAGGTGTGTCATTGGTCCTCCTGAATCCCCGTCAGTTGTCGAAGTCTTTAACACGTCATGCTTCTCACTCTCCGAAGTTAATGTGACAAGTTTCTCCAAACCTTCCAATACTTCGATAGACTCTTGCGTTATTCTTTCACATTCTTGAACTGCTGGTTCAAAAGTATTCATGATTATATCATGAAAAGCAGCCAAACAATGATCCTTAATTATGCTCAATCGGTCAGCTCTATTCATACGTTGAATCATTCGACCACTACAACTACTCTCACTGTTAAATATGTGTGTATACTTCTCATCGATATTTAGTCTATCAAAGTCTTCCATAGATTTGTCATCGGTTTTTAAATCCATGTCGCCTTTCTCTGGAAGAAAGTAATAACAAAAAACAAAAAATTATGAAATCAGATATAAAAAGCTTAACTTATTTAAGTTCTTACCTTAGAAATGAAAGACTTAGACTTCAGTGAAAGTGATTAAACTTTACTTTTCTGATATGATTGTATAAGTCGGATTGGACTGCACTGAAATTAATGTTAAACTTTATAAAAAGAAATTTTAAAAAGTAACTCAAGTACTAGTTTCAGAAAAGACAAATTTTACTTTTTAATATTGTTTTAGTGTCTGATGCTGATTTATCCGTCCTCAAACTTTACTTTTCTGATATGATTTGAATAAGTCAGATTGGACTGCATTGAAATTAATGTTAAAATTTAAAATAAATTAAAGTAAACTTGAGCTAGTTTCAGCAAATAAAATTTACCTTTAATGTTGTTTGATTGTCTGATGTTGATTTATCCTTCCTCTTTATTGTTGTCTTTGTTTGACTCCGTGGATTTGAAATGTCTCACTTTTTAGCTGCATAAGTAACAAAAAGAAAAACGATGTATTAAAAATATTATTTAAAAAATCAAGGAAATTCTTTAAAAAAATAAAAGGAAAATTTAATAAATTAGGACATTAAACTTAAGGTTTCAGCCTTTTCTATTGGGCTTGGATAAAGGATCGGTTCTGCAGATAGAATGGATCCTTCCTTTTTTTCATCTGGAAACAACACTGAAAAATAGGAGAATCACTAGTTAAAATCGTATTCAGAATATAAAAACAGACTCTCATAATTATGGGATAAATTAAAATGAAGAGAAAAAAATCAAAAGTAAATAAGCAAACTCATAATTTGAATAATTCGACATACTTCCCCATTTGGCCTTCTTTGTTTGGGTGGTTTCGCTTTCTCCTCCTGAATAAACGGTTTCATGAACAGCACCTGTAAAATTATCCAATTCTCATCAGTATATCTGAATCTCCATTCAGATATACAAATTTCATGCAAAGTTTCCAAACCTTCTTTCAGCTTTCCAAATTTGGTGATTTGACGAACAGCCGGTTTCTACCTGATCGAAGGTAACTTCCTCCGACATGCTGTGACTCAATAAGCAAGTGCTTCAATTTTGACATAGTCAAGGTTTTTTTCGTTATAACGTGATTCCTGGAGCAATTGCTTTCTGCTGGATAGCATCAAGCTTGTTCCTTGATCAGGTGTTTCCCTGTTCAGCACCTTTCTACCTGACCGGAAATATCTAATTGTTGGATCAAGTAACAACTCTATCCTAGTTTTCTTTATTAGTGAAAGATCTGCCGACTAAGTAGTTCTGTAAAAACTCTCTTTCTACCAGATTGAAGATAACTCGTTTCCGATCGCAAATAAGGAGCCATTTTACGAATCCTCACTTTTGCGGTAGTAAGTTTCAAGTACCTCAAGTATCAGCCAACATTCTCAGACGGAATGTTGACTGATAAAAATAAAAGCTACCTGAGCCAGCTCATCAGCTAAGAGTGGCACCTAGATGACCATAAGAAAATTCCACAATTCTCCAAACTACAACTCAACGAAGTAAGCAGGATAAGGAAAGATCTGAAATTGAATCTGTAAACCAAGACTTAGATTCTATCAATCGTCTTAGGAAGCAAAGAGTTCAAAGAGTTCAAAGATGCACATTAAAAAGATTCTATATGCACCTACTCCAGATACACCTAAGTGGAAGTAGGAAATATTTGATCAAATACAAGATAAACAAGTATTCCCCATCCCTTCTAAAACCTTAAGAAAGTTAGTTCACTGAGCCTACCTGTATATGGAGCACACAGAATTCAATGTATTGTTTTGAGTCGGTTTTCTGTCCTGAAACAAGAGAAAATTGATGACACAGCTGTTGTGCACTCCGAAACCATCTAACCAATGAGGAATCTTGGGACAATGTCTATCCTCCCCAATTTCAAGAACACAAATTCGACTATCAATAAGATTCTAAATGACCCAAATATTTTAAGCGAGCGGCTGTGCGGCAGCTCCAACCATAAGCGCGCTCACCCTCTGGTCGAATGCTGTGCACCTCGTTTCGTAAAGCGCTTCAATCATAAAACCAAAGTAGTGCGACCAATCATCACGAGAGGAATTTAAGTAGATACAGATTATTATATGTTATATATTCTCACCCAAACCTCGGCAACCTGCCTGCCTAGACTCTAGACCAAAGCAAGATCTCTCTTCCCTCGGTTCATATACACTCTGCCCGCCAATCAATAAGGAGGATTGGAGCTTTTCACTTCAGAGTAAGCTTTGGCTCTCCACTACTGCATTAACTTTTTCTGAAACAAAGAAAATACCGATACCAACTCGACACAGGGGGGGTGTCGGTGGAAGTACATAATCCAAATTCTACAGTGAAAATCCTCATTCAGTCTATAAGTACCCCCACAATAACGAGCTTGTTTGAGCTCCCTTAAACTCTTGGACTTGCTAATATAATCTGCGCAACATAGAAACTCTAACGTGAAGGCTTGGAAACCTTCACTTATACGTTCTCATTTCTCTCTGTGTCTGTGCTTTGCGTTTAAGAAAGTCCCCATCACAACTCGTTGGCTGGAACAACTGGTGGCTCTATTTTGCTTGTCATCGCCTGAGTGACAACGTCAGTTCTGCGAAAGTTTTGGGTGACTCGATTTAGCTAGATCCTGTTGCTAAGTTCTTTCAATCCAACCACTCCTCAATTGAAAGATTTCCGCATGCGCAATGCCCCGAGGTGGTCAGTCTCTACGAATCAGTCGGCTACAGGCGGAGGTTACCCATTAACCAGAAGGTGAGTAAGAGAATTATCGATTATTCGAGGTCCGATTGCAACATACAGGCAGATCATCATGCATTGCACGGAATCTGATACTGTAGTTTGAATTTAAACCATGGAACTGTAGCGGAAATATAAACCTCTGGAGACGAAGCCCTCCCTTCATTCTTAAAGTACCATGGTCGAAAACAGGATGCCGTTGGATTAACTCTGCTCCAATCCATTAATTCAAAGTGAATTCATAGCATCGGTTAACTCAAAACACGATACTTCCTAAAACATGTGAGCCAGCAGCTGTGAGAGAGAGAGAGAGACAGGGAGAGAGAGAGTACCGAATCCAAAAAAGACCTGCGACAGTTGTGTTGAATTGCGCGTCTCTCATGCAAGTCAATGTCTTGAATCGAGTTGTCACTGCTTACCGTGCGCACCGTGTTGCTCGAGATAGAAAATCGTCGTTCTTGTGAATCGTATAGCTAAAGAACGTGCAAGAATTTCCACTCTTGCGCTGGGTGTGGGGTCCGACATCTTCATCCTCAAGTTGTATCACTGGACTTGAATCAATCTCTTTCCCTCAAAGTTGAGCGCACGAGCGAGAGGGGGAGCTCACGAGCAACTACCGGTAACGCTACCACAGCAGCAACCGCTCTAATGCCTCCCAATTTGCTGAACGATGCATTCCTGGATTTTCCTCATAATTCTCAGCGAGAAGCTACTACTGTAGCTCGCGGGCTGAATTCACCAGCCAGCAACAAGACGACGCAATTCAAATCAAGAATATTGAGGTTAATCGATCGAATCCAGTATCCGATTTGATAGAATGCTACTACCTAATGATGAAATGTGACAGTCCACCATTTATTTCTCTCATCAGACAAGTTGTTGCTCTTTGTCTAACTCATGAAGACTCCATGCACGAATTCAACTTTGGTTTCAATTGGCTTGAATGCGACTTGAGCGATTCAGATGGTCGCTGAAATGTAGATGCCGACAGACTTCGGATAGATGATGTGACCCGGGCCGGCCGATTCTAGCTACGTCGGCGACGACGTATTCAAGCAAAGACTCCAGAACCTATATCAGAAAATTCTCCATCACGCCGTGCAAAGAAGCCGGGAATGCACCTCGGCAACTGCCCGGTACATGTTCGCGTTCAGTTCACGAGAACAAGGACTCGGAAGTACGGTATCATCAGGAAGACGGTCGCAGATCCAAAGACGAGGGCCACATGTGTAATTATTACAAGGACAACGTTAACGACATCGCAATGACGAACGCGAAGGTCTCTGGAAGAAGGGACCTTCAGAGGTCCTTCAGAACTCCCAGACAGGGTGGGACGGAGTACTCATCGCAAGGTCTGTTTCCACGTCCTGAACTGAGTGACCGTCATGAATAGTAAACGCGACCGCGTGTAAAGGCAATAAGGATGGCACGACCCCATCGAGCCGTACAACGATAAACGGGTGAAAGCAAGAAGGATGGAAGACCCTATCAAACCGCATAAAGATAAGAAGAGCGGGTAAGATGTAGTTAAACCACAAGAGTATCGATAAAATAAGAGGACTTTGCCCTATAGCACTTAAGACATACTAACACTTAAGCCCTATAGTTATGCAAGTCTTATGGTGTGGAAATGACTCATCAGGAGAAGCATCACCTAGTGTAATGGGTCTCCTCTGGATTGCATTAACTAATGTTCTTGGTGAAAGAATGGACACACACGGTCTAAAATACAAATGACTCATGATCTACAAACAACAACGGGAGCATCCAGAAAAGCATCGTTTACTATAATTGTTCTCTTATGGATTGCACCAATCAATAGTCTCGGTAGAGCAATGGACATATACAGTTAAAATTATGTGGTGAAATATGAGAGTGATAATAGTGATACCCCTTATGGCTATGATGATATATCCTTATGATGATATATCCTTGTGCACTCCACAACAAAGGTGTCAAACAAGGCATCCATCGCTCCATATAACTCCAAAGCTAGAGGAACAAAGAGGCGACATCACTTATACCCTTATACTTGGAGACCTTGTTCAGTGCCGCTCTGTTCTCCGCCCATCCTAGAGGATGCATGATCACTCCCTCCGACCCCGCATCATGTGTAGAGTCAATAACCACAATATCCACTACTGTACTGTTACCTTTTTTGTCTCTCCCTTGTACGGCTTGATGGGGTCTTCCCATCCTTCTTTTTTCCTACGCGGTCGCCTTTTTTCCAATATCCACTACTGTCACCTGGTCATCTCGGACCAAGTATAAGTCTACCTTGACTCATGTCAACTACAAAATATATCAATACTTCATCCAAGCAAAGTATACACTCTCTCGAGCTATCATGAATAGGTTGTTTGACTATGATAAGAAGTTCACCTATGAGGATATTGTTTACACTTTATTGAGTTTGTAGCTGTTTACGCAGATGAGTATCGTTAGTGGATTTTGTGCACTGAGAAGTATACTTCTGGGTATAACTTATAAAAGTGTAAGCTCACATATAGTCTTGAAGAATTTTCGGTTTAAAGACTATGACTATTATAACACATAAGTCTTTGAGTGAGCTCTCCCGGGAATGACTTCTGAGGAAGGTTTGTATTCTTGAAGCATGGACATTATGTTATGTCAGAAAACTTGTTTTTCACTTTCATTCTTCCAAAATTTGCTAGGAGTATCATATTGGACTGGTTAACTCTTGGTGGTTTTCTTCTTGTTTGTGGACAGAAAAGAAAATCGACTATATAGAGTATGTCTTTCCATGTTTGGAGGATACCAAGAATCGCAATTCAGAAGTAGGAATGTGATTGAAACTCAATCTTATCACTAATAATTACAGGGAAATGAATAATCAACACATATATTTCTAACCTTAGGTAGATCTAGATTTACAATTGATTACAGGACTTCCTGAGTTGAGCACCATGGAATTAAATATTTGGTTCTGCCTTTCAGGATATCACATGAGACTGAAATTCAAAGCGTATGAATCATACACAAAAGGACTGAGATTTCCATGTTTCCCATGTTCAATGAATACTGAAAGTGAATGGATAATGAAAGTAACCTAACGCTTCATTTGAGACAGGAGCCAACTCAACCTCGAGAAAAGAGAAAGAATGTCATCACAATTTGTTCTGGAGAACACTTTGGTTTTACAAAGTTGTACAAGCAAGAATCCTCTTATTACACTGAATTAGGAGATTCAGTTCCATGCTGTCCAAGTGTTCTTCTTCTCCATTTCCACCATTGCCATGTTGTTGTGACTAAAGTTTGTAAGACTGACAGTTACAGAAATTGGACCATCATTTGCCATTGACAACACATGAGAATAGGGGTTTTGCTGGTGCTTCTATCTAGGGTGCACTCTACTAGCATTACCCAACTCATTCTTTCCGCCCTTTTCCTACTCTAGCTTTGGACGATGGTTCAGGATAAAGACACGGGGTAAAGGTGATGGCTAGAACATACACGCTCAGGAAATATGGCTCGTCCAGTTTTTCAGCTGCCTACAATTCTGAACTTGTGTTACTGGTCTGGTAAAGATTTGGAAATTCAGACCAGAGGTGACCGTATCGTAGAGTCTGGTTCTTCGTGTGTCCCCTACTCGCGTTCCTTTGAGGATTTATTTGACGGCGAGCATTCAGTCAACTATTGGAAACATTTGTCGGCAGCTCCTGACAATTAGTCGGAGAGCTAATACCTGTAGGGACAGATATCCAGGGGTTGGGGTATAGACCAGGTGGCTTATGCAAAAGAATCTGTATCAAGTTTCAAAAAGCCTATTCCTGGATTCGCATGACCATGTCTAAAATATATGTACACTCAAACTTCGCCTGGCCACCATACCGGTCTTGGCCTCTAAAGCGGAGTGCTGCGTCTCGCTGCTGTTACCAGCTTGGAAGAGCCTTTTTTTTACTGAAAAGAATGAAACAATATTTCTTCTCTCACTGACCTGAGAGCTCGATTTGACTGTTTGACTGACCTGACCTAAACCCTCTCTTTTACTTTACAAAACAACAGGACCGCTGGGCTGCCATCACACCCAAAAGTAGCAGTTCTACTTTCCCACAAGGACTTAAGGAGGGACGCCACCGAGGGTATCCACAAAAATTTGAGCCAACCGGGACATTGTCGGTAAGGGCTACCTAGCAGGGAAGGAGAACAAATTTACAACCCCAATTTTGAGGAAAAGAATGTGCCTTGTCTACAATGCTTGCTTCACTTTGTACAAGTGCCTCACCGCCGCCGCTTAAGGAAAAATTCATAGTCAGAATGTTTGAACTTGCTAGCTGAGCCACTGCTATTGCAACTACCGTCACTTGACCTAGATGTTACTTCGTATGGTATTCCCCTTGCCATCAATGCTGCAACGCCTTTCAAAGACCGTATTCGATCATCCAAACATTGAGCCGCATTAACCGGCGGCGTATCCAAATTCTTACTGGCATCTCTAAATTGGGGTCTCATCAACAACCATGGCTCGGCCTGCAAGGACGAAAACTAGGGAAAGTTAACTGCATACTCAACCTTTCATTTCTCTACTCAATGCCTACTCACACCTGTAGAATCCACTGAAAATTGGAAACTAGAGACAAAGCATTTATAGAAGTAGAAAACTCCTGTAACCAACAAACCTGGAGATTGTAGCATTCCAAACCAACAACTGGCATGGAAACGGTGTCGTCGCAAGCACCACCCGTAGGGCAAGACAAGCTGTCTGTGGGCGTGAAGTGGTTGAGTGAGTGATATGTCAAAAATACTGCTCGCAAAGGCCCCTCCGAAATGCGATAGATAGGGTACCAAGCAACAGCAAACCTGTACACAAAAGAAACAAGCGAACACGACGTCACTCATATTCGTTATCTCTTGAAATGACTTTTCTCTTTCGAGACCATCTTCAGCAGCTGCAGAAGTATCGCCAACTCAATTCAAATGTTGTACAGATAGATGGTCTGAGCTATCAGGCAAGTAGCTGTAGGGTTTCAAAGTGGCGTATTGACTGGGGTTTCATATGTACTATATTTGAGAAGTGGGAAACCGTTCGAAGCACGGGGGATCCAAAACCCACTAAACCAGGAACCGAGAGCGTGAAATGCAAGCATGTCCGCGTAGAACTAAAATGAATCTAAGCAAGAGAAACATAACTAAAAGTGAGTCTAAGTGATAGAAAGCACGAACAAAAATTGATACATTCCATACGTAGCACCAGCAGTGGAAGAAGAACTAAGAGACAACAGTAACACTAAGAGACAACACTAGCACTAGTATACATCATGGAAGAAGAACCAAGAGACAACAACAGCAACAGATTGCGCATATGAAAATTGTAAACAGAGGAGGATCATCGAGCAAGGAAGAAGGTCCAATCGAAAGAAAAGGAAAAACGCGGGAGGGAAGTGGGAGACAAGTGGATGGTATCTGGGTGGGTTGGAGCGAATCGTGACTGTACGCAATGTATTTGAGAAGTGGGAGCAGAAGCCGTTCGAAGAACAGCGTATCCAGAACCCACTAAGTACGAAACCGAGAAGGTGCATATGAAGGGCATATGAAATGCAACCATGAAGGTGTGCAAATCGAAATGATTTTGCATCTAAGGAAATGGAACACATGTGAATCTAACATTACAGAGATAAGCAGAAGAAAGACATAATTGACACATTTCATAAGTAGCACTACAGAGAACTAGTATACATCATGTAGTAACAAGAAAGACAACCAATTAAGGATCTGACATTGACAGCCGGGGAGGACCGTAAAATAGATCAACATCGAGCAAGGAGCAAAAGACAGCTTTAGTTGAGGATGGGTGGAGAGGAGCGAAGCGTGAGAGGACTGGATATGAGGAGATGAGAGCAAACGCCGTTTGAAGAACGGGGGATCCAGAACTCATTAAATGCATATAAAGTGTAGATGAAAAGTAAACATGATATGAGAGATGCAATATTGTGCGAATCGAGATGAGTATTAAAACCGTAAAGGAGATAATGTGAATTTACCAAATAAAATGTAAACTGAAGTAAAGGCATAATAGCAACATATCGAGAGCAATACATGTATAGAACTAGTAAGCATCGTGTAACCAGTAACAGCTATGTCAAGAAATATTATACATCAGGTAATCGACTACCTACAAGAGGACAGGGCATGTGGAAATGAGAGTAGAAGCCGTCCAGAGAATGGGGGATGCAAGCGTTAGAGGACTGGATAGAGTATATCTCAGCATGCCCTATGAACGCATGAGTCCTAAAACAACTAAACAACAGAAGGAAGCAGAAGGCGGTCATAGTAAACCTCCAGGAAAGCACTATGACTTCATCGCTGCCCAACACAGTGCCGAACTAGCTGGGCGAATGCAAGTACCCCTAGTACCCAATTCCCGTTCAAAAGCTCATGAGTGCTAAAGCAATACATTGTACTGTATAATATGTTGTTAAGTGTTCTGTTTTTACTACTTTTTCCCGGTATCGAAACTTTCAAAAGCAAAGAGACCTACAAAAAAGTTACTCACCATGAGGCAGGGTGAAGATCACCCAGGCGTACGTTGTCCAGAATAGTTGGATCCCCAAAGCTGTGAGAGTTCAAACTGTTCACGCCCCTCATTAAGTCCTTTACTCTGAAACAAAGTCAAGCAAGTATTTAGTTCCGAGTACTACCAGAATTTGCATTTCATTGGAAGGGCTTGTGGGATTCCATATGAAATCCTTACCTGTGGAGTTTCAAAGACCGTTTGACATAAAACGAACTAACAGCCTCAGACAATGCCCGGACAAGCAAGCGATGAATGAAAATGCACGAAACAGACGAGTTGGTCTGATAGTATATATAGGTATATGAGAGCAGAAGCCGTTCTGGGAACGGGTTATCCAGAACTCATGAAATGCAAATGATCGATAAGCAATGTGTACATGATTCACAATGCTAGAATAGTGATAAATCCCTAAGGTAGAATGCATCGAATGTAACCTGAAGCAAAGGCATAATTGAAACAAATTGAGAGTAGCATATGGCTAACGGACTAGTAAACAATGTGAAGTCGAGAACATCTATGCAAACGACTGCGAGAAATAGGAAACGTTATGTAATAGCCCGCCAGTAAGCAGTGCGTGAACGATCAAGATTAAAAACGTGGGCTGGAGTCGGGTAGGAACACTGTAGACGCGAGAGGTCGAACCAGGAATCAGTCAAAGCGCGAAGGAAAAATACTAGGGAGGGAATTAGCTGGGGAATGGAGAAGTGGAACAATACGAGAGCTATTGGATGGTGTGGCTGCAGAAACGCGTCGAAGGGTAACAGGGTAACGAGAGCGAGGCCAAAGAGGACAGGATATAAAGTATATCACAACAAGCGCTATGGACGCTTCAGTCCTGAGACACTAAACAGCAAAGGGAACAGTATATATTGGTAAATGAGAGCAGAAGCCGTTCGGGGAACGGGAACAGTATATATGTGAATTATGGCAGCTAATACTCGGCTCATATTGACTTGTAAACTACACCAGTGTGGTCTTCTGTAGCAGGAGAAGACCATTAATAATTCGTATATTCATACTTCAAGTTCCTCCAAGTATGTTGAGTGTATGAACCCGTTCGTTGGAACACGGTTTAATACCCACTTTAGACTGGACCAGACTTCCCGAGGTATAAGCAGTAAATCCCACATTAGTGTATGCACATCGATGGTGAGCTGATGTCACATTTGCATATGAAGAAACACTCCACCCTTGCGAAAAGTTAACTCTAGTAGAAATAGGGTTAAGTGCTAGGAGACAAGGCAACCAAAAGATACAGGTCATGTGATTATGATGCCAGTTTGACAAATGTGACAGCATCTCTATAGAGCAACACAATCTCAAACAACAACTTACTTTGGAAACAATGGCTGGCGTACTTGGGGCTGGTCTGCATCAAAAAACTCGTACAGGAGGTGTGCGTCTTGATTGTAAGCGTCCTTAGCAGATCCTTCGTTACACGGCCCAACCGCATGTTCAGCTGCAGTGCATTCAGGCCTTTGATAATTCGTTGATTCGTCAACTCTTCCTGGTGTTGGGAAAAGTGTCGCTAGCACATCATTGGCTGAAAAAGATATAGGTTGACAACTAGGAGAAGCTTCTGGCTTCAGACCCGTTCCACCGCACACACTTGAATTCCTGGTACTCTCAGATTGTGACGAGTAACCAAAAAGCTGCAGCCCAGACAAGTACGGGACAAAATACGCAATGAACTGCTCCTGTTCACCACCATCCCTTGAGCCTCTTGGTGAATCCAGATCCGTAACCTCAACACCATAATAACTATGTTCCTCATACCACTGCCAAATAGAACTTAACAACGTGTCCCCATAGCTACATCTACTGTCTGAGATATTATCCTGGTGTGCTTCTGAAAAGCATGCTTCCTCCTCCCTCAGAACACCGTCAAAACCACCAGTACACGTTATGTCGTTCTCTTGCACAACTCTTTGGTCTCGAGAGGGCCCCGAGACAGGAGTAAATGAGGGAGCCACAGCTCCTAGTACTTTCTCAAACTCTGCCAAAGGACTGCCAACCACACTTGCGAGTCCCTCTGAAGCTCGCCGATCCCTACATGATACTCGCACCGCATCAAGAACTGCGTCGATAGCTCTTCTTTTCTCTTTATCGGCAGGGGATGGCTCAGATCTGACTGCAACTGGTCCACTGAGATCCCTACGTGCAGTCTCCTTCTTCACAGAACTCCTTCTCTCCCCAAACACTGAGACTTTCGTGCTTTCAACTTTCTGCACCACGCTATTTAGAAGGCTACCTCCCTCAGGTCGAGAAACTGGAACGGAGATGTCAGCAATCTTCTCCCGAGGTAGAAGACCTCGAAGATTGGCCAGTTCAGCATGGGTTCCAGGTTCATTGGCGATGGGAGAATCCCTCGGCTCAGAAACTTGTTCGCCAGAACTTGACTTCTTGGAACCAGTAAGAAATGTTTGTAACCACCTAACCGATTTCGATGGTGATGAGCTGCAAGGGATCCCATCTGCCTTGGAGTCTTCTTCATTAGTTCTGTTCTGTTTACAGCTTTCAATATCTCCGTTGCTCTCCTTGAAATCCCGACTGCTCGTGTCAGCTTGTAATGCAGCAGCAGTGTTACCTGTTGCCTTCACCGGCCCGCTGAAGCCCTTACTGGTCCCACCAGTCTTCGGTTCAACTGGCACCCATTTCTGAGCACAGTGCATTGGGCGCTCTCGATCGCTCCCAACTTTTTCCCTTTGCATTGATCTTTCTTGTTCTCCATTAGGCTTTCTGCCTTTCCAGGATGTAAGTTTCTGAGATAATTCATCGGAACCTGCTCTAACATCTCCAAGCAGCCCGACAAGTGTGACATAATTAGATTGTGGCCTAACCGAAGTTTGTGCTATCACTTGTTCTGTCTGCCCGCCTGAACCTGATACAGCCGAGTGTTGCCCTACCGGTTGCACATGCTTGATAGGCTTGGAGTGATTGATTTCTCCAGAATCGGGGAAACTTTCCTCGAAAACATGTGGGGTAGAAGGAGCTGACAAGGATCTAGTGTGGCTTATGATTTGCTGGTCAGGTACTTGACCTTTGATGTAGGTACCAGTCCTAGCGGACCTCACGTTCAACTGTTTAACAAACAATTGCCCCTTTGAAGGACCAGTATGCACGGGGACCTCGGTTACATTTTTTTGGGGGGTTTGTCGATTTTCATCCCAGGAAATTTTCCTCTGCCATGCACCTTTAGTGGAATCAGGTCCGTGAGCAGTTAAAGAGGTCTGCGGTCGTCGAGAGAGGCTGGAACTTGAGAGGTCAGCACTAGCCAACACCCAGTCACTGCTGCTTGGTTTAACAGCATTCCCGAAAGATTCCTGAGATGACGTCCCCCTCTCAGAACAGTCGAGATCCCCATGGGATGTTCTACCGTGAAAGCTTACGCCATTCAGGTGCATGGTAGAAGGATGAGCTTTAGAATCAGCTCGGTGGTTGGGAACGACTTCATCTGACGCTGTTCTGCAGTGATTGTTGGGAGTAACTATAGACTCTGTCAGCTGCTCCAAGTCAGTAATTTCTTCTCCTTCGATGGACTTTTGTACTTTCTGCCAGAAAGTATGATTGTTCTCCTTACCACCCCCACTTGTTGTAAGAGTACCATGACTGCTGCTACTCCCACTCAAAACTTGCTCCCCGTTTCCGATGGTGACTTTTCTGGCAACGCGAGTATCCAGGGAGCTTGTGCTTTTCTTTCTTTGCAGGAATTCGCCAGTAACTTCACCACCGTTTCCTGCTTGAAGACTTTGTCTTCGTCTTTCGTCACTGTCTCCTTCTTTGCTCCCATTTCCACTATCATTTTCTGCAGTACGGGCATCCCAGCCTCCACCAGTATTATCTCCTCCACCACCACGGTTCCCGTTTCCACCATCAGAACCACTACCACCACCACCAGAACCACTGCTACCAGGTCCAGTCCCTTCACTACTTCCACTAGATCCTTGCCCACTTCCGCCATGATAACCACTTGGGCCTCTTCGTTCATCTGACCCTCTTCCATAACCTCTATTACCACTCCCCTCTGCACCGCTCCGCCCACCTCTACCACTTGCGGCACTGCTACTGTAGCCACCCCGAGCACTGGGCTTCGTGTCAGAATGGCTGAGCTGCTCTTTTGAATCAGTTAAGCTTCCAAGGTTCCCTGCCAGTTCCCTGAGAGGAAAGTGCGGCCCCTCGCTACTGCAGACTGACCTATCTGTTGTGAAGGAATCTTGCAAACCCCCGTCGGTAGACATCAAATCGATGACATCGATAATATGTTCACAAGGATGCGATATGCTCAATTTGTGGGAGAAAGAATTTGATGTCGACATATAGCTGTGGTTCGGACTCGCATTCGGAGCACACGGATCTCTAAATTCAGGTGACATCGCACATTCAACTTTGGGGCGCAACGGGCCAGCTGCATCCTTTCCCACCGAAGATAAAAATTCCGCATTTGCAGGCACTTTGCCTCCAACTTCCATGCCATGGGAGTGGGATTCCCGTCTCTCCTTGGGCTCATTTCTAAATGACCTACCAATCTGTTTAGATGCCACTTCCAGAGCACCATCTGGGCAGTGGCCAATGGAGGCACTCAAACCTCCATCTCTCAAACAACTTCCCAAATCAAAACCATCTGCACGACAGCCACAAGGAGAAAGAGGACAAGAGACCTCACAGGGTTCTCCTCGTTTCCCTGACCCGCAATCTTGCCTATCACTTTCCTTGACATCCTGAACGAAGTGAGAAAACTTGTAGTCACTTCGTACTTGGTCAAGAGATAGCTCTGAAAAAGTATCAGGGTCCTCACCATTAACTTTTTCACCCGCAGAACTGTCGGTATTAAAAGGCAGGCTACCAACTGTACCAGCCACTAGAGGCTCTATACCTTGCGTGCAAACGGCGTTCCCTTCCACAGTATTTCTACCACCTCGTCTTCCTTTCCTTTTCTTCTTCTTCTTTGTAATCTTTGCCGGCGTTTCATCCACATTCTCAGACTTCTCTAAGCTGGTATCTATCGGTCCAGAAGCCATCTCTCCGATGCCTCCATCGCCGGTGTCATCTTTTGTCAAAGGGCTTCTGCTTGATTCCGAAACTTCTGGCGTGGGGGACGCATTGTGCCCACTGAGGTCGCCAGGAGCCGCAAAATGTTCGTCCACAGTACAAGCAGTCACGGGAAGAGGATCCAATATAGATTTCTCACTCTCGTGTGAAACCATTTCACACCTGTGAGAAGTCGCATTGCAGGACGACAAACTGAACCCAGCTATATCCGGCTGGAGTCCTGCTTTATTTCCACCACGCCTCCAGTCAGAAACTTGCGGGAACGTAGGAATATGTTGTGCCCCCTGATCCTGTCTTCTTGGTGGATTCACGGGAGGAAGTTGAATTACTGCTAGGACAATACAACTGATTGGCATACTGATGTTAGAAGAAATTTCGTGATAAGAAGCAAAAGAAGGAGACAATCTGATCACAGCGCGGCAACATGGAAGGTAAACACGTACACTTCTTACAGATAAATTATCTAGCAAAAGCTGGTACAAGTAACCACTAGGAGCAGTATGGTGATTCCAGAAAATGGACTAGGATCAGAAGTGGAGATTTGCCTTGGGAACAGAGAATAGATAACCAGGACTGGTGACTGTAATTGAAGATATACACATGGCAAGACACGGAAAAAGACGCGTGAAGGCAGATAAAGACGTGTAGTATGCAGTTAGCACTGCAGACAACAGGTAGGGAGTTAAACTGACGGTGCGGTCCCCCACCCAAGAACACCGACTCTTGATTCAATAGAACAGATAAAAGAAAACAAATGGTTCAGTCTAACACGAGATGATTATATGAAGGTCCAAGTGCCTTACTTGAACTGAGGCGGTGGGTCCTTGGTGACAATGGCCGTAAGTTCAAGCCCCTGCATGAGAAAAACAGAACAACCGTGGGAAGTCAGTCCTTCAATAACAAAGCTGCAAATGCCGCCTCCGCTAAGCACAAAGCATAATGAAAGCAAACAAATGATGATTGTGTCTAACTAAAGTGCGAAAATTACATAGTTAGAGTTTCATTATGTATTTTTTCCAGGATAATCGGACCTAGCCTGAATAGCCTCACAACCTGTCTTCAGTTGCCTTTCTAGATAATGACAACCTTCCAGTATCTCTCTCAGACCTCAATTCCACCGTCCTTCTCAAATAGAATCCTTCTATTTCGCTCGCCGAGTAGTAATCTAAGCCTAACCCCAAGTGAGAGCGGAGAACCCAACCAAGCTCTAAGAGAGTTAAGGAAATTAACAGTCACATTGACTACATCCTTATAATGCTAAAAGATATCTCCTTAAAGCAATTCTCCTAACAACAGAGAAACCCCCACTTAAGAGACAAGCCAATTATGATAACAAAATTAACATCAGAAGTTTGGGCATCTAAGCCCTTTCAAAACTTAAGGAATCCTATTAAAGGATGATACTTTTCGTTTGCCTTCACTGCTTCTAGCCAAAAACTGCCAAAACTGTTCTTACCTTCCCGCAGCGGATATACTGATTGTCATGTTGTTCACTCCCATTTGAGTCATTGAGTGACCGATTCATCTCCACTGGCGCATTGAAATCTCTACCCTCCACTCCCTTTTCAACAGATTGAGTACTCAGTCCCAGACGACGCATCTGATGTCCCTGCCTATACTTCGCCTGTCCAAAGCCCCCGTTTTACTGAAGCTAAGTGAAAATAAATGCGGATGCAAGTACACTATAGTGCACAACTCACAGAGCAACAGCTCATCTCATCACGCAAATTCGACCCTTGCCACAGAGTTAAGTGACTCGTGGTCACCGAGTAAGTATTGCCATCCACAGTCGATACTAGATTAGCTTGCATTACACGTAGCAGTTCAAGTCCTGAATGTCCGCATAACTACATTTCTCTACCCAGATTGCCGATCGAACGGAAGGATTACACCAGACCTTAACCCAACTTAATCCTTCGCAGAACAGCATGTTTCTAGAAATAGTTTGTCTAAATAATAAAATTAGAAAGCGAAAATTGACTGATTGTAATGCTTAAAACTCAATGCAAGAAAATAACGGAGAGTATGCTTACTGTTGAGCGCATACATCAAAGCAATGATAGGGCTTTACCGTTTGTTCGTGCATGGACATTTGAGCAGCAACCTCTCCTCCATTCATTCGATAAACGAAAGGCAAAGGAAGATTGCTTCCATTCAGTCGTCCAAACAAAAATATTTCAAATCTCTTCGACTGAAAATCTTTGTCAATCTGCGCATGCCACAAATGAAAAGCTGTTCAGCGCACTTCCTGTAATACCCTCCCAGCATGACCAGCAAATGGGAACCATTTGGAACTTGAAACGTACTGCCCAAACGTGCTTGTTGTTAGACAAAATTAACTAGGCTATTTATAAATGCCTCTACTGTACACCAGAATGCAGAGCAACTTCCGTCGAGCACGGAAGAAAGATGTACGCGAAGGAGAAGAACTTGTTCTCGTTGTTATTTGACTTAATCAGAAAGAAAGTTCGGCACCTGTATACATAGATTACTCGGCATTTTGCAACACTTGTCGCTTTCGTTCCGTGCGGCTAACAACCACTTGTCGAAGAATAAATAGTACACATTGCAGGGAACTGCAGCCAGATGAAATCAGCTTAGAATAAACGAGGGTGTAATATGATTAGGGTTGAACATGTCACTTTCAAAATCTATGAAATTACGAAAGACGAAGGGCTGGTTCTCGCCTTTATCTGACAATATTCGGAATATCCACTTCTCAATCGAATTAGATACGTTATCAAACTATTTAGTAGACTCTGGCCCGAAGCAACCCTGGTCATGTACTTAAACTTTGTACTTGGCTCACATTTTGGTATTTATAAACTTCCTACAGATGGAGACTTGTATGGGGATCCAGAGTACTCTGAGCTCGGATAGCTAGTTTGGACATGCAAATCAATAACTGTAAATAAATGAGTCGAAGAATCCATTCAACTTAGGCAGGAATGACCTACGACTTCTAGGGCATACAACTTACAACAAATATACTCTCCGATGCACCTAAACATAAAAGACATGTAGAATAGCCGACTCACTGCCAATGTCGCGGAGCTCCCTAGCAGTTTCGCAATACAAATGTGATGCTATTTCCTCATCTTCTGCTGCAACCTGATCCAGTTCCACCAATTAAGTGACTAGTGAGCATGTACTTCATCAACTGCCATTTTGGACCTGCCTCTACTTAGAATATGGAGAGATCCAAACACGAAGTCTGCGACTGCGACGAAAGTTTGAGGCAAGGTCCTGGAAGGTTGCGATTAATCCCACTAGCGACACACAGGCAACTCCGGAGATCATGAAATGAATCTGCGGTAGGAGAAGACCTGAGGCCACTAGTAACTGGGTATATCTGCTACACCTATTTTTGTGCCGTAAGTGATCCTTTCTGCTCATGAATAACTAAACTGTACTAAAAGAAAGAATATGTCTGATTCGTCGTGTGAATAGTGTGTTTCCTTCTTGAAGACACAGATGCAAACCCTAGAATACAATACGGTAAGAATCTAACCAAGGGATGAAGCAGTTTGGCAATGACGTGATTATCGCTCTTGAGAAGGGCTTTCCAGTTTCGCAATTCCCTCAAGAAATCCGAAGCTGCACGTTCTTTGGCTTTAGGGCATTTGTTGCTCCGCTTGCAAGTGTATGACAGACCTTCTTGTGTTGCGACTCGATACGCGAATATCAACCTTTGATGCTCTGCAGGAATGCCGTCTTTGCCCTGCGTAGACCAGACAGCAATACCTCCTCAAAACTCGCTCTCTGTCTGTGGGTTCTTTCACAACTTGAGGGGAGCTTGACTGCAGCAATTACCTGGATCCGACGCTTCCAGCTCTCAACAAAGGCTGCTGGATCGAGGAGCACCTGAGATCAGAGCACAACCACGTACTGTCAAACCACATCTTAGAAGTCGAAATTAAAAAAATTGAATGGACACGTGAACAGAATATAAAGGGTTCATTATCCAAACACTGCGAGAGGAATGGACACAGAAAGTCTCACCGTTGACGATGAGGAATGAGCCCACCACTTTAAGTCGCCTCCCTGCTTACCCATCGGCCTCTTTACCCGATCATGCTCTTGAATGGATCAGCCTCGTATGTAATGATATGCTGGTCAATGCTCGTAGTTCCTCGTTAATCCAACCCAACGATCCAAAGTCCTCTGGACGCGAGGATCAGAGGCAGGAACCAGTACCGTACAACAATGAGGATGATGGATGGAACCCGCTGCAATTGAGTACAGGACAAATCTAGAGCCAGAGGTTCAGCCGAAGACTTGACAGAAGTTGGAGAATTAATATTGCGGATATATGGACCAAATCAAGATTTGTTACGCGTACATCTGGATCCTGAAAGATGCAACTGCTTTTGATCTCTTTGTCTCGAACCGCAAAATGATCCTCAAGGGAGACACAGATATCAGCCGCGCAATTGGGTGAAAGTCTGACAGAAATTTGGGAATCTGAAAGACGGAATGTCTCACTAGGCGGCAACAAAATTGCTCTAAAACTGAAGGGGACAGGTTCCTAACTGAAGAATGATGTGAAACAAATAATACGATCAGAGCCTCTGAAGCGGGAGTAAACCTACCAGATAAACTAAGACACTAGCACAAACTTGCCCGGAGGAGTCAAACAGACGGGCGAAGAAAATCCTGACAATTATCCAGAGTCGGAACCCCAAAATCACTAATCATCACAACTTTAAATGAGGGAGGAGCGACAAATTCTCTCTCGTTTGAAACACAATGGGCCTACAGGAACAGTCCGTTGTAACGCCAGTAAACGAGAGAGGCAACCCTAGTGAGAACGCTCCGCTCTTCTCACCCTGAACCCGTTTCTCAACAGAAACCAGATCCAGACTAAATGTTCCACATTTAAAATTCGGAAAGAAGAGTTATCACTCCTCTCGATTATCAGATGCTCTAAAGGAGTGAAGGGAGAAACTAAAGGATAAAGGCCGAAAAACGAACGGAAGACTCTAGGATTTCGACAGTATAAAGTAAAAGGACACCCATGAACAGCCTAGTACGCAGTAATGCTGGGCCCCTTTCCGCTCTGATTTGTGTACATTTCCAGATCGCAGCAGCAACAGAAGAAGAAAAAGAAGAAGAAGAAGAAGAAGAAGAAGAAGAGAAGAACCTGCTCGTACTCACAAAGCAGCGCTGACTAGCAGCAGCAGGAGCAGCAGACAGCAATTCCTGAGAACAGAAAGTGTGAGAGGGAGGTGGCAGATGTCTTCTCGTATCGCTCTCTCGCTTGTTTCTTTCTTGCTTGATTGATAGATTGATCAATCGAATGGCCGATCAAAGGAAAGGTACACAACAGTCTCTGACTCTGGGCTTACACTTACATCAGGCAAACGCGGAAAACACAACAACAACGATGCAAAGCCAACGAGCTAGAGCTCGACCCCTTTCAGACCCATGTTTCGAACCCGCGGTTCGAACCACATTCAAACTCGGATGTCCAGATGGCTGTTTGCGGTCAAACGTACACATACACGCGTCACAGCGAGCCAGATGAGTTCGAACCACTACGCCTTCGACTTCGGACGGTTAACATTTACGCAACCCACATACAGTACTGTATTCCTGGAAGTGTGGTCACTCCCTCCTTGTGGGGAGTGACCTCACTAAGCAGTCGGACCAGCAGACTTGTGGTCCACCCTCTCTAACTGTGAACACCACTGTAAATATCGGAAAGGGACCCGCACAGTAAAACAATCACGAAACGCCTACAGCGCTGACATTCAAAGAGAGACCCATGAAGACCCGCAAGATTCCATGAAGATTCTACGAATATCAAGAACTGGGGAGCCACAAATCTTCAGGGATGAACGGAACCAGATAGAAATGTCCCACTACCCTCAGGACCGACCACAACGACACAACCTTCCAGGCACTAACAAATCGGCTTGATGGGGTCTTCTCATCCTTCTTGTTATCTAACGTGCATCGCGATACTAACAAATAGGAGAGAAAGGCGACCACGTCGAACACACGAAGGATGAGAAGACCCCATGACAAATAGAGGGCGAGACAAGATCACCACATCAGCAAGAACAAAAATAGTAAATACTGGATAGAGACAGGATTTACCTAAAGGCCTTGAAGAGTAACTCTTTGACAATCGACACCGCTGGTTCAGTATCGTGCGGAGGAAGTGTGAGCTGCTTGCAGATATTCCGCACAAGCTGTTAACTAAGGTTCCACAGAGGACAAGTAACCTTGGTCGGACAGGCAAACCACGCGTCATAACATTAAGTACCATCGGTCTAGATCCACAACCGATTGCCAGTGAGATCTAACCACGTCAGACCGTTCGGCACGATCTCCATGGCCGCCATAAACGTTGCTTGTTTTAAATCAGACACCCCTTGTCTCGCCTGGTATTCTGTCCTTGTGGGTCTAACAGTAACGCCCCTCGCGGCTCCTTCGCTCAAATTTGGCCTCCATATCATTGTATGACGATATGCTCCCAACAAACCCTTCGCAAATCACGTAATCACATCCACTAGGGACGCTTGGAACCCCTAAGTCAAGAAAAAGGCGACCGCGTAGAGAACACGAAGGATGGGAACCCCTGGGTATGAGTAGGGACCTTTCTATGAAGAGGATGAACGTCTCTAATAACTCAAATCTTCCTTCGTTCAATGAAATTCAATCGTTAGAGATGCTTATAATAGGCACATGGGCATTTCCTCGTATTATCAACTTTTCGACTATGGTATTATAAGTAAAATGTGGATGACAATGACATCCATTCTCCATGCATAAACTTTATAAGATTGGAGCGAGTGTCCTTTTAGACCATGCTATCTGTCTTAATTTGCAATATCTACATGAATCATTCCAGACTTTAAAATATGGGTGAATTGGGACTCTTAGTTCTTGTATATCTAATGTGAATATATCTAAATGCGAATGAGACAAAAGGTTTAAATCATGTCATTTTTTCGTCTTACATCATACTAGTCTTGAATATTTGCAATATCTCAAACTTTGAGGAAGAAATAAACTCCAGTCATTTTCATTAGATAGATTCAGCGAAGAGCAATATGCTGAGGGAATTTAGGGAAATTTGAGCAAGATATAATAGATGCCACCAACACTCCAATAAAGAAAAACATATATTTACTCACTACCCACTAACAAATTGATCACTTAAACAATTCATTTGATACATTAGGATGCTTCGTAGCGTTCTTTGACGTAGTCTCTCAATTTTATCTCTCAATGACGCCCTGGCAACTTGCAATCGAAAGGACCTGAGAGTAACCTACCACATAATGGAAGATGAGTACTATTTTGCTCACAATAAATCCTAGTTTTATGAATGGGCAAAGAATTAAGGATAACAATTTTTCTTTTCAACGTTTACAAGTCCTTGTTTTCCTATACTATTGGAGTTTAGTTCCATCTTAGCTCTTAGGTTTTTTCTTGTAAGATTTAAAAAGGGTTTTCATCTTTCTTTTTTATAAAAAGTAAAAATAATCAAATACTACAGTTTCTCTTTCTATCCTTAAAGATTGTCAGTTCTCTCTATATTTATAATGCTGGTTGAAATCTAACAATCTCCCTCTCAAACATCTGGATAAATCTTTGAAATTTTCTTTTTCTATCTTCAAGGGCTAGCATTTCTCTTCCCATCTTTAATACTGATTAACATTGTAGCAATCTGTTTCTCCAAATATTTGAGTGCGTAAATATTTGAAGTAAAATTTAGCAACTGAAATTATTCCACTAATAAATTGGGAATCTTTGTACCCTTTTTGCGTAGTTCGTCTTTGTATGTCCTTTTGGCCTCTCTTTGTGTGGACCATTATGGGCTTTCTTGGTGTGGACCATTAGGTGATCAAATGTTCTTCAACTGTACCTTCACTAAGTTACACTGTAATTTATGAGACGTGTGCATATCGAGAGAAGATAAATATGTGATATAAAGAGTACGACATTGATAAAAAAATTTCATAATATATTGAACAACATTTTTCTCGATATTATAATCAACAATTGCCACTTACCATGTAAACGAGTATTCCATCAGATTATTGCTTGAAAATAAGGATTTTATTCTTATCTTATTGATAAGGAAAATTATAAGCCTTATATTTTGAGTTTACTACTTCAAACATACCAAGAGCTTTTAATGTAAATAAAGCTTTACAATATTTTCTCTTTATTCTTTTATAGTTATAATTATTTTTCTTAAAATTTATGTCTTTGAAATCATATTCTACTAAACACTTAGGCATATTCTTAAAAGTGACTTATTACATAAAAAAAGTTTCCAAGTAGAAGCATGATTTAAACTCCTTGAGTGTAATATATTAGTTCAATTTCTACCAAGTTTATCTTGTATTTTAGGTAAATTTTGAATTTAATATATTTGATGCAATTCTTCATGTGATGAATGTAAAAAATCATTTTACTATTTTTGCTACTTGTTCAAATATCCATGACTCACATCAGGTATTGGATGAAATTCTAGATAAAGCAAACTTCTTAGAGTTTGCAACTTCATTTAATGATATGTCTATATTTATACTTCACCTTTATCTTACATAAGGAAGATCAATCGATTTTGGAAGGGATTCTAGTATTGCAAAGACACTTATAATTGATCGATAAAATGCATTATGTCATTAAAAAGTGCTTTCATTCTATACAATGTATAGGCTCTTAAAAGTTTTTATCATAAATATAAATGTAGTTTGAATGGTCACTTATTATTTTGCTAAATTTTGCTTAATTTCACAAAGTATGAATGCTTTAAATCTTAGTACACACTCCCACCTAGATTATGACATGAATATTTGTCTATTTTATGGTATCTTGTTTTATTTTGTCTTTCTCTTTATGTTTAAACTTAGCTCTGTTTTACCTAAAAATAACTATGATATATTTTCATGAAGTTATAAGTATATCAGTTTATTACTAATTATCTCTTTATTCTCTCACCTTTAATTTTATGGTGACCTAGTTTGAGAATGTTGAAGATAAGAGGTAGAAACTATGAGTCTATTTTATTTATAGTGTGTCAAGAGTTAGTTTTACTTGTCTTACACAAGGAAGCTAGTGAATTATGATTTTAATATCCAAATTATTTTAAAAGTATTTTTATTATATTTATTTTCTATGTGTTAGACATAGTTTTTTATCTATCTACTCATAGATTAGGTAGATACATTATGCCTAATAAATCTTAGACTCTTTACATCCGATGGGTAAAGACTCATGTAGGAAAGATACACAAGGATGATTATTATTTCACTTTTGGGTGAGACAGTAGATCACTCAAATGAGGTAATAGACTACATCCAATTTGTCAACATGTGGGATTATAAACTCAATGTCAATCTTATAACTTATAACATTATATTCTTATATAACAAGATTTGTGATAGAGTTGCTTGAAACATTATACTACTAAATTTTTTAATCTTTACTTGGGTGAAATTTTTTGTATGAAATATGCACAAGGATTATTACAAATGTATACTTATGAAAATTTTAACTTATTCAAGGCAAACCTGATAGCTTAATCTACTTCAGATTTTCCTTAAATGCTACAAGAACTTATATTTTGAAAGCAAGTTAGTATATATGACATTTATCAAGATTGAAGCACGGATAAAAAAAAGTACTTACTATACCTTAAATATTTGAAAGATAGGAAAGGCATCAACTTAGAAGGAAATTTTCTTTATCATACAAATATATTGGTATTCCAAAATGAATAGTTATGTACCTCAAAGATACAAACTTAAAATGAATTATCTTTACTATGCAAAGATATTTGTATTCCAAGATAGATAGATGTGTACCTCATATTTAACTAATTGTAACATTATAAATATAATCTCATATATCTATAAAGATAAATAATGTGTATGTTTATCTTGTGTATTTATGATAAATACTTATAATGTAGATATCATAGTATAAAACTATCCAAATTCGAAACTTTGAAAATGGAATCTTAGTTATGTCTATCCTATCTTTCTTTGAATTGAAAACTTGTGAAATAAATTCATCATTTTCTTATTTATATATATCAAGGAAGTGGTTGAAGTCAATGAGTGAATTATTACAAAATTATGTAAACTAACTTGCACTCAAAACATAAAGTATTTGTACTAGGAGTGATACATGAGTCTCAATTCACTTATCTATTTGTTTCCAATCATAACTATATTAAATCATATGGTATAAATACTAGGAGTGAGACATAGTTCTCATTTATTTTATCTACTTGTTAAATAATCATATTTATATTAAAACATAAATTGTTTTTTAGTAGGAGCAAGACATGACTCTCATTTCATTTATCAGCTTGTTTAAAAATCATAGGTATATTAAAAATGGAGAATTAGATAACCATTCTTCACTAGAAATTGATTTATAATTAAGTATAATTTTTTTAAATGTAAAAAATCTTGAATTTTGATATGTTTGAAATTGGTTTTACTATACTAATAAAAGCAAATCACAAGGTTTAAGAATTTAAAGAGATGAAATATTGAATGCAATGTGTCCTTTTGATTCAAGCAATGTTTAACTTGAACTCCTATGCAATTAAGTTAGGTTAGAGAGAAGTATAAGAACTCATTTATTCATCAATATCAAAAAATTTGTAATATTGGGCAGAGGAGTATAAGAAAGAAAGTGATGTATTTGAATTCATTAAGTGTAACAATATGGAGTTCAACAACAAAGTTAGTAGGGCTAACAAAGTAACAAATAAGACAAATTAGCCTAGAATATTCCAGAAGTATATAGGAAGCTTCTTGAGAAGCTTCCTATATAGCTTCCTGGCTAGCTTAGCTTGCACACCAAGTAAGTAGCTTCTAGAAGCTTCCAACTAGCTTAGCTTGCACACCAAGTAGACAACTTCTAAAAAAAGTTTCTTGAGAAGCTTCTTAGTTATCTTGGCTTGCACTCTAAGACAGCGGCTCGAGGAACCTTTTTGAGAAGCTTCTCAAGGGTCTTGTATGCTACCTATAAATACCAAAGCCAAAGCTCATGATAGGCATTGGGAGTTTTCACTCATTCAAGTGTACCAATGTGAGCTTCTATTCTCCTATTTTCTCTCCTTTGTCTTTGTCTTTGTCTTTTACATTAAGTAATGTATTACAAGTGAGCTTAGCCAAAATTTGATCACACTAGTATTTCTAGTTCAATAATGGAATGATTTTTATACAACAATCCATGCAAGTTTCTTTTCTAGAGAGACTTATTCCATCATTCTCAAGAATTAAGTTGAACAACATCTAACTATTGGCATGATGACCCACCATTGTAGGACCACCACCACTATAAGACCACACTATTCTCATTGTGGCCTCACACATCCGTATATATCACCTTACTAACTATACATCCAATCTTGTTGAAAATTGATGTGGATGGATTAATTTAGCATGGGGATGCACTACATGCATATGGATATGGATGAAAGCAACATCTCCACCTACCCCCAACCCTTCTTCATACTCTTGTCCTTGCTTTATATGAACAACCATACTCATCTATCTAGTTATACTGTTGAGATCCAATCCATATTTCCTAAGGCCAAACGCACCAAGACTCAAATTGTTAGGCTCTTATAACATTTATTAGGCTCCATAATCTCCTTAATTTTATGAGCTATCTTGGCATATGGCCCAAGAAGAGATGTCTATACTTGGATCCTATTAGCCCTCTTCACATAGTATACTTGCTCCTCCTCACCCATAGAGATGCATCAAGACACCATGAGATTGCTTCTTGGATTCACTACCTCTTGCAAGATGAATGGCCAAATTTACAAGAGTAGTACATCATTTGAGCCCCAAAGCAATAGCCAAACAGATTAAGGAGTCTTCCTAACTTCTAGAGCATTGTTGCATTTATCATTACTTGATGTTAGGTTGTGTAGAGGAATATCAACAAGCAATCAAGGTTGTATCACCCTCTAGACTAGCATCCTTCTTTATTGATACTTTATTTACCTTACAAACTCTCCATCCATAGGCTAGATATGAATTTATTTCTTTTGTCCATGATCACCACCCTAATGTGGAGCCGTAGCTTAAAAAGTTCTTCTTTGCTCATGCTTTACTCCCCTCTCTATGTTTTTTGGCAAGATGGCCTTTAGGATTGGTTTTTGAGCATTTATGTAATTATCTTTCCTTGGCACACTAGATTATAGTTTCCTCTTCTTTATGTGTTTTGCCAATGCACTACCTTGGATCTAGTGCCTTTAGGTATTGCTTGTTTGTTTGGTACATCTCATTTCCTTGCTCTATCAAAGGAGACATCCAAAGTTCATCCCATGGCTATCAGGGATGCTTTCTTACATTTAGTCTCATGTATTATATGTTCATTTTTTCTCTCTTTTTCATTATTCTTCCCTCTTATCAATATGTGTTGACTAATTTTGGGATTGCAAGACATTAATTGTAGGTATTAGAGTTTCATTGGACATCCATCTCATGTGGGTTGTCAAAGTGGATGTCTCTAATGCCTTCAATACCATTTCTTGTCTAGCTTTGCTTAAAGCTCTTTGTTTGATAGGAGATTAAATCCTCTCCTTGATCTTCTTTGTCGATAATTTTTATGGCATTGAGATACCTTTTTTGTATAGCCACCATATTACAACAAGAGATTCATGTAATTGGAATCTATTGAGTGCACATGCAAAAGAGATCCCTTAAGAAGACCAATATTTGCCATAGTGCATTACATGACTTTGTGGAAGGTTATAAATGCTTTTTTGTTGTATCCTTTTCCCTTCTTCTTAGATGATACACATATCATGGGCCGTTTGGAGGATGTAGTTTGAGCCATGTTGATCTTAGCCTAAAGGCATTGGGTTACGAGTCCACACTTGTAATGCAAGGTTTGGGGTCCACATATAACACTCACTTCCTTAGACTTCCCATTAGGATCCCAATTCCCAATAATAGGTTGGGTATATTGGGCTGTTTTGTATGAAAGTATTCTTTTTTTAGTTCATTTCTCTCAAATACCTTGATTACAAGCTACAACCCATGCTCATCTCCTTCCTTGCTTGTGGAATATCTAGGTAGCATACTCCATTCTTTAATGATACTATCTACATAGAGCCTCCTATTTGATATGCACATAACCTCCTATAGAGGTACTCCTTTTAGATCTATAGGCCTTTGTTAGCACCATATGCAATAATTTCTCCACTCTATTAGAGCCATGCATGCTCTTAAGAGGTATAGATTACAAATAGCTCTTTTTAACCATAAGAGGCTTTGGTCTCATGTTGCAAGAGGTGAAGGTACCAATAATATGTATATATAGGAGTAAACGCAATAATGGCTCCTTGTCAATAGATATGTTCTTACAAGGGAGTTGTTATTTTTTACTAGCACCTATCATGATAGTCAATTTTGATACCCATGCATTCCAAACATATTGTTGGTTAGCTTGTGACCTCTTGATAAGACCCGCATGCACAATATTGCCCCAATTTGTTAACTTTGTAGACTTAGAATAATTCAAGCGGCTCTCAATGAGCATATGCACATTCATACCCTTACTTGGATGATTCTCTCTTATGGAGGAGAAAGGATTTGTTGCTTGGCTCCACGCTAAGCATATTCAATTGATTGAGTACTTTTGGTTCACTTTGGAGGAGTTTACCATGGCACTCTACTTCCAATTGGAATAACTAGAGTTCACAATGCCATATGAGACATAGTAGCTTAGATCTTCCGATCCACTCATTCCAAAGTTTAGATTGAACAATGGTTGGACTTGTTTAGATCTCCTCTTTGGAAGGTGAGGGCTGCCATAGTGTAATACCAGTAGCTAGACATAATAGCTAGAAGTGAAAAGTGGCTTGGTAACATCTAGAAGGATATGATGTATGATGGGCTAGGTAGATCAAATAGAGATGTCACCAAAAGAGGACTTCTACTAATAGGGTAGGAGTCTAAAATAGCTTGGAAACTTTAGAGCTATTTTTGGAGGCCTAAATGGATAAGTTAGGCTTAAAAAGTGTGTATATTACCTCCCCCTCACAAAAAAGGAAGGGCTAGCCTTCCTTCTTCCCAGTTTGTCTCATCGAGAGCTTTTCAACAGTACCTCACCCAAGCTATTTGGAGATTCATACAAGAAGATTCCCTAAAGATTCCCTCAAGTCAAAGGTGGTTTGACCAACCAGATAGGATCAGGACTGACATGTCACTCATGCATGCAACTAATTCAAGGTAGAAATCATTTACATGCCACCCATCCATGTATTTGATTAAAGGGTAGAGCTTCCTTTGGGGTAGTCCACTTTGTTATATAATACAATCAAGGTGCTCCTTTGGGGCATCAAAGGTTTGAGTGTGAAACTGTGTGTTTCTTATTTTGTGTTTCTCTTTAGGTCTCCTATCCTTGGAGTATTACACATAGTTTCATTCATGGAAAGCCAACATACCCTATTTGCTGTGGTGGTTGCAAACCCATTATGACTAGAGTGCTTGGTTTGAGTAGGCGATTAGGCAAGATAGAGTTGCAACTATTATTGCCACAAGGGTGAAGGAATACCACACCACAACTTACCTCAGACACCTTCATCCATTGGTCATATAGATTTTTGGCTATCTCCACCACCACTTTGACATCTCATACTTGATACAACATGGGGTTTTATGTAGAAGAGAGGAGCTCTAGCTATCCTACTAGTAGTGTTCACCTCTTATTTTTACTAGTGGGTATTTTTCACCCTACAATGATCACAAGTATTGGGTGTTCACCGACGGGAAATAACAATAAAAGCTCTTGAAAAGTCTTTGCTCCTCCCTCCTCTTCTACTATATCCAATTCAAGAGTAGATACTTTATTTGTTATTATGTTTACTTTTCATGTGGGATTGAGACCGCTATTTCTCCTTTACTTTTGTGCACTTTTGGCTTAGGATTCTTGCTATATTTCTTCATTTGCACTTCTTGGTGCTTATGTATGTATTCCCTTTCCTTTTTTCTTTCATGGTATATCATTTGGCATTTTGGGCACTTTTTCCACTTAATGAGGAACATCTTACTTAACAAGGGGACCCTTATTAAGTAATATGAGATTTAGCTTCCATAGATATGTTTTACGAAAGACCTATGGGAGGTTCATTGATTAGGGGGTTTCAGAAATAGGTTTGACGGATGTCTACGGGATAAATAACAAAATTCATAAAGAAAATTTGTGAACTCTGAACTCTGTACGAGATTGTAATAACTGAATGCTCTGTAACTTCAGTTAAGGGATATATTTTGCAAATTGCATTCATTTCTAAAAATCAATCATATGTTACAAATTTTTGGGAATTCTGTAAGTAAATAAATGATTGTCAGATAGAGTGACATGTTTCCTCAAGAGGGTGGCCACGTGGTCAGTTGAGTCACGTATGATTGATGATTTGGTTTCCGTATTCAAGATCCAAAATGACACGCCTGTAAAAGACCAAAATCGAGGAGAGAAATAGGAGAATGGAAACTCACATTGGGACACTTGAATGAGAGAAAACTTCAAATGCCTAGCATGAGCTTTGGCTTTGGTATTTATAGGTAACATACAAGGCCATTGAGAAGCTTCTCAAGAAGCTTCCTCAAGCTGCTTTCTTAGAGTGCAAGCCAAGTTAGCTAGGAAGCTTCTCAAGAAGCTTCCTTCTAGAAGCTGCCTACTTGGCGTGCAAGCTAAGCTAGTTGGAAGCTTCTAGAAGCTTCCTTCTAGAAGCTACTTACTTAAGGTGCAAGCTAAGCTAATCGGGAAGCTTCCCAAGAAGCTTCCTAGATACTTCCTGAATATTCTAGGCTACTTTGTCTTATGTGCTACTTGTAAGCCCGACTAACTTTGTCGCTAAACTCCATATTGTTACATATTCCCCCGCCGCTAGTTGGTGACGTCCTCGTTGCCAGTGAAGCTTCAAATTCCTGGATGGCCGTTTGTGCATTCTGGAGGTAAGAAAGAGGCTCCCAGGTGGCATCATGAAGGGGATACCCTTTCCAAAGGACCTTGTACTCCGTATGTTGGCGACAGCCTCGTTGGATATGGCGACGCACAAGGATACAATCAACTTCGTACTCCTCATGATCATTGATAGGGACAAGAAGAGGGGGAGGTTGGACTCAAGAGGAAAAGGAAGAGGGGTTAGGAACAAAGGGTTTCAACTTGGAAACATGAAAGACAAGATGGATACGCATGTGACGAGGTAAGGCAAGTCGATAAGCAACAAGAAAGACAATTTGGGTGATATCAAAGGCTCCTATCCAGTTAGGGGCAAGTTTACAAACTTGGGTATCAAGTGGGAGAGGGAGATTACTAGAGGATAACATGACTTTATCACCAACTTCAAAGGTGAGATCACGACAATGGTGGTCCGCATATTGTTTTTGGCAATTTTGAGCAACAAGGAGGTGAGACTTGGCTTGTTGGAGCGACAGGGATATAGTGGTCAAGAATGTGGAAGTATGAGGAATTTAAGATGGGAGGGGAGAGCAAGAAAAGAATCTGGAACAAGCTGATCTTGACCAAAATCGAGAAAGAAGGGAGAAAATCCGGTGCTTGCCTATTTGGAATTGTTGTAGGCAAATTCTGCAGTTGCAAGACATTCATCCCAATTGGTATGGTGGACATTAACAAAGGCCCGCAACATATCCTCCAATGTACGATTTGCACATTTGGTTTGTCTATCAGTTTGAGGATGATAGGCCGTGGACAAAGCAAGCTTGGTGCCGAGTATCTGGAAGAGTGCTTGCCAAAACTTCCCGGTAAATTGAGGATCACGGTCAGAGATGAGTACACGTGGCATCCCATGATGCTTGAAGACATTGTCGAAGTAGATTTGCGCTAAGGTTGGAGCATCCACTGTATCATAGGTTGGTGCCAAGTGGATTTGCTTACTAAGCTTATCCACAAACACCACAATTGCGATGTGTCCTTGTTTTGTCGTTGGCAAGGATGTGATGAGATCCAAGCTCACATGCTCCCAGCGAGCGGATGGAATGGCGAGTGGTTGAAGGAGTCCACTCAGCTTCTGGTTACTGGCCTTGTTACGTTGGCAGCTCTCACACAATCTGACAAATTCTCAAACATCTCGTGTCATGTTGGGCCACCACCATTGACGTTGGAGGGTACCCAAGGTCTTGTCCACACCCATGTGACCAGCGATGGGTAAATCATGGGCTTCTTGAAGGCGCACAAGTCGAAGATCACCTTTGGCTGGAACATAGATCCGGTCCGCATGGAATAGAAGGCCTTCCTTGAAGGAGAAGGTGTTGTACTCCTTGTCACCTATTGCTAGACAACCATGTACCATTTGGAAGAAGGGATCTTGTTGTAGAGCTAACCAAAACTAGTTATGGATCTTGGGGTCAATTGACACTGTCGTAATTGCTACCGCGATGATAGGAAGGGACTTCAAATCAGGTCGTCATGATAGAGCATCAGGGATGACATGGAACCAACCTGGTTTGTACTCAAGTTTGATGTCAAACAATTGAAGTTGCTCTTCCCATCGATGATGTTGACTCTTCATGTGCTCCAAGTGTAAGGTCTGCAACAATGGCTTGTGATTAGTTTGCATGATCACTTGTTTCCCCAAGAGATAATGCCTCCATACCTTGGTGGCATATACCATTGCAAGTTGTTCTAGATCTTGAGCAGAGTAATTTCTTTGAGCTGTATTTAGTTGGTGAGACACAAAGGCAATGGGATGTAGCCCATCCGGAAATTCTTGTTGCAACACAGCTCCAATTGCAAAGTTAGAAGCATCAAAATCAACCACACAAGGCAGTTGAGGATCATATGGTTGAAGAATGGGTCTTGAAGACACCATATGTTTCAACTTCTGGAATGCTTCTTCATGTTTGGTGTTCCACTGGAAGCTCAAGTTCTTTCCCAAGAGGTCAGTCAATGGTGTAGCCACATGCGCATAATAGTGGATGAACCGCCGGTAAAAACTGGCCAATCCATTGAATGCCCATACTTCTGTAGCATCCTTTGGGGTAGGCCAATCACTAATGGCCTCGATCTTTGCTTCCTCCATCTTGATCTCCTCTGATGAGATCTTATGACCCAAGAAGGTAACCTCCTTCTACCAAAAAGCACACTTTGACTTCTTGTAATAAAATTTCCATTGTCGTAGTCGTCTTAGGACTTCTTGCACATGATTCAGATGTTTTGCCTTTGTCTTGCTATAGATTAAGATATCATCCAAGAACACCACCACTGACCGATCCAATAGTCCATCCAACACCCTATGCATTTGATCCATGAAGACTGCTGGAGCATTAGTGAGTCCGAAAGGTAGAACTCTCCACTCAAAATGTCCATACCTTGTGCGAAAGGCAATCTTTTTCACATCCTCTCTATCAATCAGAATTTGCCAATAGCCGCTATGAAGATCCAACTTGGAAAAGTAACGTGCTCCACTCAGTTGATCAAGTAAGTCATTGATCCGAGACAAGGGATATGTATTCTTCACGGTTTGCTTATTGAGCCCATGTTAATCAATACAAAAACGAAGTCCTCCATCCTTCTTTGGAACAAATAGTACCGGTGCTCCCCAAGGAGAGGTACTATGTTGTATGAAATCCTTCTCCAACAACTCTGTAAGTGTTGTTTGCAACTCCTCCAACTTCTATGGTGAGAGCCGATAGATTGGTCTACTCACCGGAGTACTCCCTGGCAATAACTCAATCTTGAAGGGCATACCTCGATTGGAGGGTAATCCCTTTGGCAGATCATCCGGAAACACATCTACAAACTCCTGAACTATCCGATCAACCCTCATTTGATGTGGCACTTGGCCCTCCTCAGATTGTTCTTGTGCAATCGGCTTGATCCACACCGCGAATAAAGACTTATCTTCCTCCAAAGCTTTCTCTATTGCTGCTTCCTTAACAAAATTCCCTTCTAGGGACTCATCTCTCTTCCAAGCTTGCTCCATGGTTGCCTTCCTGGCAAACTTCCCATCTTGGGACTCATCTCCCTTCCAGATTCGCTCTATGGCTACCTTCTCAACAAACTTCCTATCTTGGGACTGACTATTCTTAGGTGTCTTACTTAGAGGTGCCAAACAACCTAATCGGAAATTCCTACCTTGGTGTTGTACTTGAATTTGGCGTCGGGTCCAATCAAATTGAACCTTATGACATTCAAGCCAAGGTAGACCCAAAATGATATCATAGTGTAGAGGTGCCACTACAAACCTCATACACTCCAAATACTCCTTCCCAATCTTGAAGGTAACAAGATGCGAGGTGCGGAATGCAGAACCATTTCTACCATCCGCCATCATCAAACTACTTCCAATCACTGGCTTGATAGGAATACCCAATTCCTTTGCTACTTGCATAGACATGCAATTCTCTAAACTTCCAAAATCAACCAAAATCCTACAACCCCTATTAGATATCATACCTTGCAAGTGAAGCAGACTTGCATAGGTCAAGCTTTCAATCCCATTGGAACTAATCAAGCTCCCAGTAGGCGGCTCAAAATCTCCTATTGGGATTCTTTGTTTCCTTGATCATTCCGCTCTACAACCTCCACTTGGGCAACTTGTTGAGGTCGTCCATTCTTAAGTGGACATTCAGCAATGCGATGCTCCAACTGGCGACAATAAAAACAACCACTATTTTGTCGCAGTTTCTTCGTGTCTGCCATGCCCAGTGGTCTTCGTTGAATTGCATCAATCTCCATTGGTACTGGCTCCTCAACTTGTGTGTAGTGTATTGGCAGGTTTTGTGGGGGTCGAGGTTGAGACCAAGTTGTTGCCACCAAGGAATCAAAACGTTCGGCCAACCGCATGGCTTCCTCCAAGTGTTGTGGCTCTCGCATGGTTACCTCTAATTTGGCTCTTGCCTTGAAGCCCCTTACAAATCAATCCAGAGCTTCACCTTCTAAAATGTCTGGAATTTGCATGATGGTGTTTTGGAACTACATGATGTACCTTCTTACAGAGCCAATCTATTTCAAGTCTATCAACTTATCTCGTGTAGCTCGTGTGGCATTTATAGCTTGGAATCGACTGATTATTGCGCTCTTGAATTCTGCCCATGTCAAGATCGGTGCAACCATTTGTCGTTCGGCTCGCTCCACTCAGAGTCTCCACCATAGCTTTGCTACTCCATCCAATTGGCTAGAAGCCAAGAGAATTTGTTTTTGCTCATCTTGTAGATTGGTAGCTTCAAAATAACGTTCACAATCAAACACAAAATTCTCCACTACACCCGGGAGATTTTGGCCTTCAAATACCTTAGGTTTAGGGAATCTGATCTGATCTTCTCCTTCTCAAATTGGTTCTCTCTCCACTTGCTCTTGTCGTCAAAGATCTTGTTCATCCAACAATAGAGTAAGGTGCTCAATTTGTTGTTGCATAGTAAGAATAACATTAGGTATTGCCGCCATGGTTGCTCCTCTATCACACCAATCCCAATCTATCTAATTTATTAACACATAAAAACAACACGTCCACCTTTCTCCATAAGTTACAACCGGAAACACCAAGGGTTCCTCAGATATGGTGATCATATGCAAAAAATCTTATCCAAAGTGTTAGGTGATGAATTGTGTGAACAATGCTTGGGTAGTATTTGGACGCAAAAATCCCAATGGTTTGGTGGAAGTGGATTTGGTGGTCCATAAATTCCATCCATCCCATTCCTGCTCTGATACCAATGTAAAAGACCAAAACCGAGGAGAGAAATAGGAGAATGGAAACTCACATTGGGACACTTGAATGAGGGAAAACTCCGAATGCCTAGCATGAGATTTGGCTTTGGTATTTATAGGTAGCATACAAGGCCATTGAGAAGCTTCCTCAAGCTGCTTTCTTAGAGTGCAAGCCAAGTTAACTATGAAGCTTCTCAAGAAGCTTCCTTCTAGAAGCTGCCTACTTGGCGTGCAAGCTAAGCTAGTTGGAAGCTTCTAGAAGCTTCCTTCTAGAAGCTACTTACTTAAGGTGCAAGCTAAGCTAACCAGGAAGCTTCCCAAGAAGCTTCCTAGATACTTCCTGAATATTCTAGGCTACTTTGTCTTATGTGCTACTTTGTAAGCCCAACTAACTTCGTCGCTTAACTCCATATTGTTACAACGCCCATCAATTCAAATTTCTAAACTCAAATTCACCACCCTCTGGAGCAAATGTGCAAGTTGTCAAGCAACTAACAACGGTTTTGTAGATTTGCATTGGTGTGGGAAATGATCAGTGCCGCCGTGCGGCAACCAAGAAATTGATTAGAGTGCAACAATTCTGATGATTCTTACGCTAGGAGTGCAACAAAAATTTTGCAATGGGAGATCAAGTACCTTATTTTAGTGTAGTAGACTCACTTATCGACGCTTATCCGGGAGCTATAGAATCATCTTTGGATTTGCAACCTCAACAACCATTAGGGAAATTTGGAGACTTGTTGAGGATGGCTTCTTCTATGCTAGGCAAAACCAAGGAAGATGAACGATTTTGCATGGCAACACACCATTATAGCCAAATATTGGATTATTTGGAGGACCCCGAGCATTTTGCACAGATTTATGGTGTGAATTGCAAAAAGTCCACACAGGAATCAACCGCATTTAGTTTCATGGTAACCTTTTTGATGAGGGAGGGTCAAGGATTTCCTACTTCTATGACAGGTGACAGACTTTACAAGAAATGGTTGCGGTACATGAAACAATACAAAGAAACTCGGGAGCTTAAGAACAAGACTATGTGAGAAGGTCTCACTGAGAAGGAATATGGCAAAGTGTGGAGAACTATAGAAGATAAATTGAATGGAATGTGCCCGCATTTTGCAAGAATGGAAGCCATGTTTGGGACCAAAGCAAACATAAGTCCACTGGCAATGGTAAGTTTAGAGATTGTAATCCTAATTTGAGCAGGATTTGTGAGGCTGGCAAGGAGGAGGTCCATGAAGGTGCACAGGAGTGCTCCCAATTCTCATCTCCTCCAGAGGTGGTGCTCTTTGACTCCAGCCCCAAGTTGGTCACAAACACCCAAGGGGTGGAAATTTTACCAAGTGGCATGGACAATGGAATCCTTTCACCTGAGCATGAGTCTCCATTTGTTCCACCAATCAAGGACTTGCCTTTCATTACACCACCGCCTTTAATTTCTACAAGAGATAGATCCAATTGTGCTTTTGCCGACCAAGAAGGGGAACTTGATCCAAAGAGGAGGAAAGGTGGAATATCTACAAGTAAGGTACCCAAGTTGTCACCTAGTATGTCATTGTCTCATGATTTAGCAAAAATTACCATGTTGAAGGCATATACTATAGAATCTAGAGAGAGGTTACAACTAGCTGAACTAGAAGCTACCAACATGAGGAAGAGAGAGAAAAAAATGATGAGAATGGAAGCATAGTGTGTTAGATTAGAGACAGAGAAGATGAAAATTGAAATTGAGAAAAAATTGAGCATAGATAAAAGGAAAGCTAGGGCAAACAAACAAAAATTTAAGGAGAAGAGTTTAGAATCAAAGTGTAATCATGAAATCAAAATGAGTCTCATACAAGTAGGGAAAAATCTTGAGGAAATAAGTAACTATTTTAAAGTGCTCACTCAGGTTCAACGTCCATCATACTCTACTGATAGTGAATAGTATACCACCATGTAACCTTTATTATGATTATAATAAAGATGAGTTATGGAAACTTGATAAATGCTTCAAGTATCCCCTTGATGCAGCTTGTTACCACTCAGTTCCTCTCATGTTTTTCCTTGGCCACACATAATAAGCGCACAAGTTGGCCCTCATAGCCACCCATAAAGTCTTTCTTGCAGCTGCTAGTAGCAAAGTAAGCCCAAGATGCCATGAGTTGGCTCTCATAGCCATCCAAAAGTCTTTCTTGTTGCCGCTAGTCGCACCCCAATGCAACACTTCCTTGAATAAAGGCCAGCTAGTGCTTGTTGGCGCTTTTCGAAGCTAGTGGGCTCTAGTAGGCGCTCGTAGGTAATTCCGGTAGGCGCTAGTTGACACTCATGGCCGTTGGATAGGTGCTCGTCGGTGCTTGTCGAAGCTAGTCGGCGAAGATAGTCAGAGCTAGTTGATGCTTGTGGCCACGGTAGGCACTTGTTGAAGCTAGTCGGCAAAGCTAGTCAAAGCCAGTTGATGCTTGTGGCCACAGTAAGCGCTTGTCGGCACTTGTCGATGCAAGTCATGGCTTGAAGATGCTTGTAAATGCTTGATAGCGCACATTGGTGCTAAGGGCCACTCATGATGGGTTTAGGGTGGTGACTCTTGATGGAAATGGCACACATATTTGCAAAGTGATGATAAGTTTGATACACAAGGCACAATTGAGTATATAGCACATGAAATTACAAGAGTTAGACAACAATATGAGAGTTCACAAGTGTAAACTAAAACATAAATGTATACATGGGGAGAAATGAACATAATATGTATATAAATGGGGGAGCCAATAGAACCTAAACCTATGACTATGGAGGTTGAGGAGGTGAAGAAGAAGAGGGAGATGCACTATGGTGTCTAAGTGCTACTATTTGTAAAAGACCGAATCCGAGGAGAGAAATAGGAGAATGGAAACTCACATTGGGACTCTTGAATGAGGGAAAACTCCAAATGCCTAGCATGAGCTTTGGCTTTGGTATTTATAGGTAGCATACAAGGCCCTTGAGAAGCTTCTCAAGAAGCTTCCTCAAACCACTTTCTTAGAGTGCAAGCCAAGTTAACTATGAAGCTTCTCAAGAAGCTTCCTTCTAGAAGCCGCCTACTTGGCGTGCAAGCTAAGCTAGTTGGAAGCTTCTAGAAGCTTCCTTCTAGAAGCTACTTACTTAAGGTGCAAGCTAAGCTAACCGGGAAGCTTCCCAAGAAGCTTCCTAGATACTTCCGGAATATTCTAGGCTACTTTGTCTTATGTGCTACTTCGTAAGCCCGACTAACTTCGTTGCTAAACTCCATATTGTTACACTATTGCATCCTCAAGTCTACGGCGGTATACATGATGTTGAATCCTAAATGGACTCAATGATCACCATAGGGCCACTTGCTCTCATCCAAGTCTTAATGCTTGATACCACTAGCAAGAAGAGGATATATGTCACAACTATAAGAACTCAATCTACCTGATGTCCAATCTTCTTTTGCCCAACTAATAGCAGGCCTATCATCTTGGACAAATCTATCCAAAGCACTCATCAAAGGGTCAAATGACCAAGTGTATGATGCTCTATGTACCCTATAAGGATGGAAGTGGGTAGGGTGGATAGCACCATGATGGTTCCTATAATAAGAGAGTGCATAACTATTTATGATCAAAAGATCACGAAGAGGTAAACCTAATGAAGTAAGATGCTCATATGATCTAACTCTAAGTCCTCTGAACTCAGAATCTCATTGGATATCTCTAGAACACAAATAGGCCATGAGGCGAGACCCAGTGTGAACTCCCTCTGGTAGTTCAGACCACTACCACATGCTCAATAGCAACCACTCCACTCCATCCGGAGTAAGATATACCCATAAGATAACCTCAAAGCGTAGCAAACAAAACTGGATGAAATGGCTAACACCAAGACGGGCTACCCACCCTATAGGCCCGGATTGTGTGTGAGTGCACCAACCATGCCTAGTCGTCTCGCTCTCCCATGCACGAAAACCGATAGCACCACAAATCCATAATGAACACATACAAGTAACATCCACAATAATAATCTTCTTCTGTAGGAAGCCGGGTAAGAGGATACGTAGAATTTACTCTCTTGATAGACAAATCCTCTCTCTAAACTCAGTCTAAGTGCCCTAAGTCTCCACACTATGAGGTAACACATGGGTGGCATCAGTCTGAGTCTGCATCTCATGACGAGTATGGGTCTCACGAGCAAGAGTACGTAGTTTGGGTCCAAGATAAGCCACACAAGCCCTCAAATGAGCTAGACTACTCTCACTCTCCTCTACATGAGCTCTCATCTGAGCTAGACTACTCTCGCTCTCCTCTACCTAAACATGTGCACTCTCACACCTCTCTATAGAATATGCTAACTCTTATGCCTGATTCCGTAATTGGAGCTTGTAACCCTCCGCCATAGTAGCGGCACCTAGTATGTCCATGTCCAAGTCACCCAATCTCTGCTCTCTCTCCATCTCAAAAGTAAGCAAGGTCAGATGCCTCTCCTCCTTTGCAGCAAGTAAATCCTCTTGCTGACAAAGGAGTCTCTCTTGCTCTAGCACTAATCTTTCTCTCTCCTCTACACTCTCCAATCTACTCTCACGCTCAAGCACTAATCTCTCTCTATCCTCTACACTCTCCAATCTACTCTCACGCTCAAGCACTAATCTCTCTCTCTCTCCTCTACACTCTCTAGTCTACTCTCACGCTCAAGGAGATTTCTCTCTCTACACTTAGCCACTCGAACACAATCATCTAAAATGCGAGTGATGTCAACCAAACAAGAAGGAGGTGGAGGTACTCTGAAATGCATGGGGTCACCAACTCCCTCCGCAGATGGAGAAAGTGGTGAAGTGGAAGAAGAGTGAAAAGGAGCTATCTCAACAAAGGGTAAGGGTTGTGTCTCAACACAAATATGTTGAACACCTATTCACAAGTGGTACATTTAGTTATCTATCAAATAAAAATTCATATTTGAATTTAAAAATATACAAGTTCACAAGTTCATTAATTCAAGCTTCTTAAATGAACTCATTTATTAAATCCAATAATGGTATATACAATGAACTTTGTATGTTTTCCAACATACAAATATATGAAATATAAATATATATAATATATTTTATATATATGAAAAAACTCAAACCTAATCAATCAATCAATCACTCACCATCCTCATCCTCTCCCTTATCCTCCCCATCATCAATAGTCTTGTCCTCATCCAAGCTATCTGCATCCTCATGATCATCCTCATGCTCTCTCTCATGTATAATCTCCACCTCTCCATCACTCATGTACGTCACATCCTCCTCTAGAATGAAACCTCTCTCCACAAATAGATGCGTGAGTATCTATCCAAGGAAGGTGACTCTGAACCTACGCCCCTTAGGACTCCTCAATTGGCTTTGCAAACTCCCCACCTCTGCAATGATAGCTCTAAAAGCTAACTCTCCACAATCATAATCCTCCACACCAAATCTCCTCAACTTGGTCTTGGTGTTGAGTACCAAATGCCCATGTACAATCTTGGGCCTAATAGTAAGTGCACCCATCAACTGGAAGAAAACTCAAAATGTAGGATATACACATCGGCTTGCAAGATATCTTTTTGCAACCTTGTCCCTTTGTGGACATCATCTGAAACCGTTGTGTAAGGAATTGTCCTCCGTCTTGGTGTCCTCTCCCTTGGCATGGCAAGTGCATCTCTAACTATATTTGCAGTCAATTGAAACTGCCTACCTCTTACCAAAAGTGTGCAAGAGACCTTGTCCCATGAACTCACAAACTGTGTACATGGAAGGACTTGGAAAACCCACCAAAGAAATCAGCTCAAACTTCTCTCCTAAGGACTCAAGCTTAGGGGGTGCCGCTCGATGCCACTCAAAGACGCCCACAGACAGTCAAAATGTGAAAAGTGTTGTGGGTTGCCACTGGTTGCCGTTGATTTTTGCGCCTAGGAGTTGCTCGAGGTGCGGGGGTGCGCTTCCAACCCTGGCGCTAGGAGGGCAGCCGATGCCACGCGTAGATGCCCGCAGGCGCAGTTGTGCTAGATGGCGATGTGGGACCATGAGGGAGATGCTAGGAGCCGTGCACAGCCTTGCGGAAGCATTGGATGCCATGCGGGGCCACGGGGTGGTGCTTGTAGGTAGGGGTTTAAGGTTTGGAGATGGCACTGGATGGCGTGGGAGGATGCTGGTAGGTGCTGCAAGATAGGAAGGGAGATACGAGGAGCCGCGCACAGCCCCACGGAAGCGCTAAGTGCCGTGAGGGTCGTAGGAAGGCGCTTGCGTGCAGGGGTTTAGGGTTAGGAGATGGTGCTGGATGGCACAAGTGGTTGCTAGGAGGCACTACGAGAAGCATTGGAAGGTGTTGAGAGGCGTTGATGATTTGGAAGCAATAAACCTAAAATAAATGAAAATCTATGAAAATCTTGAGGTGGAATGAAGAGCAAACAATGAAGAAGGTTTGAAGAATACCTCTAGCCATGGATAATGAAGTCCAAGAGTTATTTTGAGCACCATTACATCTAGATTGATCTCCTGAATTCCAGAAACAATAGTTTGAATCTGATGTTTGTCCAGCCAACACCACTTGATGAAATTGGCTTGGTGTTGAATGCTATGGAATGCTATGGAATGCTATGAGCCAATCTCCTTCCTGAGTATTTCTCATGTCGGGCCCGTCAACTATCTTTTTGTATCCCCAGATTTCTGCCATGGTTGAAATTGAATTTTCTCTCAATCTCTCAAATGCTCTCCTTATCTCTCTTCTCAATCTCTCCTTGTTGTTTCTCTAGAGTCTCCAAAGCACTCATTCAATTAGAAATGTGAATAGAATTCTTCCTCTCAACTAAACTCTCAAAATTCAAACTCTCTGGCCCCACAAATTCCCAACTCTTCTAGGCTCCCCATAGCAAGTTGGTTTCCTTTGAGTTAGGCTTTAGTTGGTCTCCTTTGAGTTGGGCTTCAGCCACTTTGCCTTATTCGAGTGACTATGTTTCCTTCCAAACATCCCACTCTCAAAATGGCTCTTTCTCCTTTGAACAACTCACACACACACACCCTTGAAAAATGACCCTTTCTCGTTCCAACACCCCACACTCACAAATGAGGCTCTCCACACCCACAAGAATGACATGAATTGAAAGAAGAAGGTTATATAACCCAGGCAGTTGCAAAAAAAAGTCAATACCAAACATCCTAAATGTACACTTTGGGGGAAAAATTTCATTTTTCAATCAAAAGAACTCAAATCCAAAGCGGCAACATGCGGCACTCCAAGCCGCCAACCAGTGCAAGCAAGCATTGCAGTGCCTACCAACACCTACGAGTGCATTTAATATTTGTGCATATTGTAGTGCGGTACCCAATGTCCATCAGTATCTATGAGCACCATCGACTGGTGCCGGCAAGTGTCACTCGATGACCCTAAAGCATTTTTTAAGTTTGTGAGTGGCCCCCAACATGTATGAGCGCCATCTCATGGTGTCTGCAACAACGGCACATTATTTTCCAATAACATCCGACAAGTGACTTTCAAGTGTAAACTTGCTAAACACCACACCTTGTAAATGTAAACAAAGGCCTTACAAATGTAAAGATTAAGCTTCATAGAATTATTTTTGCATCCTTCAAACTCTTATCCCAATATTACATCAAGATACACTCATGGTCTAAGATAAAGACTCATGGTCTAAGTTACCAGACTATGAGATGTGAGATGAATAACTAAAAGAATATATTTTTCATTATATGGAATCTCAATCAATCGTGTATATCATCATTGTTATAATCAAGGCAATGTTGCATCACCCTTGATCTACTTTCTTCTCTACCAAGTTCTATACCATAAAAGGATATTTCTGAATCAATTTGAGTTTCCTCTATAAATCCGCCATCGTCCTTTGACCAAAGGTCAGACCTATTGATTAAAAAATTATGTAAAATAATACACATCAATATCCACTTTAACAAATAAGCATTTCTACTATTGTCTTTCAATTGCACTCTTAGCTCACAAAGAGAATGCCATCTAGCTTTCAATACTCCTATACAATGCTCATTTATCACTCTTGCCTTTGCTAAATATTTATTAAACTCCTGCTTGTCCTCTGAGCGAGCTTGCTTGAAAGCAAGGACTAGGTGATGCATGGGTACATAACCCAAATCACCTAAAAGGTACTCCTTTGCCTCAAAAGTGCAACAACTCACTCTTAGGTTCAAATCATTCAATAGTGATGATTTTTTCAAACAAGTCATGTCATGACATGACCTTGGCATTCCTGCAAATGAAAAAGGCCATACTTTTAATAAACTATACAAAAAGGATCACAAATGCATTGCAAAAATACCTAACAAAACAACACATAACATAAAAGATACCTCCGGAAAAATTTACAATTTTCATTTTATCATCACAAATAACTTGGCCATTTATAGAATATGAACACTTGCGGCTGTAATATATTTTCCTGTCCACAATTAATCGGGCTGCAAAAGGAAACAATGTTCCATCTACCAAACCAACTCAACTAGGAAAACCTTTCTTTGCAAAAACAGTGGATATCTTCCTCCTCTCCTCAAGTTCGGGCCAAGCAACTTGACTACTCATCACATCTAATATGGCTATCATAACTCTATCAGTAAAAATAATTGTTGAACCAACACTAATATACCAAATATTTAAACCCCATGCAACACAAGCTCCATAGCCATGATGCCCAAATCTATCCAATGCTAGTGCAACTTGGATCCACACAGGTGTTTGCTCTCTTTGGTACCTTTTCTCAAAAATCATGAGTCTTAATCAAATCCACTAATGTTGAAAAAGAATCACCATCCATTCTAGTAAGCTGGCGAAAGGCCTTAGTATCTAGATTTCTAAAATACTACTTCAAAAACTCTCTACTATGAGGGTAAGTAACACGGGGTTCCAAGTATTGATGAGTATGTGCATACTCCTATCCACTAATAAAACATTCTAGCATATCTAAATCTCTCCTAATTCCTCATCTCCGTCTTCTAATCCTTGTAGCAATATCTCCAAATCTAATCGAATCATCCATTGAATACATTTTCTAATATTTATGGTTAGTTCTAAATGAGTGCTCCCTCTCGGCATGACATTACTCAATTTGTAATCACCGCGGATAACTCTTATCAACGAAGGGGCATCTCTCTTCTTGGCAAAGGGACATCTTTCTTGTCGTGCGTATATACATCGCTACACAACATACATCGCTGTCAACATCATACACTATAGAAAAGCACAACTCACACATAAGTCATACATAGACTCTAAAGTGCCACAATAATCAGATTGCTTACCACTCTCAACTCAACTCAACTTAGATCAATACTTGATCTGTCACTCTATAAACTGCCAACAACTGGGCACTGATTATAGTCAAGCCACACCCACTCAAGCATAGAGAATCCAGTTGACGCTCGCCGGCCTCTGTCCACCATAGCCAGGAACTCGAAGGCTCAACATCAAAGAAGTGAGCTCTCTAGAGCTCACTTCGAAATTATATCCCCTGGACTCGAGCTAGCTTTAAAACCCTAACAATCCCACTGACGGTGCACTCAACGATGCAAACGGTGCAAAGTGACGGTGGGCCCCACTGTGAAGTCAGTGCCCCAAACACGAAATCTGACCGTCGGAAAGTAGTCTACGAGAAACTGCTAAAATAACTCTAACTACTATCACTAGAACTCTAGTGTCCGAGCATCTAGATGCGGCACTACAAATGGCATGACACTCTTCTCGATGAAAAAAAAACCATTTCATCATTTCTTTCTGTAACAAGAAAACAAGTTCATGAATTTCATTTCATCGCTCAAGGGGGAAGAAGGGTATATATACTCGTACAAAAGACAATTTTTTTAAATAATGAAATCGAGAGTAACACTTCAAACAAAACCACTCCTCCTTCTAACTTTCCCACTGCTCGCACTCAAGTCTTCCCACTCCAAAAAAATTGACTCCCCCTTCCACCTCTGGCTATGGGTCTCTCAAATCTTCATCGTGCGGTCAACTTTTGCATGCCCTCAAATCTTTCCCCTCATGCTCCTTCCAATCTTCCTCGGTGGTAAAAATGTGCCGAGTTGCCGCTCGTCATTTCATTCCCATGGGTGTTCTCAAACATCCTGGATGCTCCCTTTGGTGGCCGTCACTTTCATTCTAACCCTAAACGATAACTTTATTAACGCTAATGTGCAATCAATGCACTACGGAGTGATAACAAAAATTAGTTATCCCTTATTTTCTACGAACCACCTCATACGGCGTGTGCTAATAATAACTTGTCCCAAACTCCGTAACAATACCTTTTCTACCTCCGGGTCACACACCGTACCCATTTAGTCAACGCTTCGTAACAATCTATACGAAAAGTTATGAAACTTAGTATAACTATTTTTGAAACCCCCTATTGTTAGGAGGTCCCATTGATTGTTACGGGGTGTGGAAGAAGGATACCTGAATTTGACGGGAGGTACTCCGTAACCCTTTTAAAGCTTAACGAGTCATGAAACAAAGGTCCATAAAAGTTTATGGGCAACTGGATGTCCCATAGACAACAAGAACCGAAATTCAAAACTTGCATCAGATAAAAAGTTAATCCAAACCCTAAATTCTTAGCGGCACATTTCGAAATACTCCATTTCGGTTTCATGGGTCCCCGTCCAAACACTTACGGGAGATTTGCTGATCCCGTAAATTGCATATCTAAAACCCCCTAATGTGTCGCTTGCAATAATGAAGTGTTTTAGTTTACTCTTGTTGTTGAACAAACACATTCCACTAAACATTATTATGCTAATTGACTGGTTGCTGCTTGTGGCTTCAGCCGAGAGGGTTAAAGGTTCCCAAAGCATAAATCTAAGTGCCTCAACATGTCAATGCCTATCAAGGTTTTACATATAGCATGTTTAAAGTGAAATCGAGATGCTAGGATAGGAAGGTTTTAGATATAAGATGTTAAAACTATATGACAACAATTGACCAATCTATTACTGGTAGGTAAGTACATTTTTTGGTACTATCTCACTACAGAAGAAATAATAGCATTGACTAATGTGTCACTTTTTTTATCGGGGGTTTCCATCTGTATATACCACTTTCCAAGCTTATGGCCTATAACTCTGAATTTGGCTGCCTTAGACTCGGCGCAGGCGCACTCCTAGTACGTGGTTACCGCGCAGATGAATCGCGCAAATCATCAAAGTAGATGTCATTTTCATCGGGTTCACAAAACCCAACCCAGGTCACACTCTGGTTTGGACTGAAGCGCGTTTCATGGGAACCCGTCCCAAAATTCATCGACTGTCCACCGGAATCGCATGCGCACAATACAGATGGATCATGAGCCACAGTACGTTCCGACGTACTATTGACAGGGCTATTCGTCTCCTGGAAGAATGACGTGTTCCGGATAAAGTAAAATCAGATTGGGAGTTAGCCGCATTTTACCTTTTTCGTCTCTCCCTTGTACGGCTTGATGGGGTCTTCCCATCCTTCGTGTTCTCTATGCGCTATGCGGTCGTCTTTTTCTCTCGATAAAGTAAAATCAGGTGAAAGTAAACCAGTAAAAGGCCCACGGAGTAAGTTCCCAACAGTGAGTTGCTGAAACACGCGACCGTGTTTCTCTTTGTCCCATGGTTTACTTTGATTGCTAGCTTAAGAGTTTAACGACCCTCAAGCTCGCATGGACACAACAGGCCACCAATAAACATGGCCTCCGTTTTCTCTCTCGTAAAATCTCCACCACGAATGCTTCACAAGCATAAGTCAGCAGGTTCTTCATCGCGACCCATCTGAGGTAAAATTGGACTTTTACTCACAATTTCGCATCGAACACAAAGTACAATAGATATGAAGGCCGATCACATGCATCACAAAACGGTTTAATCACTTGCTGTTGTTAATGATGCAAGTAGGGTGTAGAGCAGCATGATATGTTGTGTCTAGCACTTTGCAAAGATCTAGGTAAGTAAAGAGAAGAGTTGAATATCATCACTAGACTTTCTCCTTGTAAGAACAGGGTACAATTCCTGCGCTACCTTCTGAATAGTTTGGATCTTGTTCCCCTTACCGATACTATTGGAGCTTAGGCCATTTACCCCCTATGTTTCATGGGGGCTTCATGGGGTCTTCCCGTCCTTCTTGTTATATCCGACGTCGTCGCCTACTCCGATGAGTAGTAGTTTGGATCTCTATAAGCTACGTACATATCTAGTTGAGCACGTAAATCCCTTTGGAGAAGTGCAATTTGTCCATGCTTAAATACGAAATTTGTCTCTTACTGCGTTGAACGAGCACAGATTGGATTGCGATATGCGGAGGTCTCCCAATACCGGACCATTGCTCTGGGAGACTTTTTCGGGACCTTGTCCATGTCCGGTCACAATATATAAACGAAAGCACCGCCACAACTTTCGAGCTACGAAGTGCTTAAAGCAGGAAAGTTGACTAAAGTGACGACCATGTTCGCTTGCCGAGAAACATATGTGTACCGACCAGAAGAAATGTGTAGTATATTCCCCGAAAGTCTTCTGTTTCTGGCTAGTGTTACCATTTCAGGTTCCTTGTAGATATCTCGCAGGACTCCACACACCAAATTTATTGTCTGTATGTGCTGATCTGAAAGTTGAAAATGGATATATTTCGACTTCCCATCCACATACAACTGTAGGTTTATGAATATCCCAGGATATGGAGGATGGAATTTGGAAAATCCCGAGAAATGGAGCCGAGTTCGGAAAATCTGAATCGGTAGAAGAATCGAACCGCAACGTGGAAAGAATTTATAAAATGATTTGTCCTTGATGGAAGTATCTCTAAATATCCAATATTATATCAAAATCAGGAGGTAGATGTTTATCACTAGCTAAAATGGTGGTCTTTAGCATAGTGAGTCTCAAAGAGATGTTAAAATATGAGGATCTTTTGGGGAAAAGAAAGTGTCCAACGTGATCGTTGACTGGACATTTGATCATTATACTCTTTTAATGCAATCTGGAAAATGTGAAACAGACTATTTATGGTAAAGTAGAAAATTGAATGTATCAAAGACTTACATTGATAAGATGGGTCTTTTTACCTAACACCTGGGAGCTTTCTTCAACGATAAATAATTAAGTATTCGAAAGGATCTGCTCGCCCTCGACGAAGAACATGTATGAAACCTCCCGACCGACCACCAATGCCGGATTCTAGCGACATTAATTTTCCCGGTAGCTCGTATTACCTCACCGCCGAGTCACCGGCGGCGGGATAGAAACCACATGACGTGGTAGGAAAAGTCACTTGCAAATGTGATCTGTGCAGAAAGCACTTTGGGAAATGTGGTCTGTGTGGCGCGCAGAGCTGATGAGGTATCCTGGTGAGCCTGACGGGGCCGAGGAGACAAGACCGAATTGGGTGAGAGCATGGTAGAGTCCTGGGGACGTGTCATAAGAGGCCATGAGTGGGTAGGACCTTGACGTGCGCCTTCCAGTGGGTTCTGTATGTGACCGCCTTACACGTTCTCCTTCCCCGAACATACTCCAGCAGTCCATTCTTTGGCATTCACAAGAGAGAAGTTTTGCGCACAGCAGAGAGCAGAGAGAAGGAGGAGCAGGAAAGTGACCAGGGAAGGCAGGAATTATAGAGAGTATATTGCAGATTAGCTGCAGCATCCGTACATAAGCAGCACTTCCTTAGTACTTTTTCCTCTCCTAACTTCCGGCGCTCCTTGTTGTTGCCTAATTTGATTTCAGACGCCAGCTGCATATTATGTTATGTTAGTGAGAGCTCGGATCTTTCTGCCACAGATAGATGCCACCTCTCTCCTTTTGATTGTTCGTCTCGTAGCCGATTCGAGAGAGACAGGGGGAGGGGGAGGTGAGACCTCGGACCTTGCTTAGCTGGCCTCTGGCCTCAGAGAGAGAGACAGAGCGAGAGGGAGAGAGCGCAAAGCTCAAACTTTCCTCGTACGTTGCGCGGAGACAGTTCCATTAATTTTCAACGATTAACGATTAACGATTAACGATTTTCAGATCTCGTCTCTATCAGTTTCTGTCATCTCCAACGCACTGAATTGGAGTACTTAACGTCTTTTGTCAATCTCTGCTGGTTGGAGGCTCAATTGCATTGACAACTACTGGAGTGATTCCAATGTAAATCTCATATCCTGTTACCGTCATCTGAACAGGATATTTGTGTTGGCAGTGTTTCTGCATGTTCCAGAAATGGTTTTTGGATGGTGAAGGTAAAAGTGCTGCTTGATGTAGTAGATCTCGTTAAAAATCTTAATCGTTCCGCACTCGTGGACAATTCGGGAAGCTGTTCCGAGCACCGGTTGGCATGCTGGAGGTAGTACTGTGCTGCAGGTTTAGATCAATAATTGTGACTGAAATTTGTATTGTCGAGTGAAGATTGAGAACATTGGAGGGGTCACTGGGTTTAAGTGCATTGAGCGCAATGAAACTCGGTTATATATCAGTGGCTTGTTTTTTGTACATTTAGAAGGAGGGATTTTGCTGAGATGAGAGTTTCTTCTTGATTTGTTGCGTAATTTCCAAAATGGAAGCTTTTCTTGACACCGAGCATACCTGAATCAATTAAGTTTAGTAGGAGTTATTGTGTTTGTGTGTAAGGAGAAACGAATCTATTAGGTTTATCTGCCCAGATGTATGTCATTGTTTCCACTCTCACAGATGCTGCATGAACTCCATACCTCCACACTGGGACTGAAGATCAATAATTATGATTACGATTATCATCATTAATATTGTACTTTCGATTTAACCGTCACAATTGGGGCTCCTGGTTAGAAAATATGATTTGTGATTTCCGGTCTTGCCTACCGCTGTAAATTTTACCGATCTTGTACAGTACCTGTTGAAGCTCAAGTGACATATGAAGATGCCCCTGTTGCACCATGTCCAGTGCCTTGCACTGACCTCGTCGAGGTTTTCTACGGTATCGTGGTAATCTGTTTGTGGACCAGGAACAACTCGTCCGACAAAGGGGGGAATCACGTCAGGGAGATGGGGGTCTTTGGAGGAGACCCCAAACTTTGCGATCGTATGAGGCTTTGGGAGTTACCGGATCGAGTAATATTTGAGCCTACAGATGCTCATACCTCAAGATTTTTGTCAATCAACCGCGAAAGTGGCGACCTAGAGTGGTTAGGTGAGACCCTTTTCTTGACTGGGTCGTAAATGTGGTTTGCAATCGTTGATTGATGGAGTGTAAACCAACTTAAAGTACTTCCCTCACTGGTGGTTCCGTTATTAAACAAACTCTGTACTCATATATTTCCATTTCCTGAGTTGCTATTCATTTCGATTTGCACACATTCATGCTTATATTTGAAGTGCACTTCGTATGCGCTTCGTGGGTTCTGGATCTGCCGTTTTTCGAACGGCTTCTGCTCCCATTTCCCGTATGTATTCATATAGATGTGGAGGTCCTAAATGACAAACTGCAAGTAGTCGCGTCCGCTATCTCTTGTGGTGAAAACAACTTTCGTTGTCCTAGACATGAAAACGTAGATCGTAATGCATGACGAATATATTGCTTTCTTTTTTTCTTCGCTTCTGCTTTTTCTTCCATCAAGTGTTCTTTATCTGTGCCCTGATCGAGTCGGAACGAGCTTACAGTTTACTTGAGATGCTCTACTTGCCCCTTAGATCATTGTAATCCTCGACTCCGGGGTATAATATACTTTGGACGATACGAGTAGTTTCTGAACGACTTGTCTGTCTTTGCGTGTTTCCGAGGCGCCACTGACATTCTATGCCATGGGTACAAATCATATACAAGAATGGTTACTTTCTATTGCCCACACTTATTTGACATTCTTCCGAGTTAGTGTTGTCAAATCTTACATGAGTTGGTGGTGCTCAGGTCAGCTACCCACTTCTTGTGGCGGTCAATCTTCCAAAGCAGTGAGCATATTTGGTCTAGTGGGAGTTGTCAGGCTTCTGGCAGGTACATTTCAACCTCGATCGGGCAGAGAAATCTCATTTTGTTTCTACTTGGGAAATGATTGTAGTGCTCATTCCCAGGCAACGAAATAATGATGAGGTGACAACATCTCACTATGACAAACTCAATCGTGGGTTACCGAACCCACGTTGGGTTGAGCTTCTTTTGAATGGATAATCTTGAGCAACCTCAACGGATCGCAGTACTTCAGTGCGTAGCTATAGGTCGAGCTGTAGGAATCGACTCAAGCATAGCAATCCGTTGTGGTTGCGACACATTGTGCTTCTTCCAATTTGTTGATGAAGATGATTAGTTGTGAAGAAAGAATGGTTACAGGAGCTGCATAAAATCTCAGAGATGAAGTTCTCCTCTACATCCCAGGGCTGATTTTGCGTTGAATGCAGGGACATATGCCCTTGTCGTAACTGGACGAAGATGTGTTGGATCGTACCGCTGCTCTCCTGTCTATTTGATAACTTCTATGAAGTTCTTATGCTGCAGCTCGACCTTGAGACTCAACACTCCTCAGGAGGTTAGTGAGATTTGCCCGCTGTTTTCTTTCAATCAGGTGGCCTGCTGCATAAAAGAGTCTCGGGTGCTGTAACCCCTTGCTTTAGAGTCTTTTTGCAGTCTCTTGAAACTCATGCAAATTTCAACCAACTTGGACACTTACAGAAAAGGGATGAGGCGAACTTTGCCCGTCTGTTAAAAGCTGTGGAAGCAACTTCTGGATTATTCTACTCGTATGAAGTGGACTTGACACTCAAGTAAGTTTATCAAGCGTTGCATGTAGTTAGACTTGTCATGCATTCCATGGGTTTGACAGTTGTAGCATAGCATTCAGGTCATCTTGACGAAATTATGATAGGAAAAGTATCATAGTACCAGTATGTAGACTGTACTTACAATAATTACGATAGAATTCTCTGCGCAAGAAATGATTCGTTTGTTCTCGCACTTGTGAGTGAAAGAAATACATCTAAGGAAGGTAAAGGCGGTGTTATGATTGCTGTGCAGTGCTCAGAGAGCACATGATTTGGCAGACCGGCGAATTTCCCAACCTCTTTGGAAACAGGTGACCCTTATTCCACTGGAAATATCAGGGTGGAGTTTCAAGTATAGCAATACTTGGGAACGATTATTTATGTCTGCTGTTTCCAAATGCCTGTGGTTCTGGTATATGTTTTCACGTTGAGATCTAAGAGATTCCTCTTGCGTATAGAGCTCAAACCTCTCTGATGAAGACGAACTGTAACTCATGCAAATATCATCTGACAACCCTTTCAAACTTAGTTGGTTCATTCCATCAAGTACGAATACGTTCTCCTTGTGAAGATTCACATTGACTTGGGCTATGTTCACGGTGCAGGCAGATCCAAGGTTTTTGTGGAACAAGCATCTACTGGAAGAGCTAATTGAGAACAAGGTGGGATTTGCGAGTTGGTGAAGTGTTAAATTAAATTTTTTTCTCAGCTGTAAAAGTGCCTCGACAGGGTGAGTGTAGGAAATGGTCTGCACGGGCTAATTAGTTCTTTCCATGCGCAGATGGAGCCCTTTATCTTACCTGTCATTCAAGGCAATATCCTTTTCACATGTAATGTTTACCCGATGTCCAGTCTCGTTCCTGGCGTCCCAGTCAGCTGAGTCGCCGAGAGATCTATCCTGCGCCTGAATTTGAACAGCGCATTGACCTACATGTCTACTACTGCTCTCATTTCCTATAGATGTCTACTTCTAAATGCGGAATTGGATGGATCGTCAGGATATTATCTCCGCTCATTCCTTAAAGATTGCAGTTTGTAGGTTGTCTACCCGGGTATTACTCAAGTTGTTGGTGACCAAACTGGGTCTATCAGAAACTGTCATAAAGCATGCACGGCCGTTTATGCGACGAAGTGTTATCCATGAAAGTATTTGTATGTGTGTAACCTGTTTGAGTTTCCTTGACCAGAAAGTACGCTTTCATCAGCTTATGGTAGAGGTGAGGGACAAGCCTGTTTCTGTGACGTTACTATCAAGGCGGTGCATCAGACGTATAGGTACGGCACTAATCTCAGCTGCAGATGATGATTATAGAGCAGGTTATAGAGCTTAATGATACTCACGTCTCGGTCATATCTACAAATCTGTTGTCCTCTAATTGCAAGAAAGAGCACGTTGTTTAAGGTGACTCATAAAAGGAAGAAGAAACCAGCTGCAGTCTTACTGTAATGTACTTCAGTTGCCGTTGTTCCTGGTCCTCATGTTGGCCCCCGACGTGTATCGACCGTTTCGGTCGCTTGAGAACCTCGAGAGTCCTCGTAAGTAGTCCTTTCAGTCCTTAGCGTGAGGTCTCATCCTCTCAAAGCATTGTTGGGGTCAGTTCACCGATTTCAACAGTCATTTTGCAAATTTCTGTCTTGGGTCGGGCAAAAGCCAAGTGAATCAAACGGTGGGCTTTCAGCTGGGTAGTAGCGGTCCTGAGGGCATTTCCATCTCCTCTGTATCAGTTATGGGACGGAGGATCATGTGGGATGCACTGGTTTTAGATTTTGTCACCTCTAAGGTGGATTAACTTCTTGTAACTCAAGTTCATGTGCATATGATGTCCCTTACTCTTGATCCAAAATTGCCAGGAACTCGAATGTGGCGAAGAGGAGCTGATATGGAGGGTCATGTAGCAAACTTTGTCGAAACAGAACAGATATTGGATGCTGAAGGGTTTACTGCTTCGTATGTTCAGGCACGTACTTTCTTTAGCTGCCAATCTCAGTGTCAAGGAGCTCACAGAGTGGTCTGATATTTTTCTTGCTCTTGAGTGTGAACATGATGCTTGAATATTTACTTGTATGTTTTCAGCATGGAAAGTTCCTTGATCACTCTTGTACGAAAAGTCACAGTAACATACCCGTGGGTCTTTCTCAATGTTTGTGCAGGTCCGTGGTTCTATTCCCATTTTGTGGGAGCAGATAGTTGACCTCACCTACAAGCCGAAAATCAAAACAATTCAACTTGATGAAACGGTATGTGATCATCAGAGATCAGTTTGTATGCGGGTCTGAAATCTAAATGCTGAACACGAAGGTGGCATCCAGTATATATAACTGCGTTGCATCAATGTTTTGGGACACTTTACTTAAGGCTGCGGTGTTAATAATTATGCTAAACCAGTGAAAAACATGTTCCCGCAGTTACAGAACTTCTTTTCTCTAGTAGCGTTCATCTGATTGCATAGAAGTAGAAATGCAATTTTTGACAAAATCAGATGTTCTATGGACTTCTAAATGTGAGAAGAATAGTAAGAGCTGAAAAGCAAGCAGGCTGACGGAGATATATGCTGTACTTATAACACTAACTGAACAAGCTAGTGTTACAAGTACAGCATATATGTTATTGGATTACGATATAGACTAATCTACACTTTCATATTGTAGCCCAAGGTGGTCGAAAGGCATTTTCGTGACCTTCAACAGAGATACGGATCGGTGGTAGCCCTTGACCTAATCAATCAGGTATGTCCACGGGGTGCTCGACTCAGGTTCTTCTCCAGCCTTTGTCCTTGTAAGAGCAGATCCGAGGTTCTATATCTCAAGGAACATTCCGTCTGCACACACGCTCATGGCAGCTAGATGTGGGAATGTATTTCTTTGTCTATTGCGCAGCATGGAAGTGAAGGTGTTTTGAGTGAAGCGTATGGAGGGGCCATGCAAAACATAAGCAACGATTCTCTTAGGTAATTTTTGAATGCTACAATCCACTTGTGATCTATACGGCTTCTGCAACCCGTTCTTCAGTCTACCATGCCAAGCATACATAAATGGGAAGAGTGATGCGTTTGTTTGACATCAATGCTAAACAACTAGCATTCGGAATGCGTAAAGTCTAAACCTCAAAGTGTTTGGGAGCTTGGTTCTCAATTGATTTAGTCTACGTCTGCAAGCTATGGAGGGCCCTAACATATGGTCGCCAATGTTAACAGATATGTTCCCTTTGACTTCCATCGTATATGTGGGCATATACACTTTGAGCGCTTGTCACAATTGTATGATCAAATCAGAGACACTCACATAGAGCAAGGGTGAGTTGAAAGGTGTTGATCGAAGTTTTTATCGCGTCTACGTAACGCGATACGTTTTACATCATCCATTTTATATGCCAATTTTCTAATTCGGAGTCTGCCTCAAGCATGTCTTTGCGTTCAATGAAGCGAGTCTGTGTGCAACTGCTGCAACTTTGTGGATAATGATGATCTTTGGCTTGTTGGATACTTCTCGAGCAGGTACTATCTTTCATGTTCAGGAAAGAGGCTCGGTGAGCAGATGGGGGTCGTTCGGACAAACTGTGTTGACTGCTTGGATCGAACCAACGTCACTCAGGTCTAGCAGGCCTGCCAATATCAATTACTTAATCAGCAACAGGTTTTTGTGACGTTTGTGAGAGTTTTAAGACATTTTCCTGTAGCAATTGATGTCCATAGACAATTGTAGGGTCCGTCATAAACATCAGCTTAAGAAAATTGTGTTTCGCTCTGATAGTTACGCGGTTCACCTAGAAAAGGAATATGCATTTTAGACTAGAATTGTGCTAGTGAGGAATTGCACTTCAAGTGGACTTGGCTGAGAATGTTACGTTTGTTTGCAGAGTTTGCTAGGGCGAATTTCACTGGAAACTCAACTTGTGCGGATTGGTGTTTTCAAACCCACCGAGCTTATTAAACAAAACACTGCATTCGATGAGAAGTATAAAGTCTGTAAGTTCCTTCTGTATGCTATCAACTTTCTGCAGGGGTTGATGTTATTGGTACTGAAGCTGAATGATGTACACAGCTATCTTGATTGCTGTTACTGAGCCTTGACGACTGTTTGTGACTGGACTTGATAGTATGGGCCAATCATGGAGATGACATAAGCATCCAATACTCTGGTACAGGCGCTCTTAAAGGGGACTTCGTGAGGTACGATTCATGACTCTTGTTATGCCACTTTATGGTCGTTGTCTTTCTTCTTAGGGAAATGTCACCATCCAGTACTCAAGATGTAAGCCCTGTCTGTTCCCATAGCATAGCTCCGCTTTCCATTTCCTAGAACGACGAGATGTGTAGTGGGAATGTCTTTCTTTCGATGTTCAGACTTCTTGCCGTTGGAGTATCAATAATAGTACTAAAGGGGATCGATTTTACCATTTTTGAAGATATGGGAAGCGTACTTTCCAAGGACTTGTTCAAGATGGGTTCAATGCTCTTGCTCGATACTTCTACAATAACTTTACAGATGGTGTCAGACAGGTATGACAGTTTATTAGTCTATCCATTAAATCTTAGTTTTATCATCCCTATATATATCTCATCCACCCATGACATGAAGCGAGAAGCATCATCTACAAGAGTACTTTCTAGCACGCACAGGGTATTTCTCAACTAATAGTTTCGATGTTGTGGTTGACACGGAATTCCTTTCTACTCAAGATTGACATTGAAATGGTTCTTTGCTCAAGAAAGATCTTGAAGGTCTTGAACGATTCTGTGAAGAATGTCTCATACGCTATGTATGCTCAATGTAACTGACAGTTTTGAAGATTTTTACTCTGTTCATGTCAAATGTCAGAGTCAGTCCGGTCAGACGTGGGTTCGGAACTGGGTTGTTTACAACGGGTTCTACATTCGATTACTCAGTATGTATGCTGAATGCACTATATTTGTTCTCTAGGATGCTATGGACCTTATTGTTGGTCATTACACCGTGAGTCGCGGCAATCCATCTCCATTCGAGCTCAATGGGTTTGAGGCTATCGCGGTAAGTCAACCTTGCACCTTGCTCTAAGTGATTCAGCAGGGAGGTTCTACACGTTATGTATTGGTTGTACAGGGGATTCGTGATTGCTACCTATGCTGTAAACTTTAGCATCATTTTGCCGGGCACGCAATCAGTTTGAAATCCGTCGGAATAAAAGGAATGGTTCTTAGTAAAGTTAGAGCATGATGGCAACCTTAATCATGGTTCAGATCTTTTTCCAATTTGCCACATTAGAAGTGCCTGGTTTAGTATTCTTGTGTTTCTTTGGTTGGAAGGTACTCACGCCAGGTATAACTAAAAGAAACACGTTTCCTTGGACTGGTTGAACAGTATTTCCCTGTAGCTTCAGCATTGATCGTGACTGGGGCCACTCTCACAACAATGTCTCTCCGTCAAGGTAAAGATATCAGCTCAATCAGAATCTGTGAGCTTGTTTGTGAAGCTTATTGGTCTAGTTTGTGGAATTTGCGAAGAGTCAGATGCATAAACTGCCATCTCCTCATCCATCTATCGATCTAGAAGTACAGATTCATAACTTCCTTAGCGGTCTAACCTTAGTTGGCTCAAGAGTCGACAAAGGTAAGATAGACAAGCGCTTGGGCCATATATTCATTCAATGGAATGGAATAGTTGCCTGTGGATTTCCATTTATTCGTAGGAGATGCTCTTGTGCGCACTAGTTTACTCCTTGAAGAAGAGTCAACTCCTTGTGGTTATGCAGTTGTCTCATGTGACTTTCACGAACTGGTGCAGTTGGCGAGGATGCATATCAGTTTCTTTTCTCCGTTCTCTGGGCAGGAGTGACGGCCGGAGTCACAGCGCTTGTAAGGATCAATGGAAGGCAATTTTGCAGCAGGCCCCGTCTATGCAAGTTGTTTTGAATAAACTCATTTTAGCTTAGAGATCCAATTTTAGATGTTCAGCATGAGTACAACCGAAATATTAACTTCAACTGTGAGGTGCCTAAATGTAAGGTCTTTAGGCTAGCGCTAGTTGCCATTCTTTTACTATGATACCTTCCCTGTTGGGTCAACTTAAATATGAGAATAGAATTGTATCAAGTAGAAGTCACAAAAATGACACATGGACAAAATCTGCTATAAACGTTAAGTGCTTCTATTGTACTTGTTTGGACTTCTGATCCGTGAAGCCACTTTGCTCATGGAACCGTTGACCTGAAGGAGAGTGATTCATCAGCTTACACAACTTATGTCACTTAAGAAATTGTCAACTCTTTAGTGGCAGTTTGCTCAGAAACAACACATCTGGTTAGTCACAAGGTTCTTTTAGTGTTGGATAGCATGTGCGAAGACCTTGGCCATATATTCCAGTCTGCGACCCAAATGCGGTCATCAGCACAGGACGCAGTGTGTAGTGTGTTACTTGATCACCGCAGGTTTTGTGAAAAGTGAGCCCTGAGGAGGTATAAATTCATGTTTATGCAAACATGGCCTTCTGGTTAAATGTCAACCACGTCAACCACGTGGTTGAAACTTGTTTAAAAGCTTTAGTACTATCATGAACTAAAAGATCCCCCAGTTCATTTTGAAGGTCTTGTTTGATCAGACCCCACGAAATGTAGGGTTTCTTAAGTCGAGGACATATCTGCACTATGATATATGAACCGGAAGGTAGAAATACCATTGTAATAGCAGAGGAACTGCTACCGTACTTCTCATCGCGTAATAGTGCTTAGCGACAGTTTGTTCTATCCTTTACAGAGTAAAGGAAAACATAGAACCGCACATTTTGAACGTTCAGCACTCCCATCATCGGCCTTTTCCAGGGCAATGCAGAGTACACCTCTCAACGCAGGTCTACTTAAACTTTCCAGATTTGACCTATTTTCCTGGGACGGGAACAGGTTAAATTGACGACTAGTCAACTCCAGTGATGGATACGCTATTTCAAACACATTAAGACTATGCTTGGCGAATTCCACGAATTTTGTTACGGAACCTTCCCATCGGAATTGTGTTTGACTAAGAAATGTATTTTTGTGTTCATAGCATATGCCTTGGAGAAACTGATAGAACTATCGTATCAGCCCAATCGTAACTGCTTTCACAATCAGGATTTAGACTAATTCAACCTTTTGCTGAATCCTAGAAAGACATTAAGAATAAAATTTAAGTAACTAGAAATCTCTAGCTTCTTGGCTGGGACCTTGGCTTCGAGTCTTCCACGCCCAGGGATCAGATCTGGTTTAAATTGAGGCCTTGAGATATTTAATCATTCAGCCGTATACTGGAATTGTCTTCTCGATTAGTGGGGGAGAATGAATTTTAGAACATTTGGAGATGTTTTGAGAACAGGCCTTCCACACAATTCCACACCTGCTTTCCATAGCACTCTCGACTCTCTTTCTTCTTTGCAGATTGAATATCCCACAGCAAACTTGAATTATCCCATTCCACACGTGAATCTTCATTGTTCTCTGTCTTCGTACGAACAGCCGACGATTGAAGAACCCTGTATAAATGTGTTTATCTTGAACTAATGACATCTTCGTGTAAAATTTTGATTGATTTAGAAGATTCAACTAAAGCCCCGCATGTTTCCTTGGTTTTTATCCTGGCATAGTGATACTTTTCTGTAAAGAGGTCAGTTTCAATATCCGCATTTTCCCGAACAATGACTCAGTCGAGCAAACCACTCATCTCCGGCTCGATCCGATAGGAACCTCAGTCCGCCGAACAGCTCAGTGCTGGGAACCTTATTATATAGGTTACTTCAAAGAGTGATGAGATTCATTGTTCTTCTAGTATAGAATCTCGAGTTACTGAATTAATCCAGAAATCAGCTTAGTGCTGGTACCTTAATCCTGTAGGTTGCTTGCTCTGCATGAGATTCGTTGTTTTCTCACTTGGAATCTCCAGTTACTGAAATTCTCAGAAATTTCGGTGGCCTTCACTGGAAGAACCATTTTAATGTTTCAGCTACTTATTTCAAGCATGTGTCCCTTCTTGGTATGCGTTTTATCATCCTGGATGGATTCGCAGAAGATCTCCAAGCCTTCGGATAAATTTCATACGGAAGTAACCCCAAAGAACAACTCTACGAGCAGTACGTCAACTATTGGTCGGATATCCTTAGAAACCACGAGAATATGAAACTATTTGCTCCTGCTCTCCGCGAAACAAGTCACTCACCTATGCAAGAATTGTCAATACAGACTGATAGAGGAGCTAGAAAGACAAGAGGAAGGAGAGAATCGGAGCCGTTTAAACTAGGGCCGTTTGATCGAGCCTGCCCATCGTACGGCACACCGTTATGTGGGGCAAGCGCTCCGTCCCCCCACAAGCAGCCGGTGGAGGTGACTGGAAACTGGCATGTGTAAGGAAGTCAAATGTGAACACTGACAGTCGCAAGACGAAGGTGATCGGAACGGAAGGGAACCGCACCACACAACCCCAATGTGGACAAGAGAAGAGAACTGTGGGGATCGATCGAACAAGGCGTAGGGTGGGAGAAAGATACAAGTGAAATTGCTTTGTTCGGTTGGAGTTTCGGTTGGAAAGAGAAGTTTCGGTGGAGCGGTTTGGATCAAGAGTTCGGTGTTTTCTTACGCGATAGTGAATTTCTTTGCCGAGAAGCGGAGCGTAGTCGGATTGGACTCTACAGGCGGTTACATAGTTACCGAAATTGGAGTAGATTGATTGATTGAATAGAACGAAGGAAGGGAGGCACGCTAGACTAACGGGACTGTGTGAGCAAAAATGGGGGACTACGGCGGTGCTTGGAGGGGCGCGGACACAAGGCGTGTGCCTTCGCCTGCTGCAAAGCGGACACGTCGAGACTACGGCGACTATGGTATCTGCTTTGCTTGTTAATTGTTAGGGATTTATTGGAGTATGAGAGTATGAATCAGATTTTGAACTTTCTCAATTTTGCTGCCGCGACTGTCAATTGCTCGAGCTTGACTGGCCGGTATGTTTCCTACCGCTGAACACTTATATGATGAATGTAGATGATGTACCTCCTGCTCGCGGCGCCTATGGTTCTGCAAGAGGCGGAGCCGGAGTCGTTCCGGCAGTTGGACACGACGTCGGTGGATACACGCCAAGAGGAGAGCGTTACGACGATGGCCGGGGCGCTCCTCGTGGTGGATGGCGCGAACCGGACGCTCTTGGAGGAGCTACAGATCTTGTAATCTCTATGCGTTCTGATTGCTAAATCGTTCTTCGCAGTTCTTTGTCTAGATACCTCATTCCTAAATATTGGAGCAAGTAGGATGCTTTGTTCTGGCGGCGAGTTTGATTTACACTTTCACCACAGGTTTGTGGTAGAGCAGAGTAATTAGTTTGACATAGCCCTCTATCAGGAATGCGTGTCAGGAAGAACTCCTCTGATTCAAAGATCCCGTCGCGGGAACTCGTCGTGGATCTGGTGCATGTTGAGTGTCTTTGTCGATGACAACCATCGTTGAGGTCGCTAGGGGATATCGCTAAATTTTACGCCTCTTGAGGAGAAGCTTCTTTTTGTAGCGGGCCATTTTCACATCTCTGGTCCTTTATTGACACATGCCAGAGCTCATGGGAATTGTAGGATGACTTTACGGACTCTCCATGTTTGCATGAGTTACAGTTTACTCAATTATCTGCAACACCCCCCCTTCCACCCCCCCACCCCTTTGGGCATCCTCCCTGGATCGTTCGGAATCCGGAAATCTACATGCCTAATCCAATTTTTCCAGCGTTCTCATTTAGCTGCTACTGTTACTTATTATATTTACGGCTATCCTGAAATTGGAGTCATATTCAGCGACGGGCAGCTGTACACCACTTTGGTAGACTCTCTGTAAGCCTTTTACACTTGTAACAGAGAAGAACTATGACTTCAACTACAGCTTTATACCAGGACACTTGACTGGACACACTTATAACTGAAAACGTAGGGATCAGGGAAGGGTTTTCTTCTGTTCAATCCAGCTGGAATTTGACCTTGTCCCAAGAATGTGTACGATAGCATGATGATACTCTTACAATTGTCATTCCGCAGGAGGGTCTCTCGCCTGTTTTCTTTAACAACCTATCCTGAGCTGCTGACGTGCTTTCAATTTGGGGGAGGGTTATGACATTGATTTGCTCGCATTGACACCTCCTTTCCATTTTCGCATCGAGATTTATCGTGTTGATTCGTTTCGGTTCCTACTTGTTTTGTATAAGCCTCCCTTTCGTCTAGTATTACGAGCTCAATTTTCTGACACCTTTTATCAGTTCTCAACTAAACTCCGTTTCGACACTGCGCTTGGTATTGCAGATGGGATACGGCGGAGGATCGATTGGCAATGATTTAGCGATTACAGGTGGTCCAGGGATGGGGTTGAGCGGGGTGCCTGGAGCTGGTTCCCTTGGAAATTTGGGATTAGGTGGGCTCGGGGAAGATCCTGCCCTTCTGGGTCCGGGAGGGCGTATGGTTGGAATGGATGTAGGTCTAGGTGGAAGGCAAGGAAATCTTGGCTTGAACGGCGTCACGCAAGAACCTGATGTTTTACATGGGGGGCTAGACATGCTCCCCCCAGATGCGTCCTCCACTCTATTTGTCGACGGTCTACCACTGGATTGCTCAAGACGAGAAGCTGCACGTATCCACTAAAAGAGTGGCTTTGAAAATCTTCACTTGTCTTTGCAGTCTCAGCAAAAGTTCGATATATAGTCAACGTATTTATTACACACACATCTCTTTTGTCCTTAATACTGCCACTAGACATTTTTCGTCCGTTTATCGGTTTCAAGGAAGTTCGGTTGGTTCACAAGGACGCCAAGAGAGTGAGTTATTCGACTCTCCTCGGAAGCTCTTTGTTTTCTGCCTCTCCCCGAATATCGTCGATTCAGATGTTTAATACTGAAAACAATCGTCGTGCTTGGGCTTAGCAGGTCGTTCTCTGCTTTGTTGAGTTTGCTGATGCACGATGTGCTGCAACCGCACTCGAAGCTTTGCAAGGTACGGAAGTTGAGTTTCTTCAGTTAGGGCATGTGGTTAGTGTTCTTGGATGCTTCTCAAGAATCAGGAAGTTTAGTCCGGACTAATGCTATGGTTTCTTGGTTTCCAGGTTACAAGTTTGACGAGACGGATCCAGATTCCTACGCCCTTCGTCTTTCATTTGCTCGGCATCCAGGACCCCGAGGACCACCTCCACGGGATGAAGCGTACCGCGGAGGTGGTGGACGCGGCGGCACTCGCGAAAGTGATTATGGTGGTGACCGACGTCGGGGTGCTCGTCGATAAGGTGTTTCGTCAAGGTAACATTAAGAGTTTTTAAGTAGGGCGTGTAGGTGCGCGCACTTGTCCGAGCCCAAAACCCATTGTCGGTCCGTGTTCATCGAGCTTCCGGAAGCACTTTTAGCCGAATCCTCTTGACGTTTAGAGCCACGTTCGGTCTCCTTATCTTTGCATACTCCCGGGTCATGAGAGCCGTTTGCTCATCACTGCCCTTCTCGGTTCATAATCCTCGCTTATATACGCATAATAATTCGAAAACTTAGGTGGAAGGGAAACGAATCAGGTGGACCGTGGGTTACACGCGTTTTAGAGTACACGGTTAATTAACTCGTAATTATCGTGTCAGGCCTTTCTACCGAGTCCTTGGATTCACCTCGTTTCGTGTGTAGCCTGATGAACCTCGTTCCTTGTCGTGCACCGTGAATACCCTCGTTTCGTTTCCACTCACGCGTCTGAACGGTTTCCTAACTAAGTATGCATTTTCGATGATCATTGTAGCCTTGTCGCTTATTTACCTGGCGGTGTCACGACATGGCACAGGCAAGTTACGTGACTGTTGGCAATATTTCGTGCAGTTTGTCGAGCCTTTGCAAATATTTCGTCAAGATGACAGAGGGGCAGGAACATCGTGCGCAAGTAATTCTTTCGTGGACCATTCTGCAACAGCTCTCTTCGGTGTGATACATACGATGGTCGATGATTATGCGATTGCGCTTACGGGTGTGCCAACCTGTTCGAGCAAATTGTAGTGCTACGTGCCACTCGCGTGTTATGCGTATGTACCTACTCAGTTCAATTCAGAGCTCGAGCAATGTATACGCACGACGTAGTGTCGCAGGGGACAAGTGGATCCCCTTGTGATTCATATTTAGTACGACACCCTTCATCTGCTCTTTAGCAATTTAGAAACTCCTCGGGAGCCAATTCGTTTCAGCGCTGCTCTTGTCATGTATTTCTGTACTACCTGCAAGCACCGAGTTGTAGGGTTTGGTTAGATAGGCGAAGTTTGGGACTTACTTTGTGCCTAAAGCCTTTTCAGCATTAGTTCAAACCTTGTGAATCAGTGAAAGAAACTTACGAAGCTGTGCTTTCTCCCCATGAACTGTTTATTATCAGGACTGTGTGATTACTCGATCTTCATGGTTCAAGCTCTCAGCGGAAACAACCTTTACAAGAATGTAGAGTGGTGAAACGTTACTTTCACTACTAGTAGTCTGCTCCTCTCAAGCTTTGCAGAAGAACCATCCTCCTGTGGGACAGATATATGTCTGAAATATACGCTTCATAGCCTACACATCTTGAGAAAGGCTAGGACCAGTTAAGCTGTCAACTTGTTACTTTTGGTCTCGCTTTCGAGCCCCCTCCAATTCTTTTGCTCGCGTATTCGAGGTAAGCTCCTTCTGACATTCACCTTCCTTAGCCTTCACTATAATACCTAGTACTCCGACCTGATTCCAGATATAGACTTCAGGAACTCTTGTCAAATAGTATTTCTATCATGTACATTCCTCCTGCTTTCTCCGTCAGCCCGATGAAGCAGACCAGGATCAGCAATTTTTTGTGAGGGTCGTGATTATATCTTATCGTGTTCTGGGGAGCTACCTCCCTTGGATGGATCCTGACATTTTAGAGACTTCTGTCTCTTGCCCAGTTATCCATGCGACGTTGCCCACGGAGATCTTCCTAAGCTGTGTCAAATAGATATTTGACACGTACACGTACAAATTGCGATGGACATGTCTAGACATTGTGACAATCGTAATCTTTCATATGCTTGTCATCTCTGATCTGATAGCCACCTCGGTTACCACCTTGTTGTTCTTGTTTCACTTCCGGTCTTGCAAGACTGACCGAATTAAGACAGTGGCTTTCCTGCTGCTATGCCAGCGTTATTTTTCTCTTCCATCTCCTTGTGAGAGACATGGCGGGAGTCGTCCCTGGCCATTTCCATGTCAATCTCGAGTGAGTAAATCTCGATCTCTGAGGAATCAGCAGCTGGTCACCCTTCAAATACAGATCTGCCTTTCGTCGTCAGTGCAGGTCTAATTCTTCAGTGTTTAAGCGGAGGTCACGTAGTTAAGCCTGTACTCTACCTCGACATATTGAGCATGATTATTGGCTAAATATTTTGTCAACTTCCAATCTGCGGTTGTACACGGCTTCTATTAGAGAACGTTGATTTAGTTCTATTCTCCTCATATACTACAACTCTAAATGGACGTAGCGAGGGTGTTCCAAGTGACGCATGAGGTATCCTAGAACCCCTTTCCAGAGGGTTCTAGCATATGCCGTAGACTGCTCTGTGGCTGCACTATCAAAATTCTTTGTCCTTGCAACAAGGCTAAGAACCTTTTGGCCCTTTAAGGCCCTTGTCGTTCCAGTAGCTCTGCATTGTGTAGAATGAGCTGTCGGATTGAAATCCATTACCAAGATCTTCAATTCAAATTCATGGAATCTTGTGTGTAGTTCCGTGAAGCTCTTTTAAACAAAGCCAATCTGAGTTCACGATTAGGAGGATACAATGTCCTCAACTTGAGAACTGATCAGCACATTCGATTTTGAAAAGTCGGAGATGAGAATAGACGTTAAAGGTTCTGACGTACAGGTAATCTTTCTCGTGTACCAGTAAGTAGCAGAGCAATGACGAATTGCAATCTTCAAGTTTAGTTAAGAGTTCTTTTCCTTCACTGCTCGTAGTGTTTCTCATCCCTGACGTGACTCGTTTCCAAGTCTTTAGTGGAAGATGATTCAAGTAGTGACATGAACCTGGGATCATCGGAATTGACAAAGCCCTTTCCGACTATCGAGCTTGGACATTGGGTACATTGGTTTATACGACGTATCTTGAGGGTTGTGTATGTCTGCACAAATCAGGTCAATCTGGAGGTTTTGTACTCATACTAACAGCCACTAATGCATTCCACTGATCACGAAGTATCTGTATCGTATTTGTAGGCCTTTATTCCTGTGTGTGTCACATATACCTCTGTATTTGTTATTAATTCTTTATACGATAGATCGTCCCATGTGGTTATATCTTCCTAAGTGCGTTGGGTTGAACCTGACCAGCAACCTGTTCGCATGACATATTGGATGGACGGATACATATTCTTTCTGTTCATCCGACGATGGACGATGCTGGTTGATCTGGGTAGCACAAGTGCATTGCTCTCTGGTAATAGTGCGGCCTGATTTCTGAACTAGACTCTTGTTAGGCAGTTGCACAAAGTACTTGTAATGTTTAAGATGCCAAACAAAGAGCTGTCGGCACGGCAGTTGACAACATGTGTCAATCACTTAAAGAGCCATCTGATGGAGGGATGCAAGGTTGTTTGATCAGAGGACTTGACTCTTACGCTGGTCATCTCAAGGCCGAGGTAAGAGGTAACCTAAAGCCGAGTTTAAAAAAGTGCCAGCTATGAGACCTAAATGGTTTAAGATTGGAAAACCCTATGAATCAATATAAGAGGATTGTAAGAGGCAGAGGAAAATTGCTGCAAGGGCCTGCCTCTCTCGTGCTGAGACATGTTATGTATGATCTCACGAGAATTCTTGGAAGTACCAACTAACTCTATGGAAGTACTGATGGTAAAGTTGTGGGAAGTCACACCTAATGCAAATTGATCCGTCTTCTGAAACCCTCCGATCAGGCTGCCATGAATGCTGTAAGCATGTGGTGGAAAGGGTGCCACAAAGTGAGGTACAGTCTAGAAGTGAGAGCACTTTATATCGAAGGGTCCCTAGGGACAGGTTTCTTTTGTATCACCAAGGTATGTGGTATCATTCACCTTCATAGATTTAGGATCTTGGGAAAGTGTAATCTAGACCCAGCACCGGAAGGACGTAAACTGTGAAAGTGAATTTAGCCCAGAAGGACACCATTAATTCAGGCGCTTTCACAAATTCCAGTGTATGAACACGGAGACATGATCGCTCTGCCAAAGCCACGGTCCTAAATAAACTGAATCATCCTTGATGTACAGGAGAGTCGGGTTGTCCTATATGACTTGAGACATGAATCCTAATAAAACGGATTGACAACAGTTGTTGCCGTACTATGTGTATTTGTTATGAAGTGGATTCGAAGATTTCCTTGGTGTGCAAGTAAACTTTGTTGGAAGTGCAGACAGCACTGGCAACTGAATACACGAGGTTACGCATGGATTGTGTTACTTTGCCAGAAGGATTAAGCACTTAGATCTCATTCCAAAGTATAGCGGGTTCTACAGTCAGGGCGGTTGTGCGGAAGACGGAATGGATGGTGTCTGAACGTACTGAACACATGAGGTATGCAACCACAGGACAATGTGGTGTTCATCGTAAGGCTTGAACTATGGGAGTATATTTTGAAAGTTGAAAAATGTAGAACACCGAGTTACAACTGGAAAGGTTGGGTACGGATGACGTCGCGCACGTACAAATGTCAGAGAAAGATGTTTATGATGTGGATGAGAAGAGGCGACCGCCTAGAGAAAACGAAGGAAATAGTGGATGAGATAGAATCCAAACATAGCAATCGACGTGAAATTCCTTGCGAGGCTAAACTTCTGTCACAAGATGCCTCAACCGAGGACCGCAAACTATACACACGTACGAAATGTCAGCGGCAGCTCTGAGCACTATATTTCCTTCTCCTTAGAGATCGCGGGATGTTCGCCAGAGTGACTCTATCATGATTTCCACTACAACTATGGAAACAGCACCTGGTGTCAAAGGCTATCAGGAATAGGAAAAAGGCGACCGCGTAGGAAAAATGAAGGATGGGAAGAAGGCTATCAAAGGTGTCAAAGGCTATCAGGAATCGTCACACTATTTAAGGACGCAAGGAAGTCAACGGATCTCTGTCCGCTGCAGTTGCGGAGTGCAGTGGCTGGAGGAAGGACGAAAGGACCGCAGGACGAGGATACAAGGAAGACGCGGAACCCCTCAATGTCTTGATGTATTTCAATACGGAATATAAATTTGGGATGATGCACAGGGTGCAGAACTAAAACTGGCAACGATGAGAAGTGGAGCGGAAAGGGGAAAGCTTTCTGTAGGGGCTATTACTTATGATTCGTACTTTTGCCGGGGTAGGTTCTGCATCGTGAAGATAGCTACTGCAGTACCACAACAGTAAAGTGAAATACTTTTGAATACGAATCGGCGACCGTAGCGGAGGTAGTTTCCATTTCAAAACTGCTGTGAGCTGCAGATTTCTTTCCTGTCTTGACATCCATCAAGGGGCCTCCTCGGATATCATTTATGCACCAGCTTCTCCAGGGAAGCATTGATTTCCTCACAACGAACGAAGTTCAAATTTGCTCACCAACTCTTCAATCACGGGAGGCTAAATTTACTTGCCTCACATCTTACCACCCCAAGACTGTACTATAAATTACGCTATTGGGTGGTACTTATGATTTGCCACAGCCAACAGCTCAATACTGTACCACGAATTGCGGTATTGGATGGTACTTATGATTTGGCATAGCCAACAGCTCACAGTACTTTATATTCTATATCTTCCCATGTTTGCTTCCATCTATTCCAACCATCTCCTTCACTGCTAAAGTTCTGTACCAGTATCTACTTCCATCCAACTTGTGCACGATAAGTGCTGTAGTCATTCTCCCGCAAAGGCCATTTCTGAAGACTCTATTGCGACTTAGGCCCATTTTACCTTTTTCGTCTCTCCCTTGTACGGTTTCATGGGGTCTTCCCATCCTTCGTGTTTTCTACGCGGTCGCCCTTTCCTTTCCCTTCTCCCGCAAAGGCCAAGTTTATGTCCTGCATCTTTTCTCTCGGAAGAGCGAAAGCGCAGCCATGACACACACGGAAGCTCCCTGGAAATCTGCTCATCCTCCTGTGCCTTACTCGCAAAAACAAATTCATACCTCCTCAACGACGTTGTCCTGAGACAATAAAATCCACTTACAACAGGGCATGGACAGTCTGGCGATCGCGACATATTGATTATGGATATACTACTGCTGTAGTGCACTGTACTGTACTTACGTAGCTCTTTGATCCACTGCTCGGATGTTTGGAGAAGTGAACCAATTGCATACGGTACAGCATACCGTCATGCCACTGCAACAAAATCCGCATTCGAATCTTGGGTAACGTTGTGTGATTGGAAGTCTATGTCTCTCAACCTCGTAATGTCAGATCCGTGAAATATACGAACGCGTTGACGACGAATATCGACGACGAACAGTAGATGATGCCTGGCGCATTACTAGCCTCGGCATGTCGGAACCCACGAGATTGACAGTCCAGCTAGGTTCGGAGAGGAGCATATCTAGGCCGGGTAAAAATCCCTTGTGTTTAAGTACAGTATGAAGGGAGAGACAAGCGAGGTAAAATGGGGTTAGATTCCAATGTCGATATGAGAAATATGCCCGATTGCACTTGAGATATCCGAGTCATGCAAATCGTGAAATCTACAAAATAAAATACTGTAATATTTGAAGAAGCATCAGCTAGAGTGATTGCTCTCCTCGTCACTTATGTTTGAGTTGTGTATTGAGTCTTAGGACAGGCAAATGTGTATATCCAGGTTCGGCAAAGAATCAAGGCCTCCATACATTCAGACTGGTATTTCTCGTTTCCACAATTCAAAGAGGAACAGTGAACTCCAATATACTCTATTCACATTTGAAGTGTCCCATGCTTATTCCACTGTAGAGCTACGTCACACATAGGTTTCAATGTGGACCTTTTTGACCTTTAAGCCATTGGATGCATATTGTAAGGAATCACCATCCATCTATATAACATGTGACCTTAATCTTGAGGAGATGAGGAGGGAGGATGTAGCCATTGTTGATAGTCTTTATTGAGTGTAGAAGATAAATAATTGCTCTTTATGCAAAGGTATAGTTCATCGACAAGAGCTTATTACCAAGAAATCTGGCATGCCATAATTAGTATCTAAAAAGATACCTTTAAAACCACCCCATGGCGTTGATGGTAAAAACAACATGGGTTGTAATCAAAGGGTCTTTCAATGCGAAGCATTGTAATCAAAGGGCCTTTCAATGCGAAGCAATGCTCGTGGGAGGACATATAACCCCATAATTTGTCGACAAACCGACTTTTAGTTCGGTCCAATAATTTCAGTCAACATCCAATCCCGACACCCGATTATCAATAAGTTCAACGCGATTTTCACCAAGCTGAACCCCTCACGAAGTTCAAGATAATTGTAAACAACAAAAAAGTGCCGACTGAGGAGTCTAATTGGTGTAACTGTCATCTACGTCTACCAACAAAGCGTCATCTTTCGACGACTTTAGGCCTTCATCCTGGGGCAGTAATGCAATCACAATTGGAGAGCTTTTTGATTTGGATCCTGTACTGAACAGTAGTAGTTCTCCTTTTCAATGGAGCACATCCTGACACATCCTAAAGTTGCTTCGAGTGCTGAAGACATTGAAACAGGGCGGAGGAACCACTGGGGAGAGACAAGGAAGCTGACGAAGAAAACCACTACGATCACCTAGTTGATCTAAGGATTCTTCTGTAGCTATTCATGTGGACCACTGCTTCCACTTGGGTGGGTTTTGATTGTACATCTGGTTACGATTTCGATGTCCATAAAATCCTTTGAGATAATAAGAAAAGAGAACGATGTGTGTTGTGAGAATAATTGATATCCTTTGGTTCTGATCCAGTTGTTAAGAAGTGAACTCTTGGAGTGAGTGACCTCGAGGTGTGAAACATCGTCAATAAACGAACCTGTTTGAGTGAGTAACCGCCAGTAAGGTCCGTAAAGATCTGCTCTTGATAATCTCAAGTTCGAGATCTTTGCTCTTCTTGCCTACTTTCCAAACAAGCGCTCTCATTGGGTACATCGGAGCACAGTCGAGGATATTCTAGATTTGCGACAAAATTCCAGAATAGTAAGCCGATGATTGCGTTTCACACAACTGCTCATTGGGACCAATCATTCTCGCTTTATACAGCATTCATTCTTTATCTATTTATTGTTGTTTAAAGCCTGAAATTACTAATTAATTCCCTCGTGGTTGAATACGTTGATTTCATCTTAATAAGCACGTAAACACATTAAGCGTTTCAGTAATGTTCAGGAATGTGCATCTGCATGTTGGAGTAAATGTTCCGTCCAACTCCAGTAGTGCTACAATGTCATTTCGTTGGCTTTCTCTAGGATAGCCTTTTGGATGTATTTAGTGACATGCATTTACATGTTGGCGTAAATGATATATAAGGTAACACGAACATTCTTTTCCTTTGTTTCATTAGACTCTAAAAGATTCAATCAGCTATCAATGAATATATGCATATCCACACCTTTGTTAACATTCTTATTAATATATCATTATCTAATAGAGTTATGACTCTGTCTTGTGGAGAGAAAGGCTATGGAACTTGGTTCCCATACCTCCTCAGATATCAATGAGCGTATGCATATCCACACCCTCAGATAACATTCTCATTAATATGTCACTATCTAATAGAGTTATGATTCTTTTTTTGGAGAGGAAGGCTATGGAGCTTGGCTCCAATACCTCCTCTTTGATAAAAGATCTTGATTTCATGTTTGAGTAGTTCTCCACTACAATTTCACTTGTGTTTAGGTCATTATGTATCATGACTTGCTTCCAATATTTTTCTTTTGGTGTGTAGATTTTTGGACATGTTCATCATCACTTTGATAGACAGTTTAGGGAAACAACACTAAGTTCCTTGCAGAGGAATGTGGCTATAGTTGTCTCCTAAGCCATGTTCACTTCTTACTTTTGATAGATAGGGTCAATTACACTACAATACTCTCAAGCCCGTGGTCTTCATAAACGTTAAAACATCAATAGGAATACCCATCTTGTGTAGTGCTCTCTCCCTCACTTACCTTACGTACACTAAAGGACCTTTCTCACACAATCCAGTAGTAGTTTTATTTGTTGCTTTTCTGTTTGGTTATTTTCTAATCTTCTCCTTTGTGCTGGCTTGGGAAGTCTAGATTTTGCTACGATTGATTGGCCCTGGTTTGATTGGGCTCTGTGCTCGGTTCCCCAGTAATGTTTGAGTAAAAACTTTTATTTCATCTCCTTAGTGCTTTGTACTCTTTTTTGTTTTCTTTGGAGTATATTTTTGTGTGTGTTGACAGAAGTCGTCGACTTCTCGAATGTTACATTGTTGTTCAGTTCGATATCCTTCTCCAGGATAGCCTTTTCTGACGTAACTAATAACATGCATCTGTGTACTGGAGTAAATGTTGCTCCGTCGATTACACCAGTGTTAGGACATTGTAGGTGCCATCATTTCAGTTCATTTCGTTGGCTTCCTCCAGGATAGCCATTTCTGATGTAACTAATGGCATGCATCTACATTCTGACGTAAATGTTGTCCGTCGACTACACCAGTGTTATGACATTGTAAATCGCATTTCAGTTCATTTCGATGGCTTCCTCCAGGATAGCCCTTTCTGATGTAACTAATGACATGCATCTACATTCTGACGTAAATGTTGTCCGGCGACTACACCATTGTTATGACATTGTAAATCGCATTTCAGTTCATTTCGATGGCGTCCACCAGGATAGCCTTTCTGATGCAACAAAGGACATGCATCTACATTCTGGAGTAAATGTTGCTCCGTCGACTACGAGAGGGTTAGAATGTTGTATTTCGCATTCATTTTCATTTCATTTTGACACGTGTCAGGCTTTTGAGCGAGTCAGTCATCGATGGCCATTCGACTTTGAAACGAGGACGAAGAGGCACAGCCTTCCGAAGCATGTTACGAGACAAACATTTGATGTCCCTACACTATCTCAAATTCAATGTTGAAATGAAAGTGCATTTGTCAACACCATGACGAATCGTATGTTCGCAAATGGAGAGCAGCAGATGCAATAATACCGAATTCCTCTTCGGGTACCTGTCGTGTCACCCTTACTGGTTGACAGCAAGGATACATATTGGACAGAACCTTTTCAGATTCCTTTTACAAAGTCGAATCGAGAAGGAAATAGACCATGCTTTTTAGCAATTATTCCTCTTTAGTCGTTTATGGTCTTCGTTTCCGACCAATCGTGATTTCTTTGTTGTTCTTTCGAATATTCACACATATTTGGATGCAACAAGAAATGAAAGAGCAGCCTGACCCGAGAGAGGAGTATTTCTGGCATCAAAGAAGACATAATGTGTAATTTTTTCTTGAGCAAATATGCTTCTTATACCATGGCATGTTCAATCCAAAATAAGATGACCATAGACAACTTAGGTAACTGGAGTTGTGGTCCATTGCAAATATAACAGGTTTGAGTAAAACGAGCGATGCTAATTTGCATACAGCTTTTAATTAAACTTGAGTGTCCAATATTTGAAGGAAAGAAAATAAACAATCGTAGACATATTTGGGAGAGGAAGATACCGAGTCCTGAACGTAATGTATGAGTAGGTATAGGATGAATGTATAGTACGGGTAATGCCGTGGTCGTACAAAGGGACGGGATGGATGTAAGTAGGATCTCTCTGGCACGCAACATCTCCCAGCAGATGGGCCTGACAGAGTTGGCCAGCAGCCATTAATTCATAACTGTAAGAAGAGCTGGCCAGCTGGATCCTGCCTGGCAGAACAGCCTTTTTTGGCACCCAGGTGGACGGAACCGGAGAGCTGCTCTCGCCGGCGTCGTCTCCCTCTTCCGTTTGCGTCTTTCACGACCGAGGCGCGAATCCCATACAACCGACCAAAGACATGATATCAAATGAGACGAAATGCGACAAGGCGGTTACAGTAGGCTTGGAGCTACAGTATTGGACATGCCACACAAGCAGGAAATGGGCAAACTAGGGGAGCTTAGAACCCAAATCCCGTATAAGAAAAGAAGCAATGCTGAGAAGAGGTTTTAACCGCCAGTGAATCAACTGTAACTGCTACCTCGCTCGAGCTCTACGGCTTAACGCATTTCAATCCCTCCCGCCCTGAGCATCAGCAGCAGCATCGGAAGGATAAACATAAGGTTGAGGACAGCGTTTGTTGTGCACTAGAAGTTATATTTACCGTACTCTGTCTGCCCAGAGGGACCATCCTCCGCATTTTGGATAGTAGGTTCGTTCTCTGTTCTGTAGTCCAAAACTTCTTCCTCGGTGAGCGTCTACCTGACAGTTTCCATGTGGAGTCCTTTTGGTTAATGACCACTCAGTCACCTCGTTCACGTGTTCTACCCAAACTGAGCGCATTGTTTCTCCATCTTGCAGGGAAAGACGACGACGCTGCTGTGTCTGTCTTTTCGAGTTCCTGAGATCAAGTCCGCTCAACATCCCTGCGTGGAAGGTAAGCATTGTACTGCACCCACCTCGTGAGAATAGTCTCAGTTCGGAATCTGTGTGTATAACCTGAGTCGATTGCATCGCTTGGACTTCCATGGGTATGCCTAGGTGGGGGGGTCCAATACTTGTGTGCGCTGAGGAATCGGTATATACATCTATCCACACTCATGCTTTCTCCCGAGGCCAATGTGTGTATCATTAAGTTTGTTCATTCCATGGATTCACAGACGTCTATAGATATAACCGGAAAGCTTGTGTCAGCTAGTGCCTCAATGAAATTCTTCATTGAAGTGATTGTGATTACAAACAACACTGTAAAAGTCTTTACGGAGGAAGTGGTCACAGTTAAAGAAATCAATGACGACTTCCACATTTTCACGAATATGGCATTGGTAGAAGTGTGGAGATCCAAGCTGGGTCTGAACGTTCACCTTTGTGTGGAGTAGAGTCACGTGGGGAACGAGTAGCAAGCTGAAATTGTCTGTCGACCATCACAACTGTCTTACTGGCCCAATCACTCACCATGCAGGACGAACATGCAGCGTTCAAGCTCTGGTATTCTACCTAACATTGTGCCTTCCGCGCACAGGCCTCCAAGGCCACCCACGAGGACTAGATCGGCCTCAATGGATGCGTCAGGTTGTAGAGAGGACAGCTTCCTGAGAGACTTGGAGAAAGGTGACAAGCGGCGGTGGAAGCTGAGAGCCGACCAAGCCGTCCACCTCATTCCCGTGGTGCTACTAGCTTGCCTCTTTGTTCTATACGTCTGCTCTTCACTCCCCATCCAAGGTAAGCGTCCTGTTTTCATCTTGTTTCATCCGTTCGCACGAGTAGCTCTGTAGTTCTTTTATCTGAACTTTGAATAGTAAGAGCGTAGTTGTAAGATAGCTGATTGCCATCCAATAACGACTCCAGTCGCAAACAATGAACCCTTCGATAATGATGTCCATCTGCCGAGGCTTTTTCTCCGCTCTAAAGCGCGTGATGTAGGGGCTCACTTATTGGTTCTCAGACTTGTCGCCTGGATTTCTCACGAATTTGACACCTGTGTCTAGCCGTTTCTGGCTCTATATCGAGCACGAGACTGCAAGGAGTACATCCTCAGCTGTCCTAAGTTCAGTTAGATGGTTAAATGATCAAACTTCACACTTGTGCTAGAGTCAGTCACAGGCAAGCTTGAATCGGTTACAGGCCCTTCATGTCCACGCCTTTAGGTCTCCTCACCCTTGTCAACCATCGTCGTGATGTGTCTACCAACCGCTTGGAACGAGTAAGTAGCCCTTGAGCATACGTGCAGCTCATATGTCTGGTGCTTGGATCATGTGGACTAAAATATGTGGTGCTGCCTGCCTCCAGCTCCAATTCAAGTCGCAAGCTCGAGGGCTTGACAGAGGTGCAATTCTTGAGTCCTCTTCGGACCTTCACACTGGTCTTGTGTGGAGGCTATGTAGAAGCATAGAAACATTCCAAGAAATGAATTCGATGGCGAACCTCATACACTTAACAATTCCGTATGGAAGAAATTATTGATTTCATGTTAGCTCAGTATTCCCTCGCCTCCGTCATTGACCTTTTCGGGTGGTCAACTGCAGAGCAATTACAGTCATTGCTCTGCAGTTTACACTGGCCTGCTGTACCTTCTGCACAAAGTTGTCACACCACCAAACATATTGGCGGAGCACTTGAAGCACAGACCTAGGCGCACTGTTCCGAATAGATCGTTGCTGCTTTCTGGTCCGCAGGAAGCTATCTATTACTGCTTTGTACTCTTCTGCGGTTCTGCTTGTCATCTTCGGCGTACTTCCGAATATCACTAGGCCCCTCCATGGACTGGATCTGATGCTTCTTCCATGTTCCTTAACTTAAGCCCGTCAAGAAATAGCGTTATACCACTGCTAGCCCGTTTTGCCTTTTACTAACAGCTGCTTTCTGCACCTCTCAGAGCATGCCGTCGGACACGAGCAGGTCATACGATCTGGACTTCCCGACAGGCGCCTCCAACAAGCGGATCCTATGCCGGAAGAGAAACCTGACTCGACCGTCACTCAAACAAGGTTCAGGGTCACCCAACACGATCTTCATAGGTTACCTCTCAGGTTGCGTGGGGGAATCCTGGGAGGTCAAAGACCATGAAATACTTCGAGATCAGAAATAGATCTCAGGAAGCAGAGTTCCACATGCGATCTGCTGGTGCTGCATTCTCTAGCGCCGAGACCTGAACTCTTCCAAGTGTCGCACTTACTCCTGTACAGCTTGTAATTGTACATAAGTCGTATCTCACCGCAATTTGCGTAAACTCTTGCCAGAAACATTTCTGAATGAAGAAAGTTTGTCCAGGCTACTAGTAAAACTGGCAGAATCCAAGAGTATGCTTAGCGCTACCATATCACTTGCATTCCTACTTGCACAAAGTACGACAGAACAGCTTGGTGTATTTGTCAAGACTGCTGTGGACAGTTACGCTCCATCCTGAGGGTCAATGGTCCTCATTCATGCCATTGACCTAATGGTTTCATGTTTTCGGGACGTCTCCGTAGCGATGCGAAATGAACAGATTACACGATTAACATCGAGTCTAAGGGTGTATGAACCGGAACCAGGACCGAAGTCCGTAACTGGCTCTCATCTTTCTCGCTCACTCTTTATTTAACTGGCAGAAGAGGGCTTGAGGCAGACCAAATTACGAGCAAACTGATAACAATGCTGCGAGTGCTATTAGCTCTTGCTTTGAAAGAGACGTCGAATCATCGGCTCATCTTTGTCTACTGATTAAGATGTACTGTGAATTGAGGGAACGACTAATCCAGCCCATCCTTGAGAAGAGTACGAAAAATCTTGTAGGGAAGGGAAACCTACCACCCTCGCATATCCACATCACAGTCAAGAAAATGTACACGCATTCACATTCACATGGTCATTTCTGGCGCCGAAGTGCACGTGATGACAATGGATCCACTCGTAAACTGTGAAGTCGATTTAAGTATGATTGCCTACAGCCCATTACTCTCCGCATACTAGTTTGTGCGGATACTTGGGCAAGTTCACGAGAATATACACGCTTCGAATTTGGTCAAGGTATGTACGAACATGAAGGTTACTTGGGAAAGATTACAAGCAATTTATCCACACTTGGTGCGCTACTACCCATCCTCAAATCATTACGAACTTATTGTTCAGCTACACTACCATACACTTCCGACTTCGAGCCATGGAGGTTAGCGTGGTACGCAAATTGACCCAAAATCGAGCTTGGAAATTTAGCACGACAATCCTTTCAAGAGATGTCACCTTTCTTGCGAATAAAGCGATAAGTTCCATTCTGTACATTTCGAGAAGAATGCTCAGGTTGTCACCTATAGTTGAAAGGCGACCGCGTTGGAAAACAAAGGATGGGAAGACCCCATCAAGCCGTACAAGGGAGAGACAAAAAAGGTAATATGGGGCTAAGCCCCATGTTACCCATGTTCTCACCTATTCGGGTCGAACAAAGATGACAAGCTATGCTCTGAGACAAGAACGCTTAATCTGCCTGTTTCAAAACGTGGGAATAGCAGATTGAGCACATGTGAAGAAGAGTGTCAGATGACTTCATTGTATGACCAAGCTAAGCGGAAAGACCCGAGGAGCAAAATTTCGCACAGTCCGAGGAGTAAAATTCAGGGCCAAATCTCGTTTCCCATCTATACAAACAATACACATGCGCCAGTAATTGCAATATTTGAATATAAAGCAACTGCCAGCCGAAATCTGTATCGACAGGAGAGCTTGATTGCGGACAATATCGTCCAAATTTGACGATTTTCTCTGTACAAACCTCAATTTTGGACTAAATTCCTGAGTTTGCAGGTCACTGACACAATAGGTGACTCTAATACTGCTCGAGGGCATGACAGGAAGTCGACCTACGCAGCATTGAGATATGATTTTTCAGGTGAATATGATCTCTGCGTCGCTTGATCGATCAACTTGCATGCAAATGCGAGTCGGTTTTGCTTCACTTCAGTCTCCATAGCAACAAAATTGCTAGTTAAGGTTCCTTGATAGCTTCCTTTCAAATGTTTGTGCAAATCAGAAAACTCGCGGATCGAGTCTTTCAGGCACGTAGCCTCTCTATTAACCATCTCCCGTATATGAGCATGACTATACTCCACGCGCAGGCTACTGGAGTTGGCAAATGAAGTGATCAAACTCGGACATTGCCAATCTCACAAGTTTCCTTTGAGATCCATCCTTATTTCGGACACCATGCACATCAAATCCAGCGAACATGAAAACCTCTTCAAACCTCTTCAAGCAAACCTATTTCGTGAGCATAGACTCCATTTCTACCGGTCAATTATCGTCGTGGCCCAAAGTTCCTGAAAGTGGATTTGAGTCCATGCTAGATGCTGACTTGAAAATTCTCATCGTAGCAGCAACTTATAAAGGTTAGAAATTAGGGCTTAGGGAGCTCAACTCAACTCAGGCCTTTCTCCGATCAGCGGGGTCCGTCTTGACCAACTCCTCCCGCTTCTCCGTGAACTTTTCGAGAGTTGCTCGCACCGCATCTCTTCCCACCACGAGCAATCTTGTAATCGCTTCCGGGTCTTTTTCGAACCGAGCAGCCTCGAACTCTCGTCTCGCACTCAACCTGAGAACTTCTTTCCAAGGAACACCATCCTCATTCGGCCAAGTAAAAATTCGAGAAGCACGCAACACATCTCGGTACAGAGACAAAACTTCACGGTGCGTGGTGGTGACTCCTAAAATCGGAGCCCCACTCGAAGCCAAATGCCTGCCCAAAAATTCATCCACAGGCTCATCGCTTGCGGACTGCAGCATCCGCAGTCCTTGATTCTGCACAGTTCCCTTGTTGACCACATTCCATCCTCTTCTGCACCCCAACGACATCCCTTCCTTTCCAACTGGCGATCCCTCTCGTCCCCTCGAGCAGATTGAGAACAGAACCTCACGCTCTTCTCCTCATTTCAATCTTCAATCCCCTGCTGTCTGTCGCCATCAACTTACAGTCTTTGCATTCAAAAGTCGCAACACTCTTTCGTCTCAAACTCTGGCTCCTACAGATGTCTCCTACCTTATCAGACAGACAACTGCACACGTAGTTTGACATGCAAGCTGCCACTTGATTTCTGCAATGCTTCAAATGAACCCATTCTGTTGATTAGGCACCAGATTTGATGGGTTTTGTAGAATTTGACCATCTCGATGGATGTGAAGAAAGAACTTGATGATAGGGGCGCAACTTTTTGTGGTCATAGAGTGGGGAAAGTTATCAAGTTTGGCCCAACTCTCTCCTCAAAACGTACCTCATGATAAAACATAGAAAGAGAACTCTATGACTAAAGTGCAGAGCATATTTAAACAAAAGGACAAAATGTTCCACATTCTTTCTTTCTTTCTCCATGTGAATGAGTTACGAAAGTCAAAGTACTTAAGTACCCGTTTGAACAGCGAACCAATATGATGGAGCAATCTATTTAATATAGTGTAAACAAATCAATTTGGTGGGCTTTAGATCACTTGGAAAATCGGTCACAACTGTATGGCAAGAAATGCTGGCAATGACAAATTGTAATTCGAAATAGAGACGAGAGACACGGTGATGTTTCAATGATAACAAGTCACAATTTTATTGCAGTATGGATGTCGTACTGGTAGTCTTCTTGCAATTCATCACTACTACACAAATCCAATTGTCCAATCCTTGTAATATACGAGAGCTACGGAGGTTCTTGGAGAGAGAAGAATTTCCTAAGATATTAGAGTTGTATAAAACTGCATAGAAGGAAATATATCATTGAATGTAGAACAGTGTTATATCATTCACTTGATAGCTCTTATATCATGCTTCTCTAAATTGCTGAATCTTTCATAATCTTTGAACCGAATTCTTATCCGCCATTCTATAACGACAAGTTTCTTTTCAACTTTGTGTATTATAGGATTTATAAACCCTAAACCTCTCATTCTTTGGAATAATTGTGGTAATTTGTATCATGGATGAGGTGTAGGTATAATGTTCCAAGGACAAGAGAAATCCCAAGAGAAACCATGGCTTTATCATTCAATACGCACATTATCTTTATTATATAGTAAAAGTATCCACTCAAAAAGGAGTTTCATTCTTGGATTAAATATATGAATTGGTGATATGTTAATGAGCTCCACCCTTAGATTAGTTGTATGAATTTATGACATGTCTTTCCTTATCTTATTTGGTTAGTCAAACTTGTTTGACTAACCAAATAAGATAACCAACCAAGTTTGATTAAGGGGAATCTTTAGAAAATTTTCTTATAAAAAACTTAGAATAGTATGGGTGCAGTTCAGTGGGAAATCTCTTGACAAGAGATTGGCAAAGGGGAGAGTGCAATGCCTCTTCCTCCATAGACCAAATAAAATATATTTTTTGAAGCATAATTCATCTGTCTCACACAAATTTTTAATGTGTTTTTGACATCTACTCTATTCGTGAAAGTACTCTTTTGTTGACACTTTTATCTGATCTACTTAGACCATTATATATAGAATACCTCAAGATATTACTAAACCAATTTCCACATCTAGATATCTATCTAGCTAATGGTATTACAGTATGCAACCCTCACACAAGTTTGCAGATGCATGATGAGCTTGTTGATCTCAATTTATTGTAAAGAATACAGTAGGAGGTGATTTAAAGTTGCACACTTTAGGTCATACATATAGGGTTTGGATACCAATTAGTATTGTGACGAGATTAATTAAAAAATGCATGCAAGTTAGACTACACGCAAGATATATCTTCTCTTAACTATCTTAACTATCCTTTGATTTTTTGAGACTTACAAATTGTATGATTTCCACTTCTTTCAACTACAATCAACCTACTACTTTCAACCCCAATTTTATTTAAATTCATCCTTAGTAAGAGATAGCTTCTTTCGACGAACAAAAGAATCTAGATCATTGGACACTCAAGGTAAATGAAAATCTCGTTTAGACTTCGTGTTGATCATATAATTTCATTTGAACCATGAATGATATAATTTCAAATGAACCACATACTAAATAAAGCCTTAAAATGCTAGTTGCCATGGACAGGTTATCAGGATGAATGTGTTCATATGGAGATCTAATTGAACATTTCTTCAGACAAATAGATACGTTATATATATGGCAGGGGGTTTCAATACAAAAATACAATGAAGTAACTACATGAAATGGGTTGAGTCCACAATTCTGGAAACCACACCCAGAAGATCTAGTGAAAGTCTAGTTAAAGACATACCATCTATTATAAACAAGAACATCAAGAGTAATTTTAAACACGAAGCATTATTAAAGAAAAGCCACGACGCGGATATATTTTAATGCAATATCTCTTCACTTTTTTCAAGGGCTAACTATGGACTATCGTTTTCCTTCAATTGTAACCCTTGATGTCCTTCACAACAACGCAATTCTTATCTATGGGTTCTTTCCCTGCTTTTACAAGAAGCTCATTTATCAAGGTAGATAGACACATAGTGAAGACTAAATGAAGGAATCTTTCTGTTCTCCAAAGTAGATCGTACACCAAGCAGAAGAGTACTTAGTCTCCAGATTCGTGGTGTTTCTACAGTGAACAAGCAGAGAGGACAAGGGCGATCAACTACATTGATCACCAACTGCTCCAAGTACATGTTAGTGTCTGCTTACTGGTGTTCTAATATGCACGTGATCATATGATATGCCAATCTTGAAAGTTATGATCCGGGCACCCGCATGACACATTTTTGATCGAGTTTATTAGACACATCAGAAAGGTTAAGGCCAGATGAGGATCATCTGTTTGTCACTTCACCGAGTTGAGGAATTGAGACTTCTGATAGGTTGGGAATCAAAGCATTGGTGAAGATTCTGGAAAACAAAATTGTCACGGTTGAAGTTTCAGTTTCGCTCAAGCAGGGATTTCGCAAGCAATTCAGGGGGTATTGTTTGGGTGGGACACGCACTTGTGGAACATCCACCTCCAAAGTAGTACTTGCCTTTCTCGTACCAATCAATGAAGGGCAGTAGCTGGGTGTGAAGATAGCAAAACCTGATGCATATTTCAGCTTCAGTTGTTTGGTTTAGCTTTTATACAGATCTACAAGGTCAGTCAATGTGAAACATCACAAGAATACTGTAATTGTGCAAATGTTCTCTGATCACCAAGAAGATTGTAGTTACATCGAAATTAGAGTCGAAATTACATCTTCGTTGCATAAGTAAACTAAGGTTTTTAAGTGGATGGGATGAATCCTCATGGTGGTTGAAGAGTTAGAGATTAAGAGTGTCAAACACGCCCTTCTGAATTCGAGTACATATATATCTCTTCGGAAAAGTAGATTCGGGAAGGAGAAATTGAAGATTAGACAGTGGGATACGAAACTGAAACTGGCGAGAGAATGACCACAGTATGCAGTAAAGGCTTCCAGAGGAAGATCAGAGCAAGTCCATTGCATGCAAACGAAATGGAAGACGAAAAAGGTGACTTGACTTGGGCAGACGTGTGCAGACATCATCTCCTTAATTTCCACCCCAGAGCAAGCCCTTTGCAAGATCAATCGAAGAGGTACAGAGATCACAAAAAGCTTAATTGCCCGACCGAGCAAATTTCTGTAGGGTTGTATGTGATGTATACACTGGCGCTTTAGAGAGGATTTCTTGCAATTCATTTAACTTCGCATACTCCGCGTATTGTAGATCTATCAAGACTCGTTCCATTTCCTTGTCCTTTCTTGTCACCAAGAGTTTCAAACCTGAAGATCCCATGACTCGTCGTCCCATTTCCATGTCACTACTAGTCCACCGGGTATTTCAAACCTGAAGAGTTGAAGAAGAGTTCCACTGCATTGTCTGCTCTCTCTAGTCCAGCTTCAGGTGATATTTAGGAACTGAGAGCAGTCTTACACCTTGTAACTTACATAGTTTGGATCACGCTTTTGGATCAGGGACATTTCAAGGCAGTATGATAAAGTTATCGTTTGATTATGATTCTTAAGATCTTCTGATCTGCAGAATCATGATGGAAACAAAACTTGTTGACACTCTGTCATCTCGAAGGTCATGGTGTAGAAGTGGACGAAGTGTTCTTCATGTGCTGTTTCCTACCGGATCCAACCGTCAGCAACTCCACAATCTGCAAGCTCAAGCTCAATACACAGAGAAGAAGGTTTTCCTCATGTGCTTGAGAAGAATCTTCTTGGAGACCTCCAATTCATGCTCGCGTGAGAGTTTTCCTTGGCTTCTCTTCTCTGGTGAGAGGAAAGCTCTCGTTCTGCCTTTCGATGGAGATTGATTCCGTTGAGGTTGCGCAGTAGAACTAGTACATAGTCTGAAGAAAGAGCCATTTTTACGTCCGTCCAAGGGGAAGTTACACGTTGATGGTCTTTCAAGAACTGGAGCAGCAGAACTACCACAAGAGCTCAATGGACGATCCAACCTCAATGGCCGATTTCTTCCGACCTCTGATGAGGTACAAGTGCTCTCAGATTTCCCCGGGGAACGTCTATCAGATCTCTCCATGGCTTCTGAATGAGCTTGGTTCACTTGGGACTTAGCTGAGAGGTGTTGCTGCAATTCTCTCGGAGCATGTAAAGGGTGGTGCCAGTCAGAAATCTCGTCCGCAGAATTTGAGCATGAGCTAACAGGACTACCTGCACGGTTCTCGACATCTGGACGTGCAGGATTGTCCATAAAGTGAATGGGAAATTTGAGCCTGGATTCTAGCAAGGGTCCGGCACCAGTATCCCATGGATTGGCTGTAATATTGTTGGCCGTTTCCATCAGATATTCTTGTCCTAGTGTGCTAGATACTGGGATGTCACGGCACTCAGTGACCTTCTGCGCGTATTTGGCCCAAGAGATCGACGGGCTCTCTTCACCTCGAGGTTCAGTCACCATATTCACTTCCGGCTTTTCTATCGACGTCTCCACAGAGCCCTCGGGATAAAGTGGGCCTAATTTCGGCCAAGAAGGTTTGGGGGATTTCATTGTGTTGGCATTGACAGGATACGATGTCACGGATGAGTTATTCGATGACTCCAAACTGATTTTAGACCTCACAGTGGAAGTGCGCTCCGATCTCGTTGAAGGTGAATTGGCCTCAGTTCGCGACGTGAGACAAGAATCCAAATTCTCTTCGAAAGAGGAGATCCGACTGGTCACCCTTGTCGACGAATTACTTGATTGAGATGACGAGGACTTGGGGGTAGAAGAACGGGTCTTGTTGATTTTGTCTCTCTTGAACCCCGTAACAGTGGGTAATAGGACACATTCTCGAGGAGATGGAGTGCGTACCACTGGAAGCGTGTAAGTGCGAACAGCATCCGGGAAGAAATCTGGAGAAGCCATTCGCTCCTTGACCGACTTGGAATTATCATTGAAGAACCTGTCGATGAGTTTGATCCCCGAAATGAAAGCAACGGACACTCTTCGGACTTTAGGAGATATCCTATAGATGTATAAAAGTTTGTTATCGACCGTCCAAAGTAGGTTCTCGTATAAAAATACTCGGAGGCTCGGGAGAGCGCGTGGCTGTAGAATTTTTTGCTCGAGTGCCCTCAGCACGTCGTATATGTTTTCAAACTCATGTTGTCCGGGGAAATTTAAGTCAATTGTGGTCTTGGTGAAGCGCACATCGTCGGGGCTTTGCCTGGTCTGATAATGATCGCAACCGAACTTCTGCATTCTCATCTTCTGTTCCCAACCTTCGAACGATTATAAAAGCTTCTGTGCTGTCGCCGCTCCCGCGTCACATGCAGGAAGAAGAATGTCATGAGGAGTGACTTACGGTCATCACGCGTCAACTATTCTTTGCATTAGCACGAGCAGTGAAATTCTGGCCGCGAATTTGTGATAAAGTCCTTCAGGTCTCAGTAGCACCGCATGACAACGGCGAGGAGAGTAACTTGATCTAGACACGTTTGTTCCGTCATTGTTCCGATGGCTTATCATTTTATCCCCACGACCTTTCGTTGGAACCCCAGCTGGTGCCCTAGCCGTAGACATGGATGAACACTTGTGCTCATTCTCGTCCGTTGACATGAACGTTCTTCTTCCCTGCCGAGTGTAGCTGTCTGTCTGTCTGTCTATTTTGTTTTCATAGATGCGACATGCCGTGCTAGAGGTGGAACTCTTCAGCGCTTGGCTTGGCATGGCCGTTGCTTCAACGAATCTGGAAACGAGAAAAGTCTAGCTTAATAAGATCGTAGTGTGAATCTAATGTGTTTATTGGGCGTCTTACGTGAACTCAGTAGCCGGTACAGATGAGACCGAAGTGGGCATTGACAGGAGTTTTGCACGTATTTGAATAGATGGCCCAACCTCTTGGAAAAGGTTAGCGGCTTGACTGTCGTTACTTATTTATGTTCAGTTTCGCTCAATCTTGTACAGAATGCTCAAAAGCTTCTATGCTGCATCAAAAGTCAAAGATGATCGAAGATCCAGAGGGCAAAGCTGGGCAGTCACTGATTGAACCCTACCAGTTAAAAGCAGATCTTGATCTGCTTCAGATCAAGATCCGGACAGAACAAGCTCAAAGGAGACAAATGGCTCGGGTGGACATTTCTGTCATTCTGTCCACAGATTACTGTCGGCGAGAAATGATCTAGCGCATCCTAAGAACCTTACCAGAAGATATTCGGGCAGCCTCCACAACGCACCGATGTGGATGAACATGTGTAGGATGAACCCCGATATAAAACAAATGTTCTCAATTTTTAAAGTTTGTATATTCTTTTGTCATTGATTGCAATGAACTTATTGACATAAGGAAGTAGAAGCAGCTAGAGTAGGGCTTCGGATTTCATTGTTTCCGCTGAACTCATGGTCGCATCTGGAAGGGTTAAATTGTGAAATGGATTGACAATTCTTTCGCGCTTCGTGCTTTGCTATGAGTTTATTGTGCAAACCAATTTAAAAGAACTTCTGCAGATCCGTACCACAATGAATTTCGCAAGAAGAATGTGTCCTGATTCATTTGTTATCTTGGAATCTCCCTTCAAACAGACGGCAAGTGTGCACAGCGTGAAGCACCGTGTAACCTGACCGTTCAGGCTTGTCGAATTTCAAGCCTTGAACTCGCCATCTGGCTAGGGTGGATTGTATTGCAGTAAAATATGATTACAACGTCTTTCTCCACATTTATCCTCTTGTTGATAAAGGGTAGAAAGGACGTAACGGAATATATTACAAATTTCAAAGCAAGTCTGTACAGCTAATCTCCTCAATGAGTCCATGTCTAGTTGGTTAATGCACTGGTATTATAAACCAGCAAGACTCCGGCCAGCAATATGGCTGCTAGGGTAACGCCCCACAGGAGAAGCCCAGTTTGTCCTGCACAAGAAAAACGAATCAGATGTTTCTTGCACGGTCGACTTCCAAAGTAACTCTACCAAGCCATGAACGAGTCCACTTTGCATGCACGAGCTCTCCTTACCTCCAGCGTAGACGTCTCCAGATGAAGCCCACTCGTCCCGTGTGTAGATGGGACTGCAATACAGAAAAGCAAGTTACTTAGTGTTCAATCAGAGCGATCCATTACCTGTGAAATAAGTGCAGTGCTTTCGATATCGATATCGAACAGAGACTGGGACAGTCGGCGCCACTTGGCCAAAGGACAAAAAGGATGTTCTGTCGTGCTGGAAATCCTGGAGTTGCCGAAGGAGGTTGAGAGAAACGGACACTGCCTCGATCGGATCTAATACTCGGTGAGGGGAAGGGTTTTCAACAGATGACTACCTTTCTCGAACGACAGGGAGAAGAAATGAAGAACGTCGAGACTGAAGTTAATATAAAGACAGCGTCAGTAAATTCTCTTTTTGGTCATGGAGAACTCGCGACATGATCATAAAGAAATCAACGCTATGTATAACCTAGCCCGATTCAGTCGTCGATGTTATACCTGTAACCGTCTACGTTGGCTCCATACTTCTTTCCAAACTGATAGACTCCCTTTCCCTGCAAGAATGGCAAGTTGAATGCTTTGAACATCCACATAAGAAAGAGAACCGAGACGCTTACAAAGCGGCTTGCCATGCTTGCTAACCAGCATAAGAAGTGGAAGTCAAATAGGTGCTGCCAAAGGACCACAAGACAAGCTGTCGCGTACCTTGCCCTTTCTACCAGATGCATCCACACCATTTCGAAACTTCAATTCTTTTGATGGTCCTGTAGAACAAGATTGATCGTGAGGAATTCAGTACAATTCATTCAATGATAACAGTGAAGGAAACGTTGACGGCGCAGTCATTAGACTGCATCCTCAACGTTTCCAAATGACTGCACCCTCAACGTTTCCTTCACTCAACGTTTCCTTCACTGTTATATTCCTGAGCTGAATAGCAGTTTAAAATACGAGGACAAGTTCATAGCAAAAACTGTTGTTAGATAGTTAGACCGGTACTTCGAGATCTGTGCGTTTGTGATAGGACACACTACCATTCTAACTCAAAGACTGAGCAGCAGATCTTATATGCTCCTCACCGAAAGGCTCCTTCGTATTCAGTTTCTTTGCGCCACCGGCAACCACTTTGAGGATACGGTAAGTGGTCTTTGAGGGCGTGAGCATCGGCAGTCCTTGCACAGCCCCTCCTGAAACTTCACATTTTTGGAATGACAAAGCGCTGGGGGCAGTCGATTGCAGAGTCAAGGAAGACTGAACAATTGCGGCCATTGCGATCGCTCGCTCGATCAGTGATGTGCTTCTTTGTCTTGAAAGAAACTCTTGCTTGAGCTCGACACACTCTCCATATGCTCCCCCGTTGCACCAGAGATTATTTTATACTTTGTTTCATCCGCACGCGCGTGTACTTGTCTCAGCACTTGTCCGCCTTCTGGAAAGTTCCTCCGTTCCCAGTTCTGACTCATGCACCCTTTGAGATTGATTGTGACGGAGACGTAGTTTGGTCAGAACCTTTTAGGAACTCTGTAGAGAGCGTCTAATCCTGATTAGGAAAGACATCCACTGCCGGTGATGTTCGCGTTCGGTTCGGTGAATTCAGTATTGAATATATTTAATATTCTTATGTTGCCGTTTTCAATTTTGACAAACAGCTATCGTAACAGGACAAGGGTGTCAAAATCGGTCCGTGCATGAATATTCGGTCTTATACATGTAAGCAAGCTTAAATTCGTTTTGGAGACAAAGGCATCTGAAGAATTGGATTACTCTACTCAATTCGAATGTCTCGCTCCATGCTGAATCAGCGAGCAACTGCAGAGAGCAATAAGTTGTCGTATTTGTTATCCTTCTGAATCGTCAAACGAATTGCCACAGAAAAAACTGTCCTTGGGCACAAAAAGTATATCGTCTCAGGTTTCTACATGTAGCGGTTTGAATTAGCTAGGAAGTTCCTTGATTCTCTCGCATCTTGCTGATTCTTAAAGCCGGGGCTACCGAAGTGGTCTTAGCAGTTGCTGAAGCCAGTGAGACCTTGATGTAAATAGGAGCACCACGAACCGATGCATTCATTTCATTTCCCCAATCAGTGCTTGAACCTCAGGGTCTCAATAACGTCGGTTCCAAGTTGAAGCTGCTGATGATGATGAATAAGTTGTTCTCGTTATCGAACTCCCGCAGGACATTCATAACTTTTCCTTGTCTTATTTCCAGATGATCGTGAATCTATCATAATACAGCATACAGCAACCAAAGATTGATTCAAACTTCAGAACTATCGTGACTCTCTGAGTCAGGCGTTACAGAACTGCCTGTAGGATGGATACCTCAGAGTAACCCGAGTCCCAACTGCGACTTCGAAAGTTAAGCTTCAGTCTTCTTTCCTAAATCTGGATAGATATCGCGTATTAGTCAAAACTCAGGTCTCCCTGTCGCTACCACGCTTGGAATACCGCGAGCGAAACAAACCAAGCGCGCTACCAAACTGGGAACTTCTCATGACGTACGTGCGACCCATGCAGGCAAAGTGCAGCCAGCGAAGCCCACGTCGTACGGTGAAAATGTCTACCTAGACTCTGTGTAAGAATTGGGTTCATAAGGAGGCCCACAGATTCGTAGGAGATGGCGCATCACATGGACTCAAAATCTTCATAGCCTATCGAAATCAACCAACGTGTTAAACAATGCATTTGCTAGTAATTTTTTAGTCTGCAGTGTTGCCGATTGGGACCGAGCTGATAATGCAAGTTTGCTTCTATTGGTCTTGTTTGTGATATAGAAAAGGTGGTGTGATGTTTCGTGGTCCAAGTCACCACAGTAGTACGATAAAAGGAATCTTACAAGCGTGAAAATAAATTTTAAAGACGATTTGATCATTCATCGATTGGTTTATGTGTCGTGACTTTTTGAGTCTTGTAATGGTAGTTGCAAACGAGACCTTGAATCTTCCCTGCGCTTTCTAACCTTCAAGGGGAAGATGGAACAAGTTAAGATCCTTAGCTATTCACTGGCGTGTTGGTATCGCAATAGTTGGATCAATAGTGGGTCTCAAATTTGGATTAGGCACCTACATATGCTTTTCGAATATGTTCAAATTACATGCTATCTTGTTTTATTTTCCCTTTATCTTGTCATTTCCTCTCATTGTATGTTGTATATTGATATCTGATCTGAAAATATCAATCATCTGGACGTGTCCATCCATTATCTTCTCATTTCCTCTCATTGTATGTTGGATACTGATATATCATCTGAGAATATCCATCATCTGGAAGTGTCCATTAGTAAAGGTATTTCAGGAGGTGTATTGATACCGACCAAGTAACGACCATCTGATCGAATGATAGCATAAATAAATGTAACCTAGAATCACATCAAGAGTAACACCTATATACAAGTAGCATGCATCGGGGAAAACGGAAACAGAACAACACCACATGTAGAGAAATAAAATCAACATGAAAAGCGATGACTTAACGGGCCAGACGAGAAAGATTAAGATAAACAGAAGTCGAGAGTCATGTAGAAGCCTGGAAATCGAAAGTCGTGGAAGATCCATGAGTCAGCAGACCGAGAGTATGAAATCGCTCACAGAACGAGGGAAGTAGAGCGAAGCGTTAGACATAGAGATTATCTCGAAGCATGTGCTATGAACATATGAGTCCTAAAACAACAAAAACACAGAGGGAAGCAGAAAGGAGATCATAGTAAGCCTCCACGAAAGCACGTACGACTTCATCAATGCCGAAGTAGTGGGCGAATGCCAGTACCCCTCGTACCGAGTCTCTGTTCTAAAGTTCACGAGTGCCAAGGGAAACTCGGTTGCTCCCTTAAGTGCCGCTCAAAAGGAGTATGAATGTTGCTGAAAGAACAGGCTGAGACTTATGTGAGGAAATGTGGACCAGAGATGGCAAGTAGAACCTATCGTAAACTGCTAGCAACTGGAAAGAAGGAGCAACCCAAAAACGTACGGAACAGAGAAATCGAAATGAACCTTACAGTAGAGGACGAGCAAAGAAAAAATTTAATCACAGTGAGCAGTAGAAGAGAAGTAATCAAAACGTACCTGGTGAAGCCCTGAGACAAAAACAACGATTAGTAGCCGCAAGCATAACAGGGCACAGTTCTCCAATAAAGCGTTTTAAAAGAAGAAGCTCGATAAGAATACGAGGGGTGAGATAGAATCAACATAGATGCAGGTGAAGGGGAATCCCCTTCCCCTGCATCTATGTTGCATCTTTGGCGTGCCGACTCAAAACGGGAGGAGAGTAAGAAGGACCAAGAGCCAGAAGGAAAGAACAGAATAACAAACGGAAACGAAAGCGGAGTGTGAGAGAAAGGGAAGCAGTGTAAGCCTCCCAACGGGGGACTGGATAGTGTCTATCGCAGCATGCTCTATGAACGTATGAGTCCTAAAACACTAAACACTGAAGGAAGCAGACAAGCGGTGATAGTAAGGTTTCACAAAAGCACCAACGACTTCATCAGTGGCGAAGTAGCTGGGCGAATGTCAGTACCTCTCGTACCGAGTTTCTGTTCAAAAGCTCATCAGTGCTCGTATAAACATATTATACATTCTCATATTGCAGAACAAGGTGAAATAAATGTTACATCAGATGGTTGCCTAGACATTTAGTCGTACTTCTAGAAATGTCGACTACTCATGACTGCTCCCTTATTTTCATATCTCGGAATACTCTCGATGCGTCATCCAGCCTATTTGCTCGCTCATATACCCGCATCATGTTAAGATGAATCAGGTTATCCGGCAGACCTCCCTCCACTTTCAGCTTCTCAAAAAGCTTCTCAGCTGCCTCAATATCACCAGCGTTCCCGTATAACTTCATCATCAGCCAATGAACTTCCGCCTCCAACACATAACCCTCATTCTTCATCTCCAAGTAGACCTCCTCCGCTTCTTTCAAGAACCCAAGCTTTCCGTAAGACTCCATCACCTTGTAACAGGTCTCCGAGTCAGGAAAGAAGTTGCTCTGCCGCATTTTGTCATAGACATCGAGGACGAGGGCAGATCTATTGGTTTTAGACAGAAGTTCAATCATATTCTTGAAAACCGATGCGTCCTTCACTTCCCCAGCGGCAAAAGCTGTTTCAAAAAGTTTTCCTGCTTCTTCCAGCTTCCCAGCCTTGGCAAAAACATTGATTGCCGTGTCTCGAGATACAGAAGATGGATGATGAAGTTCTTGAAGAAGCCGTTTTGCATGCGCCATAAAGCCTGCCCTTTCGTAAACTACAATCATAGCTTGATACAAAATTTGATCCATGGGGAAGGCACGAGCACGCAAGCTTTGGAACAGAAGGGCGGCCTTATCGTACTTACCAGTCTTTCCATAAATTGAAATAAGGGTTGAATACGTCAAAGCATTGGGTTCCACACCACGATTCTCCATTTTCTTGAGTAACCTGGTGGCCTTTTCCTCATTGTTCACCATGGCAAACAGCTTCATGATAGTATTGAACGTTACAATGTTAGGTATAATCGCCTTCTTCTCCTCCATGTTGTGAAACAAGCGGAAGGCTTCAGCTAGGTTTTCTGATTCTCCATAAACTTTTATCATAGTGTTATATGTAACAACGTTGGCATACACACCTAAGTCTCCCATACTCCGAAAGAGTTTCTCTGCTTCATAGACTAAACCTAATTTTCCGTACACATCTAATATCATATTACAGGTTGTAGGATCTAGTGCTACACCTTTGGTTTTGAGTTCTAAAAAAACTTCCAATGCCTCATCAAACTTCTGTGATTCCGCATAAGCGTTGATCAAAACACTATAAGTAACAGTGTCAGGATCAATGCCGATGGACTTCATCTCTTGCAAGAGACTTTCTGCTTCCCTGTATAGCTTAGCTTTTCCAAACATATTTATCATGGAATTGTAAACAACTCGATCGGGCCGAATTCCTGCAGCCCTCAACTTAGAAAAGAGAGCAACCGCCTTAGCAAAGTTCTTCACCTTGCCAGACTGCTCGATGAGAGTGCTATAAGTGATCAAATCAGGTGAAATTCTATTCTCTTCCATCTTCTCGAACCACATGAAAGCAGAGTCAAATTTCCCAGCCTTCCCAAATGCACTTATCAGGGTAGAATATGTGTACTTATCCGGCACCACTCCATTTTGGACCATCTCGCCCACAAGACCTTCTCCAAGAGTCCACCGCCTTGCCTTCAAAACGTTTCTCAGGACAATGTTGTACGAGTAAATTGAAGGTCGGTAACCACCCTTCTCACACATCCAGTCATGGAGAGCCAGAGCCCTCTGCCAATCATTCTCTTGGTTTAACAGTGTCACCATAAGCCTAAAGGAGAGCTTTCCTTTCCATTTGCTCATAAGCTCATCTAACTCTTCCGCGCGTCCAGTCCCTTTCAGTGCCCTTAGTATCTCTTGGAGATCGATGTTGTGATCGGGCTGGGGCATCCACCTCCCCGGATGGCTCGAACCTGAACTCTGCTTGTTGAGCGGAAGCCTTCTCGTCACCTGAGAGGTGGAGAGCGGTGGGGGCGCTAAAGCGTTGGGGTTTATCGCTAGTCGGGCACCAACCTGATTTGCACACGAGTGTATCCTCACCATCAGTTGGTTGAAATAAAACGACTCATGAGAGAGAATCCGTTCCGTTGGCAGCTACGTTGCCAACACGAGTCAATTGAGAGGTTCCCGGAAACATTCTACAAATGCATTTGATTTCCTAAGTTTTCCATCTATGAAAAATAGACCAAGCATTACCTCTGGGGCATTATCGGGTTGAGTGAATTTAGCTCTGCTGAAACTAGAAGCTCGGCAAATTCCTTGACGTTCAGAAGCGGCCTCCCTGAAAGAAAGCATGCTCCCAAGTAACTCCATGTTTCTTTGGATTCTGGTGACGAGTTTTCTGCATAACGACTCAACTTACAGAAACATTTCTCCACGCGGACATCACTTGAATGACGAAAACACGCAGATCTTCTTCATAGAACCAATCCCAACTCCAGCACCCTGAGAACGCAGTCCCAGTTTCGTGCGACTGCATATTTCCCCTAACCCGGTATCCTCCGTGGGTGGTTTAAGTTCCTGCTCCCCCAAATCCTTATTATTATTCTCCGGTCCTACATGTTGATATTTACATCCATGATTACTAGGCCATGCATCATGCATATGCATGATATAGTAGCACCAATGTATTACTATTTAGTAACGCAAGGCAAATAAAATAAAGTTACATATATTTGGAAAGAACCCTCGAAGGCATTAGTGTCCCGTGAAAGAAAGGTTTTCATAATTTGCACTGTGTTGGAAGAAATGATGCTTTTAATTGTACTACGTTTTCAAGACATTGATCCTTGTGTATTGGTTTTTGTTGTCACAGTATATGCTTGAGTTGCAAATTTGCATTTATGGGGATTATAGTTTTCTCACCACAATCAAGGTTTTGCCTTCAAATGATATCCCGGTTTCCAGGATAGTGGCCTGCCATAGAATTCACAACATGCAATGAAAACCCAGATGTGGCGCAAGAGGAAGTATATTGAGCTCGTAGTCTACATTTCATAGTCTCCTATTCTATATATGTTATTTGTTTATACTATTAAGGTTATTGACATTTGTTAAATTTGGATTGTACCCAATTGCAACTCTTCAATATGTTTATAGGGAATTTCTTGAAAATTAGAAGAGCATCTATACACTATTAAGAACTTAGAAAGATGATAATTAGCAGGATATCTATTCATTTTTCAAGTTTAACTTGTATCAGATGTCATTGTTGATTGTTTGTATATGGTAATTCTTGAAACAATTTGTAAGCATCCACATTCACGTAACTAACTTTCTAAGATATTAATTGAAAGAATATGAATCCATGAGTATCTAGAGTAGAGCTCTTCAATGCAGCTTGATAATGTGGTCATTCATGGCATGAAGACATCATTGATGACCAAGAAAATCTAATACCAATGAAAAATTAACAGATGCAATTTATTATTTAGGAAACAATGCAGTGGAGAGATTGAGTCAAAGATCACAATTACAAACCGAGAGATCTTGGTGAGATTCCAAATATATTTAATTATACAATGGATCATCACTTTTGAGGGAAAGAAGGGAGTATTATTATATCTTTACTATAGTTTGATATAATTGTACCTTCGATTATATTGATAAGTAGCACTTGTCATGCACCATGCATGGGGTTTAAATTAACATGGGGTGGTTTGTAAATAGAATGCACTTTTTTTTATCATTCGGATCATTGCACATCTGCTTTGCCAAGTCTCATGTTGTCCATTTCTTGTTTGGTTCAAGAGGTGTAGGACACTACTAGCTATAGTATATCTACCCAAAATATAATTATCTGGTTAATTAAGTTGAAATGTCAAGGATGCCATGTTTTCAAGCCGCCTAACTCCATGGTGCTTGATATTCTTGCAACCTTTTACATCCCATAGAAGAATTGGACCAATCAGAGATTATCCATCAAAACATTGGGCCTAAGCTCCAACCTGCCACAAACTTGTAGTTACACTTCCCACTAGTTTGCCTTGAAGAGTTTGAATAATTCTTAGTTCAAACAATTCTAGATTCTGATTGACACAATCTCATAAAGCATCATTGTACCCGAAGAAATAGAGTACATTGTTAGAACCAAAAGAATGAATTAAAAGTGGCTCATACTATATGGACAAAGCCTGAAAATATTGCAATAATAGTCTAAGATATTTACTCTTCCTAAACACTATTTCATTTTTATCTAAAATGTCAAAAGGTAGATGTTTGGTCCTTTAGAGGTGTCTCCACACACATATAGTAAGCATATATGACTTAAAACATTCAAATGAATCTTGTTTCTCTTCATGTTGCCATTTTTTCTATCCAAATTAATGTTGCCCTATTGTTTGAGAAATTTTTTACTACTTTTTGACATAATTATGCCTTTGATTATATTGATTTTTTGATATCTTTTTCATCTATTGAATAATCTATATTGAGAGGTAGTTAGTCATACAGTCCTTTCAATTCAATTTTTATAATTCGACAATATATCATAAGTCTAATAGTCAAAGATGAACTCTCAACTCCTTGCTAAGTAATATCTAGGAGATTAAAAGCTACAAAGGAGTGGTCAACCATTATCCTTGTCATAGAGTATGCCAATCTGCAAGAAGTAAGAAAAAAGCCAAAAGGTAAGAGCTGAGTTTATGTAAAGACCAAGGAGAGAGATAGGAGAATGGAAGATTGAGTGAAAGATCACATTGAAACTCTTGAATGAATGAAACTCCGAATGCCTAGCATGAGCTTGGGCTTTGATATTTATAAGGAACATACAAGGCTCTTGATAAGCTTCTCATGAAACTTCCTAAAAGTTGTCTTCTTAGAATACAAGCCAAACTGACCAAGAAACTTCCTTCTAAAAGCAACCTACGTGGCATGTAAGCTAAGCTAGTCAAGAAGCTTCATTCTAAAGCCATCTACTTGGCGTGCAAGCTAAGCTAACAAAGAAGCTTCCTCTTAGAAGTCATTAATTGGCATACACATTACTCAATACTTGGAAGGTACCAAGTAGCTTCCTAGTTGCTTATAGAATATTTTATAATTCTTGGCTAATTTGGCATATTTGTTACTTCCTTAGTCTTGACTAATTTATCTATAAACTCAATATTGTTATAGTTTATGTATGAGATATTGCAAATGTGGCTGTGAAATAAGAAAAGAAAGAAGGCAAAAAATTTGGAGGAGAGTTAGTTCCAATACTTGTGTCAAAGTAACAACCAAAGGTAGACCTAGGCAAAGGCACCATTATGACAAGGGCATGCTCTACAAAAAAATAAGTTTAAATCAAATGTCCAATATACATGAGATTTATGGCAAGTTTAAAAATAAGTACAATGGATAGTTGTTGGATTATATACCACTTGGAACCAAGTTTAATCACTTTTTTCTTTGTTACTTAGGAGATCATATACTTAGTGTATCACACTTACACAACTTACACTTGTAAGGCCTTTCTCAATACATTTATCAATTTTTTAAATAGCTATAAAAAAGGTACAAAATATTAATTTATAAATATATATGGGATAAGTACCTCTAGAAGTAAAGATGAAAATTATAAAAATGATCAAATGCAAACTAAGAATATGAGTAGAGAGAGCAAAAGATACAATGGATTATCAGAAATGAAACAAATAATAGAAGAAATCACTATGCAAAAGAAAGGAGGTAGAGAGATTATAAAAATATTGTCCTTTTGGAGTAATTTTACTATAGTGTTGAGGAATTGCACATAAAAAATCTACATGCATGCCTAAAAAGCATAGAAGTACCTTTTAGTTCTAATATTCACTTGTTGTGTCCTTACAAACATAGACCATTGAGGTAATGTAATACCATTGGCCAAAAAAAAATAATTACATATGAAAATTGGCATGGTAATATCTTTAGAGATATTATACTATACATGATAGTCTAAGTAGATCAAATAGAAGAGTCACCTAAAGAGGACTTCAACTAATAAAGTAGAAGCCAAAAACATAGCAAAAACTTTAGAGCCAATTACAAAGGCCTAAACAAAAGAATTAGGCCTCAACAAATTCAATTTAGCACTCAAGCAAGAGGGGTTGCTTTCTACTCCCTTGTTTGTCTCAATGAGATCTTTCCAACAATATCTCATTCATGCTGTTCTGAGCTTCCTTCTAAAAGATTCCCTAAAGATTTCCTTTGGTCAGACTTGTTGATAATCATTGTATCTTTTGCTCTCTCTAGTCATATTCTTAGTTTGCATTTTCATCAATCCAAGGGTGTAGCTTGCTTTCATATCACCAATCTATGTGTCTAATCCAAGTATGTAGCTCCTTTTGAGTGGATCCTCTTTGTTATATAATACTGACAAGGTGCTCCTTTGGGGCATTAGAGTTTTCTTAGGGTTCCAATCTTGTGTGCTTATAGAGTTCCAATCCTTTATGCTGCTTGGGTTGTTATAAGTAATAAGAGTAGTCAATTGTTTAGAACATAGCAATCTAGATTCATCTAAAATAGGCTTTTAGATGTACCTACACCAAATAATGTATTATATAAATTTCTATAAAACTACATATAAGAGAGGAAGATATCTAGGCATTCAAAATCTCATCTTATTTTTTGTGCCAACATGAGATATTGCTATATCTCCCATATATGCCCTATGAAGAAGAGAAGTTCCATCAACTACTTGAGAATGGTGAGTTCTTATAGGGAAGGGTATAAAATCTCATTAAATGTACATGGAAATTCTTGAAAATTACATAAGCATCCACATTACTAACTTTCAAAGATATTAATTGAAAGAACATCTACCCATGAGTATCTAAGTGAAGCTCTCTAATGCAACTTGATGATGTGGTCATTGATTAAGGAGTTTAGATATATATAAAATTCTGCATTCAAATATTAGTTAAACTTGCATGAAGGTCAAGAATGGGACAAAAAGAATGGAAAAGACCAAAATGTCCACTAAGATACTAAAACTCTATCAAGGTCCAATCTAACCACATGCAAAAATTACATACTAGACAAAAAAATGCAAAAGATCAACCAAGACATGTGTAAAGTTGGTTCAAGAAAAGTTGTACATACAAATTTTGGACAATGAAAAGGAAGTGATTCTAGTGTAACTTCATTGAACCTCAATCTCAATGGTTTGTTTAACAACCCAAAAATCATTAGTGTCATGAGTTTTAAAATTTTCTATTTGTAACTTAATGAACACAAAAATATAATATAAAAGAGAACATCATATCTTATCTAAACATTCACATATATATCCATAGCTTCACGGGATGTAACATAAATCTCAATAGTGGAAAGAAACAACTTTGACAAATGTATGTTATATCTAGAAGCCAAAACACAAACTTCTTTGCACAAATTTAGAATGTACAATATCTACTTGTACTCCATGATCCCAAAAACTAGAAGATGGATATGAGGAGATAACACAACCTAGAAAAGATCAAAATAGAGTTCTATGAAATAAATTAGAATCTTTAAAATCTCCTTGTACATCACACTCTACATATATTCACTTGTTCCTTGTACGTTGAGGATTTTGATCTTTGAAGAGCTCATCATTGGGGAGATTGCAATGTAAAATTGCCCATGAAAGAAGATAGGACTTGGTATATAAACACCAACATTATCCATTGTTTGTCCTTAACTTTTGTTGATTGTCATAGTACATGCAAATTGGACATGAAATTATCAATGATGCAAGAAAAAGGGCCAATCCCTCTGGGTAGGTGATAAAATAATATAGGGAATAAAGGTTTGGATCCCTATATTACTCCTTGTAATTACTTTTACTTCTATTGCCCGTTGCTCAAGACTTGTAATAATCAATCATGTACCATTGCACAACCCCATTGATTGATTAAGATTGCGTGATAGAATGATTGGAATGCCAACCTTCAACTAGAGCTTTTGGTTTGCCACACCATTGAATCTCAAAGTATTCAAGAACTTAACAAGATACAATAATTCTTGTGGTATTCACCTATAGTCATAGTCTTATCTTCATCAATAGGTGCTACATAATCAACACTATGATAAGTCTATAATTCTCTTGACATAAATTCAAGGATGGCATTGTTTATCACATCAACATCTGCATTTTTTGTTGCAAGTATGCTATGGTGCATAAGGTATTATGTGCTACACACATGATGATGCTTGTAACATCAACATCTGCATTCTTGGATGCAAGTATGTTTTAGGTGCATAAGGTACTATGTGCTTCACACATGATGATGATAATCAAGATAGATTATATTGATAAGGCCTTTCAAATTATGCTCCTCACTTGGTAAATGTAGTGCCATGGAATAGCAATCCAATCTTTAGCGATATTGTTGCAATCAATAAGCATCAATCACATGCAAATTACCATCACCAATATCAAGAATCCATTTGGAAAATTCTTTCTCTTACATAGATTTAGACATAGATAGTCTCATGTTGAGCTGCAAATAGAGAACAATGATGTGCTACCAAAGATGGAAATGTGGCAATGATGTTGCTATAATGTTAGCTCATCCTTATTTTAGAATCACTGACAAGATCTGTCAAAAGCCTCCTCCAAGCACAACTATCTTGCCTCCAAATGGTTTGGTTTGTGCTTCATGATCAACAATTTTCATCAAATCTTGCAAAGTACAATCAACAACCTCAAATGCATAGTGATGCATCATTAGTGCTTCATCTTAGATGAGGAGGTCTACTTTACACAACAACTCACCTAGTGCACTTCTTTAAGTGATATTACATGTGGACTCATTATTCAATAGGATTGGAATCTTGAATTGTGAATGTGCTATATGTCCTCTTGGAAGAAAAAGTGTTGTTATTCCAGATGATGCCAAAACAAAGACAATCTTACCTTGCACACATACTTAAGACATCAATGTATTCCACACAAAAGTATATCATTTACTTCTACTAGCCAAGACAAAGAATGCAATTCCTCTTTTGTTGAGGATGGCATTAAAAGTGGTTTCATACACCACATGTTGATTTTAATTCAACATATCTTCATTTCTAATTGCTTCAACTACAAGGAGCGGTTGGACCTATGCAAACTCCTCTTGGATGAGTCTATTATGCATGCAAATAGAAGGTGTGTATGTTGAAAGTGGCATTGGTGGAAACTCTAAAAGATTTTACCCATTCTAATTTAGTGCACACTCAAGCTCAAAAAGATCTTTGTTCTTTTGCATATCCTTTGAGAGTTCTAGTGATTGGTCTCCATGTTCCCTTTGGCTCATAGCTTGGATGTCATCACTAAGACTCTCCTAATGTCTATTCCATAATTGTTCAAGGTTTTTCACTTCATATAACATCAACATAGAGGCAAAAATATCCCGTAGTTGAACAACTACGGGATATGTTTGCCTAGGGCCCAAAGTTTGCTTCTTGCAATGCCAAATGCCACTCATTGTCATCTTTGAGCAACCTGTGCACTATGCAAGCCTCCTTAAACGTGTTGTGTTCAATGCCATTGATAGTGCAAAGGTCAAATAAGGAAGTTCCACCTTTCACATAGTTTAATAGCATATGTGAATAGTAAAATTTGCCAAAGGCTAGATCAACAAAATAGACGTGACTAATAGCAAAGCCTAGTTTGCATAAGTCCCACCTCTTTTCCTCTTTTTTCCATAACCATTGTTGTGGGAACTCACCATATATGAGTTCACATACTATTGCATATTTATGGTTTGCCTCAAACCATTGTGACAAAGTGTTTTTTGTTGCATATGAGATTTTGACAATTGCTTGAAGATTTTCATCTTCATTGAATCATATTGTTTGTTGATATTCCAATTGTCATTTCAAAAAATTTATAACAATATAGAGATCTTGCATCTCAAACTTGAAGATTACATCATAATGCCTTAGATGCTTACATATAGCCATAGTCATGATACTGCTCTCTTTCATAAAATTTTATGAGTCATTATTATTTGTGCTAGTGTGTTAGTAGCTAAAGTAGCTCTAGTATGTTCCTTGTAGATATACTTGAAAAGGTACTTCACAGCCTAAATATTATTACACACATCTACATTGATATGCACATCGTACTTGGTTGAAAAATATAGATTTTGCAGTATCATTCATTGGTTGTCCAAAGCTACATCATTCACCACGACTGTTGTACTTTCTACTGTAATAGATGGGATAACCGTTCACACTGGTGGATGAGCTCACTTGAAACTTATGAGGATAGCACTTTTGACATTTTTCATCTACCATACATGGTGCTTTAGGGAATCCAGTGCTGCAAGGACCATGCATAATGCACATTGTCATAATTTGATAATCAAGAATATTCTTATCTTTGTTTGGAATCTTGACATTGATGAGCTTATCAATGTCTTCTATAGTGCATGGTTTACAATTCTTGGCAAAGAAGATGAGTGTATGGGCATGTGTAATAATCCAAGGACAAGAGAACTCTTCAAGAGAGATACAAGAGAGAAAATACAAATTTCATATTCAATCCTTTGATGTCCCAAAGGAGCACCTTCTCTTTATTATACAACCAAAGAGGATCTCCTCCAAGGAAGCTCCACCATGGGATTAGGTACATGGATAGGTGACTTGTCAGCAAGCTCCACACTCAGATTACTTTCTTGGATGGGTGACATGTTGGTCTTAGTCCCATCTGGTTAATCAAACAAGCTTTAACCAAAGGGAATCTTTTAGAGAATCTTCTTGAGGGAATCTCAAAATCACGTGGATGAGGTACCCGTTAGAAAGCTCTTGGTGGGAAAAACCAAGATAGAGGGAAGGCCAAGATTTTCCTTTGTTTTAAGGGGCTATCTTGCACATTTTTGAGGCCTAATTCATCTAATTAGGCTTCCAAAATTGCCTCTAAAGTTTTTAGGCCTATTTTGGTTTCTGCTCTATTAATAGAAGTGCTCTTTTGGTGATATCTCTATCTGATCTATATTCCTCATCATGTGTAACATCCTTTCAGCTGTCACTACCCCAAGTTTCACCTTTAGATCATCTATCTAGCTATTGGTATTACAAACCTCCCTCCTTTTAAGACACAACATCCTCGTTGCAAAGCTGTTGCTCAAAAGATTTCACTAACATTGGTGTGTGGGTCAAGGTGACTGTTGGCTCCCATGTCACCTCATACAATGAGTACCCTTTCCAATGTACCAGGTATTCCACACATGGATGGCAAGTACCCCGGATGCACTTCTGGAGAATGCATTTGACTTCATATTCCTCTGTTTCATCAACCAGGGTTGGACAAGGTTGACTTTCTTGGATGGAAGATAAATGGAGCAGCCAAGGAGCATATTGGCGCAATAAGGAAACATGAAACATTAGGTGGATCTTCATATGTGGCAATAGCTAGAGGTGATAGGCCACGGTGCCAATGCAACAAAGGATGGAGAAAGGTCTGAGCTTATGAAGACCAACTAACTTGAGGTTGGTGGTTGATAGCTAGACTTGATCTCTTGCATTGAACTCCGTGTGTTTGCGGTGTGCAACTATATATTGCTTTTGCCAATTTTGGGCGATCTGCAACTTGTGCTTGGTGTGCTCCACCCTATTGGATTCTAGAAACAAAAGTGTTGACAATCTCAACCTTGGTAGCCATTGGACGGACATTCATCAAGCTTGAAGGTGTAAAAGGATGCTTTCCATACATAAGGAAGAACATTGTGACTTGTGTGGAAGCATTCACTAAATTTTTGTAAGAAAATTCCACCAATGGGAGTAAGGTGCCCTGATTCTCTTGTTCATCCAAAGTAAAGCCCCGAAGCATGTCCTCAATAATGAAATTTACCCTTTCTATTTGTCCATTGGTCTATGGATAGTAAGATGTGGACATAGCCAATTTGGTTTTGAAGAACCAAAAGAGTGTTCTCCAAAACAAACTAGTAAATTGAGTGCCTCTATCTATGATGAGCACTCAAGACAAGCCATGATAAGAAAAGACTACATCTAAGTACAATTGGGCTAGTTGCAGGGCAGTCACATCCTTGGTGGTAGGAAGTACATGAATTATTTTTCTGAGTCAGTTGACAAAGACTATGATGGAATCAAACCCAAAGGTGGTCTTGGGCAATTCACAAACCATATCCATGCTTACCAGTTCCCAACATTGTGTAGGAGTGAGGAGAAGTTGCAGGAGTCCTATGGAAGCTTGATTAGAAGCCTTATTTTGTTGATAAAGTAGGCAGCTACAAACATATTCCATCACATCATTGCTCATTTTGGGCCAATAATAATGGCATTTGACTACATCCAAGGTCTTGTCTATTCCAACATGACCTACAATGGCAAAATCATGACATTCTACTAGAATGGTGGTTCTTAGATCCATATCATCTAGGATTCACAACCTACCATCAAGAAAGGTGAGTCCTTGGGTGTTGGTGATGCCTTTGGATGATTGAACACCTATAATTTGTGGATCAATTTTTGTAGTAGCAAGAATCTTGGGCTAGAATTTGAGGTTCATCTTGATTTCTACCACCAAATTGTTGCCATTGGCATTTGGGTGAATGCATCTGCTTCTTGCCTTCAACATATCTAGTTTTCATGTTGAATTGTAATCTCTATTTTGCACACCAAATTTTTTGATGACAAAGATCCTTTTGTGTCTTGAGGTAGACTAGAGGTTTGTGGTCCGTGTCTACCACAAATGCCTTCTCACCCAAAAAGTGCTTCCGATGCTTGGTTGCAAGGACAATGGCCAACTCTTCTTGTTTGGTGGTGTGATAATTGCATTCTGACAATAATAACTTACAATAGAAGTACGCAATTGGGTACAATACATCCTGGCATTCTTGTTGTAGTATTGCTCATATTGCTACACCTGATGCATCTGTAGCTATCTTGATTGGACATTTTGGGCCATACTATTTCAAGATTAGTGCATATAGTAATGCATCTTTCAACTCTTGAAAGGCCAATTCTTGTGCGGTTCCCCATATCTACCTCTTTCCCTAGCCCAATAGTGTTGTTAGAGGTTATGCAATCTTGGAGAAGTCCTTGACAAATTGACAATAAAACTTTGTCAATCCCAAGAAACTCTTGAGTTGGGTCTAATCTTTTAGAGCACTTCATTTTTGAATGACCTTTATTTTATTAGTTAACACATAGATACACTCTACACTTACTCTATGCCCTAAGTAGTCTACTTCAGATTTGCCAAACTTGTACTTTCAAATTTTGGCATACAATTGATTCTATCTCAAAATCTAGAGGACTTCTCACAAATGTTGCTTGTGCTCTATCAACATCCTACTATAGACTAAGATGTCATCAAGAAAAATGATAACAAATTTATCCAAGTACAGACAAAATATATCATTCATCAAACTCATGAAAATGACAAGAATGTTGGTGAGGTCAAACAGCATCACCAAGTGCTCAAAGTGCCCATACCTTGTTTGAAAGGCCATTTTGTGTATGTCTTCTTCCTCAATCCTGATTTGGTTGTAACCATTCCACACATCAAGTTTGGTGAAGTGCCTTGTCTCATTGAGTTGATCAAACAAGTCATCCATGTGAGGTAATGGATATTTATTCTTCACCGTTTGTTGATTCAGTCCTTAGTAGTCAATGCACATGTGCATTGTTTTGTCTTTCTTCTTCACAAACAATATAGGAGGCCCATATGGTGCCATATGCTGATACGTTGGGTTGGATAAACCCCTTTTGCATCATATACTCAATTTGAGCCTTACACTCCTCCAACTCATGACTTTTCCTTTCAATCTTTCACCATTTGCAATTGCATAATTCCCATGAAAGAGAAAATTTGTACAATATAAGACTTCACTCTTATTGACTCTGGTCAAATTGCTGCTAATCCAAGTCCTCATTTAACATTATTTGATCCAATTTAGTCAAATCAAGCTAATCCAAATCTTGTATGTATCACATAAAATAGCCTCAAACAAAACTTGATGAGAATGTCATTGGCTTTGCATAAGGGAGCTACCCAAAATTTTAAGGAGTAATAAACTACCATATACATAAGTTGATGATTTGTGGATGATTATTGTCTTCATCTATGTTTGACTGAGTGACAAAAACCTCAAAATAATACTTTTGCAATGAATTTTGCAACATAATTTTTTGTTTCTCCCTTAACTCACTCAACATTACAATAACATGACATCATCAAGTCAAGAGAGAGAAAAAGACTCAATGGATATCTTAAGGAAAAATAGATAATAGAATAGCTTACTACAAAAAAGATGGGAGAGAGATAGACTGCAAACATGTTCTCCTTTTAGAGTCCATTGACTACAACGTTGAGAAAGTCCACAAAACATCTACATGCAAACCTAAAATGAATTTGATTGGTTGGATGAAATATCTATATCTATAATGAAATATCTTCAATCCTTTGATTGATCACACCAAAGAGCACATTGTTGTCTATAAAAAAATCCCTTCTTCTACCACTTGGTGATATGCTAGCATACGCCTTGGATCAACTTGTAGCACAAGTTTAGTTGAAATATCTATACTTCAACCCTAATTTAAAATGTATACCTGTGCTTTCAAAAACAAAAAAAGGAATTTGAAAATTTCTATAATATGAACTCTAAGGGCTAATTTTGTGAAATCTAAGCCTTAGATGCATCAATCAAGGAAAATGTCACCTAAATTCATAGCTCATAGATCATGAGCAAGCATTGGAAGCTAGGTTGACCATAGCCTTGACTAGAATCAAACCTGCAAATTAGACATGAATGGAGCTAGTTTGGGGATAATATAAGGACAAACAATAATAAGCATGTATGTTTGTCTATCAATAGTAGATCTGAAAAGGTGGGTTCCAATGGATCATACTTGAATATTTGGAACTTACTAAGTCAAAAAAACACATTAGGGCTATGTTTAGATGCATAGAAGATAGATGTATACGTTGTGTATAAAAATAGACCATTGCTAGTGTATGTATTTAGAAAGAAAACTTCAATAAGATTTGGGTTATTGGTTTGTTTGTTGCCCATGTCACTACTATAGAAGTTTACTCATGCTTCAAATCCTTTGGACCAAATTTTCTTGGTCAAGATAATGGTTGTCTTCATATTGAATTAATGTGAACTACTTCTCTTACATATGAAATATATAATCCTCAAATCATGAATACAATTTCAAACCATCAATGTCTTCATGATCTTTCTATAGATACATCCAAAGAAATTTGAAGAATACCACAAAGATTGTGAATCATATTAGCAACATATTACTATAGTGACTATTTTTGTCATTGTGATCCTTGCCTTGGATCTTGAACTTACCATTGATTTTGCTATGCCAGATGGAATGGATCCAATCACTACAAACTTTTTTGCTTAACTACTTTGATGTCTTAGGAATAGTCTCTTCTTCTAACCCTATGGTTGAGTGCTATGCACTTCCTTTTGTAAAGTGCTTTGGATGGTAGTTTCTTCAATTCCAAACTGTTGGAAATTTTAACATCACTTAACAAAAATTTGCCACCATGATTCTTGTAAACTCCAGTAACTTTCCTACTTTGAATGGTCTTGGCCTATCATTGGCACTCTACAATACCCTGCATGAAGAATGACAGCTTACACATTGATAGTTGGATTCTCTAGATGTTTGAACACGGTGGACTATATGAGCAAAGCCAATTCAAGAATAATATACAAAAATAAAATAATATGTACTACCCTACTATAGTAGATGACAATCACCTTTCAATGATAAGTACAATATCTACTTCCAATAGTAGAACTCTTAGTGTAAGCCTTGTGCATTATGCATAGGTCCAAATAAAAGCCTATATTTCTTACCTTGCATGGACCCATCAGAGCATTGATATGCTAGGATTTTGTCATTTGCACATACCCTGCATGTACATGTTGGGGCCATTGATATTCAAGATCTTGAAAATCTTTAGGGGTCACTATATTGGGACAATCATCATTTAAAAGTAAGCCCCATATATTATGCATAGTGTAGCAAAAAATTGAGAAGATAAACATAGTCTCTATCCATCATCCTTGTCTCCACATGCAATTCCATCTATCATTGCCATCCGTACTTGCAAGCCCCATCTCCATCCTCACCTATTATCCTTGTTTTTCATCCTTGACCTCACTCATTATCCTTGTCCATTAGCCTAGTTCAATGCATCATCCCTGAAGCAATTTGGAATAGAAACTATACTACCTACACTACTATTATAACTACCTACTTTATTATAGAGGCAATTTAGGGATGTAGACTACATTGTCTACACTACTATTATAGGTATCTCTATTATTATTGTATGCAACAATCTTCTTTTAAAGGTAAGTAAGATTTTCACACAACTACCAGATGGGGAAGTGAAGGAGAGCATAGTCCAAACTATCTACTATCTAAGGTAAGCCCTATGCATCATGCATGGGGTAAAAAGAACCCATCTTCATCTTGTCCATCATTCTTATCCACATCCCCACCAATCATCCCTATCTATTGTCTTTGTCTCCAAAATTAGTCTATTTGTAATCCTCATCCTTTGTCCCATCCCCATAAGTAGTTTCATCTATCATCCCCATCCATTGTCCTAATTCCTATAGGTCGTTCAGTCCATCATCCTTGCCCCAGTTTATTGTCCTTGTTTGACATCTTAGTTTTGTCCATTGTTCCTTTCTATTGTTCCCAAAGGCAGTTTGGGGATGGGCACTATATTACCTACCCTACTATAATAAGCAACAATCATCTTTTAAAGGTAAGTAAGATTTCCACACAACTACCTAATGGAGAAGTGAAGGAGAGCATAGTACAAACCATCTACTATGCACTCTTTTCTCAATAGGTACCAAGAGCACCACATAAGTAACAAAGACAATAATTTTCCTTCCTCTCTTAAATGTTACCTTCCAAAGCTTTGATGGATAGGCAAAAAATTGGACAGAAATGAAACTCCCACTTACCTCGCTATAGTAGAGCAACAATCATGTTTTAATGGTAAGTAAGATGTATCCATCTATTCCACCTCCCACATTGTCTTGGTGCATGTCTTTCTCTAGATTCTCTAACCTTGAATTTTGTCAATCCTAAACCCTTAGAAGGAACATGTTTTGACTTGAGTGCCTGCCATGTGGTGCAATTTGTGCTACATGTGAATCTTTGAGAGCATTCTTTTCTTGTTTGAAGCCTATTTTGTGTTTGTGGGAAGCCAAACTCCTTTCTTTGCTTTGAATTTATAAAGTTCATTGACAAGGATAGGCAATCATGAGATTCTATTGAAACACTATATTGTATTAGGGCAATAAGGAGTAGTAATCTAATATCTTGAAGTTATATGCACTACCTTATGAATTTTGAAATTGTTGTCACTATCAATAATATATTCTAATTAGTGAAGTTTTTCATGTAGAGGACGCTTGTGTGGCTTTTAGTTCTTGGGAAATATGTTGGAATACTATTTCATTTGTGTCTTTCCATCCCATTTTGCAATTGTATTATGAAATCCACTCTTCTACCTCAAGTAAGTCAATCTCAAGTCATTTTCCAATTTTCCCTAGGTTGTCATTCTTACAATGCTACCTGATTTCCCTTAAAAAATTGTTTTATTCAGGTCCTTAGGTTTTGAACTTCAATAAGTTCTTAGGGTGGTTACAATCTATCTCTTGGAGTAATGCACTACCTCATGAATTTTGCACCTATTGTTAATTTAGAAATATAGTCTAATTGGGGAAGTTTGTCATGCAAAAGGGTCTTGTATGGATATGAGCCTTGTAGGAACAATTTTGGGATGTTATTTTGTTTTTTTTGCCATCCAAGATTAAAATTTTACTAGTAAATCCAACCTTTTTTTCTCTAGCAAGTTAATTCAAAGTCAATCTCCACTTTGCCCTAAGTTACCCATTTTTACAATGTCATTTGATGAGCCTTTGCAAAATTGTTTTATTTAGGTCCTTAGGTTTTGAACTGCAATAAGTTCTTAAGATGGGAATAATTTTATCTCTTGAAGTTATGCACTACCCTATGAATTTTGCACTTACTGTCATTATTAGTAATATAGTCTAATAAGTGAATTTGGTCATGTAGAGGGTACTCTTGCAGCTTCAAGCCTTGTGTGAAAGATATTGGAATACTATCACATCCATGTTTTGCCATCCAAGACAACAATCCAAAAGTTTGTCAATTTCAGTTTGATTCCCAATTTGCCCTAGGTTACAATTCTTACAACATCACCTTAAGTTTTCTTTGAAAAAGTGTTGTATTTAGGTCCTTAGATTTTGAACTAATTCTTTTTCTTAGGGTGGTAGTAATCTAATCTCTTTAAATTATGCATTGCCCTATGAATTTTCACTCGTTGTCACTATTAGTAATATAGTCTAATCAAGGAAGTTTGTCATGCAAGGGAGTCCCATGAGGTTTTGAGCCTTGTAGGAATGAAGTTAGGATATTATCTTGTATGTGTTTTTCCACCCAAGACTACAATTGCACCATTAAATCCAGCCTTTTTGTCCCAAGTAAGTCAATTTTAGATTAAGTTCCAATTTTCTCTAGGTTAATATTACAATGTCACTTAATGTTCCCTTGCTAATATGTTATATTTAAGTCCTTAGGTTATGAATTTTAATAAGTTCTAACATACCTATTGTAACAATAAGGAGGTTATTGATAAGCTAGTCAAGACTAACAAAGTAGCAGATAGGCCAGATTAGCTAAGAATTATAGGAATATTCTTGAAGCATTTAGGAAACTACTTAGTACCTTTCAAGTATTGGGTAATGACAAGTGGTGAATTCTAGGATGAAGCTTTTGGGCTAGAGTGGCTTGCACACCAAGTAGGTGGCTTCTAGAAAGAAACTTATTGGGAAGCTTCCCAACTAGCTTAGCTTGCATACCAAGTAGACGGCTTCTAGAAGGAAACTTGTTGAGAAACTTTCTGGTTAGCTTGGCTTGCACTCTAAGAAGGTTGCTTTTAGGAAGCTTCTTGAGAAGTTTCTCATGGGCCTTGTATATTCCCTATAAATACCAAAGCCCAAGCTCATGCTATGCATTTGGAGTTTCTCTACTTCAAGGGCTCCAATGTGATCTTTCACTTTCATCTTCCATTCTCCTATTTCTCTCCTTAATCTTTTACATTATATCCTAATTGATATTGTGCTCATGAAGGTGATCTCTCTTTAGGAGCTCTATTTTCAATTATTTTTAACTTGAAATAACCAAATTTTATACATATTTTTGTCATATGACTTCTAGCTATAAGATCCATGGATTGTATCCATCAATAAAGCTCATATGCTAACTATTTTAACTTTTTTGTTATGCTGGTCTTTACCCTCACCTTTGTTCACTTTGTCTAATCTTGATGAAAAGGAAGATGTGCACAAGAACCATATATTGTGCAAGTATCAATAAGAAGATGAAGTGGAGGTTGAGATGACCTATTGCTTGATGCTTGCTTCTTTTTACAATCCTCATGGAAGAGACATTCAAGTAGCATCACAATAGGCTTGAAAGAGAATGGTGGAGTCTAGAAGAGGTGGACCATGATAAAGCATGTTATTAGTACATCAAGTGGAGTGGAAAAATGCTTTGAAGCTTACATAATGTGAATAGCAACTTGAAGTAGATTGTAGGCACCAAGCAATATGTCGAGTTACCTTCCCACTTCACCAATAGATTGAGGACTTGGAGATCAATCACAAAGCACATGCCCAATGGCATGTTGAACTCTTTGAAGAGGTTCATGCTAATTAGAGAAACCTTGACTAGGAAGCATATCTAAGAACATGTTGAGGAGAGAAGGAACATGCTAACTAGAGAAACCTTAAATGTGAAGCACATGCCCAACAACATCAAGCTAGTTTTCCCTTTCAATAAAAAATTGAGGAGCTAGAGATCAATAGAGAAACACATGCCTAACAAGATGTTGAACTGCTAAAGGATGTATGTGCTAATCAAAGAAACCTTGATTGTATGCCCAAGAATGTGCTACATTGCAAAAGGAGGAACTTGCTAACCAAAAAAACCTTAACCATGAAGCACATGCCTAACAATGTGTTGAAATACCAAAAGAAAATTGTGAATGGAAGCATAGGCAGAATGGGGAAGTGCATGCATCATAGATAGAGGTTGTCCCCAACCTAGCCTTGGCACAATGGCCTTTTAATAAATGGATTAAAGACCTTTAACATTTTGTGGGTTGCATGATGGTGGTGTGTCTAGACTGCTCAACTTAACATTAGATTGAGTAGCAGGCACATAGAATATCCTTGGTAAACCCACACATCTCAATGTGTTGCACCCAAGGCAAAGTTCAATTTCCTTCACTTGCTACACTCCTTTTGTATTCTATTTGAGGACCAAATAGCACAAGCAAAGGAATTCAAACAACACATTCACATGTATAACAAAGCATTTTTGTTCATATCTATTGGTGCAAATATTGACTGTAATCTTGCACAAGCCCACATTTATACCTATAGATTGCAGTGCAAGCTTTACCATCACATTGGTAGTCACCTCCCAACTCTAGATAATGCACCAAAGTTTTCACATCTCTACATTCCAAATTTGGAGATGCAATTAAATGGGCAATTAGGTCATTTTGAGGCTTAAATTGTAAGACATTGAATGACCTTCAGAGGATGCTTCACAAGAACAATTTGTACACACACTTATACCAAAATGCACAAAAATGGCTTGTGGACCATCCAATGATGCAACATAGTATTTGGTTGATGACATTCCAACAAAACAATACCTACATGTTTAACACCACAATAGCAAACAAAATTAATGTTGTCATAGTTGATGGTGGTGTGTAATACCAAGAGCTAGCCTTATGATCTAGATGTGAAATTTGGTTTGGTAACATTAGAATGATGTTATACATGATGGTCAAAATAGATCAGATAGAAGCATCACCAAAAGAGTACTTCTACTATTAGAGCAAAAACCAAAATAGGCTTGAGAACCTTAGAACCAATAGCTAGACATATGATGTAAAGGTGAGATTGGTTTGGTAATATCTGGAACAATGTTACACATGATGGACTAAACAGATCAGAACGAGATGTCACCAAAAGGGGACTTTTACTAATAGAGTAGGAACCAAAATATGCCTGAAATCTTTGAAGGCAATTTGGAGGCCTAAACGGATGAATTAGGCCTCGAAAATATTTAGATTCCCCTCCCCAATAGAGGAATGGTTGGCCTTCCCTCCCCCTTTGGATTGTCTCATCAAGAGCTTTCCAACGGTACCTTATGTGATTCTAAGACTCCTACAAGAGTATTCCCTAAAAGATTCCCTCCGGTCAAAGCTTGTTTGACCAACCAGATAGGACCTAGACCAACATGTCACCCATCCAAGTAAGTAATACAAGGGCATCCAAGTAAGTAATCCAAGGGTGGAGCTTGCTTACATGTCACTTATCTATGTGCCTAATCATATGGTGGAGCTTCCTTGGAGGAGATCCTCTTTGTCTATATAATAAAGAGAAGGTGCTCCTTTGGGGTACCAAATGTTGAGTGTGTAATCTGTGTTTTCTCTTTTCTCTTGTACTCGGAGTATTACATGGTGATAATGGAAATGATATTGAGCAAGACATTATTTTGAAAATGCACTTTGCAATGGATCTTGTCCCTTCATCTCTCATACTTGCTACTCCATTCCATCCTACTTTTTCCAAATGGCAAAGATGGTTGGCATATGATCATACCTTTGCATGGATGTTACAACATTTGCAACATTGAAGCTAGTTTGCTAGGATGTTGGAGTGATAGTTATGGTAGTCAATGTGTTATTAGTAGTTGATTAGGGACTATTATTGGTGGTTAGATATGCTATTAGGTTGGTTGATTGAACCATTGAGCTACTATTTGAACTATTAATTGGGCCATCAAATGCATCATTTGGGTTGGATTCCCAACATTCTAGAGGAGTATACCTCAAAGTGTAGCTCTAGAGAGCTCAATTCTTCTATATTCAACCTTTGAGCTCTTGGCTATGGTGGATAGAGGCCAAAAAACATCTCTTCAATTCTCTTAGCTAGAGTGGGTATGGCTTAACAATATGATTAGGGACTATTGATAGTTTATATTGAGTGTTGAATACTCAAATTTGAGACCTGATTAAAGCTGTGATTGATAGTTTATTGTGGGTCTTTGGAGTTTGTGTGTGACTTCTACATGAGTTGTGCTTCTATAGTATATGATGTTGACAACAATGTATATTGTGTAGTGACATATATACACACAACATGAATTTGATTGGGATGGCATAGAGTTTCAGATCAATGACATGGATGTTATTGCAAGGTATGCTTGCTTGCATTGCATCACCTTTGTGTAAATTTTATAGCTACCTTCTACATGCCTGCCAAAACAAACACATATTTTGTGCCAATTGGCTATTAATTTCTTATTGATGAGTATGTATGCATGGATGATAACCTCCTATGATATATCTATTTTAATCAAAATAATTTATGTGCTAATTTATTTTTTGGGCTACAAGATATGGTTAATTGCGGCAATGTCAATGCATTAGAGTTATGACAAAGATTCATTTTACCATCAAGCTTCACAAGTAGGCTATAGTAGATACTACAACTATATTAGATATAACGGCAACTATTTGCAAAGCAGGGTGCCCAGATCTTGTCACTACTTTCATGTGCAATTCAAAGTTACCAAAAATCACCACTAAACTGTTGCTTGGATAAACTATAAATGTTTGGCTAGATTTGGTGAGCCAAGTGTTCAACTTGAAGGTAAAGTGTAATGTTCCAAAGACATGAGCACCCCTAATAGAAATTCAAAACAAAAACACAAGGCTTCATCCTCAATACTCCAATGCCCCAAAGGAGCACATTGTCTTTATTATATAGCAAAAAGGATCCACTCAAAAGTAACTCTACACTTGGATCATATACATGGATCAGCAACATGTTAGCAAGCTTCACCCTTAGATTAGTTGTATGGAATTGGTGACATGTTGATCCTTGTCCAATTTGGTTGGTCAAACAAGTTTGACCAAAGGGAATCTTTGTAGAATCTTTCTATAGGAAGCTAATCAGAACAACATGGGTGAGGTACCTTTGGATAGCTCTCGAGAAGATGAATGTATATCATATATATAACATGCTTCCAAATATCACTAAGAAAATTTTCACCTCTAAATTATATGTCTAGCTAATGGTATTACAAATCTCCCCCTTTTAAGACACAACGTCCTCATTGCAAAGTTGTTGCTCAAAAGATTGCACTAACTCTGGTGCCTGGGTCAAGTTAGCTATTGGCTCCTATGTTGCCTCATACAATAGGTACCATTTCCAATGTATGAGATATTTCACATGTGGATGGTGGGTATCAAAGATGCATTTTTGGAGAATATGTTTGATTTCATATTACTCCTCGCCATCAATGAGTGTTGGACAAGCTCTAACTTCTTGTATGGACGGAAAGTGGGATAGTAGGTGTGCATATCTACACAATAAGGAAGCATGGAACATTAAATGGATCTCCATGGTAGCTCAAGGTGATAGGCCATGGTGTAGATTTGATAAAGGATAGGAAAAGGCCTAATAAAACAAGGTCTAAGCTTACAAGGCCAACTAATATGAGGTTGGTTGTGGGTAGCCAAACTTGATCCCCAACACTATACTCTATGTGCATGCAATTTTCATCTACATATTGTTTTTGTCCAAAATAAACTAGTGAATTGAGCAATTGGTGATGAGCACTCAAGACAGGCCATGGTGAGAAAAGACTATAGCTAAATACAATTGAGCTAACTGTGGAGCAATCCCATCCTTGGACTACAACAAAGTCAAAGTCAAACTTTGAAGTGGTCTTGGGATTCATTAACCAAATCTATTTTGACCTATTCCCAATGTTGTGTAGGAGTAGGAAGTCCTATGAGAGCCTATGAGAGCTTTATTAGAGGCTTTATTTCTTTTACAAAGTAAGCAACTTCAAATGTGCTCTAGCATATCATTGCTCATCTGGGACCAATAGTAATGGTGTTTGACTACATTTAAGGTTTTTTCCACTTCAATGTGACCTTCAATGGTGGAACCATGAAGTTCCACTAGGATTATGGTTCTTAGGTCTGATGCATCTATGATCCATAACTTGAATTCATGAAAGATGAATCCTTGGGTACTAATTACGCCTTTGGATGATTGAGCTCTTACAATCTATGGGTTAATTTTCATAGTAGTAAGAATCCTTGGCCAGAATGCTAGATTCATCTTGATCTCTACCACTATATTTTTTTCCATAGGCATTTAGGTAAATGCATCTACAAGTTGCTTCTTGCTTTCTACATATATGATTGTCATGTTGAACCATTCTATCTATTGTGCCCATCAAATCTATTGACAAGATAAATCTTTTTATATCTCAAGGTAGACTAGAGATTTGTGGTCTATCTCCACTACAAATGCCTTCTTGCCAAGATAGTGCTTCCAATGCTTGGTTGGAATGACAATGGCCAACTCTCCTTGTTCAGTGGTATGATAGTTATATTTTTCCAACAACAACTTTCAAGAGAAATATGCAACTACGTGCTATTTATCATTCCATTCATATGTAGGAATACTCCTATCACAATGCGTGATGTATTTGTTAGCCAACTTGATTGGACATTTTGGGTCATGCTATTTCAAGATTGGTGCATGTAATAATATATCTTTCAATTCTTGAAAGGCCAATTCTTGTACAGTTCTCCATATTGCTTCTTCTCCTTGCTAAATAGTGTCATTTGATGTTGTGTGACCTTGGAGAAGACTTTGAATAATTGATGATAGAACCATTAATCTCAAGAAACTATCAAGTTGAGTTTAATATTTTAGAGATTCCCATTTTCTACTCTCCTTTATTTTATTTGTTAATACTTTGATACCTTATGCACTTACTTTATGCCCCAAGTAGTCTACTTCAGACTTGCTAAACTCACACTTTGAGATTTTGGTATACAATTAATTTTGTTGTAGAATTTGGAACACTTCTCATTGATGTTGCTTGTGCTCCATCATTGTCCTACTATAGACTAAGATATCATCAAGGAAAATGATAACATATTTATCCAAACATGGAAAAAATATATCATTCATCAAACTTATGAAAATGGTTGGTGAGGCTAAATGGCATCACAAAGTACTCAATGTCACCATATCTTATTTGAAAGGTAGATTATGTACCTCTTCCTCCGCAATCTTAATTTGGTTCTAACCACTCCACAAATCAAGTTTGGTGAAATGTTTTGCCCCATTGAGTTGATTAAACAAGTCATCCATATGAGGTAATTTGTTCTTCATTGTTTGTTGGCTTTTGCCGCAAGAGTTAATGCACATGTGTATTGTACCATCCTTCTTCTTCACAAACAAGACAAGGGTCACATATAGTGATACATTGGGTTGCATTCATCCTTTATATAGCATATCTTTGATTTGAGCCTTACACTTCTCCAACTCTTGAGGTGATAGTCAATATGAGGCCTTACAAGGAGGTGTTTTCCCAAGGAGTATCTCAATTTCATATTTTATTCTTCATTTTGATGGTAATCTTGAGAGTAAATCATCAAGAAAGACATCTTTAAACTCATTGACCACATCTTGAAAATTCTCATGAATTTGTCCATCAAGTTGTGCATTCTAGATTTCTCTTATTAGACCTATGAAATATCTATCTATCTTATTGATAACTATTATCCCTATGACATAGAGATGCAATTCTTACCTTTGCAATTTTTCTTTATTTCTAATGATCTTTCATTGATTAGTTCTCACTATTTTCTTTCTCTAATTGATTGTGAGTTTGTAGTGCTCCGTCCATGGTATGCCTAAGATCACATTGTAATGAGCTAATCATACCATTTGCCACTTAATTTCTTCTTGATGCTCTCTTACATAGAGTGGTACCTTTCTAAGTAACAACTCAATCCTCTTTGTCTAACCACTTAGTAACTCTACTTGTTTATTATCATCCTTCTCTTGTTCTATCTCTAATCTTATTGCAATAGAGCAAGACAATAAACTCTCTATTGCTCTAAGATCTATCAATACTCTCACTTGATTGCTTTCTAGGATTCCATTTACAATAATCAATTGTGTGTTTGTCTTCCTTAACCTTTGTGCACTCATCTTTTTCTTTCCTTTGCTTTACTCTTCTCCATTGAGCCAATAAGGCTATGAGGTACATTTATTGGTGATCTTTGTTTTCTAGTGTGATTTCAACATCCTCCTCTTCAATTTGTGTCTCCATGTTGTTCAAAGGTTACCTATATGGAAGCCAAGGGCATCTAGGAAGAAAATCACAACAATTGATAGCCATGTGCACAACTTGATCACAATTATAACAACATCATTGTTTAATTGAAGCCACTTCTCATCTTGGGACTCCATCTCTCCTTTCTTTGATCCATCCACATTTTTCTTAGAGTGGTCATGCTCCTTGGTCTTGCAACCAAATGTTGCACAATTCTATAGGAATTGGTCCACCAAAGTGTGATGTATTAGCCCAATAGTGTTTAGTTTAGATTACACTTCACCTCCTCCAAGCACCCTTTTTGTTCTTTGAGTCCACACAATGGATTCAAAGATACTGCAAGGATTTTGTACCATTACCTCTTGGTGAATTTGCTCTTTAAATCCCCATTTGAAACTATCAAGAGCTTTTGCTAGACTTCTATTGGCTATCATGATCTATAGATTAAGAAATTCCTCCATGTACTCTTGTATGCTATTCTTCTACTTCAACCTCCATAGTTGGGTTTGAATTAGCTACATAGAATCCATGGATTGGAAATTCTCTAGCAACTCTTCTTGGATTATCATCCAAGTGATCTCCAATCCTCCTGCCAACATTGATTGTTTCCAAGTATCATACCATGCAAGGGCTTTATCGATCAAGTACACACATGCAAACAAACATATAAAATCATTGATGATCTCAATTGTAAATCATCAAAGGTATTGATTCATTCTTGAATTTCAATATTCTATTACTCATATAGAATGTTATCCCTTGTAAGGCTCAATTTTGTATGTCTTCTTCATCTATAGGAACAATGTGGCTTCATTGTTGATTGAGGTTAGTATCGTTGTCATGAATGACTCTCCAAGTACTTTGGCCATTAGTATTGAGTTGTGGGATGATTTCCCTTCTTGCATTACTTGGTTGTTCTTGAAGGTACATACTTGAATTTGAAATGCACCCATTGTCATCTTGATCTCATGAAACTTGCTAAACATCCCTTGCATTCCTTGCATCACATCTTGCAACTATAGCTCCATGATTTGTGCACATTGAACATTCAATTGCTACTTTCTACTTCAATAGAGAGTTAATATGATCACTTGAGAGAGGTCATGGATGATTGGGACTACCGTAGGGACCTTAAATGCTATCACTCATTGATAATATTCCTCGATGAAATTTTGAACTACAAAATCCTTAAACATCACTCTTGGTCTTACTACATAATAGATTTCTATTTGAGTATTGAAAGGGAGAATATTTTGTATATTGAAATCCATTGCATCATAATAGAATATATATTGTCAAATCTCACTCTCTATCATATATCACCATAGGTAGAATCACCAAGTTTGGCAAATTCATCACATGTCCATGAACTCTACTCCAAAATGGTAACCAAGATATACTCTCACTTGCTCACGTTAGATGTACATAACCTTGAATTGGAATGAGTTCAAGAACAAAATTTAGGGTGTAGGAAATTGAACTCTAGGAGCCTCCATCCTATCCTCTCTCAAAACACCCCTAATCTATCTATTGCATTACATTTTCTCTCCTCAGAATTACTCAATCTCAATAGCTTGTGTTCCTACAAGAAGAGTGATCCTCTCTTTGTGATTAAAACACCTACTCTAATACCATTTTTATTTTCTAAGGATAAGAGAACCCCTAAGAGAAACACAATAGAAGAAATGCAAGAGAAACACAAGGCTTCATCCCTCAATATTGGATGTCCCAAAGGAGCACATTGTGTTTATTATATAGCCAAGAAGACCCATTCAAAGTGAGCTCCACCCTTGGATCAAATACATAGATTGGTGACATGTTAACAAGCTTCACCCTTAGATTAGTTGCATTGATTCAATACAAGTTGATCCTTGTCCTATTTGGTTGGTCAAACAAATTTGGCCGAAGGGAATATTTGGAGAACCTTGCTATGGGAAGCTCAAAATAGCATGGATAAGGTACCATTTGAAAGTTCTTGATAAGACAAACAAAGGGGGAGAAGGCAGCACCTTTTCTCCCAATTATGAGGCTTTAGCATTTTTCAAAGCTCAATTTATCCATATAGAGCTCCAAAATTAACTTTGAAGTTTTCATGGTGTTTTATACCAATGTCCTATAAGTGAAAGCACTCTTTTGGTAACACCTTTATCTGATCCATTTACACCATCATATATAAAAAAATTCCATATATTACCAAGCCAATTTCCACCTCTAGATTATATGTCTAGCTAATGGTATTATATAAAGGCAATGCTTAAGGATATTAAGAACACTTTGCATGGTGACATATTGGCAAAAGTCTGGATTGTTGAGTTCCATAAAAGAGGATCCTTGCATGTGTACTTTCTGTTGATACTCAATAAGATATCAAAGATGACCATATCTAACCAAGTAGTATGACCTATGAGCCGGCCTGTCTCTCACTCAAGATGAACCTTTGATGGCTATTATGGTAGCATATCATGGACTAAGAAAGCAAGGAACCCCAACTCCATCATACTCCTCCAAGGCTAACCCTACAAGACTCAAGACATTGCTCACTAGAGAACTCAATGAGAGAGAGATAGTTGCAAATGAAAGGATGTTGAGTACCTCCTCACCCCTTATTATTATACTTGTGATATAGTTACGCACTAAAGTTACTAATTATTGGAGTAACTCAAGTTACTAGGCTAAGAGTCAAGTAAAGTCAAAAAGTATAAAGGAATATCCATCCACATGGGCATATTCTACTAAGCATGTGATCTCATCTTGACCCAACCATTAAGTCAAGGATTCTTCACATGGGCTATCCTTGGACTAAAGAAAAATCCAAAACAAAAAGGTTTACGGGCCCAAGAGTTCTCAACTCTTTCCTCAAAGCCAAACACCTAGGAATAATACCAAGTCAATACACTAGAATCCAAAATAGTGGTGCTTATCTTTTCCACTTCCTCTAAAGTAAGGTCCTCACTATCTTAGTTATGACTAACTTTAGCAAATCTTGACTAATATAGAACCATCCTTTATCTCTATATAAATAATATCTCTCAAGTATTTGTAATACCAAGCTAAATATCACAATACCACACACATGCAGAAATGAGTGTTATAGACCAACATGGTGTTTGCTATGATCCTTGATACAACTACTCATTTGCTTTCATTTGAGATAATGACAAAGTGCATGGTTCATGGGCTATATAGAGCAAAAATGTCCAATGGCACATGCATATAGGACGGCAAATGCACAAAGAGATATCTGATGGATTTTAATCCTACAACTCATATAAATGAGGATGGGTACACTCTATATCAACATAGAGACAACAATCACATTTTTTTCAATATGAAAGGGTGTTGTGTCAACAACAAGTTGGATCATGCCACATAACCCATATCTTTCAACAAAGTATAATGCTCATATGAATATTGAGGTATGCCACTCTCTCTCACATCTATTGGTACTCTCTTTGCCAAAGCAATGCTTGGTTTTGTTTTGCTTCTCTTCCTTTGGAATGCACGTCTATTCTTCAAACCAAGCAATCAACTATTTATTCAAGTGTATCTACAAAGGGCACAACCATAAAACCACCATCCTTGAAGGCCATGACAAGATCAAACAATATGTATATGCACAATATGTGTCGGCATTGGAGGGTGCATGGTGACTATTTGAATTTTAACTACATTTCACCAACTATCATGCAATTGCAAGTTCACCTACCAAATCACCAATGTGTGATATTCAATGCAAATGCATTGGCAATATATTGAATCTTGAGAAGCAAACATGAAGACAGCCTTAACAGAGTATTTTGCAATCAATCAAACCAAAAACTTGCCTAAAATACTTTATATACCAATTTCCCATCTTGCTTCATGAGGCACTATACAAGAAAAGCATGGAAAGTATGACAAAAGGTGCATGCAATGGGAGAATTTACTTTGTCAGCCCATCTATTAATGAATGCTACTTCCTTTGGACTCTTCTTACCATTTTCAAGGAAGAAACCTCTTCCGAATATCTCCAAACCATCAACAACTAGGTATATAGCACCTCTAAATTACCATATCTCACACTTGGATTGTACAAGATTGATGAAGAGTGGCATTAGTGCTTGATGGAAGCGGTGGGAATGCAAATTCAGGTCTAACTATGGTTGTTGTTTCTCATGATTTTGATGCATAGTCCCTTAGCAAATCTAGTGCAATATTGGGAGCATCATCAAAATTATATGGTCAATGATTGTGACCATCAACTTCAATAACTTGGCATCAAGAAACCAATGGAAGGTCAAATTTTGGACTTTTTTCTCAATTTAATCAACAAAAAGCTCAACACAATGAGAAAATTGCTTGAGGATTTTACCTACCACAATCAGTTATGGTAATGGTAAAATTTTAGATTATGAACTATCTCATCATGACCAATTCAATTCTAATATACCATAACTATGCAAAGACTTTCTACAAGTTGTTCCAACTCTTAATGATAACCAATGATAATATGACATCCCAATGCTTATGAGGTAAATGATGACAATGTTATTTTCATCAATGAACCAAGAAGCACCAAAAAAATGTTATCTTGTAAATATTCTACTTGAGACAATTCATGAAAATGATGATGTGATATTGGTAGTTATGTCTTTGGGCTTTATGGAAAAAGTATTTGGTTAAAGGTCGAAGATTGCATTCAATTTCAATATTCCACTATAGCTAATTTCTATGACAATATGCTCCATCACACATCAGATGGACTTGGCCAAATTGTTGCATTAGCCTAAGTTGATATTATAGCATGAAGCATGTATGATGAATAAGCATGCATTTGAGGCCGTCAATCATACCCTATAGGATATCATTGGAAGCAATCATTATGTGTGATTATCTTTGTCATGTCAAGAGATTTCCATCAAGTCCTCTTGATGAAAGCCAAAGGAACACAACCAAAGATTGTTATGGTGTTAGTCAAAGAGTCATATCTTTGGCAGCATATACAAACTTTCAATCTCCACATCAAGATGCATACCTTGGTGGCTAATGACCCATCACCACATCATAATGATCTTACCTTTCTCCAATGGCTTTTGAGGCTTGGCAAAAAATGATTGTTGGTAGTCAATGACAAATATATCTAGTGCACTCCAACATGGTTATCCACAATCAAGGGGATCTATGTACACTAATTGATGCCATATAACTCAAAATCTATACTATGCAAGATGACATGCCATATTTCAACAAATGTGTTATTTTGGCTCCTCTTAACAAAGAAGTTAATTGGATCAACAATAAGATTATTGAAATAAAACTGGGAGAAAGCTATGATTTCTTTAGTGCCAATACATTGAAGCGATACTACAAGTTTGGACACAATCCTTTGGAATATGTGAACCAACTTGAGCCAAATTGCTACCCTTCCCATAAGCTAACCTTGTAGATTGGGGTACCAATGATGCTTTTGTGTAATCTTGATCTATGCAATAGGACAAATTGATTATCCAGTGATTCACTTCAAAAGTAGTTGAATCATAAATCATGATAGGGAATAATGCACATTGCCTTCATTTTGCAAATCACTTTGAAAATAGAGGACTCAAACTTGCCACATGAAATAAGGTGCAAAGGGTTCTCTTTATGAGTTAACTTTATAATGACTATTAACAAAGCATATGGATAAATATTGCAAAGTATGGGAATTTTCCTTGCAAAATGGCATCTATATGTTGCTTTCTCAATGGAAATAAAAACACAACATATACAAGTACTTTTACCAAACAATGACCAAAGAAAAGATGACTATATGCAAAATGTAGTGTACAAAGAAGCCTTAGGTTTGGGATGAGCCACTCTAGATACCTAAATAAATGCATACTTGGATGCTTCGACACTTGCATATTTGTTTTCCTTTTTCTTTTTCCATGACCATGTATAAAAAATTTAATAAGGATGACAACCTCAATGATGATATCATTACCAATGATTTGTACTTTGAGCCTAAATCCGATGATCAAGCAAGTAGATAAAGGACAATAAGCTAGAATTCATAGGACGCTATAAGTCTATCCTAAAAACTTTGTTTTCATCTTGGTCCCCTTGACCTATTGATATGAATAAATAGTACATTTATTGCATCTTTTACCCTATGGTGCAATCCTAAGAAAAGTGAGATATATTGTGTTGGAAGGACATAGATCCTACTAATCTTTATATAATAGACTTGGATTCCAGTGTGGTCCTTAACGGCACATGAAGATGGTCCTTAGCAACTTATTGTTCAAATGTTTCTGAAGATAGACAAAATAGATGATTTTTGGTCATTGGTGGCTGATGGAATTAGAAGTTTTGCCAAAAAAATTTATTCAAGTGTTACACCATGCTTGATGTATTTTGCTTAATCTTATTGCTCTATATTTTCTTTCTCTATGTCCAAAGTGCACACAATAGACTAGAAATGAAAAAATAGAAATGCATTGGGTATTTGGCAATTGATGATGTTATTTGGTCTTTAGTGGCCGATGGAATTTGACTATTTGTATGCAATTCAAATGTTACGACAGAATGGCTTTTAAGTATTATTGAATGGTCTAGTTCTTGCAGATTTTTTCTTTGATTGTGTATGGAGGACAAGCAATAGACTAATCTATATATATAATAGACTTAGATTCCAATGTGATCCTTAGCGGCATTAGATTACCGTCATTAGATTACTATCATTAGTTGTAGTCAAATTCCTTTAGCAACTAATGGTTAAGGTATTTTGGTCTATAAACATACGCTTTTTGGTCTTTAGAGGCTTACAAAATCTGACTTTTTTCATGCGGTTTAGGTGTTATGACAAATGGTGTTCAAGTGTTTTTTTGGGTAATTTGCTTTCGGTGTGCCTAGGGTTTTTCCGGTTATTTTTTTTTGGTGTGTCCAAGGCTATTTTGGCTTTGTTATTGAGCTTTTTCGTTTGATTTTGTTCAAAAAATTTTGGAGGCTATTCCAATGTTATTTTCTTTCATGTTTTCCAAAGGACACAAAATTAACTAGTATATAACAATAAAACTATGTCCATTTGTCCAGTCCCTCCCTTCCAAGCATGGTGCACATCTCAACCTAAATTCTCTCATCTTGAATTCCCTCAACCCTAAAGCCTCAAGAGGAACTATTTGTTTGTGTCTTGCATTTTGTCTTTGATTGGTCAAGTGTTTTATTTAGAAATTATTTTAGTAAAATGGTGATTGCATAGAAAACACAAAATCGGAAGATCCCATCAAGCTATACAAGAGTAGACAAAATAGGTAAAATGGAGCTAAGCCTCAATAGAGTTTATTATGAGAAATCTACCCTAATGCACCTAAGATATTTGAGCTATGCAAGTCATATAATCTACAAAGAACTAGAGCATCCAAAGATGCATCACCTGGTGTGGTTGCTCTCTTATGGATTGCACCAGCCACTTCCCTCTATAAAGCAATGGACACATATTGTCTAAAATATGCTACAAAGTATGAGAGTGAGAGTGAGAGTGGTACCCTTGGCACCTAACATGATAAGCTCTCGTACACTCTTGAAAAATGTGTCAAATATCATGTGCATAGCTCCATATAACTCCAAGGCTAGAGGAACAAAGAGGTGACCTCATTGCATACCCCTATATTTGGAGACCTTGCAAACTACTACTTCACTCAGTGCCCATCTAGGGGGATGGGTAATCACTCCCTCCAAAACTATATCACACATATGGTCCATAACCACAACATTGGTTACTATCATCTGATCATCTCGGACCAAGTATAAGTTTGGATTGACACATGTCATCTGCAAACCATATGAACACTCCCTCCAAGTCAAGTATTCCTCTCTTGAGCCATAGCAACCATGATCTTTTTGGATTGGATGTCATTTGTCTATATGTCGAGTCCAAAAAATAATAATAACTCTAGTTAATTAATTAAAATGTTAAAAATATCTAATTAATTAAAAAATTATTTAGAGTGCTCTTATCTTCTACTTTGGCCATGCTAGGTTGTGTATTTCCTTCCTTGGTATATGGTAAACATATCATGGGCCTTATAGATCAAATTAGGCTGGTGTAATATTAATAGCTAGATATATTATCTAAAGGTAAAATTTGACTTGGTAATATTTAGAAGGATGTTAAGTATGATGTGCTAGGTAGACCAGATAGAAGTGTCACAAAAAAAGTACTTCTACAAAAAAAGTAGGAATAAAAAATAACTTGAAATGTAATACCAATAGCTAAACATATGATCTAGAGGTGAAAATTGGATTGGTAACATTTAGGAGGATGTTATAGATAATGAACTAAGTAGATCAGAAGAGGTATTACCAAGAGAGTACTTCTACCAATAGGGTAGGAGTCGAGAATAGTACAAAAATTTTAGTCAATTTTAGAGGCTTAAATAGATGAATTAGGCCCCAAAAATGTGCAAATCCTCCCCACCCCCCACCCACCCACCCAATAGAAAAAAGTCAGCCTTTCCTCCCCCCAGACTTGTCTCATCAAGAGCTTTCCAACAATACCTCACCCATGCACTTTGGAGATTTCTATAGGAAGATTCTCCAAAGATTCCCTCCGGTCAAAGATGGTTTGACCAACCGAATAGGATCAAAACTGACATGCCATCCATGCATGCAACTAATCTAAGGGTAGATCTTGCTGACATGTGACCAATCCATATATCTGATCCAAGGGTGGAGCTTGTTTTGGGGGGAGTCCCCTTTGTATATAATATAGTCAAGGTGCTCCTTTGGAGCATCGGAGGATTGAGTGTGAAGCTTTGTTTCTTCTCTTGTGTTTCTCTTAAGGTCTCTTATCCTCAACAAGCCTTTGACCACTTGACTACCAAGCTGCATCTAGTAGGCTTAAGAGTCAAGGTGTCAAAGTGCAAGGCATGGTCCCTTTTAGGTATCCCTCCACACCTTGAGCTTCTAGAAGGGTGTATCAAATCTACATATGACTATATGTTCTTGGAGTGCCAATAGGATCTAAGGATTCTGTCACACATTTCTTGGATGTTGCCCTTGTAGAGGATGTTCTCCACCCAGATGACCTTCCATTATTAGGATATGTAGGTGGTATTTGGTATAATTTCTTCTAGTATTGCTTGTCACCCGACTTACCTCCTATGCATAATTCCCCCTTGCTTGACCTTCCTATCACATTTGAGAGCCTTTGATAGGAGGATTACGGGAGTTTTTGGTGATATTATTGGACCGAGACATTTGAGTGTGACAAGGGATTTGGCATGTGGACAAACATCTCTACCAATTTTGTGTGGAGTGGTTGGCTTGCTATCTATGGAGGAGACGGCACCTATAGTGTTTTTGGGTAGTTGGGCTCTCCACGGTGCCCCTCCTTTCTTCTCATTTTGTGGTTGTTGATAGGCCGGTTTGGAGACTTATGTGACAAAGGTGGAAGAGTGATCCTTTTCTCCCTAGATGTTATTATGGCAGACAAGAGATAGTAGATCCTCATGGACATGCAAGGATCGTCCATCTTTGCTTCATTATCATCAGATTGGACTAGAGGTTTACAGTCTTCCTAGATGGAGCAATGGTGTCAACATACACTACATTCTCTCTTAGTTGACTTGTCCATTCCTCAACTACTAGAGCACATCTTCACTCTTGCTCTGACAAGGATGCATGCTCTTGGATCCTAGTTCGACCATGCATTAGGGCATTTTGACTCTCACCAACTACTTTCTCTACAACAATGAAGTTTTGCCTAGGGTTTGGTCCACACATCTATATCTTCATTACCCACTTGTGAATGTGGCTCTACACTGGATGCTACAGCGGTCCATATAATACGGTGTCCATTTGGAGGACATAGGATAGCTACCCATGATGCTATTAGGGACATAGTGTTTGTTATGGCACAAGAGAGTGGATACTTGGCTTGGAGGGATCATTTGTATGCTTTGCAAATGACAAGTGTTAGGGTAGACTTATACTTGGGCCTAGATGATCAAGTGACAATAGAGGATGTCGTGGTTAAGGATGCTATACGTGATACAATTTTGGAGGGAGTGATTACCCATCCCCTTGGATGGGTAGCGAGTGCAGCAGCGCTTGCAAGATCTCTAAGTGTAGGGGTATGCAGCAAGTCAACTCTTTGTTCTTCTAGTCTTGGAGTTATATGGAGTAATGGGCACAACATTTGACATATTTGTCAAGGAGTGCACAAGAACTTATCAAGTTAAGCGTGAAAATACCACTCTCACTCTCATACTTTGTAACATATTTTATTTAATGTGTGTACATTGCTCTATAAAGAGAAGTGGCTCGTGTCATCCATAGGAGAGTAATTACACCAGGTGATGCTTCTTCCTATGGTCCATTTAATTCGTAGACCATAAGACTTGCATAGCTGGGATATCTTAGGTGCAATGAGTGCAGATTTCTCATATAGACTCTATTGGGGTTTAGCCTCATTTTACATATTTTGTCTCACCCTTGTACTACTTGACGGGGTCTTCCCATCCTTCGTGTTTTCAACGCGGTCGCCCTTTCCTTCAAAACTACAAAATATCTGGTCGTGCGACAATCCCATTAACGTCCATCTAAGGAACCCGCATACCATAGTCGCTAGAGGCTCCGCACTTTGCCGCACCATAGTCGTCCTGAGACATCGGCAGCCCAAAGGAGTGCAGGGGACATGTGTCTGACCAATCCGCTCTCACGATATACATTTTGGCTGCGCAGCGCTGGACCGCCATGGCCCACAGATATCATCTCAATGGCGCCTTTCCAGAAGACGGCATTTCCGTCTCCCGTACTGGTCGAGTGGAACTGAGCAGTTGACGTACCATCCAGAGTCGGATTACCCGGCAATGGCAATGCCGCCAATAAAGAGACGTTCTCCACTTGTCCTGGCCAACAGCAGTAGTGACAGCGAAACCAATGGTTTCACCCACGTGTAAGAAGAGGTTCCGGAGAGCGAGGTGGCCTTCGCCTCGTCGGCATGAAGACCTTGATCCATATTATCCGTGAAGAAATCCACGTCCAGACTGAAGAATCAGCTGAATTCCAAGCAAAAGGCGAGAGTGTGAGAGCACGTCGAGCGCGCCACGCCAAGATCACGCAATCTGTTCAGTTGAGAATTGTAATTAGTTTATGTGAGCGTTTGCAGCTATGCAAATTCTGTTCGCATCCCCCGCTCTTTTTCAAGCGCGATCCGATGCTGGGGGTGGGAGATCCCGAGTCGCCAGCAGGTCTGCGCCGGAATCCCTTGTGTTTGGGAGAGACCAAAGTGTCGTTGCAGTACCCCGGAGCCGTCATCAAGATGAGTTTAAGAAAGGTAAAGCTAGCGCGTTGTGGAGGTTGCGTTGGCGCATCCAGCCAGCACGGCGGCAGGTGAATCAGGGCCCCGGATGGCCAGTATTTGCCTCGCAAGCGCAAACAGCTCAGAAAAATGTCAAGTGGATTCTCGAATCTGTTGGTACGTCCTGCGGGGATTGAGCTTTTTTACTGCTGTCATCTCAAGTGTGAGTGTGCGAAAATCTGGACTTGTTTAGATGTTAATCTGATATTTCGATTAAGCATTATGATGTTCACATTTCAAAGTGGCGGACTTGATCCACTAAATGACACCTGAGTAAGCTTTGCTAGCTTCATAAAAAATAGCATGCTCCTCCACATGGCGTAGCAAGGGCACCGTTTGCAAGATTAGCCTAGCGTGATGAAGTTCAGCTCAGCTCTTCTTCTCCTCGCAGTTAGATGCTTGGCGTCTTAAAGCTGAAAAGGGCAAACCTTCCCAGCGTTTGAGCTGCCCACAATTTGAAGGGATTCTTGCAAGACATAAACTGAACCTGCGCTCGTTCTGGTTACCTTTGCAGGAGACGGTGATTGCGGCCACTTAGGCGCCGATGTGCCTCTTCCTGGCTCGTTTGAACTTGCCTCGGTAGGGTCCAGTCATTTGCTCCACTCTCTTCCATCGTCTTTAGATATCAACCTGAATTGTTGTGACTGATATTTCATTCCGGTGCAGGAATCTGCAACAGTGGGGCGCGGAGGCGGGAAGGCTGATATTCTACTTGGCGTAGCCACTGGTATCTTGTAAACTGTTCCACTTTCCTTAAACTGGTGTGTGTTGATTAGACATCGGTATTTGATTTGGTGAAAGTATTACTAATCTCAATGTACGATCGCTAATACATTTTATCTTTCTGGGATCCTCCAGCAGACCATCATCAGCATCAGAAGAGTGTTGGTTATCCTGATTGCTGTTTGAGAGAGGTTGTCGAGCGTACGGACCAGTGATTTTCCGTATGTGTAGGCCACTACACATTGTATTTGCTTACAACAGGTTCTGTATGTTATTGCTGAAATATGTGTAGGCAACTATTACGTTAATTAATTCCCAGCTATGTGTACATGCATACGCCGTGACGCATCAGACGATCGGTTTCGCATCATTGATTTTCACTCCTTTCTTACTGCAGTGTCGTCCATGCACGCACGCTTCGAGAAAAGAGGAGGAGCTTTATACGTTACTGATTTAGACAGCACCAATGGGACCTACATTGATGGAAAGAGGTTAAGGCCCGGAGCTGTTACTCCCGTTCTTCCCGGAAGCATTATAGTATTTGGTGAGTTTATGAGTTGCCAGTCGTGAGCTCTCTGGTATCTTCTAATTATCTGTCCCAATGGGCAGTTTACATAGTCTCAAATTTGTAGCTAGGAGAAAGTAAATGAGGAAAGCCTTGTCTTGTTGAGATGTTGCCAGGTTTTGGAGTATTTGATGCTCTGGTTTCATATGAGCCATAACAGGCTGTTTGTTTGTTGTTTAGTATATCCCTCTCTTATTAAGGCTTGGAGAAAGCTGCAAAGATTGTGTCAGTTCGCAGAATCTGATTCTCCTCTTGGACAAACGGCATGTTACAGGTGACGAGCACTTAGCTGTTTTCCGAGTTGAGCAAGAAGAGGACACTGAACAGGAAACGCAAGCAGTGGAAGCTCAAGAAGATAGTCAATCGGAGTAAGTTCGTATCAGAATCTTTTAGACCGACAATGCAGTGCCATCCTCATTGTTGTCACTCAACAACCTGAAAATGAGGAGTTGAGGCTAAGCAGGGTTGCTTAGGGAGTTGTCATTTCCATGTCCCATGCCCGATCGTTTACATCTATCCGAAAGTATCAGGGTTGTGAAGCTTTCATGACCCCAAAGGATTCACTTCATCACAACCTATAAATAAACTGTATAGTCTCGGTTTGGTGATACCCTATATCCACTCCCATTTGAGAATGGCATGACCGCTGTCTGTCGGGGGATCTTGAATTTGTGATCGAATCCAGCTATCCGAGCTCAGGAATCTGTAGCTCGTATAAATGTGTGGAAAGAACTGTGTTCCAGGAAGGAGGTTGTCAACGTCTTTGTGTGCTTCTCATATGCTGGTAGGGAGGTTTTGGCACAACTGTGAACAAACCTGACTGGTGCTGAAGATGTGCCATTTTAGTAAGGTGGCTGCAGCATGTTGGTGCAGCTTATTAGAGTGCACCCTCGTCACCAGTTTCCACTCTGTAATTTTGGGCCCGCAGCTATCCACTCATGAGCTGTCTGTCCATTAATATTGCTTCCAGCAATGGCAAGGATGATCCGCTATTTCCAGCAAGGTATGCCATTACAACGAATTTAGAGTCCAAGAGCGATACCGTACGTCATGAATGGAATACGTGATTGCTCCTGAGTCTATATAGAGTGCTCCTTGGATGCATAACTCCATATTCACTTTCCCTGTCCCAATACATTTTATTGCTCTTTCCTCCTTTCGTATCTCTTTTTCCGAGGTATCGGATCGACCTCTAGCAAGGTCGATTATTTTCATCCTTTTTCCATCTCTTTACTGCTAACATGATCTATAATAAGAGCGGCTACGTGCCCTTAATATCGTTAGTCCAAATGAGCTAACATCTGTTCATGTGCGTGTCTCACCTTCTAAAAGTGATTTTTATCAACATTGCACATTCTTACGGCTTCTGAATTCGATCCTTGAGTTTGTATCCATATGTCCCCGCAGAGTCACACCAAGTGCGTTGGTTGGTCTGTAACCTTTGGTAGAAACAAAGATAGATTGGACAGCCTACCCTTAGAAGATACACTGAAACCATGTTGGGACAATTTTTCATTGATTGGATATGATATATGATCACAGCTCTTAATGTCTATGAAACGATTTTAACCAAAACCAAACCAAAGTAGGATGAATATCGATTGAATTCTCTGACTAGTTTACGGCCTTAGTTAACTAAGTCTCTAACTTTTGGGTGGGTCTGTGTAGTCCATTCGCCTTAGAACTGACACTTCAACTCTAGTGCGATAGGTCAGCTTGTTCTTGGAGGTTTTGTAAATGGATTTCGGTCACTTAATTCCCCCTTTTCCTATATTTCAAAAGTATAATGGTGTCATGTCCAATCCAGATACTAGACCTGATATAGATAGTGATCCTGTGGATATAGATAGTACAGACTGTACCCATATTGACAGTTCCTATAATGATAGCAAGACTGCCGTGCCCATCTGATAGCAAAAGTGGGCACGGGCACTTTTGCTATCATCAAGGCAAGGATGCCGAGCCAAAACACATTCATGGTAGTTGGCCCTAGTCACTCTCTCTATTGAGTGAGTGAGTTTCCATGTTTATTTTTCATTTTCTATACATTATAAAGTAACTTGATTTACACACTCACACACTATACTTTTTAGCGTATTATGAGCTGGTTGGATTATGGGTCTGGTTAATCGAAGAAAATCACTTAAAAAAATTGGGTTTGTGGCAATTTTGCTATGGTATAAAAAAAAGGATTTCATGCTGGTTTTGCTTTGGTATCATTTTAATGTAGGGTAGTTTTCATTGCTTTTTGTGATAAAGCACATCAATTTGTCAAGATTTGCATGGGTTTTGTGAGGAGATAGTTTTAAAGCAATCAGGTTTGTCCGGTTTCATGAGGGTTTCACAAGGAGATTGCTATAAAGCAATTAGGTTTTTCCGGTATCATGTGGGTTTCATGAGGAGATTGCTATAAAATGATCAGGTTTGCCCAATATTGCATGGGTTTTGCAAGGAGATTGCTATAAAGCGATCAGGTTTGTCCTATTTTGCTCGGGTTTCATGGAGGAATCACAATTTAGAAGAAAGAATTTTGTGGTTTTGCTATAAATTAGATATAATTTATGGGTTTCATGTGGTTCACCCTTGGGTTATGTGTATCCATGAGGGGTATCATGGTTCAAGAGAAGTGCAAAAGAAAAAGAGTTTCATATTAACAACTCATACATATCCTTAAACTTGAACAAGTTTTAAGTAAGGGACAAAATGTTTCATATTAAGAACTCACACATGTAGATTTTGGGGACATTCATAAGGGAAAAAAGGTTTTATCTTAACAACTCCTACATCTTGGATTTGGACAAGTCATAAGAAAGGGACAAAAGGTTTCATGTTAGCAACTCATACAATGAACCATATTAACAATTCACATGGAAAAGAGATAAAAAGAGATGTAAGCCAATATATAAATGTGTAAAACAGGAATATGTCATGGTACTCTCATGCCCAATGGGACTAGTGTCCACGGTTATACTCATGAACACAAGAGATGTCAAGGAAAGGAAACAATGATACTATCAAGAGGAGTGTTATTAGACAAGGGTGGATAAATTGGAACCTCCTCTTGATCTATATCCTTGATATTGGGTGGGAGGCGTTCTAATCTGAAGTGCACATCCATGCATCAAATGAAAGGTCTAGAAGTCACGCAACTACTATATCTCCAAAGAAGATCCCACTCCACATCATACATAGGAGGGTCCTAGAAAACCAAGGCTAGATCATTGTAGGGATATAGACTATACTCTAGAAGTTAACCCAATGTCCATTTGTGGATGAGAAACCCAATAGTTTGATCTTGTATATCTCCTAAATCTATCTAGAGGAGCTATCAAGTGGTCACATAAGGATAGATGTGAATCTGCTACTCAAGTATAAAAGGGAGTAACACTAGAGGATGAATAGCACCGTGTGGATGGTTCCTACAATACATTGGGAAATGCACTATCCACTATCACTACATTGCACAACACTAAGTCCATAGCCATTAATGCACTATAAGGTCTCACAATATAGTCTCAATATTGGTCCTAATATCCATCCATATCATCAAACACACCCATGAGGTTAGCATCCATATGTACACCCTCGAGTAAGAACCATAGCTCCACATGTATCTCAACATATGATCACAATCTCACCTTGTGTTGTTTGTCCAAATGAGTACCTCAAAATGAGTCAAACAATTCTCCATAAACTCTCTAGTGCCAAGACGAGGATATATCTAAAAGTACTACTTGATCTAAATTAGACCCATTCATCTCTCTCCACCAATCTAAACCACTAGCCCAAGATACTACTAGTATCCCACATGTCGTCTCCCAAACATCCAATATCCAAATCAATATCTTCCTTTGTTGATCATAAGTCTGAACCAAGTGGGGAATAAACTCTCCCAACTCACTCATCCTCTATCGGAACATAGATAATCTAGAAAACTCATTAGTGAGTGTCCCTCTCCTCTCCTCGAACAACTCAATCTCTTGGGAAATATGACTAAAAGAGAGCGGAGGAGCAAGATCATCCAAAAGTTGAGATCCCCAAGCTATGATATATATCATATGTCATCATACATGGCTCTCCTCTATGCACTCTATCCAAGTGAGGCTATGTTTTCACCTCTATAGATCTCATATCTAATCCATGCTCAAGTGTCTCTATATGAGTCTCCTCACTTATCATGTCACAAGCTTTGTTTGGGTCTCCTCATGCATAGCAAAATCTCCTTGGGATAGTCTCAATGTGTGCTCTCAAAAGAATACCCTTGCATCCTCATAATCCCCCTCTAACTCAACCAACTCAACCAACTCAACCTAATATCTTTCCAACTAAACATGTGTACTCTCTAACTCTCCAATGGAGAGTTGGAGCTATCAATGATAGTTCTGTATCTACAACCTATAAGCCTTAGCTGCCATCTATCTCTTAGCCTCAAGCTCATTGAATGCACTCATCAAATCATCTCTCTATGTCTCCCATCTCTCACTAAAATCAAATATAAACTCTCTCTCTCTCTCTCTCAATCTACTCTTGGTCTCTCCTCTCTCTAACTCCAACTCCCCCTCCAAGTCTCCCAAAGACCTCTCTCTTTCTCATTGAGAACTCTCTCTATCTCCTCTGTGCATCCCATGGCATGCTCTCCCTCCACAAAGGTTGACTCTCTCTTAGCAATAGCTCTCTCTTTCTCCTCCAAATCCCTCTTTGAGTCTCTCACCAAGTGCTCTCTCTCACTAGAGTTTTCCACTCTAGCGCTAGCATCCAAAATAAAATGTATATCACTCTCTCTCCACACTCTAGTGTTATGGGTAGGGATGGTGGTAACTCATATATGGGTAGGAGTAACTCTTAGAAAATCCTCTTCTTGCACCAAGAATGACTCTCTAGGTGTCAATGGACAGGAACATCCTTTTTGTCCAATCATGGGACTCTACTCACATGGGCTCAATGTAATTGTAATACCAAGGGTTAGCCATATGATCTAGATGTGAAATTCGGTTTGGTAACTTCTAGAATGATGTTATACATGATGGTCAAAATAGATCAAATAGAAGTATCACCAAAAGAGTACTTCTACTAATAGGGCAGAAACCGAAATAGACTTGAGAACCTTAGAACCAATAGCTAGACATATGATTCAAAGGTGAGAATTGGTTTGGTAACATCTGGAAGGATGTTACACATGATGGACTAAACAGATCAGAAAGAGGCATCACCAAAAGGGGACTTCTACTAATAGAGTAGGGACCGAAATATGCTTGAAATCTTTGAAGGCAATTTTGGAGGCCTAAACGGATGAATTAGACCTCGAAAATGTGCAGATTCCCCCCCCTTCCATGAAAGGAAAGGCTGGCCTTCCCTCCCCCCTGCTTTGTCTCGTCGAGAGCTTTCCAACGGTACCTTACGTGATTCCGAGATTCCTACAAGAAGATTCCCTAAAAGATTCCCTCCGGTCAAAGCTTGTTTGACCAACCAAATAGGACCTAGACCAGACAGGTCACCCATCCAAGTAAGTAATCCAAGGGTGGAGCTTACTGACATGTCACCTATCTGTGTCCCTAATCCTATGGTGGAGCTTCCTTGGAGGAGATCCTCTTTGTTTATATAATAAAGAGAAGGTGCTCCCTTGGGGCATCGAATGTTTGAGTGTGCAATCTATGTTTTCTCTCTTCTCTTGTCCTCGTAGTATTACAGTAATGTTCCAAGGATCACGTAGAAGAGAAAACACAAGTTTCACACTCAAACTTTGGTGCCCCAAGGGAGCACTTTCTCTTTATTATATAGCCAAAGAGGATCTCCTCCAAGGATGCACCACCATAGGATTAGGTACATGGATAGGTGACCTATCAATGAGCTCCACCTTTAGATTACTTGCTTGGATGGGTGACATGTTGATCCTGGTCCCATCTGGTTGGTCAATTAGGCTTTGACCAAAGGGAATCTTTTAGAGAATCTTCTTGTAAGAATCTTAGAATCATATGGGTGAGGTAACGTTGGAAATATCTTAGTGAGACAAACTAGGAGAAGGGAAGGCTAGCCTTTCCTCTATTTGGGAGGAGGGGGGGATTCTGCACATTTTCAAGGCCTAATTCATCCGTTGGGCCTCCAAAATTACCACTAAAGTTTTCATGCCTATTTTGGTTTTTGCACTCAGTTCGGTTTCAAGATTTTTTGGCCAGGTTTTGGTGGGGGTTCTGCAAGAATCATGAAGGTGTCAGCAAGGTTTTGCAAAAATTATGAAGTTTAGTTCTAGGTTCTCCAAAAATCCAAGGTGTTGGTGAGGTTTTGCAAAAATTAAGAAGGTGTATGCTAGGTTTATGAATATATTGGATCAGATTTTGATGGGGTACAGAGATGTGATGTTTAAGCATGAAGAAATTTGAAAACACAATTGCTACTTATAATTTGAATTAAAGAAGATAACTTATATGGGGTCATGGATAATGCAAGCAAAGATTGCAATGTTCAAGCTTATTGCCCAAATCTAATTCTTTGACAGACTCCACTGATCATTGGATTTGAGTCTGATCAAGCCAAGCCCACTTGATGAAAGTTATGTTATCAGCCATTGAACCATAGATGCCAATCAACCATCCGCACTCCTTGAAATCCTCCATGTTTGGCATGTCCTACAGTTTTTGATAGATTCGTACCATCTCTACTTGGTAAAAAAACATTGAAAGAAAATGGGTTTCAAGTTGTTTCTCTCTTCTCAAGCTCACAATTTTTATCTCTTAATCTATATCACTCTCTTGGGCTAATCTATATTACTCTCTTGGGCTCATAGTGATGTCCTCCAAAACCTCTCTCTCTCCCTCTCACAATCCTCTGAAACCTCTCTCCTCCAAAAACTATCAAAACCTCTTCCTTTCTAGAATTATAGAATGCTAAACCCCTCAAAAACCTCTCTTGTGTCACTAAAAATTATTCTTGCTTATCAAATGCACTTCTCTCTCTCTTTCTCTCTATCTCCCTCTGCATTCTTTATTGATCCCTATAATTGAAAGACAAGACTAGAAGAAGAGCTAAAAGTCCCTCCAAAAACCTCTCTATTCTTGATTCCTCTTTTTCCCTCTACCTCCTGAAACCTCTTCTCTTGCTTCTTTTGCCTCTCAAATCTCCTCTTCCCTTGTATCTCCCAAAACCATCTCTAGTTTTTCTTGTTCTCTACTACCTTGCCTCACCGGTATAGACCATACCTTTAAATCCAACCTTATCATTTTGGAAATTTACATTCTATTATTTCATTGTAGTCAACTCTTGTGTCTTCTACTTCTACTTTATTTGACATTTATCTCTTTAATTGAAACTCATCCTTTTTATTGGCTTTAGTTTCTCATTATTGGCTTTAGTTGATAGGCTCTAGATCTCCATTTCCATGAAAAAATGAAACAATGAACACTCTTTAAATCTTCTCAAAATCTTTGACATTACAATTTTGAACATCTTCCAATCTTTGACATTACAATTCTAAACATTTCCTAGATTCTTTGACATTTTAACTATAACTCTTCACCCTTAACTTAATATAGTTTCAACATCCTTTCATCCATTGACACCTTTCCATCTCATCCAAACACCTTTTAAACTTTTGTACACCCCTCTATCCAGAAGATACACTTTCCATATCATACAAACACAATTAACTTCTTCTATTTCCATGTCCAAGACACTAGTAGCACACTTCCATGGAGATAATCCAATATTTTATTAATGCACATGTTACAGATTGCTATTTTTATCCAAGGTTCAAAAAACCTACAAGTCTGTTAAAAGTCATACATGTATTCATCACAATATTTTATTAATGCACATGTTACAGATTGCTATTGTTATCCAAGGTTCAGAAAACCTACAAGTCTATTAAAGGTCATACATGTATTCTCTTCTCTCTTCTTTACTTTGGCTAGCCCAAAAAAGGAACTCCAATATTTCATCTACCTCCATTTCCTCTTCTCTAGCTAATTCATTTTCTTTCTTCCCACATATCTCTTCCATTAATAAGAAAATTATGTAAAATGATACAAGTAATCATCCACCTCACTAGACATCTATTCCACTCAGGTTTACTTTTCAATTGTACACTTAGTTCACGTAATGAATACCATGTGCTCTTTAAAACTCCTATATTATGCTCATTGACTACCATGATCCTTGTTAAACATTTATTGAAATCTACTCTATATGAGGAGCGTTAAATGATGGTACCAAGTGGCTCATAGGAGTATAATACAAGTCACCTAATAGGTATTTGTGATGTTTGAAAGGGTCATTGGTCCTCAATGGTTCAAATCTCTACATGTAATCTTCAGAGGATATGAGACCTGAAGAGAAACGCAGAAGAAGAAACACAATTTCACACTCGACCTCCGGTGCCCCAAAGGAGCACCTTAATTGTATTATATGGCAAAGGGAGACACCACCAAAGGAAACTCCACCCTTGGATACATGGATTGGTGACCTATAAGCAAGCTCTGCCCTTAGATTGGTTGCATGCATGGGTGACATGTCGGTTCTGATCCTATCTGGTTGGTCAAACCATCTTTGACCTAAGGGAATCTTTAGGGCATCTTCTTGTAAGAATCTCTAAATCGTGTGGGTGAGGTACCATTGGAAAACTCTCAATGAGACAAACTTGGGGGAAGGGAAGCTTTTCCTTTGTTATTGGGGAAAGGGCTTTGCACAATTTTGAGGCCTAATTCATCCATTTTGGCCTCTAAAATTGGCTTTGAAGTTTTTAGGCTATTTTTGGCTCCTACCCTATTAGTAGAAGTCCTCCTTTGGTGACACCTCTATCTAAACTACCTACCCTATCATGCATAATATCCTTCCAGATGTTACCAAGCCAATTTCCACCTTTAGAAAATGTGTCTAGCTTTTAGTATTACAAATTCAAGCTATTTTTGGCTCTTGCATTATTAGTAAAAGTACTCTTTTGGTGACACCTCTATCTGATCTACCTAGCCCATCATACAAAACATCCTTCCAGATGTTACCAAGCCAATTTCAACTCTAGATTATTTGTCTAACTATTTGTATTACACTACACAAAGAAGAATTTTTAATACAAGTAATATCATGGCAAGAACCGGTCCATCCTTGCACAAAAATTAACTTGTGAACATTACTCAACCACACATAAGTATCTAAAAGTTGAAAATTTGTAGAAAGTCCATAGCTATGATTTTTGAAACAAGAATTTACCACCCCAAGAAATGTAAAATCCGTCTCATTCATTGCATACCACTTGTCCATTGACAAAATAAGATCCCTTCCTACTAAAGTAAGTTTCTTCATCAATATCAGGTGATTATGCTAATAAGAATAATGTTCCATTGACTAGTCCCACGCACTTAGGAAATCCTTTCATAGCAAAAACTTTTACAATTTTCTCTCTTTCCTTTGCATCCGGGCATGTCACCTCCTTGACCATGTTAGATAAAATAGAAGTGATAACTTTCTTTATGAAATTTGTAATGGATCCTGATCTATCCCACAAATTCATACCCCTTGCAAAACATACTCTATTCCCATTATGATCAAATCTGTAGATATTATTGCAAGTTGAATTAAAACATGAATCCATTTCCTCCCTGTTTCACTTTCTTGAAACACCTCGTGGTTGTAGATGAGTTCCTATAGTGTATAAAATGAATGTATATACATCCTCATCAACTTTTTTAAGTTACTATGGTTCTAGATTTTTGAACAACTGAGATATAAACTTGTTCCTATTCTTGTCCACCATGAGCAGTATATCCAACAAATATCTTGAAGAGTAGGCAAAGTCCTACCACCTTAATAAGCATTTTCCAACACTATCAATGGGATTTTTTAGTCCTATTATTGCTTATTTGTATTCTCACGCTCTTTGCGTGATCCATCACTGCCCATGTCTAACTCCATATCACAGTCACCTTGCCATTCAGGTTCCATGTACAGTTCACCTTGTGACTTTGAAACTTGCAAGCGCATTCATCATTTTATTTCATTGGTCAATTGTTGTAGATGGCTGGTGCAAGGCATATTGATAATCAAATGGACAATTGACACAAAAGACTATTTGATAATCATCACATTGTGTATCTTTGTTATGTTCAATGAAGGTTAAGCTACACAAGCTCTTGCATGCTAGTCCTTCACTCTCTTTTTTTTATCTTCTCTCCCTCATCTTTCTTAACTGGGGTGCCAAATATCCAATCCAATTTCCAAGGCTCTTACTTAACTTCTTGCTTGATGCCCAAGTTATGGCACATAAAATCAATCCAATTTACTCTACAAAAAATTAATTTTTTTGGATTAATTTTAGATTAATTTAATGGTTGGATTAATTTTTGTAGAGTAAATTGGATTTTTGTAGAGTAAATTTCTTCTCTTGCAAACTTCTTATTCTTTCTGCACTCTATCTATTTTTATTTCTCATTTCTCTCAAAATTTCCCCACTCCATTCTTTTTGAATACGAATACTCATTGACTCTCTTGAAATTTATCTCTTTTATTCCCTCTTTGGTATTTATCCAAACTTCTGCTTTGCTACTCTAAATATATGCATAACTATTTCAAAGTACTCATGCAATCTCTCTTGCCTCTTCAAATACTCCCAATAAAAATACATGCATAACTATTTGCAGCAAAGCAATATTCAACAAGAGCTCAATTATGCCCCCATTCAAAGCACTAGACTCTCAAGCCAACACTCTTGGCAAAACTAGATTACTTCGTACTCTTGGCAAAGCTCAACCTACAACATACCCTTGAGCAACACTTTTTGCAGAGCTCTTGACTACTTTGGTTCATAAGCCAATGCTTGACTCACATTCTCAACAAATATTGTTCACAAATTGCAAGCTTGTGTGTTTTGTGATAACAATTGGTTTATGGGTTCTTGGATTCTAGCTAAACTTCTTTTCATTTCAAATTTTAAATTCTCTATCAATTCAAAATGACATGATTACTAAGTACTTAATACTTATTAGAACACCCGCAAGCACCATAGTATCATAAGTTTTGAAGGGAGATATTTAAAATTACTGTAAAAGTTTTAAGAGAATGAGAGACCTTTTGTAGAATTTCTAGGTACACAATCTTTTTTCTACCACAGAATTTTAACTACCCTCTGTTAATTTTTGTATGAGATATTTCTAGGAGGTGATAACTACATTTAAAAAACCCCCTAATATTGGGTTTTACGCTAGTTGGTTACTTTTATTGGTTATGCTGCAATGATAGCTTAAAATCTAAATTTGTATATTCTTTTAATTCTTATGCCTCAAGTATTGTTAGGTTTTAGTGGCCTTCCTAGCAAGTAAAACCTAATTGATGCTATAAAAGTATGTTGTAGTTTCTTTAATTTTTTCTTGTCTATATCCAAATTTTGAAACTTTGTAAGTGAGTTACAAAAATATAATTTTTGGATCATGAGATATTAGTGATACACATATCTCACTTACCTTGACATAAGCATTTTTTTGCACAATTCTAGTTATTTCTCTTTAAATAAACTTGGCTTAGAAAAGTGGAAAATTTTCTTTGTCTTACAATACCATCCACCTTGATTACCTTCTAGCTTATTAATTATGGCTTAGAAAAATGGGTACAATTCTATTATTGTTAAGACAACACTCCATCATATTTAAACAAATACCTTTAATGTTCAACTTTTGAGATGAGATATGGAATTATATTTTAGTATTGTAGTATTCATTATATTTATCATTATTATTACTGTCATAATTTTCACCATAAGGTACAATTAAGAGTAATAAATATTAATCAAATTAGCATAGTATTTAGTAAAACTTCAACAAAATTAAAAAGATATATTTAATAATTCCCACTGCTTTTGTGGTAGTTATTTGTGGTACATACACCTCATCCATAGCATTATTACGTTTTGCACTAATCTGGAAGAATAAAATTTTTGCAATAACATTTATGAAGTATAGAGGATTGAAAATGGATCAAAAACTAAATTGAATGTACTTTGAATGCTAGAGATTAGCCATATTTTTTGAACCAGATGCAAGTTGTTTTCTTGAAGTTACTTGTAATCTTCCTTGTTAAGTTATAATCTAATAAAGTTCTTGGATCTTTATGACATTTGTTCAACAATATATACTAATGGTAGGTCCTTGACTACCTTATTAGTCTATTAGTCTCTACAAATAATTCAAATATTTTAATAGTAATTTTTTGGAAAATATATTTAGAATTTATGTTTTAATTTTTTCCAATAACTTGTGTTATAAAATGTTGATAATTTATATAACATAAATGATAAACAGCCTTCTTATTAATAATCTTAAATTTTGGAAATTTCAGATTAGATTACTAGCTAATGGAAGTTATGATTTTCTCCTTTCTACATAATTATTAACCAATTTTAGCTTGGTTTTATCTAACTGATATTAATTTACAAAGAAATTAAAATTCTTAAACTTATCAATTTGCTATAAGATAGATTGATGAGATAACTATATGAAATCGATTTGATATCAAATTGTACAATTGCATTGAAGCTTATAAAAGACTAAATTGAACTAATTGAAAGAAGAATGTTAAGATCTAGGTGAATATAAAAAAAAATATAAAACTATAACAAGGATCTCTTTATATATCCCATAAGTATCTAACTTAAACATCATACAAAAACGTAAAAAAGACCAGTAAATTTCAAAAATATGGAATTAAAAGCTCATTGCTATGAATATCTCGTTTAATCAACCATGAAACTTTGTGCATTTTGGTGTGTTTTCATTATATAATTGACTAATCCTTGTTTGAGTTAATAGAATCTTTCTATATAATTGGTTGTATATCCCAATGGATTATTATTTGAAGATATGAGGAGATATTCATCTAGATTACTATTTTCTATGATGAAAAAAAACATATTAATTAAAAAATTCTCAAGAATAATTGCCTAAATTTATTAGGATAATTCATTCATACCCTATTTTCTACTATGAAAATTCCTATGGGCAACCAATAACTCAAGAATTATTTGTCCATAATTCTATATTTTAACTATGTATATCAATTTTATTTACGTATGCTATTACATAGATAAAGACAAGAAAATAAACAGAAAACTCAAAGAGGTATGTGATTATGATATCTTAGATTCAAGTTATGAAAATATGAAAAAGACCTTAATACATATCTATAAAACTCATCATATATCACTTCAATATACTAAAACTTTGTATTTGAACTAACGTGGGGTTTTTGTTTACTTGTGTCTTATTTTTATTTGATTTAAGATACAGAGTCAGATTATTTTTCAATTAAAAATAAATTATGATAAATTTTAATATAATAAAATGATCTACCCACTTTCTAGACTTACATTTGTTGTTCATGTGGAGTTTAAAAACCAATAATATTATTTAAGTCTCAAGAAGATCTTATTATATATTATTTTTTATTTTCGGAAGTCAGCTATAATATAAGAAAAAATAGATTAATCTTAAATTTTAAGAAAACCAAAAAATTTTGAAAGTAAAGCTGTAGTGAATATGGGCCCTATGTTGATAAATTTCTTATTGGAATTTCGTGATGGACGTACGGGAAGTTGCATGACCAGGATCTAACTCCGTCGCGAACTTTGGATGGATGATAAACAGACACCACGTCAGCTAGAAAAGGAATCAGGAATCGCATATCAGTACGTCACGGTACTGTAACATGTAACGTGATATGGCGCCAACTTGTTATTTAAATCCTCACATTCAAGGTCCTGTGCAAGACCTTGAATGTACTGAAATTGTTCCAAGTTGGGCTCATCGGTCTCGACTTTCATACCCTCACATTCTCGCTCGAATTCTGCTGGAAGTTTCGTTGAGAGAAAATGTTAGACAACTGAGACATTGGTTACTGCGTAGGGGAGATTGTATCTCAGAACTACTTTGCTTTGCAATTTTGTTGGACGAAACATTGTCGATGGCGAGTGACCAGATTAACCGAAGCAAGCTCAAGTCGCAGGTGGTAGAAACCAATCAGGTTAAGAGTGACGCCTTTGAATGTGGCTAGTTTTCAGGAGTTTCATTGGTCTCGTAAGGCATAATGTACTGAAGGTGACCGGTCATGAATTGGTTGTAAGCGCACTGGGGCATAAGGTGTCAATCTTTCCATCTTCTAGATTTTCATGTGAAAGAAGTGACCAACGCAATGGCCGCAGTCCGATATCTCATACCTTCGTGACTCTGTCTCCATGTGAAGACACAATTCTCTAAATTGAATGCTTGGTGCAATCGCATCCTTTGGCGGCAGAAGTCAAGAAGTTTTGTGCGTTTTTGACTCAATTCCTGAGAGTGGAAACCTGGAAGATGGCGGCGGATACGGATCTCGATTTGGCTATAGCTGTGGCCCTTGCTGAGGTTAGCGATGGATCCAGTGATGATGATTTTAAACCGTCGAGCCGGCAATTAGAGCTCTGCCAGCAGAATCTACTGGAGAAGTGTCGCAACTACCAAAGTACCAAGTCTACATCGAATCCCCGGAAGAGGAGGAAGAAGACTCAGCCGTTCCCAGATGCCGCTGGGACAATTCAACGTACTGCAGATAACAGAAGGCTCGAACAAGCCCCAAAGGATTACAAGAGGAGGACTGACAAAAACAAGCAATCAAAGATTTCAATTGAAGAAACAGGAAAGCGCGCAACGTCTCACGCATTAGCGCAAGCCAGCAAGCAGTCTTCTCACTGTACCATAGGAAAGAAACAAGAAAATCTGTTCGACATTTTCAGACACCAGGTTCAACATGTTGCCTGCAGGGAGACGCCGCAATCTGCCAACGAGCTGGAAGAACATACTTCGACCGAGGAACCACATCAGAATTCTGATTTGGCCAGTAACCAGATAAAGAATTCTCTCTTGGGGACCTACAAGAATTTCAGAGTCATCGACTTGCCAGAGACATGTCAACCCCGTCTTTATGATAGTGACATTGGTAAGAAGCATGTTTCAGCTGGCAATGACTCCGAATTGGGACATGTAGCCACTACATTCAAGGTCGGCAACAGAATGGAGCCAATTGTCAGGCTAGACGATGACCATACTGAGAATGACGATGTTTCAAGTGACGACGAGGATAGGAAGGAACATGTATCAGCGACCTTTAACGTTGGCGACAGCATGGAGGAAATTGTCGGGCTAGATGATGATCGTACTGCTAATGACGATGCTTCAGGTCGGGATGAGGACAATAAGGAGCATGGAAACACTGAGATCGACGGCATAAAGGAAGTGATTGGGCTAGATGATGATCGTGGCGACAATTACAACGTTCCAGCTCACGATGAGGAGGACAAGCAACAAGTCTCGACTACTATTGACCTTGATTTCAGGTCCGATGGAGTTGTCGGGGTCGATAATGAAAGTCAATTTAGCGCCTTGCTGCGTTTATGTGATGATGATGCCTCAGATGATATCAGCTGCTTGATGACTCAACAATGTTCGCCCGCATCACCGAAGATTAAGCCCAGTTGCAAGGACAATTTTGTGCCACTGCAGGATATTGTCAACATCCCAGGCAGAAGTGATATCTTCAGGAATTGGCCTAAAGTAGGACCTGGCAGCAATTTTCTGGATGCGGAAATCGACAAGCCTGATTATCTCTGCAATTCCAAAGTTTCTCAGGTCTCGACCACCAAGAGTCCATCATTATCTTTACAGAAAGAAGGAAAGGCAGGAAGCTCGACTGTTGGCAAATATGCTATAGATACACGACTCGTTTTGCCAGGCGAAATGATTAAATCAAGTACGAACGGTGATGATCAAGAAGTGCATCATGAGACGAGTGAAGGCTTCCAAACCGTCTATCCTGAACGAACTAGCGGTGACATGGATGGTGTCAATGTAGCTATTACGTGCCCCATTTGTGAACAACGCCTAAACGAACTTCCTTTGGAAATCCGTGAAGCTCACACCAATACCTGTTTGGACAAGAGTGACGATCTGAAGGTACGTTACTTCAATTCAGGATAGATCTGTTTCTTGAGATCCCCTGCCATCCACGCTGAACTGAACGCTGAACTGCTCGTAGGTGATCCACTTTATAAAAGCCTGACGCACTTTCCTCAAGAAGACCTCTGTGCTTATTGCTGAACATTTGTCTTGTAGTTTTCTGGTGATCACCAGGCATATCCTAAAGACCAAGTAGGAGAAGAGCCCGATCGCATTTTACTTGGTTGCGATCCTTCAATTTCGTTTGGATGCGAGAAAGTGAAGCAATGGTTAGAGAGTATCAACCTCTCAAGATACCTGGACTCCTTTAACCAGCATGAGATCGATTGGGATACTTTGCAGTGGCTAACTGATGAGGTAAGTGTTGAACTGCTAAACCACAGTTGGCACTGGTGATCCACTCGTCTTCTTCTGACGACCACTAAAAGGGATTTCCTAGACTTTGTTTAAGCTTGTAGCTTTATTGAATGTTTAAGCTTGTAGCTTTATTGAATGTCACTATGGATTTTATCTCGCTTAGTTTCTACCTTCCAACAGGTCACACCGTCTTCAACGAGGCAAGGGTACTACTTTGTCTTAAGCATGGTAGTCACCTGTACGTGGGACATCTGGGGATACAACAAGCGCTTGCACTATGCGTCTCCATAAGTCAATCAACCCTAATAGTAGGCATCAGACAAAGGGCCACGTACCCTTCTCGTAGTTACTGCAATGTCGGACCTACAGTCAGAGATTATAACGTTCTCCCTTTGGATTAAGTTTTATGACACTGCTGAGGTCTTTTACAAAAACTTTGTTGTAGGATTTGCTTGTGATTGGAGTGGCTGCTCTCGGGCCAAGGAGGAAGATCTTAGGCGCTCTTCAGGACCTCAAGTCTGGAGCAACTGGCAGGAGGTGGGATCATGTGGAGACCCCCGACCAACGACTGGAGGATAGCTCACTCAAAAATGACAGCAGCACCCTCATTACCAAGTTCTTCCCAATTGCGGAGGGAAGTAGAAGGCTTCAGAAGTGCGTGACAAACATGGTCAAAGGCAATACAGTAGGAAGCAAGACTACAGGAAATGCTTCCCGGATTGCCCCGAGACGGCCAAGGGTTTCTGTCCGCCCTAACATCAGAGGAGTTCCGACATGGATGTGCATTCCTGGAACACCATTCAGAGTGGTAAGAATTATAAAATCTTACTTGGTGGACATGTGTCCTACCATTAGGACAGCCACTTAGAGGTTTTCTCACTAGGTGGCAAGCTTGTTGCAGACTAACTTGAATGAAACTCGTTCGAACTCCTACTATTCATTTTTAACCTGTTTGAGTCGACTTTTTCAGGACGCATTTCAGCACTTAAGTGGAGACTGCTCCCACTGGTTTCTGACTCACTTTCATACCGACCGTAAGTTTCCGAACCTTGATATAAATGATCTGAATCACCCAAATGAATCTTGTCATAAAATTACCATCTGAACTTCCTTTGTTTCCAGATCAGGGCCATTGCTTTCTTGTATATTTCTAACTTACTTCCTGGACTCCTGTTCAGGCTACAGATTCTGAAGCTTGATTTCCAGTCTTTCTGATGTCAATTTCATCTAGCACAAATCCACGATGTCATTGTATGGAGTTTGCTCCCAAGAACGTCGAACTATTGTCAACGCTTGGTGGCCTGTAAACGTCTATACTTACAAGCTGGAGAACTCAGTTTCTTCAAGCTTAGGTTCCTTCATTGCTAAATTTACCTGATCACCGATGAGTTCAACTTGATTATAAACCTTTATCTTCTTGGTTGTGTAGATTATCAGGGTCTCACTAGAGCGTTCCGCTATGGTCGAATATTTTGCTCGGCGATAACTGCCCGTCTAGTGAACGTTAGGATTGGAGTATCCTGGGACAGACTCATGATCGTCCCGCTAAACGAGAAGTTCAACATATGTGGAGTGGATGTCACCTTCATCGATGCAAACCACTGCCCTGGTTCAGTTATGATCTTGTTTGAGCCGCCGAACGCGGAGGTAAAATTTGGATTCTTCCAACACTATCTGGTCTCTGCTCTAGATGCATCCACTAGCATTTGAATGCTGTATGCTAAACTGTGAGGATATTTGATTTCTTGGCCAGAAAGTACTTCACACAGGGGATTTTCGGTTCTGCTCAGCAATGGCTGACAATGCTGTCCTGCAGTCAACCAGTATCAATACCTTGATTCTTGACACGACATACTGTGATCCACAGGTCCGTTACTCGAGACTTGCTTAACGTTCCGTTGGGCCTAACATCTGTCTGGTCCTGCATGAAGGCGTTTGTCTATCATGCTGAGCCTGATTTTAAAATTTCGTTTACGTGGAACTCTGATCGTGGTATTTCGCCCGCTGATTCTTGTCTAGCAGGTATGCGTCCTTGTTTTGACACTGTAGGAACAAGGACGGAGACCTGCATGACGACAGCATGTTTTACGCAAAACTTGTTCATGGTCTTCTTTAGCGAGAGTAGAAGTCTGGTTACGATTTGTAGGCGGTTTTACTTCTGCCTAATATTTCACTTAGGTAGGTTGCTGACTAGTTGCATTTGGGTATTTCCAGTACGACTTCCCCAAGCAGGAGTCCGTCATACAGTTCGTCATTGAAGCCATTCAGGCAGAAGCATTCAATCGCGAGACATTATTCCTCATCGGCACTTACACTATCGGTGCGTAAATTAGATGCTATGCGCTGTAGTTTTTTGTTGTTAAAGTTGTCAGTTAATGATCGGAGGATATATATTTCCGAATCTAATGCTCCCGGTTAGTTTCATCTGCAGGTAAAGAGCGGATTTTCCTGGAAGTGGGGAAAGTCTTGCAGAAGAAGATATACGTCGGTGCCGCAAAAATGAAGTTGCTGGAGTGCATGGATCTCTCTTTTGAAGACAAACAGTGGCTTACGTGTACCGAGCATGAGAGCTTTATTCACGTTGTTCCACTCTGGAGTATCTCAAGCTTCAAAAGGATGAACTCAATTTCAAGGCACTACCATGTAAAAAACTCCTCCTTATATCGCTCATTGAGTTCAAGTACTCCTAATAGGTAGTATAAAGCTGACAAAGCAGTGGGAAAATGTTACAAAATGCTTACGGTTACACCTAAAGATATTTTAGGGAAAGTATTTGCTCCTCCACTTTCCAGCCTTGATGTATTTGTTCTGCATATTCCTATCTTCTTGATCATCCAACTTCCAGCAGTTTAAACTTGTGATGCTTCACAGTTGCCGTTACTGATTGTACATTGTAGCTGATTTACTGCATGCCGCAGCATGGTGGACAGTTTTAAGTGTGTTTCTCTTTTTGCGATTTGGCACATACTTCCTGTGCTCAACAATTATCGCTTTGTTGGTGCCTAAGAGATGCTTGTACTCTTGCTGATTCTTTGAGGAATAGCGAAGAGCTTCCAAGAGTGGCTCCTTAACTTCCAACTTTGATTCTGTTTGACAGGGACGATACAAGCTTATAGTTGCTTTTTCCCCAACTGGTTGGAGTTTCGGGAGGGGGAAGAAGAAGACCCCCGGCAAGAGACATCAACAGGGGACGATGATCAGGTAATCCACGTGGCCAGATTTTCTAAGTTTATCATAGATGGGCTCGTTGTCGCAGTCACAAGCAAAATAGTGTACACGAATCTCCTCTCAGTTCGAGTGAAAGAACTCCAATTGGAATGAGCACGAGCAGATTTGTTCAAGTCTCTTGTACAGGACCCGATTATCTTGAGAGTTCTCTATAAATTACTCATGACCCTACTGTAATTTGGAAGACCTGTCGGCCATCCAGACTACTTGACGCCTTGTCAAGGTTGTTTCTGCTAGTTAGCTCTTACATGCTTGCTATTTGAACTTGTCAGGTATGAAGTTCCTTACAGTGAGCATTCCAGTTTCTGCGAGCTACAGGAATTTGTAAAATACATAGCTCCGGCAGATATCATCCCCTCTGTTCCTGGCAAATCTGGCACTGGTCCCGACGAGATGATTGCAAGTCTATGGAATGAAGGCAGCTGATGAAGCAAATTCTTCAATCAAAGTTCTGGCCTTCCGCCCCACGACCCTGGAGTGTATCGCTGATGGCATTCTCCCCCACCAATCAAAGGTACTTGCTCAATCATGGAAATAAAATTTCTACTTGTGTATTTGCGTAGTGCACTCACAGACCTACGGTGACTAGCTACCAAGAATCCTCGCATTGACTATCTCTTCGCGTTGTTGTTCTTCGTCAGTAATTGATGTCAACTCTATTGTTATAGGTTCTCCCCGCTAAATCTACCCCGGCTCAGGTGTATGCACGTTACCGAACTAAAAGTATGAGCTCATGCACCCGGTGATTTTCATCTAATTTGCACACTGAAAATGATGAACATCTCTTATGTCCGAGACTGAACCCATTGGGCAAAGGCATGGAAATCTATAGTGCGGGTTCTCTGGAGAAGGTTGGACGAATTTGTGCCCATTATAGGCCATGACCTGACTCGCTTATCAAAGTCAAGGGAGTGAATTCCACAAGTAAAACGGAATGCTTTCCATCGCTAGCATGGGACATCCATGCTGACACACAAAAGCGAGAATCATGCTCGGGAGTTCAGCAGATGGAGTTCCACGTTCCATAGGTGCTATGAAGTTTTCCACCAGTAGAGTGGATAGAACTGAATAGTATCTAGGACGTTTAGAGAACAAATAGGTTCTCTCCTTCTCTTCCGCTCTACACACGGTATTCTCGTCAATAGACGCTCGTTCCTATTCTGCTGTCGCATCTCAGCCACCTTTGTGACTTGGTATTACTTGTAGAATGCTCCATTCGTGCGCATCTTTCTTTAAATTTCCAATATTCACCAGCCACCTCTGTTCATCTTCGTTTCTGTCCCTTTTAATATCTACCTTTAGGTACTCTTAATTCTCTCAACTTTGGTCATCGCACGTGCGGTGTGAAGGTCAGACGTGCTAATGAATTTATCAACTTTCCTCTGCAGCCCAAAACGAGATTCCCACAATGTAAGGACAAGTGGAGATGATTCCGTCAAGGAATGCAGAGGATGAGGTCATGGAGAGAAGTTTATATTGGATCCCTCCGGAAGTCAAGCGACAGTGATATCGGGCGCGATGCGGAGCCTTTCTTCCCCTTCCATATGGTCGAGGTCCAAGACGAATACAATAACGAATTTGCTACAACAAAGTGCAATAGGAGGCGTTCCTGAGGATACAGCATTAAAGAAAATGCACTAGCTTCATCTGTTGGAAAGAAAATGTATCTGCGCCATACAGGTCGAATATGGGACAATCTCCAGAACAGGCAATCGAACCAAATAACCAGACGAGTGATATATTCAACGGAAAAATCAAAATTGCTTCAAGATATCAGGCAAACTCAGTTCACCAGGTGAAGGGAACATGGATTGCGGTTGTAACACATGTTTGGATAAACTCTTACAGTTTGTTAACTTAAGGATAATCGGACCTAGACACAACACATTCCATTGGCTTGTTCTCTGCCTCGGACCATGATCACACGCAAGGAGGAGATGCCAAGACTGAAGGACGGATGGAAGAATTCAACTTTAGTGTGCTCTTAGATCAGTATCCAAGAGGACAGACGAAGCTTATGCATGACATTTGGTGGTTTCCTGTTCTACGTATTTTTTGCTTATGGCTAGACCTACCCTCCAGTGGGTCGCATCAGTGAGAAATATGGCTACCTCGTGATATCTACATGTGTACCCGGAAATGGGGCTTTGAAGTAATCCCCGTCAGGTGGCCAGGTCTGCGAGGATCTTATTCTAGCACAAGTTCATAAAATCTCGCCAGCTTTGAGCACTTCTCCACGAAGGAAGCCCAGATTGGTTGGTTGAAGGTGTTGGTAACAGTAAGCCCAGCCTTTACTCATTGACCCATTTAAGCGGGAATAACTTTAGACGGCATATAGTGACTCGAGAGAACTGAATAGAATTACTTGACAAAATCTCGGGTCACACAAGTACCTGCTGACTAGGTCTAGACGAAGGTTCCAAGCCTTGATTGACTTTCTCCACAACTATGGTGCTAGTTGCGTGCCTGTTTGACATCATCAAGCTTCACCACCCTACTACAAGCCTTAGTTGGCGGAGGTACAGACGCACCACGCCACTGTAACAAACAGTTACATTGTAGTTTACAGGAGGAACTCTACGTTCCCAGTGTTCCCGTGAGAACTAACGTGGAGTACTTCTCATACCGAAACCCTGTGTCGCTTGCTCAAGAGAAAGGAATGATTCTGACAGGTGACTAACAGACATGCATTATCAAACATTGACGGAAGTTAGAGCGCGGGCTGAGACATGTATGGTGGATGCGGTCAACGCCACCTGTTGAGGCGAACAGTCAGTCAGACCGCGTAAACCCCAGTTCAATAAGAAAACAAAAGACGAGCTGAAGAAGACGCTATCGTTGTTCCTGCATGGAGGCTGGGGAAGAAGCTAGTGAGCAAGCGAGGGGAAAGAAAGGCAGGATGAAACAGGATGATTTGAAAAGTGATGAACTGGAGGATAATGTCTTAGCAGGTACAGTTGTGGGACGTCCCTCTCCCGTCCCTCTACTCCCTCGGCGAAGCAGGAAGCCGGCCTTCTCCAGCAACTGAACACTAGTGTCGTGGGCCTCAATCAAGCGAGTCTTCGGCGAGGGACGTAGGCGTGGAGTATCGTGGCAGCTGAATTCCAGTGTTTGTTTCATCGTAGACAGAACACAACAGTGTCGTCGTGTTTGCAGGAAATCCTCAATCATATTGGATCAGGCCGCGTCGACCTGGTAGTCTTCGTGTACCAAGAAACATAAAAGATATACGAGCATTTCGTTCCTGCACAACTGATCGCACCATTGTGTCTCCCACCCAGAGCTTAGTGGCCAACACTGACCGTACTGTCCTTGAACTGATGATTCAGAAGTAATCAATCAATCAAATCAGTAAGGTGGATACAGACCCTCCTTTTTCTCTGGGATTCTGATCAGACTCAGAAAATGCAGACGAATAAGCGGGCCAAAGCGATAGTTAATGGGGAAGTGATTGCTGTGGGTGGAAATCTCGTAGTAGAAACTGCAAGAACCATTCGCGAAGTGAACGGGGGAGGAGTGCTGGAGGATCCATGCACGTCCGCAGCAAATCCCCACCTGACTTATGACCCCCTGAACTGGGGTAAAGCAGCGGCTGCGCTCTCTGGAAGTCATGTCGATGAGGTGAAACGAATGGTGCAGATATTCAATGAGATCAAAGAATTCGGAATTGAGGGAGTCAATCTGACAGTCGCCCATGTCGCCGCCGTGGCTCGCCGTCCAGACGTGAGAGTCGTGCTGGATGCTGAGATTGCCAAAGAGAGGGTAGAAGCAAGCTCAAATTGGGTGCTTCAACATGTCATGGAGGGAACTGATATATACGGTGTAACTACCGGGTTCGGAGCCACTTCACATCGGAGAACGAACCAGGGGGTGGATCTACAGAGAGAGCTTATAAGATTTCTCAATGCCGGTGTCTTCGGAAAAGGTGAAGGGAACGTGCTATCGGCCCCTGCCACTCGAGCGGCCATGCTGGTCAGAACCAACACCCTCCTGCAAGGGTTCTCAGGAATAAGGTGGAACATTCTCGTCGCTCTTCAGGACCTTCTGAATGCTGGGATCACTCCGAAACTCCCCCTGAGAGGAACCATCACAGCCTCGGGGGACCTGGTTCCTCTCTCTTATATAGCAGGCCTGCTGACTGCTAGGCCGAATTCTCGTGCTTGTACATCTGAGGGTAAAGAAGTTAGTGCCAAGGAGGCCCTGGAGATCATAGGGTTGGACAAGGGTTTCACTCTCGAGCCCAAAGAAGGCCTCGCTCTCGTGAATGGAACCGCCGTTGGGTCCGGTTTGGCCTCCATTGTGTGCTATGATGCCAATATTTTGGTTTTGCTCGCTGAGGTTTTATCTGCATTTTTCTGTGAGGTGATGTGTGGCAAGCCGGAGTTTACAGACCCCCTAACTCACCGGCTGAAGCATCATCCCGGGCAGATTGAAGCTGCTGCCATTATGGAGTACATTCTTGACGGAAGTTCGTACATGAAAGCCCAAGAGAAGCTTCACGAAACTGATCCTCTGAGGAAGCCGAAACAGGACAGGTATGCTCTCAGGACATCTCCCCAATGGCTGGGACCTCAGGTGGAGGTTATCCGAGCTGCAACGCACTCCATTCAAAGGGAAATTAATTCTGTCAACGACAACCCTCTCATTGACGTTTCTAGGAAAATAGCAGTTCACGGTGGCAACTTCCAGGGAACCCCAATTGGAGTCTCCATGGATAATATGAGGCTCGCTATTGCAGCCATCGGCAAACTTATGTTCGCTCAATTCTCGGAGCTGGTGAACGATTTTTACAACGGGGGGTTACCGTCCAACCTCAGCGGAGGGTCAAATCCGAGTCTTGATTACGGGTTCAAAGGAGCCGAAATCGCCATGGCTTCTTACACCTCGGAGCTCATGTACTTGGCCAACCCTGTAACCAGCCACGTTCAGAGTGCCGAACAGCACAACCAGGATGTCAATTCTCTGGGTCTGATCTCTGCTAGGAAAACAGCCGAAGCAGTCGAGATTCTGAAGCTCATGTCGTCCACATATGTAGTTGCCCTCTGCCAAGCTGCGGATCTCAGGCATTTGGAGGAAATAATGCAAGGTGTCGTCAAGCAAGTTGTCTCCCAGGTCTGTAAGAAAACCCTTACTGCAGATCCTAGCGGGGTTTTGTTACCATCTCGATTCTGTGAAAAGGACCTGCTTCAAGCTGTGGATCACATCCCCGTTTTCAGTTACATCGACGACGCAGCAAGCGGAACATATCCCTTGACGCAGAAATTGAGACAAGTGCTTGTTGAGCACTCTCTGCAACAGGCAGACAATGTCAAGGAACCCAGTAACTGCATTCTGAGAAAAATTCCCATCTTCGAGAAGGAGCTGAAACTTCAGTTGGTTGCAGAAGTGACCAATGTGAGAAGTCAGTTTGATGATGGACTGAAGAATTTCCCTGTCACGAATAGGATTGCGGAATGCAGAACAGGTTCTCTTTACAAATTTGTGCGGTCGGACCTGCAAACACAACTGCTGATCGGTAACAGGCACATATCACCTGGGGAGGACATCGAGAAGGTGTACGATGCAATTAACGATGGGAAACTCGTCAAGCCCTTGTTGAAGGTGATTGAAGGGTGGGAAGGACGACCCATGGCTTTGCTACCTGTTGTTGCCCCTTCAGCTGCATCATAGTAGCTCATTTTAGTGCGAAAATTTGTACAATTAGTTTCACAACCATTCTTTCTATTTGTATAGTATCCAATAAACATCACTTCCAATCAAGACAGAATTTCTTGTCGGAAACATATTTCAGCTCCACATCAAATTGTTGCCCATACATCAATCACCTCATCTCGCCTTAAACTGCATCACTGATTCTTACAATACTATTGACCAACAATACAACTTGAGAGCAATACAAATGACCATGACCATGACAAATGCATAACCAAATGGGCATCGCTGATTCTCACTTGTCTGACATCACCAAGGACATAAGTTGACAAGAAGCTCATGGCCAAGTCACGGGTCATTGCAGACCGGTCCATGAACACTGCGCCAAAACTCGATGCATTTTATGGAATGAGTCGATTCTTATTCGCTGAACAATGTCTTTCCTCAACGAGATAAATGCGAAGAAACTAGCAACATTTAATGGGTTTTCCAGGTGGGTTGTCGCTTATCGCGAGGAATTTCCAGGGAACGGGTTCCTTTCAAAAGATATTTAAAGTCTTTGTTATGTTATTTGTAGCATCGCATTTAACAAACTAAAAATATTTAAAGTCTTTGTTATGTCATTGGTAGCATCGCATTTAACAAGCTAGGCGTGATGCTACATCACCCCTAGATTATTAGTACTATGGAATAGTAGTATTAGTAAGGCGTGATGCTACATCACCCCTAGATTATTAGTACTATGGAATAGTAATATTAGTAGTCAAGAATATTTGATAGTTATTCATAGATTATTTGTTGGGAGACAAATTTTGTATTCAGTGTATTGATTACAAGGCTGGGTCTAATGTCACTTGCATTGTTTGCAACGTCTGGTGGATCATGGCTGGGTCTATTGTCACTTGCATTGTTTCCGTCGTCAGGTGGATCATTGGTGGGGTTGGTAGGGTTTGAGATCTAACTCAAGTCTAAGGGCATAATTTTGAAGTGCAATTCCAGATATAACATTTCTTTGATGTTGAGCCTTTGAGTTCTTGGCTATGGTGGATAGAGATTGGCGAATGTCACCTGGATTCTCTTAGCTATAGTGTGTGTGGTTTGATGGTAATCAACATCCAATTTATAGATTATTGAGTGACAAATCAAGTATAGATTAGGTTTTCTCCTAGTGTGCAGAAGCTCGTTTGATTAATGCAAATATGACAGTGAGAAGGATGGTGTGCCAAATTTTGAGCAAATTGAGCAAATTTGAGCAAATTTTGAACCAAAGTTGGCCAAATTTTGAGCAAAGAGAAATAATTTTTGAATAGTGGTTGTGATTTTGATCTCAAGAGGTGAAAACAAGATCAACTTGGTACGAGTTATGCTCATACAATGAAATTGAAGGTGGAGTTGGTACCCATCTCCGTGAATTTGTGATTTGGAGAAACCAATCATTTCAATTTGGCTCAAGTGAAGAGTTAATAGAGGATTTGGTAGTAAGCCAACTTTAAGGATTTATGTTAAATCTTTATTAGAATTTACATCAGATTTTTGCCAGATTTGGAGGAGTTTCTCTCGAGTTGGAGGAGTGACAAGAAGAAATACCTCATTTGGGTGTTTAGAGGCTTTGAGGAATAGTGATGTGGGCTATGATAGGCTACAGAGGCCTAGAAAGGCCAGCAAGCCAACTTGTTGGCGTGAGGCTAGCTAGTTCAGAATAGATTTTGGTCATTATTTGGCAAAATCTACACACTTTGCTAGATTGTGCGCAATAGGGTTTTGATTAGATCTTTGGTTCCTAGAGTGCCCTAGCCAATGGGTCCACCCTCACTTGTTACCCTAATGACTATTCCACTGTTATCTTTACACTTGTAATTTTGGCTAGGAGAGACAATTTGATCCCATTTTTGGTGATCCTGGTAGCTTATGAAATATTCAACTCATATTATATCAAATGCCAAATGGTGACTAAGTAAGTCCAGCGTTGATTTATGAGATGGAGGGTTTTTGTTTAGATTTCTTGTGAGTGGACCACTTCCATTCTATGCTTCATGTTTGTGCACCACGTTTGTGTGAGGTGCCCTGCCTTTAGAGCATTGGTGTTCTGGTGTGCTCTTGGTAGTGAGGTTGGAGTGATGACTAATTAGTCTACTTATGTCTCTCTTTGGTGAGGTAGGAAGTGATGACATGTAGACCGTGAGAGTGCGTGTTGCAACGACAGGTTACAAATTTCCCTTTCCCCTAGTGTAGTTGTTGTAGTTAGAGCTACATTAGTTGGTGACGTTCAATTGGTGGTGTTGGCACTTGGTGGTGATTTTTGATGAGGTACTTGCGGTGGTTTTGGTTACGGGTTGCAGTTCTTGGTTCCTTTGTCATGATGGACTTCTTTGGGGATTTTGGAGGAGATAGCATTGTAGTACATAGTGGGTTTACTTAGAGTGTTGTTTGTTATTAGTTGGTATCTCAATTCCGACTGACGGAGGAGATTGACTCTAAGTCGGAGTTTGACACAAGAGCTGATTCAATTGAGAATGCACTTGGTGTGTCAGCACCGTTGTTATGTGACATGGACAAGATTTATAGGGCTTCCAAATGTCCCAAGCGTTACTTGGGTATAATGGGTACCATTGAGTTGGATGACTTCATCAAGGGGATTGATAGTTGATATGATCTGCAGTAGATGCGGAACCCGACTTTGTTCACACCCTTCATGGCATGGAAGAGGTTGTTCCAACATTTGGAGGGTCCGCTCATGGATGACTACCATGAGTTCAAAAGAGCTCACTTGGAGGAGATTGAGCTCCGGAGACAATATTAGCCTTCAAACTATATCTCCATTACTTCAAGCTTAGTTTCTAGGGGTAGATCGGCAATACCCACGAGTTCTAGCTCTAATAGCATTGGTGGATCTCTTGGAGATGGTGCTACTATGAGTGGAGGTACTACTATAAGAGGTGGTGTAATACAGGGGTTTAACCCCATGGTGGAGTTCTTATAATGTTTGAGGCAGAACTGCCAGGGAGTGACAAGTTGAGGAGCTTGCAAGAGTTCCAACGGAAGGCTAGAGAGAGCCTACGTGAGGCATACACTTGCATGAGATGATTGATCAATTTTACTCAAGGAGTTATTGAGGTCCAAGCAGTCCAATTTTGGTATTGGTTATTGGATAGGGAGTTGCAACGTAGAGGTCGTGATGCTACAAGCTACTTTGCTTACTTTGGCAATTGTCTTTGGTTTGGCTGAGCGTATTGAGCTCAACATGGTGGAGGAGAGAGTGGTGATGTAAAAGACCGAAACCGAGGAGAGAAATAGGAGAATGGAAATTCACATTGGAACACTTGAATGAGGGAAAACTCCGAATGCCTAGCATGAGCTTTGGCCTTGGTATTTATAGGTAGCATACAAGACCCTTGAAGCTTCTCAAGAAGCTTCCTTGAGCCACTTTCTTGGAGTGCAAGCCAAGTTAACTAGGAAGCTTCTCAAGAAGCTTCCTTCTAGAAGCCACCTACTTGGCGTGCAAGCTAAGCTAGTTAGAAGCTTCTAGAAGCTACCTGCTTAGGGCGCAAGTTAACTAGTTGGGAAGCTTCCTAAGAAGCTTCTTAGATGCTTCTAGAATATTCTAGGCTATTTTGTCTTATTCTCTACTTCGTAAGCCCGATTAACTTCGTCACTAAACTCCATATTGTTACATATTCCCCCGCCGCTAGTTGGTGACGTCCTCGTCGCTAGTGAAGCTTCAAATTCCTGGATGGCCAGCTGTGCATTCTGGAGGTGAGAAAGAGGTTCCCATGTGGCATCATGAAGGGGATACCCTTTCCAAAGGACCTTGTACTCCGTGTGTTGGCGACGGCCTCGTTGAATATGGCGACGCGCAAGGATACGATCAACTTCGTACTCCTCATGATCATTGATAGGGATAGGAAGAGGGGGAGGTTGGACTCGAGAGGAAAAGGAAGAAGGGTTAGGAACAAAGGGTTTCAACTTGGAAACGTGAAAGACAGGATGGATACGCATGTGACAAGGTAAGGCAAGACGATAAGCAACAGGAGAGATAATGTGGGTGATATCAAAGGGTCCTATCCAATTAGGAGCAAGTTTACGAACTTGGGTATCAAGTGGGAGAGGGAGGTTACTAGAGGATAGCATGACTTTATCACCAACTTCAAAGGTGAGATCATGACGATGATGGTCTGCATATTGTTTTTGGCGATTTTGAGCAACAAGGAGGTGAGATTTGGCTTGTTGGAGAGATTGGGATATAGTGGTCAAGAATGTAGAAGTATGAGGAACGTGAGAGGGAGGGGGAGCAAGAAGGGAATCTGGAACAAGCGGATCTTGGCCAAAATTGAGAAAGAAGGGAGAAAATCCAGTGCTTGCCTGTTTGGAATTGTTGTAGGCAAATTCTGAAGCTGCAAGACATTCATCCCAGTTGGTATGGTGGACATTGACAAAGGCCCGCAACATATCCTCCAATGTACGATTGGCGCGTTCAGTTTGTCCATCAGTTTGAGGATGATAGGCCGTGGACAAAGCAAGCTTGGTGCCGAGTATCTGGAAGAGTGCTTGCCAAAACTTCCCGGTAAATCGAGGATCACGGTCGGAGATGAGTACACGTGGCATCCCATGATGCTTGAAGACATTGTCGAAGTAGATTTGCGCTAAGGTTGGAGCATCCACGGTATCACAGGTTGGTGCCAAGTGGATTTGCTTACTAAGCTTATCCACAAACACCACAATTGCGGTGTGTCCTTGTTTTGTCTTTGGCAAGGATGTGATGAGATCCAAGCTCACATGCTCCCAACGAGCGGATGGAATGGCGAGTGGTTGAAGGAGTCCACTCGGCTTCTGGTTGCTGGCCTTGTTCCGTTGGCAACTCTCACATGATCGGACAAAGTCTTGAACATCTCGTGTCATGTTGGGCCACCACCATTGGCGTTGGAGGGTGCCCAAGGTCTTGTCCACTCCCATGTGACCAGCTATTGGTAAATCATGGGCTTCTTGAAGGCGCACTAGTCGAAGATCACCTTTGGCTGGAACATAGATCTGGTCTGCATGGAATAAAAGGCCTTCCTTGAAGGAGAAGGTGTTGTACTCCTTGTCGCATGCTGTCAGACGACCGTGTACCATTTGGAAGAAGGGATCTTGTCGTAGAGCTGATTGAAACTCATTGTGGACCTTAGGGTCAATGGACACCATTGTAATTGCCGCCGTGATAAAAGGAAGATCCTTCAAATCAGGTCGTCGTGATAGAGCATCAGGAATGACATGGAACCGACCTAGTTTGTACTTAAGTTTGATGTCAAACAATTGGAGTTGCTCTTCCCATCGATGATGCCGGCTCTTCATGTGCTCCAAGTGTAAGGTCTGCAACAATGGCTTGTGATCAGTTCGCATGATCACTTGTTTCCCCAAGAGATAATGCCTCCATACCTTGGTGGCATATACCATTGCAAGTTGTTCCCGATCTCGAGCAGAGTAATTTCTTTCCGCTGTATTTAGTCGGCGAGACACAAAGGCAATCGGATGTAGTCCATCTGGAAATTCTTGTTGCAACACAGCTCCAATTGCAAAGTTAGAAGCATCAAAATCAACCACACAAGGTAGTTGAGGATCATATGGTTGAAGAATAGGTCTTGAAGACACCATATGCTTTAACTTTTGGAATGCTTCTTCATGCTTGGTGGTCCACTGGAAGCTCGAGTTCTTTCCCAAGAGGTCAGTCAATGGTGCAGCCACGTGAGCATAATAGTGGATGAACTGTCGATAAAAACTGGCCAGTCCATTGAATGCTCGTACTTCTGTAGCATCCTTTGGGGTAGGCCAATCAGTAATGGCCTTGATCTTCTCTTCTTCCATCTTGATCCCCTCTGATGAGATCTTATGACCCAAGAAGGTAACCTCCTTCTGCCAAAAAGCACACTTTGACTTCTTACAGTAAAATTTCCACTGTCGTAGTCGTCTTAGGACTTCTCGCACATGATTCACATGTTCTGCCTCTGTCCTGCTATAGATTAAGATATCATCTAAGAACACCACCACGGACCGATCCAATAGTCCCTCCAACACTCGATGCATCTGATCCATGAAGACTGCTGGAGCATTAGTGAGTCCGAAAGGTAGAACTCTCCACTCAAAATGTCCATACCTTGTGCGAAAAGCAGTCTTTTGCACGTCCTCTCCTTCAATAGGAATTTGCCAATAGCCGCTACGAAGATCCAGCTTGGAAAAGTAGCGTGCTCTACTTAGTTGATCAAGCAGGTCATCGATCCGAGGCAAGGGATATGCATTCTTCACGGTTTGCTTATTGAGCCCACGGTAATCAATACAGAAACGAAGTCCTCCATCCTTCTTTGGAACAAATAGTACCAGTGCTCCCCACGGAGAGGTACTATATCGTATGAAATCCTTCTCCAACAACTCTGTAAGTGTTGTTCGCAACTCCTCCAACTCTTTTGGTGAGAGCCGATAGATTGGTCTACTCACTGGAGTACTCCCTGGCAATAACTCGATCTTGAAGGGCATACCTCGATCGGAGGGTAATCCCTTTGGCAGATCATCCGGAAACACATCTGCAAACTCCTGAACTATCCGATCAACCATTGCTTGATGCGGCACTTGGCCCTCCTCAGATTGTTCTTGTGCAATCGGCTTGATCCACACCGCGAATACAGACTTATCGTCCTCCAAAGCTTGCTCTATGGCTGCTTCATTCACAAACTTCCCTTCTAGGGACTCATCTCTCTTCCAAGCTTGCTCCATGGTTGCCTTCCTGGCAAACTTCCCATCTTGGGACTCATCTCCCTTCCAGATTCGCTCTATGGCTACCTTCTCGACAAACTTCCCATCTTGGGACTGACTATTCTTAGGTGTCTTACTCAGAGGTGCCAGACGACCTAATCGGAAATTCCTACCTTGGTGTTGTACTTGAATTTGGTGTCGGGTCCAATCAAATTGAACCTTATGACATTCAAGCCAAGGTAGACCTAGAATGATATCATAATGTAGAGGTGCCACTACGAACCTCATACACTCCAAATACTCCTTCCCAATCTTGAAGGTAACAGGATGCAAGGTGCGGAATGCAGAACCCTTTCTACCATCCGCCATCATCAAACTACTTCCAATCACTGGCCTGATAGGAATACCCAATTCCTTTGCCACTTGCATAGACATGCAATTCTTTGAACTTCCAGAATCAACCAAAATTCTACAACCCCGATTAGATATCATACCTTGCAAGTGAAGCAAACTTGCATAGGTCAAGCCTTCAATCCCATTGGAACTAATCAAGCTCCCAGTAGGCGGCTCGAAATCTCCTACTGGGATTCCTCGTTTCCCGGATCATTCCACTCCACAACCTCCACTTGGGCAACTTGTCGAGGTCGTCCATTCTTGAGTGGACATTCAGCAATGCGATGCCCCAACTGGCGACAATAAAAGCAACCTCCATTTTGTCGTAATCTTTCTCTATCTACTGTGCCAAGTGGTCTTCGCTGGATAGCATCAATCTCCATTGGTACCGGTTCTTCCATTCGTGGTACGGGTAGGTTTTGTGTAGGTCGAGGTCGAGACCAAGTTGTTGCAACTAAGGAATCAAAACGCTCAGCCAATTGCATGGCTTCTTCTACGTTCTGTGGCTCTCGCATGGTCACCTCCAATATGGTTCGTGACTTCAATCCTCGCACAAATCGATCCAGAACTTCACCTTCTTGGATATCTGGAATTTGCATGATGATATTCTGAAATTGTGTGATGTAGCTTCTCACCGAACCAATCTGCCTCAACTCCGCCAATTTATCTCGTGCAGCTCGGGTGGCATTTATAGTCTGAAATCGACCAAGTATTGCATCCTTGAATTCTGCCCATGTCAAAATTGGTGTAACAATTTGTCGTTCAGCTCTTTCTACTCGGAATCGCCACCAAAGTTTTGCCACGCCATCCAACTGGCTAGAAGCCAAGAGAATTTGTTTCCGCTCGTCTTGAAGATTGGTGGCTTCAAAGTAACGTTCACAGTCAAACACAAAATTCTCCACTGTGCCTGGAACATTCTTGCCTTCAAACACCTTGGGTTTCGGAAATCGAATGCGATCTTCTCCATCTCGAACTGGCGCTCTGTCTATCTGTTCTCGTCGTTGCTGGTCTCGTTCATCCAACAATCGAGTAAGATGCTCGATTTGTTGTTGCATTGCAAGGATAACATCTGGTACTGTGGCCATTGCTACTACCCTAATCCACTACCCTTAATTTATCTAGTTGATTAACACATAGATACAACACGTCCACCGTTCTCCATAAGTCACAACTGGAAGTATCAAGGGTTCCTCTGACACGGTGATCATATGTAGAAAATCCTACCCAAAGCGTGAGGTGATGAATTGTGTGAAACGATGCTTTGGTAATATCTGGACATGAAAGTCCCAATGGTTTGGCGGAAGTGGATTTGGTGGTCCATAAATTCCATCCATCCCATTCCTGCTCTGATACCAATGTAAAAGACCGAAACCGAGGAGGGAAATAGGAGAATGGAAATTCACATTGGGACACTTGAATGAGGGAAAACTCCGAATGCCTAGCATGAGCTTTGGCCTTGGTATTTATAGGTAGCATACAAGACCCTTGAAGCTTCTCAAGAAGCTTCCTTGAGCCGCTTTCTTGGAGTGCAAGCCAAGTTAACTAGGAAGCTTCTCAAGAAGCTTCCTTCTAGAAGCCACCTACTTGGCGTGCAAGCTAAGCTAGTTAGAAGCTTCTAGAAGCTTCCTTCTAGAAGCTACCTGCTTAGGGCGCAAGTTAACTAGTTGGGAAGCTTCCTAAGAAGCTTCTTAGATGCTTCTAGAATATTCTAGGCTATTTTGTCTTATTCTCTACTTTGTAAGCCCGATTAACTTCATCACTAAACTCCATATTGTTACAGGTGACATCTGAATTTGGTAGGGAGATCTCATTCACAACTGTTACTTCTTCTAGGGTGCAGTAGAGTGCACCACGCCATGTTGGTTTCTGAGGACAAGGTGGACAACCTAGATCCTATGGAGTGAGTGGAGGACCTAGTGTGGCCAGACCCTTACCTTCATTTTTGAGTCAATGGAAACCAATGAGTGGTGGTGTTGCTTGTTGGACTTGTGGTGGACCTCATCACAAGAGAGAGTGCACTTAGGGCAGCGGACCTGACACCTTTGGTACATCATAGCAAGCACAGAGAAAACGTTGCATTGCCGTAAATTTGGTCACACTAGTGACCAATGCTTTGACTTACACCCGGAGTTACGGAGTGGTAGAGCTACTATAGTAGGTGGTAGAGGAGCTCCAAGTCATGGAGCATGAGGTGGTAGAGGTGGTGGTAGAGGATACACACCTAGTAGAGGTGTAGTACTTGCCTTTACTTTTGATACAACCATGGCTACTTGGATTGAGCAGTTGGGGTAGAGATTTGCTAGCATGGCCATAGCTCAAAGGAGATCAAATTAAGATGCTGAGACTTCCATCTCATATGTGGGTGATAGAGATGTCTTAAACTTCATGTGCGGAGCAGCACAAGTGCATGCATCTACCATAGTAATTAGGAATGAAGTACATGCTCTAGAGCCTAGAGGAGCATCAGTGGAGTTGGACACACAGAGAGAAGAGATTGGGAGACAAGTCAAACTTCCTCAATCTTTCACACTCACTGAGGCCCTACAAACATCATCCATGGCTCCTAGACATCCTAGTGCAAGTGTGGTAGGTGGTGAAGAGGTGCATGATGGACTACCTACTAGTCAACTACATGCTACTACACATACTAAGTCTAACATGATGTTGGGGACAACTTAACTGATTATGCACTTTCCATTATTCTCAACAAATGATATATGTATATTGGGAGTTGACCCAATCCCAATGTTTTGGTTGGCTATCACACTTTGTGATAGTAGAGATGATGTGGTTTCTACTACTAGATCAGAGGTGGTTGATAGTGGAGTTTACTTGGTTGATGAGCATGGGATCCGCTCAATGACCAATGGTTTATGGAAAGTAGCAATGATTAGATTGGAGGAGTTACTAGCTAGACTGGCCTTTGAGCAAGCACGGTTTACAATTGCAATTGTCTTATTGGATAACCAAAGGGGGATTTTTTGTTTGGTGGGACCTTTAGGGAAGGTCTATACACCACAGAGGGTCTTACTAGATTCTAGTGTGCAACCTCTTATGTTGGGGAAGGCTATAGTTGTCGATCTAAAGTTATGGAAGACCGATGTGGAGAGGTGTCCAGTTTAGATCCAAAAATCTCTAGGTGGTGGTTCTACACAGTACATCCCCATGTGGAGAGCTTGTTTTTCAGATTCAACCCGATCATCCGATTGATAGCTCTATGGTGAGAGCTTAGGCCATTGCAATAGTGGTTGAATCATATGATATGTTAGTTGGAAGAGTAGTGTTATACTCTATGGGTTTCAATATTGACTATTAGGAGGAGACAATCTCCTATAGACCAGGTTGGTAGTCAGGTGAGGGACGGGTATGTTGTCTACCAGTATGCTTTAGTAGTGGTAGTCTTGGCTCACTACAGTTCAGGACCATGGTGGCTTAAATTTCAACTTTTAGTGGTTCTATTACTTGGCCTAGTGACTTATTGGAGAGGAATGACCATGCAGAGTATACCCTATTACTAGAAGAGATCACTCAAACTTGGAGTACAAGTGGGATTGTTCCATCCACCTTGGATGTTCCATTGTGGAGTTCAGAGGAGGCATTATAGCAACATGCAGATTAGTTGGTGCAGTAGGCTTGGAGAGGAGCCTTTGTACCACTAGAAGACCAGTGTGAGGATGAGCATCCAGATTCAATTACCTTGATATCTCTAGATACCACACTCATTGCTTAGCAGTATCTAGTAGAGGGAGTATGTCTATTGGAGTTGTTTGGTGAGATAAACATTAGACTAGCTGCGGTACTACAGGTGGGTATACAAGTACAAAGGTACTTGTTTGTGGAGAGAGATTAGATTGCTAGGCAAATCTTTCTCCATTATGTGACACACTTGACCTATTGGTATCCTGAGTTATATCAATATCAAAAGTCAAGTGTTACCAAAAAGCCTTACCAATAGATATTTCCTTGTTGGGGGCGTATGATCTAGAGAGAAATTGGCACATTCATTTGGTGATTGGGTGGCCATGTCAAGGACATACATATGTTGGCCAAGGTTTGGATCTTCAAGATCCTCATTCTGATGTGTTTTGGGAGATGTAATAGATACTACAACATCTCCATGTTCATCAATCCATTTCTCCAACTTAGATTTTGTAGAACATCCCCTTGATGGATGATTCTCGCACCCAAATGGTGGTGAATACATATTAGGTCCATTCTTGGATGGGACTTTTTGTGTTGTTAAATGTAGCTAGAGTGGGATCACAAGCTCATTGTCTTTGTCTTTGATGGATGAACCTCTTACCCAAAGAGGTTCTATAGTATGCTTATGACAAGATTTAATGACTAGACCACATCATTGTTGATGACATCTTGGATGTCTAGCATGAATCTCAGACGGTGGTAGTGGCTATAGGTCACCTATGGTAGTGGTGAACCTAGTTGGACAGCCCACAACAACTTTTCCTACACTTATGAGTTTTTCTAACTCATAAGTGTGGCTAGACCCAGGCTCCTATGCTTTTCAAGAAAGAGGTCTTGGACTTGGTTAAGACTCACAGTTATATCAAGTTGGTGGAGCCCAATACCGATGAGAGAGCATATGATGGGTTTTTGCATTAGTATTACCATTATTCCAATAGTGTTAGAGGCATCCAAGTGTTAGGTGTTAGGTCAGGCTATGGACCTGAACTATTTGACTTGGATTGTGAACTTTGGCTTGGCATAACAACATAGGATGCGCTTGATAGGTATCACCACTTGGACCTTGTGAGCTTTGTGCCTATCAAGATGATTCATGCATATGTTGGGGGTGATGGACTAAGGAGACAAGGTATTCTTGGGCCACAACCAATGGCTACTAGGGAGAGGGGTCTACTTGGAGTCCATCCAAGTGAGCGTGGGCTACTTGGATTCCACTCATGGTCTACTTGGGATGTAGCTAGAGGACGTATGGAGCTTGCAGCCAAATCAAAGTGAGTTTTTCACACTAAGGTTGAGACTTCTAGTGGTTAGGAGCATGACACTACTGCTACTAAGGGTCCAGTGGAGCAGTAGTTAGTATGTCTTCCACTCCTACAATAGTTACAAAGGATACTTGGGAGCCGTATCTTGGACCCGTACTTACAAGAGAGGAAAGACAAAGAGTTTGGAGGTTCTCAAGGAGCTACACAAGTTGTTTTGCCTTCAATATCAAGGATTTGGGTGCTCTTAAGGGACTTGGTATTTGGATTGAGCTTACTAACAATACACTAATTTTTTGACATCCCTACAAATAAATGACATGGAGCAAGCATTGATTCAAAGCCGAAGTAGTGACCTTTTTGAGGTTGGTTTGGTGGAGATTTCACATCGAGAGTATGCATTAGCTACATTGATGCCAACCAAGAAGGACATGCATGGAAACTACACACATAAGCAGATGTGTGGAGATTACTGTCCTATCAACCAATAGACTAGGGCTGATTGGTATGCCATGCATACACCAGAGAGATCTTTGATGCGATTGGGCATGCAAAAGTCTTTAGTACTTTGGATCTTCAAGCGGGATATCATCCATTGCCAATCAAGGAGGAAGATAAGTCCAAGACAATATTTTGGGCTATTGATCCTTGCGGTAAGGATGTGTTATATCAATGGAGGTTCTTACCATTTGGGTTAAAGAACACTCCTCCCAAGTTCTAGAGGGTCATGGATAAGATCTGTAAAAGACCAAGACCAAGGAGAGAAATAAGAGAATGGAAGTTCACATTGGGATGCTTGAATGAGGGAAAACTCCAAATGCCTAGCATGAGCTTTGGCTTTGGTATTTATAGGTAGCATACAAAGCCCTTGAGGAGCTTCTCAAGAAGCTTCCTCAAGCCACTTTCTTAGAGTGCAAGCCAAGTTAACTAGGAAGCTTCTCAAGAAGCTTTCTTCTAGAAACTGTCTACTTGGCATGCAAGCTAAGCTAGTTAGAAGCTTCTAGAAGCTACCTACTTGGATGCAAGTTAACTAGTTGGGAAGCTTCCCAAGAAGCTTTGTAGATGCTTCTAGAATATTCTAGGCTAATTTGGCTTATTCTCTACTTCATTAGCCTTACTAACTACGTTGCTAAACTTTATATTGTTACATATTCCACCACTGCTAGTTGGTGACGTCCTACTCGCCATTGAAGTTTCAAACTCCTGGATGGCTATTTGTGCATTCTGGAGGTGAGAAAGAGGTTCCCATGTGGCATCATGAAGAGGATACACTTTCCAAAGGACCTTGTACTCTGTATGTTGTCGATGTCCTCGTTGGATGTGGTGATGCGCAAGGATATGATCAACTGTATACTCCTCATGATCATTGATAGGGATAGGGGGAGGAGGAGGTTGGACTCGAGAGGAAAAAGAAGAGGAGTTAGGAACAAAAGGTTTCAACTTGGAAACATGAAAGACAAGATGGATGTGCATATGAGAAGGCAAGGCAAGTCGATAAGCAATAGGAGAGACAATTTGGGTGACATCAAAAGGTCCTATCCAATTAGGAGCAAGTTTATGAACTTAGGTATCAAGTGGGAGGGGTAGATTACTAGAGGATAGCATAACTTTATCACCAACTTCAAAGGTGAGATCACGACAATGGTGATCGCATATTGTTTTTGATGATTTTGAGCAACAAGGAGGTGAGATTTGGATTGTTGGAGAGATTTGGATATGGTGGTCAAGAAGGTTGAAGTATGAGGGACCTGAGACGGGGGAGGAGTAAGAAGAGAATCTGGGACAAGCAGATCTTGGCCAAATTTGAGAAAGAAAGGAGAGAATCCGGTGCTTGCCTATTTAGAATTGTTGTATGCAAACTTTGTAGCTGCAAGACATTCATCCCAATTGATATGGTGAATGTTGACAAATGCACGAAGCATATCTTCCAAGGTGCAATTTTCACATTCAGTTTCTCCATCAGTTTGAGGATGATAAGTTATGGACAAAGCAAGTTTGGTGCTAAGTATCTGGAAGAGAGCTTGCCAAAACTTTCCGGTGAAGCGAGGATCACAGTCGGAGATGAGTACACATGGCATCCCATGATGCTTGAATACATTATTGAAGTAGAGTTTCACCAAGGTTGGAGCATCCACATTATCAACCGTTGGTGCCAAATGGATTTGTTTACTAAGCTTATCCACAAACCCACAATTTTTGTGTGACCTTGTTGTGTCTTGGGCAAGGAGGTGATGAGATCTAAGCTCACATGTTCCCAATGAGTAGTTAGAATAGGAAGTGGTTGAAGGAGTCTACTCGGCTTCTAGTTACTGGCCTTGTTGCGTTGACAACTCTCACATGATTGAACAAACTCCCAAACATCTCGTGTCATGTTGGGCTACCACCATTGGCATTGGAGGGTACCCAAGGTCTTGTTTACCCCCATGTGACCAACTATTGGTAGATCATGGGCTTCCTGAAGGTGCACAAGTTGGAGATCACCTTTGGCTAGAACATAGATCCGGTCCACATGGAACAGAAGACCTTCCTTGAAGGAGAAGGTGTTGTAGTCCTTGTTGCCTTCTATCAGACGATCATGTACCATTTGGAAGAAGAGATCTTGTTGTAGAGCTGACCAAAATTTGTTATGGACCTTGGGATCAATTGACATAATTGTCACCATGATGAGAGGACGAGACTTCAAATCAAGTCATTGTGATAGAGCATTAGGGATGATATAGAACCGACGTGGTTTGTATTCAAGTTTGATGTCAAACAATTGGAGTTGCTCTTCCCATCAATGATAGCAACTCTTCATGTATTCCAAGTGTAAGGTCTGCAACAATGGCTTGTGATGAGTTTGCATGATCAAGTTTTTCCCCAAGAGATAATGCCTCCATACCTTGGTAGCATATACCATTGCAAGTTGTTCCCAATCTCAAGCAGAGTAATTTCTTACAGCTGTATTGAGTTGGCAAGATACAAAGGAAATGTGATGTAGTCCATCTGGGAATTCTTATTGCAACACAAATCCAATTGCAAAGTTAGAAGTATCAAAATTAACCACACAAGGTAGTTGAGGATCATATGGTTGAAGAATGGGTCTTGAAGACACCATATACTTTAACTTCTAGAATGCTTCTTCATGCTTGGTGGTCCATTGGAAGCTCAGGTTCTTTCCCGAGAGGTCAATCAATGGTGCAACCACATGAGCATAATAGTGGATGAACCATCGGTAAAAACTGGCCAATGCATTGAATGCTCGTACTTCTATAGCATCCTTCGGGGTAGGCCAATCAATAATGGCCTTGATTTTCTCTTCTTCCAACTTGATCCCCTCTGATGAGATCTTATGACCCAAGAAGGTAACCTTCTGCCAAAAGGTACACTTTGACTTCTTGTAGTAAAATTTCCATTGTCATAGTCATCTTAGGACTTCTCACACATGATTCACGTGTTCTGCTTCTATCTTACTATAGATTAAGATATCATCCAAGAACACCACCACGGACCAATCCAATAGTCCATCCAACACCCGATGCATCTGATCCATGAAGACCGCTAGAGCATTAGTGAGTCCAAAAGGTAGAACTCTCCACTCAAAATGCCCATACCTTGTACAAAAGTTAGTCTTTTGCACATCCTCTTTATCAATAGGAATTTGCCAATAGCCATTGCAAAGATCCAACTTGGAAAGAAGCGTGCTCCACTTAGTTGATCAAGCAAGTCATCGATCCGAGGCAAGGAATATGCATTCTTCACGGTTTGCTTATTGAGCCCACGGTAATGAATACAAAAACAAAGTACTCCATCTTTCTTTGGAACAAATAGTACCGGTGCTCTCCAAGGAGAGGTACTATGTCATATGAAGTCCTTCTCCAACAACTCTATAAGTGTTGTTTGCAACTTCTCTACCTCCTTTGGTGAGAGCCAATAGATCGGTCTACTCATTGGAGTACTCCATGGAAATAACTCAATCTTGAAGTGTATACCTTGGTTGGAGAGTAATCCCTTTGGCAGATCATCCAAAAACATGTCCGCAAACTCCTGAAATACCCAATCAACCATTGCTTGATGAGGCTCTTGGCTCTCCTTAGATTGTTCTTGTGCAATTGGCTTGATCTACACCGTGAATACAGACTTATCTTCCTCCAAAGCTTGCTCTATGGCTACTTTACTAACCAACTTCACTTCCAGGGACTCATCTCTCTTCCAAGCTTGCTCTATGGTTGCCTTCTTGGCAAACTTCCCATCTTGGGACTCATCTCCCTTCAAGGTTTGCTCTATGGCTACCTTCTCGACAAACTTCTCATCTTGGGACTAACTATTCTTAGGTGTCTTACTCAGAGGTGCCAGACAACCTAGTCCGAAATTCCTACCTTGGTGTTGTACTTGAATTTATTGTCGGGTCCAATCAAATTGAACCTTATGACGTTCAAGCCAAGGTAGACCCAAAATAATATCATAGTGTAGAGGTGCCACTACAAACCTCATACGCTCTAAATACTCCTTCCTAATCTTGGAGGTAACAGGATGTGAGGAACAAAATGTAGAACCGTGTCTACCATTCGCTATCATCAATCTACTTCCAATCATTGGCTTGATAGGAATACCCAATTTTTTTGCTACTTACATAGACATGCAATTCTTTGAACTTCCAAAATCAACCAAAATCATACAACCCCGATTAGATATTGTACCTTGCAAGTGAAGCAAACTTGCATAGGTCGAGCCTTCAATCCCATTAGAACTAATCAAGCTCCTAGTAGGTGGCTCAAAATCTCCTACATGGTTTCTTCATTTCCTTGATCATTTTGTTCCACAAACTCTATTTGGACAACTTGTCAAGGTTATCCATTCCTAAGTGGACATTCAGCAATGCGATGTCCAACTCGGCAACAATAAAAGCAACCTCCATTTTGTTGCAATCTTTCTCTATCCGCTGTACCAAGTGGTCTCCATTGGATAGCATCAATCTCCATTGGTAATGGTTCTTCCACTCATGCGTAGTGTATTAGTAGGCTTTGTATAGGTCGAGGTCAAGATCAAGTTGTTGCAACCAAGGAATCAAAATGCTCAGCCAATTGCATGGCTTCTTCTACGTTTTGTGGCTCCCGTATGGTCATCTCCAATTTGGTTTGTGACTTCAATTCTTGCATAAATCAATCCAAAGCTTCACCTTCTTGGATATATGGAATTTGCATGATGATGTTCTGAAATTGTGTGATGTAGCTCCTTACTAAGCCCATCTGCTTCAACTTTGCCAATTGCCAATCTTGTGCGGCTCGGGTGGCATTTATAGTTTGAAATTGGCAAAGTATTGCATCCTTGAATTCTGCCCATGTCAAAATTGGTGTAACAATCTGTCGTTTAGCTTGCTCCACTCGGAATTGCCACCAAAGTTTTGCCATACCATCTAATTTGCTAGAAGCCAAGAGAATCTATTTCCACTCGTCTTGAAGATTGGTGGCTTCAAAGTAACGTTCGCAGTCAAACACAAAATTCTCTATTGTGCTTAGAAGATTCTTGCCTTCAAACACTTTGGGTTTTGGAAATCAAATGCAATCTTCTCCATCTTGAATGGTCACTCTCTCTATATGTTCTCATTGTTGTTGGTCTCATTCATCCAACAATTGATTAAGATGCTTGATTTGTTATTGCATTGCAAGGATACGTCTGGTATTGCTGCCATAACTACTACTCTATTCCACTATCCTCAATTTATCTAATTGATTAACACATAGATATAGCACGTCCACCGTTCTCCATAAGTTACAACTAGAAGTATCAAGGGTTCCTTAGACACGATGATCATATATAAAAAATCCTGCCCAAAATGTGAGGTGATGAATTGTGTGAAATGATGCTTGGGTAATATCTGGACATGAAAATCCCAATGGTTTGGCAGAAGTGGAGCACGTCCACCGTTCTCCATAAGTTACAACTAGAAGTATCAAGGGTTCCTTAGACACGATGATCATATGTAAAAAATCCTGCCCAAAATGTGAGGTGATGAATTGCGTGAAATGATGCTTGGGTAATATCTGGACATGAAAATCCCAATGGTTTGGCGGAAGTGGATTTGGTGGTCCATAAATTCCATCCATCCCATTCTTGCTCTGATACCAATGTAAAAGACCAAGACCGAGGAGAGAAATAAGAGAATGGAAGTTCACATTGGGACGCTTGAATGAGGGAAAACTCCAAATGCCTAGCATGAGCTTTGGCTTTGGTATTTATAGGTAGTATACAAAGCCCTTGAGGAGCTTCTCAAGAAGCTTCCTCAAGCCACTTTCTTAGAGTGCAAGCCAAGTTAACTAGGAAGCTTCTCAAGAAGCTTTCTTCTAGAAACTGTCTACTTGGCATGCAAGCTAAGCTAGTTAGAAGCTTCTAGAAGCTACCTACTTGGATGCAAGTTAACAAGTTGGGAAGCTTCCCAAGAAGCTTTGTAGATGCTTCTAGAATATTCTAGGCTAATTTGGCTTATTGTCTACTTCATTAGCCTTACTAACTACGTCGTTAAACTCCATATTGTTACAGGATCCTAGTTGGATTGAATTTTAGTTGGTGCTATATTGATGACATTTTGGTCTATAACACTATGGTGGAGGAGCATGAGAGACATTTGTTGGAGGTGTTTGAGAGATTGAGATCTCATGAAATCAAATAACATCTTGGGAAGTGTAAGTTCTTCTACAAGCAGGTTGAATATTTGGATCACACTATCTATCCTGGAGGACTTGGTGTTCAACAGACCAAGGTGGAGGCTATTGCCCGTATTCCTTGGCTTATAGATGTGAGCAGAGTGCGAGCATTCCTTGGGTTGGCAGATGTTTATCGCTGCTATGTTAGAGGATTTAGTGCCATTGCCAAGGCCTTGACAAATAACCAAGCGTACATAGGAGTGGTGTTGGGGTAATGAGCAAGAGAGAGCTCTTGTAGAGCTTAAGGAGAGGTTGACATCTACTCCTATTTTGAGGAGACTAATTAAGGGACGGCCATTTCAGGTTCACATTAATTGGAGTTTGTTGGGGCTTGGAGCAGTGCTCACCCAATATGATGATGAGAAGAAAGAGTAGGTGGTAGCCTATGCTAGTCGCTCCAACAATTCAGCGGAGGTAAAGTATAGTTCATATGAGGGAGAATGCTTGGTAGCAATATGGATAATAGCATATTTCTGATGTTATCTATTTGGTAACCCCTTTACTCTCATCACGAATATCAGCCATTGAAGTGGTTGATGGAGTCCAACAAGCTTTTAGGGAAGCTTGCACAATGGGCTGTGATTTTACAAGAGTATGATTTCACTATTATTCACAAACCTAGGGTGGTGAACCGTGATACAGATGAGTTGAGTAGAAACCCATGTCCCAACCAACATGATCAGACCAGAGCACGGTGGCATGGTAAGATAGACAAGGAGATGGTGTTAGGTTGGCATGCATCTACCTTTCTCTCTCTATATATTTTTTGAGGCTTTGGTGGTATCTCTCTCAATACATACAAGAAGAATTATTGAGGTCACAAATCTAGAGAGTGGAGATAGTGGTATAGTTTAGCAAGACATTCATGATGATGTCTTAGTGATGACTATCTTTGTATTGGTGTTATGAGTGGCACAATTGGGGCCAAGGAGAAAGACCGTGTTCTTCAATAGACCAGACGGTTTAGATTGGAGTGCAAACGCCTTCTGTGTGTATGGGAGGATGGTAGAGTACAAGTAGTACCACTTCCATCTTAGAGACCATAGTTGGTCCGTCATGCTCATGAGGAGCTAGGACATTTTGGAGTAAAGTGTACATAAAGCTTACTCCAGAGTCATTATTGGTGGCGTGGTATGCAAACCAATCTACAATAGTTTGTTGCTAGATGTGTGGTTTGTGACAGAGTTAGAGCATCATTTAATGCTCCTATGCTACAATTACACCCATTACCTATCATGGGGTTGGGTTATCATTGAAGTTTGGACTTTGCTGGACCTTTACCGTTGATTGTGAGACATCATCAATATGTTTTGGTGATAGTGGAACACTTCTCCAAGTGGATTGAGTTGGTGGCACTTCTTGACAAGTCCAATGAAGGGACAACTTACTTGTTCTTGGATTGGGTGCACTAATTGAGTTTTTGATTGATCAGGGTATAGAGTCCTTGGGGGAGTTTCAGGTCTTGTGTGACAAGGCTTTGATTGATCATTGTACTACCTCTCAAGATCACCTTGAGGCATATGGCTTAGCAAAGAGAGTGGTTCAGACAATGAAGAGAGGATTGCAAAAGTATGGTTTGCAGAGAGGCCACTTGGGATATAGGGATCTCCAGTTACCTTGGTTGGCCATGGGCTATTGGTTTAGTTGGCAAGCCTCCTTAGCATCATTCTCTCTTTACTTTCTACTCTATGGATGAGATCTAGATTTACCTTTAGCCATTTGTCAAGATGCTATTGTAGTGTTGGACTTGGATCCAAATGTATGGATGAGTGCATTCTCAACAAGCGGAGATCTTTCAAAGAGTGATGTTGATGGCCTTTGAGAACTTGGCAATTGCTTAGCATAAAGATATTTTACGCTATGATACCATTCAAGGAGGAGGTCATAGACCCTTGATCCATCAATTTCATCTAGATAACTATGTATATCTATAGTAGATAGCACCGACAACCCTTGATATTTCCACCGGCCGCACTATTTTGAGAGTGTGCAAGGTTTTGCCATTTGGAGTCCTTATGTTGGAAGGAAGTGATGGTGTTGTTTGGAAGGATCATGTGCAAAATTTTGCGCCTCCTCCAAAACATGCCACCTCCAAAACACTGATGGTACTATGGACCTAAGCTTGGCACATGTACGAGCAAGCTTGAGGTGTATGTTATGTGGTTCTTCTGGTGGAGCTGTTACTATGTTAATGTGTGATAGTTGTTTGAGAGGATGACATATGGCATGTATGATTCCTCCCTCATAGTGGTTATGTCTTAGATGTACTTGACCTATAGCTAGTTCATCCTTTATATGGTATAGATTGCAAACATGCGACTAACAATGGGGCTTGATAGCACCTAGCCTCTTGATCTTTTGCCCACCATAGGGTATACCATATACTTAGAGTAGATGGCTATATGGAATTAGAGGGATCTAACCACCAGCTAGGGGGCGATTGTGGTACTTTAGAGTCCATGTCTAACTTATGTGTGAGTTGTGCTTCTATAGTGTGTGATGTTGACATCAATGTATGTTGTGTAGCAATGTGCATATACATGACAACTATCAATACCATTTGTAGTGTCACACCTAGATTGCTTGGACTTTGGAGTAGTATTGTTGGTAGTCAAGAGTATTTTGGTAGTTACTCATAGACTACTTGTTGACGGACAAATTTTGGTGTTTGAGGTACTGACTATATGGTGGGGCCATCACTTGCACCATTTGGACCGTCGAGTGTGCCGTTAGTAGGACCATTAGGGTTTGAGACCTAGCTCGAGTCCAAGGGGTATACTTTCAAAATGCAACTTTGAAAAGCTCACTTCTATGATGTTGAGACTTCGAGTTTCCGGCTATGGTGGACAAAGGCCGATGAGTGTCACATGGATTCTCTTAGCTAGAGTGGGTGTGGCTTGACTGGAATCAATGCCCAATTGTTGGTAGATTATTGAATGACAAATCAGGTAGTGATTGATTGAGTGTGATTAGAGTTTTATGTAGGATGTACTTACTAGCTTGCTATCTTCTTGTGGTGGATTAGTCTTAAGAGCGTCAATGAGAAATATTCAAAAACTATGTTGTTGTGATATTCTTGGCCCGAACTGTATCATCTCTATTTCTTTACTGGATCATAGCGCTAAGAGGAATGGCCATAGCCTCTCACCCAGGCTTTGACAGGTGAGGAGTTACTCATCATAAGGAGGTATCACAGTTTCCTAAAGGAAAGTTCCTTCTGTTCTGTATGTTAAGGATAGTACCACGATAATCGAACTGATTATCGTGGTACTTTAGAGTCCTTGTATGAATTATGTGTGAGTTGTGCTTCTATAGTGTGTGATGTTGACAACAATGTATGTTGTGTAGCGATATATATATATGCACCACACCTTGCTTTGTTGGAATTGCTAAGTTCCTTTAAAATGAACCGCAGTCATTGACATCAAACATCATGCACTTTGTATTAAAAATTTACTCTTGAGGAACATTAGAACACTTTCTATTATCTCGTAGGGGTGATAAGACTTTTCAGTAGTTTTCTACCTTAGATCAAAAAGTGAAGAAAATATAATCAAATTAGTGAAGCCACAATTAGGACCAAGTCTAATAAAAAATTCAAAAATGATTAAATGATGCATAAAATACATAGAGGTGAATAATGTCATATATTATTTCATATATTTTATTTAAATCCCACACACACACATATATATATTTATGTATATATCTAAATAAATTGTGTATATAAATAATAATAATAATAATAATAATAATAAATAAATAAATAAATAAATAAATAAACACAAATGATTTCTCAAATTTTATGTTTATTGTTAATCCTTCTCAAAAATACTAATTGTTAATTGTAATGGCTCATCTAAATATACCACGGCATAAAAGTCTTGATAATCACGTCTTCTTCTCTTCTATCCTTCTTACTTGTTTTTTTTCTTCTGGATTTTAGTCTTTTATACATGGGATTTATCATGTAAATGTGTCACTTGGAAACCTCTACAACATCCTTCTCCATCTATTCAACATGTAGCCTATTCTACTCCTTGAAACTTTTATATAGAAGGTACTCCTAATATTGCAATACATGATAATATTTGAAATGAATGCAAGTCTCATAACCTTTTTTGATGTAAGAAAAGTCAAGAATTTTATATTAATAAATAGTGATATTGAGGAAATTAATAACCTAAATAAAAAACCACCAAGAGTAACCTATTTAGTTGAATAGTCATGAATATGCATATGATGGTTTGAATGCAAAACCTAAAGAAAAAATATCATTGAGTGTGTATTAACATAAAAGAAAACCAAAAATAACTAAACCATTTGAAATTTTTGAGCATTGGAACTTATGAGTTTTGCATGAATAATGCTTATAGGAGATTTGTGCGTTTTGCTTCCTAAGTTAGCTAAGAGTATTTTACATGGAAGATTATGCATGTAGAATGCTCAATTCATTACAAAGGAAATTGACAATATATAGCAAATTCCATAGAATTTGTATGGTATGGATTCCTACTTGGTTGCTAGGATTTGTATCACACCCTTAACTCATAAACTAGCTATTGATATACGTGTTTATGGAAGCATGCATTTAATAACTCATAACCTAAGTATTTTTGCACCAAAAATATCCAAGATTAATAAATCTAACACAAACTAACAATAATCTACTTGGTTTCATTCCATGTTGCTAAAAAATTCTTTACATTATGCCCAATGACTTACCTGCAATCTAAGCAAGTAAATCAAGACTTGGTATACTCTTTTTGAGTTTTTTGGAGTCCTCTAACAATGTCACCTATCTAATGACTTGACTATCCATGGAATCCAATTAAGTTTAAACTATTTTTCTATTATGACTTTTGGTTCTTGATCTATGGATCAAGGGTAATAGTATTCAAAATTAGCATATAGTCTAAGGATATGGTTTAGGTCTAACCGCTTGGACCCTCATCGTACCTTAGTTCAATAGAGAAAAACCAACACTATCCCTAGAATCCAATTCATATTCTTGGATCAGCTCCTAGATTTGCAAAGGTGAATTTAGGTTCAAACCTAACATTTGAATCTCTCTTCCTTATATAAACTTTTGGAGTACCCAAGACCACTATTGCTATATTTTTTCAATGTTTCACCGTAACTAAAGCAATAAAACCCATGTTTTAAGGAATATGACTCATGTGTATGGATTAACCTTAATATGGTTAAGAGCTCTTGTCAAAGGCTTTCAAATAATATTAAAAGCATATCTATGAAGAAAAAGTGATTTAGTTGTGATTCCAAGCAAGCTTATGCTTACTTTTAAGTCATTGTAACTCAAGTCCTAGTTTTTAGACACGAATTCCTAGTTTGGGTGTCAACTCACATCACTTGTGTGTGTGCTATTACAATAATCTGAGATTTTCTAGAAGCACCTCGACAAGAGCTTTTTGATATCAAGCCAAGCTTGATAAAGGTCATAAGAGAAATTCTTCCAAAAAAGAGGACCACCACCTCCCAACTCAATAAGTCTTTCCTTTGGACAATTAACACCATCTACCACAACTCTCCTTAATCAATTTGATTGCTCAAAATTAATTTGTCTCTTATAATGAGGTTAGTTTTTTTATAATCATCTTGACAAGAGCTTTTGATATAAGCCTATCTTGAAATATCATAAGAGAAATGCTTCCAAACATGAGACCTATCTCTATAACTCTATAAATTCCCATTTAGCCAATTTGTGCTAACTGTAATTCACTGATCACCTAAGCAGTTGGAAAAATCATGGTTTCTTTCAGACCATCTTAGCATGGCTTCAAAAACATAAAGGTATGTATAAATGTCCTTTTACTTAAGTATTTTGTTCCTCAAATACATAGTCTACTACACTGATTTTGTCATTGCCCGAGTTTACTATGGACATTTTGGGTCCACCTGCTCCATTTCTTTTCAGGGCACAGTTATAGTGCATTTTGATCTTACTCTCTAGACCTATAGCCATGCATCTATTGGCTATATCTAGAAACTCTCCTCTTAAGTCATTCCAACTTGAGATTGTAGAATATCAAACTTAAAATTCTTATATGGAATTGATTTTTCTAGATTTTTGAGGACCTTTATTAGCACAATTAAGTTGTGAGAGTTGTGCTAATTGTTGTCTCAAAATTTAGCTGCCATGAACTATTAATAAGAAGCATGCAAATAATATACTTTTGTGCTTTTAGGTTGAAGTTTTAATGAAATAAGCGATCAAGGTTGATTCTTCAACCTTACAGCACCATTAACCATCTTAAATATTCATAGCATTAGGTTTTCTACTGACAACTTCATATAGAATAGGGACTATGTTGATCTTTTGGCTTTTATGCTACCATTTAGAAACTAGAAAAGGTGAAATCAAAGCAAAATATAAGACAATAATAAGATTATGGAGTGATAAAGAATCCAAAAATTAAAAGTTCAAACTAAAGCTCAAGAACCTTATGATTATATGATGAAATGAGCAAGAAGTATAGGGAAGAGATAAACATAAATTAGAAATTAGAAAAATTTTCAGAATTTTAGACCTCACTACTTTGCTTGGTCATGAGAAAAAATTTCCTTTGATAGCTATGATTTCACAATTTGATAATTTTTTTTAAGAATATAAAGAAATTTTCTATTTGTATCCTAATTTATATAAAAATTGCTTTTCAATCAATAAATTTTGAATCAGTATTGTTAATTATTTGGAATTGAAGTGGAAGGAAAAAAGAATAAATTTAAAATATGAAAATTTGGATCAATTCATAAATGTTGGATTGTCTTATATAATTTTGATTACTCTATTTTTGAGGAATCCAAAATATCTTTTACCATGAAGTTCAATTGATTTTATTTTTTGTATATGTTTTTAATGCAAGAGTTTGGGGAAAAAAATGAATAGAAGAGTAGTTCAAGAATTATCTCTATTGTCTCTTGCCATTATTTTATTCTTATAGATCTAGAAGAATATCAAAATTTTCATTTTGAATTTCTAGGTCCAAAGTTGGATGTTAGTGACCTTATGAGATTAAGAAGACAAAATAGGAAACAACTGATCATTATAGATGATATTTTGGGTATAAGCATCACTCTCTCCTAGTAGACATCAAGTATATCCAACAAAGAAAAGTCTTTTAGAGTAAATTTCAAGTCTTGATGAAGAAAAGTAGATCCTTTTTTGAGGATTTCTTTTACATCATGCCTAATCAAATTGTGTTTGATCAAATAGTATTGCACTACAAGATTGTTTATTGTGTAGTAAATCCTATGACATTTTAGGATAGGATTATGTAAGCAAAAGCTGTATTCTTAAAATATTGCAATCTTAGTTAATCATTAATCATCCAACCTTAGCTCCAATATGTTATGCTTTTAGACAAAAAAAAATAACTTAATTGCTTCATTTAGAAGTTATTGAAAAGTAAAATAAAATTTGGTGGGAAAATTTGGTAGGTCCAAACTAGAGACTCCTAGCAGAGTCTGATGCACAGGAGTTGGAGCATATTTCACCGGATGAGAAGTACATGATATTTTTTCCTCAAGTAATAAGATAGTTTTTTTTAAAAACTTATTCTAAGTTTATTGATTTTAATCTTGAGGTAGAAGTGGAAGAAAAGGTAAGTAAGAAGACCTTGAGTTATAACCTTTGAGATATCATCTCGTGACTAGCCTTCTCCTTCTTCAACATCCTCAATTTGCAATCGGGGTATCATATATTGAACATCATATATATGACAATGTCCAATGTCTTTACATCATGATACATAAAACAATGATCAAAGCTTAGAGATTAGAGTTCATAATGAAAATATGTAGTAGTATACTATATTGTCTAGATGACCTCAACAAATCAACCAGTGTTGAGTTTCTTAGTGTGATTGCAAACAATTCTCAAGTAGAGAGGCAATTCTATATCATCAAAATAATGGATATCATTCCATATGTTGATAATTGTAGGACAATAACTAAGATGTCTTTTGTCCAAGATGCAATGGAAGCCAAAGATTCTTTGGATTGAAGGTATTTTTATGGAAATTTTCCAACAGCTTAAGAAGTTGATAAACGGACCATTATGTGCAAAGTACTAGATATACCTTTTATATTTTAGCAACAAGTCTACCTTTGTTTGTATTTGATTTCTAAACTTACTAGTGCAATATAATTTAGACTTCCAACTTATAAAGTAATTAAGGATAATTTATTCAACTACTCTATAGGTTGCTAGCTTAGCGATTCACTAACAACAAACTCAATCAAAAGAAAGAAGTTCTTTGAATGATACTTTGAACCTTTTGAGACCTTAGAGTTGAGAATGAGCATGTGATCAATTAAAATCATATTTCTGGATTCTGTGGATTAAAGCTTCCTTAATTTTGTGCAAATGGAACTTTTACTAGAATTTTGGTTAATTTTTTGAATGCATAATGTAATATTTTGATTTAGGCTTGTTTCTTTATTATCAATCTTAATTACAAGGAAACTCCAAATAAAAGTACTTTTCTTTAGAGAATTGTTAGCCTTTTGCATATGATATTGCTAACTATTATGGAAATAATATTTCCAAAAGCACCACACAATAGGAAATCCATTAACCTTAATAATTTTGATGTAAAAAGTGGTTTGGTCTCATACTTTAGACTCAATAAACAAGGACATCAAGATTTAACTCAAAGTATGAAAAATAAGAATACAAATTGTGTTGCATGATATAACTTGGAGCACTTTTGACCTTAAGTTTGATACTCAACCGAAACTAAATGTTTGTTTTGGGTTTTAAGTTTTGAGTACCACGTTTAAAACCTTGTTCAGTTATTGTGATATTTGTACCCTAGGTTAAAAACATGGATGATTATTGGGATATTCCATCCATATTTACTATAGTGTTAAGTATAAACCAAAATATTTTTTTAATATTATATGCATGCATATTGTCACAATTGAATACAAAAGAGAATCAAAGTACTATGTTCTGTTCAATAACAAAATCTCCTTTTTAACAAATTGAAGTCCTCGCTAAAGGAAACAATTTCAAAAGTCAAATTTTTTCTTGTTTTAGAATCTAATGTCATGCATTATGTCATTAAAAACCCAATTTTTACATGGCATTCAAACGAAAATTAAGAACTCCACTCACCATAGAGTAAAAACATAGCACAAGAGAAGAAAAATATATAAGAAAACGATTGTTATCTTTATAGACAATGTTGGTCTAGTCCATGAATCATAGAGAGGTATGTATAACTTTACAAGGCTATTATCGCATGAAATTTGTCCTGAGGTCATAAGTCAATATACAAATTACCAAAAAGCCAAAACAACCTTCAAAAGAGATAAAAACTTATTTATAAAAATAAGCACTTTGCCTCTTTAACAAATTGCTTCTATCAATTGACAAAGTGGTTATTGACACTTTGTGTTTAGCTTCAGAATGATTAATGTGAAAATATTTTCTTGAAAAAGAATTCTGAGAAATTTTTAGTCGCTCCCAAATCATTGATATGCAGATTTACTATAGTTTCCCATTACAGATTTAAACACAAAAATGTTTAGTTCCTCTTTGCTACGAAAACAATATTTCAGAATCTATGGGACCTGTTGCTGCATAAGCAACAGTTGAGAGTCAGTAGGATCCTGTTGCTGTTGCTGTGGCTGCAAGAGTTCGCTCTTGAAATAGACGTATGTATGAATGAAGGAAGCTGAACGGGAGATTCATATCCATGGACCCCGACTCTGCTGCCGAATATGGAGTACAGCGATGGATCCCATTAGAATTTTGCCGAAGTTAGAATGTCGTATACTTCTAACTTGTCCATTAGTTTCTGATATTACGAGGATCCATGTAATGATCCAGAAAGTCGTTCCCATGTGCTTATATGGAGAGAGATAGAATGGACCATCAGTTCAGAGTAGCAGGTTATTCAGTATTAGTTATGTTCCATGGAGTTTAATACTCATACACCTTCATCTGGAAGTCAGAAGATCGTCACAGTATTTGTTGGGTTCAATGGAGTTGAATTCTCATGTACCTTTATCTCGAAGCCAGAACATTGACAAAGTATTAGTTGTGTTCCATGGAGTTGAATCCTTATACACCTTTATGTCGACGTCAGAACATTGTCGCAGTATTAGTTGTGTTCCACGGAGTTCAATTCTCATGTTACTTTATCTCGAAGTCAGAAAACTGTAAGAAGAACTACAACAAAGTGTGCTCCAAAAGAAACCCGGAAGCCCCCTGCACCTAATCAAACTACCGCTTCTCATGATCAGATGCGCATTGGGTTCGGTGGGAACATCGCGTATGTACGTTTCATGGCTCGAATTGAAATCCAGCAGAAAAAGCAGCAACATTAGTGCATTAATATTATGCGGACTATTCATATATACAGACATGTGTCGGCACTGTGTCCAGCAAGCTTGAATTAGGACTGAACATTAGCTGAACTGCTTACATTTGATCAATTAAGTTTTTTCGAGGTTTAGATGTTCAGAGGGAACCAAAAGTGATGTCAGTGATCCTGGTTCATTCAGATGCGGTTGACTGATGAAATCCCAGTTGCTTACTTTCTTTCCCAGATCCAGTAGCTCAGTTGGGGAGTGTCATCACTTTAACAAGCTCTTGGATCTCACCGGCAGCTGAGACACGAGATTTGCAGTATTACTTTACAAGTAGGGAACTCTGGATAATGTAAGACCCTGGTGGCATGACAAACTTTTGTGAGTCCAAGGTCAAAGGACACGCAACAGCACTTCATCTACTGCACTTAACCGGGTGGAGGCCACCTCCGAGGTTCCAACTAAGGACAGTGCTCCTTAGGTGGAACTATATGATGTGACTAGCACTAAACACTGTGTGGCGAATCCTTACTCGAGTGGCGGAGTATATGGCATCAACTTCGGTGATTTACGTTCACTACCGGACTTGATATCCCCTCCCTTTTGATAGATTCCGGGGGATTTGTCAAAATTACATCTTACACTTAAGAAAAAGGACATCTGTAGAAATAACTTAACAATGCACGTTTAGCAGCGTGTGATTGAAATCGATTTGCTGTAATTTCAAACCAGGTAGCGATACTCATGAAAATTCTCAATAAGGCTCAAGTTCGTGGACCAACTGGTCCTAATGATTCATTCTGTGCAGGCTTTGAGATAATTTGCTTGACACTAATGGTTTCAGGTGCATGAGTTGCCTTACTTGTTGCCTGCTTCCGGCGGGGGAGTGGAGAAACTGGGGTTACACCAAGGCTGAGTTGAGGAAAAGCGACCTCACTATCAAGTCAAACTCTGTGAATTACCTATCAAGGTTGCGAGACGTCACCTACGTCCATGTTATGCAGTGCAATTCTGAACGGGGGCTTACTAATCATAGCATGCGATCATGATGCTGGCAATTTCCTACTCAGTGGAAAACCGCACTAAGCAGAATATACATTCTGGCGGTGAATTTATGGTGAAGTCAAACTCGAACTCAGTTATCCCGTAAGCCAATAGAGACACGCGAAAGGAGCTGGCGAGCTCCTAGTGCTCCTGTCTAATCATAACTCACGTTTCGAGAACTTTGCAACACTGGTTTTCCCTGGAAAGTTCCAAGCGTAAAAGTGAAAGTGAACTTGACACACGTGTTTGAAAGTAGACGGCCTTCTTTCGTATCGCTTTTGATGTTTCAGGGCAGTATAATCAAATGAGAAATTGACCTATCCTATATAATCTTTTCCGCATCGCTTGCAATCGCAGTTGATGCAACTTGACTGTACTGCATAAGATGGGATGAGGTGAAAATTTCCTTGCATGTTCTTGAGATTAAGGTTTATCCTGATTTCGAGCGATTTGTCTTTGGTGTGGAATTGCTTTCGCCTTTGCCCCTGTGCACTCGAGAGTATTGTGACCACTAGAAAGATTAGATCAGAAGAAACTGTGAGCTTTTGCAATTCTAACCGCGATCGCACCTTGGGGCATGTCACAATCTGCGCATGTTGTCGACAAATGATAAAATTTAATGCTGCGAAGTCACAGGCGGATTAGTTGATCAACTCCGCCTGTATTTGGTGTAATGGTTTCTGTAACTTTTGAATCTACACAGGGCTACCCAAAATCAAGAGCATTCAATGAATTGTCGGAGAATCTTTTCATTCGTTTGGACTATCCTGATACCATTAGCTTCTACTACAAAGTGGAATTTGCAGTGCTGCAGCGAAGGTGAGAGTGGAGCCCAGATACGGAAATCACTCGCACCAGAAGCCATTAATTGTCACTCGAGTACTCGAATCTTGTAAAGTAAGAATGGGTCCTAACCACAAAAACACAGAATGCCCTCTGATTGTTGATCAGGGTCGACCTCGACTTCTGTGTCCAGACTTCGAGAAATGCTATTATAGCTGAGGTGGATCAAAGTCGGATTTGAATTTCTGAACAACACACGTGGCACTGGATGCTAAGCAATCAATCAGTCACTGATTTTCTGGATAGCCATGTCCATCTAAACCTCAGAGGCAATAACGGTTCTCCACATTTAGGCCCAATCTGGCAGTGAATCCGACTCCAATTGCAAGCGGGAATCAGAACTTAAAGTCCACTTAAGGAATCCAAAGATTAGTATCTCGAGCACATTTTGACCAGTGTGCTGCTAGCCATTCATGAAAAAAGTGTTGTATGATTACTTTCCAGACTTCATAAAGATGATAATCAAGGCTTCATTTTATCCAGACATCAGAGCAATTGACAGTGGGCAAATCATGCTTCCGATCCCATGATCTGGTTTTTTGTGTTCGATGATGGAAACTGTTAAGCAGCAGCAGCAGCTCCAGATTATTTGAAAACCTCGTTTGGAGTCTGCCTCTTGAACGAGAATAATCATGAATGATAATAATCAGTACCATATGTGGTGGGGACTTCAATCCTATCCCCAATTCGCCGGCCTCCCAGTCCTCGCGGAGCGTTAGTCTGAGAATACGATGTGAAAGTCCTCATCCCGTGGCCAGCCGTCCAGCACTACTGTAGATAGTTTAATTCCATACAGCTCACGTTTGAACAACTGTTAGTTGCGTAAAAGCTTCGAGATGATATTCTCAAAAGAAGGACTTTCGATTCTTTCGTAACTTCATGATTGCTTCCTAAGCTCTCCAAGGCGCAAAGCGCTCTCATCGCTCTCGATCATGATTTATGGGATAAACTTTAACCGTCTCCGCCATTTCTGCTTACTTTTACGCTGTTCAAACCACGGATCAAATATTGCGTCGGCAGAGCAAACAAATGGACGTGCCGAATGGTACCATCTCAGGATGAAATGGAGTGGGGTCGGCGCTGATGGTGGTACTACTGCCAAGGCCACTACCCATATAATACAGTGTACTCGGTGCTGGATCACAAATCAAGAAAACGAGATTAACTGTAAACACTTTTTCCTCGATTAAAGATATGATGTTCTGTAAAGTCTACACTCCATCAGCAGTGCCATGAACGGAGTGTCTCGGAGTACGCGTAGTACCAGTGTCCCCTCGAGTAGTAGGAGGATAACAACTGAAACCCACAGAGAAGTGAGTTTTAATTACCATTCTAGAATTCTAGCGCTCTTCACTGTGCCTTCACAAGGTGTTTCTCGTACTGCAAGCGGCTGCTACAAAATGATGATTATTTTCAAGCTTGGGTTAATCGCCGCACTATACTATACTGCAGGTGGATACATCTCGGGTCTAGTAACAAATCAACGTGCAAAACTGTTGGTGGAATGGAATAAACGATCAATCATTGACAGATAATTAGCTACTACTTAATCATCCATAATAAGCCATTTATGTCATAGTCGCCAGATAGCTGTAGTGCATCGTTTAAGGGCAGCGGAGATCTGGTTTAGGGTCGACAATCGACAAGGTCCCCAGGGACAAAGTCTTTCTGACTTGCATCGGCGAACCCTCGAATGATCCTATCCAGGCCCACAAGTTCCGAGTCAGCTTACAGTGAACAAATGGAAATCCTTTTCCATATAGAGCTTCATCGTAGTTTGCAAGTGAAAAGACAAGCTAGCTGGAAAGAATGTACAGAACTTGTCAAAGCACCGTTCATGACACCCGTTGAGCTAACTAGCATCGCAAGTTGCATAATCACCACATATCCATGATGGCGGTGCCCTTTTCCCTTTAACACGGAGGAAACATAGTGCCCTCACGAGCGTTTAATACAAGCAAAGTGTTATAGAAACGTACAAAAATTATCATCACTGCACTTTCAGGTGGTCCTGGAGAAGAAATTAGAGGTAGCCTCGGAGTTGTATCTCCCCGAGGACGCAGTCGAAGGAGTAGTTTCATGGATATCTTCTAAGAACTTGGACCCACCAAGAATTGGACCATTATATTAACGAAACCCCGCACGTTACTCTTCGTAGTGGAAAAATCATTGGTTGCTCGAGCGGAGAAAGAATGTTGAGGAACTACAGTAAGGACGTCTACAAAAACATTCCATGGAAACGGAACGAGACGAAACGAAGGAATAGAACACCTCACGAAACGCTCCCGTGTGACGCGCCGGGCGGGATAGCTACAGCATACGGTAGGACTATGTCCTATGAACTTCTTCAGAACCTGAAGGAAGGGATTCAGTACAATGCCGATGCATATGGTTGAGGAAAAGTACATGACACTTCTGTACCCGGCCACAAGCCTAACCTGGGATATCCAATTGCAAGACCACTTACTTTGCATGAACGTACTAGTACACACTAGTGCTTACACCAAATAAGAAACGGTACTTGAACATTGATGAATGTTTCCGGTGATCCTTAATAGCTTGCGAAACTAGGATGAGAAAGTAGACACACTTACAGTGGTACATATAGTGGCAGAGAGATATTTTCTGTGATGGCATTAACACTAATTCCCCTTACCGATACTATTGGGGCTGAGCCCCATTTTTCCCTGTATGTCTTTTCTTTGTCCGGCTTGATGGGTCTTCCCATCTTTCTTGTTTTCACATGCCTTCTACTCATAACACTAATTAAAACAACACTAATTACTCATAAAACTAAGTAAATTAACACTAATTACCCTTTGTACGCCTTGAGGGGGTCTTCCCATCTTCCTTGTTTTCACACGAGGTCGCGTTTATCGGACTATTAAAACAAGAAGATATAGAAGATTCCCACGAAAACTAATTGAACTCTCTTGACTACATTGTTCCACTTTAAGCTTCACAGATATGTATATGGCTCGTTGTCAAACTCAATGTGAAGGCCCTTCGCAAGTTGCTTGTCTCCTGAGTCTGTAACTATGTTAAAAGTTATCAGGACTAAATGACAAGTCTATTATCGTCAAGTTTAATATACACTATCAAAAGATAGGATCTAGGCTACTAACTTCTCCGCAGTTGCACTCAATAAAAATTTCATGTGTTCTGATCTTTTGTAGAGTACTGTTCGAGCTTGCATACTGTAACCAGGGTTGGTACTCATGCAGGTTCGACTGTAGTTGTAGTGGGGAAATTTGTGGGGCCCCGGCGCATTCGATTGGAGAAGCAGCTGCTGCAAGAGTAAATGGTGGTGCGTTCTCCACGATGTGAAGTACTCGTGTGGTTTCTGCGGAGGGAGCGAGGGAGGGAAGCAGAGCAGGTGCAGGGACAGGCAGACTGATGCATTAGCAACCAACAAGCTCAGGCAGACTCACTCCCCTGGTGGTACTCGAGTTCGCTCGCAAGACACATTTTCGCAAATTGAGGTGAGAGTCTCGCATCACTGGCACCATCGCTGACATGCAGACAGACACACAGGCCCTTCTCACAATCATTTTCTCTCTCCATACTTGAAAGAGAGGGCGGGTGTTTATCCTAGTGGGTGTTGGAGAAGCTAAGCTATTGGAGCGAAAAAGAGCAAATAAGACCTACAGAATCTAACCGCCCGCCTTGCCTACCCCCAGTAGCCTTAAAAATCCTGCATGCCTGCCAGCACCGGACTGGGTTTCGCAGAGAATGTATGCCCAGAATGTCGTATGACAAATGATAAATCCATCGCTCTAAGCATCTCAACCAAAACCCAGGAGTTCACCTTATTTGCGAATGTGCTCACGCATACCTCTATGCGTATATTATGCCTATCGAGGAATTTGATCAGAGCTCTAGCTACTACGCTAGTGCCGGTCGTCGTCATCGGCCACAGAGCCTTCGTGAGTAGAATTCTGCAACGAGTGTGGAAGTTCTGAATCATTCAGTGTATGGAAAGTTCGTGGCTCTTTGGTCGTATTCGATTCAAGACATCTTGTGCCGGCTTGATACGATTATATTATCGACCATTTCTTCCGTAGTTGAAAAATGGAGCTACTGTACATACCCCATTTTACTGTAATTTAGGCGGAGTACGGATCCGTTTCTGAGACATAAACTGACACATGACAAGTCAAATGTCCACGGATAAGTTTTTCAAGACCTATCTTCCATGCGGTTTGATTATTCTTGTCTACGGTCTGGAAACTGGTTTAGGGTCATGCCATTCAGTTCAGACAACTGCTCCAAGATCTATTCTGTTTCAAAGCACCTTTTCCATCAAAAGCAGCACGACGTTTACTTAATTACGTGTTATCAAGTGAGCATGCAATAAGTAATGACCGTAATGATAAAGTACTATCGAGCCAGCGCTAGAGGACTTCATCCAACGATATGCAGGACAATCTGTTTTATCCACATGGGAAGTATGTAGAACGTTAATTACGTATGCTCCAAAGTCCACTCATCCAGGTGTCTGAGGGGCAACGTATAAGCAGCAACAAATATGTAAAGTAAGCTGCGACTACCATCTTTCTTGATACCGTGTCGTATTAACTCTGAACACGCCGGATTCTCTAGTCAACCGAGGGGGGAACTTTCTACTTTCGAGTGAGAATTTGGTCTTCTTTGAACAGGCAGCTGGACTTCCGGTGCTTCCCTACTTCAAAGGTTTGCTCGGAATTCCACCCTATACAGTTACAATCAACACATGGACGTGTTGATGATCCCAAAGATTTCACCCGTTGCATGCAATGACCAAACTACAGTTCGATTCATGCACTAGATAATTTTCCAGACAAACCGTCAAGATCAAGATGAAGAAGCTCGATCATCAAAACCTTTACCTTCGGAGAGCTTACAGCATAGACATGGACTTTTCGTTAAATGGGTTTTACTTTCACTGACTCCCAGCGGAGACACGCATCTATCTCCCTTCAGCTTATGCAATCTGGAACAACAGTAGTTTTAGCTTGATATCCACATCTTTGAAATAAGCCGTTGTTGAAAGAACTCGAGGTGTCTGACTGGTGATGCATTGGGTATGGGACATCAATCTGATTTCAGGAAATAGCTGGTCTTAAGAGAGTAGAACTGATATGTTGTTCCACTTGATCGGGGGAAGCCCGAACGGTTGCAAAGCTTGTTCATGTCTTCGGGTACAATGCTGTTCACTGCGTGGAATATGATGTCAAGTATCTCGAAAAGCGGTACCTTGTAAAGTACACCCAATAGTAGGCCTGGCATTCTCTGGGATCAGTGTGACGATTCATGGCTCTGAAGCTGTCATGAGTTAGCAGTCATTCAAACTCCTACAATTGATGTGCGCATGTCTCAAGAGCCGCAACAGCAGCAAACAGCTTATAATAGTAGGAGATTTCAAATCCAAGATTCCACCTCCACCTGGATAAAGTCAGTCTGGACCAGGTGGAACTGGCGGGGTATCCAGATTCCATAACACAGAGAATTTGTCCTCCCGCAGTGTGAAGTACGTTGTTCCTCATGAAAAGATAGATAGCTGATCATGAAAGGTTCAGATATTGGGTTCATGCCTACCACGGTAGCCTCTACCCAAGGGGCTCACTCGGGATTTCTCGCAGTGATCCTGACAAGTTAACAAACACTAAGAGACAAAACCTCATAGGCCGACAGAGGTTGCTGCAGTTCGGAGTCCTGCTCCCGACTCTTCAGAGCGAGAGAGAAATAAATATGGGTAGTGCAGCTCAAATCTTCGCATCGAATTCAGCCTCTCCTCGCATCTGACTCCACAACTGGTCCAGACCTTCTGCTTGGGCTTTCCTTGATCGTCCCCTTGCGGCGCCTAAAGTGAGCACTATTGCAGACACACACACATAGATAGTTGCGACTTGAGCTCCCAGCTCCAGAATCATATGTCCTCCAAAGTCACGAGTAACAGCTACTACGAATGCAGCCTATGCTTATAGCCTATAGTCTCTACCGCTCATGCTCCCCCGAAGCTACAAATCATCACTGTCTATAATCATTACCTGAAGATAAGCCTTCCTGTCTGGAATCATCGGGTTTCTGCTTGACGACGAGTCTGCTCGATCATCTGATGTTCTCTTGTCTTACAGTGGCGACTTCAAATTGATCATCCCCATATGCGTAGTCAGCTGCTGCTGCAGCTGTGAGTGACTGTCACACGCTTTACTCATCGATATCCAGTGTCCGCAAGGACCTTGTGCCTACCATGTGCAACAACATCCATACAGTGGAAAGTCCACGCACTTAATTGTACTCGAAAATTTGGGTTTACATTCGCCCAACCTTTGCATCTCAAACGCACAGCAGTCAAATTGATCGAGTGGCTCTTTCAGTTACACTGTTCAACATGGGAGGTCCTCGCAGGTACGCCAAGTGTCCGAGTCTGTGGCAAGGGCACATCTTCGAGTTGTTCATCCTCAGCTTGCTCGTCACTGTAATTCATCTCCCAGCTGCACTCACCAAGGAAACAGACACTGCAACAGCGATTCCCAAACTCAAATTCCCAGTAGCTGACGCCGGGTCTGAGGAACTCGGTCCCAAATTTCAAATTCAGGATGGTCGACGCAAGGAGAGAAAGCTAAATTTCACTGTAAGTCGCGTTTCACCTTCTAGTAGGTCTACGTCCATGTAAACTCCGAAGCTTCAAGTTGACTACATCTACTCACCTGCAGGTTCTTCTAGGGGACGTTGATAAAATCAGAGCATTAAAAATACGGAACTATCGAGTTTGAGATGCTGCACTCGTTGCCTTGGGGAGTACCAACCCCCAAAGTTGCCTGTTTGACCAACCCGTCGATTTTGCGCTCATAGATGCTTTCGGATGGCGACGAGGTAGCCTGCATGCCCATTTCTGAACAGCTATCCTTATCCAACGATTCACACTGCGGTCCAGTACAGGTACGAGACGCTCAAGCCTAGCCTGTATGTGAATGGCTCTTCAATTAGTACAAGTTGGGACATTGCCCATTGAGAATCCAGTATAATTTCATATTCAGTAAAGAATATGCATTCCATGACCAATTCGTAATCAGACCGACCATTATCAAGTGTCTTGATAATCAAATTGGCGATGAGCAAATGTTACGGATGGAGCATTGTGTCATCTGATTTGCATGTATATAGGGGTCCAATTTCTGAGAGCAACTAGGAGTGAGACTTCAAAAGTCTACTGAGGTTAGCACGGAAGAATTGAAGCATATCTCGCGCACAGTTGTATCATAGTTTGTGCAGTATACATTATCACGCACATCAATCGTCTCTTGAACGTAAATGGCAGGTATATCGTGCTTCCGAAGCTCATGAGCTCATTGTCTGATTTACATTGTGCCCACAATCGCTCTCAATTGATTCTGATGTTTAGATGAAGCCGTCGTCCCACGTGAAGCAAGGAAACACAACCAAGTCCAGCAAGGGAGGCCAGTTAGCAAACCAAACATTTCTAGTGGAATTTGGGCCGTGTCCCGAGGGTTTTATTCCTATCCGCAGATCGAGAGACATTTACAATTTGACCTCGTTCGCTCAAACTTTGACCTCGCTCTCCCACGAAGGATATCAGAGCACCGAAATCGGTGAACAGGATTCGATGTCGAAGAAGCAGTACCGAGCGATCAGGAAGAACAGACCGCCGAGCTTTTCTAAGCCCTCAGATGGCAACTATACTGCCGATGACCAAGACTTCAGCCCTCATGAGGTAGAATAATCTAAACTAAAAAGAATAAAACATGAGGTATCATACAATCCCCAATCAATCCTCACGTGCATGTCACGTATCTGCTTTGAATCTGTACGTTGCCGTGGGTCCTATTCATCTTACTTCTTGCGCATTGCTCTTTGTGGATCAACTCTCGCTCGATATTGACGTACACAGCTGAATTATGCAGCATGCTTTTGTTGTCGTCAACAATACGAAGAAATTCATGGGTATGGAGGTAATTTTGAATCTTTGGTCCCCTTACGTCGAGAACGAGGATGAATTCAGCCTGGCACAATTCTGGTTGATTAGTGGATCTTATCAAGGGAATTCTTCGTCGACCATTCTTAACACCATTGAAGCTGGCTGGCAGGTACATATCTTCTTCCAAGTTCCAATGCAAAAATGAAATTCAATGCATTTCTCGTTTCGGACCTGATTGTTTACCACAATCTCTTGCCTTATGCTCAGTTTGGCCAGCATCATGACCTCGGCATTTAGATTCACACCATCGATTGAGCTGAAAACAATTCAGTCCAGCCTGGAACCTAGCCATAACTTTCGTTTCGTCTAGCCTCACCGGGAGCTGCAGTTCATCTGGAAACTAGTGATCACTCACAGCCTAAAGTTTCCGCTTTATGCATAAGACGTAAGTGAAGTGAGTGACGGCTAGTGACGAGTTGCTAGTGGGTCCGCGGGGTCCCACGGGTAAGTCGACTATAGAATCGATCTCGTACATTTCCTAATGGAGAACTTCAAGCCTGCGTCTGTTTTAAAGGACTGGTAATATTTCACAACTGAATTGTCCGCACAGGCGATTTGCAGGGCATGCAGCCTGACTAGATTAAGCATCACGTTGAAATTGAATAGCAGTCATACATGAGAGATTTGAACTAATGAAGTCCTTCACGAGTTAGTGGAAACTGTCCAGGAAAATTGGTCTTTGTCCCTTCCCATGGATTCTATGAGTTAGTCACTGTATGCCAAATTTAAGACATGGAATACATAACTCCGTATCTTGAGAAGACGTAAAGCTCTTGAGCTCCGTAATAGTGAATGTGAGTACTTGCTATGGGCAACTTGAGTTATAGGAACTCAGAAACTCTTCGAGGTGGAGAAAGATTTATCGCAATAAGAAACTTGTTTCAGACAGGACTGAATCTGGAACGGGTTCCTAATGTACAATAGCTACACCAGTTCAAAAGAGGCTGGTACGACTATTCTACAAGTCCATCGTCGTTGTGATTACAGTAGTAATCTCTTCTAGTACAGAAGATCCTGGATGTTTGTACAAAGTGTACTTACTCTGGAAAGCAGCTGCTATATACGCATATAGCAGCTGCATGTAGTGATTGGCGCATCAGTTCGTACTTCGACAGGCCCTATGAGTGAATGGAGAGGGATAGCAATACCACTGTAGAATAAAGTGCCTATTGCTAAATCATGTGTACATACTGTGATCTGTCCTTGGACTTGTGCAGGTATTTGAGGGCCTTTACGGTGATAGCATGCCACGACTGTTTATATTCTGGACGGTGTGTATGGCCAGTTAGTGTCTTGCTCTCCTCCCTTCCTTGTTTTGTCTTCTCTTCTCTCTCTTTCACACACTCAAATTTGCCAACAAACCCTTGTCTTGTTAGTGCGACAGAGCGTCAGACAGCCTTATGGTGTTTCATGCATCGTACCTGTTTCGCAAAATCCATGTTATTCCATTCCATCAGTTGCCAAAAAGTGGGACCCGTACTAGCTCCACATGAGCACCACCCAGTCTGATTGGAACTCTTTTTCCTCTCTCTCTATCTCTATCTCATGGCATTTATGACAAATGACCGCCACGCCTCTCATGTACTGTATTTATCACTCAGCCATCGTTCACTGACATACTTCGGGAACTGATCAAGATGTACCGTGGTGTCTATGACAGGCCGATGCGTATAACGACACAGGATGCTACAACTTGTACTGTTCAGGATTTGTGCAAGTCAGCAATACAGTTCTCGTGGGGGGGTCATTCATACCCTTCTCAGTGATCAACTCCACACAGTACGAAATCGACCTTCTAGTCTTTAAGGTGAGGCATTCTTTTGGAATTAAGCTTAAGTTCACCACAAGATTCAAGTTTTACAAGTGAAACAAACTAAGAGGGAACACGGCGACCGTGCATCTTCTGAGCTAGCACGTGCATAGCCTTCCCAGCCTCCTTGCTTTTTACATCGCACTTTTGCTCTCAGTCAATGCAATGCAGTTTTGCTTCCAATCACGCAAGGATTGTCATCCAAGCAATGCCAGAAAGTCATTGGAATAAATGCAACGATATCCCTTCATCTAGCAGTATCTAACCAATGGTTTGAAATGTCATTTCATGGTCACGGACTCCATGTTGGTTTCCCCTCCACAACTCCTTAGGTTTCCTGTCTCTCCTCCTCTGTCCTGTGTATGGGACACAGCTATGGCTTCCTTTCTTTTGAAGTTAGTGGCATGGCCCTGTGCACATCGACGGAAGTGGTATGAGCTCTAATTTGGATGCGATGATGTATGAGCAGGATCCCATAAGCGGGAACTGGTGGCTGCTGCTCAACGACGAACCAGTAGGCTACTGGCCGTCAGAAATTTTCAAGGGGCAGATGAGGGAATCCGCAGAAGTCCTTGAATTCGGAGGAGAAATTATTGACGACTTCAAAAGAGATCATTATCGTCACACCATGACTGATATGGGTAGCGGTGCTTTCCCTCAAGCGGGCCATAAGATTGCTGCCTACCAGCGCAACATCCAAAGCATTGACGAAAATCATCAGCTGCATGACGCGCAACTTATTCTAGGGAGGGCTGAGTCTCCAAACTGCTATCAGGCCGAAATTACTACCGAGTTCAAGGATTGGGGGTCTCACTTTTTCTTCGGTGGACAAGGGTACTCACCGACCTGCCCGCACAACCGCTCCACTTCACACTAAGCCAGAACGAGCCAAGTCTAAGACCACCCGAAGAAATTCACAAATTTGCAACCCCCGAGGAAAGGTAGGTCATCACGTCCTATATCCTAGGATAAGAAAACAAATTCGATCGGTATAAAGAGGAAAATATAATCTCAGCTCAGCCAAGCTGCTTTACAGCTGTGATAACGTAGCAATATTCATCATACATGACTGTGAGCCAATAAGTGGAAATCAGATGTCCTGTCAGTTCAGCATCCACCAGGGCCCCCTATGCGGACAGAGTATATGGAGGATGCTGTGGGAGTTGCTCTTGCTCCAGTTTTGTAATAGTTCGAGTCATATTAATTCTTCAAAACGTTCGAATCAGAAGACGTTGTCCTGAAAATGACTCAGGTTGATCAGAACTTGAGTATACATGAATTTGCACAACCACGGATCTGTCTGGAGAACAATCCCATACCTTGCTTAAAAAAAAAAGGCTTCCTCAAAGTAATTCCCGAATTTGGTGTATTTCAGGTCTGGCATTCAGTCTGATCAGTTGTTGCATGAGGTTTCTTCTATACATCCAATGTATCTAACTTCCCTCCACCTACACAGCATACATGTAGACATGTACATACTTGCAGACCTAAAGGCGAACTGTAACAGAGGCACCTTCAAACTTACGTTGTGACTGGACAATAATATAGACATCTATGAACCATCATATGCACCCGAACGCGAGACGTGGGAACTCTATCTTTGGCGAGATATAATACAAGGAGATAATCAATTTCATTTCATTGTAAACATATCAATCCCTCAAGTTGAGCGCAGCTACTGCTCGCTTGAAGTTGGCAATCCTGTCGATGCGGTTGGCAAGTAGTTTGATCCTTCTTCACATTTGAGATCAAATCAATAGATATTGCGATCGAAAGCTGAGCTGTTCCATTTACTGGAAAGAGAAATGTGATTTAACGATGAAAACGTTCAAACCAGACTTGGGTTTTCAGTACCCTTGGCTTGTTCCCAACGAAGAGGATCCGAAGCTGGGAAGGAATGACTCAGATATGTTCCTGGCAACGACGCAGTACACCATCCGCGGGTGTAGTTTCCAAGCACGGCTGCAAAGGCAATCACATTGCTTTTAAGTACCCAAAGTGAACTACGTGTGCTCGACCCTATGCCGATCTGATTCCGCTTACTAGTTCATAAATACTTCTGAGCAATATTCTGGTTCACTCTCGCACTTCAGGTTTATGATGATTTTCATCTCCCGATGTTCCCAGATAAACTTATCATGTGTTACTTGAGCGAACAAGATGGTATTCGAAGATGCGCCAACTGGACAAGAGAAAAGCGAACGTTCACAAGTTTAGAGCCAAGCTTCCTTCTGGTAAGCGTGTCATTAAGGCATGAAAGTCGAATCTTGAATGAGGAGTTTTGATAGGCTCCTTAGCACCCGAATCGTAGAGACCGAGAATCTTTCTCCAACTACCTTTTGCCAGTTAGCAGACACACAGATTACCAGACTTCCGCTCTCTCTTGTCCCCGCAATCGGGCACTGTCTGTACAAACATACCTCTATGTTGCAGGTGTTATTTGGTTGAACCTAGCGTTACAGGTACCAGTTCCATCCTCCTCGTCTTCCTCCTATCCTCTTCGAATCGCGTGACCCGTGGTCAGTCTGCAAAGAATCTTCACCACAGAATCGGCCTCAGCGCGCAGCGTAATTCGAAGATTGAGGCAGCCCTAGATATGCAAAAACCTTATGATACTTCCCTCGAGTCTTCATGTTCGTTTTAGCCGAATTCCAACACAACTTTAGGCATCTTTCCTTGCACCTGGTGAATATGACAGATGGTGAATGAATGTTGAGGTTCAAGAATCGGGAAGTGCAGTTATCCTACTAGCACACCAAAGGAGGATTTCCCATTTACTACCAACAACTGCAGGAGGAAAGCGTGGATCTGTTCTGCCAGCTCACCAATCATTTCTAATTAATAACGGGTCGAGGCTATGCACCGTGTGTCAACCGCTTCCTTCAGCTCATGAACTATTGAGGCCCCCATTAATCATAGAGAGAGGAAGAATATCGATAATCAGTCCAGATAAAAAAGATAGATCGAGATACTCTCCATGAGGAACTTCGGACAGTATTCCCTCCCCTCAGAACATTATATTTGTTCTGTATTGGTGTTGTGTGCGATAGTATCCCTTGCGGATGTCGCAGTGCTGATTGCCGGGACACTTCATCTTCCGATCCGTTCAGGAACATAAAAGCTGCACGGGAGAAGCTTCCGTATGGATAGCATCTGGCTACAATTGCATCATGCAGTCCTCGTGCCAGGCACCTTCGCTAATCTATAGGCGTAATATCTTCTTTAGTCTTTTAGTTTAAACGTTTGTCCTTAATTTCCAGAACCATTTCGGCTCAATACACATCTATGTACCAGAACATAAGGACATACCACCTCAAGTCACAGAATCTTACAGCTACAGTAGCTAGCTGGACGGGTTGCAGCCAGACGACGGGTTGTAGCGTGCTGCGTCTGCTGAGAAAAACAGAGAGGATTGTATCTGTGACTTTGTATCTGATTGTATCTAAGAGATCTCATTAAGGCTCTGTTAATAACCCGTTGCACTTCTCATATTCACATTCGTACCTCAGTTTCGAGATAAATTAGTGAACGGTGATCGATGAAGGAGCTTCTAAACTAGGTCTAGGTCTTTCCGGGAGACCTCATAGATCAGCGACTGTTCCTATCAGTAAGAACAGAACTAGGAGCAAGTTGCAAATTAGTCTCACTTGTTTCCTATAAGTTTGCTGTTTAGCGAAGGAATTTGAGACGCATCTGTTTGTTGCTGAAGGAATGTTACCTGCTTGACGCTGGATAATAAGGTCGGAGTTCAAGACCTGTTGACTTACATTAGCAGATTGGTAGATTGTTGGAGACGGAGCGATAAACGACCTATGATGTAGACATCTAAGCTGCTGCTTTAGAAAATCGTAAACCCAAATGACCATGAAGTTGTCAGAGGCAGGCGAAGAGTGTTAATCTTTTCTCAGCCAGTTCATATTCCAACATTAGCAACGAAACAGAAGGCCATCTCATTTTGAACCCCAGCTTATGATGCAGGAGAAAGAGAATGTCTGGTAAGGAGGGGGTGAAGGAAGGAAGGAAGGGAGGGAGGGATGGCGGCATTTGGCACCCAGCACCTAGCATAGCTGCCGCCGTGCGCAATCGTCGTGTCTCATGGACCAAGCAGAAACAGTAAACTTTCGGCGGGTGATGATAGGGGTCTTTTGGTCTTCCTAACGATGATGAGCTAGCTGCTAGGCACTCAAAGCTACGGCCCCACAGAGGGCCAATATCAATCATATCAACTGCCAAGAATAATTGATGTATCATCATTAACGGGGAGTTTGTGATCTTGGATGTATTACCGTCAGGAATCTTCAATTAACTCCATAAAGCACTCTTCTTCTGCAGGTGGCCTCAAAGACTTCAGATCATCAACCTGGACTCTTTGAGATCTTGGATGCTACAATATCTTACGTCATAGAAAGACTTCACGGACCTGCACAGTTGGGCACTTCAACTTACCGATTCTCACTAGAGCAGAAAGACTTAGCCGACCCCCAAGGGCCACTGTCCAACGTGGCGTTCCAACCTAACAGTTGGCATGGAGTGAGTTCGTGCTGGCAACCGATTGTGTGTCTCAAATTGTCCAACGCGGTTCCTCTTGGAAACAAGAAGTGACCTGTTTGTGAAAGCCATTGTCACCTAGGACTGACTGACGCGCCCCGTCAAGGTGTCAAGGGCGTCGGTTGAGACTTTCTGCCAAGTCGAAGTGCCAACTATGGGGTCGGTTAAGTCGATCGCTGCTTACGTCAGGAATCCAACTTTAAGGACTGTTCCAGAACACCTAAGTCAGAATCCAGATTTATAGGTTTGGGAGCCGTGAAATCACTTGACACCATAAGCTTTTCTGTCTCGCACTCCCTTCAACATGCAGAGGATTGACAAGGCGAAAAACTGGCCACAAATGCGCTAATCGCACCAATCTTTATTCCTGACTAGCAACTTCTCGTGTCTGACTCAGGTGCTCCGTCAGATGGTTGAGCATGTACTGTAATTGTTGAGTACTATCTGAATGTATTTACTCTAAGTACTGTAATCACGGTAGATGAGGTGTCTTGCAGGTGCAGCACCTTTAGATACACTTGAATGAAGATCTCATCTTCTTACCATTGGAGATGTGCCCGTACGTAATGGGCTTCCAAATGCTTTCCCTTTCACGATATGTAGATGACAGACGAGAGGACGCGAGAGTGCGGCGGCGCCCGGAGAGAGAGAGTGCGGGATGGTGGAGCAATTTTGGAATTTCTGATTGTGTGTATGTTACAGTAAATATATGATTCATTCCTTTTCCAATTTTGGTTTCATTTGTATCAAGATTAAAAGTTATGGAAAACCTAGGAGATATGAATGTATTCAAATCTTTTGGTTTTGGAGTGATTCTTTAGTAAGAATTAAATATTTTAGCTTTTGCAGTGATTACTTTAGTAACAGAGAAATGGTTAGGGTGTGAGTGTGGGAGGAAATAATAGGTAGTTGTTAGATTTTGTAGATTCCAAGCTAAGATCGGAACACCTTAGAGAACTTTGTGCAAGCTGCATGCTCTAGGAGACCGTTTTAGCCATATGGTCCAAATAATGACTATAAAGTCATTGTTCTTTGACAATTTTTGATACACAATAAGTAGATCTTATAAAGGTCCACTTATTATAGCTCATTATTAAACTCCCTTGTTTACTACTTTGGCCATGCTAGGTTAAGTCTTTCTCTCCTTGGCAAATAATACATATATTGTGGGTCCTCTAGACCAGATTAGATAGTCTTTTAACCGGTTGACTTCCAAGTTTGATCTTGTAGGCTTGAGGGTAAAGGTGAAGGTAAAGGTGTCAAAGTGTAATGTATAATACCTTGAGTACATTTTCTCCTCACTTCCAACTTCTAAAGAGTTGCATCAGATTCACAAATGTCTTGCTTATTCTTGTAGTACCAATAAGGCCAAGGATTTATTATGTGCTTTTTAGATAATGCCTTGTAGAGGATATCCTTCATGACCTTCCTCTACTAGGGAATCCATATGTGGTACTTGTTATAATCTCCTCTAGTATTATTTTATTGATTGACCTACCTACTTTGTATGGTTTCCTCTTCTTTGACCTTCTTATTATATTTGAAAGCTTTTGATAGGAGTATCATGGGAGTCTTTGGAATTATCATTGGACTAGCAACCTTTGAGTGTATGAAAGGGATTTGGCACATAGACAAACATCTCTACCAATATGTATGGAGTGACAGGCTTACTATTTATAGAGGAGGTGGTATCTATAACACTTTTTGTTTAGTTAGGTACACTATACACCTTGTTTTTCCTCTATTTTATTGTGGTAAATAAGAGATGGTTTGCTCTCATATGCACAAGATGGCCTTCCATCCTTTATCTTTTTGAATTTGGATGGGACTAGAAGTTTGTAATTTTTCTTGATTCCATAGCAGATCATGACGTATAGTACATATAAAATCTCAAGAGGTCAGTAATGATGGCAAAAACATTTCAATTCAATGAAAATATTTTATAATTACCTTGACATGGAACTTGTTCATAATCTCACCTCACACATAAATATCTATAAACTTGGATAATCCTATAGGTCATACCTCAAAATTGCATAGTCTATTTATAGATGTGATACGATGAGACACAATAAGTAACTATTACTTGTTGAGTCTAATTGCTCATAAACTTGTAAAGAATTACTCTTACATAATCCCAATCTTGTCAGAATCAGCCCTCATTTTATAGATTTTGTCATATTTGACACATTTGTCTCCAAGTATAGAAGAGTACCTTTTCTCCTTGTGCACAATCCAAGAATATAATCATTTGTACAACAGTCAAAATTTGCTTTTTGTGAATTATTATTTAGGCTCATAATAGTGTTTCCTTGTTGTATATTGTGGATTGATTGACATTCTTGAATTGACTTGCTTGAATGTTTCAAGTAGAAGAGCAACCATGGTGTCGGAATCAAGACCTAGCTGCAAGTAGAATAGATAATGGACACCTAAAGAAAGTTCTTGCTAAAGCGCATAATCTAAAATGGAAATAGAGTGAAACATCCTCACTATGATAAAGCAAAGGCTGTAATAAACCAAGAAGATGGTTGAGCTATTTATCAAAATGTTATTGAGAATCTAGGTTGGCATTTCATCATTTGTGCATGTGAATATCTAAGCTATACATTTGAATTGTTTGTTGTCTATCTATCATCTTAATTTCTTTTCTAATAGCACATTCTATAGTAGCAAAGAACAAAGCATATTGTGCATTACAATTGTAATATTAGCCTCTAGAACAATTTCTATAATTTCAAAATATGGGCTTCTACACTCTTACAATAACCTTCTCTATTATCAATGACTGTCCAAATTTATTAGTAAGTGCAAGTTCTTATATGTGTATTATTGTGGTGTAGATCATCGGATATTATAGATTGTAATAAGGTATAAATATGTACTTTTTTTTCTTATATAGAGAATAAGAGATTTGATGTAATTATATAATAAATCTTGATACTTATAAACCAATGTAGTTTGGGATTTTTCTTAGAAGCTAACCTAGCAAAAAATGAAAAACTACTTGAATTTAATTATTTATAATAAAATAAAGATATTTTACATAGAGAGAGAGAGAGAGAGATATATATATATATATATATATATATATATATATATATATATATATATATATATATATATAACATCTATAGTATTAGTAAAATTTATCTTAAAATTTAATGAATCTAATTTAAAGTTTGATATATAACATCTACATTATTTAGTAAAGTTTTACTGGTAGATTAACAAATCTAATTTAAAGTTCAAATCTATGGATAGTGAATAATGAAGATCATCACCATATAATTCATGACTGACTGAAAAGAACTTGTAATTGGTATGACATGATGAGATGAAAATTATGGATATTGTGATTATAGTTTCCATGAGAAATATCCGTCATGATAAGATGATTATTCATCCACTTAGATGAGCCCGAGTGGAATGAAATGGCCAAAAGCTCCACATGTAACAGTATGTAGTTGAGGTATCCTCTTTGTTGCTCTAGTTTGTAAGTTATACAGATCAATGAATATTTTTCTTAACAAGATTGTCAGGGATTGCACCAAAGGGACGACATACATAGTGTACATTATTTTATAAAAAATTATAATTTGATATATAATTCTATAACAATTATAGTTGATCCTTCTAAATTTAATATATTTTTAAAAATATTTATGATGATTGATATAATCTAACATTATAATTAATAATTCAATTTACTTCCAGATTATATCATATTTTTATATCTATGTATGCATATTATTATAATTATAATTATTTTAATAATTAAAAAATATTGGGCACTTTTCCAAAATGCCCTACTTTAAAACAAATATTCTCCAAAATAACCAATTTTCATTTTAAATTTCTATCCCCATGATCGGTTCCGTTCTCCACACTTGTCCCTTTTAGGACGAGGAATCACACCATTCATCATTACAAATATTAATAAATTTAGTTCACTGCATCTCACATCATGTGAAAATGGCACATGTTGTCAAAGCACTCTGCCATGTTAAGTTGTGCACTCATGTTGCTATGTATGTCAATTTGGCAAAGATCCTATTGTTGCATGGCTGTGTGAGTTGAAGTTGTCAAGTGAGGAGGGGATTCTAGTAATAACTTTGGCTGCATGAGGCATTTTGGAAACACTTTTTGAAGTAAGGTACTTTGGAAAATTCCCCAAAAAGGACTAACTTTGTACTAAAAGTATATTTAAAAAACCTTTTAGATAAAAGTTTTAAGTATTTATTTACTTATTTATGTTTAAACATCTGATGTCTAAGCATAATATATCACAATACTTTCAATAGTAAAATATGGTAATACTATTTCACTAAAACCCATGTAAGGACAATATATATATTTATAGATTCTTCCTTACAGAATTATTTATATAATTTAAATGAATATTTTCTTATCAAGATCCCATTAAGTTCATTTTTCCCATGTCATCATATATGTTTAAATTATAGAGGTAAACTTCTTTAATTTTAATTCAAACATCAATTTAGTGTTAATGCTAGATAAAGGATGATGTTTAAATTTGAACAAAAATTTAGTGTAAAATTGAAGTATAATTCTAGGAAAATTAATAAAATTATTTTATATGTTATATAATTAGAATTAAATACTAGATATAAAATTATTTATAAGCATTAGTTCAGCAATCTCTGGAGTGATGGAAATATTCCTATAAGTTAATTTATGTATATTTTTATATCCATGTAATAAATTTTCATGTTATTTAAAAATAAAATATAGCTATTTTTACAGAATTTCTCAGAAAATAAAAATTTACAATGAATTTATCAATGATAAAAAACGTTTATTTGAGTTTAAAATTTTATAGAAAATTTAAATTCACAACTTGTATAGACTATTAATTTTATATTTTTATTTATTTATGGAATAATATCATAAACTAGATTTAAAACCTTTTTCAGCTCTATTAAAAGATATTCAAAATTTTCAACTATATATGGATTTCTAATCATAATTATAAGAGTTTTAAGAATTAAAATTTTATAATTATTTATTTCCAGAATTTAGGAAAATATATATTTGAATTCTTATAGACTTTTTGAACTATAACCATTATATCTCATAGTTTTAGATGTATTCCAATGTCCTTTAGTTCATAATATGTATGTCTTATAGTCTCAAAATAGAAACTCGGAAATACTTATTATGATATGATTCATGGTTAGTCTAAGATACTTATTATTTTTTAGAATTTTTTCTTTTCAAATTTAATATTTTAGAGTTTATAATTACTTATTTTCAAAAGGTTCATAATATCTACATAGTATCAAGCGTTATACACTTTGGAGTTTAGAAATGTTGATGGTACTTAAACTTTAATATTTTTTCTCAATTTAAAATAATTTCATTCTCTACTTAAATATAAGAATTTTCTTTAAATTATCCTACTTCCTATCTAACATATTGAATATATTTGAATGTATCTCTATTACATTTTTCTATAAGCATGATTTGTTAATTTATTATCATTATGTTTCAAAACTAAATTATTTTAATATAGTATTTTAAATGATGTATTATCAGAATATGATATATATTTTTTCAATCAGAAACTTTCTAATTGTATATATTTGCTTTGATTTGATCATATCAATACCAAATTTTGATATGTTTTAAATAAATTGTATTCAATTCTATAAATCACAAATGTACAAAAATTTCAGAACTTCAGAATTTGTAGAGCTGCTCTAAATTGCACATCATCCATAGCATGAAGCACACAAACTCTTCCTCAATACAATGGGTAATTCTCCCACATCGACAACTCAATCGGATCTTTTTTTCTTCTTCGTTAAGAAGCCCAATGCTTGTCAATTTATGTAGTCTAGATTGAGTGATGTGACAAAAAAGTACACATTTTTCCTATCTTTATTTCTCCTTTTGTTTGTAAACATAATTAATTAGTTATTGTTTCCACCCATTCTCAAGCTTTTTGACTACAATAAAAAATATTGTATTTTGGTATTGTATCATAATAATGTGATATATGTTGTTTTTTTGTGCTGCATGTTTTGGGAGATAATTTCTGTAACAATATGGAGTTTAGCAACGTAATTAGTAAGGTTAACGAAGTAGAGAATAAGCCAAATTAGCCCAAAATATTCCAGAAGTATCTAGGAAGCTTCTTGGGAAGTTTCCCAAGTAGCTTAACTTGCAGCCCAAGTAAGTAGTTTATAGAAGAAAATTTCTAGAAGCTTCCAACTAGCTTAACTTGCACGCCAAGTAGACAACTTCTAGAAGGAAGCTTCTTGAGAAGCTTCCTGGTTAACTTGGCTTGCATTCTAAAAAAGTGACTTAATGAAACTTCTTGAGAAGCTTCTCAAGAGCATTTTATGCTACCTATAAATACCAAAAGCCTAAAGCTCATGCTAAGCATTCCGAGTTTCTCCACATTCACGTGTCCCAATGTGAATTTCCATTCTCTTATTTCTCTCCTTGGTCTCGATCTTTTACATTGGTATCATAGTAGGAATAGGATGGATGGAATTTAGGGACCACCAAATCTACTTCCACCAAATGATTAGGATTTTTGTGTCCAAATACTACCCGAGCAATGTTTCATACAATTCATCACCTCACGCTTTGGACAATTTTTTTTGCATTTGATCACCATATTTGAGTACCCTTAGTGCTTCCGATTGTAACTTATGGAGAAATGGTGGACGTGCTACTTCTATGTGCTAATAAATTAGATAGATTAGGGGTGGCATGATAGAGTAGCAACCATGGCGGTAATGCCCGAGGTTATCCTTGCTATGTAGCAAGAAATTGAGCACCTTACTTGATTGTTTGATGAAGAGATCTTTGACAACAAGAGCACGTCGAGAGAGTACCAATTTCCGAAGGAGAAGATCAAATTTGATTCCCTAAACCCAAGGTACTTGAAGGCAAGAATCTCCCATGTGCAATGGAGAACTTTGTGTTTGACTATGAAGATTCTTTTAAAGCTACCAATCTACAAGACAAGCAAAAATAGATTATCTTGGCTTCTAGCCAAATGGATGGAGTAGCAAAGCTATTGTGGAGATTTTGAGTGGAATGAGCTGAACAAAAAATTGTTGCACCAATCTTGACGTGGGTAGAATTCAAGAGTGCAAAATAATTAGTCGGTTCCAAAGCTATAAATGCCACACAATCTGCTCGAGATAGGTTGGTAGAGTTGAAACAGATTGGCTCTATAAGAAGTTATATCACGTAATTCCAAAACACCATCATGCAAATTCCAGATAGATTGGAAGGTGAACCTTTGGATTGATTTGTGAGGGGCTTGAAGTCAAGAACCAAACAAGAAGTAACCATGCGAGAGCCACAACACTTGGAAGAAGCCATGTGGTTGGCCAAACGTTTTGATTCCTTGGTTGCAACAACTTGGTTTTGACCTTGACCTCCACAAAACCTACCAATGCCATTCATCAGAGACCACTAGGCATTGCAGATGAAGAGAAACTGTTACAAAATGGTAGTTGTTTGATTGTTGCCAATTGTGACATTGAATCGTTGAATGTCTACTCAAGAATGTGCGACCTTAACAAGTTGCCCAAATGGAGTTTGTGGAGCAAAACAATAAGTGAAACAAACAATTCCAATAAGAGATTTTGAGCAGTCTATTGGGAGCTTGATTAGTTCCAATGGGATTGAAGGCTTGACCTATGCAAGTTTGCTTCACTTGTAAGGTATGATATCTAATTGGGGTTGTAAGATTTTGGTTGGTTTTGGAAGTTCAGAGAATTGCATGTCTATGCAAGTAGCAAAGGAATTGGGTATTCCTATCAAGCAAATAATTAGAAGTAGATTAATGATGGTGGATGGTAGAAAAGGTTTTGCATTCCGTACCTTGCATCCTGTTACCTTCAAGATTGGGAAGGAGTATTTAGAGTGTATGAGGTTTGTAGTGGCAAGTCTACATTATGATGTCATTCTAGGACTACCTTGGTTTGAACATCATAAGGCTCAATTTGATTGGACCCAACGACAAATTCAAGTACAACATCAAGGTAGGAATTTTTGATCAGATTGTCTGGCCCCTTTGAGTAAGATACCCAAAAATAGTCAGTCCTAAGTTGGGAAGTTTATCGAGAAGGTAGCCATAGAGCAAGCTTTGAAGGGAAATGAGTCCCAAGATAGGAATTTTACTAGGAAAGTAGCCATGGAGCAAGTTTTGAAGAAAGATGAGTCCCAAGATAGGAAGTTTGTTGGTGAAGCAGTCATAGAGCAAGCTTTGGAAGAAGATAAGTCTATTTTTGTGGTGTAGATCAAGCCAATTGCACAAGGACAATCTGAGGAGGTCCAAGAGCCTCATCAAGCAATGGTTGATCAGATAGTTCAAGAGTTTGCAGACGTGTTTCTGGATGATCTGCCAAAGGGATTACCCTCCAATCGTGGTATGCTCTTCAAGATTGAGTTATTACCAAGGAGTACTCCAGTGAGTAGACCAATCTATTGGCTCTCACCAAAGGAGTTGGAGGAGTTGCAAAAAACACTTACGGAGTTCTTGGAGAAGAACTTCATATAACATAGCAACTCTCCTTGGGAGGCACCGGTACTATTTGTTTCGAAGAAGGATGGAGGACTTTGTTTCTATATTGATTACTGTGGGCTCAATAAGCAAACAATGAAGAATGCATATCCCTTGCCTTGGAACAATGACTTTCTTGATCAATTGAGTGGAGCACAATACTTTTCCAAGTTGGATCTTTGCAGCAGCTATTGGCAAATCTCCATTGATAGGGAGGATGTACAAAAGACTACCTTTTGCACAAGGCATGGGCATTTGAAGTGGAGAGTTCTACCTTTTGGGCTCACTAATGCTCCAGTAGTTTTCATGGATCAGATGCATTGGGTGTTGGATGGACTACTGGATCGGTACGTGGTGGTGTTCTTGGATGATATCTTAATCTATAGCAAGATAAAGGCAAAACATGTGAATCATGTGCAAGAAGTCCTAAGATGACTACGACAATGGAAATTTTACTATAAGAAGTCAAAGTGTACCTTTTGGCAAAAGGAAGTTACCTTCTTGGGTCACAAGGTCTCATCATAGGAGATCAAGATGGAAGAGGAGAAAATCAAGGCTACTACTGATTGGCCTACTCCGAAGGATGCTACAAAAATATGGGCATTTCATGAATTGGCCATTTTTTACCAACCGTTCATCCATTATTATGCTCATGTGGTTGCATCATTGACTGACCTCTTGAGGAAGAACTTGAGCTTCCAGTGGACCACCAAGCATCAAAGAAGCATTCCAGAAGCTGAAACATATGGTGTCTTCAAGGCCCATTCTTCAACCATATGATCCTCAACTACCTTGTGTGGTTGATTTTGATGCTTCTAATTTTGCAATTGAAGTTGTGTTGCAACAAGAATTCCTAGATGGACTACATCCTATTGCCTTTGTGTCTTGCCAACTAAATACTATTGAAAGAAATTACTCTTCTCAAGATCAAGAACAACTTGCAATGGTATATGTCCCCAAGGTATGGAAGCATTATCTCTTGGAGGAACAAGTGATCATGCAAACTGATCACAAACCATTGTTGTAGACCTTACACTTGGAACACATGAAGAGTTGACATCATTGATGGGAGGAACAACTCCAATTTTTTGACATCAAACTTGAGTTCAAACCAAGTTGGTTCCATGTCATCCTTGATGCTCTATCACAATGACCTGATTTGAAGTTTCTTCCTCTTATCACGGCAACAATTACAATGGTGTTACTTGACTCCAAGGATTAAACCAAGTTTTGGTCAGCTCTACAACAAGATCCCTTCTTCCAAATGGTACATGATCATCTTACAACACGCAACAAGGAGTACAACACCTTCTCCTTCAAGGAAGGCCTTCTATTCCATGACCATATCTATGTTCCAACCAAAGGTGATCTTAACTTGTGCGCCTTCAAGAAGCCCATGATTTACCAATAGTTGGTCACATGGGTGTGGATAAGACCTTGGGTACACTCCAATGCCAATGGTGGTGGCCCAACATGACACGAGATGTTTGAGAGTTTGTTCAATCATGTGAGAGCTACCAATGTAACAAGGCTAGCAACCAGAAGCCAAGTGGACTCCTTCAACCACTCCCTATTCCATCCACTTGATGAGAACATGTGAGCTTGGATCTCATCACATCCTTGCCCAAGACAAAGCAAGGACACACAACAATTGTGGTATTTGTAAAGCTTAGTAAGCAATCCACTTGGCACCAACCTTTGATATTGTGGATGCTCCAACCTTAGTGCAAATCTTCTTTGACAACGTCTTCAAGCATCATGGGATGCCACATGTACTTATTTTGACTGTGGTCCTCGGTTCACTAGGAAGGTTTGGCAAGCACTCTTCCAAATACTCAGCACCAAGCTTGCTTTGTCCACGGCCTATCATCTTCAAACTGATGGACAAACCAAATGTGCAAATTGTACCTTGGAGGATATGTTGTGTGCCTTTGTAAATGTCCACCATACTAATTGGGATGAATGTCTTGGAGTTGCAAAATTTACCTACAATGATTCCAAATAAGCAAGCACCAGATTTTCTCCTTTCTTTCTCAATTTTGGCCAAGATCTGCTTGTTCTAGATTCTCTTCTTGCTCCTCCTCCATCTTAGGTCCCTCATACTTCAACCTTCTTGACCACCATATCCCAATCTCTCCAACAAGCCAAATCTCACCTCCTTGTTGCTCAAAATTGTCAGAAACAATCTGCATACCACTATCGTTGTGATCTCACCTTTGCAATTGGTGATAAAGTCATGTTATCCTCTAGTAATCTACGCCTCCCACTTGAAACCCAAGTTTGTAAACTCACCCCTAATTGGATAAGACCTTTGATGTCACCCAAATCATCTCTCTTATTGCGTATCAACTTGCCTTACCTTGTCATATGAACATCCACCCTATCTTTCATATTTCCAAGCTGAAACCCTTTGTTCCTAACCCATCTTCTTTTTCCTCCCATATCCAACCTCCACCTTTTCCCATCCCTATCAATTATCATGAGGAGTACAAAGTTGATCGTATCCTTGCACGTCGCCTCATTCAACAAAGATGTCAACAACATGTGGAGTACAACGTCCTTTGGAAAGGGTATCTCCTTCATGATGCCACATGGGAACCTCTTTCTCAACTCCAGAATGCACATACGGCCATTCAAAAGTATGAAGCTTCAATGGCGACAAGGATGTCACTAACTAGCGGTGGGAGAATATGTAACAATAAGGAGTTTAATAACATAGTTAATAAGGCTAACGAAGTAGAGAATAAGCCAAATTAGCCCAGAATATTCTAAAAGTATCTAGGAAGCTTCTTGGGAAGCTTCCTAATTAGCTTAACTTGCATCCCAAGTAGGTAGCTTTTAGAAGCTTCCAACTAGCTTAGCTTGCATGCCAAGTAAGTGGCTTCTAGAAGGAAGCTTCTTGAGAAGCTTCCTGGTTAACTTGGCTTGCACTTTAAGCAAGCGGCTCAAGGAAACTTCTTGAGAAGCTTCTCAAGAGCCTTGTATGCTACCTATAAACACCAAGCTAAAGCTCATGCTAGGCATTTAGAGTTTTCCTACATTCAAGTGTCCCAATGTGAGTTTCCATTCTCCTATTTCTCTCCTCGGTCTTGGTCTTTTACAATTTCAATCTACAATATGTTATGACTATATAGGTTCATGTGTTATGCCAAAAAGTATACATTAATATAATAAGCCTCACATTATTTGTTTAGTGCTAGTCACATTCACAAGTGTTGATGAAGTAACTTCTTAGTGACTAGTGAATGCAGGAGAGTTAATCCTTAGTCATTGTTTATTCTTTAATAACCATTTCTTGTTAATCACCACTTCAGAGTTATGATGAAGAGTAACTTGACCTACTTTTGTACCTTCTTCTGAACCTATATATGTTCCTACACACAAGCCATTCTTTGGTATCTCCACTCTCATTTTTCATTTGATAATATGGTATCAAAGTAGAAGAGAGATAGTGAGAACCTCAATTTTTAGTTCAATTTGGCAAGAAGGTCTTCATCATCAAGTGATATGATCTTTTTTTATCTATTTATCAAAAAATTAATTTTTTAACCATGGTATCAAAGTAGAAGAGAGATAGTGAGAGCCTTAATTTTGAGTTCAATTAGGCAAGAAGGTCTCCATCATCAAGTGATCTGATTATTTTTTATCAATTTATCAACATGTTGGAGAAGTTTGGCATGATTGCATGTCACAATACCATTAGCTAGATAGATTATCTAGAGATGGAAATAATTTTTGTAATATCTTTAGGGATGTTATATATTAAGGTCTAAATAGATTAGATAGAGGTGTCACAAAAAGAGTACTTTCACCAATAGAGCAAAGGCAAAAAACACCTTGAAAACTTCATAACCAATTTCAAAGGCCTAAATTGATGAACTAGGCCTCAAAACTTCTCCCCCTTTGAGAGAAAGACATCAGTTTCTCCCCCTCTTGTTCATCTTATTGAGATTTCTCTAACTATATCTCAATCATACTATTTTGAACTTTGTACAAGAAGATTCCTCAAATATTCCCCTTGGTCAAACTTGCTTGATCGACCAAATAGGACAAGGATCAGCTAATTTAAGGGTGGAGCTTGTTGACATGTCACCAATCCATGTATATGATCCAAGAGTGTAGCTCCCTTTCAGTGAATCCTCTTTGCTATATAATAAAGACAATGTGCTTCTTTGGGGCATTAAAGTATTGAGAGATGAAACCTTTTGTTTCTTCTCTTGTGTTTTGCTTGGGGTTTCTCCTATTTTGAAACATTACAATGGTATCAAAGCAGGTTATTTAATCCAAGGAAATGGATCACCCTTCTTGGAGGAACATGGGCTACTAATACTAAATAATTTTGAGGGGAGAAAAAAGTAGTGCAATCAATAGATTAGGGGTGTTTTAGAGAGAGGATGGAAGTTCTTGGAGGACAACTTCATGTACATCATTTTCCATTTGTGAGTTTATTTCACATTAAGATCATGATGAACATCCAATGTGAGCAAGTGAGAGTATATCTTGTTTATCATTTTGGAGTGGAGTTCATGGACATAATAATGAGTTTGCCAAGCCCGATGATTTTGCCTGTGATAATATATAATAGAGAGTAGGATTTGAAAATTTACATTCTATTATGAGGCAATAGATCTGAATATACAGAATATTTTCCCTTTCAACACTCAAGTCAAAATCTGTTATGTAGTTAGGCCAAAAGTGATGTTTGAGGATTTTGTAGTCTACAATTTTGATGAGGAATATTATCAACAAGTGATAATATTTGAGGCCCTAATGTTTGTTCAAATTTTCCATGTCCTCTCACAAGTGACCATATTTACCCCCTATTGAAGTAGGAAGTATTGATTGAGCATTTGCCATGTGTATGAATCATGGAGCCATAGTTGTAGGATCTGATGCAAGGAATGCATGGGATGTTGAATTAGTTTTAGGAGATCAAGATGACAATGGAGGTATTACAAAGTCAAGTTCATAGCGTCAAGAATGATCATGGAATACAAGAAGAAGAATCATCCAAACACCCAATAACCACGGCCGAAGTACTTGGAAAGTCCTTCATGCCAATGACACCAACCTCGATGAACCATGAAGCCACATTGTTACTAAGGATGAAAAAAACATACAACATTGAGTCCTACAAGGAACAATGTTCCATAGGAGTAGTGGAAAACTAAATCTCAAGAATGAGCTGATACTTTAGATTATTTACAATTGAGATCACCAATCATTTCATAGGTCTGTTTGCATATGAGTACCTAAACAATAAAGACCTCACATGGTATGATGCTTGGGAATGATCAAGGTTGGTAAAAGAAGAGAAATCACTTGGACGGCAATGCAAGAAGGGTTGCTGAAGGATTTCCAATCCGTGGATTTTGTGCAAATGGCTTGAAATCAACTACATGGATTGAAAAAAAACATACAAGAATAAGTTGAGGCATTTCTTGATCTACATGTTGCAATAACCAATATGAGCCCAACAAAAGCTCTTGAAATTTTCAAAAAAGAGTTAAAAGAGCAAATCTGCCAAGAGGTAATGACATGATACCTTGCATCATTTTTGAAGCTATTGTGTGTGCTCAAAGAATTGCAAGAGTGCTTGGAGTAGGTGAAGGGGTAGTCTATTGGGCTGAGACAATGCACTTTGGTGGATCAATTCTTTGATATTGTGCAACATCTATTTTCAAGACCAAGGAGCAAGACCGCTCCAAGGAGAACAGGTACAAGTCAACAAAAGGAGAGATGGAGTCCCACAAAGGGAAGGAGCTCAAGTAGAACAACAACATTGTTACAATTGCAATTATAACAATTGCAGCCGAGTTGGGCACATAACCATCATTTGTTATGCCCGCCTTCCATACAAGCAACCTTTGAATAACTTGGAGAGACAAATCAATGAGGAGGATGTTGAAATCGCATGATGTTGAAATGTTGAAACAAAGATCACTAGTAAATGTACCTCATGATCTTGTTGGCTCAATGGAGAGGAGTAAAAGTGGGAGGAAGAATAGGACAAGTGTGTCGTGCATATATACATTACTACACAACATACATCATTATCAACATCAAACAATATAGAAGCACAACTCACATGTAAGTCATACATGAACTCTAAAAGTGCCACAATAATCAGTTCTTCATCAACTCAAATCACACTCAAATAGATCCGTACATGATCATTCACTCAATCACTTTACCAAAACTCAAGCACTAATTATAGTCAAGCCACATCCACTCTAGCTAAGAGACTCTAGGTGATGCTTGTCAACCTCTATCCACCATAGCCAGGAACTCAAAGGCTAAACATCAAAGAAGTGAGCTCTTTGGAGCTACATTTTGAAAGTATATCATTGATTTTGACCTAGGTCTTTAACCCTAATGGTCTCGCTCATGGCACACCCAACGGTGCAAATGGTATAAGTGATGGTGAGTCCTACCATGTGATCAGTACCCCAAACATGAAATTGAACTTCCAACAAGTAGTCTATGAGTAACTACCAAAATACCCTATGACTACCAATAATGTTTGAGCAATCTAGCTTCAACACCAAAAATGTTGTGTCAATTATTGTATGTATATACATTGCTACACAACATACATCGCTATCAATATCAAACACTGCAGAAGCACAATTCACACATAAGTCATACAACTCTAAAGTGCCACAATCGCCTCCCTAGTTGGCATTTAGGTCCCTCTAACTCCAGATAGCCATCTACTCCAAGTTTATGGTATACCATATAGTGGGCAAAGATCAGGAGGTTGGGTGCTATCAAGCTCCATCAAAGAGGTGATTACCTATCCTCCCAAATGGGTAGCAAGTGGAACAACAATAGCAAAGGTCCTCAAGTATAATAATATGCAACAATATCGCATCCTTGTTCCTCTAGCTTTGGATTTATACATGGTGATGGATATCGCATTTGACACGATTGTCAAAAGTACACAAGAACTAATCATACTAGACAAAAAGAGATCTTACTTTCACTTTGCTATTTTATGTTTTATTATAGATAGCATATGGTCATTGTTCTTTAGAGAACATGGGTTCAATTCAATTGAGAGCAATCAAATTAGTTGATGCTTCTTCAAATGCTCCAATTGTATGTAGACCAGATAATTTACCCAACTCTGATATCCTGGAAGCAATAGGACAGATTTTTCATTTTGATGCTATTGGAACTTAGCACCAATGGGTCTTTCCATGTGTCTTAATTATCCTTTGCATATCACCTTATTCCTTTGATGAAAGAAATGAATATTTGAATTGTGGTTTCATATTGTTCCACATTTCTTATTGTTTCACAAGAGGTTAATTAGGGGATAATGTGGTTAATCTCAATGGAGAAATTTTTAAGAATCTAGAAATTTTAATTTAACAATCAACAATGCAGAGGTTTAAGAATTGCCTAAAAGGTTCAAAACCTAGATTTCATTGCTACAACATAGGGAACAGAACGAGTAAACAAACAGAACGCATGATGTTTCTAGCTTCTAGCTAGAAAGTCATTGTGTTCGTATGTAATGCTGATAATGAATAGATAAGTTGAAATGTGATAGAAAATTGGTTTTGAAAAGTTGAACTAGAAGTCTACTTCGAGTTCAACTTTAGTTCAACCTGATCTCGACAAATAGGATGATTTTAACAACATCCGGTAAACATGAGTTTCTAGAACCATGTGTATCTCATGAGAAGGACGACTACTGAGGATAAATGATAAAGCAGGAAGAATCTACAAAATATACCGAGATTCCGATCTTTATCAGAGCTCTCTTTGTCAGACTATAGGAACCACGTCCAGTTCAGAAGCAGAAATATCTTTGACTGTAAGTTATCAGCTTTACTTAACCGTACTTCAATTTCAAATTTTGCTTGGCTATACCTCTTTCATACACTTGGCATTTTTAGTTTGACGTGGCACTTTTACTCACCATATTTCAAACTTTCTTAACCATACCCTCACATCAGTTTGAGCTGGTTCTCATAACGTAGAAGAGTTCACAGTGTAACTTGAGTTAGAAAGCAAACTCAACAAGAATAAAATAATGATAGAAATAGTATGGTTTAGGGTTATTTATATAAATGAGTAGATAATATTAAAGAACTTAGTGGTGTCCAGATACTTGATCATTTCAATTCTTGTGTGACTTTGAGAGAGAGAGAGATATATATATATAATATTACAAGTGAATGGATATTGTGATGAGTGAATAATCTAAAAGAATATATTGATTTTAGATCTTCATTTGGGTCCGAGAAATTCATGCTATTTATTACAATTTATTTAGCAGTGAAAAAATAGCTTGAAAGAATCCAGAAAACTTCAGATTTTACTGAATTGTCATCCTCAGAAATCTATATAGGTCATGGCAATTTATTATAATGAGTAGATAATATAAAATGGTGAGTTAATAATAATACCAAAAAAAATCTTGTGATATCCAGATATTTATTTACTTATCACTTGGCTTTGAGAAATTCATATAGGGCTATATATATATATATATATATATATATAAAATTTGAAGGCAATAGTGACATTTAAAGATTAGATATCAAAATAAATGACTTTGAAGGGAAGAACATATAGCAAAGGAGCAAGTTAGAATTTTTAACTTGTTGTTTTCAGAACTTAAACGATGTCAAATATTGGAAGCTAACTACTGGATGTCCAAAAAATTTCAAGAAAAATTAGAATTATTGTTATATAGTTACTACTGTGTGGTCTGAGGTATAACATTTGAAAGCAAGAATGAAATTTAAAGGTCAGATATCATAATGAACGACTTTTAAGGGAAGAACATATAGCAAAGGAGTAGTTGGGAGTTTCAAACTTGTTCTTTTTTCAGAACTTAAAAGGTGTCAAATATTGGACGGAAAAAATTGGATTCCAAGAAGTTAAATGTTAAGGAAAACTAGAAAAATTGTTGCTACTTTACGTTGGGCTGAGGTCCCCATAGTTTGGAGCATACTTTCAAACTTCAAGATAAACCTTCCAAATTATTACTACTTTGCAAAGGCTTCCAAAGTTGAAGCTGTCTCTTAAAGTTAACTTAACTTCATAGCAAACCTTGCAAACTTTAGGGCTTGCACTCCAGTTTTGAGGTGAATCTCCCAAACTTCAGTGGAAGTTAAAATTTTGAGTCTATCTTTACATATGTGGTGCCAAATCATCAAGGTTTAATATACCCTTCTAATTTAAAGGCGAGTTTAAGAGCTGAAGATCTAAGCTCCCTTCCAAACGTCCACCTTTTTGAAGTTGAATTTGGATGCAATAGCTCTTGAATAAGTTATTCTTTTTTAGTATACTCTTGAAATAAGACATGTTAAGCCATATCTTTTATTGTTGGGTTAGTAAATCCTTAAGTTAAGCTGGATATTATGCTATCTTGATGACTACTCTTTACAGGAAATGGTCTTTCATCAAGGAGAACCTTGTCCCTATGGTTGGACTCAAATAAAGTTGACTTTTCACATCCAACATTTTATGACTAGTCTCAGTAATCCAAAGTTTTGTCTTCAATAGGAGGAGAACCTTCTCCCATGGTTGGATCTAGTTAACTCTATTCTTGTGACTTTCTTTTGGTGTACAACTCCAATATCACCTCTAGTTCTTATTAGACGTGACCACCCGATATGTATGGTTGAAGTTGTTTATTTCTTGCTATAATTAGAAGAGGCGACATGTAGAGCACCATTTTCTATTAATAGAGTATACTTATGAGCTACACTTTGACTCGAATCCAAGTAGCATCTAGAGTCTTTTGACAAAAGAAAGTTTTTCTTGATTTCTTGATTTCAATCTAATAGTTTATTATTTTCTTTTGTAAGGCCGATCATGTGGTTTTTGGGAAGATGCGCAGCTCTAGGCAGTTTATTAAGTTAAACTCGAATTTACTATGCAAGACTTTGTGTATGTTGTAGGTGGAATTGAAGGGACAGCTTAAAGGTTTTTTTCTAATTATTTTGTGGAATGCAGAATCAATCAAAAGTATTGCTATAGTATTATTATTGTGAGTGCTAAATTCTACTTCTATAGTAAAACGGTCATAAATTGTATGAGTGTATTGTATTATAAGATGATGAAAAGTGGATTGTTCATTCAAAGGTGTGAAACCTCATCAAACCATTAGCCTTCTTTTTTCTTGGGTGGATGGTGACAGTCTCCTCTCTTGTTTGGTTTTGCTTCATATCTGGTGGTGATACTAAAGTTTCCATATGTTACTCTGCATGTTCCAATTGGAATCGTACTAAGCCTAAACTTTACTCAAAAGTTTTGAGTAATGCAAAGCACATTGAAGAATATGAAGGTGATCATGAGTCTTCAAAGATTTTTGAATAACTATCACTGTGCATTCGTAGTAGTTCTCTACTCCAACATGGGATAGATTCATCTTCTGATTCCGAAAACCGGAGAATGACAAAGAATCACTGGTTGCCAACGATGTCAAAACTTTTTCTATTTTCCATTTGAGTTGAAGACTCACTTGAACAGAGATTGCCAAAAGACAAAACTGCTGCTGACGGTTTCTTTCGGGGTCCAGAACAATCTTGTTCTATCAAATGTAACTGTATGACCCGGAGGTAGATCTCCATACATTTTCAGTAACTACGGTGCTCACACACAAGCACTATGATTTCAATCCACACATTAGTCCCAAGACAACAATTGCATGATTCAATAACTACATTTCTCAGTAACTATGTTGCTCAATCTCACACACAAAAGCATTATGATCACTATCCAACAAATCAGTGCCAACTAAGACAATTGACAGCCACTTGAGCTCATGTCAGACCAAAGAAGGTGGTCAAACAAGTTTGAAAGCTTGGGGTGGGGTGCCAGTAAATAGAACTTCCAACTCAAGGGTGTGCTCAAAAGATAGTTGAGACGATAAATGTCTCTACTCGCTACAAAGTACGTGTTACATCTTCAACAAGGAGGTGCAGTATTGCCAACTTAGGACTTGTGCGGTCGTCTGAACATCTCCAAGACTATCAACCCGGCTGAGAGTCGTTGAATTGTGAAGTGCCAACTTGGGACTTGTGCGGTTGTCTGAACATCGCCAAATCCATCAACCCTGCTGAGAGTCATTGCATTGTAATGTTTTGTGTCTAGGTGGCAACGCGCTTGGTGCACCAAAGTGGTCCAAGTTTGTAGATATGTCAGATTTTGGAGTAGGGAATGGTTGTACATGATCAGAGATCGCTCCTCCTTTCCTTATCGTTTATCTCTAGTAACTTCACCTGGGTCCTTGGTGTAGCCCAAAAGCAACATTCTACTTTGCCCTCAGAAGTGCAATTTCTGATTGAAGATGTATTTTACTGCGAACGATCACGATTTGCATTTGAAATTCCCCCCTTGGTCCTCAAAGCGTGTCCCTCCAGAAGTGCGCAATGGGTGCGGCAGCTCGAAGTTTGTGTTCTCCGAGCGGCCATGGTGAGGATGGCTACCCAGAGAACTGTGTTCAGTTGAAAAGTTGTCTTCTTCCTCAGAGCCGGAATGCACTAACATTTGATGTCAGGGAAGAATGGTATAGTGATATCCACATAGTCTTCACTTCGATTTCCTGGTCAAACACTTTTCTCTATCGTGATTTTTGTTCTATAACCAACCTCGTGTCTCGGCTGGTGGGTAAGTAAGTTCTCATTCCTCTCAACTCCAACTTCAACTTCTTTGATTGCCTCCACTATGTTCGACCAACAACGACAAGAGAATCCAATATATTGAACTCATCTTGAATAAATAGCAGTCAAGATTAAAGTGGAGAAGAATGAACGTTTACGCCACTACACAACAAATTCGGAGATGCTTAACAATCCTGATATTGCTCAAGAGGTCACCCTGGTACTGCACATTCATCTGGCTGCTCCTATATCTAATGAGTAAGGCTGATATGAATCCTCTGAACAAACTCGGGCTGAAGGGAAGGAAGGCGACTAGCTATTTTTGGCGTCCAAGTCCAAGGTCAGCCCCGATTATTCATCCCCAATGCCTACTGTACATCTGAGCCGGGCAGATATGCCCTTCTTTCAAGTCCACACTAAACAAGTAGCTTTGGTGCCAAGCCAAAAAGTGGTTGCAATCGAAGACGAGGTATTGAACATGAAGAGACAAGCAACCAGATTTACTATTGGTCCGTGTCAAGTACCTGGCAGATACTCATTGAGTAACCCATGTGCATATGCAAACATGGATAAACATCTCAGGGCCACACAGATTTCTTGCCACCCAATCAAGGGGAATATCAAGATTTAGCTCAATTCCCTGAATACGCACGATACCCTGGAACTGTTTCGCGCTTTCTACATCCAAGCTATCCCACAGACCTCCAGTAGACGCCCGTGAACTCTTTCCAGCTTGAGCTCCAGACCCACTTCTTACTGAAACTTCTGCATCTGTACGAAACTCTTCTGCAGGGACTTCTTCACTAGGGCCAGCCGCTTCCAGAGGTTGAGATATATTAGCATCACCACTAGATGGTGAAGGTGCAACTTCTTCGGTCCCTTCGCCCTCCGCTTCAAGTTTATCATTTTCAATTTCAATATCTAATGCATCGCCCGATCTCCCTGGGTCCATTGCGGCGCTATCTTGAGGACTTCTCACCAACTCATCATCCTCCCTATTGCCTGGCAAAGGAGTAGATGAAAATAAATGGGGTACAACTCTTATCAAAGCATCTCGCAAAGTAAGCGCCAAACCTGTGCAAAGTATAATATCAGTCACTTATTTCAGTTCAAACGAAACAGTTACATCATCGAGCGGACAAAGAACGATGGAACCATCTAGAGGATAAGAGCGAACGACAATCTGACTAAATCAAGCTCGAATAAGGACCCTCCCACCTATCCCTCGTTTGTGCTTACCCTTAACATATGAGAGACCCGGGAAAAGACCTTTCTTGTAGTAAATCTGCTAATGCGAATGATTGGTATACCTTTGTCTTTTGGAACGTCGATCGGTCTTGTCATGTACACCAACTGGTCCCAAGATTCTACCGGGGAACTATCACACAAATCATCGTACTTCCCTTTTACAGATCGTATGTAGAAACGCACTGGTAATCTCCCAGGCCAGGCTCCATCCCCTCCTGTTCAAGTGAAAGAAACGTTTTGTCAGCCATTTTCTTTAGATACATTTGCAGCTCGCAACGTATTACTTCAAAAGAAGGGGCAATGTTCTAAGGTAGAGTCTTGGAGTCTGTGTGGGTGTAGTTCATACTTGAAAAGACTATAATTCTGCAATTTTGTTAAGAGCTTCAGTGTTAAAAATACTGAACTACGCTTTGGAGGCCAACTTTCTCCCTTGGACATATAACAAGCCAACATATCCATCTGTATATGAGTAATGGGAGCAGAAGCCGTTTGCAGAACGGGAGATCCACACCCACTTAGGACCGATACAAACCGAAGGCATAGAGATGTAAGCCAGTAAACGCCTGCGAGAACCGATGCAAACCCACACAAATCATATTCATCTGTATAGCCAGAAATCTCAGTTTTGCGAAATACCTCTGCTAGATGTCCTCTCAAGATCTGAATCTCCGCTACTTGGTCGTCGTGAATTCCAAGGATAAGAAGAATTTAGATTAAACCCTGGTCTTATTCGATTGAATATATGGTCATAGCTGTCTAAATCACCTGCAACAGGAAAGAGCATTAGAAGAAGCCACATGGAACCGCAATAGGTTTTTAAAGGAAGTACAACGGTGGTGCAGAGAACAAGTATACGTGATGCTAACGAAAAGCATCAGCTTAACACCTATATAATTGCCTGCTTCAAGCGACGGTTGAAGTACTTAAGTACTTGAAGTCACAATCAGGTTCGTAGAGGCTGCAAAAGAAGACAACTTCTCTGGTCTACGAAATCTTAATAGAAGATACCAAGGAACGAACCTTTTACAACACTTTTCCAAAGCTCGGACTGCTCTAGTTGGGATAAATTCATTATAGATTTTGTACTCCCGTACATAACATATGATGCCTGCACACCATACAAGCAAAATATAAAAATAAACCCTTATATAATGTGACGCAACTGACATAGCCCTCATGAATTGGTGGCAAGAACTGCAAAGCACTCTTTCACTTGTCCATAGACGCATACCCTTGTTAGGCAACCGTACTGCAAGATTCTGTTCCGCCATAGCTCAGCTGCTAACTTAAGAGCGCTGGAAACTTCAAAAATGCACACCGAGAGAGTATACGAGAGTGTAACATGCCTCTTTCAGAGCATTGACAAAGTTCCACTTAACAGCATCGTCATCTTCACAGGGACTCAGAGCATCCGAAGGATATGCTCGAAAATGTACCTGCAATAAACCAACAAAATTTCAAATTTGCAAGTTTACAAATTTGAATTGAAGCTCCAGATTTGCAACCTTATGACTTGTAGCCAAGAAGAGGCTCTGAATCGAAGTCGGCGTGCAAATAAATAAACTTCTCATAAATGAAGATTGATAATTCTCTGAACGTACCGTCAGATTCCACGGCCTTTCTGGTTCGGCACATAGTAAATCAAAGAGGACACCGGTAGGTATGTGCCTGCATTATCTCAGTTAGTCTGTAGGGTCATATTGAGGTTTGGCAATCAGCAGAGAGACCAGGAACATCACATGACGTTGGTGTTGGAGGGGCCCCCAGACTTCTCTTATCATGAAAATCTACACGACCAATGTTTAGCTGAAATTGTAACGAGTGTTACCACCATCTCTGAGTGAGCATTTCCTCGAAATCTGGTCCCCGTTCCCAAAACATGAGAGTGAAGGAAATTCTAGTAGTCATATTGCTAGACAGAGCATCATTAACTTGCCAAAGTTGTTTCAGGGAGAAAACCAGTAGAAGTTAGAGGACAGCTCAGTGATTGGAATAGATATAAACGAACCATTTCAAGGGTAGTCCTTCGTAGTCAAACCAGATCGTATCAGAACCTGGAGGCAAACTACTCTGGAAGTGAGGTTTTATAGAATCGGCGAGAAGTGGAAGGTATCCATTGCGAGGAGCCAAAACCTACAGTGGAGATGCTTCGCCAAATGAGCAAAGTAAGTAATAAGCATCGTCAGCTTTACGGCTGATGCTTTGAGCACAAATTTCATATTCAAACTCATATATGAATTCCGATATGACGATAGATGGGCACAAACGATGATCGTTGTCATTGTCCAAATGGAATATAAAATGAAGACGATAGTCACTCGCGCAAGGCAAGCAGCTGTCCTATGGGCTAGGAAGAAATGGTAATAACCTTCAATAATGACATGGAATGATTTCTACAACTCACCAGATACGGGAAGGGCCCAGGAAGCGTGGTTACTTCCGAATCGTGAAGATGGACCAGCAACGGTATAGCACCCATCCAGACATGCTTGCGGGCTTCTGATGTCAGAGTTTCAAAATCATCTTCAGGGAAGGCAATGGCTTCATCCTCTCTCCCCATGGCGATTCACGGCTAGGAGAAAACCTTCCTATGACACCGGATTCAACGACGGTTTTATTTCAGGGACACCGATAAATATCATCAAGAAACGAATCCACTTATTGTAATGTGGAGAAGTAAAAGGCTAACCTCGCATTGCGTCGATACTGAACCGCACAAGCTGTTTATGTAAAAAATTTAAATACGCTTTGATTACGCACAAAAATTGCTACATGATGGTTTTCCACTTCCCGGGCCACTCACTTATACCGGTACCTTCGTCCTTAGTTCCATACTTCGTCTCTCCAGATACCTTTCGTTGAAACCTTGTGGTGAGATGAAAATGTTAACTTACAAGTAATTCGCGTATGTTGTCCCAGCCTCCAACAAAACGGGATTCTCCCACCGATAGTAGAATCAGCACACCTGATTTGCCCCTTCCCCTATGTCCTCAGGATCACTAAGGTATAAAAGAGAAAAACGGATCCCAAGTTCACCCTATCACCCTAGGTTCGAAAATTACAGAGGCATGCACAACCTACACAACCGATCAGACAACTCACCGGTGCAGCAACAAATTATACAGATGGCGCTGACCTACAGAACAGTGACTAACTTTGTTCAACTCCTCTTCCCCTAGCTTCCTACAACTATCAGCTTAGACTGTCAATACCTCTGAACTAATTCAGATCAGTTCATACACAGAAATTCAAACCTCAAATCTGCAGATGGGACGAGCTCCGAATTTCAGGCGTCCAAAGCGATGAAGCAAACTACAAACTCTTCCTCGAACAATTTGTAATTCTCTGACTCGGAGTCGACACCTCGATCGGAAGCAAACCGATCGATTTCTCTTTCTCCTTCATTTAGGAGCCGATTGCTTGTCCATTTGTGTAGTCGAGACAGAGTGACGTGACGAAAAAGCACACATGCCTGTCTTTATTTGTCCTTCTGTCGGCATTTAATTAACCCTAATTAACTTAGTTAAGTATTGTTTCCATCCATTCTTAAGCTTTTCAACTACAATACACAATTGACCTCAATATGACCTGAACTACCGTCTATTACTTCAGCCGTAGCCTTGCCCATAGTAATGTTAGATCCTTTTGGAATATTGATAACCGTAGTCATTACCAAATTTATTCGACAATTCTATGCTAAGAAATTCTTCTAATTTGATGTGCGACACTTCTCATCTCATGAGTTTTGATTATTATTTATTATTAGAGAGAGGTATGAAAACTTAGTAGGATATATGATTTTCCCTTAGGTTTGGATTCGTTTCATCTGTATCTAATGCTTTATATTCTTTAATACCTTAAAGACTTCTTGTATGTGTAGTTTGGGTGTAAGTTATCTCTAAGCAATCTTTATACTGGAACATATTGTCCATTGTAATATCATTCGAAATGTATTGACATGAGTTGATAATACATTCTTATATAAATCTCATAATACATTTATCTTAGATAGTTTTATTTGATCATTTTCTAAAGCCTGAGTCTTTCATCTTTAAGCACGTCTCATGGAATCTAACTTTGAATGGTTAGAAGTTTTTATTACTAATATTTAACAATTTTATCTTCAATAAATTTTGAAGAAGTTGTAGGAGACCTAATTCCTTGAATTGAAGAATTCTTTATTGTTTTCTTTCTATCAAATATAAAGAGCGGGAGTTTTTGAACGATTGAAATTGAAAACGATTGAAAACGATCACTTGTACATAAAGTGACTTTTGAATGAACAAATAATTACCATGAGACTCAATCTTCATATGGAGACTAGATTTAAGGCTGATTTCAAAGCAACATTGGTAGGAAACTTAAGTGTCTTCAAGCAATTATAACAGAAAAATTATAAGGAAATTATAAGAGAAAATCATTTGAGTATATGTGGATGTACTCCTCTATCTAATATAATATAAAAAATTTATGATCTTGATGTTGCCATGTTGAAGGCTTTGGACCTAATTTCATATTATTTCTATGAAACTTATGTATTTTTCTACCGTACGTCCTAAAATAATTTATTGGTTAACTTATTATTATGGTAAAATGCAATAGCAAGAAATAAGTGTAAAGTCCATTGACCTTTACTCTCACAACATAGGTAGCAAGTGAGAAAAAGGCAACCATGTAGAACACATGAAAGATGGGAAGACCCCATAAAGCCTTAAAGAGAGAGACAAAAGAGGTAAGTAGGGATTAGGTTCCAATAGTATCAATATGAGAAATCTGCACTACCACACCCAAAGATATCTTAAATATGTAATTTATAAAGTCTACAAACTATTGGAACATCCTAAGAAGCATCACCTAATGTAATTGCTCTCCTCTGGATTGCACCAGCATATGCTTGTACAATAGAAATGACAATGAAATATCTAAAGTTGTATGGGAATGGTAACCCTGCAATACCCAACAAGCTGTCTAAAATACAGATGATTTATGAGAGTGTGTGGTGAGGTAAATATATAGAAACAGAGCTATTTAAAATATACAAAGTTATATGAGAGAGTGATACCTTGATGTCTACTATAATAAAAACACACTGTTATATGGAAATGGTACAACTGATGTCAATATTTCAAGTATATTTCATTGTCAACCGTAAGTCAGCTTATAACTGGTTCAAACATAGAATTATATCTGTTTAAAGAGAAAAAGTGAGACCATGTATAAAACATGAAGGATGGAAAGATCACATCAAGCCCGTAAAGAAACACATAATATACTGAATATTTATTTATTTTTCAGTAATATAGAGAGTTAAACTATCTCAATGAAAAAAATGCAATTTTATTCTTACTATAATGGACATCCTTCAATATTACATTAAAGACTATATTATGGGAGCAAAATTATGCAACTAGAATCATTTTTGCTTGTAGGGTTATGTTACACTAGAAGAACATTCTATGTATTGGTACTTATAGATGGAATCTTTTTGTTCAAATATATGCAAAGAAATCTTAGTATAGATTTATTTTATTGAGATACCTCTTGAAAAATCATTATATAAATGATATTTCGATTAGTATAGATACTGAATTAGGGTATAAATCAATCACAACATTAAGAAGAACTGTTTGGAATACTCTTCTAGGATACCTTTACAATCAAAGTTTTGTCCTTGGTACGTTCATTTATGACATTAAAGAAAAGGCAAACTACAAAGCTTTAGAGCAAGATAACAAACTGCAGTAGTGTAAGTTCTAGTTCAAAACAAAAACAAAACTTGCAAGTCAATTTCTCTTCCATCCATCAAATTTAACTTCTTGATGGCATGAATCTCAAAAATTTCCCATAAATAACATATTTGCAGGTCAAATTTTATACAAAGATTTCATTAGAACATCTCTCTTATAAAGATGGATATAATGATATTTTATCAAAGTCTAAATTTTGATATTTTTTTGAAGCACATGAAATATTGAGATCAAAACTATTGGAATACAACAAATTCCGATAAGGTCGGAAACAATGATACTCGGACTCCCATGTAAATCCAAAGCATATTTTAGTTAGCAAAATTTTAAATGAAGATTAATCTTGCTACATAATCTATAGATTACGCATTCATACTTGAGCATTTTTAGTTGAAGTAAAGTCTTTCTCATTCAAAATTCCTTTTAAGTTAACTAAAACTAGAGAAACCCGAAGAAGGCGACCTCGTAGGAGAAACGAAGGATGGGAAGACCCAGTTAACTAAAACTATAGAAACTTGGATTAATACATTTGGACTTCTTTTTATCGTAGCATCTACATTTTCTTGCTTGCAATTTTGTTTTCTTCATTTCTGGTTAGATTCGCGTATCTAGTTTTGTAGACTATCTCCAATGTTGTTATGTTCATGGTAGGCCATTTCATCTTCTTTAAGTTTTGAATTTTATAAATTTTGTAATACTTTTAAGTTAGAATGTTAAAAATTAAAGATTTTTGATATATAATAATTATATTCCCTTAATTTTCTATGTATCAGATACATATTATCTATCACATGAAAATATTAGATAAACATATTGGCATAAAATCATATCTATAACATTTTTAATATATTTATACTATGATTAATCATGAATTATTTCAATTATATAAATTAATTATATAATTGTATTTAAAATTAATATATTTAAAATTAATATAATTATTAAAAAAATAATTTAATTAAAATATGTATTATAATTGTATAATATTTTATAAATATAAATTCAAAACTCTATAATTTCTATAAAACAAATCATCTTCGTCAAATTCATATTTATCTTGACCTTCTTATCTGATAATAGATACATATGATTAGTGTACAAAACTATTAAGTAGTAATTTTGTCAAAAATCAATAAAAAATTAATTAATTAATAGTAGTTAGATGAATTTTTTATACAAGATTTTATTTCTATAAAATTTATAATTTTTTCATATGAGAAGTTTAGATAAATATTAATACAAAATACAAAATTTTTATAGTAATTTTATAGTTTTTGAATTTATATTTATTTTCACCATCAATGTACTATATATATATGCAAGATTGGTTATACATAGATAGTGGATAAAAGACTTGTTGCAAAAGTAATAATTTGATGATTTTTACTATTATTATTTTGTTTTATTTAAATATATTTTAACTTAAAATAAAATTAATAAATAAAATTATAACTTGAATAAAATTTATTATAAATTTAAATTTTAAAATTAATATTACTTAAATAATTCCATCTAGATTAGAAATTTAATTTAATTTATTCATAAATATTTTTTTAAATAAAAATTTAAATCGTTTTAATTAATATCAATTTAAAACTTCTATAGTATGTACAAACTAATATTTAAAATAATGTAAATAGATTGTACCATAAAAATAATTAATATTTATTTATACTATTATTAAGTTAGAAAATTTCCTTTTTACCACATGATTAATAACAAATCAATGAATTCATATTTTTGAATTATTACTGTAACTTGTGCTGGTCCCTGCGAACTAGTCGTCCCGTGTTACCCGGGTATCAAATTGCCTATTATGTTCCTCGTCTCTGGCAGCGCTTGTTTTAAAGTGTTGGGGTTTATTAGGGTTTCCATTGCAGATTTCATGGAAGTGCTTTGGGAGTGAAAGTATTGCCAAATAAATTGTAATTGTATTACGACCACACGCGCTGAAACGAGACGAGACAGTAAAGCTGATCAAATAAATTTCTGATGGAATATTTGAGTGTAAAGCAGATAAATAAATTTCCGAAATGTCACCTTTCCGATCTAAAATTTGCTTATTTTTCTCTTTTGGAATAGATATCTAGAGGGTTATACTCACTAAACAAGGTGATTCCGCTGTCCTGTTTGTTTGTACATATCTTCGTTTATACTTTAACTAGTCAAGTATACTCTTGAAGACATTAAATAATTTATTATCTTCAAAAAGTAGAGAGTGAAAGATTATTCTTGTAAATAGTAAGTATAAATGGATAGTGTTCCAGTCTGCTATGAGAGAGTCCAAGAATGAAATTCAATATGCTTCAAGATTTTAGACGGAAAGACCCAATTTTAAAGCATATGATAATAGAAAGGATTTCAACATGCAACGAACATGTAAAATAATATAAACATATTTATCTTCATGTGTTATTCAAGGAAAGAAAAGAATCTGTCTTGTCCCGTTAAGGTCCGTGAAATGTAACCAACGTTAAGGAGAAGGATTATGCCTTCTCCATATATTATCACGGAGTAGACATAGTTGTAATCCTTTTGGTTTAAGCTGGTCAAAAATTACTAATGACTATGCTCTTCTGTTGCGGTTGAAACTGTTGTTTTGAGTTCAAGTTTTATTTAGTAAGGATGCAAATTCTGTAAGAATTTGCAAGGCTTAAACTTTGGCAGTTCGTTGTCAAAATTAAAATATTTCTAATAACGACTGAAATTCTTTAGAGTCAAGGTCAAACACCTATCTCACATAAAATATCTTAAAAAGATGGTAGAAGCTAAAAAGTAGATTTTTATATGCCAAATCATCTCCCTTTAGAACAAATCCTATTTATAAATACGTCAAAACATACGCCGTTTAAGTTTTGGTTAATCTAAAAAGTTCAAGGGTCTAATTATTGTTTGAAGCAAAGTTAATTGAATATTTTAACGCTAAACCATTCCACATTCGTAATCTAATAGTGTGAAACAAGTTTACCAAAATCGTACTCCTAGAAAGAATTTGATATAGTATAAATGAAATCAAAGCCATTAACAAAATGAGAAAACCAAATGAACTCCGGGATATTTTTACCTTAGCTCAAGCTAATTAACCACACAACTAACAAATTACAATACAGCTTCTAGCCTACACAAAACTGAATTAAGAACGAATACAAAGGCCAAGCAAGCCATAGGAAACTAAACCGAGTGAATCAGCCAAATGTAAACCCAAACTTCTTAAAACAAATTTTAATCCCACATTAATTGATATCTTCGATCCAGGCTCGCAGTTTCGCTTGAAACCAAACTGGAAACTACAGTTACACGCACAAGTGTAAGCAAGCCAAGACTCTCTAAATTGCTCCATAGTAAGTACGTGAGGGCGAAATGTCATTTGCAGAGCATGTCCGCGCATTTGAGATTTTGAATGTTAGCGAGGAACAGAAGGTCGTGGGACCCTTATCTTGGGAACAAATTCTTCGTGGCCCCGGCTACGAATTTGAGCTGGGAGGAGAGGGAGCGAACCCAGTCACGAATCGCGGAGAGAAACAGCTATGGCCCATCTGCCACGTTATCTTGATTGACACGACGGATCTCGGTCGAGTCTAGCAGATCCGAGACCACAGTGGTCCCTTGGACGGAATCCATGGGTGATAGAGAGAGCGTCTCGCTGTCTGCAATCCCAACAGGTCGGAATGTGTTCCAATTTCTGAAAGAGTTCAGTTACTGCAGTTTTAGTGGCAATGGAGCAGAGACAAGTTTAGCGGGGAAAGGAGAGTTGTGGAGATGAGCCATTAGCAGGCAATGATTTAGTTCTTGGAGGCAAATTGAAGGGAACGAAGCTGGAACAGGTGTGAAAATGATATAATTGGAGAAGAGAAATGGAAGACGGATGAGCAGAAGCGAATGCGGATGACGAAGGTGTGAATTGCAAAGCCCACGAAAAGAGTATTGACAAATTTGGAGACTAGTGTTAATACAGAGCCTCTGGTCATGGCTTCTCATGGCCTTATTTCTGTTTCCACTCTACATTTGTCCCGTGTTGTTCCTCCTGGAAACCTCCCCAGAAATCGATCAAAGTCCTGGAACTCGTCGAAAGGCTCTCATGGTCAATGTAGCAGTATCTCCTGCACTTCCGTTCTTCATGAGAAATCAGCTGTACAACACAGGGCTAGTACTCCAGTCCTTCCGGTCCCTTCTGTTCCGATTCCGGTTCCAGCATCCAACCAGGCGACAGGACCGTGCACAAGAGTACTCCAATTGATTGTGCAAAATTTTCTCGAGGCAGGAAGGGGACTGAGCACACTCTTCACTGTGCTTATTTTAGTCAATTCATTTTTGGATAATCCCCCACCGGACATCAACGACACTTTTAAGAATGTTCCTCAAGACCTGTCAGGTTGGTGTGTGGTTCTGTACATAGAGGACCACCATCGTCTGTTTCAGAGTCAGTATGTGCTTTTATGTGTCTTGGTTCATGCTAAAGTTTAAATTTTCTTAGTAGTGGTGTATTAGCTCAGCCGAATGTCCTCAGTATTCTACCGGACGATCTTCCTTTCGTCCCGGTGATCGTCGGGATGCTTGTGTTTAATTGTGGAGCTCAATCCAGTCCTGTGTATGCTGTAGGTGGAGATACGAAACCGCGAAGAATTCAGAGACCAAAATCTGCAAAAGCTGAGAACTGCACTCAGAAGTGTGTTGGAACTTGCATAAGAGGAGGGGCTGGATCGCCTGGCGAAGGACCTTTTAACGTCAGAAGGTATGCAGTACATAGCTAAGCAGGAATTAGCCCCGTCTACTGTTCAAATTTTTCTTGATGCATTATGCAAGAGAATCAGTATTCAGTTCTGTGTCAAACCACAATCTATCTGTAGAACTGTATCCACAGGATCATAAGTTAAAAAGACCTTTAGAGCTTGACAACTTATTGCGGCAGTTCTCAGTTGCGGTGTCTATCTCACAAATGTGCACATGCAGGCCTCTGGTGGTTTTCAAAGAAGGCTTTCGCAGCAGGCAATACTGGTAACAATTCTTCCTCCTAACATTTGCCAGTGATCTTCCATCACGTTTTTCTCTTAAGTGCATATTTTTCCCCAATATCGATTTTTTGTGATCTCCTAGATGACATACTGCATAACAACAAAGTAAGTATTGGGAAAGGGGATTCGTCTGACTCTGACTGAAATTGATATCTCTTGCAGTCTGGTCGAATGTAGCGATATATGCAATCTTATTGGAGATGGAGACAGCGGACCATAATTTGAGTTTAATCGCATGGTTGTACTCCAAAAGTGTTCCTCCATAGTTGTCACATGACCGCTGAGGAGGAAGGAGACTTTTGAGGTTTCATGACCAGGCTGAGATCAGGTTCACAGATAAGGATCAGTTTTTGTAATGGTGCCAGTGAACTACTTGGAAGGATACAGGTACCCAAAGGAAAGCAAACAAACGTTTTATGTGAACGTGACCACATCGTTGTGAAGCTGAAAGTTAGAAAAGTGACATGGAGTCGCTTTCAGTCTTGAGCGAGTTTACTTGGCAACCCTGCAGCTCAGAATCAAATGGTTCGCCTCCCCAAGAGTCCTCTGCGGCGTACGCGACTAGGAACATGGGTGGCGCTTGCTTCCCCCGGAGTGAATGTGAATCATACAAAAGATCTACGAGGACTTGGAATCATGCCTACATTGCGCAACAACCATTATGTGATGCCTAAGTGAGCGACTACAGGTTCAGAGTTCTCTCTCCTTCCAATTCAAGATGACTGGAGCATAGATGAATTATCTGCTTCTCTGTCCGGGAGCTTAAACTGTACATTCTATATCAAGCAAAAATGAAGAATTAAAGATTTCTGCTGGATTGTAAGTTCCACTGACTTTTCGCGGCAGATAAAAGTATTGGTGAAAGTTATTCGGTGGTCGTCCTGACCTAAGGATCGTTATCTTTGTGGCGTAAGTTTAGTCAGTGAGACTTGAAACTTCGCTAGGAGATTCAATATGCGTCTTAAGGCTTGTCTCTCATCTAGGTCAAACAAAAATCTGTCTAGATTCCATGGTGCAGATCCCCGGTCGGTGGTTCGACAGCTTAGAATTTGTGAATTGCTGTCGTAGAAGAAATCGCAGTTTTCCCTTCCCCGCCACAACTTGGACCTCCTGTTACCCTCGAGGGAGATCGTGATAGTCGTGTAGCCTGTAGAAAACGACCCTCACGTACATGGAAGGAGCGACTGATTAGTATAAAGTAAGAATTTTTGTCCGACTTCGACCGAAGTGACATCCATCATGGGAATAATCTAAACATTACTAAAGGCTACTCTTCACGTGCAAGCTGTCTCTTCAGAGATATTTTCAAGACAATTCTTATCACATAAGGGACTCAAGATAGAAGAACAGTCTCTTTACACTTTGGAACTCATATTTAACCACTATACAACACAAGGCAACGTCCACCATGTGAAAGTAAGATTCTCTCCCCAGAGACTCTTAATGGGTAAGTGGTAGACGGTCAGTTCATTAGAAAAGATCGTGAGGGTTATTTAGAGTACACATGTGGCATACCGAAACTTACCAGTTCTAGACTTCCAAGTTTGATCACAACTTCTATGGAACGCTTTCGGATGCTTCGGACACCGCTCTCTGAACAAGGAGCTGAGTAAAGGGAGCTGTACGCGTCGTTCCTCAAGCTGGGCACGCAGCCCTGTACAGTCTACACGTAGAATGACGAGATTAGAGGCTAGTTTCAACTGTTACAGGTACCCGCCACTTTTGCTGTGTTTATATTCGCAGGTGCTATTCGGACCTTGCAAATTCTGAGCCCTAGACGACTATTTCCGACTAAAACACCTAAAGTACAGTACACGGTTATGATTCTATTGTGGGGTCAGTATAACGAACTGCAATGCCTGTTCGCTAAATAACTTCCATCCTCTCTTGCATCTATCAAATTGCTGAAAGTAGAATCGGATCTTAAATCCAGCAGTTGTGAAGAAGCCCGTCATCATGACAAGAGAGAGAATGGTTCACCCAACAGCGGTAGGGTCACAAATGGGGGGCGCCTATTTGCTGTAGATGAAAAGGAGTGTCAAGATGTATCCAACTACTTCTTCCACCAGTTTTAGAATCTCACGCAATATGTGCACGTGCCACCTGCACACCCTCTCCAGTATGACGTAAACCAGGGTCAAACGTAGCCATGAAATGAGTGGTGAACGTCAGTGTCAAATTCACAGCTTTGTTGATCACAATGGGGTTGTGCTGCCGCTTTGGCTCTTGGAAGTATGATCAAGAGCAAGGGCCCGTGTGTACCTCTCGTCCTATGTAGAGCCCAGGATGTGCAGAAGAAACCATGAACTGGTTGAGGATTGCTGGGTATAGATCCACATGCAAGTAAAACCGTTTGTTTGCTGGGCATATAAGTTTTCGTGCAAAGCAAACAAATTCGAGATTTCAAATCTCTGGCACGCCATATAATGTGACCTTCCAAGGCCATACATCTCTGTCAAAGAAAACTTATCTTGATCGACGAACATCCGTGCATATGTCTGACGTGGATGTAACCTTCAGGGGCTAGACTACTACTACTACTAGCATTGATGATTTAGATACCTGAGGATTAGTCGTTGCTGACCCAGACGTACCCAGTCGATGATACGACTGTGTGAAACACGCTATTGCTATAATCCTTCACAATTATTCCAACTTGGATTCCATTGATTAAGTGTGGAAATCAACCACTGATATTTGACTGTCAGCGAGCAAATCCAAGGTTCAGCCAGAGTTCTATGAAACAATATTGACAGCTGCCCAGTAGATAAACAAGGAAATCGGGTTCGACTCATGATATGATCATAACGTCAATCAAAGTACAAAATCGATTGCATTTCAATTCAAAGGTGTCGGTCGAATGCCTTTCTCAAGTAAAAAATGGCAGTACCGGGAGACGGAGAGGGGGCTATCCATAGTGTAATCCCTTTCAATGTAAGTACGGGTAGAATTCACGGGCCACTTGGTACTGTACTGATAAATCAGCACGATGCTCCTCCTTATATTGTGTACAAAGTAGGCCAGTCGTGGAAACGGGTAAAACCTAAATCTCATGTCCGTGATATCGTCTTGCGCGAAATGTCATGACGATTTACAGCTCAGTCCTGGACGGCACTGAATTCCTTGAATAATCCGCAGGACTCACTTTCACAAAGAATCCCTAAAAGAATCGGATTAAACTAGCCAGCATCGAGGCTAGAGCAATCATTTGGCGAATAAGCATCCGCGAAAGAATCATGTGTAAAAACCTGAGTAACTCATCGCAGATTCTCAAAAAATCCGAGCGAGATCGAAAGTTTAATCCTCATAGCAAAAAGCCAAAAATGAAAGCACGCACGTCATATATTTGCAGCCTCTTTCTCCATAAAAGAGCAAACACGCTCCATCACCTCTCTGCCCCTGAAGCTATTCTTCTGAAAGTTCTCGACGCACCGCTGCTCAATCCGTTCCGCCATCGATGCTAGACCAGACAGCGTAGCACATCGGATGTTCGTCTCCTGCCTAAAAACTGTCCAGTCCGGGTTCTCAGGATGCGGTGCATAAGAACACTTCTCTTCCACTTCCACAAAGTCTTTCATCGTCACATTCCTGCTCACCATCTCCATAGTTCTGTTCTTTCCGTCAACCGTCGAGTTTTCCAAGCAATGACAGACGGTTCCTCCCATCACTCTCTGCAACCACCACGGCCCCGGAGCATTCACCGAGATCACCCGCGTGCAGTGCAATTGACCGGCTTCAGAATCCAGCTTCCTGTCGATAGTATCAACTTCCAACACGTGAGACAGCTGCGATTTGTGCTCCGGGTCAGAATACTTCCTCCAATTTGCTGCAGTCACTCGTTCCCACGGATGCTTGTACACATGCTCCTGCACAAACCCTCTCACCATCTCCCTCCCCTTCCAATCCCTGCCCAAAAACTCCTTACCCCTCTCCTCACCAGACCACCAAAGCGCAGCCAAGGCGTACACAAATTGCTGCTGATTCTCGCTCCAAAGTGTTCCAAAGACGGAACGTCGCCACAAATTTGTTGAGATCCGCACAAACGTCTTAGCCGGTGTTCCGATTAAACTTCCTTCCTTCACTCGTTCCTCCCAAGTCTTGATGACATGGGAAATTGGCGACTGGTGGCGGCCTCAAAATGGCAAAGAGGGCTCTTCTATTCTTCTGCGTTCAATGGGAGCTCTCGTGGCCTTTCCGCTCGGTCGCGGACACGAGGTCATCGAACGTTATGGACCTCTTTACTACCGCAAGTCCTCAGTCCACCATCGTCGTGGCATCAGGACAGTGCAGTCTCACTGTGGTGGGCCCGTAACCGGCTCAGCGCAGGCAACACTTCCAGCGCGACTCTCGATTCGTCGCTGCGACTTGGCGCTTTATTAGGGTTTTCGTTCCTAGTTTCCCGCGCCTGAGGTTTTTCGAAGCGAATGATGTAAGCACTTCGAAGAATGAAAATTCCGATCTGAAGGAATGTTGCGATGCAGGTGCGGATGTAGGTTCGAGATGCCGTCTCAGAGTGCGATCGGCAGATGGCGTAAGTAGCGGGAGTGAAATTTGACTCGTGGAGAAGGAGAAAGGAACACTGGAACTGAGGCTACTGTAACAAGAGGTATGTTCCGTTTCCGATAACAAGTTAAATCAGCTTGTATTGGAGCTTTCCAAATGAATTATCTCTAGGGACGAGCTTGCAGCTGGTTGCAGAGGCCGGTAGATAGACAAGGTGTAGAATTGATAGCGCTCGTATCGGTGTAATGCGTGGAGTTGATGCAGCAGAGATGAAGAGAGTTGGATGGAGCTGCATTGGGGTACGGGAACGTGAGCAGGATGTAGAAGCGAAGGAAGTCCGTTCGTTTCCAGTCAATGGAGGCTTGAATTAGTTTTGATATTTCGAGCTGTGTTTGTACTTTAACAACTGAGATATCATCGACATCTACTAGATTTCATTAGGCTGGTTCCAATGAGCTTATCGCTAGGATTGATTGTTTTGCAGGAAGGTAAAGATGTTTTCCCCAGCTCGAGGAAGGTTGGGCAAATCGAAAGGAACGGGACTCCATAGTCCTGCGCCAGCTTCTCCAGCTGTCGTTTCTCACCTGAGTCCTCACCCTGCAACCCCCGGTGCTCTGCGGGGAGGTCTTTCTCCGTTGTTCCCCAGATCATCCAGCTCTTCAATACCTCCCAGGTTTTCCCATGTCTTCTAACTTTCTGGATCCCCAGGTTAAAGAAGTCGTTAGCTAGGTCGTGAACATATCGCGAGGATTCCTTGGCAAAATCAAACTATTTTGAAATTTTCGTTCCTGCATTCAGTCCACTATTCTTAGCAGGTATCGTCTAATTTTAAAATTCCGCTTCGTTTGCCCGTGTTCTCTGCTCAGAACATTTCCATCGCTTGACAATAGAGATAAGGCTGGTATCGACGGCACCCAGCCTGTATTCGTGTGCAACTTTCCCCAACAACTTCGCAATGTCTACGTCGAGCGTGCTCTCAACCGTACAGGTAATAGAATTTCCCTCTACTTGCACATGTGTAAAAAAAAAAGGGTCTAGAATCCGGTAGGGTGTATTGCATTGAAGGTACTTGTTTCTCGCCATGTGGTCATCGAGAAAATTAAGGGTTCTAGGGAGGCATGACATGATCATGCATTCAACGCGTGGTCGAACTCTCTTTCCTTTTATAACGATTACCTGTGTACTTTCATCCAGATACTGGGATATACGGAGGCATGGATGGCATAAGTGGTCTTTCATGGGTACTGCATGGTAACAGTCTCTTCGTCTGGAGTCATCTCAACAGCCGTGCTACTCAAGGATGCGCAGTGCTCACAATTCCTTCTGAATTTAGTGCCAAAGAAGGACGGACCGGTGATTTTAAACTATCTGAGAACTGGTTGGTTGCAATTGTGGGTTGGCGGACAGAGGACCTAAATGATGTCAGTTTTGTAAAGCCTTGCACGTCTGCTGGTGTCATTATGTGCCACAGGAAGTCTCTTGCAACAGTATACTGGCCGGATGCATTTACGGACGGTGATACTTCTGTTGTCAGCCTTGGACCTGGCGATAAGGTTGATGGATCTTCAACTCCAGGAGTGGAAGAGAACAGGCTTAGTGCCCGCAAGTCTTTCTCAAGCTGGACTGGCAGCACAGGTGCTCCTGGTGGAGAGTTAGTTAATTCTCTAATAGCATCAGCTGTTCCTGGAGGATCGGCACAATCGTGCGTAGTAATAGCTGGACGATCAAATGGTGAGTTGTGGCGGTACGATTGCTGTCCACTGGGGATTACCCGTCAGCAGATAACCCGAGACGTTGTTGCACGGCAAGATATGGGACTGATCGCTTTCAATAGTTCGAGTGCTCGGTCTATGGTTTGGCGTTTCCCCCCTGGTAAACCTGAACAAGGAAAACGACAGCTTCTCCTACTTACTGCTGCCGAACTAGAGTGCTGGAATGTCGAACTTGCAGCAGGAGGAAAAGTAACTGAAGCATGGAGGTTTAATATTCTCGAGAACCCTGATACTCAAAAAGATTTTGCTGGACAGAAACAGGTTTGGTTATTAGACCTGCAGGTCGATGACAGTGGGAACTTCTTCACAGTACTTGTAGCATCCTTCTCAAAGGATCGGGTAAACAGCTCGAGCTTCATGCAGTATTCTCTCCTTACTTTCTTTGATAAAGACCCACCTGGTGGCGATGTCGTGAGGAAAGCCCCGATGCAAGTCATTCTTCCTAAAGCAAGGGTTGAAGAAGAAGCTGTGCTGTATTCCATGCGCCTTCGGATCGGAGGGAAACCAATGGGATCTGCCGTTATTTTAGCGGGTGACGGAACATCTACGATCGCACATTACAGCAATGGCAGTCTTAAACTTTACCATTTCGACCTAGCATGGGGTGCAGGAAAGGTATTAGATGCATCTGTAGTTCCAGCATTAGAGGGTGACGAAGGTGCCTGGCTTGTGCTTACTGAGAAATCTGGAGTATGGGCAGTGCCTGAGAAGGCAGTAATCTTAGGTGGTGTTGAACCCCCTGAAAGGAGTCTGTCTAGACGAGGGAGTTCTATTGAGGACCTAGGAAAGGAGGAAAGGCAACGTGGTTATAGCATCGAACCACGTCGTGTCGTCTCGGATACTGGCGCTCCTGAAAGTCGTGAGATTGCGAGATCTATCAACCAAAGACCACTACATGATGAGGAGGCGGAAGCCATCGTGGGTCGCATGTTCCAACAGTTTTTAACATCTGGCAGAGTTGATTCTGCCCTTGAGAAGCTGGAGCGAGCTGGTGCATTTGAGAGAGAAGTGGAAATGAATATTTTTGCTCGAACAAGCAGAGTGATAGTTGACACGCTTGCGAAGCATTGGGTAGCTGGTGGAGCTGGTAGTGCGGCTATTATGGCTGCTGTCTCGTCTCAGTTGATTGAAAAACAGCGCCGACATCAACAATATCTCAACTTCCTCTCAATATCCAACTGTCATGATGAGCTTCAGCAAAAGCAAAGTAAGTTCAATCTTTATTTGATTATCAGCGTGCTGGCTACTTTCTTCATCGGCTTGAGTGATATTTTTGGTTTGCTTTCCTATGTTGTGTAGTGTCAAACTAAAACTAGGCCTGGAGGAACATCCGATTTACGATCTTCAATTCAGGGAACGCGTCCGAATTCCTCTCGGCATTGACATGTCCATTATTGTGTTTTCTTGCTAGACTTGGTTGACGTCTGGTTTTGCTGGAGAGCAGGTTTTCTTCGGGGCCCATCTGACGTTGTCTTTTGATTACGCCAGGAGGTGCTCTGCATGCCATTATGGAGCATGGGGAAAAACTTGCTGCTATGGTGCAACTCCGTGAACTACATAACGCCAGAGCACAGTTACGACTACAAAGTGTTGGTAGTTTCACCGAGTCTGAATCAGGACAGAGTAGCGAAGTTAGTGGTGCACTCTGGGATACTATCCAGCTTGTTGGGGAAAAAGCTCGCAGGAACAATGTCATGCTCATGGATCGAGAAAAATCTGAGGTTTTCTATACTCGGGTGTCAGACTTGGAAGAGTTTTTTGCATGCATTCAACAGCATGGTAGCTCCATCATCGGTCAGGAGCAGCCCGTGAAAATTCAGGTTGAGCGCCTTTGTGAAATTTCAGAGGCCACTACCAGCATAATAAGAGCAGCGATTCGCTACAGGGATACTCACTCCTCTTGGTATCCTTCTCCTGAAGGTTTAACACCTTGGTACTGTAAACCCACTGTGCGGTCTGGGGTTTGGAAGGTCGCAACTCTTATACAGGAAGTGAAAGCAGAGGCGATTGTATCAGTACCTTCTTTGGAACCTAAGTTGGTGTCTTGGCTCGAGGTAGTTGCGGATGTTCTTTTGGAGGGGTATGCAGGGGCAATCACAGCCAAAGTAGAAAGAGAAGAGGAATATAGGGGGTTGCAAATGGAGTACTGGAACCGACGAGACACTCTTCTTTCTGCTCTTCAATCACACGCCGAGAGAGTCGCTGAGGCATCTGTACAGGTCAGTGTTCTTCTTTATCAATTTTTGGTCAGTGAATTTTTTACGTAAGACTGGAGCTGGAATCAAGTACAACTACATAGTTCGTGCCTGAGAACTAGCCTAAATTCACGAACTGATGTCTCTTTCTGTTCCGTTGCATAATCCAGCATATTCGTGATAATGGCAAAGCCGAACAACAGCGCCGTGCTGTGCTCCAGAAAATGTATCCGTCATTAGTTGCTATTGCTCGGCGTCATGCTGGCTACCAGACTCTCTACAACATATGCACGGATCTTCATGATATGAACCAGTTGCGCAATTTAATGGTAAAACTTCTTGTCTTGTACATGCCGGGAGAGCTTACATAGTCCGCGGGCCTTCTTTATGAAAGGCCTAAAGTCGTTTCATCAACTTCACATGTTTTGCCTTTCAGCTGCCCTCAGAGCTTTCTACCGCGAAGTAAGAAGGATTCCTTTATTACAGAATCAATGTGATTATCTAATAATTTAGCTGGAAATAATTTGCAGCGTGAGAGTATGGGGCTCAGAGAAGGCCGTTTCAGTCATTACGTGTTTGACCAACTCTGCCAAACGAAACAGTACTCAAAACTGCTACAATTTGGGGAGGAATTTCAAGAGGAGCTTGAAGCTTTTCTGCAGGATCACATTCATCTGCGGTGGCTCCATGAACTATTTATGCAGCAGTATACGTCCGCATGTAGCACACTACATTCTCTAGCACTTACTCAAACCTCACTGAAAGATGAGGAGGCAAACTTTGGTTCTCACGCTTTACCCAAAGTTAAGAACAGTCTCAAAGAGCGACGGCGTCTTTTATATCTTGCCAAGTTAGCAGCCCTTGCCGGTGAGTACCTGGAGCTCGTAGAAGCTTCTGTAAATAAGTTCCTAGATCAAAACAAAGATTCCACGTACGAGCTGCATGATTCCGGATTTGATCCTTTTGTACATGCATGTCTATATGCGTGTTTCTCAGATTGGTCAGTAAAGAAAATCTGTTTGAAGGAAACATGTCTAGGATGTTTGCGTCTAAATAGAACAGTTGACGAACATCTCTCTAAAGTTAATTATCTAATTATAAAATCTGCAGGAGGTGATATGATAGGCGGAGAGAAGGTCCAAAAAATTGATGGCAACATATCGATCATTGAGGTTCAGGTAACCATTTCTTGACTGCAAACGTTTTATGCATAATGTTTGGTATCTCCCAAGTTGACTTACGATTTGTGTGAACCTTCTCAGTTTAGTTATCTCTCTGACTAGATGTATTGTACGCAGTATCCAAGATTCTCATGTGAGTTGGTTGCTTTATATATGCAAGCAGCACCTCAAACAAGTATGCCATGACTGGTCACGCAGGAAAGCGCTCACTCGAAAGGGGTTACATCAGATGATATCCTACAACCTGTACAACTAGTAGAATCATGCTTGAAAAGTGGACAGAGGGAGCTTGTTATGCGTGCGTTTGATGTCCTTGCCTACGCCGGAGACAATTTCAGGACGAGCAACAGGAGTCTACTGGAGGCAGCATGGTTGCATGCAGCTGAGCAAGATAACTGGGCCAGTATGAAGGACATCTCAGAAGAGAGCGGCTGGAGTGATGAACAATATTGGGTAACCTTGCAGGGTACTGTTTTATGCCAGATGGCAAAAAGATGCTACGAGGTAGGTGCATCATTATATGGTGCCCCCTTTCAAGAAATCTTACCTCTATTTGAAAGCGATCGGCCTGAGGAGGACAGACGAAGGATTTCCAAGTCTGAATCTGCCTCTAAGTCAGTAGAGGCAATTCTCATGCAACACAAGGATTTCGCAGATGCAGGGGAGGCGATGTTGACTGCTCTTAGAATGGGAGTCAGTTCTGAGAATGACATCGATGAGAAAGAACTGGAATTTATGACTGATTCTTAAATCCTGGAGGATCTCCGAAGACGGTCGAAGGTTCGGGCCCGAGAGTGACGTCCAACGAATCTGAGAAGACTCTAATGGGTTTCGGTAACCACTGTATTTCTGCGGTGCCCGTACAAGCCACTTGTGAATCAGCTTCCGACTGGACGCTCCTCTGGTTTAGGCAATTTTATAATGGAAGATTTTGAGTGTCCAACCCAAGTAACGTTTCAGCTTCTTGGAGCAAAAGTCGAGGTAGCTCGCAGTATCTGTTGAGCAAACGTGGCAACCAACACTTCTTAAGGTTCCGGTGACTCATGTCGACGCGCACGACATTCTGGTTCCAAATAGCACTTTAAGCATTCCATCACAGCAATTCGCTGCAAATGAATGAGTTACTTTATTCAGCTGTTCCTCGGAGCTGGATAAAGAACATAGCATTTATTGTAAAATAGGGAGACTTCGCCCTTTCACCTTGTAGATTAGGCAAGTATCAGAGATTTATGAAATTCAGGAATTGGAGTCAGCAGATTTGGGACGATTGTGACATACGTACGTGTATGCCTTTCACCTTTGTAAACAGTACTAGACGATGGTTTAGACCATTTTCCCCAGAATCATTTCTCCACGTAATGTACGCCTCCTGAAAGTTCGGAAGCAAGTAACTTTCTTCCACACTGAGTACCCTTTGCCGGTTCACCCCCTGCAATCCTAAGATCTGCTTCGCTTTCTCGGTGGCTGATCGCCTGAGCGAATACGTTTCATGTTCTGAGATCTCATCTGGCATACGACCTCTCACTTTTCAGATCAGGTCTCATCGTTGCGTTTCCTTACTGGTCTCTGGAATCCCCGCGAAGGCAGTTCAAGTGCAGCGCAGAATCTGGCTTCTCTGCCGATTTTGCCAATAACTATCAATATGGTACGCTACTCCTATGTATTGTATCTGGAACCTTTCTATAAGTCTCGGTTTTACAAAACCTTGGACAGGTACTTATTAACTTCGTTATCACATTACGGTTTGCACGAGGGTACCATGTTCCGTCCTCATTGCGACATGACGAACTTCTTCGACAAGGGTGACTACCTGCCTGCACTTGACGTTGCCAAGGCCCTAGACAGAGTGATTGATGTGTACTCTCCTTTCCCACGTCCAAAGGTGGGCAAGATCGGACCCGTCAATGACACGAACATCAGGGAGGGTCTCTTGACCATCCCCATCGATCTGAAACCAAAGGGAGTCGGGGGCCTTGTGACCAAGCCTAATGAATATTTGATTAAGGAATTCCGGTTTGACGGCGACAAGCACTTGGGTCTGAACATTCTACCAGCTAAAATGGATCACATTCCGCTGGCTTACAACTATGATAAGTGGCTGACGCAGAACGCGAAGCTCTCACCGGCCCAGCTAAGGGGACTGTGGGATCTGGCCAAAGAAATGATCGATTTTCAAGATGCGGAGACGTGCGCATGGCACATAACTCTGCACAAGGTGCGCAGAAGCATGTACTTCATCAAACCCCACCTTTTTATCGGGCCTGTAAAGAGTTGGGAAATTGTTCGTGAGAACAAACCTGTAAAACACTGGGTAATGGATTGGCCATAGATATGTGAATGAATCCCAGAATTGGCTACTGAAACTGGTGATCTTTTCAATTTTTATCCCTCTCAAGTCCTGTGCGATGACGAAAAGCGATCGGCGTGTCTTCAGCTGAGAGTAGAGTGCCCAATTTACCTCAAAGAATGGCCAGAACCTTCATCCACACACCTTTATGGTATCCCTAAATCGCGTACGGTCTCTGTGAGTACTCGGGTTCTCCGCTCTGAAATCGACTTGAAAGTACCCTAATACGCAAAAACGTTTCAAGAAGCGCTATGGAGAACTTGAGGGAAGTCTTCAACTTACATCGTCGAGGAGGTTCTCCACATCTTTTAGCGGATTTTCTGAACCGCGCTACTGCTTGGAACAATGCATCCCGCAAATTACGTTCAGTTCCTCACACGGTTTATTCAGTTCTACGAAGCACACCCATAGATTCAGCGCTTGTCTTTCACAACACAGATTCCCCAAGAACGGCCCCGAAGCAAGAGACCAATGAGCCCAATGTACCGCGTAAAAACGGTTGCAGCTCTATTGAAAGTACGAGTTGTCATTTACAGTACATAGGCGTGGCGCGTGCAAGTTGGCCGGCTAAACCGAAGTTTCCTAGTCCCGGTGTTCCAGAGAATGCCGCTCAGTTCTAAGAAAGTTTTATGTGCAGATGTATCAGTTTGCAAGCCCGAACAAACACCAGGCAAAGTTGTCGTGTATTTCATGCGGATGTTTCGACCTTAACTCCACTATGATTCCACGATCCAACCCACTTGGGGCTCTCCTCGATTGATACCCGCATCGTCTAAGACACATTAGAAAAGCTCTAACAATGAGGAGATAGTAAGCTCCTGAACACCTGCATGATATAACAAAAAGAGTATGAGACGCCCCTCGAGGCATTGACATCCAACTAACATCTCTACTAACATGTATGGTGAACAAACTGGGGCGTCTCATACTCCAGGTCCCCAATAGAGTTCCTGTGCAGTTCCATGTCAGGTCTACTCTACTTCCTACTGCCATCCTCAGAACCCACCTGCGCATGAGTGCCATCATATATTCGGTGAGGAAGATGCAATAAAGCTCTTCTATCTCCGCTCAGGAGTTGAAATGTGACCAAAGCTTTATGGTTCGATCAGAGGAGACAGTGGCGATGTATTGCCCATCTGCAAAACCCAGACAATTTCTCCTTAAACTTCATACCAGGACAGTAGTGTCTTGTGAGTGTATACTTAGCAGAAAGTTGCTTCTGGAGTATCATCAGGACAGCAAAGCTCTAGTAGCCACGAGTGGGGTTTTTAGACGCTCAAGTCATCTTTTGGAACATACCTGCCATTACGTCCACATCCATAACTTTTCCTTCGTGTCCCGCCAGCGTCTTGACAGGTTTGAAGTCCCTGGCTGACCAGATCTGCAGTTACGAAGGGAAATGTTCATTTTCATTATAGAATTCGACAATTTAATGTCACATGGGTCACGCAATTTTAAGCTCCTAAACCAATAAAGCCCATCACTCAACTGGGGATCTCGACAGCCTTCTTCCAAAATTGGCTATCTAAAGTTGCAATCTCCAGATCACTTGGTGGAAAGATGAGTTATCTCATCAGAGTGGGGGGGGGGGAGGGGGGAGGAATTCCAACCCGAATTGCAGATAATAACTATTTCTAACAGAGCTGTTATATATTATAGATATTACAACAAAAAGACGGCTGGTAAGGAGACAGAAAGAGAAACATTCCCCTCGTTACTGTCATGGACATTTCCGATTGATATACTTTACAAGGTAGACCTCTATCAGTCATGTATGCGAGATAGTTATCAGGAACTTGCCATCTGAGAAAGGGAAGGTTGACATACCCTTGCGGTGTTGTCATATGAAGCAGTAACGAGAAAGTAACCTTCAGAAGGCTCGTATTTGACTTGAGATATGATCGAAGCGTGGGCAGGTATCACATACAAAGCTTGCTTCTTTCGCATATCCCAAACTCTACAGGTGTGATCAGCACTACCGGTAGCCAGGTGGTATCCATTAGGTGAAAAATCTATACTTAAAACCTGCAAAAAGAAAGGGAGCAGAATGAACACACAAACATATTTGAGGTCTCGCTGAGGACTCAACGCAATCCTAAACTAGCTGAATGGCTAGACGTGTGTCAACTGACGCACTAGACTGACTTTACTCGGTACCCGCAAGTGCAAACCTCCTCAGATTTACAGGCGAAACTTGAGATTAGATACGAGTTTGTAATTGGAACGAAGTCCAACATAATCCCCAGCTGGATTTACTCACAAACTTAAAGTGACGAAAGAACTTACTGATTTAACATGACCCTCTAAAGCAAGAATACTCCTTCCAGTTCGCAGATCCCACACGCGCGCTAGAGCATCTAGACCACACGAAGCACCTAAAGCTCCATCTTTTTGAAAAGCAAGTCCGTATACGCTTCTGCTGTGGCCCTCCTGCAGAAGCAACTCCGTCCCCGTATTTATGTCCCACAATCTCCAAGTTTTATCAAAGCTGGCTGTTCCCAAGTAAGAACCTGCTGGGTGAAAAGCCACCCGGGCAAGTCGCTCGAGGTGGCCGCTGAAACTTCTCAAACGAGCACCATCGAGACTCCATAAAATAGCTTTACAATCAGCAGAACCAGTGGCGATGTTACCAGCGGCCGAAGAAAGACTTCTGCAAGATTCAGGATGGAAGGCTACTCCTGTAACTCTTTCTGTATGTCCCTTGAGTACAGCAGTCTTCTTAACAGCGGGTACTTCCCAAAGCTTACTGTGCCCACTCCAGCTACTGTCAAGCCCAGAAAGGATCTAGGTCAGAATTTCAAGCATGTAGAATATACTCGAGAAGCAGTACACTATGAAGCCACACTCAACCCGAACAACTTGAGGAAACGATTCTCTAATCAGCATTCCCATGATGTTCAAACGTAACGGAAGTCACCGACTATGTTGATGCTTTCTCGATTAAAACAAAGATTATCAATAAATAAACTGATACTTCTAAGAAGAGAATTACCCTAAAGAACAATAGTTTTGCATTCCAGAGACACTGCCCTATAATTCCTGATAATCATACATACAATAAAGCATCAATTTAGCACACATCTTTTAGAAATGACTACAGGCAGCCAAAGCTCCTCTATAAATTCCTGTATTTGAGCACCTCTTAGAGCGGAAACTGCTGGGACCGTTAAAGGAAGAAAGAATATGGAAGGATAAGCACCTGGTGGCCAATAAGAATCCATCTGGCGATAAGGCACAGGCAGAGAGTGGACGCTCATCACCAATTTCGCTGCATTCCATTGTCGTTTGAGCCATACCGTGCAAAATCTCCTGAGTCTCTGCATCCTCATCCTCGTCCAAATTCTCCCTTTTCCTTTTGGCGCTTTGAATTCTCATAGCAGCCCTCGGAAGCGAAAACCTTGCAATATCCATACGAGACTTCATTAACTCGTTACTACCCTCGGTACAGAATATCTCCAATTGATAAACCTCTGGTTCCTGAACTTCTTCGCTGATACCAGCATCCTCAACTCCCACCGCAGCTGCACCATCGCCAGCCGCTTCCTGCGCTTGAAGAAGCTTCTCCAGCTCCCCATCAGCATCCAGCCTTGCCATAACAGCTCGCAAACGATCTCTCCTCTCCATCTCTCTTTCACCAAAAAGCGTGATCGGCTGCTGCAGGCTCCGCAGGCGAGCTCGCACAGCAGCATCATTGGTAGGAACAGCCAACGCATTTGCGCGCCTGCGCATCAACAATTGCTGCACCTTCTGTTCCTGTCTCTCTCGCGCCTTCTTGCTCTCCTCGGAAACTTCATAATCAACTCCTTCTCCCCCTTCTGACCGCTTCGGACTTCCTGTAGGACTACCCTTGTCATCATCATCGGCATCCACCATATCCTCGTCCCGACTCTGCTGCTGCTGCTGCACACCTCCATCAGTTTGACCCGAGCTCGCCCCAGGAGGTGTTGAAATTTCTCCTCCTGGTGCTGCAACGACAGGGGGAGCAGAAATTACAGCAGCAATTGCCTGAACTCCGGGGTCTCCCAATGCTCCTGGTGGATGAAGATGCTCAGCCATCGCACCTCGCCTTCCCTTCTCTCTCACATTCGCTTTGCTCTAGGTTATCGATTTCTCTTTCTCTTTCTGTTTCTCTTACGAATGAGCAATCAAACATCTCTCTCAAATTCAACAGCTCGTCCTTTCCTCACGCCACCCTTCGAGACTTCCTTCTTTCTTCCACATTCATCACGAGGATTTGGGTCTGCACATGGTTCGGGTAAACCCCTACCACGTCGGCGTGAACTCTACGGTAGGCCGTTCCCCGAAATTTCGTGATTATTTCGTGCTTTTTTTGTGTCTTTAGAGTACTTCATTTTTGTATTTGAAATTAGTGTTTCGGTGCAACACTCGAACATTACTTATTTTTCAAATTTGGCAATTTGAGAAGTAGATGATTCCCGCATGGAAAGCAATTTATAATCATGATCATAATCAATGTTACATTTAGTTTTAGATTCAATATATATATATATATAAGAGTAGAATTATTGACAAAGTAATTTCAATTTCAATTTTCATAGCCATTTGGATCAGTTATGCTCCATAATATATATATACATAGTACTTCAGACAAGTTTAGGTATACCTATATAATACCTACACTTGCAAGACTAAGTCCTGTGGTACAAAAACATTCCTTGAATTATTAAGAATTGACTTGCCCATTAATATTTTAAGAATATACTGGGCATATTGAGGAAATATTATGGAATATAAAATCCTAATTTTTACTCTAATTAACATTGGTACCAGCAATTATTCTGGAGTCCTCAACTAGTGTGTATGATAGATATTAAATAGAAATCCACACTTTATAAAATATGCACACTAATTATAGAATATAACAAGTTTTACTTGTAATGTGGTTTGTGGAATGCCATTACGTACTTCTTGGCATTGGTTAGTAACCAGTGAGGTTAGGTTGAGGAAATCCACTATACTGCTCTTACCCTGGTTCGTAACTACAGTTTACCAAGACTCTGCGAGCTATGTGTAACCAAGTTCGACTGTTTCACCGAGATTTGGAGTTGAGATTTTCTTTTCGAGCTTTTCTTCATATGTCTTGTTAAAAGTATGATGGGACACTGCAATTGCACGCCAATGTCACAGGTCACTTGTCTTGAGAAACTACATCAGCCGTTAGCAAGGGAAGCCAGTACTTACGACGGGAAAGCAGCAGAGAAAACTGGTACCATAATTTCTATCTCATGTTCGGAGACTGAGTTGAAATCGTTGGATAATACATGACTTGTATGCCACGCCACTCTGTGGAGTGCATCTTGTTCGGCATTCAGGACCTTTAGATCTGGGATCCTGAGAGTGTTGGGAATAGCTTGAGTATTAAAAAAGCAGATCATGAGGAAGATTTCTTCTGCTGAGGTTCTTCGTTCACGGGAGTAGATCAGGAGGCATATCCAGGTCTGTAAAGTTTCTTCGTTTTCCAGAGTCTAAGCTCTTGTCCTTGCTTTTCCTTGATGGATTTCCAATTTTCAGTCTCATTCATCTTTCCACCCTTTTCATGTTAGATTTGCAACCGTATGTGGAAGGCGTTCTTCGAACACGAGATCCACACACACGAGATCCCGGACAGTCGAAAACATGCAGTAGCATCACGAGATTAAACCCGGAAAGCAAGGATGATTTCCACAATAGCCACTGGGAAAGCAGATAGAATTCTTTAGTGTCTCCTTTCTTCCACTATACATTACTACCTCCTTGTGCTGTTTACAATCTAATTTGTTGTCCGAGCATCCGGCTTGCATCCGAGGGCGATGCAGGCTGAATGAGAACTATCAGTAGGAAAGCTCAGTGATCGTGAAAGTGAATTACTGCACGCACCTTCTTATCTAGATTCGTTCTTCAGTTCATAAAATGCTTCAAAGAAGGTGTTTTGCATTGGATCTTGAAGGCATAAAACAATCTCCTCCAGACACTTCTAAGTATAGGTCAAACTCTCATCTGCCTTTACCAATTGAAATGAAAAATTCGGGTCATGTATAAACCCAGGAACGTGAACGCAAAAACATCTGAAACTCAATTCACTGGGGTATTGAACTATCTGAGACATCATTCAAATGTGCCCAAGACTGTGAGAGATTTCAATCCGGTAAGCAATCGCTCACTAATTCCTGGTAGTCTGGTATAGTGGAAGATGTTCCGCTGCTAGAGTAGGTTGTGTGAAGAACAGAGGAAGAGCTTATGCTCTTCTTACTGAGAATGGTGAGCTTTCTTCATATGAAGAGGCAATACAAGATCAAGAATGTCAAAAGTGGCATTGTGCAATGGAAGAGGAGATGAAGTCTTTGGCCAAGAACCAAACTTGGAGACTTGAAAAATTGCCTATGGGAAAGAAGGAAAAAAGGCAATTGGTTGCGAATGGATATGCCAAAGGAAGGAAGGAATTCCAAAATCAGGTGGAGATAGATACAAAGCAAGGCTTGTAGCAAAGGGTTATAGCCAAAAGGAAGGTATTGACTTCAATGAGAATTTTTCACCTGTGGTAAAAATCTCTTCAATTTGTGCACTATTGGCAATAGTTGCATTGCATAACTTGGAGTTGGAGCAACTAGATGTTACAACTGCTTTTTTCACATGGAGAATTGGAGGAGGAGATTTACATGCATCAACCTGAAGGTTTTGTGGTACCAAGGAACCAGAACCTGGTTTGCAGGTTACAAAAGTCTTTATATGGACTAAAGCAAAGTCCAAGACTTTGGTACATGAAATTTGATGCTTTCATGTTGAAGCAAGGATATAACAGAAGTGAATCAGATTGTTGTGTGTACCTCAAGAAGCTACATGGACCTAGAGTATTTGATTTAATCATCTTGGTACTATATGTGGATGATATGCTGATTGCTACAAAGGATATGGTTGAGGTGGAGAAATTGAAAGCACAACTTGGTAAGGAGTTTGATATGAAGGACTTGGGTTCTTCAAAGAGGGTACTTGCGATTGAAATCGACCGGGACAGGAGCAAGGGAAAGTTATGGATATCTCAAAGGAGATATTTGGAAAATTTACTTGCTCGGTTTGGCATGGAGAAAGCAAAACCAGTGAACACTCCAATGGCAAGTCATTTCAGGATATCATTGGAGCAATGTCCATCAAATGAGGAGGAGAGAAAAGTAATGTACAACATTCCTTATGCTAGTGCTGTTGGGAGTTTAATGTATGCTATGGTCTGCACTAGACCAGACATCTCATATGCTGTGAGCATGGTGAGTAGATACATGGCGAATCCGGGGAAACAACATTGGGAAGTTGTGAAGTGGATACTTCCTTACTTGAAAGGGACTATAAATATTGGCATTACCTTTGATGTGGAGAAGGAACAAGAAGGAAGAATTACAGGGAACGCAGATTCTGATTTTGCCGAAGACTTGGATAAGAGAAGGTCTACAACAGGATTTGCTTTTACCCTTGTTGGTGGTGCAATAAGTTGGAAGTCTACTCTCCAATCTACTGTTGCTCTTTCTACTACAGAGGCAGAATATATGGCAACAACTGAGGCTGCCAAAGAGGCAGCCAAAGAGGCAGCCAAAGAGGCAATATGGCTACAAAGATTAGCCAAGGATATAGGACTCCCTAATATGAAGTCCACACTCTTTTGTGATAGCCAAAGCGCTATTCACTTGGCAAAGAATCAAGTATATCATTCAAGGACAAAGCATATTGATGTGAGACATCATTTTATCAGGGAAGCTGTGACAAATGGTGAAATCAATTTGCAAAAAATTGGCACAGAGATAAACGCAGCTGATATGTTGACTAAACCTGTTCCTGTTGAGAAGTTCAAGTTATGCATGAACTTGCTCAACTTTCAATGTTGCTCTTTGAGATGATAAGGTGGATACAAGCAAAAGGTGGAGTTTGTTATGTTTGGCTTGCTATAAGTGACTTGCCTGATCAAGAGCAAGAGCAAAACTTGACTGATGGAAACTCCTTACTGTATCATGCGGATATATATTCAGTCACTTCTAAGGTTGAGTATTAAAGTGACTAGATATCTTGAGTGGTTAATACTCATGAAGTCACGCAGGTCTATATTCAGGAGTTTAGACAGATGACAGAGTGACTATCCCTGTGTTTGTATATATATACATATGTGCAATGGAAATAAAGGTTCGAAGGTTGGTGTGGCCTGTTTCAGCCGTGGAGGTAGCTTCCGAGACAGGGAGTGAACCAAGTTATTTCCTGTTAGTCCTCTGATTTATGTTTAATGGGCCTTATGATGTGTTATTGCTAGTCCTCTGATTTATGTTTAATGGGCCTTATGATGTGTTATTGCGAGAGGTCCCTTGGGACTGTATTTTCTAACAGATAGGTACCTTCATGGTCGCAGATGGACTGTTTGCTGTCTAGCCAGATCAGCCTATGGCTCAAGTGGAACGCTCGGCGCTGCCACACACATCAAGCTCTTGGATGCATTCACTCCAAATGAGATCGTCGATAGTCCTCTCTTCCATTAGAGTCGTCGAGCGATTGGATCTAAGAATGGAAGGGTTAAAACATTTTCCAAAACGTTGTTCGTGGGTTTGGTCTACGAGCTGCAGGTGCGTGTACTACCAATTGAGAAAGGAGGAAATCGAGTGCCATAATTTTCACTCGGTTTAGTCTTGCTCACTTTGAGCGGACATCAACTGCAAAATGCTAGAGACGATTCATGTTGTGATCCATAGGCAGATCGAAGTTGACATATCTTTACATCTCAAATTGATCTTCATAAGGATGGAACTATTGTAGATAAAGTTACCCTCGAAACATCAGCTCACTGGAGCAAAGTATTACCGAATGTATTTCCATGGATGTGTTATATATGCCAGTATTAGTAACATACTTTACTGAACGTTCTTATACTAACTTGAATCAATGTTCCAATTGACAGACATAATAGAATTGAATATTCAAATTTCGAAGACGTCCACCCACAACAACGTAAGCATAATCATCCATAACGATACCAATTGACCCTTAACCCAGCGCCTCCTCGTAAGAGGATATTTGATTGCTTTCTTAGATGGCCAAAGCGTACAAAAGCGTATCAACATGTCATCCACTTCTAGTCCATCCTAGATGCTTCAAGAATTTCTCCACTTACTGTATGTAATACTCCAATGATACCTCTCTTCTCGTGTTCTCATCTCACATGTACATGGCTCACTCCGAGCATCGGAGAAGCACAGTGCCTTGTACTGGTATCAGTACAATCTATACTGTATCTACTTGTGAGCGTCCATGCCGAGCAGTGGACAGTGGGTTTGCCTTCACCTTGATCATACAGTACATGGTCGACAAAGCCACGCGTATGGATTGTCGTTGTCTTTGTATTTGGACAAGGTGAAGTTTGATAAAACTGAAGTATTGATCCTTGAGAAAGTGGACGGAGATAAGATAGCAAAAAGGATGGAAAGACCCATCAAGCACTAGAGGGATAAAAACCAAGGGTTAGGATGAGGCTAATCCTAGAGAAGTGGATCCATGATGTCCAAGAGCCAGCACCAAGCTTTGTCCAAATTCTCAGCCTGCATCGACAGAAAGGTTTCATCTACCGGGACTTGCTCTTTTATATATATATATATATATAAACAGGTACATCACTGTCATATATATAAATTGAACTTCTAGACAAGTGATTGTTCCACACTGCATGAAACAACAAGGTGTTTCATTAGTTACGTTTGCTCTTGCACTTGATCTGTCATCATTGATAACAAGCAAAACATAACAATCTCCACCTTTTGCTTGTATCCACATATCATCCCAAAGAGCAACATTGAATTTTGATCAAGTTCATGCATAACTTGAACTTCTCAACAAGAACAGGTTTAGTCAACATATTAGTTGAGCAAGTTCATGGATAACTTGAACTTCTCAACAGCAACAGGTTTAGTAAACATATCAGCTGTGTTTACCTCTTCTGCAGATTGATCTCACCATTTATCACCGCTTCATGATAAAATGATGTCTCACATCAATATGCTCTGTCTTGAATGATATACTTGATTTTTGGCCAAGTGAATAGCGCTTTGGCTATCACAAAAAAGTGTGGACTTCATGTTAGGGAGTCCAACATCCTTGGCTAATCTTTGTAGCCATATTGCCTCTTTGGCAGCCTCATTTGTTGTCATATATTCCACCTCTATAGTAGAAAGAGAAACAGTAGATTGGAGAGTAGACTTCCAACTTACTACATCAACAACAAGTGTAAAAACAAATCCTGTTGTAGACCTTCTCTTATCCAAGTCTTTGGCAAAATCAGAATCTACATACCCTATAATTCCTTCTTCTTGGTCCTTCTCCACATCAAATGTATGCCAATATTTATAGTCCCCTTCAAGTAACAAAGTATCCACTTCACAACTTCCCAATGTTGTTTCCCTAGATTTGCCATGTATCTACTCACCATACTCACATCATATGAGATGTCTGGTCTAGTGTAGACCATAGCATACATTTAACTCCCAACAACACTAGCATCAAGAATATATTACATTACTTTTCTCTCCTCCTTGTTTGATGGACATTAGGGGGTTTCAGAAATAGTTATACAAAGTTTCATAACTTTTCATATAGATTGCTACAAAGCGTTGACTAAATGGGTACCGTGTGTGATCAAGAGGTAGAAAAGGTATTGTTATGGAGTTCGGGCCAAGTTCCTTATTAATAGCACACTCCGTATGAGGTGGTTTGTAGAAAATAAGGGATAAGAAATTTTCTGTTATCACTCCGTAGTGCATTGACTGCATATTAGGGTTAATAAAGTTTATCGTTTAGGGTTAGAGTGAAAGTGACAGCCACCAAAGGGAGCATCTATGATGTTTAAGAACACCCATGGTAATCAAATGACGAGCATCAATTTTTTTTACCACCAAGGAAGATTGGAGGGAGCATGAGTGGAAAGATATGAGGGCATGCAAAAATTGACTGCCCGATGAAGATTTGAGAAACCCATAGCTAGAGTTGGAAGGGGGAGTGAATTTGTTTGGAGTGGGAAGATTTGAGTGCGAGCAATGGGAAGGTTAGAAGGAGGAGTGATTTTGTTTGAAGTGTTACTCTTGATTTTATTATTTAAAAAAGTTTAATTGATGATCTTTGTCTCTTGGTATGAGTATGAAATGTATACCCTTCTTCCCCCTTGAGTAATGAAATGAAATTCATGAACTTGTTTTCTTGTTACAAAATTGATGAGATTTTTTTTTGTGTGCATAGAGAATAGAGATGCCCCTTTGATGAAATTTCACCGAGAAGAGAGATGCCCCTTTATCGAGAAGAGAGATGCCCCTTTGATGAGAAGAGAGATGCCTCTTTGCCAAGAATAGAGATGCCTCTTTGTCGATAAGGAGTTATCCGTGGTGATTAAAAATTGAGTCAAGTCATGCCAAGAGGGAGCACTCGTTTAGAACTAACCAAAAATATTAGAAAATGCATTCAATGGATGATTCAGTTAGATTTGGAGATATCGTTACAAGGATTAGAAGATGAAGACAAAGAATTAGGAGGAGATTTAGATATGCTAGAATGTTTTATTAATGTGTATATGCTAGAATGTTTTATCAATGAGTATGCACATATTCATCGATACTTGGAACCCCATGTTACTTACCTCTGTAGTAGAGAGTTTATGAAGGAGTATTTTAGAAATCTAGATATTGAGGCCTCTTGCTAGCTTACTAGAATTGATGGGGATTCTTTTTCAACATTAGTGGATTTGATTAAGACACACGATTTTTGAGAAAAGCTACCAAAGAGAGCAAACACTTGTGTGGATCCAAGTTGCCCTAGCCTTGGATAGATTTGGGCATCACAGCAATGGAGCTTGTGTTGCACGGGATTTAAATATTTGGGGCATTAGTGCTGGTTCAACAATTGCTTTTATTGATAGAGTTATGACAGCCATATTAGATGTGATGAGGAGTCAAGTTGCTTGGCCCCAGCTCAAGGAGAGGAGGAGGATCTCCACTGTTTTTACACAGAAAGGTTTTCTTGGTTGTTGGTTTGGTAGATGGAACATTGTTTCCTCTTGCAGCCCAACCAATGGTGGACGGGGAAATATATTTCAGCCGCAAGGGTTCATATTCTATAAACGGCCAAGTTATTTGCAATGATAAAAGGAGAATTATACATTTTTCCGGAGGTATGTTTTATGTTATGTGTTGTTTTGTTAGGTATTTTTGCAATGCATTGGTGATCCTTTTTGTATAGTTTACTAAAAGTATGGCCTGATTTGTTTATTTGCAGGAATGTTAGGGTCATGTCATGACATAACTTGTTTGAAAAAATCATCACTATGGAATGATTTGAACCTAAGAGGGAGTTGTCTCACTTTTGAGGCAAAGGAGTATCTTTTACGTGATTTGGGTTATGTACCCACACATCACCTAGTCCCCGCTTTCAAGCAGGCTCGATCAGAAAAGCAAGAGTTAAATAAATATTTAGCAAAGGCAAGAGTGATAAATGAGCATTGTATAGGAGTATTGAAAGCTAGATGGCATTCTCTTTGTGAGCTAAGAGTGCAACTGAAAGACAATAGTAGAAATGCTTATTTGTTAAAGTGGGTATTGGTGTGTATTATTTTACATAATTTTTTAATCAATAGGTCTAACCTTTGGTCAGAGGACAATGTGGATTTACAGAGGAAACTCAAATAGATTCAAAAATGTCTTTTCATGGTATAGAACTTGGCAGAGAAGAAAGTAGATCAAGGGTGATGCAACATTGCCTTGATTATAACAATGATGATATATTTGATTGACTAAGATTCCATATAATAAAAAATATATTTTTCAGTTATTCATCTCATATCTCATAGTTTGGTAACTTAGACCATGAGTCTTTATCTTAGACCATGAGTGTATCTTGATGTAATATTGGGATAAGAGTTCAAAGGATGCAAAAATAATTCTATGGAGCTTAATCTGTATATTTGTAAGGCTTGAGCTTACACTTACAAGGTGTGGTGTTTAGCAAGTTTACACTTCAAAGTCACTTGTCGGATGTTGTTGGAAAAAAGTGTGCCGATGTTGTAGACACTATAGACACCATGAGATGGCGCTCATACATGCTCATACACGCTAGGGGCCACTCACAAACTTAAAAAATGTTTGTGGCCATCGAGTGGCGCCTGCCGGTGCTACTCAATGGTGCCTATAGATGCTGGCAAACGTTGGCGGATGCTAGGGACCTATAATACCAAGGGTTAGCCATATGATCTAGATGTGAAATTTGGTTTGGTAACATCTAGAATGATGTTATACATTATGGTCAAAATAGATCAGATAGAAGTATCACCAAAAGAGTACTTCTACTAATAGGGCAAAAACCAAAATAGACTTGAGAACCTTAGAAGCAATAGCTAGACATATGATTTAAAGGTGAGAATTGGTTTGGTAACATCTGGAAGGATGTTATACATGATGGACTAAACAGATCAGAAAGAGGTATCACCAAAAGAGGACTTCTACTAATAGAGTAGGAACCAAAATATGCCTGAAATCTTTGAAGGCAATTTTGGAGGCCCAAACGGATGAATTAGGTCTCGAAAATGTGCAGAGTACCCCCTCAATGGAGTAAAGGCTGGCCTTTCCTCCCCCGTGCTTTGTCTCGTCGAGAGCTTTCCAACGGTACCTTACGTGATTCTAAGATTCATACAAGAAGATTCCCTAAAAAATTCCCTCCGGTCAAAGCTTGTTTGACCAACCAGAAAGGACCTAGACCAAACAGGTCACCCATCCAAGTAAGTAATCCAAGGGTGGAGCTTGCTGACATGTCACCTATATGTGTCCCTAATCCTATGGTGGAGCTTCCTTGGAGGAGATCCTCTTTATCTATATAATAAAGAGAAGGTGCTCCCTTGGGGCATCGAGTGTTTGAGTGTGCAATCTGTGTTTTCTCTCTTCTCTTGTCCTCGGAGTATTATAATGGTATCAGAGCGAGTGTTCTAGTCCAAGAGAGTGGATCACCCCTCTTGGAATAACACAAACTACTGAGATTGAGTAATGTGAGGTGGAGAACATAGAGTAATTGCTAGACTTAGGAAGGACTTTAGAGAGCGGATGGGATGGATGCGCCGGGGGGACAATTTCCCGCACCTAGCTTTCCATTCTCAAACCCATTCCACATCAAGGTTATGTACATCCAGCGTGAGCAGATGAGGGTATTGCTAGTTTATCACTTTGGTGCGGAATTCATGGACAGAGTGATGAACTCACCAAACCCAATGATTCTACCTGTGGTGATATATGACAGAGAGTAGGATTTGATGATCTATATTCTATTATGATAATATGGATATGAATGTCCCAAATCCTCTCCCTTTCAACACTCAAGTAGAAATCTATTATGTAATGAGGCCAAAAGTGATGTTTAGAGATTTTATGGTTAGGAATTTGGTGAGGAGTATTATCAACAAGTGATAGCTTCTGAGGTCCTAATGGTAGTTCTGATAGTTTGTGCGCCTTCTAGAGTGATTATATTAACTCTGTATTGAAGTAGACGCTAGCAATTGGGTGTTGCAAGAACCATGGATCCGCAATTGCAAGAGCTGGTGCAAGGAATGCAAGGGATGTTGAATGAATTTCAAGAGATTAAGATGACCATGGAGATATTACAAAGTCAAGTGCAGATCCTCACGAACGATCAAGCCATGCAAGAAGAAGAGCCATCTCAAAACCCAGTACCTACGACTGAAGTACTTGGAGAGGCACCTGTGCCTACAAACCCTATCAACGATGAAGCCACATTGCTACTCCGGATGAAGAAGACCTGCAACATCGAGCCTTACAAGGGGCAACGTACGATGAGAGTAGTGGAAAATTGGATCTCAAGAATGAATCGATATTTCTGATTGTTCTCAACAGAGATCACAGAGCATGCTGTAGGCGTATTTGCATGTGGGTACTTGACCGATAAAGCCCTCACATGGTATGATGCTTGGGAACGATCCATGCTGGCAGAGAGAAGGGAGGTCACATGGACAGCAATGCAAGAAGGACTGCTGAAGAAGTTCAAATCAGTGGATTCTATGCAGATGGCTCAAACCCGACTATGGGGATTGAGACAGAAGAATAGTGTACAAGAGTATGTGGAGGCATTTTTGGATCTACAAGTTGCAATTACTGACATGAGTCCAGCAGAGGCTCTCGACAATTTCAAACGAGGGTTGAAAGAGTGGATTCGCCAAGAAGTCATGGTGCAAAACCCTCGCACGGTATTTGAAGCCATTGCTTGTGCACAAAGAATAGCAGGAGCATTAGGTGGAGGTGAAGGAGTAGTTCCACCTCAACATTATCGCACAGAAATGCCACACATAGGTGGACCAGTACCGATGGAATTGGGCAACCTTCGATTTCGGGATCGAGGAGCACGGCCACTTCAAGGAGAGCGGGGACGGGTAGAAGAACAAAGAGATGGAGTCCCACGAGGAGAAGGGACTTGAGGAGAACAATGCCGTTGTTACAATTGTGGCCGTATTGGGCACATATCTACCAATTGTCGCACTCATTTCCCTAGAGGCTCTCGGCCTTTGTACAGGCAATCTTTGAACAACATGGAGAGGCACATTGAAGAGGAGGAGGTGGAAACCACTTTGGAAAATGAAGATCACCAGTAAATGTACCTCGCGGCCTTATTGGCTCAATAAGGAAGCAAAGAAGCAAGGGAAGGAAGAAGAATAATGTGCAAAGATCCCAAAAGGCAACCTCACAATTGATTGTTGTGAATGGAATCCTAGAAGGTAATCAAGTGAGAGTATTAATAGATCCAGGAGCAATAGAGAATTTCTTGTCTCGCTCTGTTGCAATAAGATTGGGAATGGATCTAGAGAGAGATGGAAGTGAAGAAGTAGAGTTACCAAATGGGCAAACAGAGAGGATTGAATCATTACCTAGACGGGTAACCCTCTTTGTAGGAGAATATCAAGAAGCAATTGAGTGGCGAGTGATACAATTAGCCCGTTATGATGCAATTTTAGGCATGCCATGGATGGAGTAGTACAACCTAATGGTGGATTGGAGGAAGAAAGTAGTGAGAACCCACCAATGGTCAATCATTGGGGTTAAAGAAAAATCACATATGCAGACACTGCCTCTATATGTCGTAGGGACGACAACTGTCTGTAAGATCGATAGATGTTTTATGGGTCTAATAAGAGAAGTCCAGAGTGCACAACTCGTTGGACAAATTCCTGAGAAATTGAAGGATGTGGTGGATGAGTTTCAAGATGTCTTTCCCGATGATCTACTCTCAAGATTACCACCTAAGAGGCGAGTAGATCACAAAACAGAGACACTCCCGGGGAAGACACCTCCTTGTAAGGCCCCATATTGCCTATTACCTCATGAATTGGAAGAGTGTAAGACTCAAATTGAGGAGATGCTACAGAAAGGGTTCATCCAACCTAGCGTATCACCATATGGGGCCCTTGTCTTGTTTGTGAAGAAGAAGGATGTTACAATGCGCATGTGCATTGACTATCGGGGTCTCAATCAACAAATAGTGAAGAACAAATACCCCTTACCTCGCATGGATGACCTGTTTGATCAACTCCATGGAGCGAGATACTTCACCAAACTGGACTTGTGGAGCAGTTACAATCAAATCCAAATTGTAGAGGAGGATGTGTACAAAACTGCCTTTCGAACCAGGGATGGCCACTTTGAGTATCTTGTGATGCCTTTTGGCCTCACCAATGTGCCTGCAACTTTTATGAGTCTAATGAATGACATATTTCGTCCATACTTGGATAAGTCTATTATCGTCTTCTTGGATGATATCTTAGTATATAATAGCACGATGACAGAACATAAACAACATCTACAAGAGGTCCTCCAGATTCTAAGACAGAATCAATTGTATGCCAAAATCTCAAAGTGTGAGTTTGGCAAGTCTGAAGTAGACTACTTAGGGCATAGAGTAAGTGCAGAGGGCATTCAAGTATTGACAGATAAAATAGAGGTCATTCAAAAATGGAGTGCCCCAGAAGATCAGACTCAACTTAAGAGCTTCTTGGGGTTGACGGGATTCTATCATAGATTTGTCAAGGACTTCTCCAAGGTTGCACAACCTTTAACGGCACTACTTGGCAAGGGGAAGAAGTGGACATGGGGAGCTACACAAGAGTTGGCCTTTCAAGAATTGAAGGCCGCCTTGCTACATGCACCAATCTTGAAGTGGTATGACCCAAAACATCCAATCAAGTTGGCTACAGATGCATCAGGCGTAGCAATAGGAGCAATCCTACAACAAGAGTGGCATGATGGATGGCATCCAATTGCATATTTCTCTCAAAAGTTGTTACCGACAAAGTGCAACTACCACACCACATAACGAGAAGAGCTGGCCATCATTCTAGCAACCAAGCATTGGAAGCACTACCTGGGCGAGAAGGCATTTGTAGTAGAGATAGACCACAAACCTCTAGTCTACCTTGAGACGCAAAAGGATCTATTTTGTTGCCAAATTTGGTGGGCAGAGTGGCGACAATGCTTCAACATGACAATCACCTACGTGGAAGGTAAGAAGCAACTTGCAAATGCATTCACCCGCATGCCAATGGCCAACAACTTGGTGGCAGACGTTAAGATTAACCCTGAATTCTGGCAAGAGATTCTAGCTGCTACAAAAACTGATCCACAGATTGTCGAAGTGCAATCGTCCAAAGGTATCACCAGCACCTAAGGACTCACCTTTTGGGATGGCAGATTATGGATCCCAAATGTCCAAGAATTACGCACTACCATTCTAGCAGAATGTCATGATTTGGCCATTGCAGCTCATGTCGGAGTGGACAAGACCTTGGGATGCAGTCAAACACCATTACTATTGGCCCAAGATGAGCAACGATGTGATGGACTATGTGCGTAGCTGCCTACTTTGTCAACAGAACAAAGCTTCTAATCAAGCTCCTACAGGGCTCCTTCAACCTCTCCCCACTTCTACCCAATGTTGGGAACAAGTGAGTATGGATCTCGTCGGTGAATTACCCAAGACCACCTCAAGGTTTGACTCCATTGTGGTCTTTGTGGACTAGCTCAACAAAATGATTCATGTACGCCCTACCACCAAGGAGGTGACCGCTCCACAACTAGCTCAACTATACTTAGATGCAGTCTTTGCTCACCATGGCTTGTCTAGAGTACTCATCACTGATAGAGGCACCCAATTCTCCAGTTTGTTTTGGCGAACACTCTTTGGTTTCTTCAAAACCAAGTTGGCCATGTCCACAGCTTACCACCCACAAATAGATGGCCAAACAGAGTGGGCTAATAGCACAATTGAAGACATGTTACGCGACTTCACCTTAGAAGAGCAAGAGAGGTGGGACACCCTATTACCGTTGGTGGAATTCACTTACAACAATTCCATGAATGCGTCCACTCAAGTCACTCTGTTCTCCTCATGTATGGTGAGCATCCCTTCACACCTTCTAGCTTGATGAAGATCCGTCTAGTGAGTACCAAGGTTGATGCAGTCAACACATTTGTTTCTAGAATCCAACAAGGTGTGGAGAGCGCTAAGCACAGGTTACAGATTGTGCAAAATTGACAAAAGCAGTATGCTGATGCACACCGTAGGCACATGGAGTTCAATGTTGGGGATCAAGTGTGGCTATCGACAACCAACCTCACATTAGTTGGATCTTGTAAGCTCAGACCTCGTTTTATTGGGCCTTTCTTGATTCTTCGTCGCATCGGCACTGTGGCTTATCACCTTGAGCTACCACCACACATGAAGATCCATCTAGTGTTCTATGTCTCCCTACTACGCAGATATGCTCCCCGATCAGGCCAAGGTCCTTCCACACAGGACATTCAACCTTGTCCGACACTCATTGATGGCACCGAGGAATATGAAGTGGAGCGGATTCTCCAAAAGCGCATGCGTGGTACTTGCCATTTGCGGGTGGAATATCTAGTACAATGGAAAGGTTACCCCCTCTATGAAGTAACCTGGGAACCCGCTGCCAATTTGGCACATGCACCGGTGTTGGTGCAAGCATTTGAGCAACAATTGCACAACAAGGACGTTACATCTTAAAGGAGGGAGGTCTGTAATACCAAGGGTTAGCCATATGATCTAGATGTGAAATTCCGTTTGTAACATCTCAAATGATGTTATACATGATGGTCAAAATAGATCAGATAGAAGTATCACCAAAAGAGTACTTCTACTAATAGGGCAAAAACCAAAATAGACTTGAGAACCTTAGAAGCAATAGCTAGACATATGATTTAAAGGTGAGAATTGGTTTGGTAACATCTAGAAGGATGTTACACATGATGGACTAAACAGATCAGAAAGAGGTATCACCAAAAGGGGACTTCTACTAATAGAGTAGGAACCGAAATATGCCTGAAATCTTTGAAGGCAATTTTGGAGGCCTAAACGGATGAATTAGGCCTCGAAAATGTGCCAACCCCTCCCCCCCAATGGAGGAATGGTTGGCCTTCCCTCCCTCCTGCTTTGTCTTATTGAGAGCTTTCCAACGGTACCTTAAGTGATTCTAAGATTCCTATAGGAAGATTCCCTAAAAGATTCCCTCCGGTCAAAGCTTGTTTGACCAACCAGATAGGACCTAGACTAGACAGGTCACCCATCCAAGTAAGTAATCCAAGGGTGGAGCTTGCTGACATGTCACCTATCTGTGTCCCTAATCCTATGGTGGAGCTTCCTTGGAGGAGATCCTCTTTGTCTATATAATAAAGAGAAGGTGCTCCCTTGGAGCATTGAATGTTTGAGTGTGCAATCTGTGTTTTCTCTCTTCTCTTGTCCTCAGAGTATTACAAGACCGCACTCCAAGATGAACAAATGATAAATGCACTTGTTGGCGCTGGTAGGCACTGCATGAAATATGCAATGCTCGTCTGCACCCATTGGCAACGTGGAGTGCTGCATGTCACCGCTCGAGATTTGAGTTCTTTTGGTTGAAATATAGATTTTTCCCTGAAAGTATACATTTTGGATGTTTGGTATTCACCTTTTTTTTCCAGTTGCCTGGGTTATATAAACCTTCCTCTTTTTAGTTCATGTCATTCCCGTGGGTGTGTTGTGGGTGTTAGAAAGCCTTATATTGCGAGTGTGTGGGGTGTTGGAACTAGAAAGGGTCATTTTGCAAGTGTGTGTGTGGGTGGGTGAGTTGTTCAAAGGAGAAAGAGTCATTTTGCAAGTGGAGTGTTGGAAGGAAACATACTCCCTCATAGGAGGCAAACTCGCTGAAGCTGAACTCAAAGGAGATCAACTCGCTGTGGGGCCTGGGAGAGTTGGAATTTGTGGGGCCAGAGTGTTGGAATTTTGAGAGTTTAGTTGAGAGGAAGAACTCCATTCAGATTTCTAATTGAAGGAGTGCTTTGGAGACTCTAGAGAAACAACAAGAGAACATTTGAGAGATTGAGAAGAGAGATAAGGAGAGCATTCAAGAGATTGAGAGCAGACTCAATTTGAACCATCAGAAATCTGGGGCATATGGAAAGATAGTTGACAGGCCCAACATGAGAAATACTCAGGAAGGAGATTGGCTCATAGCATTTCATAACATTCAACACCCAACAAATTTCATCAAGTGGTGCTGGTTGGACAAACATCAGATTTGAACTGCTATCTCTAGAATTTGGGAGATCAATCTAGACATAATGGGGCTCAAAATTACTCTTGGACTTCACTATCTACGGCCAAATGTATTCTTCAAACCTTTTTCATTGTTTTCTCTTCAATTCTCTCTACTTTCAAACGTTCCAGCACCTTAGGATTTTGATTTATGCATGTTAAAGGCTTTCAAATGCATAAGCTTTCCTAGCACCTCCCAGCCTGTCCTGTAACACCCATTTGTGCATGTGTGTGGTATTGTGATATTTAGCTTGGTATTACAAGTACTTAAGAGATATTATTTATATAGAGATAAAGGATGGTTCTATATTAGTCATGGTTAGCTAAAGTTAGTCATAGCTAAGATAGATGGGACCTTACTTTAGAGGAAGTAGAAAAGATGAGCACCACTATTTTGGATTTTAGTGTGTTGACTTGGTATTATTCCTAGGTGTTTGGCTTTGGGGAAAGAGTTGAGAACTCTTGGGCCCGCAAGCCTTTTTGTTTTGGATTCTTCTTTAGTCCAAGGATAGCCCATGTGAAGGAATCCTTGCTTTAGTGGTTGGGTCAAGATAAGACCACATGCTTAGGGGAATATGCCCATGTGAATGGATATTCCTTTCTACTTTTTGACTTTACTTGACTTTTAGTCTAGTAACTTGAGCTACAACGGTAATTAGTAACTTTGGTACGTAACTATTTCACAAGTATATAAACAAGGGGTGAGGAGGTACTCAGCATCCTTTCATTTGCAACTATCTCTCTCTCATTGAGTTCTCTAGTGAGCAATGTCTTGAGTCTTGGAGTGTTAGCCTTGGAGGAGTATGATGGAGTTGGGGTTCCTTGCCTTCTTAGTCCATGGTGCGCTACCATAATAGCCATCAGAGGTTCATCCTGAGTGAGAGACAGGCCGGCTCACAGTCCCACAGTGCCTCCTAGCATCCTCCAGTGCCATCATGCACCATCCCTAAACCCTAAACTCCCTACGCATGAGTGCCTTCTAGCGACTCCATGCGGAACCCAGTGTTTCCACGCAGCTCCTTGCGTCTCTCTTCTTGTCCCGTAGTGGCATCTAGCGCAGCTGCACCTACGGACAGCATTTGCGGGCACCTATGTGCAGCATTGGCTCTCCCCCTAGCGCCGTGCGGGGGGCGTCGGGCTTGGGTGCACCCCAAAGCGGCTCCCAGTTGTGGCAACCAGTGGCTACTTTGAGGTTTCTAGTGTCCGAGGACGTCTTCGAGCGGCACCCTTGGGCTTGAGTCCTTGGGACAAAAGTTTGAGCTGATTTTTTTGGTGGGTTTTGCAGGTCCTTCCATGTACAGAGTTTGTGAGTTCATGGGACAAGGTCTCTTGCACAGGTTTGGTAAGAGGTAGGCAGTTTCAATTGACTGCAGATATAGTTAGAGATGCACTTGCCATGCCAAGGGGGAGAACACCAAGACGGAAGATAGTTCCTTACAAAACTATTTCAGACTGGTTTCCACAAAGGGACAAGGTTGCAAAAAGATATCTTGCAAGGCAATGTGTATATCCTACCTTCTGAGCTTTTTTCTAGTTGATGGGTGCACTTGTTGCACCCATTATTAGGCCCAAGATTGTGTATGGGCATTTGGTACTCAACACTAAGACCAAGTTGAGGAGATTTGGTGTGGAGGATTATGATTAGGAAGAGTTAGCTTTTAGAGCTATCATTGCAGAGGTGGGGAGTTTGCAAAGCCAATTGAGGAGTCCTAAGGGGCGTAGGTTTAGGGTCATCTTCCTTAGACATATTCTCACTCATCTCTTTGTGGAGAGAGGTTACATTCTAGAGGAGGACGTGATATACCTGAGTGATGGAGAGGAGGAGATTATACATGAGGGAGAGCATGATGATGATCATAAAGATGTAGATAGCTTGTGTAAAAGACCAAGACCGAGGAGAGAAATAGGAGAATGGAGATTCACATTGGGACATTGGAATGAGGGAAAAATCCTAATGCCTAGCATGAGCTTTGGCTTTGGTATTTATAGGTAGCATACAAGGCCCTTGAGAAGCTTCTCAAGAAGCTTCCTTGAGCCACTTTCTTAGAGTGCAAGCCAAGTTAACTAGGAGGCTTCTCAAGAAGCTTCCTTCTAGAAGCCACCTACTTGGCATGCAAGCTAAGCTAGTTAGAAGCTTCTAGAAGCTACCTGCTTGGAGCACAAGTTAAGTAGTCGGGAAGCTTCCGAAGAAGCTTCCTAGATGCTTTTGGAATATTTTATGCTAATTTGGCTTATTCACTACTTCATTAGCCTTACTAACTATGTTGCTAAACTCCATACTATTACATATTCCCCCACCGTTAGTTGGTGACGCCTTGTTGCCATTGAAGCTTCAAACTCTTGGATGGCCGTTTGTGCATTTTGGAGGTGAGAAAGAGGTTCCCATGTGGTATCATGAAGAGGGTACCCTTTCCAAAGGACCTTGTACTCCATATGTTGGCGGCGTCCTCGTTGGATGAGGCAACGTGCAAGGATACAATCAACTTTGTACTCCTCATGATCATTGATAGGGATAGGAAGAGGGGGAGGTTGGACTCAAGAGAAGAAAGAAGAGGGGTTAGTAACAAAGGATTTCAACTTGGAAACATGAAAGACAGGATGGATGTGCATATGACAAGGCAAGGCAAGTCAATAAGCAACAGGAGAGACAATTTGGGTGACATCAAAAGGTCCTATCCAATTAGGGGCAAGTTTACAAACTTGGGTATCAAGTGGGAGTGGTAGATTACTAGAGGATAGCATAACTTTATCATCGGCTTCAAAGGTGAGATCATGATGATGATGGTCCGCATATTGTTTTTGACAATTCTAAGCAACAAGGAGGTGAGATTTGGCTTTGTTGGAGAGATTTGGATATGGTGGTCAAGAAGGTGGAAGTATGAGGGACTTGAGATAGAGGAGAAGCAAGAAGAGAATCTAGGACAAGCGGATCTTGGCCAAAATTGAGAAAGAAAGGAGAGAATCCGGTGCTTGCGTATTTAGAATTGTTGTATGCAAACTCCGCAGTTGCAAGACATTCATCCCAATTGGTATGGTGAATGTTGACAAAGCCACAAAGCATATCTTCCAAGGTGTGATTTGCATGCTTAGTCTCTCCATCAGTTTGAGGATGATAGGCTATGGAAAAAGCAAGCTTGGTGCCAAGTATCTGGAAGAGGGCTTGCCAAAACTTTCCGATGAAGCGAGGATCACGGTTGGAGATGAGTACACTTGGCATCCCATGATGTTTGAATACATTATTGAAGTAGAGTTGCGCCAAGGTTGGAGCATCCACAATATCAACCGTTGGTGCTAAATGGATGTGCTTACTAAGCTTATCCACAAACACTACAATTGTTGTGTCTTGGGCAAGGAGGTGATGAGATCTAAGCTCACATGTTCCTAATGAGTAGTTGGAATGGAAAGTGGCTGAAGGAGTCCACTTGGCTTCTAGTTACTGGCCTTGTTGTGTTGACAACTCTCACACAATCAGACAAACTCCCAAACATCTTGTGTCATGTTGGGCCACCACCATTGGCGTTGGAGGGTACCCAAGGTCTTTTCCACCCCCATATGACCAGCTATTGGTAAATCATGGGCTTCTTGAAGGCGCACAAGTCGGAGATTACCTTTGGTTGGAACATAGATCCGGTCCGCATGGAATAGAAGTCCTTCCTTGAAGGAGAAGGTGTTGTACTCCTTGTCGCCTATTGTTAGACAACCATGTACCATTAGGAAGAAGGGATCTTTGTTGTAGAACTGACCAAAACTCGTTATGGACCTTGGGGTCAATTGACACCGTAATGAGAGGAAGAGACTTCAAATCAGGTCATTGTGATAGAGCATTAGAGATGACATGGAACCGACCTGGTTTGTAGTCAAGTTTGATGTCAAACAATTGGAGTTGCTCTTCCCATCGATGATGTTAACTCTTCATGTGTTCCAAGTGTAAGGTCTGCAACAATGGCTTGTGATTAGCTTGCATGACCACTTGTTTCCCCAAGAGGTAATGCCTCCATACCTTGGTGGCATATACTATTGCAAGTTGTTCCCAATCTCAAGCAGAGTAATTTCTTTCAGCTGTATTTAGTCGGCAAGACACAAAGGCAATAGGATGTAGTCCATCTAGGAATTCCTATTACAACACAGCTCCAAAGTTAGAAGCATCAAAATCAACCACACAAGGTAGTTGAGGATTATATGGTTGAAGAATGGGTCTTGAAGACATCATATGCTTTAACTTCTAGAATGCTTCTTCATGCTTGGTGGTCCACTGGAAACTTGAGTTCTTTCCCAAGAGGTCAGTCAATGGTGCAACCACATGAGCATAATAATGGATGAACCGTCGGTAAAAATTGGCCAATCCATTTAATGCCCGTACTTTTGTAGCATCCTTCAGGGTAGGCCAATCAATAATGGCCTTGATCTTTTCTTCTTCCATCTTGATCTCCTCTGATGAGACCTTATGACCCAAGAAGATAACTTCCTTCTGCCAAAAGGCACACTTTGACTTCTTGTAGTAAAATTTCCATTGTCAAAGTCATCTTAGGACTTCTTGCACATGATTCACATGTTCTGCCCCTATCTTGCTATAGATTAAGATATCATCCAAGAACACCACCACAGACCAATCCAATAGTCCCTCCAACACCCGATGCATTTGATCCATGAAGATTGCTTGAGCATGAGTGAGTCCAAAATGTAGAACTCTCCACTCAAAATGCCCATACCTTGTGCAAAAGGCAATCTTTTGCACGTCTTCTCCTTCAATAGGAATTTTCCAATAGTTGATGCAAAGATCCAACTTGGAAAAGTAGCGTGCTCCACTTAGTTGATCAAGCAGGTCATCAATCCAAGGCAAGGGATATGCATTCTTCACGGTTTGCTTATTGAGCCCACGGTTATCAATACAAAAACAAAGTCCTCCATCCTTCTTTGGAACAAATAGTACCGGTGCTCCTCAAGGAGAGGTACTCCATCCTTCTTTGGAACAAATAGTACCGGTGCTCCCCAAGGAGAGGTACTATGTTGTATGAAATCCTTCTCCAACAACTCTATAAGTATTGTTTGCAACTCTTCCAACTCCTTTGGTGAGAGCCGATAGATTGGTCTACTCACTAGAGTACTCCTGGCAATAACTTGATCTTGAAGGGCATGCCTCAATTGGAGGGTAATCCCTTTGGCAGATCACCCGGAAACACGTTCACAAACTCTTGAACTATCTAATCAACCATTGCTTGATGAGGCTCTTGGCCCTCCTCAGATTTTTCTTGTGCAATCGGCTTGATTCACACCGTGAAGATAGACTTGTCTTCCTCCAAAGCTTGCTCTATGGCTGCTTTACTAACAAACTTCCCTTCCAGGGACTCATCTCTCTTCCAAGCTTGCTCCATGGTTGCCTTCTTGGCAAACTTCCCATCTTGGGACTCATCTCCCTTCCAGATTTGCTCTATGGCTACCTTCTTGACAAACTTCCTATCTTGGGACTGACTATTCTTAGGTGTCTTACTCAGAGGTGCCAAACAACCTAATCGGAAATTTTTGTATTTGAATTTGTCATCGGGTCCAATCAAATTGAACCTTATGACATTCAAGCCAAGGTAGACCCTAAATGATATTATAGTGTAGAGGTGTCACTACAAACCTCATACACTTTAAATACTCCTTCCCAATCTTGAAGGTAACATGATGGGAGGTACGGAATGCAGAACCCTTTCTACCATCCGCCATCATCAAATTACTTCCAAATACTAGCTTGATAGGAATACCCAATTCCTTTGCTACTTGCATAGACATGCAATTCTCTAAACTTCCAGAATCAACCAAAATCCGACAACCTGAGTAGATATCATACCTTGCAAGTGAAGCAAACTTGCATAAGTTGAGCCTTCAATAGCATTGGAACTAATCAAGCTCCTAGCAGGCAGCTCAACATCTCCTACTGGGATTCCTTGTTTCCCTAATCATTTTGTTCCACAATATCCATCAAGGCAACTTGTTGATGTCACCCATTCCTAAGTGAGCATTCAGCAATGTGATGTCCAACTTGGCGACAATAAAAACAACTTCCATTTTGTCGCAATCTTTCTCTATCTACTATACCAAGTGGTCTCCGTTGGATAGCATCAATCTCCATTGGTGCCAGTTTTTCCACCAGTGCATAGTGTATTGGTAGGCCTTGTGTAGGTCGAGGTCAAGACAAAGTTGTTGCAACCAAGGAATCAAAGCACTCAACTAATTGCATGGTTTCTTCTATATTTTGTGGTTCCCGCATGGTCACCTCCAATTTGGTTCGTGACTTCAATCCCCGCACAAATTGATCCAAAACTTCACCTTCTTGTATATCTGGAATCTGCATGATGATGTTCTAAAATTGTGTGATGTAGCTACTTACTAAGGCAACTTGCTTCAACTTTGCCAATTTATCTTGTGCAGCACGGGTGGCATTTATAGTTTGAAATTGACCAATATTGCATCCTTGAACTCTGCTCCATGTCAAAATTGGTGCAACAATCTGTCATTTAGCTCACTCCACTCAAAATTGCCACCAAAGTTTTGTCACACCATCTAATTGGCTAGAGGCCAAGAGAATTTGTTTCTGTTCATCTTGAAGATTGGTGGCTTCAAATAACATTTGTAGTCAAACACAAAATTCTCCACTATGCTCGAAAGATTTTTGCCTTCAAACACCTTGGGTTTTGGAAATCGAATGCAATCTTCTCCATCTCAAATTGGCACTCTCTCTATATGTTCTCATCATTGCTGATCTTGTTCATCCAACAATTAAGTAAGGTGCTTGATTTGTTGCTGCATCGCAAGGATAACGTCTGATATTGCCGCCATAGCTACTACTCTATCCCACTACTCACACTTTATCTAATTGATTAACACATAGATGCAACACGTCCACCATTCTCCATAAGTTACAACCGAAAGCATCAAGGGTTCCTCAAACATGGTGATCATATGTAAAAAGTCCTACCCAAAGCGCGAGGTGATGAATTGTGTGAAACGATGCTTTGGGTAATATTTGGACATGAAAATCCCAATGGTTTGGTGGAAGTGGATTTGGTGGTACATAAATTCCATCCATCCCATTCCTACTTTGATACCAATTTAAAAGACCAAGACCAAGGAGAGAAATAAGAGAATGGAAAATCACATTGGGACATTGGAATGAGTGAAATCTCCTAATGCCTAGCATGAGCTTTGGCTTTGGTATTTATAGGTAGCATACAAAGCCCTTGATAAACTTCTCAAGAAGCTTCCTTGAGCCACTTTCTTAGAGTGCAAGCCAAGTTAACTAGGAAGCTTCCCAAGAAGCTTCCTTCTAGAAGCCACCTACTTGGCGTGCAAGCTAAGCTAGTTAGAAGCTTCTAGAAGCTACCTTGATTGGAGTGCAAGTTAGATAGTCAAGAAGCTTCCCAAGAAGCTTCCTAGATGCTTTTGGAATATTTTAGGCTAATTTGGCTTATTCTCTACTTCATTAGCCTTATTAACTATGTTGCTAAACTCCATATTGTTACAGCTCAGATGAGGACAAGACTATTAATGATGGGAGGATGAGGGAGAGGATGAGGATGGTGAGCGATTGATTGATTAGGTTTGAGTTTTGTCATATATATAGATATATTTTTAAATTTTTTTTGTATGTTGGAAAACATACAAATTTCTTTTGTATATACCATTACCGGATTTAATAAATAAGTTCATTTAAGAAGCTTGAATTAATGAACTTGTGAACTTGTATATTTTTAAATTCAATATGAATTTATACTTAATGGATAACTAAATGTACCACTTGTGAATAGGTGTTCAATAGATTCGTGTTGAGACACAGTCCTTACTCTTTGTTGAGATAACTTCTTTTCACTCTTCTTCCCCTTCACCACTTTCTCCATCTGTGGAGTGGGTTGGTGACCCCACACATTTTAGAGTACCTTCACCTCCTTCTTGTTCTATTGACATCACTAGCACTTTAGATGATTGTGTTTGAGTGGCTGAGTGTAGAGAGAGAAATCTCCTTGAGCATGAGAGTAGACTAGAGAGTGTAGAGGAGAGAGAGAGATTAGTGCTTGAGCATGAGAGTAGGTTGGAGAGTGTAGAGGAGAGAGAAAGATTAGCGCTAGAGCAAGAGAGACTCCTTTGTGAGTGAGAGGATTTACTTGCTGCAAAGAAAGAGAGGCATCTGACCTTGCTTACTTTTGAGATGGAAAGAGAGCAAAGATTAGTTGACTTGGACATGGACATACTAGGTGCCATTGCCATGGCAGAGGGTTACATGCTTCAATTATAGAATCATGCACAAGAGTTAGCATATGCTATAGAGAGGTGTGAGAGTGCACATGTTCAGGTAGAGGAGAACAAGAGTAGTCTAGCTCAGATGAGAGCTCATGTAGAGAGAGTGAGAGTAGTCTAGCTCATTTGAGGGCTTGTGTGGCTTATCTTGGACCCAACCTACATACTATTGCTTGCCAGACCCATACTCATCATGAGATGTAGACCCAAATTGATGGCACCCATGTGTTACCTCATAGTGTGGAGACTCATGGCATTTAGACTTAGTTTAGAGAGAGGATTTGTCTATCAAGAGGGTATATTCCACGTATCATCTTCCTCAGCTTCCTATGGAAGAAGATTATTGTTATGGATGTTACTTGTATGGCATCATTATGGATTTGTGGTGCTATTGGTTTTCATGCATGGGAGAGCAAGACGACTAGGCATGGTTGGTGCCCTCACACACAGTCCGGGCCTGTAGGGTAGGTAGCCCGTCCTGGTGTTAGCCATTTCATCCCGTTTTGTTTGCTATGCTTTGAGGTTATCTTGTGGATCGATCTTACTCCAGATGGAGTGGAGTGGTTGCTATGAAGGCAGTGGTCCAAACTCCCGGAGGGAGTTCAGATCGGGTCTTGCCTCATGACTTGTTTGTGTTCTACAGATATCCAATGAGATTCTGAGTTTAGACGACTTAGAGTTAGATGATGAGCATCTTACTTCATTAGGTTTACCTCTTCGTGATCTTTTGATCATAGATAGTTCTGCACTCTCTTATTATAGGAACCATCTACATGGTGCTATCCACCCTACCCACTTCCATCCTTATAGGGTACATAGAGCATCATACACTTGGTCATTTGACCCTTTGATGAGTGCTCTGGACAGATTTGTCCATGATGATAGGCCTACTATTAGTTGGGCAAAAGAGGAGTGGGCATTAGGTAGATTGAGTTCTTATAGTTGTGACCCATATCCTCTTCTTGCTAGTGGTATCAAGCATCAAGACTTGGATGAGAGCGAGTGGCCCCTATGGTGGTCATTGAGTCCATTTAGGATTCAACATCATGTATACCGTCATAGACTTGAGGATGCAATAGTAGCACTTAGACACCATGGTGCATCTCCTTCTTCTTCTTCACCTCTTTGACCTCCATAATCATATGTTTAGGTTCTATTGGCTCCCCGTTTATATACATAGTATGTTCATTTCTCCCCATATATACATTTATCTTTTAGTTTACACTTGTGAACTCTCATATTTTTGTCTAACTCTTGTACTTTTGTGTGCTATATACTCAATTGTGCCTTGTGTATCAAACGTGTCATCACCTTGCAAATATGTGCGCCATTCACATCAAGAGTCACCACTCTAAACCCATCACCGCCATCCCTCTATGCCAATGCGCGCCCATAAGTGCCATCAAGTGCCCACGAGCCATGACTTGCAACAAGGAGTCCATACAAGCACCGACAAATGCCTACTAAATTTATGACTACTTGAGAGCGCTATTGAGCGTATGTGAGTGCCTACTAGTGCCTACTAGCACCGACGAGCACTAGCTGGCCTTTATTCAAGGAAGTGTGGCATTGAGCGGCAACTAGCGGCTGCAAGAAAGACTTTATGGGTGGCTATGAGCGCCAACTCGTGGCATCTTGGGCTTACTCTACAACCAGCAGCTGCAAGAAAGACTTTATGGGTGGCTATAAGTGCCAACTCACGGCATCTTGGGCTTACTATGTGTGGCCAAGGAAAAACATGAGAGGAACTAAGTGGTAACAAGAGACATCAGGCAAATACTACAAGCATTTTTATCAAGTTTCCATAACTCATATTTATTATAATCATAATAAAGGTTACATGGTTGTTTACTATTTGCAATCAATAGAGTATGATGGATGTTGAATCTGAGTGAGTACTTGAGATAATTACTTATTTCCTCGGGATTTTTCCTTACTTGTTTGAGACTCATTTTGATTTCATGAGTGCACTTTGATTCTAAACTCTTCTCCTTAAATTTGTGTTTGTCTGCCCTAGCTTTCCTTTTATCTGTGCTCAATTTTTTCTCAATTTCAATTTTCATCTTCTCTGTCTCTAATCTAACACGCTCTGCTTCCATTCTCATCATTGTTTTTTCTCTCTTCCTCATGTTGGTGGCTTCTAGTTTAGCTAGTCGTAACCTCTCTCTAGATTCTATAGTATCTGCCTTCAACATGGTAATTTTTGCTAAATCATGAGACAATGATATACTAGGTGACAACTTGGGTACCTTACTTGCAGATATTCCACCTTTCCTCCTCTTTGGATCATGTTCCCCTTCTTGGTCAGCAAAAGCACAATTGGATCCATCTCTTGTAGAAGTTAAAGGCAGTGGTGTAATGAAAGGCAAGTCCTCGATCAGTGAAACAAATAGAGACTCATCCTTGGGTGATAGGATTCCATTGTCCATGCCACTCTATAAACTTTCCACTCCTTGGGTGTTTGCGACCAACTCGGGGCCCAATTCAAGGAGCACCATCTCTAGAGGAGATGAGAATTGAGAGCACTCTTGTGTACCTTCATGGACCTCTTCCTTGCCAGCCTCACAAATCTTGCTCAAATTAGGATTACAATCTCCTAAACTTACCATTGCGGGTGGACTTATGTTTGCTCTGGTCCCAAACATGGCTTCCATTCTTACAGAAAATGTGGGCACATTCCATTGAATTTATCTTCTATAGTTCTCCACCCTTTTCCATATTCCTTCTCGGTGAGACCTTCTCCTGTAGACTTGTTCTTAAGCTCCTGAGTTTCTTTGTATTGTTTCATGTACCACAACCATTTCTTGTAAAGTTTGTCACCTGTCATAGAAGTAGGAAATCCTTGACCCTCCCTAATCAAAAAGGTTGCCATGAAACTAAATGCTATCAATTTCTGAATGGGATTTCCCCCCTTGAATCTGTGCAAAATGCTCGGGTCCTCCAAATAATCCAATATTTGGCTATAATGGTGTGTTGCCATGCAAAATCTTTCATCCTCCTTGGTTTTGCTCGGCATGGAAGAAGCCATCCTCAACAAGTCTCCAAATTTCCCTAATGGTTGTTGAGGTTGCAAATCCAAAGATGACTCTATAGGTCCTGGATCAGCATCAAAAAGTGAGTCTACTACACTAAAACAAGGTACTTGATCTCCCATTGCAAAAATTTTGTTGCATTCCTAGCGTAAGAATTATCAGAATTGTTGACCGCTAATATATTTCTTGGTTGCCGCACGGCGGCGCTGATCATTTCCCACACCAATGCAAAACTTGAAAACCGCTGTTAGTTGCCTGACAACTTGCACACTTGCTCTAGAGGGTGGTGAATTTGAGTTTAGGAATTTGAATTGTTGGGCGGGGCCATTTTGGATCTTGAATACAGAAACCAAATCACCAATCATACATGAGTCAACTGACTACATGGCCACCCTCTTGAGCAAACACGTCACTCTGTCTGACAATCATTTATTTAGTTATGGCATTCCTAAACATCCGTAACATATGATTTGATTTTTATAAATGAATGCAATTTGCATAATATATCCCTTAACTGAAGTTACAGAGTGTTTAGTTATTACAATCTTGTATCGTTACAAAGTTCATTATAAATTATTACAAAGTTTGTTATTTATCCATAGACATGTGTCAAACCTATTTCTGAAACCCCTTATTGCTCCATTAAACTCCCAACAACACTAGCATCAAGAATATTTTACATTACTTTTCTCTCCTCCTCATTTGATAGACATTGCTCCATTAAACTCCCAACAGCACTAGCATCAAGAATATTTTACATTACTTTTCTCTCCTCCTCATTTGATAGACATTGCTCCAATGATATCGTGAAATGACTTGCAATTGGAGTGCTCATTGGTTTTGCATTCTCCATGCCAAATTGAGCAAGTAATTTTCCAAATATCTCCTTTGAGATATCCATAACTTTCCCTTGCTCCTATCTTGGTGGATTTCAATCCCAAGCACCCTCTTTGAAGAACTCAAGTCCTTCATATCAAACTCCTTACCAAGTTGTGCTTTCAATTTCTCCACCTTAACCATATCCTCCGCATCAATCAACATATCATCCACATATAGTATCAAGATGATTAAATCAAATACTCAAGGTCTATGTAGCTTCTTGAGGTACCCACAAAAATCTAACTCACTCTGTTATATCCATGCTTCAACATGAAAGCATCAAATTTCATGTACCAAAGTCTTGGACTTTGCTTTAGTCCATATAAAGACTTTTGTAACCTGCAAACTAAGTTCTAGTTCCTTGGTATCACTAAAACTTTAGGTTGATGCATGTAAATCTACTCCTCCAATTCTCCATGTAAAAAAGCAATTTTAACATCTAGTTACTCCAACTCCAAGTTATGCAATGCAATTATTGCCAATAGTGTACAAATTGAAGAGATTTTTACCATCGGTAAAAAAATCTCATTGAAGTCAATACCTTCTTTTTGGCTATAACCCTTTGCTACAAGCCTAGCTTTGTATTGATCTCCACCTGATTTTGGAAGTCCTTCCTTCCTTTGGAATATCCATCTGCAACCATTTTCCTTCTTTCCCTTAGGCAATTTTTTAGGTCTCCAAGTTTGGTTTTTGGCCAAAGACTTCATCTCTTCTTCTATTGCAATGCCACTTTTGACACTCTTGGTCTTCTATTGCCTCTTCATATGAAGCAGGCTCACCATTCTCCATAGGAAGAGCATAAGCTACAAATGAATCATCAAATCTCTTTGGAGGCTTTCTATCCTTGTTTGGATACCTACGTTCATGAATCACTTTTGGACTTTGCTCTTCTAATGGTTCAATTGGTAAATCTACAAGAGGTGAGATTTCTTCATTTCCAAGATCAATATCTATCTTAATAAAATCTGACTGAATTTGTTTTTCTTTTCTTCTGCTATAATTATAGTCTTCATTGTACTTTTCTCATCAAAAACTACATCACTACTCACAAGAAGACAACACCTTTCTGGATACCATAATCTATATCTCTTTGTATCCTTCTTGTATCCCAAGAATATACATTTTCTAGATTTGGGATCTTTGTCCTTTGTTATTGTTGAATATGAACATAAGCTATGCATCCAAACACTCTAAGTGAAGAGTAATCAACTTGCTGACCTGTCCATTTTTCTATAGGTGTCTTACACTCAATAACATTAGAGGGATAATGTTTACCAAATGACAAGTTGTATTTATAGCTTCTTCAATCTGGCGTTGCTTCATACACTTCTTGCTTTCTCCAAGAGAGGACGATTCATTTGCTCTACCATACCTTTTCAATAAGGAGTGCCCGGTATAGTCAAGTGAAGAAGTATCCCTTCACTCTTACAGTATCTATCAAACTCTCCAGATTTTTATTCTCCACCATTATCAAATCTCAAACACTTCACTTTCCTTCCAATTTTTTTCTCAATCATCACCTTCCATTGTTTAAAGATAGACAAGACCTCTTATTTTTTTGTCATGGTGTAGATCCATACTCTTCTAGAGTAATCATCAACCAAAGATACAAAATATAATCCTCCAGATGTTGAAGCTATAGGTGCAGAGGCCCAAACATCAAAATGCACTTAGTCTAAAATTCCCTTTGTGCAATGAACTCTTGTGGAAACCTTCCGTTGCTTTCCTATAACACAATGCTCACATAATTTTAACTTCCAACTTTTAAGGCACTTCAGAAGTTGTTGTTTGGACAATTCACGTAGACCCCTTTCACTCATATGACCCAAATATAGGTGCCATAACTGAGTAAGATCTTTGGAATCTTCATTTTCAAAAATAGTACTTGCCACTCCTCCAGTAATGGTCTCTCCAACAAGCTCATAAAGATTTCCTATCTTCTTGATCTTCATTACAACCAATGCTCCTCTTGATACCTTGAGTGTTCTATTTTCTACTCCCCACCTCCAACCATTTGAGTCCAAAGTGCCTAGTGATATCAAATTCTTCCTTAACTCAGGAACATGCTTCACATCAGCATGAGTCCTCAAAATACCATCAAACATCTTTATGCATATTGTACTAATGCAAATAGCTTTACAAGCCATATTGTTCCCCATTGTTATAGATCCTCCATTGAATGGTTTGTACTCATGAAACCACTCCTTATTTGGACACATATGGTAAGAGCAACATGAGTCCAATATCCATGACTCCTCAAATTGATCTTGTCTTGGGTAACACATAGAACATCATCCAAAACACTGATGACTCAACATTACTTGCTTGATCTGAAAGTTGACCTTTATCCTTGTTGGACTCAAGCCTCTTGTTGTTACAATCTTTCTTGAAATGTCCAACCTTCCCACAAATCCAACAGTTGCCTTTGAAACCTCCAGTTCTAGACTTGGATATTGATTTACTCCTGATCTGAGCTCTCTCTCTCTCTCTCTCTCTCTTGTCCTTCCTCTGATAAAAAAGAGCCTCTAGATTTGTCTTTTCTTGGTTGGGTCTTTTTTGCATCTCATTGGATAATAATGATGCATTGACCTCCTCACAGTTTATATCATCCTTCCCATATAGAAGTGTTGTGACCAGATGCTCATATGAAGGAGAAAGTGAATTCAATAACAGCAATGCCTCTTCTAACTTAACCTTTCATCAACTCACAAATGATTTTGTTGAAAGCATTGAGGAGCACCATATTACTTTGGCCCTCCTTCATCCGCAACATATACAACTTCTGTTTAAGATACAGAATATTTTTCAAGGACTTGGTCATATAAAGATTCCCCAGTTTGGCCCATAGTTTTGGTGCAGATTCCTCATTCATAACATTGTATAACACTTCATTGGCAAGGTTCAACCAAATAGTGCTAATAGCGCTAAGATCTGCATCTTCATCTTCCTCATCCTCATCACTTTTGTCTTCCTATCTTTTCTTAGTGCTCTTTGCAGTCCTTGTTGGACAAGAAGGTCCTTCATCTTCAGCTGCCAAAGTCCAAAATTGTTTTTCACATCAAACTTCTCCCTTGCAAATTTAGCATTTGCTATGGATATCACCCCTGGCATTGCTTTGCTATGGACTTGCTTCTAGACCCACTTCACTGCACCCTCAGATCTCAAGACACTCTTTGGGACCAACTAAGCTATGATACCAATTGTTAGAAAACATAGTCCCAAGGACCTCTCACAATAGCACATCATATACCCCATTAAATAGAAATTAGAGAACAATAGAAAATAATGTGGTTCACTTCTCGTGCCGAAAGCTATCTCCATGGCTGAAACAGGCTCACACCAGCCTTCAATACTTTATTACTCTATATATATATAGGTCATCCGAATATATATTGTCATCTGAACTGAACTTCTAGACAAGTGGCTGCACTTCATGAAACAGCAAGGGGTTTCATCGGTTACGTTTGCTCTTGCACTTGATCAGTCACCATTCTTATTGATAACAAGCCAAACATAACAGCCTGCATCGACATAAAGGTTTTGCACAGCGGTCACAGGAATGGTTAAGAACTTTGCAAGATTGGAACTTCTGGGGCAACTTCATGTCCTTGTCAGCACCATTCAGAAGCAACGAAATTATCTTGAAAGATATCATTACGAGTTGCTGAGCCCACTCCTTGTTCCTTCTCCAGTCATAATCAGCAAAAATTTGGCTGGTACTTAACTATGTGTGGATTGTTCCTTGACTCTGAAGAACATAGCAGCCTGCATTCTCTCATGGGTCTGCACATCCTCCGTGGCTTACGATGCTCGTCCTGAGATCGAGAGTAGCCAATCAATTTGTCAACCGACAATGTTAATTGTGCCAAAGTGGAGCGCATTTGTTTCAGAATGAGTTTGAATCCGTTCACGTCATCTCTTAACTGCTGAAACCACGGCGAATATAATGAGAAGTGACATCCACCTCAAGTTCAATACTATCCAACTTGTTATTGACTGGCCCTGCCCCATTCGCTCAGTGATATTGGCATTGCACGAGTTTCTTGCTTTCCATGCAATCCCAAGAAAGGTTCATTGACTGCAATCTAGGACTCGTTTCCAAATCGCCATTGATCATGATTTGAGGTTCGACGTTGAGCAATGTTAATCATATTCAGCTTTTTGGACATTGCACGCAGCTTGACCAACTCGTTGAAGAGCACCTCATACTTAACTCCTTTTCGAAATGACCGCATAAGTTCTTGTACATTCTCATTGCGAACAAGAGTGCATGCATTTTTTCACTGTCGCCACACAAGTCTAGTGTAGTAAATTTAGGCCATGAATGTTCTGTAACGATGTAGAGCTTCTGGTCTACTTCGTCTTCAAGGTTCTCTAGATTTAGATGTTGCTCAAGATAAATTTGAGCTCCTGCTTTAAACTAACAGCATGATCCAGATTGATTTTAACTCAACTGGAGTCAATCTTTCACGGTTTCAGAGCGAAGGACGGCAAGATCCAACTGCACTCCAGGACAACCTTTGGAGTAAATCAGAAGGTGATGATTCTTCCACCATGGATTCATGATAAACTTGATGGCAGACCATGAAATATATCAACATAAGGACAGGTGATATCCTCCCTTACGAAAAACATGCTGATCATCATAGCAAATTACCATGTAGCCTAAGAAACAACTGACAGTGCTGCCACTTTCTTCAAACTCAGCTTTCAATTTCTGCCGAGGATTGATCTGAAAAGATTTTGATAACATGATAACATGTAAGAACAAGTTGATGGCATACAGAAAGCTAAAATCAGGATATTCATGACCTCTACGTTCCATGTCGCCATGCAGAAATAATTAGATGCAAGAAACTGCAGACCAGGCGAAGACAAAGAGCTGACACCTTCTCGAGGCAACTGTTCACTGTTTAAGCAAGTGATCACCTCGAATCCTGAGAAACAGGTCGGGCTCAGACAAGTCCTAGTAGCCTTTTGACATTTCATGGTGGGTCGAGACGAAAGTCCATAAAATGAATAAATAGTCATAAAATAGGTGTCACAAGAAAAAATGGCATTTATCCTCACTCATTTTCAAATATATGTTGGACATTCTTGTAATGTGAGTAAATCTCACTAATGCCTAATGGCTAGTTGAAATACTAAATTACCTCCAAGAAGTAATTGTTTAATTGAAGGACTTCAAAGGTGCGTTCCAGATCCTTTTGGATACAATTTAATTTGAGGGTTTTTAGCGATGTTAAATCTTATGATAATGAAGTTAGAAGTAGAAGACTCGAAAAATGTTAACCAAAACCATTCTGGTCATTTCTAGAATATTACATAAATAAATTACAGATTCATCGCACTCACTCAAACTTATGGTCGGAGTATTGAAATGAAAAATGAAATGAAAAATGAGAGTGGAGATACCAAAGCTGACCAAAGAATGGTCCGCAGGACACAAGTACTGCTGCTATATATATGTAGGAGGAGAAAGATATACAAGTATGATAAGTCTCCCTTCACAATAGTGGTGACTAATGCATAAACTGTCTCGCAAACACTAGCCGTTATGATTATTAGATTGCAATACTCTACCTCCACTCTCTCTCAAGCTAACATCAACATGAGACTAGATGAGATATGAAATATTCAAATTTATCTCTAAGTAAAGCTTTGGTGAAAATATCACCCACTTGCTGATATGTGGGAATATACTGCAGATCTACTTCTCCTACCATTACATTCTCTATAATAAAATGATAATGAACCTTGATATGTTTTTGGCATGGTATGAAATATTGGATTGCTAGCAAGTTTAATACTGCTGATGTTAAAATTACATTATCATGAAATGTATATCTAATGTCCTGTAATAAGATGTGAAGCCAAATTGATTTACATGTAGCATTAATGACATCCCTATTCTGCTCTCTTGATGATAAAGTAACAATAGGTTGCTTCTTTGATGACCAACTAATTGCATAAATTCTATGGTTAGAAACTTTAACTGATGTTGATCTTCAATATTGAGCACTTCCTGCCCGGTCCCCAGCAATGAAACCTTGTAAAATGGGTACGGGCTAAATAGTAAAGACCAAATTGGATGTTAAACTGCACATAAGGTAAAATCCTTTTGACCATGTCAAGATGAGGCTACCTTGGTGCTTGTACAAATTGACTCACTAATCCAACAATGCAGCTTAGATCTTGTTAGTAAGAGTCAAATAAATCAGATTTCCAACAATCTCTTTGGACATATTTGGATCAGCAAACAACTCACAATCTTTGGCATTTAACTTAACAGAAGTTGAGATAGGAGTAGAAATAGGCTTACAAGTTATCATACCAAACTTCTCCAACATGTTGAGAGAATATTGATGTTGTAGTAACCAAAGATCATTGCCATCTTGAGTAAACTCAATACCCAAGAAGGATTTGAGTTCTCCTAAGTCCTTCATGTAGGCATGAGCTTTCAACTAATCTTGTACTTGCAGAATGAGATCTTGGCAGTTGCATGTGATGATCAAGTCATCAACATAGATGAGCAATAAAACCATGTTGTCACCAGCTTGTAGTTTGTATAGCAAAGAATTTAAACTGCACACATGAAATCCAATGGATAAAAGATAGGAGCTTGCTTTAAGTCCATAAAAAGACTTTTTCAATAAACAAAATTTGTTTGGATATATTTGATCTTCATATCCAAGTGGTTAGAGCATGGAGACCTTCTCCAAATCTCCATTAAGGAAAGTGTTCTTAAAGTCCATTTGATAGAGCTTCCACTTATTTAAAGTGCCAACATGCAGAGAGTATGAATTGATAACATCTTGGCAGCATGGCTTATTGTCTCATCAAAATCAATTTCATAGTGTTGTGAACAACACTTTACCATGAGTATTGTTTTGTACTTACTCATAGAACCATCAAAATTTCTCTTTATCTTAAAAATCTACATATTGTGAATTGCCTTCTTATCAAGATGTAAATCCACAAACTCTCATCTTTGTTTGTGATGTAGTGCTTCAACTTCAACTTTAACTTCAACTTCAAGCTTCATGGCTTGCACCAATTTTCATGATGCATCAGTTCTTCAAGAGAATTTGGTTATTGGTTTTGTATAGCCTTTACCATATATGCATGGTGTTGAGCTAAAAATAGTTCAACTTGAGAATTTCTGATTGGTATTTGACCTACCCTTGTACTTTTCTTCCTCTATTCAAGTTGAGACACACAACTTGTAGCCTCATCTAAATTAAGCAGAATTTCTGAATTACATGGTCAACTAACCATCTATTCTAACAAAGGATTGGAAATATTAGTGAATAAAGTAGGGAGTAAATGTCCAAATATCCTATGGGTTGAAGACTTGGACTAAAGGCTTCTGAATAGCCTTTCTTGACCAAGGGTTTATAAATGGAGAAGTAGACTGCTTAATAGAAATACCAATGGCACTTGAAGTACTAGCCTATGGGACAGAAATATAACTTGGACCAATCAAAGGCGTAGAGGGTGTTGTAAGTAGTAAATCAAATGTGCAACTTAAGGAGATTGATACCAAGATTTTAACTCCTCATTTACAATATCTCTATTGATCATAAAATTATTAAAATCAGGATTATAGCACCTATATCCTTTTGATTTAGAGACATATCCAAGAAAGACAAAAATTTATGCTTTATGGTCTAATTTCTTCCTCTTTCTCCTCCAATAACATGACCAAAGCAAATACAACCAAAAACCTTCAGATTTGATAAATCAGGTTTCTTATGTATAAGAGCTTAGAAAGGTTTCATTTTATGCACAGCTGTAGTAGGAGATTAGTTCATCAAGTAAGTAGTAAAATTAAGTGTTTGTGCCCAATAGCACTTGGGCATTGCCTTCTCATTCTTTTCATTGAGCATGGCTCTTGCAACCTTTACAATATGTTTTTTCTTCTGCTCAGAAAATCCATTTTTAGGTGTTTAACTATAGTTGACTTCATGCTTGTTACCTTGCTCACTTCAAAAGTCATCAAAATTGTTTGAGATAAACTCTCTTCCTCTATTTGCACATGCAGAGGAAATTATGACCATATTTCTTCTCCACAAGTAGCTTGAATATTTGGAAAACTGATAAAACATATGATTATGCTTTCAAAAAGTAGACCTACATATATAATGAAATGTCTTCAATAAGTGAGACAAAATATTTAGAGCATGATAGACTCTTTTATGAAGCAATCCATTTGTCTATGTGGATCAATTCTAACACCTGGTGGCCTTGTACCATGATGCTTAATAGGTTATCAAGCTTGCTAACCAAATTGACAAGCCTCACAAACCCATGTAGGCAAAGGATTAGAAAATATTGGTAACCCAATAACCAGATCTAAGGTAGGTAGCAATTTTAATCTTTGTAGGTTCATGTGACCCACGCTTTTATGCCACATCTCAAGATGTAAAAAATCAGTCAAGTCATAAATAAAGATAGCTTTCTGATTTTGGACAGTGGTGATCTTGATGTCTAACTTAAACATCCTCCTTATTTAAGATCCAAATTTGTTCCTACAAGGATAACACATTCTCACACTTGTTGACAAACACACTGGCTTAGTTAAATATAACCGTAAAACCTTTTCCCTTACTTTCTTATTAATTTCAATTAATTTTTTCTCATTAACAATAGAAACTAAGTTTTTGATGATTGTAGGCATGTGAATTACTTCTCCTAAACCACTCAATTCTTGGATGGAGATGATAATCGTATAGTACTCATATGAGAAATAGTGTGTTCAATGTCATCACATGTATTCATAAATGATAATTCAGATACAACTTCTTTGGAACTAAATATAGTAGCCTGATGTTTCCGTGGTTTGAGCTCCAAAGTCAATGAACCATTTTTTTTTAATCTTGTTCATTGATGCAACAATATGAGTCATCATTAGTAGATGATCTTAGGAGTAAGCATCCTTCTCCATATAATTTAGTTGAGGGAGTTTACATGTTCTAATATTAGCTTGCCTCTTAAAACAACTCTTTTCATAGTCAGATTTTGATTTGCAATAATTGAAGAACTTGTTATCATAGACTTGCCTTGTATTATGTAATGTCTTTGTGAGGATTGAGCTCTACCAACATTGCCTCCCCAAAGTGAACTTACATGTCCTCTACCTATTGCTTGACATCTCTCAACAAACAACACATGATCTTGAGTGGCAAGACCATTACCACCACTTTGCAACCGCTACTCATCATAGATTAACATCAATATCATCATCTTCAACCTTAACTCCAATGTTATTCAATTTTTCAACCAAACTCACAAGTGTGATAAATATTGTTTTATATATATATATATATAGCTACACAACATACATCATTATCGACATCATACACTATAAAAGCACAATTCCCACATAAGTCATACATGAACTCTAAAGTCCCACAATAATCAGTTTATTCTTCCTCTCAAATCACACTCAAATTAGGTCTGTACTCTATCCTTCACTCAACAATTTACCAAAAATCAGTCATTGATTGCAGTCAAGTCACACCCACTCTAGCTAAGAGACTCCAAGTGACCTTCATCGGCCTCTATCCACCATACCCAAGAACTCAAAGGCTCAACATCAATGGAGTGAGCTCTTTGGAGCTGCTCTTCAAAGTATACCTCTTTGCTTGACCTAGGTCTCCAACCCTAATGACACCATTGATGGCACATCCGACATTGTGAATGGCACAAGTGATGGTGGGTCCTATTATGTGATCAATAGCCCTAACATGAAATCTGACCACCAATAAGTAGTCCATAAGTAACTACCAAAATAATTACAACAGCCAACACTACTACTCCTCCAATGTTTGAGTAAATTAACTTTTGTGCTACAAATGTCATGACAACTATCATGCGTATATACATTGCTACACAACATTATAGACTATAGAAGCACAACCACACATAAATAATACATGAACTCTAAAGTGCCACAATTGCTTCCTAGCTAGTAATTAGGTCCTTCTAACTCCAAATACCCATCAACTCCATGTATGTGATATGCCCTATGGTGGGCAAAGATCAAAAGGTTGGGTGTTATTGAGTCTCATAATTAATCGTTGTTTGTTGTATATACCACATTAAGGGTGAAATAGCTATAGGCCAAGTACATCTAGGACATAATCACTATCCTTGAGGAACCACCATGAAGAGAGGAGTCAAACATGCCATATGTCATCCTCTTGAACAACTATCACAAACCAACATAGTAGTAGCTCAACCCAAAGAGCCACATAATATACATTGTAAGCCTACACATACAAGTGCCAAGCTTGGATCCATAGTGCCATCAATGTTTGGGAGGTGACATGGTGCACAATTGTACACATGATCCTTTGAAACAACACCATCACGTCCTTCCACCACAAGGACTCTGGAAGGCAAAACATCATGCACTCTCAAGATAGTGTGGCATGTAGTAACATCAAGTGTCATTGGTGCAATCTATTGTAGATATACATAGTCACTTTGATGATCAATAGATCAAGGATCTATAAACTCTTCTCAAATAGTAGCATAGTGTAAGCTATCCATGTTTTGAGCAATTGCTAAGTTCTTAAAGGCCCTTGGCATCACTCTCCAAAAGATCTCTACCCATTGAGAACATGTGCTTACCCATATGTTTGAATCATCCAAGTCCAAAACTAAATTAGCATCATGATGTATGGCTACAGGTAAATCTAGCTCTTGTCAATAGGGAAGAAAGCAAGGAGAGAAGGATGCTAAGGAGGCTTGCCGGCTAAATTGATAGACCATCACCAACCAAGGTAACTAAAGATACTAATCTCCTAGGTGGCCTCTCTGCAAACCGTACTTATGCAATCTTCTCTTCACCATCTGAACCACTCTCCTTGCTAAGCCATCTACATCAAGGTGATCTTGGGAGGTAGTACAATGATCAATCAAAGCTTTGTCATACAAGACCTAAAAATCTTCCAAGAACTCTATATCCTTATCAATCAAAACCTCAATTGGTGCACCAAGATGACTAAGAACCCAATCCAAGAATGAGTAAGCTATTCCTTCACTAGACTTGTTAGGAACTGCTACAAATTCAATCCACTTAGAGACATGCTCCACCATAACCAAAACATACAAATAATGTATCACAATTAATAGTAAAGGTCAAGTAAAGTCCAAACTTCAATAGTAACCTAATCCCATGATAAGTAATCGGTGTAAATGTGATATAAGAGCATTAAATAATGCTCTAACTTAGTCACAAACCACACATATGGTAACAAAATATTGTACATCAGTCTGCATACCACACCACCAATAATGACTCTAGAGTAAGCTATATATGTGTTTTACTCCAAAATGTCCTAAATCATCATGAGCATGATGTAGCATTTGTGGTCTTTGAGATGGAAGTGGTACTACTTGCACTCTACCATCCTCCTATACACAAAGAAGGTGTTTGCCCTCCAATCTAAACCACATGGCTTGTTGAAGAACATGGATTATAAACATTATGAATATTTCATTGACCTGTACTAATATCTCCACCCTAAGTATTTCTAAGCTTATTGGAGTTATTGAGATCATAGATCTATGATCTCAATAACTCCTCATAAATGGGTTGAGAGAGATGCCACCAAAGCCTTAGAAAATATACATACAAAGGTAGATGTATGCCAGCCTGGCACTATCTCACAATACCAACATGCTCTAGTCTGATCTTGCTAATGGGACATGGGTTTCTACTCAAACCATTTGCATCATGGTTCACCACTCCAAGTCCATGAATAAATGTGAAATCATACTCTTGTAAAATAAGAGTCCATCATGCAAGCTTCCTTGAAAGCTTGCTGGACTCCATTAACCACTTTAATGGTTGATGATCAATGATGAGAATGAAAGGATTACCAAATAGATAACATCAAAAATGTGTTATTTACCATATTTTTGCCAAGCACTCTCCCTCATGTGAACTATAATTCACCTCTATTGAATAGTTGGAGTGACTAGCATAGGCCACTATAAACTCCTTCCCCTCATCATCCTATTGGATGGTGTGAATTGCTCCAAGCCCCAAAGTATTTCAATCAATATGAACTTGCAATGGTCATCCTCTAATCAATCTCCTAGGAATAGGAGAAAATTTCAACCTCTCCTTGAGCTCTATAAAATCTCTCTCCTACTCATCTCCTCAACACCACTCTTGTGTAAGCTTGGTCATCTTTGTCAAGGCCTTGGCAATGATACTAAATCCTCTAATACATTTGTGATAGAAGTTTACCAGACTAAGGAATACTCACACTCTACTCATATCCATAGGCCAAGGAATATGTGCAATAGCCTCCACTTTGGTTTGTTGAACACCAAGTCCTCAAGGGTAGATAGTGTGACCCAAATACTCAACTTGCTTGTGAAAGAATCTACACTTCCCAAGATGTAATTTGAGTCCATGAGATCTAAACCTCTCAAAAACCTCTCAAAAATATCTCTAATGCTCCTCCATCCATAGTAGTGTTATAGACCAAAAGGTCATAAATATAGCATCAAGAAAAATCCAATCCTACTAGAATCTTGTCCATGATCCTTTGGAACTTGGCAAGAGCATTCTTTAAGCCAAATGGTAAGAACTTCCATTGATAAAATACATCCTTACTATGAGGATCAATATCCCAAACTATTATCTTGGGCTTGTACTCCTCCTTGATTGAGAACTGATTATATCTTGCTCAAAGACCTAAATTATTGGAGACTTTTGTGTGCCCAATCGCATCAAAGAACTCTTCCGGTGTAGCCATGGTATACCAATCAACCCTAGTCTATTGGTTCATATGATGGTAATCTCCATACATTTGCCTATCAATGTAGTTACCATGCATATCCTTCTTGGCTGGCATCACTATAGCTGAAGCATACTCTCCATGTGAATTCTCTACCAAACTAGCCTCAAAAGGTCTCCACTCCATCTTTGAATCAATGCTCTCTTCATATCACTATATCTACATGGACATCAAAACATTGGTGTATCATTAGTAAGCTCAATCTGAATACCTTGTCCTTTTAGAGCATCCAAATCCTTCATATTAAAGGAAAAAAAACTCATGTAGCTCCTCAAGAACCTCCAACATCTTTGTCCTTCTCTTGCTATAAGCTTGGATCCAATGTTTGGCTCCCAAGTATCCTTTGTAACTAATGTAGTAGTAAGATGTATTGATTAGTTGTTACATTTTAGTAGTAATATCATACCTCCCAACCACTAGAAACCCTAACCTCTGTGTAGAAAACTCCCTTTGCTCTAGCTGCAAGCTCCATGCATCCTCTAGTTGCATCCCAAGTAAACCAAAGGTGTAACCCAGGTAGACCATATTCACTTGGATGGACCCCAAGTGGACTACTCTCACTAGTACCCACTAGTTGTGTCCCAAGAATACCTTACCTACTTGGTCTATCACCTCTAGTATGTACTTGAATTGTCTCAATATGCATAGAGCTCATAATTGTTCAAGTGATGATGTTCTATTTAGCACATCATATGTTGCTCTACCAGGCCAAGGCTCACAATCTAGGTCCATAGCCTAACCAAACACCTAAGGCTTGGATGTCTTTAACACTATTGTAATAATGGTAATATTGGTACAAAAAACCCATTGTCTCCTCTCTATCTCATTGATATTGAGCTCCACCAACTCTTGTAATTGTGAGTCCCAAACAAGTCCAAGACCTCATTCTTGAAAAGCATGGGAGCTTTGGAAACTCATAAGTGTGGGTAAAGTAGCTTTGGATTGTCCAACAAGGTTCATCACTACCATAGGTGACCTGTCAACCACTACTATTTTCTGAGATTGGCACCCAACATCCAAAATGTAATCAACAATAAGGTGCTCTAATCATTGAATACTATTGTAAGTATGTTATAGAACCTCTCTAGGTAAGAGGTTCATCCACCAAAGACAAAGATGATGAGCGTAATCTCACTCTTGTTGCATCCAACAACATGGTAGGTTCCATCCAAGAATGGACCTAATATATACTCACCGCCACCTATGTATGAAAACCTCCCATCAAATGGATGTTCTCCATAATCTAAGTTGAAGAAATAGATTAATGAACCTAAAGATGTTGTAGTATATATAACATCTCCCAAAACACACCAAAATAGAGATCTTGTGGACCTTGACCTTGGACAACTCAAGTATATCCTTGACTTGGCCTTCCAAAAATCACCAAATAAATAGTACCATGTCTCTCCAAATCCCACACTCCCAACAAGGAAATGTATGTTGGTAGGGTCTGTTGGTAACTCCTAACTATTGACATTGATAATAACTTAGGATACCATAGGCCAAGTATGCCACATGATGTAGAGAGACTTGCCAAGCAGTCTTATCTCTCTCCACATACAAGTGCCTTTATACTTATATACTTGCTTATAATATCGCAACTAGTCCAATGTTAATCCCACCAAACAACTCCACTAGACATACTTCCTCTACTGGATATTGCCAAGCAATGAGTTTGGTATCTAAAGATGACAAGGTAAGAGACTTTGGACGCTCATCCTCACATTGGTCTCTTGGTGGTACAAAGGCTCCACTCCAAGCTTGTTGTACCAATTGATCCACATGTTGATGCAATACCTCCTTAGAACTCCACAATGGAACATCCAAGGTGGATAGAATGATCCCAATTATACTCTAAATCCCAATGATCTCCTCTAGTACTAGAGTATCCTCCGCATAGGCATTCCTCTCCAATAAGTCACTAGGCCAAGTAACAAAATAACTAAATGCTAAAATTGATGTCATTGCCCTTGATTGTAGTGAGCCAAGACTACCACTACTAAAGTGTATTGGTAAGTGATATATCCATCCCTCATATAGGAAGTTATCTCTTCCCAATAGTCAATATTGAAACCCATAGGATATAACACTACTTTACCAACTAGCACATCATATGACTCTACTATTATTGCAATGGTTTGAGCTCTCACAACAGAGCTATCAATTGGATGATGAGCTCTCCATATGTGATGTATTATGTAGAACCATCTTCTAGAGATGTTTGGATCTAAAATAGATACCTCTCCACATCGGTCTTTTGTAGCTTGAGATTGACAACTATAGTATTCCACAACATAAGGGGTCACACACCAAAGGTTAAAAAGACTCTCTATGGTGTATAGACCTTCCTTGAAAGTCAACCAAATAGAAAATCCCCTTTTAGTTATCCAATGGGACAACTCTGAGTGTGAATTGAGCTTGCTCAAAGGCAAGTCTAGTTGGTAATTCTCCAACCTAACTATTTTTGTATGCCAAAAACCATTGGTTGTTGAGTCAATCTCATGTTCCTCAACCAAGTTAACTCCATTATCAACAACCTCTTTTCTAGAAGCAAGAACCACATCATCCCTACTCTCACAAAGTGTGGTAGTCAACCAGAACATTGGAGCTTGGCCAACTTCCAATGTAAACATGTCACTGGATGAGAACAAAGGAAAGCGCATAATCAATTGAGCCACTCCTAACATCATGCTAGACTTAATTTGTGTAGTAGCAAGTGGCTAACTAGCATTTAGTCCATCATGCACTTCATCACCACCTACCATACCTACACTAGGATGTCTAGGAGCCAAGGATGTAGTATGTAGTGTTTCAGAGAGTATGAAAGACTAGGGAAGTCCGACCTATCTACCAGCATTTCTTGTCCAAGGTGTCATGCCATATGTAGCTTTGCATCTAGATTGCTTGGACATTGGGGTAGCAATGATAGTAGTTGGAGGCATTTTGGCAATTACTCATAGATTACTTTTTGATGGTCAGATTTCAGGTATTGGGTATTGACTACATGGTGGGATCCATCGTCACTTTGCACCATTCATGCTATCGAGTATGCCGTCAGCGGAACCGTTAGTATGAGACCTAGGTCAAAATCAGGAGTATACCCTAGGAGTGCAGCTCCAAAGAGCTCACTTCTCTGTTGTTGAGCCTTTGAGTTCCTAGCTAGAGTGTACAAAAAGCTGGCAAGCATCACTTGGAGTCTCTTAGCTAGAGTAGGTGTGGCTTGACTGTAATCAGGGCTTGTTGCTTGTAGTTTATTGAGTGACAGATCAAGTACTAATCTGATTGAGTGTGATTTGTGTTGTGTAATTGAACTGATTACAACAAAGAAGTGAGTCAGGGGGAAATTGGGTGCAAGAATTGTGAGTGTTGGTAGTATCTCCAAGCTTGGTGGATCATGGTGTCTTGATCAAGTTGTTTGGATTTCCCTAAGAGAGATTGTGTGTGGAAGTGCTGGTCAAATTTGGAGCTAAAGAGAAGCAATTTTCAACCGATAGTTGTGATTTTGAGCTCAAGACCAATTTGTTGTGAGTTGAGCTCAAAAAGTGAAATTGAAGGTGGAGTTGGGAGTAAATCCTCATGAATTAGAGATTGGAAAAACTATTTTTCCAATTTAGCTCAAGTGAAGAGTTAACAGAGGATTTAGAGGTCAACCGAATTTAGTGATTTATGTTAGATTTTATGTCAAATTTACATTAGATTTATGTCAGATTTTGGCAAGAAGAATAGATTTTGGTAGAAATATTCCTTTTTTGGTGATCCTCATTGTAAAAGACCAAGACCAAGACCAAAGAAAGAAATAGGAGAATGGAAACTCACATTGGACACTTGAATGTGGAAAAACTCTAAATGCCTAGCGTGAGCTTTGGCTTTGGTATTTATAAGTAGCATACAAGGCCCTTCAGAAGCTTCCCAAGAAGCTTCCTCAAGCCGCTTTCTTAGAGTGCAAGCCAAGTTAACTAGGAAGCTTCTTTTTAGAAGCCGCCTACTTGGCGTGCAAGCTAAGCTAGTTAGAAGCTTCTAAAAGCTTCCTTCTAGAAGCTACTTACTTGAGGTGCAAGCTAAGCTAGCCGGGAAGCTTCCCAAGAAGCTTCCTAAATACTTCCAGAATATTTTAGACTAATTTGTCTTATGTGCTACTTCATAAGCCCGACTAACTTTGTCACTAAACTCTATATTATTACATATTCCGCCGCCGCTAGTTGGTGACGTCCTCGTCACCAGTGAAGCTTTGAATTCCTGGATGGCTGTCTTTGCATTCTAGAGTTAAGTTCTCTTGACAATGAGGTTTGCCTCTTTGAGAAAGAGGTTCCCATGTGGCATCATGAAGGAGATACCCTTTCCAAAGGGCCTTGTACTCCGTATGTTGGCGACAGCCTCGTTGAATATGGCGATGCGCAAGGATACGATTAACTTCATACTCCTCATGATCATTGATAGGGACAGGAAGAAGGGGAGGTTGGACTCAAGAGGAAAAGGAAGAGGGGTTAGGAACAAAGCGTTTCAACTTGGAAACATGAAAGACAGGATGGATACATATGTGATAAGGCAAGGCAAGTTGATAAGCAACACGAGAGACAATTTGGGTGATATCAAAGGGTCTTATCCAATTAGGGGCAAGTTTACAAACTTGGGTATCAAGTAGGAGAGGGAGGTTACTAGAGGATAGCATGACTTTATCACCAACTTCAAAGGTGAGATCACGATGATGGTGGTCCGCATATTGTTTTTGGTAATTCTAAGCAACAAGGAGGTGAGACTTGGCTTGTGGGAGAGATTGGGATATAGTGATCAAGAATATGGAAGTATGAGGAACCTAAGATGGAGGGGGAGCAAGAAGAGAATTAGGAACAAGCGGATCTTGGCCAAAATTGAGAAAGAGAGGAGAAAATCTGGTGCTTGCTTGTTTGGAATTGTTGTAGACAAATTCTGTAGCTGCAAGCCATTCATCCCAATTGGTATGCTGGACATTGACAAAGGCACATAACATATCCTCCAATGTACAATTTTCACATTTGGTTTGTGTAATGCTCCGAGGATGAGAGAAGAGAGAAAACACAGATTGCACACTCAAACATTCGATGCTCCAAGGAAGCACCTTCTCTTTATTATATAGACAAAGAGGATCTCCTCCAAGGAAGCTCCACCCTAGGATTGGTGACACAGATAGATGACATGTCAGCAAGCTCCACCCTTGGATTACTTACTTGGATGGGTGACATATCTGGTCTAGGTCCTATCTGGTTGGTCAAACAAGCTTTGACCGGAGGGAATCTTTTAGGGAATCTTCTTGTAGGAATCTCAAAATCACGTAAGGTACCATTGGAAAGCTCTCGACGAGACAAAGCAAGGGGATGGAAGGCCGCCCTTTCCTTTGTTGGGGGGGAATCTGTACCTTTTCAAGGCCTAATTCATCCGTTTAGGCCTCCAAAATTGCCTTCAAAGATTTTAGGCATATTTCGATTCCTACTCTATTAGTAGAAGTCCCCTTTTGGTGATACCTCTTTTTGATCTGTTTAGTCCATCATGTGTAACATCCTTCCAGGTATTACCAAACCAATTCTCACCTTTAAATCAAATGTCTAGCTATTGGTTCTAAGGTTCTCAAGTCTATTTTGATTTCTGTCTTATTAGTAGAAGTACTCTTTTGGTGATACTTCTATCTTATCTATTTTGACCATCATGTATAACATCATTCTAGATGTTACCAAACCGAATTTCACATCTAGATCATATGGCTAGCTCCTGGTATTACAATTTGTCCATCAATTTGAGGATGATAGGCCGTGGACAAAGCAAGCTTGGTGTTGAGTATCTAGAAGAGTGCTTCCCAAAACTTCTTGGTAAATCAAGGATCACGGTCGGAGATGAGTACACATGGCATCCCATGATGCTTGAAGACATTGTCAAAGTAGATTTGCGCTAAGGTTGGAGCATCCACGGTATCACAGGTTGGTGCCAAGTGGATTTGCTTACTAAGCTTATCCACAAACACCATTATTACGGTGTATCCTTGTTTTGTCTTTGGCAAGGATGTGATGAGATCTAAGCTCACATGCTCCCAGTGAGCAGATGGAATGACAAGTGGTTGAAGGAGTCCACTCGGCTTCTGGTTATTGGCCTTATTATGTTGGCAGCTCTCACACGATCGGATAAATTCTCAAACATCTCATGTCATGTTGGGCCACCACCATTGATGTTGGAGGGTACCCAAGGTCTTGTCCACACACATGTGACCAGCGATGGGTAAATCATAGGCTTCTTGAAGGTGCACAAGTCAAAGATCACCTTTAACTAGAACATAGATCCGGTCCGCATGGAATAAAAGGCACTCCTTGATGGAGAAATTGTTGTACTCCTTATTGCATACCGTAAGGTGACCATGTACCATTTGGAAGAAGGGATCTTGGTGTAGACCTGACTGAAACTCATTTTGGACCTTGGAGTCAACTGACACCATTGAAATTGCCGCTATGATGAGAGGAAGAGACTTCAAAACAGGTCGTTGTGATAAAGCATCAAGGATGACATAGAACCGACCTGGTTTGTACTCAAGTTTGATGTCATACAGTTGGAGTTGTTCCTCCCATCAATGATGTTGACTCTTCATGTGCTCCAACTGTAAGGTCTCCAACAATGGTTTGTGATCAGTTTGTATGATCACTTGCTTCCCCACGAGGTAATGCCTCCATACCTTGGTGGCATATACCATTGCAAGTTGTTCTTGATCTCAAGTAGAGTAGTTTTGTTTAGCCGTATTGAGTCAGAAAGACACAAAGGCAATGGGATGGAGTCCATCTAAGAATTCTTGTTGTAGCACGGCTCCAATTGCAAAGTTAGAAGCATCAAAGTCAACCATACTGGGTAGTTGAGGATCATATGGTTGAATAATGGGTCTTGAAGACACCATATGCTTTAACTTTTGGAATGCTTCTTCATGCTTGATGGTCCATTGGAAGCTCAAGTTTGTTCCCAAGAGGTTGGTCAGTGGTGTAGCCACATGAGCATAATAATGGATGATTCGTTGGTAAAAATTGGCCAATCCATTGAATGCTCGTACTTCTTTAGCATCCTTCAAGGTAGGCCAATCAATAATGGCCTTGATTTTCTCTTCTTCCATCTTGATCCCCTCTAATGAGATCTTATGACCCAAGAAGGTAACCTCGTTCTGCCAAAAGGTCACTCTGACTTCTTGCAATAAAATTTCCATTATCATAGTTGTCTTAGGACTTCTTGCATATTATTCATGTGTTCTACCTCTGTCTTACTATAATTTAAGATATCATCCAAGAACACCATCACGAACTGATCCAATAGTCCATCCAACACCCGATGCATCTAATCCATGAAGATTGCATGAGCATTAGTGAGTTTGAAAGGTAGAACTCTCCACTCAAAATACCCATACTTTGTATGAAAGGTAGTCTTTTGCACATCCTCTCTATCAATAGGAATTTGCCAATAGCCGCTGCAAAGATCCAACTTGGGAAAGAACCGTGCTCCACTTAGTTGATCAAGCAAGTCATTGATTGGAGGCAAGGGATATGCATTCTTCACGGTTTGCTTATTAAGCCCATGGTAATCAATACAAAAATGAAGTCCTCCATCCTTCTTTGGAACAAATAGTACCGGTGCTTCCCAAGGAGAGGTACTATGTTGTATGAAGTCCTTGTCCAACAACTCTATAAGTGTTGCTTGCAACTCCTCCAACTCCTTTGGTGAAAGCCGATCGATTGGTCTACTCACTAGAGTACTCCTTGGCAATAACTCGATTGGAGTGTAATCCCTTGGGTAGATCATCCAAAAACACATCTGCGAACTCCTGAACTATCTAATTGACCATTGCTTGATGAGGCTCTTGGCCCTCCTCCAATTGTTCTTGTACAATTGGCTTGATCCACACCGTGAATACATACTTATCTTCCTCCAAAGCTTGCTCTATCACTACTTTACCAACCAACTTCCCTTCTAGGGACTCATCTCTCTTCCAAGCTTGCTCCATGGTTGTCTTCTTGGGAAAATTCTTATCTTGGGACTCCACTTCCTTCAAGGTTTGCTCTATGGCTACCTTCTCGACAAACTTCCCATCTTGGGACTACATATTCTTAGGTGTCTTACTCAGAGGTGCTAGATAACCTAATTGGAAATTCATATTTTGGTGTTGTATTTGAATTTGGCATTGGGTCCAATCAAATTGAACCTTATGACATTCAAGCCAAGGTAGACCCAGAATGATATCATAGTGTAGAGGTGCCACTACAAACCTAATGTACTCCAAATACTCCTTCCCAATCTTGAAGGTAATAGGATGCGAGGTGCGGAATGTAGAACCTTTCTACTATCCGCCATCATCAAATTTCTTCCAATCCTTGGCTTGATAGGAATACCCAATTCCTTTACTACTTGCATAGACAACCAATTCTCTAAATTTCCAAATTCAACCAAAATCCTACAATCTCGATTAGATATCGTACCTTGCAAGTGAAACAAACTTGCATAAGTTGAGCCTTCAATCCCATTAGAACTAATCAAGCTCCTAGTAGGTGGCTCAAAATCTCTTATTGGGATTCTTTGTTTCCTTGATCATTTGATTCCACAAACTCCATCTAGGCAACTTGTCGAGGTCGCCCATTCTTAAGTGGACATCCAGCAATGCGATGTCCAACTTGGCGACAATAAAAACAACTTCCACTTTGTTGTAATCTTTCTCTATCTGCTGCACCAAGTGGCCTCTGTTGGATAGCATCAATCTCCATTGGTGCCGGTTCTTCCACCCGTGCATATTATACTTGTAAGCTTGGTATAAGTCGAGGTTAAGACCAAGTTGTTGCAACCAAGGAATCAAAGCACTCAGCCAATTGCATGGCTTCTTCTACATTTTGTGGTTCTTGCATGGTCATCTCTAATTTGGTTCGTGACTTCAATCCCCGCACAAATCGATCCAAAACTTCTCCTTCTTGTATATTTGGAATTTGCATGATGATGTTCAAAAATTGTGTAATGTAGCTTCTTATTGTACCAATCTATTTTAACTCTGCCAATTTATCTCGTGCGGCTCGGGTGGCATTTATAGTTTGAAATCAAACAAGTATTGCATCCTTGACTTCTATCCATGTCAAGATTGGTACAACAATCTGTCATTCAGCTTGCTCCACTTGGAATCACCACCAAAGTTTTGCTACACCATCTAATTGGTAGAAGCCAAGAGAATCTATTTTTGTTCATCTTGAAGATTGCTGGCTTTGAAGTAACATTTGCAATCAAACACAAAATTCTCCATTGTGCCCGGAAGATTCTTGCCTTCAAACACCTTGGGTTTTGGAAATCAAATACAATCATCTCCATTTTGGACTAGTGCTCTCTCTATATGTTCATAGAACATATAGAGAGAGCACTTCCAAAATGTTGTTGTTGTTGGTCTCATTCATCCAACAAACAAATAAGGTGCTTGATTTGTTGCTACATCATAAGGATAACGTCCGGTATTACCGTCATAGCTACTACTCTATCCTACTACTCCCAATTTATCTAATTGATTGATACATAGATATAACACATACACCTTTCTCCATAAGTGACAACCAGAAGTATCAAGGGTTCCTCAGACACGATGATCAAATGTAGAAAATCTTGCCCAAAGCGTGAGGTGATGAATTGTGTGAAGTGGTGCTTGGATAATATTTGGATATGAAAACCCCAATGGTTTTGGTGGTCCATAAGTTCCATCCATCCCATTCCTACTCTGATACCAATGTAAAAGACCAAGACCAAGGAGAGAAATAGGAGAATGGAAACTCACATTGGGACACTTGAATGTGGGAAAACTCCAAATGCCTAGTGTGAGCTTTGGCTTTGGTATTTATAGGTAGCATACAAGGCCCTTCAGAAGCTTCTCAAGAAGCTTCCTCAAGCCGCTTTCTTAGAGTGCAAGCCAAGTTAACTAGAAAGCTTCTCAAGCAGCTTCCTTTGAAAGCTTCCTTCTAGAAGCCGCCTACTTGGCATGCAAGCTAAGCTAGTTGGAAGCTTCTAGAAGCTTCCTTCTAGAAGCTACTTACTTGAGGTGCAAACTAAGCTAGCCGGGAAGCTTCCCAAGAAGCTTCCTAAATACTTCCATAATATTTTAGGTTAATTTGTCTTATGTGCTACTTTGTAAGCCCGACTAACTTCATCACTAAACTCCATATTGTTACATTCATAGTGCAAAAAGTAGATAAGTACTCCAATTATGTCAAATGTCAAATGTCAAATGGTGGCAAAGTAAGTCTAGTGTTGTTTTATGAGGTGGAGGGTTTTCATTTAGATTTATTGTGATTGGACCCCCTCCATTCTCTGTTTGTGCACCGTGTTTCTGTGAGGTGCCCTAAATTTTGAGCGTTGGTGCTCTAGTGTGCTCTCAATAGTGAGGCTAGAGAGATGATCTTTGTTTCTCTTTATTGAGGTACGAAGTGATGACTTGTAGACCCTAAGAGTGCATTTTGTGATTGCGGGTTATAGGTCACCCTTCCCCTAGTGTAGTTGTCTCAATCAGAGTTACATTAGTGGGTAGTGTTCCGTTGGTGTTAGCACTTGGTGGGATACTCACGATTGCAGTTTGTGGTTTTGGTTTGTAGTTGATGGTTTGCAATTACTTTGTCACGATGGAGTTTTTTGGGGATTCCAAAGGAGATAGCCCTATAGTATGCATTGGGTTTACTCGGAGTGGCACTTGGTATCAGCTTGTATCTTAGGTCCTAATGAGGGAGGAGATTGACTCTGAGTTGGAGTTTGACACAAGACCTGATTCAATTGAGAGTGCACTTAGTGTTTCCACACCATTGTTATGGGACATAGACGAGATTTATGGGGTCTCCAAATGCCCTAAGTGTTACTCTGGTATAGTGGGTACCATTGAGTTGGATGACTTCATCTAGGAGTTTGATAGTTGGTGTGATATGCAACAGATGCAGAACCTAACTTTGTTCACACCCTTCATGGCATTGGACGGGGTTGTTTCAACATTAGCATTGAACTCATGGTAATTGTCTGCCAATGGACAGTTACCATGAGTTCAGGAGAGCTCACTTGGAGGAGATTGAGTTATGGAGATAATATTGGTCTCTAAACTATGTCTCTATCACTTCAAGCTTGGTTGCCAAGAGTAGATCGGCACTACCCACAAGTTCTAACTCGAGTAGCATTGGTGGAGCTAATGGAGGTGCACTAGCTGGAGATAGTGCTACTACAAGTGGAGGTAACGCTATAAGAGATGATGTGGTATTGAGGTTTAACCCTATGGTGGAGTTCTTCCGGTGTTTGAGGCAGAACTACCAAGGAGTGCGGATTGACACGATGAGGAAACTTGCAAGAGTTCCAGCTAAAGGTTAGAGAGAGCTTACATGAGGCATACACTCGCATGAGACGGCTGATTAGTTTTACTTAGGGAGTTATTGAGGCTCAAGCAATCCAATTTTGGTATGGGATACTTGCCAAGGAGTTACAAGTAGAGTTTGTGATGCTACATTGTTATAGGCTACTTTGCCCACTTTGGCAAAGTAGTGGTCTTTGGTTTGGCTTAGCGTATTGAGCTCAACATGGTGAAAGAGAGAGTGATGACATATGGATTTGGTAGGGAGACCTCATCCACAATTGTGACTTCTTGTAGAGTGCAATAGAGTGCACTATGCCCAATTGGTTCTTGAGGACAAGGTGGATAGCCGAGATCCTATGGAGCAAGTAGAGGGCCTAGTGGAGCTAGACCCTTACCTTCATTTTTGGGTCAGTAGCAGCCAATGAGTGGTGGTGTTGCTTGTTGGACTTGTGGTGGACCTCACCATAAGAGAGAGTGTACACAGGGCAGCAGACTTGATATTTTTGGTGCATCACAGCCAGCACAGAGGCAGTGTGAGCATTGCCATAGATTTGGTCACACTAGTGACCGGTGCTTTGACCTACATGTGGAGTTACGGAGTGGTAGGGCTGATGTGGCAGGTAGTAGAGGAGCTCTAGTTCATGGAGGACAAGGAGGTAGAGGTGGTGGTAGAGGATCTACACCTAGTAGCGGTGTAATACATGCCCTTACTTCTGATACAACTATGACTACTTGGATTGAGCAGTTGGAGCAAAGATTGGCTAATATAGCCATTGCTTAGAGGAGATCAGATTCGGGTGTCGAGGCTTCCATCTCATATGCTGGTGATAGAGATGCTTTGGACTTCATGTGCGGAGCAACACAAGTAGATGCATATGTAGCAGTGACTAGGAGTGTAGTACGTGCTCTTGAGCCTAGAGGAGCATCAGTGGAGTTGGACACACACAGAGGAGAGGTTGGGAGATAGGTTAGACTTTCCCAGTCTTTCACACTCTTTGAGGCATTGCCAACAACATCCATGGCTCTTAGATATCCTAGTGCAATTATAGTAGGTGGTGATAGGGTGCATGATAGACTACCTGCTAGTCAACTACCTGCTACTACACAGATTGAGTCTAGCACAATGTTGGGGGTGGCTCAATTGATTATGCGTTGCCCTTTGTTTTCAACCAATGACATGTTTACATTGGAAGTTGACCCAACCCTAGTGTTTCAATTGGCTGCCATGCTTTCTAAGAGTAGGGATGATGTGGTTCCTACTACTAGAGCAAAGGTGGTTGAAAGTGGAGTTGACTTGGTTGAGGAGTATGAGATTCACTCAGCAACCAGTGGTTTGTGGGAAGCAACAACGGCTAGATTGGAGGAGTGCCAACCAGACCAGCCTTTGAGAGAGCATGGTTAACACCAAGTGTTGTCCTATTGAATAGATAGAAGGGGAGTTTCCGGTTGGTGGGACCTTCAAGGAAGGTCTATACACCACAGCGAGTCTTATTAGACTATGGTACGAGCCCCTTATGTTGGAGAAGGCTACAATTGTCAGTCTAGAGTTACAAAAGACTAATGTGGAGAGGTGTCCATTCTAGATCCAAATATCTCTAGGTGGTGGTTTGACTCAATAGATCACATGTGGAGAGCTAGTTGTCTAGGTTCAGCCTTGTCACTCGATTGATAACTTAGTGGTAAGAGCTCAGGCTATTGCAACAATAGTTGAGTCATATGATGTGCTAGTTGGGAGAGTAGTGTTATACCCCATGGTTTTAGTATTGACTATTTGGGATGAGACAACCTCCTATAGACCAAGTTGGCAGTCTGGTGAGGAACGAGTATGTTGCTTATCAATATGCTTCAATAGTGGCAGTCTTGGTTCGCTACAGTTTGGGACCATGGCAGCATCAATTTCAATTTCTAGTGGTGCAATTACTTGGCTTGGTGATTTGTTGGAGGGGAACGCCCATGCAAAGGATACTCCAATACCAGAGGAGATCACTCGGATTTGGAGTAAGAGTGGGATTATTTTATCCACCTTGGATGTTCCATTGTGGAGTTTAGAGGAAGCATTACAGCAACATGAAGATTGATTGATGTAGTAGGCTTGGAGTGGAGTCTTTGTACCACCAAGAGATGAGTGTGAGGATGAGCCTCTAGAGTCTATTAACTTGACATCTTTAGATACCACACTCATTGCTTGGTTGTATCCAATAGAGGAAGTATGTCTATTGGAGTTGTTTGGTGGGATTAGCATTGGACTAGTTGCAGTATTACAGGTAGGTATACAAGTATAGAGGTACTTGTATATGGAGAGAGATGAGATTGTTAGGCAGGTCTCTCTCCATCATGTGGTACACTTGGCTTATTGATATCCTGAGTTATTACCCAATAATAAGGGACAATAATAAGGGATTATTGAAGGCCCTAACAGTAGACATTTCTTTATTAGGTGCACATGATCTAGAGCATCATGGGCCTATTCATTTGGTGATTTTTGGATGGCCATGTCAAAGACATACATGTGTTGGCTGAGGTTTGGGTCTTTAGGATCCTTGTTTTGGTATGTTTTGGTATGTTTTGGGAGATGTTATGGATACTACAACACCTCCAAGTCCATCACTATATTTCTCCAACTTACCTTTTGGAGAACGTTCCTTTGATGGGTGATTCTTGCACTAGAGTGGTGGTGTCATACATCATGTTCATTCGTGGATAGGACCTATTGTTTTGTTAGATGCAGCCATAGTGGGATCACGGGCTTGTCATCTTCATCTATGGTGAATGAACCTCTTACCCAGAAAGGTTCTACAGTGTGCATATTCAATGACTAGACCACATCCTTGTTGATGACATCTTGGTTGTTGGGTGTTAGTCTTAGACAGTGGTAATGGCTGATAGGTCACCTATGGCAATGGTGAACCTAGTTGGACAGCCTAGAGCCCCTTTTCCCACACTTATGAGTTTCCCAAGTTCTCATGCTTTTTGAGAGGAAGGTCCTGGATTGGTTTAGGACTCACAATTATAGCAATTGGTGGAGCCTAATGTCAATGAAAGAGAGCAGGCAATGGGATTTTGCACCGGTATTGTCACTGTTCTAGCAATGTCAGAGGTATCCAGGCATTAGGTGTTAGGTTAGGCTATGGACCTGAACTATTTGACCTAGATTTTGAGCCTTGGTTTGGTAGAGCAGCGTAGGATGTGCTTGACAAGCATTGCCACTCAAACACTTGTGAGCTTTGTGCCTATCATGGCATATGCTGGAGGTAATGGACCGAGTGGACAAGGTATTCTTGGGACATAACCAGTAGCTACTAGGGAGAGTGGTTACTTGGAGCCCATCCAAGTGAGCGTGGTCTACTTGGATTACACCCTTGGTCTACTTGGGATGCAGCTAGAGGACATATGGAGCTTGTAGCCAGATCAGAGGGAGATTTTCATACTAAGGTTGGAACCTCTAGTGGTTGGGAGCATGACACTACTGCTCCCAAGGGTCCAGTGTAGTAGCCAATTAGTATGTCTTTCACTCCTACGATAGTTACATAGGATACTTGGGAGCCAGATCTTAGGCCCAAGCTTACAAGGGAGGAAAGACGTAGAGTTTGGAGGTTCTCGAGGAGCTACATGAGTCATTTTGCATTTAGTATGAAGGATTTGGGTGCTTTGAAAGGACCTGGTATACGTATTGAGCTGACTTGCGATACACCAGTTTTTTGATGTCCTTATTGATATAGTGATATGGAGAAGACATTGATTCAGAGCCAAAATAATGACCTTTTTGAGGCTAGTCTGGTGGAGATTTCACATGGAGAGTATGCATTAGCGACAATGATGCTAGCCAAGAAGTATATGCATGGCAACTACACAGATAGGCAGATGTGTGGAGATTACTATCCTATCAACTAACAGACTAAGGCTGATTGGTATGCCATGCCTACACCAAAGGAGATCTTTGATGCAATTGGGCATGCAAAGATCTTTAGTACTTTGGATCTTTGAGCAAGATATCATCAGTTACCGATCAAAGAAGAAGCTAAGTCCAAGATAGCATTTGGGGCTATTGATCCTCATAGTAAGGATGTGTTATATCAATGGAGGTTCTTACCACTTAGTTTGAAGAATGCTCCTACTGAGTTCTAGAGGGTCATGGATAGGATCCGAGCTGGATTGGATTTTTCTTGGTGCTATATTGATGACATTTTGGTCTTTAGCACTACCATGGAGGAGCATGAGAGATAGTTATTGGAGGTGTTTGAGAGGTTGAGATCTCATGGACTCAAATTACATCTTGGGAAGTGTAGGTTCTTCCATGATAAGGTTGAGTATTTGGGTCACACTATCGACCCCGGAGGACTTGGTGTTCATCAGATCAAGGTGGAGGCTATTGCACGTATTCCTCAACCTATGGATGTTAGCAAAGTGTGAGAATTCCTTGGGTTGGTGAACTTCTATTGACGTTATGTTAGAGGATTTAGTGTCACTGCCAAGGCCTTGACAAAGCTGACCAAGCTTACACATGAGTGGTGTTGGGAAGATGAGCAAGAGAGAGCTTTTGTAGGGCTCAAGGAGAGGTTGACATATGCTCCTATTTTGAGGAGACCAATTAGAGGATGACCATTTCAGGTTCACATTGATTGGAGTTTATTAGGGCTTGGAGCAATGCTTGCCTAGCATGATGATGAGGGGAAGGAGTTTGTGGTGGCCTATGCTAGTCGCTCCAACAATTCAATGGAGGCAAAGTATAGTTCATATGAGGGAGAGTACTTGGTAGCAATTTAGGCAATAGCACATTTCCAATGTTACCTATTTGGTAACCCCTTTACTCTCATCATTGATCATCAACCACTAAAGTGGTTGATGGAGTCCGACAAGCTTTTAGGGAAGCTTGCACAATGGGCTCTGATTTTATAGGATTATGATTTCATGGTTGTTTACATACCTAGATTGGTGAACCATGATGCAGATGGGTTCAATAGAAACCCATGTCTCAGCCAATAGGATAAGACCAGAGCATATTGGCATGGTGACTTAGATGAGGAGATGGTGCTAGGTTGGCATGCATCTACCTTTCTGTGTATATTTTTTGAGACTTTGGTAGTATCTCTCTTAGCACATGTAGGAGGAGTTATTGAGGTCATAGATCCAAAGGGTAAAGATATTAGTATAGTCCAATGAGACATTCATGATGATGTCTTAGTGATGGACTATCTTTGCATTGGTGTTGTGGGTGGCACAATTGGGGCCAAGGAGAGAGACCGTGTTCTTCAGCAAGCCAAGCAATTCATATTGGAGTGCAGACACCTTTTGCGTGTATGGGAAGATGGTACAGTGAGAGTAGTACCACTTCCATCTTAGAGACCACAACTAGTCCGTCATGTTCATGAGGAGCTAGGACATTTTGGAGTAAAGCATACATATAGCTTACTCTAGAGTCATTATTGGTGGCATGGTATGCAAACCAATGTATAGCAATTTGTTGCTAGATTTGTTGTTTGTGACCAAGTTAGAGCATCATTTGATGCTCCTACACCACAATTAACTCCATTACCTATCATGGGATTGGGATACCGCTAGAGTTTGGACTTTGTTGGACCTTTACCGTTGACTATGAGACATCATTGATATGTTTTGGTGATGGTGGACACTTCTCCAAGTGGATTGAGTTGGTGGCACTTCCCGACCAGTCCAATGAAGGGACGGCTTATTTGTTCCTAGGTCAGGTTCTTAGTCATTTTGGTACACCAATTGAGTTTTTGACCAATCAGGGTACCAAGTTCTTAGGGGAGTTTCAAGTCTTGTGTGACAAGGCTTTGATTGACCATCATACTACCTCTTAAGATCACCCTGAGGCAAATGGCTTATCAGAGAGAGTGGTTCCGACTATGAAGAGAGGATTACAAAAGCATGGTTTGCAGAGAGGCCACTTGGAAGATTGGGATCTCCAATTACCTTGGTTGGCCATGGGCTATCGGTTCAACCAGCAAGCCTCCTTAGCATCCTTCTCTCCTCAATTCCTACTTTTTGGACAAGATCCAAATTTACCTATAGCCATTCATCTAGATGCTACTGTAGTTTGGACTTGGATGATCTAGATGTATGGGTGAGCACGTGTTTTCAATGGGTAGAGATCTTTTGGAGAGTGATGCCAATGTCCTTTGAGAACTTGGCAATTGCTCATCATAGGGATACCTTACCTTATGCTACTATTTGAGGAGGAGGTTATAGACCCTTGATCCGTTGATTTCATCCAAGTGACTATGTATATCTATAGTAAACAACACCAACAACACTTGATGTTTTGATAGGCCATAATATCTTGAGAGTGTATGAGGTTTGGCCATATGGAGTCCTTGTGTTGAAAAGATCATGTGCGCAATTGTGCACCATGCTACTTCTTAAACATTGATGGTACTAGGGACCCAAGCTTGGCACTTGTACGAGCAAGCTTGAGATGTATGTTATGTGGCTCTCTGGTGGAGCTGCTACTATGTTAGTATGTGATAGTTGTTTGAGAGGATGGCATATGGCACGTATACCTCCTCCTCTCATGATGGTTCTTCAAGGATAGTGGTTATGTCCTAGATGTACTTGACCTATAGCTAGTTCATCCTTTATATGGTATAGATTGTAGACAGGCGACTAACGATAGGGCTCAATAGCACCAGCCTCCTAATCTTTGCACATCATAGGGTATACCATATACTTGGAGTAGATGGTATCTGGAGTGAGAGAGACCTAACGGCCAAATGGGGACAATTGTGGCACTTTAGAGTATATGTATGACTTACATGTGAGTTGTGCTTCTATATGTGTGATGTTGGCAACAATGTATGTTGTGTAGCAATGTGTATATGCACGAAAAATATCATGCCATTTGTTTTGCATCTAGATTGCTCGGACACTAGAGTAACAATGATAATAGTTTGAGGTATTTTGGCAATTACTCATAGACTAATTTCCAATGGTCAGATTTCATGTTTTAGGTACTGACTACATGGTGGGACCCATTGTCACTTTGCACCATTTTTATTGTCAAGTGTGCCATCAACGGGACTATTGGTGTGAGACTTAGGTCAAAATCAAGAGTATACCCTAGGAATGTAGCTCCAGAGAACTCACTTCTCTGTTGTTGAGGCTTTGAGTTCCTAGCTAGACTAGACTGTGAGCCGGCCCGTCTCTCACTTAGGATGAACCTCTGATGGCTATTATGGTAGCATACCATGGACTAAGGAGGCAAAGAACCCCAACTCCATCATACCCCTCCAAGGCTAACACTCCAAGACTCAAGTTATTGCTCACTAGAGAACTCAATGAGAGAGATAGTTGCAAATAAAAGGATGATAAGTACCTCCTCACCCCTTGTTTATATACTTGTGAAATAGTTATGCACCAAAGTTACAAATTATTGGAGTAACTCAAGTTACTAGGCTAAAAGTCAAGTAAAGTCAAAAAAGTATAAAGGAATATCCATCTACATGGGCATATTCCACTAAGCATGTGATCTTATCTAAACCCAACCACTAAGTCAAAGATTCCTTCACATGGGCTATCCTTGGACTATAGAAGAATCCAAAACAAAAAGGCTTGCGGGCTCAAGAGTTCTCAACTCTTTCCTCAAAGCCAAACACACTAGGAATCTTACCAAGTCAACACACTAGAATCCAAAATAGTGGTCCTCATCTTCTCTACTTCCTCTAAAGTAAGGTCCCCTCTATCTTAACTATGACTAACTTTAGCTAATCATGACTAATGTAGAACCATCCTTTATATCTATACAAATAATATCTCTCAGGTACTTGTAATACCAAGCTAAATATCAAAATACCACACACATGCACAAATGTGGATTACATTTACCTCCAAACTAAGTTTTTACTTTGTCCTCAAAGTAAAGGTCTCTCTACCTTCTATGATACATTGTCAACTTATCATGGTTAATCCTATCAAAGTGTCTTCCTCCCAACTCCTTGAGATCATAGGTGTAATTGCTCTACACCTTCTCCACTATGAAAGATCCAAAGAACTTAGGCAAAAACTTCTTTTGCACTCTCTTGAATTGAATAGAATCAAACAACATTACCCAATCACCTTCTTTGAAAGGCTCCACCTTCTTCTTGCATTGCCTCTTGTCATAATTCTCCTTTTGTTTCCTTTGGGCTTGCTCCACTTGAACCATAGCAACTGCTCTTGCCTCTTCTAACTCCATGAGTTGTTCTTTCCTTGACTTCTCTACATCACCTCCTTGTGCTTTCTTCAATCTCCTATGAATGCTTTGGAAGGTAGGAAGATCAAAGTGAATAGGTAATGTAGACTCAATACCATATAATAATTGAAATGGAAAATACCCAGTGGAAGTCTTCATGGTTGTCCTATACTCCCAAAAAATTGCATGAATCCTCTTGTCCCAAAGATGTTTAGCCCCCTCCATTTCTGCATCTTTGGCCAACATCATGCACAAGGTTTGATTGGTTCTCTTTGCCAAGCCATTGGAATTTGGCTTATAGGATGTAGTTACTCTATGTGTGGTAGAGAAATGTTGTAGCATGGCTATAGTAATGCTTCCTGTAAACTCTCCTCCTCTATTAGAAACCAACTCCAAAGGGCATCCAAACCTAGTGATAATGCGTTCATAAAGAAATCTACCAACTTCATCTTCATTCTTGTCCCTCAATGGTCTAGCCTCAACCCACTTGGTAAGGTAATCAGTAACTACCACAATGTACCAATTGTTCCTTGAGGTTCTATTGAGAGGACCTACAAAATCAATTCTCCACTTCTCAAAAGGTCCTAGCAATAGAATTGATCTAAGTGGTGGAGTGGATGTAGACTTTCTAGCAAAAGCTTGACAAACATGACAAGTTTTGCAATAATTAAGACAATCCTTGAAAATCCCTCTCCAATGGTAACCCTCATCTAGAACTTTGAAAGCAGTCACCTTTATTGCAAAGTGTCCTCCATATACTAAACCTTCATGAAACTCCTTTATGAGTAGGATAGACTCTTCCTTACCCACTTCTCTTCAAAGTAGACCATCTGCTCCTTGGTGAAAAAGAATATCCCCCACCATTGTGTAAGGTCTACAAGGGCCTTCTCCTTCCTAGCATGCATCCCCTCTAGATAGTTACCTCTTGTCACAAAATCCACAATCTCCTTGTACTCCATTGGAACCTCTTGAGTGATTTAGATTATCATGAGCTCCTCATCCAAGAAGGAATCATCCACTGGCTCATCTCCATCATGATCATATGCTATAGATAACAAATCAGCATTTGCATGTTTCTTTCTTGGCCTATCCTCAATGGTGTAGTCATACTCAGACAAGAGTATCATCCACCTTGCTAGTCTCCCTTCAACATTAGGCTTGTTGAAGATGTACTTCAAAGCCTTGTGATCCATGACAATGGTGGTTTTCCCTCCAATCAAGTAGTGTCTAAACTTCTTGGACCAAAGATCATTGCAAACCCTTCTCTCTTTGTGATAGAGTAGTTCTTCTCTGTTGAAATCATCTACCCACTAGCATAAGCTATTGGATGATCATGCCCATCTTGGTCTAATTGACTAAGAGTGCATCCTATAGCTACATTAGAAGCATTAGTGTAGAGGATGAAAGGCTTATTCCAATTAGGTTTAGCAAGAATTGGAGCTATAACAAGGGATTGCTTGAGTTCCTCAAAAGCTTTGAGAGCCTCCTTGTCTTCTAAAATCACCATGTAATCTAGACCCTTCTTCATGTAGATGGTCAATGCATAAACCTTGTTGGAAAATGAGAAAATTACCTCTTATAATACCCAACCATCTCCAAGAATTGGCATACCTTTTTCAAGCTTGAAGGGAATGGAAGGTCTGAGATTTTCCTCACCTTCTTAGGATCAACTACTATTCCATCCTTGGAGATGATGTGTCCCAAAAGTAGACCTTTTTCACATCCAAAAATCCACTTCTTTGGGTTGAGTGATGCATTTGCCTCATCCAAGCTTTGCAAGACCTTGATTAGGTGCTCAAAGTACTCCTCCTTGCTCCCATAGACACAAAATTCATCAATGAAGTCTCACAAATTTCCCAATGAAAGGTTCAAATACCTTGTTCATGAACCATTGTAATGTGGCTAGAGCATTGCAAAGCCCAAAAGGCATGACTTTGAAAGCGTAAGTTTTCCAAGGAGTGGTGAATGTGGTGAGTTGTTGATGCTTTAGTGCAATTTTAATTGGGTTATATCCACTATAACCATCTCCAAAACTGAACCTCTCATGACCTGCAACCTCCTCCAAGATCTCATCAATGAATGGCAATGGTTAGTAGTCCTTCTTGGTAACAACATTGAGCTTCTTGTAATTCACACATACTTGAAGCTTGCTATTCTTTTTCTTCACAATCACAATGAGAGACATCCATTCTGAATTCTCTACCTCAAAGATAAATCCAACCTCCTTGAGCTTATCAATCTCCTCCTTCACAACCAAAGATATTGGTGGGCTAATGCAACGTTGCTTTTGGTGGATTGGTCTTGCATGTGATTCCACCTCTATCTTGTGCTCCTCCAAGGTGACTTCCTTCAAATCCTTGTAACTGAAAGCAAACACATGGATGAACTTGCGGAAAATCTCCTCAAATCTCACCTTCTCCTCCTTAGTAACATTTGGGCCATACTTGAGGGTAGCTAACCTTCTTTCTACCTCCTCAAGTGTCAATAGTGATTTATTTAGTTCCTTCAAAACCTTTGGCTTAGGTGCAAAATCCATAGCACACAAGTGATACACATCTGAATCCAATTCAGATTCATCCTCCTCCGTGGAAGTCTCCTCCTCCATGCTTGTGTCCACACCTGAAGCTCCTTCTTCAAAATCTGATTTACAATAATCAGAATATGGTATATTTGAATGTGAAATGTTTGTGGTATTAGTCATAGGAACTGTGACTCTATGGTTTGATGACCCAATCCTCAAGTACCCTTTGTGTCATCAATCAATTGTGCGTGCTACTCTCAACCATGATCTCCCAAGAAGTAAGTCATAGCTTGAATCCTTCAAAACTTGGAAAGTCATGAGATTTTGAACTCCCATAATTGAAACTACCACCTTGTCCGTCACTCCTACTGGTAGAACATGTTGTTTGTTTGCTATGCTCACCACAAATGTTGTAGGTCTTGAGGGTATCATACCTAAATTCTTCATCAACCTTTTTGACATGGCATTCATTGTTGATCCTCCATCAACCAATGCATCCTTGATGTTGTTACCATTTACTCTCACATCAATCTTGGGGGCATATTCACAAACTTCTCATGGTGCTGGTTTGGCATCCACCACCCCCATTGATACTGGAACATTTTCCTTCTTCTTCCTCTTGGTCCTTGGAGAACTCAAGCCACCTCTAAGCTCCTTCTCAAAGTAGGATTCAAAGTAATCAATTGTCCCACTATGATGTTAGCCTTGTGACTACCAACATCCTCCAAGACATTGTAGTTTCATTGTTGTTTTGAGATCAAGAAGTCCTCCATCCCCAACTTCTTCCTTGGAGTCTTTGTTGTTGATGGTTTTGAAATGCTTGTGTGAGTGCTCCTAGTAGGCATAGGAGTATCTTGGCTAGGAGCAAATCCTTGAGCAAAGTGCACATCCTCTGCAAAATGAGCTCTCTTCTTCTCTTGTGCCAAGAGCTCCAAATTAAGACTCTTGGAGTTTGTGCACTCTCCCTTCTCATACTTGCTCTCAACCACATCTATAGATGCTATCCTCTCACCTTTTTTTGGATTAGGAGCCACTTGGGTTTCACTACCTCCTTCTTTCTCTCAAATGGCTCCTTCATAATCCCTTCCTCCATTGTAAAAGGAATTTGGGCAATTCCTTTGGATGTGACCTCTTACTCTACAACCAAAACAATTTCTCTCATTGAAAATTGTTGGTTGGTTGGTTGGCCTCCTCTATATGGATAACTTCCATAACTCTTAGGCCCTCTCCCCACATTCTGATCCACCTCTCTCTTCTCCCATAGTTGCACCACATTGATCTTGAGATCTGCAAGTTGTTTTATGATGGTTTGAAGTGGATCTTTTGGTGGAGGTGCAAGAATTAGAGCAACTACTACTTGTGGTGCAACCCTTGCTACCAAAGTATCAGAAGTTCCACCATACTTGTAGCCTTGAGGAGGATGCACAACCTCCTTCACCAACAAATCACTCTCATCCTCTTCCAAACTCTCCTCCATACGAATTGCAATCTTGATAGCTTCAGACTTGGAAGAAGGTTTTTCATATCTCACCTTGCTTTTAATTTGTGGTCTCAATCCTCCCACAAAATTCTTGGTGAGCATGGCCCTTATGCCAATCATAGTAGTCTCCACATCATCCCCACCCTTCCTCAACACTATGCAAAATCTGGACTCTAACTTCTCCATTCTTTCCACATAGACTCTCACTTTCTCTCCATCTCCTTGTTTGAGAAAGGTAACTCACTCATCAATCTTTCATAACTCTCATCTGGAAGAAATTTCTCAATGACTGTTGAATTCAAACTTTCCCAAGACTTTTCTTCCCCATCTCTCCTCTCTCTCTCTTTTGGTATTCTGACTCATACCATGTAAGTGTTACATCCTCAAAGAAATCTGGTAATAAAAAGACCCACTCAATCTTCCTCCTCTCATTTTTTCCTATGCAAGCTCTCTTGAAGTCTCTTACAAAGGCCTACATGTCTTCTCCATCCTTGCCAAAGAAAAATTGGAAGTTTCCCCTCATTATCTTTCTTTTCTCTCAAATTTTTTTCTTTTTCTCTTTTCTTTTCTCTCACTCTATAACTAATAGAGTATTATATGAATAACACCATCTGAGAGTAATCCACTCTAGGTAACACAAAAGGTTCAAGTTGCTCCAAGATTTCTATAGCAACATCAAATCCTAGAGTGCATATTAATCAAACTCTCATGGATAGTTTATCCATAAGTTGAAAGATTATCTCCATCACTAATCTTGAGAACTAGCTGATGAAGGTAGTAGTATTTTTGTAGCTATACTAAGACTCTCTCCAAGATCCTTCACCAAAATCTCCAAAAGTGGTTTTACTCCACTACACTCATGTCCTTTTAGAAGTCCTTCCACTCCACAAACCTCACACAACTCCTTGGTCTTAGATCTTCTCCTTCCCAATCTTGGTGAAGAAGGTCCAACATGCAAACCCAAGTCAAGTAAGCCTCTCCTTTCTCTCAATATTTTTCTCTCAAAAGTCAATGGACATGAACTTGCCTTATGTCCCTTCTCTCTACATAAAAGCACTTAGACTCACTCTTTCTTCCAAGTGGTGTAGGTTTTTGGATCCTCTCAACACTCTCTTCAAATTTTATTCTAAACTCTCTTCTCCTCAAATCCACCCCTATAATCACTTCAAACCCTTGAGGAACCTTGCATAGCCTCAATTTCCACTCTTGGTGGACCTTCCATGTTCCCAAGATGAGCCTAAACACTTAAATATGCTTTTTGTTGCTCTCACACTCCTCATGCATGAAATCTAAACTCTGTAGAATTGACCTTCCTCACAATATCAATCAAATCTCACTACTAGTATGTCATAGTCCTCTGAAATTTTTCACACTTGATCACAAGTCTAGGGCATCCTTCCCTGAAAATTTCAGATCATTTCATTGAGCCATTTGGCCTAAGTACCTTTCTATTCAGTACATATATTTCAGATTTGGTCTAAAAACCACCCCCCTCACTTTAAAAACTTATAACTCTTTGCTCAAGAATGATCTCTGTCTAGTTTTTGTGTCAATAGGTAGGATACAATGCATTGAATTTTCTTGGAATTTTTCATTATAATCCACTGAAAATTGAAGAAATGGCAGACTCTGTACAATTTTCCATAGAGCATGCAGTTGCGGGAGCAGTTTACCGTATCAACTTCCAAAAATTCTAGTCTAGTGCGCATAGCTGCTCTCACAATAATTTCAAGTTTAATAATTTAATAATAACCCAACCTATCATGTTTAGAAATTTCAAGTCCAGATCTAAAAGTTGAGATTTTGCCCAAAATCACCCTTAATCCCCAAAATCTGGAATCCACCTCACACAATCTCTCCAAATCCTCTCATGTATACAAGATGTACAAAATCACCTCAAAGACATCATAATGAACTATAGGGTATACAAATGGATCTGGGTTCTCTAACATAAGTTTAGCACTCTTTGCTCCTCATGTTCTCTCCAAATGAGCTCTCATGGTCTCCTTCTGCCTAATGTAGAATTGAATGTGGAATATTATCTTGCCTTCTAGAGAGATCTCGGCAATGGAACCAAAAATATGAGCTGGCTTGTCTCTCATTTAGGATGAACCTCTGATGGCTATTATGGAAGCGCACCATGGACTAAGAAGGCAAGGAACCCCAACTCCATCATACCCTTCCAAGGCTAACACTCCAAGACTCAAGGTATTGCTCACTAGAGAACTCAATGAGAGAGATAATTGTAAATGAAAGGATGATAAGTACCTCCTCACCCCTTGTTTATATACTTGTGAAATAGTTACACACCAAAGTTACTAACTACTAGAGTAACTCAAGTTACTAGGCTAAGTAAAGTCAAAAAAGTATAAAGGAATATCCATCCACATGGGCATATTCCACTAAGCATGTGATCTTATCTTGACCTAACCACTAAGTCAAAGATTCCTTCACATGGGCTATCCTTGGACAATAGAAGAATCCAAAACAAAAAGGCTTGCGGGCTCAAGAGTTCTCAACTCTTTCCTCAAAGCCAAACACCTAGGAATAATACCAAGTCAACACACTAAATCCAATAATAGTGGTGCTCATCTTCTCCACTTCCTTTAAAGTAAGGTCCCCTCTATCTTAATATGACTAACTTTAGCTAATCATGACTAATGTAGAACCATCCTTTATCTCTATACAAATAATATCTCTCAAATACTTGTAACACCAAGCTAAATATCACAATATGACACACATGCACAAATGGGTGTTATAGGATAGAAAGCCGGTGAGCATCACTTGGAGTCTCTTAGCTAGAGTAGGTGTGGCTTGATTGTAATCAGGGCTTGTTGTTGGCAGAATATTGAGTGGTAGATTAAGTACTAATTTGATTGAGTGTGATTTGTGTTGTGTAACTGATCTAATTAATTGTGGCACTTTAGAGTCTATGTATGACTTACGTGTGAGTTGTGCTTCTATAGTGTGTGATATTGGCAATGATGTATGTTGTGTAGCAATGTGTATACACATGAAAAAGGGTCCAACTCCAGTTATACTCCTCTAGGCTCTAGAGTACATACTACACTCCTAGTCATTACAATAGATACATTTATGTAATATTCCAAGGACAAGAGAACTCGTCAAGAGAGATACAAGAGAGAAAACACAAATTTCACACTCAATCCTTTGATGCCCCAAAGGAGCACCTTCTCTTTATTATATAGCCAAGGAGGATCTCCTCCAATGAAGCTCTACCATAGGATTAGGTAAATGGATAGGTAACTTGTTAGCAAGCTCCACCCTTAGATTACTTGCTTGGATGGGTGACATGTCGGTCTTGGTCCCATCTAGTTGGTCAATAGGCTTTGACTGGAGGGAATCTTTAGGGAATCTTCTTGTAGGAATCTCATAATCATGTGGGTGAGGTACCATTAGAAAGCTCTTGGTGAGACAAACTAGGGGGGAGGGTAAGGCCAACCTTTCCTTTATTGGTGGGGAAATCTGCACATTTTTTAGGCCTAATTCATCCATTTAGGCCTATGAAATTGCTTCTAAAGTTTTTAGGCCTATTAGTAGAAGTGCTCTTTTGTTGATACCTCTATTTGATCTACATTCTTCATCATGTGTAACATCTTTCCACATGTCACCACCCCAAGTTTCACCTCTAGATCATATGCCTAGCTATTGATTCTAAAGTTTCCAAGCATGTTGTAGTTTTTGGCCTATTAGAAGTACTCTTGTGGTGATACCTCTAGCTTATCTACTTAGTCCATCATGTATAAAATCCTTCTAGATATTACCAAACCAAATTTCATCTCTAGATCATTTATCTAGCTATTGGTATTACAATCCACCTATGTTGCTTCACATATAAAGTTCAAGATGTCTCTATCTCCAACATAAGAGGTGGAATCCTCAGCAATTGAATCTGATCTCCTCTAGTCTATTTCCATGCTAGCCAATCCTTGCTCCAATTGTTCCATCCTAGTAGTTATGGTTATATTAGAAGCAAGGGTAGGTAATATGCCCCTACCAAGTGCATCATCTCTACCACTTATCATAGCAGCCCTACCACTCCATAACTCTAGGTGAAGGTCAAAGCATCGGTCACTAGTATGACCAAATATATAGCAATGGTCACATTATCTTTGTGCTAGTTATGATGAACCAGAGGTATCATGTCCACTACCTTGAGTACACTCTCTTTCTTATGGTGAGGTCCACCACAAGTCCAACAAGCAATACCATCACTCACTGATTGTTGTTGAACTGGCGATGAAGATGATGGTCTAATGGCACTAGGCCCTCCACTTGCTCCATAAGATTTGGGTTGTCTACTTTGCCCTTGGAAGCCAACATGATGTGGTGCACTCTATTGCACTCTAGAAGAAGTAATATCTATGGATGAGATCTCCTTATTAAATCCAAATGTCACCACTCTCTCCTCTTCCATGTTGAGCCCAATGCACTCAACTAAACTAAAGTCCACCGCCAAAGTAAGTGAGGTAGCCTATAACAACGTAACATCATGTACTCTATGTCGCAACTCCTTATCTAAGATCTCATACCAAAATTAGACTACTTGGGCCTTAGTAACTCCCTGAGTGAAACTAATCAGCCATCTCATGTGAATGTATGCCTCATGTAGGCTCTCTCTAGTCCTCCATTGGAGCTCTTGCAAGCTTTTCAACTTGTTAGTCCACACTCCTTGGTATTTTTGCTTCAAGCATTGGAAGAACTCTACCATGGGGTTAAACCTTGGTATTGCACCACCTCTTGTAGTGGTACCTCCACTCGTAGTAGCACCATCTCCAACTAGTGTACCTCCACTAGATACACCAATGTTATTAGAGCTAGAACTTGTGAGTATTGTTGATCTACCCCTAGTAACCAGCCTAAAGAAATGGAAATGTTGTTTAGAGAACAATATTGTCTCTATAGCTTGATCTCTTCCAAGTGAGCTCTCATGGACTCATGATATTTATCTATTGGCGGACCCTTCAAGTGTTGAAACAACCCTTCCATGCCATAAAGGGTGTGAACAACTTCAAGTTCCACATCTCTTGCAAATCACACCAACTATCAAAATCCTAGATAAAGGCATCCAACTCAATAGTACCCATTATACCAAAGTAGTGCTTGGGGCCTTTGGAGACCCCATAAATCTCATCCATATCCCGCAACAACAATGCAAACACACCAAGTGCACTCTTAGTTGAATCAACTCCTATATCAAACTCCAAATTAGAGTCAATCTCCTCTCTCATTGGGACCTAAGATATAGGCTAATATCGAACACCACTCCATGTAAACCCATTGCATAATGCAGCAATATCTCCTCTAGAATCCCCAAAGAACTCCATCTTGACAATGTAACTCAAATCACAATCGTAAACACCTATAATCTTCTAAGAAAAGGAGACCTGAAGAGAAATATAGAAGAAGAAACACACAATTTTATACTCAACCTCCGATACCTCAAAGGAACACCTTGATTGTATTATATAGCAAAGGACACTTCCCCAAAAGGAGTTCCACCCTTGGATCAGATATATGGATTGGTGACATCTTCGCAATCTTTACCTTTAGATTAGTTACATGCATGGGTGACATGTTGGTTCTCATCCTATTTGGTTGATCAACCCCTTTGACTAGAGTGAATCTTCTTGTAGGAATCTTTGAATCACGTGGGTGAGATACAATTGGAAAACTCTCAATGAGATAAACTTGAGGGGAAGGAAGGCCAACCTTTCTACTATCAAGGAGGCAATCTGCACATTTTTTAGGCTTAATTCATCTATTTAGACCTCCAAAATTAGCCTAAAGTTTCTAGGTTATTTTTTACTCCTACCTTGTTAGTAAATGTCCTCTTTTGGTGACACCTTTATCTAATCTACCTATCTCATCATGTATAACATCCATCAGATATTATCAAGCCAATTTTCACCTCTAGATAATATGTCTAGCTTTTTGTATTACAAATTTAAGCTATTTTTTACTCTTGCTCTATTAGTAGAAGTACTCTTTTGGTGACACCTCTATCTTATCTACCTATCATATCATACATAACATTCTTCCAGATGTTGCAAAGCCAATTTTCACCTCTAGCTAATATGTCTAGCTATTGGTATTACAAACCTCTCCCTTTTATGATGTCCTTGTAACATCCTTGTTGCAAAGCTATTGCTCAAAGATTTCACCAACACCGGTGCATTGGTCAAATTGGCTGTTGGCTCCCATGTTGCCTCATACAATGGATACTCTTTCTATTGTTCCAAATATTCCACACACGGATGGTGAGTACCATAGATGCATTTTTGGAGAATGCATTCAACCTCATATTCCTTTGCCTCATCAACGAGTGTTGGATAAGGTCAACTATCTTATATGGAAGAGAAGTGGGGCGGTTGGGAAGCATATCAGCATAGTAAAGAAATGTGGAATACCGGGTGGATCTTCATATGTGGTGGTAGCTTGAGGTGATAGGTCACTACATAGATGCAATAAAGTAGGGGAAAAGGCTAAATAAAATGAGGTCTGAGCTTGCGAGTGCCAACTAACATGAAGTTGGTTGTTGACAACTAGACTTGATCCTGAACATTGAACTCCATGTGCTAACAATGTGCATGTGCATACTATTAATATTGATTTTGGGTGATCTACAACCCATGTTTGGCATTCTCCACTCCTTGTTGGATTTTGGAAACAAATATCTACCTTGGTATCCATCGGGTGGATCTTTATCAAGCTTGGAGGAGTGAAAGGATGCTCTTCATACATGAGGAAGAACAATGTAGCCTATGTGGATGCATTCACTAAATTTTTGTATGCAAATTCCACCAATGGGAGTAAGGTGTACCACCTTTCTTGCTCCTCTAGGATGAAACCTAGAGCATGATTTCAATAGTGCAATTAGCCTGCACTATTTGTCCATTGGTCTATGGATAGTAAGCCATAGACATGGTCAATGTTATTTTGAAGAAACCAAAGAGTGTTCTCCAAAACAAACTAGTGAATTGAGTGCCTCTATTAGTGATGAGCACTTGCAACAAGCCATGGTGAGAAACAATTGCATCTAAGTACAATTGAGCTAATTGTGGAGAATACATGTCCTTGGTGGTAGGACGTATGAATCATTTTGCTAAGACAATCAACAAAGACTATGATGGAGTCAAACCCTGAATGGTCTTGGACAATTGGCAAACCAGGTCCATGCTTACCTATTCCTAAGAATGTGTAAGAGTAGAAAGGGGTTGAAGGAGTCCTACATGAGCTTAATTAGAAGCTTCATTTTGTTGATAGAGTAGGCAACTTCAAATGTACTCCATCACATCATTGCTCATCTTGGGCCAATAGTAATGGAATTTGGCTACATCTAAGGTCTTGTCTACTCCTACGTGACCTACAATGGCAAAATCATGACATTCTGCTAGGATAGTGGTTCTTATGGTCATGTCCTTTGGGATCCATAACTTGCCATCACAAAAAATCAAGTCCTTGGGTACTAGTGATGCCATTGGATGATTGAGCTCCTACAATCTATGGGTTAGTTCTTGTAGTAGAAAGAATTCTTGGCCAAAATTCAAGGTTCATCTTAACTTCTACCATCAGATTGTTTACCATAAGCATTTGGGTAAATGCATCTACAAATTGCTTCTTGCCTTCCACATATGTGATAGTCATGTTGAGCATGTCTCCACTCCACCCACCAAATTTGTTGCCAAGATAGATCTTTTTGCATCTTTAGGTAGACTAGAGGTTTGTGATCTATCTCCACTACAATAGCCTTCTGGCCAAGATAGTGCTCCCAATGCTTGGTTGCTAGGATAATGGCTAACTCCTCTCATTTTGTGATGTGATTGTTGCATTCCATTTGGAACAACTTTCAAGAGAAATATGCAATTGGGTGCCATCCATCATGCCACTTTTGTTGTAGGATTGCTCCTATTGCTATGCTTGATGCATTTGTAGCCAACTTGATTGGACATTTTGGGTCATACCATTTCAAGATTGGTGTATGTAGTAATGAATCTTTTAATTCTTGAAAATCCAATTCTTGTGCAATTCCTCACATCCGCTTCTTTCCCTTGCCAAGTAGTGTTGTTAGAGGCTGTGTCACCTTGGAGAAGTCTTTGACGAATTGCTAATAGAACCCCATCAATCCCAAGAAACTCTTGAGTTGAGTCTGGAGCACTCCATTTTTGAATGACCTCTATTTTATTTATTAATACTTGGATACCTTCTACACTTACTTTATGTCCCAAGTAGTCTACTTCAGACGTGCCAAACTCACACTTTGAGATTTTTATTTACAATTGATTATATCATAGAATCTAGAGAACCTCTTGCAAATGTTGCTTGTGTTCCATCATTGTCCTACTATAAACAAGGATATCATCTAGGAAAAAATTAATAAATTTATCCAGGTATGAACAAAATATATCATTCATCAAACTCATCAAAGTGGCCGGTGTGTTAGGGCGGCCATATAACCTCACCAGGTACTCAAAGTGACCATACCTTGTTCAAAAGGCAATCTTGTGTACATCTCTTTTTGCAATCTGGATTTGATTGTAACCACTTTGCAAACCAAGTTTGGTGAAGTGTTTTGCCCCATTGAGTTGATCAAACGGGTCATCCATGCAAGGTAAGGAGTATTTATTCTTCATTGTTTGTTGATTTAGACCCCGATAGTCAATGCACATGTGCATTGTACCATCCTTTTTCTTGACAAACAAGACAAGAGCCCCATATGCTGATATGTTGGGTTGGATAAACCGTTTTTGCAACATATCTGCAATTTGAGCCTTACAATCCTCCAACTCATGAGGTGATAGACGATATTGGGTCTTACAAGTAGGTGTTTTCCCATGAATTATCTCAATTTTATGATCAACTCTCATTTTTGGTGGTAATCTTGAGGATATATCATTCAAGAAAACATCTTGAAACTCATTGACCACATTTTTCAATTTCTTAGGAACTTGTCTATCAAGTTGTGTACTCTAGACTTCTCTTATTATGCCCATGAAACATCTATTTTTTTAATAGATGGATGTTGTCCTATGATATATAGAGGTAATTCTTGCCTTTCTACCCTCTCTTTAACTCCAATCATCTTCCATTGGCAAGTCCTCACTACTTTCTTCCTCCAATCGACCATGGGATTGTTATGCTCCATCTATGACATACCTAGGATTGCATTATAACAAGCTAAAAATATCACTTTCTACTCAATTACTTCTTGATATTTTCCTACATAGAGTGTTAGATTTTTAGGTAACAACTCAATCTTCTCTATATGCCCATTAGGTAATTCTACTTCCTTATTTTCATCCTTCTCTAGATCCATCCCTAACCTTATTGCAACAAAGCAAGACAAGAAATTCTTTATTGCTCTAGGGTCTATCAATACTCTCACCTAATTGCCTTCTAGGACTCCATTTACAACAATCAATTGTGAGCTTGTCTTTCTCACATTCTTTGCACTTATCCTCTTCCTTCCTCCACTATTTTGCTTTTCTATTGAGCAAATAAAGCCATGAGGTACATTTAATGCTGATCTTCATTTTCCGAGGTGATTTTTGCATCCTCCTCTTCAATTCTTCTCTCCATGTTGTTCAAAGATTGCCTATATGGAGGCCAATGGCCTCTAGAAAAAAATGAGTACAACAATTAATGGCAAGGTGCCAAACTCGGCCACAATTGTAAGAATGACATTGTTCTTCCCGAGTCTCTTCTCCTCATGGGACTCCATGTCTTCTTTCTTTGACCCGTCCTCATTTTCCTTGGGGTGGTCATGCTCCTTGTTCTTTGAATCCAATATTGCCAAATTCCATATGAACTAGTCCACCCAAGTGTTGTGTTTTAGCCTGATAATGTTGAGTTTGGATGACCTCTTCACCTCCTCATAGTACACCTGCTATTCTTTGAGCACAACCAATGGCCTCAAAAACCATATGAGGGTTTTGAACCATTACTTCGTTGCGGATTTGCTCTTTCAACCCTCATTTGAAATTGTCCAAAGCTTTTGTTGGACTCATGACAGTTATTATGACTTGTAAATCAAGGAATGCCTCCATGTATTCTTGTACATTGTTCTTTTGCTTCAACTCCCATAGTGAGTTTCAGGCCATTTTCACCAAATCCACCAATTAGAAGTTCTTCACAAGTCCTTCCTACATGACCATCCAAGTGACCTTCCTTCCTTTTGCCAACATTGATCATTCCCAACCGTCATACCATGTGAGAGCTTTATTGATCAAGTAACCACATGCAAATGTAAAAACCACACGCTGGTAAAACAATTTGTGATTTCAATTGTGAACAATTAAAAGTATCAATTCATTCTTGAAATCCAATTTTTCATGACTCCCATAGAACGGTATTCCTTGTAAGACTCAATGTTGCAGGTCTCCTTCATCCGTAATAGTAGTATGGCCTCATTGTCAACCAGGGTTGTTGTCCTTGGCATGAGTGACTTTCCTTCTGCTTCGGTCATTGGTATTGGGTTTTGGGATGACTCTACTTCATCCATTGCCTGATCATTCTTGAAGGTAAGTACTTGACTTTGCAATGCCTCCATGGTCATCTTGATCTCCTAAAACTCATTCAACATTCACTCCATTCCTTGCATCAACTCCTACAACTACATATCCATGATTCCTACACACAACATCATCAATCGCTACTTCCTACTTCAATAAACAGTTAATATGATCACTTGAGAGAGAGCATGGATTATTGGAACTATCATTGGGACTTCAAAGGCTATCACTTGTTGATAGTATTCTTCTCCAAAAGTTACAAACTACAAAATCCCTAAACATTACTTTTGGTCTAACCACATAACAAATTTCTACTTGAGTGTTGAAAGGGAGAGGATTTGGTACATTCAAATCCATCATAATAGAATGTAGGTCGTCAACTCCCACTCTCTATCATAGATCACCATAGGCAAAATCACCGGGTTTGGTGAATTCATCACTATGTCTATGAACTCTACTCCAAAATAAAAAAACAAGATACACTCTCACTTGCTCACATTGGATGTATATAATCTTGATGTGGAACAGATTCAAGAATGGAAAGTGGGGTGCTAGATATTTTCCTCTCAGAGCCTCCATCCCATCCTCTCCGCTAGCACACTCCTAATCTATTGATTACACTACGGTGTCTCTCCTCAAAAATTACTCAATCTCAATAGCCCATATTCTTCCAAGAGGGATGATCCGCTCTGTTGAATTGAAACACTTGCTTTAATGCCATTGTAATCTTCCTAGGATAGGAGACCTAAAGAGAAACACATAATTTCACACTCAACCTCCAATACCCAAAGGAGCACCTTGACTATATTATATAGCAAAGTGGAATTCTTCAAAGAAAGCTCCACCCTTGGATCAGATACATAGATTGGTGATATGTCAACAATTGCTACCCTTAGATCAGTTACATACAAGGGTGATATGTTGGTTTTGATCCTATCTGGTTGGTCAAAACCTCTTTGACTAGAGGGAATCTTTAAGGAATCTTCTTATTGGAATCTCTAAATTGCATGGATGAGGTATCATTGGAAAGCTCTTGAGGAGACAAACTTGGAAGAGAGTAGGCTAACCACTCTTGCGGTGGGAGGGATCTATACATTTTTTAGGCCTAATTCATCCATTTAGGCCTCCAAAATTAGCTTTAAAGTTTCTATAATTCTTGACTCTTGTTCTATTAGTAAAAGTCCTCTTTTGGTGACATCTCTATCTGATCTACCTAGCCCATCATATATAAAATCCTTCTAGATATTACCAAGCCAATTTTCATCTTTGGATGATATGTCTAGCTTTTGGTATTACAAATTTAGGCTATTTTTGGCTCTTACCCTATTAGAAGAAGTACTCTTTTGGTGACACCTCTATATGATCTACCTAGCCTATCATACATAACATTCTTCCAGATGTTACCAAGCTAATTTTCACCTCTAGCTAATATGTCTAGTTATTGGTACTATACCAACACAAGTACCACACAAAGGATCATCACCAAGTGCCACCACCAATTGAGCACCACTCACTAATGTAGCTCTAGTTACAATAACTATACTAAAGAAAATAATAACCTATAACCTACCATCACAACACACACTCTCACGGTCTGCAAATTGTCACTTCTTGCCTCACCAGAGAGAAACATAGGTGGTTTGATTGGTCATCACTTGGGCCTCACTACCAAGAACACATAAGAGCACCAACACTCTAAAGTCAATGCAGCTTGCACAAATGACTGCAAGCTGCATTGACTTTAGAGTGCAGCTTGCAGTCATTTGTGCAAGCTGCACAAATGACTACAAGTAGAGGCTAGAAATATTTTGAAATATCATAGCCAATTTGAGAGTCCTAAACAATGAATTAGGCCTCAAAAAATAAAACATAAAATAAAACATAAAACATAAACAAAAAATAAAAAATAAAACTTGTGAATTTGAGGTATTTATTTCTCCTCCTTTGTTTGTCTTGTTGGGATCTTTCCAATGGTACGTTACGCATGTTGTTTTGAACTTCCCACATAAAGATTCTCCAAATATTCTCTTTAGTCAAACAAGTTTGACCAACCAAATAGGACAAAGATTGACATATCACCAATCCATGCAACTAATCTAAGGGTGTAGTTTGCTCACATGTCACCAATCCATGTATTTGACCCAAGGGTATAGCTCCCTTTCATGAATCCTCTTTGCTATATATTAAAGACAAGTTGCTCCTTTGGGGCATCAAAGTATGGAAGAATGAAACCTTTTGTTTCTCTTCTCCTTAGAACATTAAAGTGTGGTGCTAAGGTGGATGGGTTTCTCTAAGCAGAAATGCTTGCCATGGAAGGAAGTAGCCTTAATATGAAGATTAGCAAGAATGCTTGTAAATGCAAGAGGTAATGCTTTCCCTTGATTGAAAATAAAAGTACTTGTAGAAATGGGAGGTAATTCTTCCCTTGAACTGAAACAACACTACCTATAGAAATAGTAAGTAATGCTTTCCTTGAGTTGAAAAACAATAGGACTCATGGAAACGGAAGGTACTGCTTCCTTTGGATTGAAAACATTCTTGCTTGGAGAAATGGGAGGTAATGCTTCCTCCAAATTGAAGAGAATTGTGTCCTTGTGTTGTGATGTAGAATAAGTGTGACCCAAGTGAGTTGTAGAAGCTAGTAGAGAGGACATACACATCAGCCAATAGCAATGCCAAAAATGTTGGCGGGTTAGACTAGTCCTATAGTCAAGGGTACATGACACTATAGGATTGAGGAATTCCAAGACAATCCTTCCATGGTTTGCCATTCTCTTGGAGGGGGGTCCAATCACAAGAAGTCTAAATGAAACTTTACATCTCATAAATCAACACCAAACTAACTCTACCACCATTTGGCATTTGATATAATAGGTAGGTAGATACCTACTCCTAAGCTACCATGATCACCAAAGATGGGATCAAACTACTACCTCTCCTAGCAAAATTTACATGTGTATAGGTATTGATCTACCAATCATTATGAAAACAAGTGAAGGTGGACAAGTTGACTAGGGCACAATTCTAGGAACAAGATATCTATGGTTCAAACCCTATTGCGTATAATCTAGAAGAGTGGGCAGTTTTTGCCAAATGATGACAAAATTATCAAAACTTCATCTAAATTTTGGCTAGCCTCACGTCAACAAGTTGGCTTGTTGGCCCTTCTAACCCTTTGTAGTCTCTCTAGCCCACAATTTTATGCCTTGAAATGCTAAAATTCAACCAAATGAGACCTTTCTTCTTGCCAATTCAAACACTCTCTAAATTTGGACAACCTTTGCCAACTTGAGCTCCAAATCTATACAACCTCTATCAATGTACCTCTTCTATAGTTGGTTGATTGCCAAATCTTCCACTTACTATCAACTCAAGCCAAATTGAGAAGATGTGGATCTCCAAATCCCTAATTTGAGATGATAAGTTCCCAAATCCACCTCAAATTTTGCACTTTGGGCTCAATAAGATATGGGCTCAAATCAAACACCCACTATCTCAAATTAACTCAATTCTCATAAATTGGATAGCGCATCCGCATACCATTTTCCCCATTGCCAAATTTGCATCAACTTGAACAAGGTTTCCGCACATGATTGCTTTCATGTAAATCTAAGACCATGATTAAATGTACCAATGATCAACTAGGCTTGGAGATATACCAACACTCTTAGTCCGTACATCCAATTTCCCCCTAAGGTTCACTTCTATGATGTAATCAATTCATTCTTCCACTCGAATCACACTCAAATCAGATCTATATTCTATCCCCACTCAATAGTCTACTAACAATCAAGCACTAGTTATAGTCAAGCCACACCCACTCTAGCTAAGAGATTCCATGTAACCCTTGTTGAGCTCTATCCACCATAGCTAGGAACTCAAAGGCTCAACATTAGAGAAGTTAGCTCTCTAAACCTACACTTTGAAAGTATATCCCTCTGCTCGACCTAGGTCTCCAATCATAATGGCACCACTAACGGCACATCCGATGGTGTGAATGGTGCAAGTGATGGAGGATCCTACCATGTGATCAATAGCCCTAACATGAAATCCAACCGCCACAACTAGTCCATGAGTAACTATAAAAATAACTATGATTGCCAACATTACCACTCCAATGTTCGAGCAAACTAGCTTCGATGCTACAAATGTTGTGACACTATCATCAATGATGCTTAAATTGTCTTTCTTCATTTCCATTAATTATTGCTTCAAACTTTTTAAGTCCATTGTCAAATCTCAAGGCTCAACCCTATATAATAGGCAGTGGGAACTACCAAACCCTAGACAATAGGCAATGAGAACTACCAAACCCTAGATAATAGGCAGTAGAAACTACCAAGCTGGAGTGTGGTAGGGATAGAAGGACTACCATCCTACCTCTTTTTTACTTTTAACAACCTCACGAACTAATTCACTACCATTCACGAACTGATTCACTACCATTCACAAATTGATTCACTACCATATGGCTGACGGGCAATTCTTGGCAATTCCGGCTTCATGCAAGCAAAATTAAAGCTTACAATCCATGAAGTTTTGAGGTTAGCTTTCTCTCGCATGGTCTCATTCTTTATGGTTGTTTTGCTATTTCGTTTCTTTGAAAAGGTCAAGCCAATACCATTGGAATAGCTATGTGTAGAACATTGCTTCAATGATAGGAGAACATGCAAATCCTTTTGCAACTCCTTTAGAAATATTGCCAAAATGGTAGTCTTTGAGAGAGAGAGGGCGACCTCTACTTTTTTCCAGTTTTACAAATACTTCATATAGTACCTAATAAACTAAAGAAATCTTTTTGTAAACAGTCATGTGTTTAAAAAGTGCATAATGTTGAAAAACAAAACTCATTCTTCTATACAAGGTAGAGACATTGGTCGTATCTATACCATGAGAATTTGGTGTTTTCTATTTTTAATAACTATATAAAAAAATGTTTTTGTATATAGTTAAAATGAAATAAATAACAAACTAGTTATTAATATTTTTTAGATTTGTAATTATTGGATACACTCGAAAAAAAACTGTACTGCAGCTACTCCTTCATAACTCCAAAGACCGGCATTAGTTATTGTTTCTCTTGTAATACTCCTGCCACCCCATGATTTTGTTATCTCCTAAACGAGCTTGGACTGCTATTTTAACTTTCATTGGTCAATTTAATCCACAAACACAAAGTTTATGGCTTACTGACATTGCTCACCATCATTTAGCTAATTCTTTGGAATCAGTTTTTTCAATAAGATGTTCTTAAAAAAAGATGGGTCATTCCAAAAGAAATTCAAATTTTGAAAAAAAAATGGGAAAAACCTCAAAATAAGAAACTTCATTTTTACACATTTTCGTTTTTATTTTGTTTCATTAATAATTTTTCCTATTTCATTTTTTTTAAAGCCAGATTTTTTTGATAAAACTTAGTCCGTTTATCTCCAATTGTTGATCAATACAATATACTGGTATTGGAATAATAAAAGAATTATCAGTTTATGGATGTTGATTAAAAAAAATTTTCACTTTGGACTTTATATCTTAACAATTGAAAATAATCAAGGTATATACATACGGAAATGAATATCATCCCAGCAAAAAATATTATAATAAACAAAAAATATATATAATACCATATTTTTCTAGTTATGATAATGTGTTTTCAACCTATAAAAATTATATCATTTAATAGTTGAGACCTTCCCACCACATTGAACTCAAAGGTTCTCACTCTCACCATCTCTTGCTCTGATACTATATTTTGAAGTGAAAAATGAAAGTGGAGAGATCAAAGTTCACCAAAGAATGGTGTCCGGGACACAAGTCTCACGGTCTCTTCTGTGCCCTGTTACCATATTACGAAGTGAAAGTTGAGAATGGAGATATCAAAGAATGGTATGCGGGACACAAGAAAGGCACACAAGTGCGGTGAGTCTCTCTTCTCCATTGATTTGAAATGATGACTAATGAATAATGACCGCTAGGAATATTAGCTTGTGACACTCTGTCAACACGTCTCTAGGTTAGGTACACATCTCTACTTTTCTTAGGTGCGGTAGGGCAGATTTCTCATACAGACTCTATTGGGGCTTAGCCCCATGTTACGTTTTTTGTCTCTCCCTTGTACGGCTTGATGGGGTCTTCCCATCCTTCATTTTTCCTACGCGGTCGCCTTTTTTGACTTTTGTAACGCAACTGCTGAATCAAATAGCAAATGCAATGTCATTCCATGAGTTACGAAAGAAGTTGAAGTGAGGATGATGTAGAAGATTTGGTGTGTTGCATGTAAGGATGCGCGTTACGCATGATCAATGCATGGAATTGCTGCTATGGCGTTCATGTTTGGTTCATCCTCTTTTTTGATACAACTGAGATCGAAGCATGTGCTCTTGGCATCGTATCCATGCTTGGGCTCTTTTCCTCTGCCCTCTGTTGTACGGTAGCGCTCTGGAGTACGATCCTTGGCTAACCGTAGAGTTCAAGAGTTCTTGCAGATTTGCGGGCATCAAAACGAACCCAGTTCGTCAAAATGCTTGTATGTGTGTTCAGCCTTGTCGTGAAATAGAGAGAGAGAGAGAGAACGGGGCAGGAGAACTGCCACCCAGTTGCTAAAATCACTCACATCCACCCCCACAGATCGCATCCTCAGCCGTGTCGTGACAGTTGTCTTGTCCATGACCAGGCTCGTGTTCTGGAGTTTCTGCACGATCAACATAAACTTTTTGCGGTCGTGCGTTGGAGTCGGCGTCAGTCAAGCTCAAGAACGAGAAGAATTTTTGCTGTTCCTGGTAAATAGAAAGACCGTGGAACTGGTGGTGGATGAAAGACGAACGGGGTACGGTTTGTCCGGAGGTCGTTTGTGACCCTGCATGGTTCCTCCGGCCCTCCTGTGCCGTAACGTCAATTAATGCGGTATTTCTATCGTTCCCTATCAGATGGGTGAGTCAGATACGATATGGGTCAGAAATCTGTAATCTATTTGCGATGATTATGAGACGTGCCCTGGAATCGTGATCGCTATATCACGAATGCAGGATCGAATCGAAGATGTCGGGTGCATGTGACCTAACAATCCGGCAATGGCTTTGGAGTCAAACGAGAAATTGATGCTTGCAGTGTCTACCTTCAACTTTATGATGCCACGAAGCCATTTTGAGTTGTCTCTTATGACAACACGTTAACTAATGGGCTTCAGTTTTGATGTCCTACGAAAGGTTACCCCGTGTTTTGCAAACCAGGACATATTATCCTCAAGATATAAATTTTCTGACTCTGTTTTTTAGAAAGCGATTGGATCGATTACCCATTTTCTTATTCGATACATCTACATGCCGGTAGCATTAAGTATATGCAAGCAGTACTTGCTTCTCCGAGAGTCAATCCTCCGTGCCAGTAGGGTTTCTTGGGTGGATAGGATGGACTTAGATCCCTACTTCACAAGACAGAAGGATCTAACTCCGAGAAGTCTGTACAGGTAAGGAGTACTCCAGAACAGGACAGGCAAAGACCGAAGAGACAGTTCCAGGAAAATCTCTCTCGTGATCTAACAGCAGTTAATAACAGGAGAGTGCATTGAGAGACTTAAACAAGGCAAACTAGGAGTATGAGTATTTCATGAGAGCAGATAATGAATGACCCATGCTACGATACGAAATAGAGTGCATTGAGAGATTTAAACAAGGCAAACTAGGAGTATGAGTATTTCATGAGAGCAATTAATGAATGACCCATGCTACGATACGAAATAGAGTCTTGCAAAAGAATCTAAGCTCATAAGTATGACATCTACTTAGTTGTGAGAAGTGGGGCATTTCAATGTACAGCCTCAAACCCGAGAATACAATAGATATTGACCTTATCTTCTCTCACCTCTGTTCCAACCCCTAGATGCGGTTCAGAGCAAAAGACCGTCACTACATCCTCAATCACCGGTCATGTGATGAATGCCTACAAGGCTTGGCGACTGACAGTACCCTTCACTAACATTCAAAACCCACCAGACTCCACAGGATTCCTATTAGTACTTGAATAGAACGAGACATGAAATTATACAAAATACGTTCAAAGACTTATTCAAGTGATAAATGCTTACAAATTTGTGCTATCATTGTTCCAACCGACTAGGCGGTCAACCTAGATCAAAAACTCATTCACTCTAGCTACTCTCAATTGCTTGCCATGCAAGCCAATGACTTTACCAACGGGAGTAGGGCCACCGCAGCTGGTTGCCTGCAAAACAGTTCCTTCTTTTGCTGGAAGTATTTCGTAGTTCTCTTTGTACCCGTGAGAAGAAGCCTTTGGTCTTGCAATGGGCCATATACTTGTACAAATGCGCCGCACATTTCATTCTGGTGCCACGGCTGGAACAAAGTCTACTCTACTTACAGAGAGAGTGGAACAGGGTTTACTCCCTGATTCCACAACCTACAAGAAGCTGTAGGTCGTGGATAGTCGCACGACCTGTGAAAGTAGTATCTACTACCTTTTAGCCTCCCGAATTGTGGATATTGTTACTGGGGACTAAGAAACTGCTTGCAGTTGGGAGGACCCAAAAAATTAGAAGATAAACATCTTCTTCTAAGGCTCACTACCGGCGGATGAATTTCCTGTCAAGCAACAAGAGAGGTGAATCCAAGGGGTAAAACCCAGAGACAATGAGATCAGTTTTGTTTGGTTGTCTCCTCTCCACCCTCCTGGATGTACTGCTTCTTGCCTCGCTCAATCCTCGCGAATGCGCACAATATTGTGAACGAAATACTGTAAAGTCCATAAATCTTCCAACTGGTAAGAGGCTTGCTCTTGGCCATGGCTCTGTGGAACACAGTGACGTAGTAGTGGAAGCCCACAGCAACCACTACCAGCCATTGTAGCAATGCCGATAGTTTAGCCGCAATCCTCCCTGATGAGCATGTAGTGATAAGATCAAATGTCTGCAGGATAATGAAGCAAATATACCCAAATGCTTGAAGCAGCTGCAAGAAGATGTAGCTCGAAGGAGAAAAGTTACGGAAAAAATCCATCGGTTCACCGCCCAAAATGAATGCAGCCATCACTAGTGCTGCGAAGTATGCTGCCACATAAATGTTGATAAACAGAAGAACCTTCTGTAGCGAGAAGATAGCCCGAACTCTTTCGAATAAGAACATCACCAGGCCTAAAGGAAGTAGCAGTAGACCGTATGAAACCAAGTATGCAACAACAGGTGCATACTCCCTTCCGATCAACGGCGTAAAGCTTTCCTTGATTTGCTCGTTGGCTTGTTTGAAGTAATCCTTCGTATTAGTCGAAATCTTCTCCCATGCAGGAACCATTTTCAAATGTTCTGCGGACTCTTGCAGTCTTTCAGGCAATCTGAAAAACTCATCGAGAAAATCTGGATAGTCCTCATCTGGGTCCACAGAATCCACAACTGTGGTTACTTCTTCCTGCTTGGGCTCTGTTGTTTCTTCCTTATCAACTACTTTCGGATCCTTCTTAGGCTCGGCTATGTTGTCTTCCACTTTCTGCACATCTAACCTCACTTGATCCATCTTCGCAATTGCTGAGACCTCCTCTATTATGTTCGCTGCCTCATCTTCCTTCTTTACCTCTGGCTGAGATTCTCTTTTATCCTCCTTCAGGTCTTCCTTCACATCCTCATCTTTCTTCTCGGCTACCTTTGCCTCTTTCTTCTCGTCAGTACTCTTCGTCTCCGTGTCATTGTCAGACTTGGTCTCCAACTTGACCGCTTCCTTAGCATCTACCTTGGCCTCGTCCTTTCCATCCTCTTTTGCAGTCTTATCCTTCTCGTCAAAAATCCGCTTCTCCTCATTCTCGAGTAGTAGAGCTTCCGCCAGCAACTGCTCTTCCCTCTTTGACCCCTCGGTCAGTTTTTGCTCACTCGACTGTTCTTCCTCCACCTTCTGATCCTCGTTCAGGTTCACGTCTTCCTTCTTCTCCTTTGTCTCCTCTTTCTTCTCCTCGTCTTTCTTCTCCTCTACCTTCTTCTCGTCTTCTTTCTTCTCCTCCTTCTCGCCCGGCTTCTTCACGTCTGTCCTCACTTGGTCCATCTTTCCAATTGCTGCTACCTCCTCCTTCGTGTTTGGTGTGCCTTCGACCACCTCGTCCTTTTTCTCATCCTCCTTCACATCCTCAACCTTTCTGACAACTTCCTTCCCCTCGTCCTTCTTCTCATCCGACTTGATTTCCTCTTTCTCGTCGACCTTCGGCGCGTCTTTTGGTTCCTCGATCTTTTCATTCACCTTCATCTTCTCTGGCTTTGAATCAACCTCTGTACTATCATCCTTCTTATCGGGCTTGATAACCTCCTTGGCCTCTTCTTTCTTCTCATCAGCCTTCGAATCCTCTTTCGTCTGTTCTACTGGGCTATTCAACTCCCGATCCCTGTCCTCTTTGGCCTTCTCAACCTGTATGAGTTGCTCTTCAAAACTTATTTCCTCCTCTAAAATCCTGCGGTGCAACACTTTGGACATATCCATCCGAATCTCATCCTCTCCTCCTTGGAAGTAACTCGTACCTAGCTTGCCGAGCCTGGCTTCACAGCCAATGAGGAGGATGCTCAGGAGGAGAAGGAGAACCCCCCGTGACATCAGTGCAAGCCGCATTATTCCAATTCTTGGTTCTGGACACCCAATCCAATAGACAGCCCAAAATGAGGTTAGTTGAATGGATGTCATAGACATTGGAGAAAATTGGGTGTTAGGGAAGATCAAGCAATAATCGCTCGAACTGATAAAACCGGCCAAAGATCACGGGATCATTATGAGTGAGCTCAGGTTTAGACTGCGTACAATTTACAAATCACCCTCAGTGAGCAGAGCGGCCTGGGAAGCAGATCTCCCTTGTTGTCCGACCTGCACGTCCGTCTCGTCACGTCGAGTTCCTCCTATTCAGATGCAGATGTTATGTCCTGCTCACAAGAAATGGTCACAGGGATCAGCACCCATGGCCAACAGCAATGCCTTTACGAGGTCGCGAGAAGGACGACCACGGCATAGACGCTGTTTTTATGCCAATAAGAAATGCAAATTACAGTGTTCATTCTTTTGAAAGTTCCAGACTCAGGAACGCATGTTAATCATATCAATTATTCTGATGAGACATCATGCATTCAGATCCGAACGCAAAGTCCGATATCTGCACGATTCTCGGGCGAATCTCCTCCCGTGCGCTCTCCAAAACCACAAAAGACATGATTAGTCCGCTGAGCGAGTTTTCCTCCACCGAAGAATGCATAAAGCTCAATAGATGCCCACAAATTGCGGCTGATATTCAGCCCAGGACTGATTGGTGAAGAGCTAGCAAACACCGTGCTTCTCGGATCTGAGACTGAGCCTGATTCCTGACTATGACTCGGTTTCGATTGTGAAATTGTCTGTTTCCATTGATCTGCTACTCCACAATCGCAAAGAAATTACATATATGACTGCGGAGTTGGGGCATAATTAGAATAAACTAACTACAGAAGCTGTCAAGACATTGTTAAGTGATCCCACATGATGAAGCCTTCCTTGCGGATCTTGACGACAGTATGAGCACATTGGAACGGTCAAGACTTGCAGAATGAACGGTAGGAACCGTTCCTGTAACCATTGATGCATGCAGCTAATCACCCGGACCATGAGGGCCCCTATGGTCACAACTGCCATAAGTTCGATTAACAACAAAACAGAACAGAGGTGGAAAACAGAAATGGGTTGGATTGCTTCAGACACGCGAGAAAATCCGATAGATCAACTGTTTCTGGACGTTCACTCCCATCGTGCGAGACCCGCATGAATGGGTGTGTATACAGCTCGACGGTAAAATTTCGGAGGGAAAGGAGACCGGGAATCGACTATTGACGGAGATCTCGTCATGACCATGAGTCAGTCGTCGAAGAGTAACAGCAAACTGAACGCAGTAAAACTGAATAAGCATAACCGTGGACATTTCTCCAGATTGTTCACATTGTATGAGCAGACGATTCTGCTAAAGTTTTGTGCCAAAGCTCGGTGTGAAGATATGGTATGTACGGGTTGGATCCATCGTGGTGAGACTCAGGAACTATTGGGGCAAACCTTCGATCTGAATGAACCATGAGTAAAATCTCGGGCTGACGACACAACTAATTCACAAGGAACCTTAACTCCAGCTTCACAATTTATTCAAAAGTTAAGGACATAGAACGAAATCTAAAATTTGCAATCAGAGGCTAACGAAACGAACAAACGTGATGGAACTGCAGACGACAACCTCTGAAGCTCCCATTCCGTTACACACACAATTGCATTCACCAATTCATTCACGAACAAGCAACCTTCGTCTTCTCACCAGATGGAAATCTTGTGAGAGATTCAGATAGGACTCCTCCACTCTCCAGCAACAACACTCAGAGCAGATTTGCTCCGTCTGCTGCTACATGGATTCACCACCCCCTCCTCTTCTCAGAATTTCTCTAGGTGGAAAGTATACTGCAACCGAAGATAGATGATGACGAAAAGACAAGAAGCCTCGAGGATTTCCCTAGTGATTTACTTCCGTTGCCTGCCTCTCTCCCTCTCTTGCGCTAGTCACACAGGCGCTAGCAGCTTAGTAAGAGCAGCTAGAGGAAACAGAACATCTGGACTTCACTACCGTAGCTTGGCTTGGCTGTCGGGATAAATTAACCATTACTACAGTAGCACCATCTGCCTAAGGACTCGGAGACGAGCTTGGCATGCTTCTAATTTAGAGATCTGGATCTCCTCCCCTCCCTGAATTTCAGCTGCCCAAATGGCGCACGGAATGACATGACTCCTCCTCCGTTCCCTCACCTCCATCATCTTCGACCGCAGTGCTTCCAAAGACTCTCACCTGTCGATTTCGCTGGCTGCCATAATTCGCGACAATTAGCCCCGGCTGCCCCGCTGCATTACCCAAGTTTTCACTCACTGTGAATACCCCACGACACCAACGCTTTGCTGCATCAACACATGTCACGGACGAGCGCTGATTTCCTCTATTATTAACTATAACATGGACTCCTTGGAAGGGAACAAAATACGAGAGGGGAAAGGGAACTCCTCAGTTTCGTTTACCTTTAGTATGATTGGAGATCAAGGATTATCATCTAGCTTGCTTAAACCATTCCGATTGGGGGGTTATGTATTTCTAGCCAGGGAGGCTGAACGGTGCCGTTCCTCCTGATGGTAATCCTATCATAGTTTTATGATATGCAGATATAGTTCCATTAAAGTGAGGTACTTTTCAGGATATTGTGGCATCTCCTGACCTTCGACTAGTTTTTTTTTGCTAGATGGATTAGTACTAGTAGTCCTAAATAGTCCTAAATATTGACTCAGGAAGCACTTAATAGAACTGGTTCATATCTGTAACCACATTTACAATAATTGGGAATTCATGGTTTGTTCATGTATATGTTTCCAAATGAATAGGAAATGGATCCTTTTATGGCATTAGTGGATTAAATACGCCGTTTTAATGGCATTCACATGTGCAGCAGCAGATTCACGTATTTTTATGCAGCAGATTTTTATTCTTTTTATGGCAAACTTAGACAACTAGAAACTGGTAAACTTGTATATTTCATTGGACTTGGTTGTGGAGCTGTAGCTTAGTGAGTATTTAGATTGTTAGAATAAGCTCTCACTTATTGGGTGCATTTACATCAATTTTTTTCACAAGGATCTGAATCTTCAAGGCACCATATTAGTATCTTTAAGACACCATACGTATGGTTCTCCGTACATTCGACAGTGAGTATTGATTTGAACACATCTGATTGATGAGTCTATGACATTTTAGGGAAATTAACCATGAAGAACAACCTGTACATGAAATTATTCCCAATGAAATACCTACTTCGCAACAATATCTCGTATCCTAAAGAACGGGTTTCGCACCACCTAAAGGAAGTTCTAGGCGTGTAACAACGAGGTAACTTTGATCAGAACTGAAAAGTTCATTAAAAGCATTCAGTTCCCAGACATGCTGAAAAGAAACTGATCCTTTTCGATTATTGCTCATTTTTGTCCTCACACTATTAAAGATCGAGAGTACAGGAGTGGAAATCACCCATTTATGATTGTTCTCCCCACCAAAGGATTCCCTAAACTGCCAAGAGGCGGCCAAACCAAAGAACTTACATTTGGAGAGAAAAGCATAGTCCGTAGTTCCTTGGGTTGGCACGTCGAGGAAAGATGCCCCAGTTCCAGGTCAGAACATGCAGGAGGAGAATCGACGACTGTCGTAGCTGGTAGAGAAGATCTCAGGGGAACTTTGGGGAGGTTCGGGTTAGTGTAACTACAGTAGTAGAGACGGATGTGGTAGGAGATCGTGGGACGTGGGACGGAGGGCGTGGCTGACGGGTCGGAAGCGTGTGCACGAAGCGAAAAAGAGTTTGAGGACCAGAGGAACGGGAGGAAATCATGGACGAGCATGTACTGTGTGGTAAGTAGTATACCCCAAGGGAGAATGTGCCTGCCAGAGACCAAAGGGAAGCTTGAAAGATTCCTGCAATGTGGATCTGCTCTCTGGTGAGCTTCAGCAGAAACTCGTTTGATTCATTTGACTGATCGATTGCGAGGAGGAAGAGGAGGACAAGGATAAGGCAAAGTTGCGGCAGCCGACAAAACTGTTCCTCATACAGGAGAGGATGATGGGTGGTACCATAGCCCGTTAAAACGACTCCCCGTTCTGCAGCATCCGGGCCACGTTCATGCTCCTGCCCTTGTTCTTGAGACAACGCTATTGTCTATACTACAACGTCGTCGTCGTGCATACTCTCGTCGTTATCTCTTCCCTTGGTCCTTACGCCGGTCTTGCTCACACCAAGTCGACAGCTTTCTCTTCGTTCGGGTGTATTTACCTGTTAGATTAATCTGCGCGGTTATGAACATGGACGCTCGACGTTGTGTGGCTTCCAACGGAGACAGGCGCTGCAGGAAGATCCAGTCAAGCTTTTGTGGCGGTCTAACCCATGAGCCACTTACTTACTGGTCCAGGCAGGAAGTCCAGGAAGATGTCCGACAGTCAGTCGGTGGGCACCAGGGCCAACACAGGAGGTGGATTCTAAGAGTTCTGTATTTCGGTCGCTTTCCGAAACTATCATTCCTTAACACCAGGACACCGCCCGGGTAAAGGATCGAAGGTCGACTGCCTTTGCAACCTACAAAATTTTAGTCGTGGACACACCTGATAGTGAATGAAAATGTAGGAAAAAGCACACTTGTCCGTAATCGTGGAGTGGAGTGGGACGGGGGGCATACTTGGGGCATAGATATGCATGATGGTATCATCGGATGGTGAATACATGTTCCTACAGATAACTCCCTGATACTTTTATCCAATGTGGTTTCCCGAATTATTGTTGTTTCTCACAAGAGGTGCAGATACGTTCATCAGAGGTTATGCGTTGAGCGGTTATCGGCAGGAGGAACACACATCACAATCATATTCCATATTTCAGATGTACCTTCCAAAACTGAGAATGACCACTACATTCACTGTAAACAAGGGGGGTCCTGGTTGACAAGGTGTGACACATATAATGGTTACAGGACTATACTTCCGTGGTTCTTACTTTCGGCTTGACCAGACCTATGCTTCTCATTAAAGAATAACTCAATATTTCCAAGAGGATAGTCTCATCTTCCCACCTTGGTTCTCGAACTACAAAGGGGAAGTGATTACCATCACAGTAAAACAATTGTAAACTTAATTAATGGTGCAGACCATAAACTGAGCTGAAGAACGACGATGAAGATGGGATATTCGTTTCATTAACGGAACTTTAGCAAGTACGATTGCAAATCATGTGCCTCCTGCATTTCAAATGGCTGGCAAGGGAGAAAGAGCCTCATCCACATGTTAGTACAAAATTTTCAAGTAAATTATAGCCTGCACATCAAGAGAATGAAGAACAAAGCTTGTTTTCTGTAAGAAATACGTATTGAGATACAGATACACACAGAGGACACTTTTGTCCTGTAAATTTCTTTACACCGTAAAGATGAATAGGAGAAGATGTCGACCTTGACTCTCACTATGAACATTAAGTCAACAAAGATCGGCCATCCGCATCTTTATACACGTTCCAAACGTGTGAACAATGCAAAATACAATAACTCCTGACTGAACGAACATCCACGCTTTTGCTATTAAAGACAAGAAATGCTCGTACTAGAGGCGACTCTGGCAAGGAGACCAAACAGACCCCTCTCTTTCGTCTCAAATTAGAACTATGTTATAGCCCTTGATCCTAGGAGCAATCCTAAAGGACCATGTACCTCGTATTTCGTGACAGCAAATCGATGATCCTACTTTTTCGAAGAAAAAGTAGTGGAGATATCAAACAAGTATGCGTTAGATAATAAAAAGAGACTTCATGTATCATGTAACAAACGCCAGCGGCTATATTTCAAACTTCCTTCAACAAGAGGTCTTTTCCCCTATAGTACATAATTTAGGTGATGCACCTGAGTTGACACACACCCCGCATGGCACAATGCCCTAACACTCCTACTAGATCCAATACAACTACAAAACTGTGGGCTCAAAACACAGACTGCTCATTATTCTCCGCAAAATACAACCGCTACTGCCTCATGAGCTATAGACAGCGACAATCTGTTCAAGTTGGGCGAGGGTCTCGCGTAAAGGGAGTGCAGCACATACTCACCTATTAGATCCTAAACACGAGAAGCATGACAGCTACACACATCGACGGTCAGCTTCTCTTACCCAAAACCTTATTGAAAAAAAATACATACATATATAAAATATATATGGAGGGCTGGCCGAACACGTTAAACTTACTAATTACCTACACTCCCTTAAAAGGTATTGAGAAGGACTGAAATCTACCATGTTGACCCCCCCAAAGCCGAGATGGTTCTCATCACCCCCTCCTGCAATCTGCAAGTTGTGTCCTAGAGAACTTCCTCGCAGTGGAGTCCCTCCCATAGCTGCATCTGGCGAAAGCATCTCTGCTGGGAATGGCTGCAAATCCATGACAATGCAGAAGACTTAAGCAAAATCCACCATGATAATTGTCTTTATCTCATCTCCCAGGTCAAGGTTTCTTAATCAGAGGGCGAGTTATCCATTGCCCACACAAATTCCGCCATTTGGCAAATTCTATTAGCAACGCAAGGAACCAAGATTAAGGAGATCTTTGTCCAACGTAACGTAAGTTCACTGGACACCACAGCCAGGAAGGAGATGAGACAATTATAGTGAATTAAGTCCTGGAGGCAGAGAGCAAACTATTCGAAGTAACCAGCCATGCAGACGCAATCACACTTGGGGATCACAAGCTCAGTCCGGGTAAGAAATCATCCACATATGGAGATTCACTCATATTGAAAATAATAACTATTTGGGACCTTTCCAGAAATAACATTTAATGTGAAGATGTTTGTCATTAATCTTCAGGATCTAGGTATAGACTGTAGCATCCTGCTACCTATAAGCAGCTACTTTGTGAAGAGATGTCAAGGCGATGTATTTGAATACTATATAGCTTTCAGAACTGGATGGAAGCTGGGCAACTTACCACAATCCAACTGACAAACGGCGATGAAGGACACTGATCGGCGTGTTCAGTCATGCTTCTCATATTCTCTTTATACTCATGAGTGCCTTCTACCCGGGATCTGTGAACGGGATTCGGAGAAGCCGCATGACTGGCACAATCATTGACAGTGGGTTTGGCTAGAACCTCCTGAGCTTCAGTATAAGCAGGGGCAGCGTGTTCACTGAGATGTTTCATGATGCCTAGTGCATCATCTGCTCCGTCTTCCACAAGAATGTCCATTCCCTGGGGAACACACATAGTGTAGTACATCAATATTTCTTTCTTTCTTGCTAACCCACTACAGAATGTATGATCGATTAACCAGGATAAAACAAGTCGAACGAATGAAGACTGCCCTCAATCAGTTGAGAGTACACTCCTGGCCACAGGCAATGCAAGGATGATGCAATTTTCCATGCAGCTGGTACGCTGAAGATATGCTGGAAGGCCCCAATTTCGGTGTCAAAACAGCTCAAGAAACCAAATGGACCCACGCTTTAAGCTTCCACAAAAGCCCAGTATCGACATATGAACAGCGTAGAGTAGACCCAATCTAGAGCATGGCAAGTCAACCACATTGGTCTGGCAAATCAGGACAAGAAGGTGGTGCATACTGACCTCAAGTAAAGACATAACACCATCCTTGGCAATTGCAGGATCCAGCTTCCACGGTGACCTCCAAATGGCCGACGGGGAGTTGAGATTCCCATCACTACTTAAAGCACTGCCAGGGCACATCCATGAATGTAGACAAACAATCAGGATACAACGTGGGCATCCTAAAGGCGAGATCTTGCACAAACCTCTACAATGGAACATTGAGCAGCGATGTAAACCCCTGATTCAAGTAACGTACAGCTCTCTTTACGACTAGAGATCCCACGGACTGCAGATGAAGTTTAAGCCTCATGATCAGAATTAAGAAAAGGAAAACGGAATTGCAATTCAAAGAGGTGATCAAAAGAAATAGAGGAGACAACATACAAGTTGAAAGTGTCGAAGTCCGCAAGACTGCTACACCAATCCTTGCTCAAAACGAGATTGGCCCCCGCCATGGAAGGGCTTGTACTTGCTGTGCCCCACATCGAAAACGAAGCGACTGAATTCAAAGCCACGTTGTCCTTTCTTTCCAACCCCTTCGGTTGGGATCCAACTACAGCTGCATTTGGTCCAACCTGACCTGCTTCACATTGGGACTTTGAATCACAACATCCATATCTCCCACTGTCCCCCCCAAAACTACCAGCTCCACCATAGGCTTCTGCACCAGGAGCCATCAAAACGCAGGATGTCATGGAGCTTGCTTCTATCGAGAAACAAGCCTGCTGACCATTTTGACGCTGCTCTACTAGGACAGGGAGATCCTGCGTCTGCAAAGTCACAACATACGCTCGCCATCAACACCTACACAACTTATAATCACGCGGCATTTCGACAAATGCAGCTTGGGTATGAGTTATACAAACAAGCTGATACCACTCTAACGTCAAGTATGAACGCAATAGTGAAAGCTAGCTGCAAGTCCCAGCACCAAGGGATGCTCTTACCTTCGGTGACTGTTGGCTTCCTCCTCCCCTTGCGGTTCTCAACTCATAGTCTTGATTGATTGCCCGGGATCGGCCTCTCTTGTGACTTTTAGTTCCACTAAGACACTTCGCGTCCCCTCCTTTTACCCTGCTTAAAGAACATCCATTGTTGTTGCTACCTGGGGACTGATATCCTGATCCTGACTGATAGTGATCATTTTCGCTCTCCAGTCTACTAATCTTCATCAGATTCTTGCTGGTAAGATGGTAAGCAGGAGAAACAAGCAGCCTTCTCGCGTGGGATGGAGACATTTCCGCAGTCAAAAAAGAATCGGCACCGAATGAACGACAAAAAAAGGAACTTCCATTACTTGTATTTCGATCGGGAGTGACTATACATGAGGAATCATGGGTCATATCAGCAGCATTTTCACATGACTGTACACGGTCTCCACTCATATTGGAGTCACGAACTTGCAACCCAGTAGCTTCCCCTTCCTTATTTCCTCGGATAATCGATACAAGTGGCCGGGGCCTTTTCCGTAAAATGGACGGGGTACCCTCGAAACTTTGAGCCGCTCTTCTCAGAGCAGACTGAGGGCTATTACCTCGGAAGGGAGAATTATTGGGGTAACTTGGGGGAGTGGAACAATTGACTGACGGCATGATCATCTGCCTTACTCCTAATGGACTGTAGGCTTGCAGAGAGTTGCCGCTGGGACTGATAAGCTCGTAGCTTAAAAAGGGTAAATCTGAATTCGGAAGTCGTGGAGGTTCATAGAAAAAACCAGCGTCCCCTTCGTTGTCTTCCATATCAGTTTCGAGCTCGGCGAACATGAATGGCTGGAACTCACCGACAACCTGGGTAGCTTTTGGAAGCTCGTCAGGGTACACTGCTGATCCTGCCTTCGAACTATCACCTCTCACGGAAAATTCCTGATTGTTTGGGTAGGCAGGCAAACAAGGAGCAGAAGATTCTGATCGTTGCTGTTGGCTGTAGTGGCACTCGTGTAAATTCACATAACCCATTGGTGTCATAGGTTGGGCCGTCATGCTCATAGAGTCAATGCCAGAGCCCGACACAGCACTAACATCACCAGTCATGTTTACGGTGCCATAAACGGGACCCGTCAAGTGAATGGAGGTATGAGCAGGAGCGGAATGGCTAGTACACGTAGGAATTTCAGGTAATGAGCAAGCAAGAGGATACATCCGGGGAAAAGACGAGGCTTGGCATGCTTCAGTTGAAGGAGGATGACAAGATTTTTCAGTCTTAATATCAATATTCGAGGGCTGTGATGAAGAGGAAGTGCCAACTGCTAGTGAAGGCCTCGCCAGGCAATTCCCTGTATCACCAGAGGATTGACCGGGTGGAATAGCAGGGCAGGATGAACGTGGAGGAAGAGGAGGCGGTTTGGCAGCTGTGCCTGAATCTTTTCTTGAACCAACTTTGACAAACTTCGAGTCATCCCTCTCAGAAACTTGTGATCCCGCTGGTGCAGCCACTTGTATTGCAGGCTTGGAGTCCACCGCAGAATCTTCAGCAACATCACATGATCGTACCGACGGTGGCACGCTCGAAGAAGCCATTAGTCTAGCCGATAGGTTAGAGTTTGACACTCCACTGGTGGATGGCAGAATGATATCGACTGTGTTTGACAAACACATAGATTGTTCGGAGTTCCCGGATCCTCCTGACTTCAGTGAGTCTTGCTGTGCTTGATATGCAGCCAGGGCCCTAGAAATTGGATCCGTAGCTGACATTGGGTCCACTTTCTTCTTCATTGTACTGTTCCAATGATTCTTTATGGAGTTATCCGTTCTGAATGACACACGCAGCAATACCCTTAGTAACGATCCGAACGTCGAGAACGAAAGCACAAAATATCTCAATGATCCAACTATGAGTTAACTACCACTTCAATTTGCCGTGAAGATTTCCACTATCCCAAGTACTTCACACTATTCACATATAAAACCTACGACTACTCTAGAAACACAATCGAGCCCGCTGTCCTACCCCGTCACAAAAAAGGGAAAGAAAACAGATAAGTAATCGAAAGCACGGGCGAGTTTCATTCTTTGTGCTGCTTACCTCCCGGGAAGAAATTTGGCAATCTCTGCCCATTTGTTTCCATAAATTTGATGGGCGCGAATCAAAGCCAGATCTTCCTGTTGGGTCCATGCGTCTCTCTTGATGTTCGGATTCAAGTGGTTGTGCCATCTGTCACGATCATGGTTTGATTAGTTCAAGTTTAATCCCCAATTTCCCCCAAAACCCAAGACGGATATATATACATTTCAACGGGGTGTATGTAGTGTCTCAGATTACCTTTCTCGGCACTGCTTGCCTATCCTTCCCGGCAGGTTCTGAGCGATAACCGACCATTTCTTAGCCCCATACTTGCCCACCAACTCCATTATTCGATCGTCCTCCTGAGTGGTCGAGGACGAAGAGAAAACATGTTAAGCAATCTCAATAACAGCAATAAAATGTTAGAACTGAATGGAGTAAACGATCAATTTCTCTTACCTCTTTCGTCCAAGGACCTTTCACTAGGTCCGGATTGAGCACCTTTTGCCAACGGTGGAGACATTGCACGTCTGTACGGTCTTGGAAAAACTCCGCTGAAACAAATTACAGTTGGCCTCGAGCTTAATTTTTGACAAAATAAGCAGCAAACAGACGCTGTTGCGCAAATCATAAGAAGAACCCTGCCAGCAATGATCTAGCCAAGCAATAATTAGCGGGAGAGGGAATGAAAGGGAACTGAAACGAATCGGGAACGACGCATTTGCATTATTAGGCGACTTGATTGCGACGAATGATCGCTGATTCACATGAGGTAAACACTCGTGACTGGTTTGAGACGACAACAGAGATTGCAGGGAGATTGAACGGATTCTCATCCTTCACATATACTTTGAACTAGATTATTAATGGTTCGACCCGACCCAAGGGAAGTCGTCCGGTACAACAACCCCAATCAGATTACATATTAGGAAGTGAGCATGAACTACAGATTTCACCCCGCGAGCGAGTAGAGCCCAGCTGAGAGATGTCAGGCTTGAGACAGAAGAGATTTAGCATTTGATACAAAAGAACATCACTTACCAATTTTTTTCCAATTCTTCCCCTTGAAACGCTGGACAGCGCGCCGTAGAATCTCATCCTGAAATAACACACAATGACTGTGGTTATGAGAGGATAGTAAGAGTGAATACGTGGTCCAGGCGAACTGGGAGAGCCTATATCAAAACAAAAGGTGAAGTCCTCCGAAGACACGAACAAAGTCCAGAAAAGAAGGTTCGACATCATAAAGACGCAGCACACGTTATGTGTCCTGCGGAAGATCGTCTAGCAATAATAGTCAACAACTGAGATATGTCAGCATGCAAGAGATGTCGGCGAAGCATGAACGACAGGAAAAGGATTTATGTTTCATACTTCCTCCGGTGTCCATCCTCCTTTAGAAGATCGACGAGTAGGCCCACCTGTGCGGCTGTTCACATGAATAGCCAACCCCGTATTTAGCTCGATTGTCCAGAGAGCTCTAAGCTGCGAAACTCAAAACAAAGGCTCCAACAACTAAACAAAGAAGCGTTCCTAAAAAGAATCCTCGAACAGAGATAACGAACTTCCGACCTCCGGCGCTCATTCTCACAGCAGTCTATCTATTACACGTTGCACGAGACATTGCAGCCGGTACAGGCATATCCTCGACTTCTGGTGAGCATTGCCCTCCCTGCCTTTCTTCGCTCACTGCGACGAAGCCTCAAGTCTGAATGTAACAACCAGACTGCCTCTTGAGATGGAAGTCAAGACTATGCTGTGCAGTCTTTGAGGGGGCCCTTATCTACAAAGGCACTGGTAGAGCCTAAAGAGACAAGCAACCAGGCGGATCTATTGAAATTAGCGACGCGTTGCTGCATGCTAGTGCCGTCGTCTTCAAGATAGGCTTCAAAATGAATAGACGATCAAATTTGGCGATATCCGTTTGGGGGCTTCACAATCGTGTCAGCCGTTAACAAACAAGGGAATCCTTGTTGCCCACTATTGTCAAGACGGGTCGAGAGACATCTTTGACCCCTATATGTATGAATCTCTGAGGCACAATTGCATCGATGATGTCTTGTTGCTTCTTCAGAGAACCCTCACATGAAACAAATCAAAGGGGACTGAAATGAAGGTTCATTTCTATGGTAACGGGCTACTACCCGACGGGCGAATGGTGCAAAGAAACGCAGAAAAATGTACAGATAGAACACTGACCCGTGCACAGGTGGCAGTTGATGAATGGCATCATCCTCTGATTCTGCACCTGAGGAACTCTGCACGGGGCCTGTTCGCGTAAGATTTTGACAATCCTGAGTAGCCATAGCTGCCTCCTCTTGCTTCATAAGCTTATCTTCCTGACGCTGCTCGTAGCGTGTCGTAAACAATCAAAAACTTCGGCATTATTCCCTTTTCCAGCGCAAATCTACTTTTTGAACCCACCTATCCCCGTGCAGCGCATTATTCTTGCTTCAATCTCGTCCTGCCAAGGAAATTCAGCGCTCGGGAAACTTTACCGTCCACTGCCTCAATCGTACAACCACGAACTTCCCTGCGCAGGTGCCTCTCGTCTGGATGTAAGTGTGAAAGCTCCAAACCAGTTGGATTACTACCACGGGATCGCTCGTGGCCAGTCTTCTCCGCCTGCTTAAATTAACTACCTCGCCCCACCATCTCCACCACCGCTTCACCTCCGGTATTATCTGTCATTCCTCAATCAGCCTCACCTGACTATCTCAGTCCCTTCCGTATCTCTCCATTCCAACATCCTCTTCTCTTCCACACACGTAATCCCATCTTACATTGAACCTCCTGCTCCTCCTCTCTCTTTCCTCTTGCGCTGAGAAACCAAAACCGGTTCGCTCATTATTTCCTCTGTCCGTTCTGAAATATCTGCAACAGACTTCTCCGACTTCTCTCCTCTCGCCCCCTCCTCTCCCTCCTACTCTTTCTTCTCTCCACCACAAATGTTACATACAAAACCGTTCCCTTTCCTCGCTCCCAACTCGAGTAGCCAGCCAGCAACCAGCCCGTCGAGTCGCGCGAGCGCTCCCTCCGCACTGAGGCGCGGAAGTCCCAAAGCCCTACAACTCCCGTCACCACCACAACAACCTACCGACCGAATGAGAAGGTGGTCGTCCCTCGTCGTAATGTCGCCCCTCCCCGTTCCCGACCCCTTTCACACAATCTTTCTCTCGACGACCCCGACGATAATCATCTATCTGCCCCGGGGATCTCCTCTTCCGCATACCTGAGAAATGAAACATCGATCTACGCAGCGAACACCTTCAACAGCAGTATGGAATACCACTAGCAGCAGCAGCTGGAGCGATCTGCCTAAAGTCACCCCATTACCCTTAAGCCCGAATTCAAATTTCCTTCAAGTACACACGCGCGACACTTAGCCGTTGGGGCCTGCGTCGTAGCACTCGCACGTATGGTTCCAAACCCTAGCAGCTCCGGCTAGGCCCGGGAAGCATGGCGCTTCTGCCGAACCTACTCATTGTTGCTTCGATCTGCAAATCTCGCCGTTGCCCTGGTGGGCTCCACCAGGAAAATTTGAAGCTCGCGACTGTGACGTGTCTCAGGAGCTGGAGAAAAGTCGCGATTCGCTATTTTACCGTTTGAAGTTGGACAAAAGAGAGGCCGGCATTCGCTACAGATTTGAAGGATAGACTCAAATCTCCTGCTACTACTTCCCGACGTGCTCTCGCTGCTCTCCCATCACATCATCACTCTCTTCATTGCTGCTCCTACTGCTGTTGCTTTCCCTTCTCCCCTCCACTTCCCCCCTTCGTTCCGTCCCTCCCTCGTGGCCGGGATTTGGAACCAATGTCGGTCGGACTCAGTCCCGTCCGGCAGTCGGTGTCTCGTTACTGCCTGCCAACCTGCTGCACCAGCAGCAGCATGGGTAGTACCTGTATCTTCAATGCTCGGGGAGAGACAAGCCCTTTGCGGACGAGATTTCATCCTCCTGTCTTTGTCTGTCTTGTGCTCTCTCCAAAGAGCTCACTTGTCGGCAAATGTAGGGACCCATCGTCATCATCTCTCTGGGTTTTATTTACCCGCATCCTCATCGAGTCTTTCAGTGCTTCTGCAGAAACAGCAGTAACGCCTCCTCACGACTACAGTACCGTCCGTAGCTTTCTTTCCTCATTGTTCATTCTTCTCCTCTTTGTCCCGTTTCTCTGCTCAATTCGGTATCTGTACTTTCGCCACCACTGCGGACCTTCAACAATCAACTCCTGAATTGAGTCTCCGCCTTGAGAGTGGATCCTTTGCAATAATTCTAATTGGGCACCTCACCTACTTTCACTTGAATTAACACATTGATGTCATAGACCCAAAGACGTTCGTTCTTCAGAATTAATTTGGAGCTTCTTTATGCCTCAAGGCAGCCAGCGGAACTCAACCATCAAACACATTAGAAATCAGTCAAAGACATAACAGCATGAGAGCTCTTAATTTGGTTTCCGGCACCCATAGGCTCATGTGAAAAGACTCCATACGAAGATCTGTTACACAACTTGATCATGTGCTCTATGCGTATTTCATTCATGGGTCGATTGTTAATCATATGCAGTCTGCCACCAACACACCATCAATTGAATCACCTATCTTCCCTCACGATCCGTTAGTGGGTCCTTCGCTGATGGGCCGTTCAATAATCATACCCATTTGTAAGTACACATTCTAATATCTTCCCCTCTCACCAATATGATACGTCCTTCAATTGCCTTCTCTTCCGTTCCTACTCCAGAACCAAGATTCAGATTCATCTTCGTACTACACTGTACCATTCAAGGAACTCGTGCCTCGAGGCACACACTACCTACCGTGCGCGCGTGTGATTTCGCCTCTTTTCGGCTCTTTTTCTCTCCCTTTCTCCTCTTTCTCCTCGTTCTAAACTAACGAACGAGAAATCAAGATAAGCTCGTCAACTTCAAGGAATCTCCACGCAACAAACAACCCATCTGATCTTATCTTACAAAATTTCCCTAGATTCAATGCCAAGAATGCACACTTTTACACATTCTGCTCGGTCATCCAGGCACACTAATAATCCAAAACATGCCGGAGTTTTCACTCTCTCTTTCCCACTAGAAGTTGCGGTGAGTATGGGTAACATTTTGAATTTTGAATCTACCATTTCTACCATATACAGTGGTTGTTCCTTACGAACAGTTTGATTGATTATTAAAGTTAGTAAGTCCATCACGAGAGGAGAGGAAAAAGTAAAGCAACAACACACGACGAGACGAGATTCCATTGCTTAGTTGGGAGTAGTCAACACGTGGTTACCACTAGCCATTGAGGTGTGCATGATTTCTCGCATGCTTTTATAAGGGTACCGTAATTATTGATTCATTTCTTGTCTGACTTCTTAAACACACAAGTCTACTCTCTACAAGTTCTATGTCTCTTTTCTGGCCACGCTATGGCAGCTAAGAGCGTTTTGCAATAATCTGAAATCTTTGTAAGAAATTGTTCTTGTCGAAAAGAAGGGCCCGGACATTCCAGTTTCTATTATAATATATCTGGGAAGTGTAGTAAATTAAATTGGAGTAGAAATCGGTTTTGCACTCTTACATGCATAACACAACCCCTTGTGACTAGTTTAGTTCCATCAATATTCACCATATTTAACAAGAATTCCAAACTATCAAGGATGCATTTCGCAAGGAACGTGTGCACTTTCCAAGATCCTTCTCATCTATAAAATCTTTATTTTGTTCGTAATAGCAAACACAAAGTCCAATGCATAACATTGCTAGATTGAAGCTTGTGTATATGTACACAAGCTTATAAAAAAGCATAAATATATATTTATAAAATATACATAGTAATTCTTTGAGTATTATTATAATGATTCTTTTTTTTTGTATCCATGTTAAATTTAGAATATTTAGGCTAATAGGAGAAGGCTAGGAATTTAGTCACTATTGCTAAAAAGAATCAATTCATCTTGAACATAGATTATTTACATTGATATATATTGAGAAAGCATAAATTTGACTTGAATTTGGACCAATGAGGTTTATATGACTTAAAAGCGCACGCGACAAATATGTTTCTAAGGCAAAAGTTGAAGCTGAAAAGTAGTTTCTCTTGATTATCTTTGAACTAGTTTAGCATGGCGGGTTGAGGTACCTTCCTTTTAATTGCCTCAACCAAGGTAGTAAACATAGGTTGAATTGTGCGGAAGAAGGCCCTCCATGAGCATCAAACAAATAACTTTATGTTAGAGGTGCTATCTAATAGAACTGCTCAAGTAAGGTAACATTGCTGGACTTATTGAGGCTGATTTATTTTCTTAATAAATTTACCTAGCAGCCATGCATTATATTGATGGATCTCCTTCTTGCCATTGAGGTGATAAAAATTTAAGTGAAGTTGATTTAACTAGCTCTGTTGATATTAATATAGCTTTAGCAAGGATAATTAGAGCTACTTTAGCTTACTCTCTTTATTTAGGGTATTTAAGCCTTTGTGTGACTCCTCGAGGCTATTAATTAAATTGCTGATGTAAATACAAGGAAAATTCAGAGTATTTGAAAAACAGTGGATAACAATCACGTCTGACTAATAGATATTATATACAAATAGTATTTTTTCTTAAATTTATACTAACAAAGTTATCGATTTTAAAATTTTATCATGGTTTAGTCTTATTTAGGGCACCGAAGGCAACTAATTTCGTAGGAGGCTCACTCAACCTAAAAGTTGAACAAACAACCAGTTCACAAATTTTGATAAAACGATGTGATTAACTTTAAATTTCAGATAGACCTTTAGTTTCACGTAGGGAACCTAAGGCATGTACTTTCATCTTAAGCTCACCCGATCTTAGGTCTACTACTAATCAGTGAAGCTTTCGTTGATCTTATAACTAATAAGTCTTATGTCTAACTTCATGCTAGTTGACGCTTAGCAAGGTTAGTTGAGGCTAAGTAGCCATGTTGATATAGTATTGTTGAGGCTAAGTAGCCATGTTGGTATAGTATAGTTGAGGCTAAGTCGCCTCGTATTGTGATAAGGCTAGTAAAAGCTAATAAATAAATTTTGATAATTGAGAAAGCCGCACATTATATTATAATTTAGCAATATGAGACTCATAAACTCTTTATCTTTCTCTACTTCTTCCTTTCCATATTTCTCGTATATCTAATTTAAATAATTAGATTTTGCGCGTGGATTTCAACTCAAGAAATTCGAGGTTCGAGAGACACACTTACGGAGTAAAACATCTTTATCTTCCTCTACTTCTTCTCTACCCCAATTTCCTCATAAATGCAAATTTTGATAATCAGATTTTGACAGTGGACCGTAACTCAAAGTCCAACAGATACATTTAGCGAGTGAGTATATGGTAAAAGGATTTCATGCAAGTACACTGTTCATTTAATGTCTTTAAAGTACATCAAATAGACAATACAATTTTTTTAGGAAGTAAAATTATCCGTCTATAAATTCTTAATTTAAATGTTAATTTTCTACCTTTAAATACATCAATATAAAATAATTTATTTTAAGGAAGTAAAAAGATCCCTCTATCTAAATTCTTAATATAAAATAAATAAAACATTCAACAGAATCAGGTGAATTAGTATATAATACTGTAATTTTTCATTCTTTTCCTTGTCCATTTTGAATTTAATCCTAGATCTCACCAAAATCTCTTATACATTGCTAGGATTTCATTATCCATAAGTATTTTACATTAAAAAAAATTTCTAAGACAAATTATTAATATTTTTGTCTAAATAACTACGTTAACCACATTTCCCAAGTAGCACACTGGATGAATAAGTTAAATAAGGGATTTCCTACTTAAGCAACATACTTTATTTGGTCTTTATTAATTATATTGACGTCTTAAGTGATGGGATACTCCAATCTTTTAGCATATTTGTCTTATGTAAATTCTATATCATCTTACAATTATGGAAGCATTTCCGTTTCTACACGTAGAGTTACTGATCTCCTTAAGCATCATAAAAATTTTAACTTATAACTTACTGAAACGAAAATTAATATATTTTCTTTATGATTTTAAATTTTAAACTACTAACACAAGAGTGGAATCTACTCTTTCCTATATAAGTGACATGCTTTCTTTGCTCTTCGATGATTTTACTGACTTGCTAAGTGATATACTACTTCAATTTGTTGGCATATTTATCTTCTATAAAGTCTTATATGTTTTAGCATTATTTATCTAGCATGTTTATTTTGCATATTATATCTCTTACATATATAAATTATATTTCTTTTGCTGAATGTAGAGTTATTAATCTCCATAAACTCTATGATAATTTTTAACTTGACACTTACTAAAACTTCAATTGATATCTTTTGTTGATGATTTTATATTATAAACTACTCAAACTAAAGTGGAGGATATTCTTCCTATTTAAGTAGTACACTTTAATTATATTGATTATATTGATTGTGTAAGTACCCAATATTCAATCCTTTAACACATTTATCTTATGTGAAGTACATAAGTGTTAGAATTATGAAATAAATTTTACGTGGCTATATAAGGATGGTGCTTCATACCAAATTTCGATATTTGTATCTCTAGATGTCAATCAATTTCTATACTTTCGACAATTAAGAAGCATGTAGATATTCTACCAAGTGCCTTTAACGTCCTAAGTAAGTTGAAATAAAATAGAGTATCCAGGATATTTCTAAGTGGCTGAAATTATTTATTAAGAGTGAATGTCATAAAATAATTCCAAATACCTAGTTCAAAGCAACTCCCCACCTAAACAACAAGAGAGATACATTTACTCCATTTCATATACTCAAATTTTCCCTCGATATGGTTTATGAGTCAAAATTTGTGCGCTAAATCAAGACTCCAAATTTGATGAGTATTATTGATCAAATGATCACTTTTTCATATGTCTATCCTATATTGCACCTCTTAAGGAACATAGACTTTCAACCAAAACACATGGTGAAAATAATGATATTTCAGCTTGAGCTTCTCTTGGAACCTTTCAGTCTCATCTCGAGGAGAATCACAAAGATAATTGTAATTATTACAATCAAAGAGGCATAAGCACATTCACTGGAGATAAAGTACCATTAGCAAAGTATTGAAGGATATCTCTATTAATTTTTTACTATAAAATATGCTAAACCATATGTGAATGAAATTTAAGAAAATCTTTGTATAGATAATTAATATCTTTGTTTCATATCATCTCATCACCTAAATCTAACCTATATACGACTTTAACTAGCATTGCTTACAGTAACAAAGCTTAAAAGAGTTCATTAAGGGTACTTTAAAGTCAACTAGGCTTGCTAAATTTTGTAGCTAACCTTGTTAATGCATTAAATTGTGAATTAAGCAAAAAGCTAACCCATAGTCAAAGAAATCAATTTTAATTTTCTCCTTGACTTTAGAAAACAAAGTTTAGGGATGGATAAATAGTCAACAAGATTACTAACTATATTTATATTTTATCACTGTTTAATGTATCCATAGCCATATTAAATAACCTTTTCTGGACATCCTTTGTTTATCTCTTCCACTTACATTTGATTTGTTTGAGTTTTGATGCTAAAAAAAGTTTGATTAGATAGTAATAGCCAATTTCTATAACATTTCTTTCAGGTTTTTATTTTTTATCTCTTTCGCTAAAGATTTGATTTTCTTGGGTTCCAGTATTTTTAAGTGATTAGATTTGTCGTGGTTCCTTTATTGATGCAATTACATCGTTTATTGGTGAAATTTGACAAAAATTTGGCCAAATCATATTTGAGAATATAATTTCATTCCAAAATTACAAATGATTTGAAACATTGGATTAAATTTTCATTATGGATTTATCTCTTACGAGGTCTTCTCTTTCAAATTCAGCATCTAATGTATAACTAAAATAGTGAGTGAACTCATTTAGTATTCATCCAAATCCGATTTTTTGTCTCAATTTCATTTGTCTGAACATAGGTAAACACATCAACACTTTAATACTGGTTGCATTAACAATGCTAGCTAATTTCAAAGTAATAATAGATATACTCAATATAAAGTAGTTTAAAATGTCAAATTTTCATACTTGCAATAACCTAGCTAATATACTTCTTCTTCATGAAGTATATATCTCCTTATCATACATTTTACAAAGGAGTAAATTTTAATCAAGTAAAAACCACTCAAAAACAAATAAATCATATTTATCATGTGAACATAAAGATATATAAATGTATCTTTATCAAATATTGTACTTGATTTGATAATTATAAATGAAGATTCATTGACAAGAATTAGATTACTTCTATGAATATTGATAAAACCATGATATGTATTCTTCTTCTTTTTAGCTAAAAGATATATTATCAATTATATGGGGACTATGGGGAACCAATGTCATAATCAAAGAGAAAGAAGAAGTTCTTGTATCAAATAATTAATATATATCAATTTATATTTGTGATACTCTTTTTTATAAGCTTTAAATATGTATATTTTTCTCTAGAAATAATAATCAAATAAGATAGTGATCAAAGATAGTTTATGTTGCTACAATATATTTCATATAAATAGTTTATCTATGGTGCTTAAACTGTATTAATATGCATTTACATGACTTTACAAAGAAAGAGGTTCCCCCACCTACTTCTATTTATTAATGTATCCCACAAGGTAAAAGCTATATATTTTCAAACTCACTAATAACTGAAGTGACACAAAAATAAAAACAAGACCATTAAACTGCATCAAACTCATGATTGTGATCGATGTGTTTAAGAGAATACTAAAATAATGAATGGTAGATTATAAGGTATAGTAGGAGCCAATCAATTTGCTCCCAATCAGAAGTACACTTTGGTGATGATGATTAGTTTCTTGAGAAAATTTGCCATAAACTCACAAGAGTGTCATTTTTGGTGTGTTTTTTAGATTTCTAAAGTTCACTAAATAATAATCTAACACTTGTAGAATATACATTCTCCAATGGGAGATTAATGTGTGTTTAGAGACTTTGCGGATAATATTATTGACTTTATTTTAGCCCAAATTTGGTCATATATTTTTAAGATAAATATGACAGCATTAAAAAGTTCAAATGCCTTATTTTGAAATATATATAGGATTTGAAATAAAATTATGTATTTAATAAGGTCTTTTATAAATGAAATTATATCCAACCTCTTGCATATCTTACACAAAACCATCCTTCATTATTATGCTACATTTAAAATATTTTTAAATATACAATTAAGGAAATATTTAATAGAATAGAAAATAAAAAGTGAGATTGTGATCACAATATTTGAATTTAATAATATATTACTCCATATTTTAAATATTTTAATCATATTATGAATTAATTATATATAATATTATAATATATATTGAATTTAATTGAATTTAATTGTATGGAATACAATACATGTTGTATTTAAATTCATCTAAGATTTCATGAAAACAATTTATCACATTTAATCTAAGAGTTGATTTCAAAATCATATTATTTACTACATCTTCTCATAAACCTACTTATGAAGAAGTCATGAATTCATCTACTATGTATGCCTATAAGATATACAATATGAAACTTCAAAGCAACCTATACTTATGTATAAATTACAATATATAGAAGATTATGACAATGTGAATTAGATAAAAAAATTTGAACCTTTCATTATGGAATCACATTGATACATATATATTTGGTAGAAAGAGGGAGAGTAAGCGCATTGGTTAACTCTTCATGAAATTTTATCTCCTTAAGTTTGAGTTAAAAGAACCCAACAAAGCTTATGCTTCAACAAACTAAGTTTATGTTTAAATGCACTCAATAATACTAGCTTAGTGTTTTTCAAAATTAGCTTTGAATCTATATGAACTTCAACAAAGCTACCTAAAGTAATTATTAGATTGATTTATAAAGCTATTTTATTTGATTTATACAACTTGAATGCTAAAAAGTGGAACCACTACTTTGTATATTCTTTAATAGAAGGTAATGGTTAGTTAGCTATGTAATGTTTAGTGCAATCTTAAGATTATTTTACTTGTCATGGATCAATCTCATGCTAGCTACCTCTTGATAGGAATTATATGTTTTATATCCTATACAATTAGTACTATGTAGTGACTTGGTGTTAGCCTAATATTAGTAAATTCTCAAAGAACAAGTTATTCACTTGAGGATACGGGTGACTAAAAATGAAGGGAATTGTAATTATATCATAGCTTTTCTAAACAATTTCCTATTCCCTCTTGAGTAGGAAATACTTATAGAAGAGTGAGAGCACCTCTTATGTTGCACTATAGAAAAGAGAAAATGGTACAAAATTTAGTGTCGAGAGTTAATGTGCCTAGAGGATCTGAATCTATCCCAAGTACCATCTTCTAGTGCTCTTGTGTTCAACTATAAGGAGTTCCTCTCAAATCCCCAATTGACCTCTCATCTCTCCTCCATATCTCTTGGATGATTGAGAGTGAACCCAATTCCAGATTCCAAAGTGGAACATCAAATATTTACTCTAGAGTAAATCACTCCTAGCTCTCATTGCACATTTGTCAATTCTTTGAGATCACTTGATTGATCTTTCTCATCATGTCTTTGGTTTGGCTATTTTTTTATCAAAGGAATTTCATTTAACTATGAAGAGATTTATAACTACCAAAAACTCAAAAGCTCTCTGGAAAAGTTACTACAAAAGATACTAGTAGAAGTTAAAATGAATCAATTGGCAATTGATTATATAGTCAAGGCTTCTTATGTAAAAACTTTCAATGGGTGAGCCATCATTATCCACACATGCAAATCTTCAAAGTGTGCCATTAGTTCTTGGTGGCAGGTTGTTATCCTGTTCCCGGTGCCATGGAATTTTAATTAATGTGGACAAGCTCTTCCTGAATCCAAATGTCATTACACTCTATTCAACTATATTGAATTCAACATACTCAACTAAACGTAAGATAAGTACTAAAGTTGAGTGAGGTTTTTTTAATAAAGAGGCATCCCATACTCCATGTTATATATATATTTTTTGTTTTAAATCTTATATCAAAATTTAGATAGCATGTACCTTAGTCATTCCTTGGGTGAAATTGGTCAATCATTTCTTACAAGTGTTTGCCTTAGACATGCTTCCTCTGGGCTTTTGCTAAAACCTCAATGCTTTATGTATACCTCCTAAACCACTTATACTTCCTATGATGATACAACAACTTAATGTAGCACACTCTCTGACCAAGGTACCACCAAAGGATACACAAACAATACTAGAACTAAAACTACTTGTCCTTTGAAAGCCAAACCTAAAAAGATAGAGGTGTAGTGTAGAGACCACTATTATCTCCAATATCAATCTCCACCAAGCTTGAAGTGTGGTTATTATCCATAGATAGATCTTCCAAGTGCTTTGAACTATCCCAATGGAAGGTGTGAACAAAGTTAAGTTCTATATCTATTATAAATCATAGTATACATTAAACTCTTGGATGAAATCACCTAACTCAATGGCACTTGTTATACCAAAGTGCACCTTGAGGCCTTTTGAGTTTCAATAGATTTTGTCTATAGCCTACAAAAAGTGTTTGCCACACTTGTAAACTACCAACCAGATAAACCTTTGCATCAAATTTGAATTGGTATCTTCTTTTATGAGGATATGAGATATTAGTTGAAATTGGATACCACTCTACATAAACCTAATATATAATATAGAAATTTTCCCTTTAGAATGTTTGAAAATCATTATTATAATACTATACTTAAAAGACCTCATAACCACCAAGAATCACTCCCTTATTGATCCAAATATTAACACCAATAGCAAGATACAATCTAAATCTTTTGTGTTAGTACTTATATTTATAGTAACTATACTAAGGAAGGTTAATCTATAATCTGCAATGAAAAAACACACACTTAAAATCTACATATCATCACTTCTTGCTTCACAAGAGAAAAACATAGGTTTTCTAGTAGGCCATTACTCCAACTTCATTACAAATTCCTAAAGCACTAAAATGCCTAAAGTTCAACAAAATTGAAGCTAGAAAAACAGACATGATAAAAAAGAGAAGCAAAAACTGGAAGAAGTCCAAATGATAACACTCACTCAACTCACAAATATCTACTAAGAATATTATTTGATATAATAAAGAAATCTATCCATGACTACTCTACAATGATCACCAAGAATATAATCAAATTTTCTCTCATAGCCAAATAGACATATATATATATATATATATATATATATATATATATATATATATATATATATATATATATAGATATGGGTGTCGCTAAATTTTGCAAGCTACTATGCTAAAATTGCTAAAATAGCAATTCTTATACTATCAAGCTAGGTTGTTGACCATCTAGGTCACTTAAATTTTTTTGTAGTAGTTGGCTAAATTATGGAAATATTTTTCAAGGAAGTGGAAAGTTTTATGCAATCAAGCTAGCTTTTTTGCCTTCTAGATCTTCCATCAAAATTATTGACAAAGTTCAAATGAAAGAGGCTAAAACAACAAATCTCATGTCATCAAGCTAGCATATTGATCTTCTAGGCTTTTGAAGTCTTTATGAAAAAATTTGATAGGTTTTTATATTTTGAGAGACCATTATAAGAAAATGGCTAGAATGGCAAGTTTGTGATGAAATTTTTCAAGAAAAAGGCTTATGCAAGTCTTATGCAATCAAGCTAGCTTGTTTTCCTTTTACGTCTCCCATAAAAACTTTGACAAAATCCTACAAGAAAATGTCTAAAATGGAAAGTCTTGTGTCATCAAGCTAGATTGTTGAACTTCTAGTTTACCCATCAAATCTTGGAATAGTTGGAAAAATTTAGATACTTCAAGAAAGTGGCTTAAATTGCAAGTCTTCCCTCAAGAATACAAGTCAAGAATGACTAGAAGTGAAGGTAAAAGTCACTAAGTTGCAATTAATTATTTATTTTCTTTCTAACCTCTTGGGAAAGAACAGATTCAAGGAGAGGGTTATGTCACCCCATGTGGTGCACTATAAAAAAGGGAAAACCAAGATCCAAGTAATTTCCAAGTTAGTCTTGAAGGTGATGATTCAATCCACTTCAAAAGCCACTTAAAGATCAACTTCCTTCAAAGCCCTAAGGATCACATAACTCCAACAAGTACAAAAGTCAAATTCCTAATATAGAGGTGAAAGCAACCACAGGAGTGCTCTATGATAACAAAAAAGATCCTAAATCAATCTCAAAATTACTTGTAACCAAAGTTACCATGAAGGTGATGGTTCACTTTGACAAAAAGCCTTCAACCTCAATTACATATTCTACACTTCCTAGAAGGCATGCCATTGAAGGAGTCTTTATGGTAATTCAATGTTCTTGATTTTTTATGCCATGTTACTTGTGGCACTTAGGATTGACCAAATCCATCATTTGGCCATTCTATACCTTCAAAACCCAATCAAAAACACTCTTTATGTTGCAAAAAAAATTGAACTCCAATTGTAAGTTTCACACCACTACTCGTGCAAGGGCGTTCAAAGTCTGTTACTAGGTGAATATGGTTTGATCAGACTAGGCTTCAGATTGTATATGTGATACCAAGAGCTAGCTATATGATCTAGATGTGAAATTTGGTTTGGTAACATCTAGAATGATGTTTGCATAATGGTCAAAATAGATCAGATAGAAGCATCACCAAAAGAGTACTTCTACTAATATGGCAGAAACCAAAATAGACTTGAGAACCTTAGAACCAATAGGTAGACATCTGATTTAAAGGTGAGAATTGGTTTGGTAACATCTGGAAGGATGTTACACATGATGGAATAAACAGATTAGAAAGAGGTATCACCAAAAGGGGACTTCTACTAATAAAGTAGGAACCAAAATATGCTTGAAATCTTTGAAGGCAATTTTGGAGGCCTAAATGGATGAATTAGGCCTCAAAAATGTGTAGATTCCCCTCCCCCCAATGGTGAAGAGAGGCTAGCCTTCCCTCCCCCTTGGTTTGGCTCATCAAGAGCTTTCCAAAGGTACCTTACTCACGTGATTATGAGACTCCTACAAGAAGATTCCCAAAAAGATTCCCTTTGGTCAAAGCTTGTTTTACCAACCAGATAGGACCTGGACCAACATGTCACCAATCCAAGTAAGTAATCCAAGGGTGGAGCTTGCTGACATGTCATCTATCTATGTACCTAATCCTATGGTGGAGCTTCCTTGGAGGAGATCCTCTTTGTCTATATAATAAAGAGAAGGTGCTCCTTTGGGGCACCAAATGTTTGAGTGTGTAATATGTGTTTTCTCTCTTCTCTTATCCTTGGAGTATTACAATAGTATCAGAGTGAGTGTCTTAGTCCAAGAGAGTGGATCACACCTCTTGGAAGAGCACAAACTGCTGAAACTAAGTAATTTGAGGTGGAGAACATAGAGTAATTGCTCGACTTAAGAAGGACTTTAGAGAGTAGATAAGATGCATGCACAGGGAGGATAATTTCCCATACCTAGCTTTCCATTCCCAACTCCATTCCACATCAATGTATGTACATCCAGCATGAGCAAATGAGGGTATTGCTAGTTTATCACTTTGGTGCAGAATTCATGGACAGGGTGATGAACTCACCAAACCCGGTGATTCTACTTGTGGTGATATATGACAGAGAGTGGGATTTGACAATCTAAATTCTATTATGATGATATGGATGTGAATGTCCAAAATCCTCTTCCTTTCAACACTCAAGTAGAAATCCGTTATGTGGTAAGACCGAAAGTGATGTTTAGAGATTTTGTGGTTAGGAATTTTGGCAAGGAGTATTATCAATGAGTTACAGCTTCTAAGGTCCCAATGGTAGTTCCGATAGTTTGTGCGCCTTCCAGAGTGATCATATTGACTTTGTATTGAAGTAGACATGAGCAATTGAGTGTTGCAAGAACCATAGATCTGCAATTGTAAGAGCTGGTGCAAGGAATACAAGGGATGTTGAATGAATTTAGAGAGATTAAGATGACCATGGAGACATTACAATGTCAAGTGCAGATCTTTAGGAACGATCAAGCCATGCAAGAAGAAGAGCCATCTCAAAACCCAGTACTTGTGACTTAAGTACTTGGAGAGGCACCCGTGCCTACGAACCCTATCAATGATGAAGCCACATTTTTACTCCGGATGAAGAAGACCTGCAACATCGAGCCTTACAAAGAGCAATGTACAATGAGAGTAGTGGAAAATTGGATCTCAAGAATGAATCGATATTTCCATTTGTTCTCAATAGAGATCACGAAGCACGCTGCAGACGTGTTTGCATGTGGGTACTTGATTGATAAAGCCCTCACATAGTATGATGCTTGGGAACGATCCATGTTGGCAAAGAGAAGGGAGGTCACATGGACAGCAATGCAAGAAGGATTGCTGAAGAATTTCCCATCGGTAGATTCTATGTAGATGGCTCAAACCCGACTATGGGGACTAAGACAAAAGAACAGTGTACAAGAGTATATGGAGGCATTTTTGGATCTACAAGTTGCAAAACCGACATGAGTCAAGCAGAGGCTCTCGACAATTTCAAACGAGGGTTAAAGGAGCGGATTCGCCAAGAAGTCATGGTGCAAAATCCTCACACGATATTTGAAGCCATTGCTTGTGCATAGAGAATAGCAAGAGCATTAGGTGGAGGTGAAGGAGTAGTTCTACCTCAACATTATTGGGCAGAAATGCCACACATGGGTGGACCAATACCAATGGAATTAGGCAACCTTTGATTTTGAGATTGAGGAGCATGATCGCTTCAAGAGGAGCATGGACGGGTAGAAGAACAAAGAGATGGAGTCCCACAAGGAGAAGGAACTCAAGGAGAACAATGTTGTTGTTATAATTGTGGCCGTATAAGGCACATATCTACCAACTGTTGCACTCATTTCCCTATAGGCCCTCGGCCTTTGTACATGCAATCTTTGAACAACATGGAGAGGCACATTGAAGAGGAGGAGGTAGAAATCACTTCGGAAAACAAAGATTGCCAATAATGTACTTTGCGGCTTGACTGGCTCAATAAGGAAGCAGAGAAGCGAGAGAAGGAAGGAGACTAATGCGCAAAGATCCCGAAAGGCAGCCTCACAATTGATTGTTGTGAATGGAGTCCTAGAAGGCAATCAAGTGAGAGTATTAATCGATCCGGGAGCAACAAAGAATTTCTTATCTCACTCTATTGCAATAAGATTGGGAATGGATCTAGAGAGAAATGGGACTGAAGAAGTAGAGTTACCTAACGGGCAAACAGAGAGGATTGAATCATTACCTAGACGGGTAACACTCTTAGTAGGAGAATATCAAGAAGCATTTGAGTGGTGAGTGATATAATTAGCTTGTTATGATGCAATCTTAGGCATGAAATGGATGGAGCATTACAACCCTATGGTATATTGGAGGAAGAAAGTAGTGAGAACCCACTAATGGTCAATCATTGGAGTTAAAGAAAAATCACACAGGCAGGAACTGCCTCTATATGTCATAGGGACGGTAACTATCTGTAAGACCGATAGATGTTTCATGGGTCTAATAAGAGAAGTCCAGAGTGCACAACTCGATGGACAAATTCTTGAGAAATTGAAGGTTGTGGTGGATGAATTTCAAGATGTTTTTTCCCGATGATCTACCCTCAAGATTACCACCAAAAAGGAGAGTAGATCATAAAATCAAGACACTCTTAAGGAAGACACCTCCTTGTAAGGCCCCATATCGCCTATCACCTCATGAGTTGGAGGAGTGTAAGACTCAAATTGAGGAGATGCTGCAAAAGGAGTTCATCCAACCTAGCATATCACCATATGGAGCTCTTATCTTGTTTGTGAAGAAGAAGGATGGTACAATGCGCATGTGCATTGATTATCAAGGTCTCAATCAGCAAATAGTGAAGAAAAAATACCCATTACCTTGCATGGATGACCTGTTTGATCAACTCCAGGGAGCAAGATACTTCACCAAATTGGACTTGCAGAGCGGTTGCAATCAAATCCAAATTGTAGAGGAGGATGTGTACAAAACTGCCTTTTGAACCAAGTATGGTCACTTTGAGTATCTTGTGATGCCTTTTGGCCTTACCAATGCGCCTGCCACTTTCATGAGTCTAATGAATGACATATTTCATCTATAATTGGATAAGTCTATTATTGTCTTCTTGGATGATATCTTAGTATATAGTAACACGATGACAGAACACAAACAACATCTACGAGAGGTCTTCTAGATTCTAAGACATAATTGATTGTATGCCAAAATCTCAAAGTGCAAGTTTGGCAAGTCTGAAGTAGACTACTTGGGGCATAAAGTAAGTGTAGAGGGCATTCAAGTATTGATAGATAAAATAGAGGTCATTCAAAAATGGAGTGCCCAGAATGTCAGACTCAACTCAAGAGCTTTTTGGGTTTGACGTGATTCTATCATAGATTTGTCAAGGACTTCTCCAAGGTTGCACAGCCTTTAACGACACTACTTGGCAATGGGAAGAAGTGGACATGGAGAACCACACAAGAGTTGGCCTTTCAAGAATTGAAAGCTGCCTTGCTACATGCACCAATCTTCAAGTGGTATGACCCAAAACATCCAATCAAGTTGGCTATAGATGCATCAAGCGTAGTAATAAGAGCAGTCCTACAACAAGAGTGGCATGATAGCATCCAATTGAATATTTCTCTCAAAAGTTGTTATCGGTAGAGTGCAAATACCACACCACAAAACAAGAAGAATTGGCCATAGTTTTGGCAACAAAGCATTAGAAGCACTATCTGGGCAAGAAAGCATTTGTAATAGAGATAGACCACAAACCTCTAGTCTACCTTGAGACGCAGAAGGATCTATCTCATCGCCAGATTTGGTGGGTAGAGTGGAGACAATTCTTCAACATGACAATCACCTACGTGGAAGGTAAGAAGCAACTTGCAGATGCATTCACCCGTATTCCAATGGCAAACAACTTGGTGATAGAGGTTAAGATTAACCCTGAATTCTGGCTAGAGATTCTGGTTGCTACAAAAATTGATCCACAAACTGTAGAAGTGTAATCATCCAAAGGCATCACCAACACCCAAGGACTCACCTTTTGTGATGGTAGATTATGGATCCCAAATGTCCTAGAATTTTGCACCATGATTCTAGCAGAATGTCATGATTCGGCCATTGCAGGTCATGTAGGAGTGGACAAGACCTTGGATGCAGTACAACGCCATTACTATTGGCCCAAGATGAGCAACGACATGATGGACTACATGCACAATCTGCCTACTTTGTCAACAAAACAAAGCTTCTAATCAAACTCCTGCAAGGCTCCTTCAACCTCTCCCCACTCCTACCCAACATTGGGAACAAGTGAGTACGGATCTTGTCTATGAATTACCCAAGACCACTTCAGGGTTTGACTCCATCGTGGTCTTTGTGGACCAGTTTAGCAAAATGATTCATGTACGCTCTACCACCAAGAATATGACCGCTCCACAACTAGCTTAAGTATACTTAGATGCAGTCTTCTCTTACCATGGCTTGTCTAGAGTACTTATCACCCATAGAGGCACTCAATTCACCAGTTTGTTTTGGTAAACACTCTTTGGTTTCTTCCAAACCAAGTTGGCAATGTCCACAGCTTACCACCCACAAATAAATGGCCAAACAATGCGGGCTAATCACATGATTGAAGATATGTTACACGACTTCACCTTAGAAGAGCAAGAGAGGTGGGACACCCTACTCCCGTTGGTGGAATTTACTTACAACAATTCAGTGAATGCATCCACCCAGGTCACTCTGTTCTTCCTCATGTATGGTGAGCATCCCTTCACACCTTCTAGCTTGATGAAGATCTGTCCAGTGGCTACCGAGATCGATGCAGTCAACACATTTGTTTCTAGAATCCAACAAGGTGTGGAGAGAGCCAAGCACAGATTACAGATTATGCAAAATTGACAAAAGCAATATGCTGATGCACACCATAGGCACATAGAATTCAATGTTGGGGATCAAGAGTGGCTATCAACAACCAACCTCCCATCAGTTGGCCCTTGTAAGCTCAGACCTTGTTTTATTAGGCCTTTCTCGATTCTTCGTTGCATTGGCACTGTGGCCTATTACCTTGAGTTATCACCACACATGAAGATCCATCTAGTGTTCCATGTTTCCATACTATGCAAATATGCTCCCTGATCAGGCCAAGGTCATCATTCCACACAAGACATTTGACCTTGTCTGACACTCATTGATGGCACAAAGGAATATGACATGGAGTGTATTATCCAAAAATGCATGCGTGGTACTCGCCATCCGTGGGTGGACTATCTAGTATAGTGGAAATTTTACCCCCTTTATGAAGCAACCTGGGAGCCCGCTGCCAAATTTGACATATGCACCAGTGTTGGTGCAAGCATTTGAGCAACAATTTGCACAACAAGGACATTACTTCTTAAAAGGAAGGAGGTCTATAATACCAAGAGCTAGCTATATGATCTAGATGTGAAATTTGGTTTGGTAATATCTAGAATGATGTTATACATGATGGTAAAAATAGATCAGATAGAAGTATCACCAAAAAAGTACTTCTACTAATAGGGAAGAAACCAAAATAGACTTGAGAACCTTAGAACCAATAGCTAGAAATATGATTCAAAGGTGAGAATTGGTTTGGTTACATCTGGAAGGATGTTACACATGATGGACTAAACAGATCAGAAAGAGGTATCACCAAAAGGGGACTTCTACTAATAGAGTAAGAACCGAAATATGCTTGAAATCTTTGAAGGTAATTTCGGAGGCCTAAACGGATGAATTAGGCCTCAAAAATGTCTAACCCCCCCCCCCCAAATGGAGGAGAGGCTGGTCTCTCCTCCCCATTGGTTTGTCTCGTTGAGAGCTTTCCAACTATACCTTACGTGATTATGAGACTCCTACAAGAAGATTCCCAAAAAGATTCCCTTTGATCAAAGCTTGTTTGACCAACAAGATAGGACCTGGACCGACATGTCACTCATCCAAGTAAGTAATCCAAGGGTGGAGTTTGCTGACATGTCACCTATCTGTGTGCATAATCCTATGGTGGAGCTTCCTTGGAGGAGATCCTCTTTGTCTAAATAATAAAGGGAAGGTGCTCCTTTGGGGCACCGAATGTTTGAGTGTGTAATATGTGTTTTCTCTCTTCTCTTGTCTCCGGAGTATTACAGTATAAGTTGCATGCAAAAGTGTACTTTTAGATTATTACCAAAGCCTTATATACAATTTCCTATTGCTACTCTACTTTGCCTTGAAGGGTCTCTTACAACTAAGAGTGTTCTTTGATGAACCTTACGATTTCATCTCAACCAATTATGGTCTTAATTTCTATCTTTTCCTCTTGTAATTGGCTAATTAAAATTTTGATAAGTGCTAGGAAATCTGTAAGTTCTTGCTCAAACTATGTGTTTGATCATAAATATCCTTTCCAAAATATAGTTCCCAAGTAGTTATAAGCCATGAAGGTGTTATAAACAAAAAGGCAGTCCCCTTATAAACTTACAAGACCAAAGTCCTTTGAATTCCTTCCCATTTTACAAGTTGACAAGGAACTTCTTCAGTTTCATACTTTGCACCCTAAAGGAACTTCTAATCTTACATCATTCACTTGGGATCCCAATCCCATGTTGATTTACTCCACTTTAGATTATGATTCTATATCATCCTAATCTAAATAACTAATTACGTTTTTGACATGTCAAGGAAGGTGTTAGGTCTTCTCTTGAAGTCTACTTTGACATTGTCTTCCCTCTTCTTACTACACCAACGTAGCTATATGAGCTAATGTTCTTAATCTGAGAGATTATACACAAGTTCAAAGGCATTATTCCTAAAGTTGAAGTGCAAGGCCAAAGTCCTTTGACTTCCTTTCTATCATATTATCTACAAGTAGCTCCCTTAATATCAAAGTCCTTTAGAATGCTAGAGTCATTCCTTTGGGAATAATTACAATTGGAAACATTTTCCTCATGAAATATTTATAACTCCAAATGCACTCCTCTTGAAGTGTTGTATAATGCCAAAGGTCTTCCTCTTGAAATATTTACAACTATAAGAGTCTTCTTCTTCCTAAAGTATTTACAACATCAAAGGAATTCCTCCTAAATTTTTCACAATGCCAAAGCTCTTCCCATGTACAATGCCAAAGTCCTTCTTCTTGAAGTATGAACAACAAAAAGGTCCTTCCTCCTTGAAGGTATGAAAAATGCCAAAGTCTTCCTCCTTGATTGGTATATACAATGCCAAAGTCCTTCCTCCTTAAAGGTATGAAAAATGCCAAAGTATTCCTTCTTGAAGGTATGACCAATGGCAAAGTTTTCCCCTTAAAGTATGTATCATGCCAAAATCCTTCCTCCCCAAAGTTCTTCTAAAACTTCAAATGCTTGTAACATTTGCTAGAAATCCCCAAATGCTACAAATTTGGTATCAATAGAAATCTCTTGAGAAGAATCTTCCAACTAGACCTTTTTAGCTTCATTTGGACACATGACCACAAAGATATAATCCCCAAATTGAGTGTAGAAAGAGTCAGTTAGGAAAAAAACTCTTTGGAGTAAGATCCTTTGGAAAAGACTTAAATAAGAGTTGAGAAGAAGGTTCTAACAAGACCTCAATCTTTTCATTTGGACATGTAACCATAGAGATATGAACCCCAAAGTGAGTGTAGCAAATGTCCATTGGGAAGAAAACTGTTTGGAGAAGGATCCTTTGGCAAATACTTCTTTAGTGGTTGGGAAATCAATATTCTCACATGGGAACTCTTGTTTGGGTGCCAATATCCTTGGTATTTATTTATTTAGTTCTTTATTTAAGTCTTTGGAGGCCAAAGGTCTTTTGGGCCATTTCCTTCACACCTTAGCATACATAAGGATGGAGCTAAATAATACCCAATGGGAGGTTTCACACTTGAACATAACTATATGCTTCTTCATCCCTAACAAAGAAGTAGAAAAATAGAACAAATTGGCACTTATTGGAAAATGTGAACACCACATGTCTTCCTACACTTGAGCACATGTGTTTCTACTATAAAGATTCTTTGCCAATACTTAAGTTGTAGACACTCAGTGATAAAAACCTTAGAAATCTCTTGTTTAAATTTGATTAAGAAAGAATGAACCTTATATATATTAGGCTTAAAACTTGCACAACCTTAAGGTTACAATCTTTAGAAGATCTCTTTCATACATCTACATTATATATTGCTCATCCTATCTTCCTATCTCCTCTTATCCTAATCAGATGCAAGTTAATTAGGTACCTTATATTTGTGAGGGAAGGTATCATATCTTCACCAAAGACAATTTCAAATTTTTACTCTTTTGGACTCATAACTACAAAGGTGTGTACACCTCCAAATACAAAGGTATTTACAACTATGAAGGTCTTTGACAACAAAAGTTTCTTGGCCCAAAGGTCTTTAGGATCTGAGCTCTAAACTTATCAACCTTGATTATGGCTAATGGAAAGAACTTCCTTTACCTCTACATGTTCTAATAAGGAGGTTAATCTGCATCTTATATTCTATAATTCTAGGAGGAAGGAGTTGGTAGATCTGATGGATTTATGATTAGAGTGATCTTTAAGTTTAATTGCTAATCTATTGAGCTTTCTGACTGTCATAGATCTTCACCTCTAGGGTCTAAATTTGTAGCTTGAATTTTTGGTATCTTTATTTTTTCCATTCTTTATTGAGCCGCTTATCTAACATGTCGTGCATATATAAATTATTGTCAACATCACACATTATAGAGGCACAACTCACACAAAAGTCATACATGGAATCTAAAGTGCTAAAATAATCAATTTGTTTACACACTCAAATCACACTCAATCACATCAGTTCTTGATTTATTGCTCCATAATCTGCCAACAATTGTGCACTAATTATAGTCAAACCACACCCACTCTAGCTAAGAGAATCCAGGTGACGCACACCGGCCTCTGTCCACCATAGTCAAGAACTCAAAGGCTCAACATCAAAGAAGAGAGCTTTGGAGCAGCAATTTGAAAGTATACCCCTTGGTCTCCAACCTTAATGGTCTTGTTGATGGCACATTTGATGGTGCAAATAGTGCTAAGTGATGGTGGGCCCCACCATGTAGTCAGTACCTTGATCACAAAATCTGACCGTCAACAAGTAAGCGATGAGTAACTACCAAAATACTCCTAACTACCAACACTACTAATTCAAAGTCCAAGCAATCTAGGTGTGATGTTACAAATGGTTTGGTAGTTGTCGTGCGTATATATATTGCTACACAACAAACATTGTTATCAACATCACAAACTATAGAAGCACAACTCACACATAAGTCATACATGGCCTCTAAAGTGCCACAATTGCCTCCCTAGCTGGCAATTAGGTCCCTCTAACTCTTGATAGCCATCTACTCCAAGTATATAGTATACAATATGGTAGGCAAAAGAGCAGGAGGCCGGGTGCTATCGAGCCCCATTATTAGTTGCCCGTCTGCAATCTATACCATATAAAGGATGAATTAACTATAGGTCAAGTACATCTAGGACATAACCATTGTCCTTGAGGAACCACCATGAGAAGAGGAGTCACACATACCATATGCAATCCTCTCAAACAACTATCATACACTAACATAGTAGGAGATCCACCAAAAGAGCCGCATAACATACACCGTAAGCTTACACATACAAGTACCAAGTGCTTGGGTCCATAGTACCATCAATGTTTGGGAGGTGGCACGGTGCACAATTGCACACATGATCCTTCCAAATTACACCATCATGTCCTTCCAACATGAGGACTCTAGATGGAAAAACCTTGCATACTCTCAAGATAGTATGGCCTATAGAAACATCAAGTGTCATTGGTGCTATCTATTGTAAATATACATAGTCACATGGATGAAATTAACAAATTGAGGATCTATAACCTCCTCCTTGATTGTTAGCATAACGTAAGGTATCCCTATGTTGAGCAATTGCTAAGCTCTCAAAGGCCATCAACATCACTCTCCAAAAGATCTTGCCCATTGAGAACATGCACTCATCCATATATCTAGATCATCCAAGTCCAAAACTACAATAGCATCTTGAAAAATGGCTGTAGATAAATTTGGATCTTGTCCATAAAGTAAAAATTAAAGAGAGAAGGATGCTAAGGAGGCTTGCCGGCTGAACCAATAGCCCATGGCTAATCAAGGTAATTGGAGATCCCAATCTCCCAAGTGGCCTCTCTACATACTTTTGCAATTCTTTCTTCATTGTCTGAACCACTCTCTCTACTAAGCTATTGGACTCAAGGTGATCTCGGGAGGTAGTATGATGATCAATCAAAGCCTTGTCACAAAAAACCTGAAACTCTCCCAAGAAGTTTGTACCTTGATCAGTCAAAATCTCAGTTGGTGCACCAAAATGATTGAGAACCCGATCTAAGAACAAGGAACATTGTCCAATGAAGGGACGGCTTAAGCTGTTCCTTCATTGGACTTGTCAAGAAGTACCACCAACTCAATCCACTTAGAGAAGTGCTCCCTCATCACCAAAATGTACCAATGGTGTCTTAGAGTCAATGGTAAAGGTCCAACAAAGTCCAAACTCCAATGATAACCCAATCCCATGATAGGTAATGGGTGTAACTATGGCATAGGAACATTAAATGATACTCTAACTTGTCATAAACCACATATCTTGCAACAAACTACTATACATTAGAAAAACATATGTTGGAAAACTTGTGTATAGCTAGTCAACTCAATCCGTATACTAGGTCCTTTCAAAGCACCCAAATCCTTCATATTGAAGGCAAACAACTTGTGTAGCTCCTCAAGAACTTCCAAACCCTCCATCTTTCCTCTCTTATAAGCTTGGGTCCAAGGTTTGGCTCCCATGTATCCTCTATAACTATTGTAGGAGTCGAAGACGTACTTACTTGTTGCTACACTGGGCCCTTGGGAGCAGTAGTGTCATGCTCCTAACCACTAAAGGTCCCAACCTTGGTGTCCCTCTGATCTGGCTGCAAGCTCCATACATCCTCTAGCTTCATTGCAAGTAGATCAAGGGTGTAATCCAAGTAGACCATGCTCACCTAGATGGACTCCAAGTGGACCACTCTCCCTAGTAGCCACTGGCTGTGTTCCAAGAATACCCTGTCCAATTGGTCCATTATCCCTAACATGTACCTAAATTGTCTTGATATGCATAGAGCTCAAAAATGTCCAAGTGGTGATGCCTATCAAGCGTATCCTCCGTTGCTTTGCTAAACCAAGGCTCACAATCTAGGTCAAACAATTCAGGTCCATAGCTTGACCTAACACTTGATGCTTAGATGCCTCTAACACTTTTGGAACAACGGTAATATTAGTGCAAAAACCCCATCATCTGCTCTCTCTCATTGGCATTCGACCCCACCAACTACTATAATTGTGAGTCCCAAACAAATCCAAGACCTCCATCTCAAAAAGCAAAGGAGTTTAGGAAGCTCATAAGTGTGGGAAAAGTAGCTCTAGGTTGTCCAACTAGGTTCACCACTACCATAAGTGATCTATCAACCACTACCACCCTATAAGACTAACGCCCACTATCCAAGATGTCATCAACAATGGTCTGGTCTAGTTGTTGAATCTCATCATAAGTGCATTGTAGAACCTCTCTAGGTAAGAGCTTTGTCCACTAAAGACAGAGATGATGAGCCCATGATCCTATTTTGGCTACATCTAACAACATGGTAGGTCCCATCCAAGAATGGACTTGTGTGTATTCGGCACCACTTGGGTGTGAGAATCACCTATCAAAGGGATGTTCTCCCAAATGTAAGTTGGAGAAACAAATTGATGAACATGGAGATATCATAGCATTCATAACATCTCCCAAAACACACCAAATTGGGGATCTTGAAGACCCAATCCTCTACAAACATGTGTATGTCCTTAACATGGCTATCCAAAAATCACCAAATGAATAGGACTATGTCTCTCTAGATCTTGTACCCCCAACAAGGAAATGTTTACTGGAAGGGTCTTTTTATAACCCTTGATTGCTGACATCAATAATAACTCAAGATACTGATAAGCCAAGTGTACCACATGATGTAGAGTGACTTGCCTAGCAATCTCATCTCTTTGCACATACAAACACCTTTGTACTCATATACCCGCCTGTAGTACCACAACTAGTCTAGTGCTAATCCCATCAATCAATTCCAATAGACATGTTCCCTCTATTGGATACTGCCAAGAAATGAGTGTGGTATCTAGAGTTGTCAAGGTAATCAACTTTGGAGGTTCATCCTCACTGGTCTCCTAGTGGTACAAAGGCTCCACTCCATGCCTAATGCACAAAGTGATCTGCATGCTATTGCAATGCCTCCTCTGAACTCCACAATGGAACATCCAAGGTGGAAGAAACAATCCCACTCATACTCCAAATCTGAGTGTTCTCCTCTAATATTGGAGTATCCTCTACATAGGCGTTCCGCTCCAACAAGTCACTAGGCCAAGTAACAAAACCACTAAATGTTGGAATTGATGCCACCATGGTCTTTGACTATAGTGACCCAAGACTGCCACTACTCAAGCATATAGGTAGGTAATATACCTGTCCTTCATTGACTACCAAACTGGTCTATAGAAGGCTATCTCCTCCCAATAGTCAATATTGAAACCCATGGGATATAACACTACTCCTCCAACTAACACATCAAATGACTCAACTACGGTCGCAATGGCTTGAGTTCTCACCACAAAGCTATTGGTTAGATGACCGGGTTGAATCTGAACAACAAGCTCTCCACATGTGATGTATTATGTAGTACCACTTCCTAGAGATATCTAGATTTGAAATGGACACCTCTCCACATTGGTCTTCCTTAACTCTAGACCAACAATTGCAGCCTTCCCCAACATAAGGAGTTGCACACCAAAGTCTAGTAAGACCCTTTATGGTGTATAGACCTTCCCTAAAGGTCCCACCAAACAAATAAATCCTCCTTTGGTTATCCAAGAAGACAATCTCAGGTGTAAACCATGCTCGCTCAAAGCTGGTCTAGTTGGGAAATCTTCCAATCTAGCCGTTGATGCTTGCCATAAACCACTAGTCGTTGAGTGGATCCCATGTTCCTCAACCAAGTCAACTCCACTATCAACCACCTCTGCTCTAGTAGTAGGGACCACATCATCCCTACTCTCACAAAGCATGGTAGCCAACCAAAACACTGGAGCTAGGTCAACTCCCAAGGTAAACATGTCAATGGTTGAGAATAATGGAAAGTGCATAATCAATTGAGCTTGCCGTTACATTGTGCTAGACTCAATCTATGTAGAATTAGGTGGTTGACGAATAGATAGTCCATCATGCACCCCATCACCACCTACCACACTTGCATTAGGATGCCTAGGAGCCATAGATGTCATCCATAGTGCCCCAAAGAGTATAAAAGACTAGGGAAGTCTGACTTGTCTACCAACCTCTCCTCTCTATGGGTCCAATTCCATTGATGCTCTTCTAGGCTTTGGAGCATGTACTACACTCCTTATCACTACGGCAGATGTATCTACCTGTGCTGCTCCGCACATGAAGTCCAAGATGTCTCTATCACTAGCATCTGAGGTGGAAGCCTTTGCATCCAAATATGATCTCTTCTATGTTATGGCCATGCTAGCCAATCTCTACTCCAATTGCTCAATCTAAGTAGCCATGGTTGTATCAAAAGTAAGGGTAAGTATTGCACCTATAACAATATGGAGTTTAGCGATGAAGTCAGTTGGGCTCACGAAGTAGACATAGGACAAATTAGCCTAGAATATTCCGGAAGTATCTAGGAAGCTTCTTGGGAAGCTTCCCGGTTAGCTTAGCTTGCACCTTAAGTAAGTAGCTTCTAGAAGGAAGCTTCTAGAAGCTTCCAACTAGCTTAGCTTGCACGCCAAGTAGGCGGCTTCTAGAAGGAAGCTTCTTGAGAAGCTTCTTAGTTAACTTGGCTTGCACTCTAAAGCGGCTTGAGGAAACTTCTTGAGAAGCTTCTCAAGGGCCTTGTATGTACCTATAAATACCAAAGCCAAAGCTCATGCTAGGCATTCGGAGTTTTCCCTCATTCAAGTGTCCCAATGTGAGCTTCCATTCTCCTATTTCTCTCCTCGGTTTTGGTCTTTTACATTGGTATCAGAGCAGGAATGGGATGGATGGAATTTATGGACCACCAAATCCACTTCTGCCAAACCATTGGGACTTTCATGTCCAGACATTACCAAAGCATCGTTTCACACAATTCATCACCTCACGCTTTGGGCAGGATTTTCTACATATGATCACCATGTCAAAGGAACCCTTGATACTTCCAATTGTAACTTATGGAGAATGGTGGACGCATTGTATCTATATGTTAATCAACTAGGTAAATTGAGGGTAGTGGAATAGAGTAGTAACGATGGCGGCAATACGGGATGTTATCCTTGCAATGCAACAACAAATCAAGCATCTTACTCGATTGTTGGATGAACAAGACCAGCAACGACGAGAACAGATAGACAGAGTGCCAGTTCAAGATGGAGAAGATTGCATTCAATTGCCAAAACCCAAGGTGTTTGAGGGCAAGAATCTTCCAAGCACAGTAAAGAATTTGGTGTAGCATCTGGTCTAAAGTATTATGTGTCAATTGACATTGCTCTAGGCTGCAAATTCTTTGGGCCTATAACATTTTTCTAGTTTTCTTCCTTTTATAAAAACACACTGCCCCAAAGGTTTCTTGACTCTCTCTTCACTTGATGCCTTATCTCTTGAATTTTAGATAAATTGCTCAATCCCAATTACAAAGCAAGAAATCAAAGTGCTTTCCTTAGATAACTTTTGTCATACAATACAATGCTCACTTATTGATCATTGGGACATGATAACTTCAAGGACTCTCCTCTACTTTGGTATAAACACCAAGTTTCCTATTGAAGATGGTAAGGGTTCATAGGAGAAAGTTGGAGCAAAAAGGCAAAATTTGGGACAACTATGAAGCCAAAAAAAAACTATGAAAGATTGAAATTTCTAAATGTTTCTTTGGCTCTTGACTAAAATTGAATACAAAAAGTGAAACTGAGTTAAGAGGCCCTCAAATTTTTAGTGCTCATCTTTGAACCATTGGCATTCATTGATTGATTAGTAGGTAAGAGGTAACTCTCCATAGATGCAAAACATTCCCTTATTGGTTGTTGTCACACATGCAAAGCCTTTGTTGAATGTGAAATTTCTCCCTTGAATAGAAATAGTCTTCAATTGTAGTTTTTTGTCCAAGTGGTAATGCATTCAAATTGATGAAAGTCCTTTGCATGTGACAATGCTTGGGTCAAAGGTGTTTGAGTACAAAGGTCTTCAAAAACAAAGTTCCTATTAACATGTATTTTTTGTCCTTGACCACCCTTAAGACTTGTCTAATTAAGCATTCTTCCTTCATATGACCTTTGGTTTTGTACTTGTTTCTCTTATGCTTGTGCATAAACAAACAAATCTTCAATTAAGAAGTTTTCCTTCCTAAACAAGAAATAATAATTCCATATCTTTACAAAAAAGAGTGAAATTAATAAAAAAAGACAAATCTTGAAAAAATGTATGCACCACAACTTGCTTATTGGTCTGCTAGTTAATTAAAGTTGTTTAAATACAATCTTGATGGCACATCAAATTTTGACAATCTACAAGGAAAAAGTTAGCATTTCATACTATTAAGTTGGTCTTCTTGGTATTTTAATTCTCTTTAACCCATACCCATTATGCTTAAGATTTTCAAATAGCCAAATATAACCTACTTTATTATTACTTTTTACCAACTCTAAATCCTTTATTGCTCAATTTTGATCTCTATTTTCATTATTATAGTGATTCCCATGTAAAATAAAGAATTATTTTACCTAATTCAACTTGTAATTCCAAACATTAGGCATCTTTAAGTCTAATTTCCTAGTGATCTTTTCAATTTTCACATCAAATAGTTTTGCCATACATAGTAGAAAGCACTTTCATCTCAATTACATAATCAATCAATCAACTTTACAAATATGGTAGCACTTTGTACAATTAAAATAAATGTATAGAAAATCTAACTAAATCTTCAATGCTTCTACCTCTTGCAATCAAACAATGAAAAAACTTTTACATTTTAGCATCACCTTTTCTCAATTTTCTTCAAACTTTAACATAACTCCACCCATCATCTTGTAATATTTATAAATAATAACTTTTGAATAAAGATAAAAAATGCCATCAACTACATCAAAACATGAAAATACCATAAACCTATGCTTTTAGAACTCAATTTTCTATAGTCACTCCTATGTTATACGAAACAAAATACTTAGGAAATCATGATAAAACCCAATCAAACCAAATCTTCTCTTGCACTAAATAATTCAAGTTACACTTGCTTTTTTTCTCTACCATATTAAAAAACTTCTTAGACTAAACACAAAAGAAGTAAACTACTTAAAACTCCACTTGAAGGTTTTTCAGTTCTTAAGGAGGCCAAAATGCCTTGCCTTAAAATGACCCACAAAACTATCTCATGGTAGAAATAAAGCTTTAATGATGTCCAAGGAAATGATGTAGATAGTTATGACTAAGTAGCCTATTAGTGGCTTGGAACTTGGAATCCAAGGTTTTAAGTTCCAAACTCTAAGTTTAGAGATGACATTTCATGCCAATGTTGATGATATCTTGAGGTGCCTTATAATTGAAGTGTATGAACAACAAGACAACATGTTATAAAATTTGATACATTATTAAAAGGTATAGATAAGAACTATGCTTTTCTTGTGGTTTTTGTAAAATGTGACTAGTGATTGCTTGAGTTTAGTAAAATATGGTCATAAAGGAAAAAAGAAATATGTTGATAGTTGAATTATACTAAGTAATGATAAGAAAACCTTGAATCTTGATTATAGCTTAGCTTAGATGATAGCTCAATTCTTGATTACAACTTCTTGATAGTAGCTTAATTCTTGATTACATAAAATGGATGCATTTTGATGATTTGAGCAACCAAGAATCCACAACCATGTAGTTTTATTGCCAAATCTTTCATTTGTAAAGTGTTTGGTAGTAGTAATTCTTTTATCCACTATCTTAGGAAATTTTTTAATGTTAACACCAATCTTGTGCAGTCCCAAAGAACTCTTTGTTCACAACTCACATTGGTGATGAAAGATCAAAGAAATAAACTACCTTATTTGTCAAAATTACTCAAGATTTGCAAATATAAATGGTTCTATTCAATTTTAAGTAGAGATTTCAAAGTTTAGATTTATTCCAAAATATAAAATATTTAAATATACTATAAATATTTAAATCCTGATATTTAAGTCTGGAAATGATTTTGACTCTTTGATAAATAATGCTTGGGAATGGCAATGGTTCAAAAATTAATTTGTATTGTAGACTTTGCCAATTAGAAATCAATTTCATATAGTATTTATTTGATCCTGGACCAATTTGACATATGTGTAGATTTTACTTTGTTACTATATTGATTTTTTAAAATATGAATGTAGACACTTTCAACCACTATTAAGCTCTATTATCATGAAATGCTTACAAGAAACATAATCCAATGATAAAACTCCAGGAATAAGATTTTTAGTCTATTATGCAAATAGAATTAATTCTATGCTTATCTCACACTTAATACCCCTCTAGTGAACATTGATATGTACTATGTGCTAGAAAAATGTGGAGAAAATTTTGGTATTAAGCTTTATCAAAGATAGAAGATTATTGAAAGTAAGTCGTCTATTCATCCATTGATTATCTCCTTTACTCCTAAATCACCCATTGATACTCTTATACCAAAGCTTCTCCAAAATGTTCTATTAAGGAATACTTCACCAATGTAAACATAGAAGATATTTCTTTCATTCTCACAAAAGGATCTTTAAGAGTTAAAGGTCCCTCTAAGATCAATAACCATAGTAGTAGTAGTCTTAAGTACAAAAACTCACTCTAATCTTAGCAAATATAATGAATACTCACAATGTTTCATTCTACTCATTCACTCCACACTTAAAGCACATTAAGGAAAGAATACCTTTCCTCTTGTAAACCCTTCCTTATTTACTCACCAAATTGACAACCACAAGTTTCTTGATAACTTAGAAAATCACTACTTTACTTAATTTACCACAATAAAGGAATCTTGGCAATAAGCTTTCAATTGGGTTTTTAGCCTTAAATACCTCCATTTGGAAGCTACCAACCAAAATTATTTGGAGTTTTAGACATTTTTCAAATGAAAATTTACAATCTATTTCATGTTACATCTATATAACTTCACCTTCCTCCATTACCAAAGATCAACTAACTTTGTCAAGCCAATAGTGTTTTGACATCTCCTATATAAAGAGTCAATGATTATATTTAGATCTTTCTTGTTATTTGACCATACTTATTAAGTTAGAATATCTCTAACTTAGTATTACTCAATTCAACTAGTGGTTATCAAATCAATATGATTGAAAAAACACTAAACAGGTTTGTGCATCATAGGGATAATAGCTCCTAATGTCAAGATTTATCCATATGGCATAATCATGGATTGAGAGATATTCAATCTAAATTTTGGCAGTGTTTTGTTGCCAAAGTAGGTCTTTATATCTTGCCTACCTTATGTCCTAATTTTGAATAATGATCATTCTATTTCATAATTGGAAAATCAAGAAAAGTATAATCATTAAAAACCCTTTGCAATCATACCTTTAATCCAATAAGATCTTAATATGATTCTTCTCTTAATTTATAGAGTGCTCCTAAATATCAAGAGCATAATTAAATTGTTAAAAATTATTTAGTTGATTTGGTAATAATCACATCAAATGCTTCCTTTGCCAATTTATATCATAAAAATCATCTTATTGGTTATGAAAAAGCAAGAAAATCTAAATTTTTAATGAAAAATATAATAAACCACCAATTTCAGTGAAAGAATTGGAGTTTCGATAATTTCAATTTCGTTGCAATGTTGTTTTTCTTAGTGGAAGGATTACAAGATACTATAAGATGATATTTTTCTTGCGATCATACATATAGTAATATCTTTGTGGTAACACATCATTTTCTCTTTTGTAATCTCATAATTCAAAGGTTAGAAAAGGTAAAAAGGCTAGAACAAGAGATTGCACAACTTGTCAATGGCCTAGAAGGTAACCAAAAAGTAGGAAAAGAAGATGACATAGGAAAAACACCATAGCTCTTCCACATCCAAAGACCATGAGGACAAAGGCACTTGTGATTTTGAGGTTAAAAATCTTTGTGATTATAAGTCCTCAATATCTATGATCTTTAGGTTGAAGGTCATAAAGAGAGAATTCTATCTCAAATGTTGTCAGCTTGGAACATCATCAACTTGATACTGAACCAATTTTGGAGATTTGATTTATATGCCACCTAGACTAAGTATAGGAATCAATGACCATTTGAAGTGGTCAAAAATCTTGCTTTCACAAATACTAATTATTCACCAAGGATGCACTTGCCAAATTTTAAACTGATTTGCCTTGAGCTATAATTTTGAGGCTCTCATTGAGGTGACAACTTCTTGGAACTCAATAAATTTGCAATTTTTTTTATAGAAAGATTATCAATTTTGTTGGCAAGAATCAAGAGTTGAGAGTTGAGAGATTGTGTGAGCAGATGTTTGGATAGATTGTATCTTTGAATAAAGAGATCGTGAGCAAGCACATGACTCTCTAGCCAAGAAGGGGTAGAGTACTTCTGGGGTGATTATGGAATAACCCAAAGAAGATCATCCATAGCAAAAACCTGATTCGTGTTGTAGAAATGGAATTCAAGTGACTTAGTAGTGGTTCAAGAAATTAGAAAATATTTGACCTTGGATTAGAAATTTCAAGAGTGAATTTGTTTGCATTGTCCAAAGCAATGAGCAAAAGGTGCTCAAACCTAAATTTGATCATCCTTAGAATAAGATGACAATAGATACTTAGTCGACTTGTCCAAATTGTAAACTCTTCAAGAAAATCAAGGCTTATCCAAGGAGAAGAAGTCAAGGAAGAGGTGGAGAATTGAGAGACATAAGAAGTTACTGCAATAGCAATCATGAAGATGTTCAAGAGTAAGTGCACCACATTTTTCAGAAAAGCAAAGAATTTTCTTCTAAAACCTTCACAAGGAGTGGCTAATAAACTAGGCCAAACTGTTTAAAAAATGATGTGATACCCTAATTTTTGGAATTTTTTGTTTTTGGTCCTTTCCCTTTATTTTGTAGATAGAAAGGTAAAGACAAGTAGAAGTAAATAAGGTTATTTGGGTGGGGAAAAAACCCCCTATGGTAGGAGAAATTTGCATAAAGGAGTCATATGTTGGAACAAGTGGAATCTTACTTTGAGTGATGAGTGGAAGCTTCATTACAAGTGACACATGGAAGCCTCTTTCTAAGGGAGTGGAGTATCAATCATTTGCAATAATAGTATCACTCCAAATATCTTGGTCACTTGGAGGGAGTAACCATTCACTTAGAGTGAGGAAAGACCAAGTTCATAGATCTTTTGAATCAATGAGATTGTGAATTTTGACCAAATGTACTTTCTTGATGGAATCAAGTACCACCGCCATAACAAACAATCATGGAAATCTCATTCAAGATTCAGATGGGTGTTCAATTCTCATGACCAAGGATAGGCTTCAAATCAAGAATTTTTATGAGTAGGAAGATAAAATATCTTAACAATCAAGACCATTTTGATACCCTAGTTAATGAGGCAGTACAAAAGCTATGTGTTGAAGTCATTCATTTGAAAGAAGCTCCATCTTCAATGATCATTGAAGAATTTAGGATCCCAAGAAATATGAGTGAAATTTTAAGAAGAGAGTACAAATCTCTTTGTGAATTGAGTATATTTAGTGAGCATAGAGAACTAAGTGACTTAGAAAGGATGGTGAACCTACCAAAGAAAAGGTCCCTCAACTTGAAGAAACCCTCCATCAACCCTTATGAGATGCAGGTGCAAAGAGTGATGATCAAGAAATTCAATTTGACCTTCTTCCTTTAGAATTAGGAATATATTTTGAGACCCATAGGTATCAAGATCAAAGGGATGAAGTGATTATTTCCATGCCAAATTTGGGCAAATTTAAGTCATGGACAAAGGTCCATTGGAGACAAGTGTTGAGGAAGGATGTTGGGCCCAAGTTTGGTATCACAATAGCAAAAAGTTTTTGGAACATTGAGCCAACCCATGCAAGACTAGATTGATTACTCCTTTGTTGCCAAGAGGAATCGTTTAGTGGATGGAATGTACAAAACTACAAGGACCTTGCACACATAGCTCTTGTAGGAGCTTTAATGAAGATCTTCAAACCTCTTTGAACAACTTACCTCTCATATGCCATAATGACCTTCTTTGAACATGTTTTCTTAGGAACTTCTATAAATTGGGCAAATATTTTCACTCAATATCTGACCCAATTCTTCACAACCTTTTACAAACCCAAATCCTATTACAATATTCCATTCTTGATTCACTTGTATATTAGTATGAACTTATTGGAAAACAAAGAGAAGGGCATGTTTCCATATCACTATTATCATATTCTTTACTGCATAATGTTGGATGTAGAGGGTATGAAAGAGATGAAGAAAGTGCAACATAGGGATGGTCTATGTGCAAAGAGTGGCAAGTACAAGGCACCCAAGAGATCTGGAGGGAAGAGAACAAGGCAATCCTACTAACTTACCAAGATGGAACCTCTAAGATTGATTGCCAAGAAGCAAAAACTGATCACCATCATAGAATCCAATGAAGAGGAAGAGGCAAAAGAAACAAAGGAAGAAGTATTGGTTGAATTCAAAGAAGAAATGGGAAAAATGAGAGGGCTTCTGAAACTAAGTTAGAGAATGAAGAAGAAGTTCATGCATTGTTAGAAGAAGATGAAGGAGATAGAGACCAAGAAGTGCATGTGTTGAAAGTTCCAAAGAAGCACTCTCACTTGGAGCCAATTCCTAAAGACTTACCACTTGTTGAAGTGCAATTGAAGGCACCAAAAGCAAGGTAACACAATGAAGTTAGACCCAAGGAGAGGGAAGTGGAAGAACAGAGTTTGTTCTTCACTTTGACAACCACACCTAAATTTCTAGGCTAATGGACCTCACTTCGGAGGAACTCGCAAATAGGGTAAACCCAAATACAACTTTTTGTACATTCATTAGGGGGTTTCAGAAATATATTTGATGGATGTCTACGGGGTAGAAACTAGCAAAGACCCTCTCTCATTGAGTTAAAATACATGACCTAAAGATCCAAACTCATGTGTTGGAGGTATAGGTTTACAACAACAAACAACTTGCACACATATTCATTTAGCTTAAGAGGCACACAAACCAAAAGTTCAAAGATATGCTGAAGATGATGCTCCTTGAGTTCATAGATTACAAGAGGAAAGTGGAACTACTCATGAGGATGTGTAAAGGCAAAAGTAGTCCATCATGGTAGTGTAAAGATTTATAAGATTACAAATTGTAAAATAGTCTAAATTTAGAATGATCATCATCCTATTAGGTCAAAGATGAAACTTTTAAAGCTGAAGATCTTTGTAATTGTATATTACAAACTCATGACAATTTTTGGGATTGGTCAATTTTATAGCCAAAGCTTTTGTGATAATCAACCAATGGTCAATTAGAAAGAGAAGATAAAAATGGAGAGATGATCTAGCATGCTACTTAGGCAGGTCCTTATTAAGTTAGATTAGGATAAGAAAAGATAACCAAATAGATTTGCAATGAATGATGCACATGTAATTAAGAGATTTTTGATAGATCATAGCCATTGGATTTCTTTGGCAATAGAGTAAGAATATAATAAAGTGCTTTAGCGCAGTGCAAATTAAGTTCATTTTGTTCACCTATTAAATCAAGTTTTAGAAACAAATCTTTTTACTCAAAGACCTCTATGATTTTCTGTGTTTTTATGACCTGTGTGTTATTTACATTCTACATGATGGATTATTTGCTTGGTTGAGTACTAGTGAAGAAACTTGAAGTAGGAACACAAGTGCTTGAGTGAAGAGAATCATTTGCACCTATTTGGATGTTGGATCTTTAGGTTTTAAATGATCAAGAAAATGGAGTTAGTGGTTAAGAAAGATCAAGAGTTTTGTGAAGTATTCCAATAATGAAAAGCTAGGCAATACAATCAATCCATAATGCCCTCAAAGTTGTACCTCTTGGGAACTATGCAATTTTATAGTTGTAGTCATCAAAGTGTTAAGATCTTCATGATGAAACTACTCAAGAAGTAGGAATTAATGTTGGCTTATGCATGACACTTGTGGCTTTAACAATATCTAGTACATTCATGATAGTTGTGATGCTAACAAAGTCTGAAGCGTTAACAAAGTTTAAGCATTAATGACTATTGGCTAGTCGTACCTTTAGCATGGAGTGAATTTTAAAGCAAAGTGAACTTTGTGACAAATGAGTCATCAACTTCATGAATAACAAAGAAAGAATCTATATTAAAAGTGATTTTCAATTTCACTTTTTGTAATACAACACTTGGGGTGACACTACATTCTTTTGGGAACAATCCCAACCAATAGGTTAAATAAGAAATAATAAAGAATTGACCATGGTGAAACTTTCTTTCATCTTCTAGTCATTTCTAATGCATATCCTCAAGAACTACCAATTCTTATTGTTTTACCTAATTTTGATAAACATTAAGTCCCTACAATATTGGAAACTACAATAATCCTCCTAGTACTCATATGCCTCAACTTTAGCATTACACATTGTTTATAAAAAACAAAAGAAACCCCAAGAGAAACACAAGAAAAGAAACACAACAGAAACACAAGGTTTCATTCCTCAATACTCTAATGCCCCAAAGAAGCACTGTCTTTATTATATAACAAGGAGGATCCCTTCAAAAAGAAGCTACACCCTTGGATCAAATACATGGGTTGGTGACATGTCTACAAGCTCCACCCTTAGATTAGCTGCATGGATTGGTGACATGTTGATCCTTGTCCCATTTGGTTGGTCAAAGAAGTTAGACCAAAGGGAATATTTAGTGAATCTTACTATAGGAAACTCAAAATAATATGGATAAGGTAGTGTTGAAAAGTGCCTGATGAGACAAACAAAGGGCCAAAAGGCAAGGGCATTTCATTTGGAGGAGGGGATTTTTTGTTTATTAAAGCCTAATTCATTTGTTTAGACCTCCAAAATAAGCCATACAATTTTCAAGGTATTTTCATGCCCTATTAATAGAAATAATCTTGTGATGAAACCTCTACATGATATACTTAGACCATTGTATAAAACATCCCAAAAGATTTTACCAAACCAATTTCCACCTCTAGATAATATATCTAGCTAATGGTATTACAATAGATAAAATTTTTGTTGTGTAATTGGATTCAAGAAGATTTGAAATTAGTCAAAATTTCCAAGGATGAAAATAAAATAAAATAAACTTAGAGTTATAGATTCCAAATTGTAACCTTTTTTTAGAAACAAAAGGCTAGATTTAAACTTAACTTATACTATCCTTTTCTCTCATGCAAATATAGTTATTGTATGTACTAAAATAATATATACTTTATGTTCAAGTTTTGAATAAGACATGTTTCTTCTATATATTACACTAATATGTTAACCTTATTATCCATTCTTGAAAAACATTATTTTTATACAAGAGATGATAACTTAAATTATAAATAAATAAGGATCTTAAGACTACTAAGCTACGTTTGCAAAAAATTCATATCTAAAGTTTTAAATGAGATCTATAAATATAAAATTATTTGAAATTTTTCTATACAATTATCTGAATTTTTTCTAAATTTTGGTGAAATTTTTTAATATAGTTAGCTGGTAAAAAATTGTTTCAATTTGAATAAATTGCAGTTTTGCAGTTTATTTATTGAGTTTAACAAAAAAAAGACAAAGAATCAATTGAAATTGAGTACAATTTTAGTTTTGTAAATTTTAATTCTAACATATACTCAAATTTCAAGACATTCTTGGCAAGGTTGACAAGCTTTAGTTATAGTAGGTTGTAATTGGTTCTCTTATATAGGATTTTCTTGAATGAACTACCATACTTGTTATAGTATAGAGTATTGCATATTATAGAACCTATTCTATAGACTTGGGTGAAGAGAGTAAATCATCTTTTATCTAGTTGGAAGTAATCAATTACTTTGTTTACTATTTTTTCAAATCCAACTTTATCCTTTAAATTTAAATTGGTAACATACGTGACTTCAAATTTTGTAGGCTTAAACACCCTTAGCACCACCAATTGACCCTAAGGTAGCCTTTATAACCCTTGTTAGGCTCTCTTAAGTTAAACACGACTAGTTAGAGATAAATCTGGCGGAGTTGCATTATTGCAGTATTATTGTAGCATATTTTAGACAGTGTGTGTACATTGCTCTATAGAGTGTAGTGGCTGGTGCAATCCATAGGAGAGCAATCACACTAGGTGATGCTTCTTTGGATGCTCCAGTTGTTTTTAGACCACACAACTTGCATAGCTCGGATATTTTAGGTGTAGTGGGGCATATTTCTCATATAGACTCTATTGGAGCTTACCCCCATTTTACCTTTTCATCTCTCTCTTGTACGGCTTGATGGGGTCTTTCCATCCTTCATCTTTTCTATGTGGTCATCCTCTCTCTCATTTGCAAATCTATAGCATAAGTTTTTAATCAAATATAATTCTCTTATTGGAGAGTTAATTGTTGAAAAGTGAAAAGTTATATATACCCACCATGACTTTAAATGTATACTTCTGTTCAAGTTGACTTCTACCACAAAGAGGTAAATTAAGTTAGTGCCTATGTTATGAATAAATTGAAAGGACAAGGTAATGATATTAACTTCTTGAAATGGACTCTTGGCCATCATCATAGAAGTAGAAGTATATCATTCAAGAAAATATCTTGATGATAGATTTCTTGTTCATCTCACTGCATAAGATTTTAGTTTAGTAAATTATTTTTATTGCATAATATTCTTGATTATTAATTGACATTGCTAAATTTAAATATCCATTTTGTCTTGTCTTTGCGTAAGATAACAAAATTAAATCTTTATGAACCTTATTCCTTATTATCTCCATGGTTCAGGACAATATAATTAAACGTAACGTTATTTACTGGATAACTAGAAGTGGCATTAGACTAAGTGATCATGAAATGAGTGAGCTTAATGCCTCTTTACTTATTATTGTCCACTTTCTAAGGTAAAGTTCATACTTGTAAAGATGAGAAGCAAACATATAGGATAAATACTTGTTCTAATAAGTTGCGGATTTGAAGCCACCACCAGATGGAAGAAGCCTATAGTATAGTCAACCAAGTTGATAAATTTGGATCGTAGACCAGTAGGAAACAGCAATAAATTTAGAAGTGAAAGAAGGGAGAAATATCTCCCTTTTATAGATTATAACTAATTTTTGACATATGATATATAGCGATGTCAATATAGTTTAACGTTAAGTATTCTCTATTTTATTTAATGGTGCATTGTAGATTCTCTATATTCATTTAATTGTGTATTGTAGACAGCAAGGGCAGAGCAGCAATATACTGTAGTTCATGGAGCAAACTACTGCAGTTCATGAACATGGAATCGCAGTAGCAATCTCCCGGTTGCATCCTCAAGCAATGAGGTTGCAGGTAAGTGTCGAAAGTACGACAGGACTACCAAATCTTTGTTCTGGATTTACACCCCGTGAGGACAGTTCCCTTTTCTCGACTTCTGATGAGTGCGACGCGAATCAATTTCTGTCGTTCGCTTGTTGCTGAATAACGTAGAATGATTCACTTCTTCTCTATCTGACTACCACGCAATGTCCAGGAGGAGCGAGATTTGGATGAGGGGAGATTAAACCTCCGTTTGCTTTACTCGTGAGTGAACTCGGTTGTTTGAACACACTGAAGTTCAAAATTTGATCAGCAAATGGCTGAGTTTCCCATTTGATTCTGGATCGATTATCAACTTTGAGTGGTCACTGTAATTAACGGACAATGAAAGCATTTGTGAAAAGCTATGGAGGTCTGCTACTTGCTGAGACTTGGACGCGGGGTGGCAAATTTGTCCGATGGCGACCGTCGCCCTCTCATGGGATCTGCTTCCTCCTTGAAGGACTGTCTGGGTGAAAGTGGGAAGCCTGAGATATGTCTCTAGGTCAAGAAGTATGCAGTACATTAGGGGAAGCCCGCAACATCCGTCTCTTAGGCGTCAATGAGGCGATCTTCGTTTTGTCGAGAGAACTTATCATAGTCGTCCGCATTGAAGCGCATCCGCAGGTTTAGAACGTGGGATTAGGAAGGCAGCGAAGAGCACCAGAAGCTTGTGCATCATGACTCAGGTCAAACTCATTCCCCGACCGTTCGACTTCGTTATGGATTATACGGTACAGAGATATAGTGTTTATGAGGAAGTTAAGTCCTCTTCGTTTTGAACTAAGCTGTCTTGTTCCATTGAAGACACTCTCTTCCAATATTTTGACTAGCTCCGTCAATAGGGTCTGATAGACATCTGGAATTCATGAAAGTAGAAGATCTAGAGCTGGATGTTAGCCCAAGGGTATCCAAGCTGCTCATTCTTGCAGCACTTTCCGACTATTATTTGAGAACCCCTAGTATGGTTAATCGTCCTAAAAAGCGCAATCGTGAAATTTAAGTTTCCACTTTTGTTTGTTGGATGCAGCGGTGTACCTCATGTACAAGACTGACAAGGAGAGGAAGAACTAGGCACAGAGCTTGTCTTCTTTCACGGAGTATTTAAAGGAGACGACAAGGAGATGTACAAGATGGCGTGGATGACTAATGGTGAACTATGGCCAGCAACATGGATTCCCAAATTGGAGAATTTCTCAAAATCACGCATTTACTCATGCATTCAAGCGTCAAGTACCGTGTAGAAGGGGATCATGGCATGTTTAGAATGGGGACAATGTCAGAAATCTTATCATGGAGTTCAATTGAGAGTGGAAATATTGGGCAGAAGGGTTATCCACTGTCATTGATCGGGCATAAAGTTGGCTGCATAGGTATCAAAAGATTGTGCCAGTATCTTCAGTACAACATATCTTTGTACAAGGGGAAGGAAAAGCAGAAATCTGGTGTCCCTGTCGACGGATTCGTGTAAAGGAGTGAAGTTCATAGCGTTTCTGGAAAATTTGAAGGGAGTGTTATAATCTGGAACACCACCCCATAAAGGTTTGCTTAGGATGGTGAAGTTCGCAAAACAAGGGCGAACTTGTATCAAACTGGAAGGTTTTCAGTCCACAAACAGCGGAAACAAACAACAATTCAGTAACGGAGGAAAAAATGGTGGAAGACCAGAGGAATAGCACCAGCAAGTAAAGACCAAGAGGTGAGACAAGAAACCAGTTTAATTGCTTTGTCGTCTGCTTGTTGGTAAACGCCTAACACCAGTCATCACTGATAAAGATCTGGTGGTTGGTGATTTTGTGATTGGAGTAGTATATCCGTGTCACGGAAGATGCGATGAATTATGACACTGATACGTTTCTTATGGTTGAGGAGACCATCAAAATTGTAAACAAACCAAGTTATAAGATGTCATCGCTTTTTGTTTCTTCATGTAAACAACCCAAGTTGTGAGAAGTCATCCGCGTTCGGTTTCTTCATGCAATCGCCGCTGGAGTTTACAGCAGCATCAAATCTGAAGGAGCTGAAAGCGAAGAAAGATAGCGATCCTTGTGAGTCGGGTTTCTGAATTCACCTGTCAATTGCGTCTATCTTGGTTCCACTCAAGTGACGCTTCATAGTATCGCTTACAGTTTTCCCTCCGAATGTACCCAGCTTAAGAACAAACTCGAGGTGCTTATATGTTTTAGTCGTTTTTGCTGTTGGATTGGAGAACCGATTGACGACATCATGCGTGAGTTTTCACGTCAGCAGGGAGTAGGTGCTGGAACAAGTGCGGTGGTCTTACATGGAATGGGACGGATAGGAAAATCTACTCTTGCGTTTTTCTTAAGTAAGAACCTTGAAATGGAAGGTGGTCTCCACAAACATTTGTGATGCTCCCTCGATAGAGGCATTGTCTGAAAGGCTCGCAAGCCGATTGGGAAGTTGCAAGAGCAAATGTTAGATGTCATATCATCCACCACTACGAACGATCCTTTCCAGTACAAAGCACTACTTAATAAAACTTTGAAGGAAAAGAAACGAGTAAAGAGTCCTTTTTCTCCTCTTTGTCGACAACAGTAAGGACGATGATGAAAAAAGGCTCTTCTTCCTGATGATATAGGCAAAACGTTTGCTCAAGGGAGTTGTCTGCTATGCAACTAGATTCTCAAAGATATGGGTGAAGCTGCATCGAATGGGATTCCCGGATGTGGAGCTGTGTGTAATGAAGGAGCTCAATGCCTCAGCGGCAAGAATATTTATCTATAAGCACGTTTTTCGGTTTTGAAGGGACTGGATTTTCTCCTGGTACACCAATCACGCCGGATGAAGTGCAGAGAGTTCTAGAGCCTTCCCGTTGGTTTTAGAAGGTGTTGGTTCAAGTGTAAATGCCAACAATTTGGGCCAGGGACCCGAAGATCAAGTGGAAAACAACCTGGGACGCGGCAATACAAGCAACACAGAATGGAGTTCGGTAGAAGATAAACCGGAGGATCGTCTTCAAAGAAGCTGGGAGTTTAGTTACAATAACTTGAGCAAACGCGTTCAAGAAGCTTTCTTGGATTTCGTGTTTTGCTGTGACGGAAGTCTTTGGACTGAGTTGGGGATATTGTATGGTGATGAGCTGAACAAGAGCTCTTATCAAGGAAGAATCAACTGATGTTCAAAGACAGCGGTATTAGTTCGTGAAAACGCATGCTCCTCTTGTAGCTCTGGGCAAAGAGAAGGGCAGAACACGTGGTTCACACTTTATCAAATCAGTTGTTACTGGACGACCTTGATTTTTATCATAATATCACTTCTCATGACCAGGAGGCAAGTCGCTCCAGTATGTCCTATTTTAATGTTATTTTACGGAACTTGTGGCTCCTTGTAGACATGGTTGGGGTTATTCTACTAAGGATGTTCAAAAGAACTCAATGGTTATCATTCAATATTATTTCAGGAAACTTCATCAACAACGTCAGAAACAGCACACTTCGTGAAAACGTACAGAGAGACTGTCCATTTAGGTGTGTGTTGCGTTCGAATTATACTTTTGTTTACAGCTAATCCGCATCCGACTAGCAATTGCAGAGAAGGATCTGAAAGTGAAAGTTTTGCGCCAACGACCTCCACCGGAAAGCTTGAATTGTGCATCTCTGGTCGGCAAAATCTTCGACTACTGGACTCATTTGGTTGGAATACGAGTGGGGAGAAGATGCCACCTTGCCACCTGAATGCCGAGTTTTCCTCTTTTCCCATTCCGGTGTGTACTACTTATCAGATAACGAATGCTTCTTATTTTCTTGTCAAAGGAAGGCTACTTCTAATACTGGCCTCTCTACCCGTCATTCTGCAGAGTTCATTTTCTTAGGAACCAATCTCAAGAAGAACCGAGGTTGCCTTGCCACTCATGGGCTAAGGAATACAAATCTGACAGTCATGAGCAAAATAACAGAAACTCGGATTGAGAAATACTGGCACTGTATACAGCGGGACACTGACGAAAACGTGGATGTTATTGCGCAAACTTACTATGACAACTCTTCTTCATTATTAATGTGATTTGTAGTGTTTATAGACTCATGACGTTGTTCTGATTTGTTCTGACGATCGTTACTACGTTACCGTCGTATTTGAGGGTGAGTCCATGTCAGACCGGTATGGTATGGAACCGGGTTGTTCGCAACAGGTTCTGTATTCCATTATGTAATTTGTATATATTAGAATATATTTCAAACTATACCATCACATCACATAGAGATTCCTTGGTTGAGAGATTTCCATGTCAGACGAGGATATGGAATCGGGTTGTTTACAACGGGTTCTCTAATTCATTACGTTGTATATGTATGTGAGATTTACTTTCTAAGTATACCATCACACCACATAGAGATTTCAAGTCTGACTATTGGGCTTGACATCTCGTGTAATTAAAGAAATGGAAGTTTTCACAGTGCACCATGATGCAAACAAAGAGAAGATATACACTTTAACAGCTTTGCTTTGAGTTAACGGAAATATACAAGTCTGCCTTAACCATGTTGCTTCCGATACAAACCAAATCTCTTTCCTTAAGAAAGATACATTCACTTATGCTACCGCAAAATTCATATCTTTAATAGCACTGTTTGTAGCAATCTCTTATATTCTAAAAGTGCAACAAGACACAATTCTACAAATGCAGCAGGTCATATGTATCTTGCTCCATTAATTAATATCTATCTTGTATAAATGCAAAAGGTTAGATGTATCATTGTTTCATGAGGTAATACCACCTTCACAGGTGAGAATAACAAAGATGCAAGATTAAGAGACCAAACTTAAGAATAAACTCATCACTCATGAGAAAGTAACTAGTGTGAGTGTGAGTCAGAACGCTTTAATGCGAAGTTGAATTAAGATCTAAGACCAGGTACTTATGCTAAAGCCAAAACAAAGAGATATATTAATAGTACAAAGAATGGATGGATCCATTAAAAGAGAATATAAAGTATACTATAAAGATATATTTTAATAGTACCAAAAATGGATGAATCCATTAGAAGAAAAGAGTAGAAGTATAAAGTATATTTTAATGATACAAGAAATGGATGGATATATTAGAAGAGAATATAAAGCCAACTTTATATCAAGTCCATCAAGGAAGCAAGTCAGTCAGGGAAGACCCAAAATTTCTAATCAAAGTTAAAAGATAAAGGATGGAAGACAATCCTCTACTTCAAAGCCAAATGGCCTCAAAGACAAATTGTCTCTTTTTTACCATAATAATTGTCGTGCGTATATACATTGCTACACAACATACATCGCTGTCAACATCATACACTATAAAAGCACAACTCACACATAAGTCATACATAGACTCTAAAGTGCCACAATAATCAGATTGCTTAACATTCTCAACTCAACTCAACTCAGATCAGTACTTGATCTGTCACTCTATAAACTGCCAACAACTGGGCACTGATTACAGTCAAGCCACACCCACTCAAGCATAGAGAATCCAGGTGACGCTCGCCGGCCTCTGTCCACCATAGCCAGGAACTCGAAGGCTCAACATCAGAGAAGTGAGCTCTCTGGAGCTCACTTCGAAACTATACCCCCTGGACTCGAGCTAGCCCTGAAACCCTAACGGTCCCGCTGACGGCACACTCGACGGTGCAAACGGTGCAAAGTGACGGTGGGCCCCACCGTGAAGTCAGTACCCCGAACACGAAATCTAACCGTCGGAAAGTAGTCCTTGAGAAACAGCTAGAATAACTCTAACTACCATCACTGGAACTCCAGTGTCCGAGCATCTAGATGCGGAACTACAAATGGCGTGACAGCTGTCGTGCGTATATACATCGCTACACAACATACATCGCTGTCAACATCATACACTATAAAAGCACAACTCACACATAAGTCATACATAGACTCTAAAGTGCCACAATCGCCCCCCTAGCTGGTGGTTAGGTCCCTCTAACTCCAGATAGCCATCTACTCTAAGTATATGGTATACCCTCTAATGGGCAAAGATCAGGAGGCCGGGTGCTATGGAGCCCCATCGTTAGTCGCCTGTCTGCAATCTATACCATATAAAGAATGAACTAGCTATAGGTCAAGTACATCTAGGACATAACCACTGTCCCTGAGGAACCACCGTGAGGGGAGGAGTCATACATGCCATATGCCATCCTCTCGAACATCTATCATACACTAACATAGTAGCAGCTCCACCAGAAGAGCCACATAACATACACCTCAAGCCTGCACGTACAAGTGCCAAGCTTGGGTCCATAGTACCATCAATGTTTGGGAGGTGGCATGGCGCACAATTGCGCACATGATCCTTCCAAACAACACCATCACGTCCTTCTAACACAAGGACTCCAGATGGCAAAACCTCGCGCACTCTCAAGATAGTGCGGCCTGTAGAAACATCAAGTGTCGTCGGTGCTGTCTGCTGTAGATATACATAGTCGCCTGGATGAAATCGACGGATTGAGGGTCTATAACCTCCTCCTCGAATGGTAGCATAGCGTAAAGTATCTCTATGCTGAGCAATCGCCAAGTTCTCGAAGGCCATCGGCATCACTCTCCGAAAGATCTCTGCCCGCTGAGAACATGCGCTCATCCATACATCAGGGTCATCCAAGTCCAAAACTACAGTAGCATCTCGACGAATGGCTGCAAGTAAATCTGGATCTCGTCCATAGAGTAGAAAGTATGGAGAGAAGGATGCTAAGGAGGCTTGCCGGCTGAACCGATAGCCCATGGCCAACCAAGGTAACTGGAGATCCCAATCTCCCAAGTGGCCTCTCTGCAAACCATACTTTTGCAATCCTCTCTTCACCGTCTGAACCACTCTCTTTGCTAAGCCATCTGCCTCAGGGTGATCTCGGGATGTAGTACGATGATCAATCAAAGCCTTGTCACACAAGACCTGAAACTCTCCCAAGAACTCTGTACCCTGATCAGTCAAAACCTCAGCTGGTGCACCAAAATGACTAAGAACTCGATCCAGGAACGAGTAAGCTGTCCCTTCACTAGACTTGTCAGGAAGTGCCACCAACTCAATCCACTTGGAGAAGTGCTCCACCATCACCAAAACATACCGATGATGTCTCACAGTCAGCGGTAAAGGTCCGGTGAAGTCCAAACTCCAACGGTAACCCAATCCCATGATAGGTAATGGGTGTAACTGTGGCGTAGGAGCATTGAATGATGCTCTAACTCGGTCACAAACCACACATCTGGCAACAAACTGCTGTACCTCGGTCTGCATACCGCGCCACCAATAATGACTCTGGAGTAAGCTATATGTACGCTTTACTCCAAAATGTCCTAGCTCCTCATGAGCATGACGGACCAACTGTGGTCTCTGTGATAGAAGTGGTACTACTCGCACTCTACCATCCTCTCATACACGCAAAAGGTGTCTACCCTCCAATCTGAACCGTCTGGCTCGCTGAAGAACACGGTCTCTCTCCTTGGCCCCGACTGTGCCACCCACAACACCAGTGCGAAGATAGTCCATCACTAAGACATCATCATGAATGTCTCGCTGAACTGTACCAATATCTTCACTCTCTGGATCTGTGACCTCAATAACTCCTCCTGTATGCGTTGAGAGAGATACCACCAATGTCTCTGCAAATATACACAGAAAGGCTGATGCATGCCAACCTGGCACCATCTCCTCATCTGTCTCACCATGCCAACGTGCTCCGGTCTGATCCTGCTGGCTGGGACATGGGTTTCTACTCAACCCATCTGCATCACGGTTCACCACTCCAGGTCTGTGAACAACCGTGAAATCATACTCCTGTAAAATCAGAGCCCATCGTGCAAGCTTCCTTGAAAGCTTGTCGGACTCCATCAACCACTTCAGCGGCTGATGATCAGTGATGAGAGTGAAGGGGTTACCAAATAGGTAACATCGGAAATGTGCTACTGCCCAAACTGCTGCCAAGCACTCTCCCTCATATGAACTATACTTCGCCTCCGCTGAATTGTTAGAGCGACTAGCATAGGCCACCACAAACTCCTTCTCCTCATCATCATGTTGGGTGAGCACCGCTCCAAGCCCCAACATACTCCAATCAGTGTGAACCTGAAATGGTCGTCCCCTGATCGGTCTCCTCAAAATAGGAGCAGATGTCAACCTCTCCTTGAGCTCTACAAAAGCTCTCTCCTGCTCATCTCCCCAACACCACTCCTGTGTAAGCTTGGTCAGCTTCGTCAAGGCCTTGGCAATGGCACTAAATCCTCTAACATAGCGGCGATAGAAGTTTGCCAACCCAAGGAATGCTCGCACTCTGCTCACATCCGTAGGCCGAGGAATACGTGCAATAGCCTCCACCTTGGTCTGCTGAACACCAAGTCCTCCGGGGTAGATAGTGTGACCCAAATATTCAACCTGCTCATGGAAGAACCTACACTTCCCAGGATGTAATTTGAGTCCATGAGATCTCAACCTCTCAAACACCTCCAACAACTGTCTCTCATGCTCCTCCACAGTAGTGCTATACACCAAAATGTCATCAATATAGCACCGAGCAAAATCCAGTCCAGCTAGGATCCTATCCATGACCCTCTGGAACTCAGCAGGAGCATTCTTCAACCCAAATGGTAAGAATCTCCACTGATATAACACATCCTTGCCGTGAGGATCAATAGCCCAAAATGTTGTCTTGGACTTATCTTCCTCCCTGATCGGCAACTGATGATATCCCGCTCGAAGATCCAAAGTACTGAAGACCTTTGCATGCCCAATCGCATCAAAAATCTCCTCCGGTGTAGGCATGGCATACCGATCAGCCCTGGTCTGTCGGTTGATAGGACGGTAATCTCCACACATCCGCCTATCTGTATAGTTGCCATGCATATCCTTCTTGGCTGGCATCATTGTCGCTGATGCATACTCTCCATGTGAAATCTCCACCAAACCAGCCTCAAAAAGGTCACTACTCCGGCTCTGAATCAATGTCCTCTCCATCTCACTATATCGATAAGGATGTCGGAAAACAGGTGTGTCGCTAGTCAGCTCAATCCGTATACCAGGTCCCTTCAGAGCACCCAAATCCTTCATACTGAAGGCAAAACAACTCATGTGACTCCTCAAGAACCTCCAAACCCTCCGTCTTTCCTCTCCAGTAAGCTTGGGTCCAAGATCTGGCTCCCAAGTATCCTCTGTAACTGTAGTAGGAGTGGAAGACGTACTGACTGGCTGCTATACTGGGCCCTTGGGAGCAATGGTGTCATGCTCCCGACCACTAGAGGTCCCAACCTCTGTGTGAAAAACTCCCTCCACTCTGGCTGCAAGCTCCATACGTCCTCTGGCTGCATCCCATGTGGACCAAGGGTGTAATCCAAGTAGCCCACGCTCACCTGGATGGACTCCAAGTAGACCACTCTCCCTAGTAGCTACTGGATGTGTCCCAAGAATACCATGTCCACTCGGTCCATCGCCCCCAGCATGTGCCTGAATCGTCTCGATAGGCACAGGGCTCACAAGTGTCCGAGTGGTGATGCCTATCAAGCGCATCCTACGCTGCTCTGCCAAACCAAGGCTCACAATCCAGGTCAAATAGTTCAGGTCCATAGCCTGACCTAACACCTGACGCCTGGATGGCTCTGACACTACTGGAACAGCGGTAATACCGGTGCGAAAACCCATCGCCCGCTCTCTCTCATCAGCATTGGGCTCCACCAACTACTGTAACTGTGAGTCCCAAACAAGTCCAGGTCCTCCCTCTCGAAAAGCATGAGAGCCTGGGAAACTCATGAGTGTGGGAAATGCAGCTCTAGGCTGTCCAACTAGGTTCACCACTGCCATGGGTGACCTATCAGCCACTACCACTGTCTGAGACTGACGCCCAACATCCAAGATATCATCAACAAGAATGTGGTCCAGTCGCTGAATCCCATCATAAGCACGCTGTAGAACCTCTCTGGGTAAGAGGTTTGTCCACCAAAGACGAAGACGATGAGCCCGTGATCCCACTCTGGCTGCATCTAACAATACAGCAGGTCCCATCCATGAATGGACCTGATGTGTACTCGCCACCACTCTAGTGCGAGAATCACCCATCAATGGAACGTTCTCCAAAAGGTAAGCTGGAGAAACAGACTGATGAACCTGGAGATGTCGTAGTATCCGTAACATCTCCCAAAACACACCAGAACGAGGATCCTAAAGACCCAAACCGCGGCCCGCACGTGTATGTCCCTAACATGGCCATCCAGAAATCACCAAGTGAACAGGCCCATGTCTCTCTAGGTCATGCGCCCCCAGTAAGGAAATGTCTCCTGGTAAGGCCTTCTGGTAACCTCTGACTGCTGACATCGGTAATAACTCCGGATACCGATAGGCCAAGTGTGCCACATGATGTAGAGAGACTCGCCTAGCAGTCTCATCTCTCTCTACATACAAGTACCTCTGTACTCGGATACCCGCCTGTAATACCGCAGCTAGTCCGGTGCTGATCCCACCAAACAACTCCAATAGGCATATCCCCTCTATTGGATACTGCCAAGCAATGAGTGTGGTATCCAGAGGTGTCAAAGCAATCGCCTCTGGAGGCTCATCCTCACACTCATCCCCTGATGGTACGAAGGCTCCACTCCAAGCCTACTGCACCAACTAATCTGCATGCTGCTGCAATGCCTCCTCTGAACTCCACAATGGAACATCCAAGGTGGATGGAACAATCCCACTCGTACTCCATAGCCGAGTGATCTCCTCTGGTATTGGAGTATCCTCTGCATGGGCGTTCCCCTCCAACAAGTCACCAGGCCAAGTAACTGCACCGCTGAAAGCCAAAACTGATGCTGCCATGGTCCCGGACTGTAGTGAGCCAAGACTGCCACTACTGAAGCGTACTGGTAGGCGACATACCCGTCCCTCACCAGACTGCCAACCAGGTCTATAAGAGGCTGTCTCCTCCCAATAGTCAATACTGAAACCCATAGGGTATAACACTGCTCCCCCAACTAGCACATCATAGGACTCAGCTATCGTCGCAATAGCCTGAGCTCTCACCACCGAGCTATCAGTCGGATGACCAGGCTGAACCTGGACAACAAGCTCTCCACGTGTGATGTACTGTGTCGAACCACCACCAAGAGATGTCTGGATCTGAAATGGACACCTCTCCACATCGGTCTTCCGTAACTCCAGACCAACAACTGCAGCCTTCCCCAACATAAGGGGCTACGCACCAGAGTCTAACAAGACTCTCTGTGGTGTATAGATCTTCCCTGAAGGTCCTACCAAACGAAAGATCCCCCTCTGGTTATCCAATAGGACAACACCAGGTGTAAACCGCGCTCTCTCAAAGGCCGGTCTAGCTGGCAACTCCTCCAGTCTAGCCGCTGCTGCCTGCCATAAACCACTGGTCGCTGAACGGATCCCATGCTCCTCAACCAAGTCAGCTCCACTACCAACCACCTTTGCTCTAGTAGTAGGAACTGCACCATCCCTACTCTCACACAACGTGGCAGCCAACCGGAACACTGGGGCTGGGTCCACTCCCAATGTAAACATGTCACTGGCTGAAAATAAAGGATGCCGCATAATCAGCTGAGCCGCCCCCAACATCATGCTAGACTCAATCTGTGTAGTAGCAGGTGGCTGACTAGCAGGTACTCCATCAAGTACTCCATCACCACCTACCACACCTGCACTGGGACGTCTAGGAACCATGGATGTCATCTGCAATGCCTCAGATAACGTGAAAGATTGGGGAAGTCTGACCTGTCTCCCAACCTCTCCTCTCTGTGGGTCCAACTCCACTGATGCTCCTCTAGGCTCTGGAGCACGTACTGCACTCCTAGTCACTGCTGCAGATGCATCCACCTGTGCTGCTCCGCACATGAAGTCCAAAGCATCTCTATCACCAGCATATGAGGTGGAAGCCTCAGCACCCGAATCTGATCTCCTATGAGCAATAGCCATACTAGCCAATCTCTGCTCCAACTGCTCAATCCGAGTAGCCATAGCTGTGTCAGAAGTAAGGGCAGGTACTGCATCCCTACTAGGTGTAGATCCTCTACCACCACCTCTACCACCTCGTCCTCCATGAACTGGAGCTCCTCTACTACCTGCCATAGCAGCCCTACCACTCCGTAACTCCGGGTGTAGGTCAAAACACCGGTCACTAGTATGACCAAATCTATGGCAGTGCTCACACTGCCTCTGTGCTGGCTGTGATGCACCAGAGGTATCAGGTCCGCTGCCCTGAGTACACTCTCTCCTATGGTGAGGTCCACCACAAGTCCAACAAGCAACACCACCACTCACTGGCTGCTGCTGCCCCGAAAATGAGGGTAAGGGTCTAACTCCACTAGGCCCTCCACTCGCTCCATAGGATCTGGGCTGTCCACCATGTCCTCGAAAACCAACTGGGCGTGGTGCACTCTGCTGCACTCTAGAAGAAGTCACAACCGTGGATGAGGTCTCTCTACCAAATCCAGATGTCACCACTCTCTCCTCCACCATGTTGAGCTCAATACGCTCAGCCAAACCAAAGACTACTGCCAAAGTGGGCAAAGTAGCCTGCAACAACGTAGCATCACGAACTCTACGTCGCAACTCCCTGTCCAGTATCCCATACCAAAACTGGACTGCCTGGGCCTCAGTAACTCCCTGAGTGAAACTGATCAGCCGCCTCATGCGAGTGTATGCCTCGCGTAGGCTCTCTCCAGCCTTCCGCTGGAACTCCTGCAAGCTCCTCAGCTTGTCAGTCCGCACTCCCTGGTAGTTCTGCCTCAAACATAGGAAGAACTCAACCATGGGGTTAAACCCCGGTACCACACCACCTCCTGCAGCGGTACCTCCACTCGTAGTAGCACTATCTCCAGCTAGTGCACCTCCACTAGCTCCACCAACACTACTCGAGCTAGAACTCGTAGGTACAGCCGACCTACTCCTGGCCACCGAACCTGAAGTGATGGAGACATAGTGTGGAGACCAATACTGTCTCCATAACTCAATCTCCTCCAAATGAACTCTCCTGAACTCATGGTAGTCGTCCATCGGTGGACCCTCCAAGTGCTGAAACAACCCCTTCCATGCCATGAAGGGTGTGAACAAAGTCGGGTTCCGCATCTGCTGCAGATCACACCAACTATCAAACTCCTGGATGAAGTCATCCAACTCAATGGTACCCACTGTACCAGAGTAACGCCTAGGGCCTTTGGAGGCCCCATAAATCTCGTCCATGTCCCACAACAACGGTGCGGACACACCAAGTGCACTCTCAACTGAATCAGCTCCTGTGTCGAACTCCAACTCAGAGTCAATCTCCTCCCTCACTGGGACCTGAGATACAGGCTGATACCGAGCACCACTCCGAGTAAACCCACTGCGTACTGCAGGGCTAACTCCTCTGGAATCTCCAAAGAACTCCGTCGTGACAAAGTAACCACACCAACAAACCCGAACCACCAACTGCAACAGCAAGTCGCAACCGCAAGTGCCCCACCAAGTGCCAACACCACCGCGTGCCAACACCAACTAAAACACCACCCACTAATGTAACTCTAACCGAGATAACTACACTAGGGGAGGGGCAACCTGTAACCTGCCATCATAACACGCACTCTCACGGTCTGCAGGTCATCACTTCCTGCCTCACCGGAGAGAAACAAAGGTAGTCTGACTGGTCATCACTCTAGCCTCACCACCGAGAGCACACCAGAGCACCAACGCTCAAAAGTCAAGGCACCTCACACAAACGTGGTGCACAAACAGGAAGCAGAGAATGGAGGGGATCCAATCACAAGAAATCTAAACGAAAACCCTCCATCTCATAACACAACACGGGACTGACTCTGCCACCATTTGGCATTTGACATAAGAGTAGTTCGTATCTAAGTCCTAAGCTACCAGGATCACCAAGAATGGGATCAAACTGCCTCTCCTAGCCAAAGCTACATGTGTATAGATAACAGTGGCACAGTCACTATGACAACAAGTGAGGGTGGACCAGTTGGCTAGGGCACCAGTCTAGGAACAAGAGATCTAGGGGTCAAACCCTGTTGCGCACAATCTAGCAAGAAAGGCAGATTTTGCCAACCAATGACCAAGATCTACACTAAACTAGCTAGCCTCACGCCAGCAAGCTGGCTTGCTGGCTCTTCTGGCCCTTCTAGGCCTTCGTAGCCTCTCATAGCCCACAGCCCTATGCCTCAAAACCTCGAAACCTCGAAATTCAGCCAAATGAGGCCTTTCTTGTTGCCACTTCGAACCTTCTCCAAATCTGCGAAACTCCTCCAAACTAGCGAAACTTCTCCAAATCTGGCCAAACAGCAAAACTCCTCCAATTCTGGCCCAAAATCTGACGTAAATCTGACGTAAAATCTGACGTAAACCCTAAAGATGGATGTCCGCCAAATCCCCCGCTAACTTTCCACTCGAGCCAAATTGACAAAACGGGTTTTTCCAAATCACAATTTCATGAGAAGAGCTTTCCAACTCCACCTTCAATTTCACTTTCTGAGCCCAACTCGCAGCAAATTGGTCCTGCCTTCACCTCTTGAGCTCAAAATCACAACATTGCTTGAAAATTGCTCCTTCTTTGCTCGAAATTTGGCCAGCGCTTCCGCACACCGTCCGCCTAACTGCCAAATTTGCATCAACTACACGAGCTTCTGCACACTAGGGAAACACAGAACCTGAATCAAGCTACCACGATCCACCAAGCTTTGGAGATACCACCAACACTCAACGTTCCTGCACCCGATTTCCCCCTGACTTCACTTCTCTGATGTAATCAGATTGCTTAACATTCTCAACTCAACTCAACTCAGATCAGTACTTGATCTGTCACTCTATAAACTGCCAACAACTGGGCACTGATTACAGTCAAGCCACACCCACTCAAGCATAGAGAATCCAGGTGACGCTCGCCGGCCTCTGTCCACCATAGCCAGGAACTCGAAGGCTCAACATCAGAGAAGTGAGCTCTCTGGAGCTCACTTTGAAACTATACCCCCTGGACTCGAGCTAGCCCTGAAACCCTAACGGTCCCGTTGACGGCACACTCGACGGTGCAAACGGTGCAAAGTGATGGTGGGCCCCACCGTGAAGTCAGTACCCCGAACACAAAATCTAACCGTCGGAAAGTAGTCCTTGAGAAACAGCTAGAATAACTCTAACTACCATCATTGGAACTCCAGTGTCCGAGCATCTAGATGCGGAACTACAAATGGCGTGACATAATACATGGAGAAGAAATCATCTAGTTTCACCCCATGACATGTGTCTCTAGGAGATGTACCTATTAACAATCATTATATTGAAAAACTATTATCCTCTACTTCCTCCAAGATAAACTGTCTCTTCTTTGCTATAATAATATATGGAGAAGAAAGGATCCCACTTCCAACTCCATCACCTATGTCTCAAGGATGTGCCTATTAAAAATAATAAAACAGAAAAATTCATCTTCACCTTAAAGATGAACCATCACTACACACTTGGATGGAATGGGGGTGGCAATAAGAGAGAAGAAATGAAGGATAAGAGAAATTTTGGAATTTTTAAGAGTACACTAGCATATAGTACACAAATGAATAGGTAATTCTCTTTGTTTCTCAATTTTAATTCCATTGGTACCAAATTTGAAGGCTATGGAGAATTAAGTAGAAGTATATGAGAAAATTTGGACTTGTACGTTTTGGAGTTATTACTTCAATATGAGAGAAATGGGGTTAAGAATTTCCACTTCTCTTGGTTTTCATGTTTTAGTTCCATTGGACCTTAGTCTGAAAACTATGAAGATATGAATTAGAAGTTATGGAGGCATATAAAATTTAGAGGTTTTAGAGTTAGTATTTACTCTTGTGAAGTGGGATGTGAGTGGATTGTTGTTTTGCAAGTATGGAGAGATACAAGAAGGAAAATCCCATCTTACTATCTTTACTCTTGTGCTAGCTATGGTTTCACTTCCACATGTGGAGTGGTCTAGAGTGCCTTATGATAGACCATTCAAGTGTGTCATAGATATTTTACCTTGGAAGAGATGAAGACACATGTGAGAACGATATACAAGGACTATGATTGGACCATTTGGGATGCTCATATGAGCCGAGCAACCACATAGATATCATTGACACTCAAGATTATACATGCTACATTCATCCCTTTGTTGACTATTCAAAGAATATCGATCAAGTTGTGGAAGTGGTTAGCATCTCAAGTGGGTTGCATTTCAGGCTATTTGAGGCAAGTTTTCCATGTATATGCATATTCCATAGACTTCTCTGTGTAGTCCATGATGAGGCTAGATAGGTCTTTTGCTTACCACTTTGTCAACTAGCACGTGATTCCTTGGATGAGTTGGCATGGTTTTCATTCCTCTTACTCACACAATGATATCTTTGTTATACTAGAGAGAGATATGTATAGCAAAAAGAGGCGGTTGCTATAGTGATTGGGCTAAAAGATACAAAACATCTATTTGGGTTGCACATTATAAGAAATATGTTCAGCCCCAAGATACTATAGATTCCACTTGATTACAATGGTGGCAGGATATTGCATCAATGTAGAGAGGATAACAGAGTAGCACAAGCTTTATATCCTTTGTATATGGATAGATCCATTGATGAGGTTATCTCATCTTCACATTTGTTACATCGTTTGGCAAGAGATAGAGTGCCATCAGAGATCTTAGTGTATAAACATAAGGAGCCTTTATGTCTTGATAGATTTTTTTGCACATGCACTAGACATAATCCTCATGCTTCTCCTCAAGAGGCATGTCAAGGATGTTTTATGAGCATCTTAGAGATGGCTTCTAGGTAAATGATCCCTTTAGTGATTTTACCAAGTTGTTCAAAGTGGCTACAACAATAACAAGGAGAGATATTCCTACATCCAATAGTCAAGTACTAGGTGCTAGTTTACTTCTTGTGATAAAGAAGGAAATAGGAGTCATTGAACAATTACTATTGAGGTCTTCTTGCATCTTGTTAGTCTACCATTGTTCTTTAGCATTTTTCTCATTTCCCATAAAACCTTAGTTCACATCAGTTTGGTAGATGATACTCACATCATGTGCCATATAGATCAGATAAGGTAGGCCTTTGACCACTTGACTATCAAGATTCATCTTGTAGGGTTGAAAATGAAGGTGTCAAAGTGTAGAACATGGTCCTCTGTAGGTATCCCTCCTCACTTCTAGCTTCCAATGGAGTGTTCACATCTTCAAATGACCTATGTATTCTTGGAGTGTCAATAGGATCCAAGGATTGTGTCACACACTTTTTAATTATTAGCCTTGTAGAAGATATTCTTAATGCATATGATCTTTGTTTATTAGGAGATCCATAAGTGGCATTTGGTATAGTCTCTTCTAGTATTGCATATTGATTGACTTACCTACTTTGCATGGTTCTCTCTACTCTTATCATGTTTGACAGCTTTTAATAAGAGAATTATGGGAGTCTTGGGTGATATCATTGGACCAAGGACCTTTGAGTGTATGATAAGGGATTTTGCAAGTAAAAGATATCTCTACCAATCCATGTAGATAGGCCTACTATATATAGAGGAGATGGCACTTGTAGTGTTATTGGGTAGCTGTGCTCTCTTAGCATCTTTTCTTTCCTCATGTTTGGTGGTTGTTGATAGGCTAGTCTTAGAGAATTATGTGATCAAGATAGAAGAGAAATGATTTTTTCTCCATGTGCTATTGCAACATACATGAGATGAGTTATCCTTATTGGCACAAGAAAGCATTTCATTCCTTGCTTCCTTGCATTTTAATTAGGCTAGATTGTTGTTGTCTTCCTTGATGGATCAACAATGTTAATAAACATTATATTCTTTCTAAGTTAAATCAACTATTCCTTGTGCTACTAAGGCAAAACTTTTCTCTTGCTTTGACAAGAATGCAAGCTCTTGGATCATAGCTTATTTGTGCATTAGTGCCTTTTGACTTGTACCAGCTACTTTTTCTACAACTATGAGATTTTGCCTTAGTTTAGTCCATCCATTTGCATCTTCATTATTCACTTATGAGTGTGGTATTACACTAGATGCAAAAGGTGTTCTCAATGTCCTTTTGGAAGATAGAAGATAATTACCTATGATGCCATCAAAGATAGTGCTTGCCATGGTATGAGAATATAGATACCTCACTTAAGGTGAACATTGGTATGCCTTGTATGTAGAAAATGGGAGCTAGGATGGACTTTAATTTACTCCAAAATGGTCAGATGACAATAGAAAACTTTGTATAGAGAGAGAGAGAGAGAGAGAGAGAGAGAGAGAGAGAGAGAGAGACTACAAAGGCTTAGAAGGGCCAACAAGCCAACTTGTTAATGTGAAGCTAGCCAGTTTATCAGTTTTGTTAAAGGTCTTGAGGTATAAGGCTGTGGGCTAGAGAAACTACAAAGGTTGATGTGAGGTTAGCAAATTTATCAATTTATTTAGAGGCTTTGAGGCATTGAGTTGTGAGCTAGAGAGACTACAAAGGCCTAGAAGGGCCAACAAGCCAACTTGTTGATATGAGACTGGCCAATTTATCAATTTATTTAGAAGGTTTGAGCATAGAGATGTGAGCTAGAGACTAAAAAAGCATAGAAGGGCCAACAAGTTGTTGATGAGAGGGCTAGCCATTTATTAGTTTATTTATAGGCTTTAAGGCATAGGATAGAGAGATTACAAAGGCTTGGAGTGGCCAAAAAACCAACTACTTTATCAATTTATTTAGAGTTTTTAAGGTATAGGGTTATGGGGTGGAGAGACTAAAAAATTTGATGTGAGGCTAGCCACTTGTCAATTTATTTAGAGGTTTTGAGGTACATGGCTATGAGCTAGAAAGACTTCAAAGGTTGATGTGAGGCTAGCTAGTTAATTTAAAGGTTTTGGGGCATATGGCTATGGGCTAGAGAGACTAAAAAGGTTAATGTGAGGCTAGCCAATTTATCAATTTATTCAGAGGCTTTGAGGCATAGTCTGGGCTAGAGACACTACAAAGGCCTAGAAGGGCCAACAAGCCAACTTGTGATGTGAGGCTAGCCATTTTATCAATTTATTTAGAGGTTTTGAGTCCTAGGCCAACAAGCCAACTTGTTGATGTGAGGCTAGCTAATTTATCAGTTTATTTAGAGGTTTTGCGTTATAGGCCAACAAGCCAACTTGTTGATGTGAGGCTAGCTAGTTTATAAGTTTATCAAGCCAACTTGTTGATGTAAGGCTAGCTAGTTTATCAATTTATTTAGAGGTTTTGAGTTCTAGGCCAACAAGCCAAATTTTTGATGTAAGGCTAGCCTATTTATCAATTTATTTAGAGGTTTTGAGTTCTAGGCAAACAAGCAAACTTGTTGATGCAAGGCTAGCTAGTTTATCAGTTTATTTAGAACTTTTGAGGCATAAAGCTATGGGCTAAAGAGACTACAAAGGCCTAGAAGGGCCAACAAGCCAACTTGTTGATGTGAGTCTACCCAATTAGTTGAGTTTTTGGTAATTTTTTGGCAAAATCAGCCCACCCTTCAAGATTGTGTGTAATAATTTTGAACCTTGGATATTTAGTTTGTAGATAGGTGCTCTTGCCAACTAGTCCACTTGCACTTGTTGTCCTAAAGATTGGTGGACTATAGCCATGTAGTTTTAGCTAAGAGAGGATGTTTGATTCCATTCTTGGTGATCTTGGTAGCATAGGAGTAGATTGACATTCCTATTATGTCAAATGCCAAATGGTAATAGAGTCAATCCATTTTGATTTGTGAAATGAAGGGTTATCATTGAGATTTCTTATGATTGGAACTCCTATATTCTTTTTTTTTTTGTGCACCATCTTTGTGTGAGGTGCCTTGATATTGAGAGTGTTAGTGCTATTGTGTGCTTTTGGTAGTGAGGTTTGAGTGATGATCAATCAAACTATCTATGTTTCTCTCTATTGAGGTAAGAAGTGATGACATGTAGACCATGAGAGTGCATGTTGTGATGTTAGGTTATAGGTTTCTCTTTCTTCAAGTGTAGTTTAGATATTTAGACTTAAATTAATGGGTGGTTTTTAGTTGGTGGTGGTACTTGGTGGTTATGGTTGTGATTTGGGATACATCATTAAGAAGGAGTTCTTTGGGAATTCTAGAAGAGATCTTGCTATAGAACATAGTGGGTTTACTTAAAGTGGTGCTAGGTATGAATCCATATCTCAAGTCATAATGAAGGAGGAGATTGATTTGATTTGGAGTCTAACACAAGAGCTTATTTAGTTGAGAGTGCATATAGTGCGTTTGCACCATTGTTTTCTGATGTGGAAAAGATTCATATGGTCTCCAAAAGCCCCAAGTGCTACTATGGTATGATGGGTACTTGTAATAATTCAAGGACAAGAGAACTCTACAAGAGAGATACAAGAGAGAACACATATTACACAGATTTCACACTCAATCCTACGATGCCCCAAAGGAGCAACTTCTCTTTATTATATAGCCAATGAGGATCTCCTCCAAGGAAGCTCCACCATAGGATTAGGTATGTAGATCAGTGACCTGTCAGCTCCACCCTTAAATTACTTGCTTGGATGGGTGACATGTTGGTCCCGGTCCCATCTGGTTGGTCAAATAGGCTTTGATTGGAGGGAATATTTTAGGGAATCTTCTTGTAAGAATCTCACAATCACATGGGTGAGGTAAAATTGGAAAGCTCTCAGTGAGACAAATTAGAAGAAGGGAAGGCCAGCTTTTCCTCCATTGGGAGGAAGGGAATCTTGACATTTTCAAGGCCTAATTCATCCGTTTAGGCCTCCAAAATTGCCTTTGAAGTTTTAAGGCCTATTTTGGCTTCTGCTCTATTAGTAGAAGTGCTATTTTGGTGATACCTCTATCTAATCTACGTTCTCCATCATGTGTAAAATCCTTCGAGATGCTACCTCCCCAAGTTTCACCTTTAGATCATATGCCTAACTATTGATTCTAAAGTTTCCAAGCATGTTTTGGTTTTTGGTATATTAGCAGAAGTACTCTTTTGGTGATACCTCTAGCTTATCTACTTAGTCTATCATGTATAACATCCTCTAGATGTTACCAAACCAACTTTCATTTTTAGATCATCTATCTAGTTATTGGTATTACAATACCATTGATTTGGATGATCTCATCCGCAAGTTTTGATAGTTGATGTGATCTACAATAGATGTGGAACCCAACTTTATTCACACCTTTCATGGCATGGATGAGGTTTTTTTAACACTTAGGAGATCTGCTATGGATGACATGAGTTCAAGAGAGTTTATTTGGAGAAGATTGAGCTATAAAGATAAAATTGGTATTCCAAAACTACATCTCTATCACTTTAGGCTCAATTTCTAAAGGTAAATTGACAATATCCACAAACTCTAGCTCTAGTAGCATTAGTCCATATAGTGGAGGTGCACTAGTTGGTAATTTGGGAGAATAGATTGACATTGTGAGGAGGGATTATTTTTGGAGAGATGAATTCTCATGCATGAGGAGCATGAGAATAACCAAAAGCATGTTTATGTGTTCATAGTCATTTTGTAAGCATAAAAGGTCATCAAGAGTGAAGTTGAGGTTATGTAAGGTTTCTCAAGGGTTAAAGAGATAGGATTGGTTGATTTGAAGAAAGGGGATTTTAGATTAGAATTTGAAGAAAATATTAAGAAGATTGAAAGACCTTCAACGTTTGGAAGAAATAGTGATTCTAAGTGCTTCTTATGTGGAGAGAAGGGATACAAGGCAAGTTAATGTTTATTGAGTTTTGAGAGAAAAAGATTGAGAGAAAGGAGAGCTTTACTTGACTTGGGATTGCATGTTGGACCTTCTTCACCAAGATTGGGGGGGAAGAAGGGAAGGAGATCTAGGACCAAGGAGTTGTTTGAGGCATGTGGAGTAGAAGGACTTCCAAAGAGCTATGATTGTAGAGTAGCAAGAACATTGTTGGAGACATTGGTGAAATATCATGGAGAGTACTATAGAGAAACTGCCACTTTCATCAACTAGTTCTCAAGATTAGTGAAGGAGGTAATTTTTCAACTTATGTATAAACTATCCATGAGGGTTTGATGAAAATGCACTGAAGGATTTGATTATGCAATGGAAATTTTAGAGCAATTTGAACCTTTTGTGTTCCTTATGGTTGAATACTCTCAAATGGTATTAATTATATTTGTATTCTATTAGTCATAAGATGAGAGACAAAAGTAAAAAATAGAGAGAGGATAAAAGTATTGAGAAGCTAAGATGGAGAAAGTTTTGGTTTACTCTGGCAAGGATAAAGAAGATGTGGAAGCTTTTATGAAAGACTTCAAGAAATCTTGCATAGGTAATAATGAGAGGAAGAAGAAAGAGTGGGTCTCATTATTACTTGATTTCTTTGAGAATGTTACTCTTACATGGTGAGAGTCTATATACAAGTATAAAGAGAGGAGAGATGACCAAGAGGAGTCTTGGGAGAGCTTGACTACTATACTTATTAAGAAATTTCTCCTGAATGAAAGTTATGAGAGATTGATGAGTGAGGTTACCTTTCCCAAGCAAGGAGATGCAAAGAAAATGAGAACATATGCAGAAAGAGTAGAGAAGTTAGAGTCCTTATTCCACACAAAGTTGAGAAAGAGTGAGAATGATGTAGAGATCACTATGATTGGGATGGGAGCTATGCTTACCAAGAATATTGTGAGAAGATTAAACCCACAAATTTGAAGCAAAGTGAAATATGAGAAACTTTCTTCCAAGGTAGGAGCTATCAAGATTGCAATTTCTATGGAGAAGAGTTTGGAAGAGGATGATGTAATACCAATAGCTAGACATATTATCTAGAGGTGAAAATTAGTCCGGTAACATCTAGGAGAATATTATATATGATGGAATTAGTAGATTAGATAGAGGTATCACCAAAAGAGTACTTGTACTAATAGGGTAGGAACCAAGAAAAGCTTGAAAACTTGGAGGCCTAAACGGATGAATTAGGACTAAAAATATGCACATTCCTCCCAATAGAGGAGAAGTTGGCCTTTGCTTACACCAGATTTGTCTCATCACAAGCTTTCTTATGGTACCTCATCCATGTGATTTCAAGATTCCTACATAAAAAATCTCTAAAGATTCTTTTTGGTCAAACCTATTTGACCAACCAGATATGACAAGGACCAAATGTCACCCATCCAGGCAACTAGTCTAAAGGAAGAGCTTGCTGATATGTCACCAATCTAGGTATTTGATCCAAGGATGGAGCTTCCTTTGAGGGGATTTTCTTTGCTATATAATAAAGAGAAGGTGTTCCTTTGGAGCATCAAAGTAGTTAGTGTGAAGCTTGTGTTTCTCTCTTGTTTCTTTATTAGAAAGTTCTCTTGTCCATGTAGTATTAAAGAGGAGAATGATTTGATGGTGAAGGAAGTTGTGCATTTTCCACAAGTCTACAAGTATGGTAGAGCCTGTAATTGTATGGTGGCAAGAGGTGCACCACAAAGTTGTTGCTCTGGTTATTATACCTTCACTTAACGATCCACTTCAACCATCATGGAACAACTTGTAGATCTCAAGATCAATGTAGCACAACTATGGGAGAAGGGAGAGATGGACCAAAATTTTGGGAGAGGGCTAATGGATTACGGGGACTATCTATATGAAGGAGGTCAAAACCAACAATTTCAATGATATAAATTATTTTGGTTGTGGAGGTAGAGGTCACATCTAAAGGAATTGCCCAAATTCCATTTACCATCAAGGAAAGGGTTATGAGATCAAATAGAGGGAAGAAAAAAGGTGGTGAAGCCCAAGTAGCTCCTAGTCTAACTAGAGGTAAGGGGATAGTATCCATAGATATGGTTGAAAGCAAATATGGAAGGGAAAATGCTAAAATTCTAGAGGTCTTAACTTGAACCTTTTGGCTCAAGAGAAGAAGAGAGATCATTTTACAAAGGATACACTTTGTTCTCAAGGATTCACTTCTAGCAAGGATAGTCCAATCCTCAAAAGGAGTACTTGCACTACCACTTCAATACCATCATCAAAAAAGGTTCAATGGAAGAAGTTGAGAATGGATGGATGATTTCTTGATCTCAAAGCAAAAGTAAGGTTATAATATGTTAGAGGATGTTGGTAATCACAAAGCCAATATCATAGTGTGCCAACTTAGTACTTTGAATCCTATCTTGATAAAAGAACTTAGAGGTGGTTTGAGCTATACAAAGAGCAAGAGAAACAAGAAAGCAAAGAAGAAGGCTCTAGTATCAATAAGAGTGGTGGATAGGTATCTCCAGTTGTGATTGAGAAAAGGAAGAATGGTAAGCTTTGGGTATGTATGGATTGCAAGAAACTTAACATTGCTACTAAGAAGGACTATTACCTTTTACCATTCATTGATGAGATCTTGGACTAGGTTGCTATTTAAGAGGGGTATAGTTTTGAAGATGGTTATAATGGTTATATCCAAATCAAGATTGCACATCAACAACTCACAACCTTCACTACACCTTTGGGGACTTATGATTTTAGTGCCATGTCTTTTGGACTTTGTAATGCTCCAACAACATTTCAAAAATTCATGTCAGGTATTTAAACTTTTCATTTGGGAATTTTGGAGAGATTTCCTTAATGACTTTTGTATCTATGAGAGAAAAGGTGAACACTTTGAGCATCTAATCAAGGTCTTGCAATACTAAGATGAAGTAAATGAATCACTCAACCTGGAAGAGTGCATATTCGGTTGTGAATAATGTCTATTTTTAGGGCATAACATTTACAAGGATGGAATAGGAATGGATCTTGAAATGGTGAGGAATATCTCAAAGCTTCCATTCCCTTCAAGCTTGACAAATTTATGCCAATTTTTGGAGATGGTTTGATACTATAGAAGATTCATCTTCTCATTTTCAAACAAGTCTTACGCATTGAAGAATGTAGAATACATGGTGATTTAGAGGACAAGGAGGTTCTCAAAGCTTTCAAGGAGCTCAAGATATCCATTATTATGGCTCCAATTCTTGCTAAACTTGATTAGAGTAAGACTTTCATTCTTTATCTATATAGGATGAAACCTTCGTCAATTAGACCAAGATGTACATGCTCATCCAATAGCTTATCCTAATAAACAAATGGTCTTAGTAGAGAGAAACTATTTAGTCACAAAAAGGAAAAGATTGGTAGTTATTTTTGGTTTTGATACTACTTGATTCAATGAAGGCTTCCATTGTCACAATTCACAAGTTTTGAAGTACATATTCAACAAGCTTAATATGGAAAGAAGGCTAGCAAGATGGATAATACTCTTATTTGAGTAAGATTGAATCATTGAGGATAGGCCAAAGGAACAATATAAAAATGCTGATTTTTCATCTAGGCCTATGATCATGAAAGAGTTGAGCTTGTGGATGATTACTTCCTAGATGAGGAGCTCATGAACATCTTAATCACTCAAGAAGTTACAATACAATACAAGGAGATTGTGGACTTGTTAGAAGAGGTAACTATCTAAAGTAAGATGCATGGTAGGGAGAGGAAGGCCCTTGTAGCAAGATCTTACACAATGGTAGAAGAGATTCTTTTCCACCAAGGAGTAGATGGTCTACTTTGATGAGAAATGGGTAAAGAGGAGTCTATCTAACTCATGAAGGAGTTTCATGATGGTTTATTATGTGAAGGTCACTTTGCAAGAAAATTAATTTCTTTTGAGATTCTAGATGCAAATTACCATTGGAGGGGGACTTTTAAGGATTGTCATGATTATTGTATTACTTGTAATGTTTGTAAAGCTTTTGCTAGAAATTCTACCTCCACTCTACCTCTTTAATCAATTCTATTGCTAGGACCTTTAAGAAAGTGGAGAATCAACTTTGTATGTCTTCTCAATAGACTCCCAAGGAAAAATTGGTAGATTATGATATTTACTAACAACCTTACCAAGTGGATTAAAGCTAGACCATTGAGAGATAAGAATGAAGATGAAGTTGATAGATTTCTTTATGAGTGCATTATCACTACGTTTGGTTACCCTTTGGAGTTGGTTTTAGAGAGAAGAGGAGAATTTACATAGAGCATCTATAACTATGCTACAAAATTTCTCCATCATACATAAAGTGACCACATCCTATAAGACAAACTCCAATAGCTTGGTAGAGAGAACCAATCAAACCTTATGGATGAGATTGGCCAAAGATGAAAAAATAGAGAGGGATAAACATCATCAAGACAAGATGATTCATGCAATTCTATGGGAGTATAGGAAAAGTATGAAGAAATCCATTGGATACTCCCTATTTCATTTGGTACATAGTATTGAATCTACTTTATCTATTCACTTTGATCTTCTTACTTTTCAAAGCATTCATAAGAAATTGAAGAAGGTACAAGGAGGTGATGTAGAAAAGTCAAGGAAGGATGTAACAATATGGAGTTTAGCGACAAAGTTAGTCAAGGTTAACAAATTGATGAATAGGCCAAATTAGCCTTAAATATTCTAAAAGTATCCAGGAAGCTTCTTGGGGAGCTTCCCACTAGCTTAGCTTACATCCTAAGTAGGTAGTTTCTAGAAGCTTCCAACCAGCTTAGCTTGCACGCCAAGTAGGCGGCTTCAACAAGGAAGTTTCTTGAGAAGCTTCCAAGTTAACTTGGCTTGCACTCCAAGAAAGTGGCTCAAGGAAGCTTCTTGAGAAGCTTCCAAGTTAACTTGGCTTACATTCCAAGAAAGTGGTTCAAGGAAGCTTCTTGAGAAGCTTCTCAAGGGCCTTGTATGCTACCCATAAATAAAAGAGCCAAAGCTCGTGCTAGGCATTTGGAGTTTACCCACATTCAAGTGTCTCACTGTGATCTTCCATTCTCCTATTTCTCTCCTCGGTCTTGGACTTCTACAAAGGATCAACTCATGGAATGGGAGGAGGCAAGAGCAGTTGCTATGATTTGAGTGGAATGAGCCCAAGGAAAAAAAAGGAGATCTATGATAAGAGGAAAATAAAGAAGAATGTAGAGCCTTTCAAGGAAGGTGATTGGTAATTTTTTTTGGATTTTTTTTGGATTTTTTTTGATAGAAAAGGGTGCAAAGAAGTTCTTGTTTAAGTACTTTGGACCTTCCATAGTGTAGAAGGTGTGGGAGCAATTACACCTATGATCTCAAGGAGTTGCTAGGATTAACCATAATAAGTTGAAGTTCTAATATAGAAAGTAAAGGGAACTTCACTCCAAGGACAAAGTGAAATCTTAGTCCAAGGATAAATGTAACACCCATTGGTGCACTATGTTTAATTGGGATATTTAGTTTAGCATTGTAATTAGTCAAAGATATTGTTTATATGGAATTAAACCAAGCTTCTATATTGAATCATGATTAGCTAGAGTTAATCACAGCCAAGATAAAGGTAGTTCTACTTTAAAGAAAGGAGAAAGAGTGAGCACCATTGTTTTGGATTCTAGTGTATTGACTTGGTATTATTCCTAGATGTTTTGTTTTACAAAAAGAGTTTAGAACTCTTGGGTCCACAAGTCTTTTTGGTCCACAATTTATATTCCAAAGATATCCCATGTGAATGAATCTTTTTTGGTTGGGATTTTTATATATTTCCAAGATAGCCCATGTGAATGAATCCTTGACTTAGTTGTTGGATCAAGATAAGACTACATGCTTAACCCATGAGTTTGGATATTCCTTTAGAATTTTGATTTTATATGAGTTTTTGCATAGTGACTTGAGTTACTATGGTAATTAGTAGTTTTAGTGTGTTACTATTTCACAAATATATAAAATAAGGGTGAGAAGGTACTCATCATCCTTTCATTTACTACTATCTCTCTCTCTTATTGAGTTTTCTAGTGAGCAAAAACTTGAATCTTGGAGGTGCCTTGGAAGAGAGTGATGGAGTTGGAGTTCTTTGCCTTCTTGGTCCATGGTACGTTACCTTAATAACCATCAAGGGTTCATCTTCAATGAGAGATATGTTGGCTCACAAGGCATAGTAGATAAAGCTGATCTTATGGAATAAGTGGAGGGCATAGTGCACCTAGCTCATTACTCTCTTTTTGGTTAGCAAAAGCCAATGGATGGTGGTGTTGCTTGTTGGACTTGTGGTGGACTTCACCACAAGAGAGAGTGCACCCAAGGTAGTGAGAATGATACCTCTAGAGAACCACAACCAAATCAAAGATAGTGTGACCATTGCCAGGGATTTGGTCATACTAGTGACTGATGCTTTGATCTCCACCCAAAATTATGGAATGGTAGGGTTGCTATGGTAGGTGGTGGATGAGCCCAAGTTATGGAAGATAGGGTGGTAAAGTACCTACACCTAATAAGGGCCATTACATGCTCTTGCTTTTGATACAACAATGCCTACTTGTATAGGGAAATTGGAGTGAAGATTGGCTAGCATGGCTATAGCTTAAAGGAGATCAAATTCATGTGTTAAGGCTTCCAACTCTTATGTTGGTGATAGAGATGTTTTTGTTGTTGAGATTTCATGTGCAGATCAACATAAGTAGATACATCCACCATAGTGACTAGGAGTGTAGTATGTACTCCAAAGCTAGAATTGGACTTGCAAAAAAGAGAGGTTGTTAGACATGTTAAACTTCCTTGGTCTTTCACACTCTTTGAATCACTATAGAAAATATCTTTGGTTCCATGATGTCCTAATGCAAGCATGGTAGGAAGTGATGGAGTGCATGATGGACTAGATGTTAGGAAGTCACTTGCTACTCCATAGATTAAGTCTAGCATGATGTTAGGGGTAACTCAATTTATTATGTGCTCCTCTTTGTTCTCAACCAATGATATGTTTACATTGAAAGTTGACCTAGCTCTAATGTTTTGATTGGCTACCACATTTTGTGAGAGTAGAGATGATGTGGTTCTTGTTGCTAGAAAAGAGGTGGTTGATGGTGGAGCCAACTTGGTTGAAGAGCATGGAGTTTTTGGTTACTTATGACTTGTGGCAACCACAACTACTAGGTGTTACCAACTAGATATGCATTTAAGGTAGATACATTCACACCTAGAGTTGTCTTTTTGGACAACCATAGTGAAATTTTCCATTTGGTGGGACTTTCAAGGAAGGTCTATACACCACATAAGGTCTTATTAGACTATGATGCATAGCTCCTTATGTTGAGGAAGGCTATAGTACCCTATCTTGGGCTATTAAAGACAGATGGAGAGGTGTTCATTTCAAATCCATCCATCTCTATGGAGTGGTTCTACATAGTATATCACATGTGGGGAGCTCATTGTCAAGATTGAACCCATTCATATATTGATGGTTCTATGATGAGAGATCAAGCCATTGCAACAATAAAAGAGTCATTTGATTTGCTAGTAGGTGAATAGTGTTATACACCATGGGTTTTAACAATTGACTATTGGAAGGAGATGTTAGAAGTGTAATGTAACATTGTGTTGGATCACTATTCATGTGTAACTACTGACTATTATTCACATGACTACTGTTTCATGTGACTACCATTCACATGCTACTGTTCACATGAATTACATGTGAACACCTTAGAGTTAAGTAAAGAGCACATGAGTTACACTTTTGACAATGAGTTACACGTTTGACAAAGAGTTACATGTTTAACACTATAGATGCAAATGGTGTGCTCTTGAGTGTGCTCATATACTTATATAATCCTAGTTCTGGGATTATCACTAGTTAAATCATTTGACCCTTACATACTACTCACTTTCTCACGTGGTATCAAAGCTCTAAGTTTCAGAATTCCTTTTAGCAGCTAGGGGATGCCTTAGTACACACACAAATTTTGAAATTCTGAGAGGCCTAAGTTTTACACACTAGTGTATCTAGAAAAACAAGAGTCCCTTGTTCCTCCTTTGAAGAGTGTCTCTTTCTCTGGGTTTTAGGAGAGAATATTCTCTTATATCCTCTTTTAGCCTCCTCTGTTAGTCTGGGTTTTGGGAGAGAAATTCTCCACTATCCTCTGTGCATCAAATCATCATGTTTGTTGCTGCTACTGTTGGTGTTGGTGCTCTTGGTCCTGCTCTTGCTGGTGCAACCATACGATTTGACTCAACTTTTGTCAAATTCAATGGCAATTATTTCCAATCTTGGAAAAAATGTCTTGCACTCAAATTGAAGGTGGCTTCAGTTTTTACAATTGTTGATTGTACTGAAGTTAAGCCCACCTCAGCTGCTACTCTACCTGATTGGAAGCATAGGAATCTTGTTGCTCTTGAAGCAATCAATTCAACATTAGCTCCTAAGTTTGTTCCTACCATCAGCAGGCACATGTTGGCAAGTGATGCATGGATGGATTTAACAACCATGTACAAAGGTATTGATGATGTCACAATCATGTACCTATTGGACACTTTGATGAATTTGAAGATGTGTGAAAGTACCAGTGTAGCAAAGCACATTACCAATTTTCAAGGAGTCCTCACCCAATTAGTTGCGGTGAACAACCCAATCGATCACCAGCAGGCTAAGCTCCATTTATGAGATCTATGCCTTCTAGTTTTAAGTATTTTTTGCAATCATTGCAAACACAAAAGGCACTACATCTCTCTGATGTCATTGCTCTTCTTCTTCAAGAAGAGATCAGTATGAAGTATGAAGGTCTTGTTGAGCAAACAGCTGCTCTAGCAATCACACAAGGCTCTACATCTTCTTACAGAAACAAAGGTAAAGGCAAGGGGAGCTGGAAGAATGAATCTCATGGTTTTTCTGGCCAAAACTCTTTCAACAGACCTTCTGGTCAGACCTCTTTCAGCAGATTTTCTGGTCAGCATCCTTCCCTTGGTCAAAACTCTTTAAGCAAACCTTCCGATCAAAATCAGAGTTATTTCTCTCCATCTTCTGGAGAAAATTCCTTCAGACCTTCTAACATCTATCACTATTGCTCAAAGAAAGGACATCACATCAAAGATTGTAGCAAGCACATTGCTGATGCAAGGAAGAAAGGAGGCAAGGAACAACATCACTCCAATGCTTCTACAACTCACCTCTCTTTGTACGATGTTGATGTTCTTCCTTCAGTCACTCAGGAAAAGAGATGGTACATTGACATTGCTACTTCTCAGCACATGACCTACCAACAAACTTGTTTCTTGGTCTATGAAGCATACTCACCACCTAGACAAGTTTACTTGGCTGATGCTTCCAACATTGCTATTCTAGGGCATGGGACAGTTTCAGTTAAGCTTGCTTGTTTATAGAAGTCCTACATGCTAGAAGATGTTCTACATGTTCCTTTGTTGAACAAGAATCTCTATTCAGTACTTCAGTTGAGTAAGTCACATGGATCATTTCAGTTAAAGGAAACTAGCATTTTCCTTTATGATGATCTACAGAATCTGATTGCATTTTGTCCTAGACTGGATAACTTTTGGCTTCTGGGAGAGTCCATTGAGCAACCTCAAGATATTGTAGTCTCTACATCAACTCAGTCTCAACCATCTCAAGCTGCTGCAATCTCTATTCCAACCAAGGATACATCTTCTGCTATTACTTCCCTATGGCATCGATGACTTGGGCACATCAACAAGAATCAACGTCAACTTCTACAGGACAAAGATTTGGTTGCTGGGATGGATTGTATCCATTCTAATTTGTTTCATGTTTGCTCACCTTGTCTTCATGGCAAGCAAAATTGAATTTTGCTTGCCTCAAGAAGGAGCTATTAGAGCCACTTTCCATTGGCTCTCATCCATTTTGATGTTTTTGGTCCCATCTCTTCTGCTACCTACACTGGTTACAGATACTTTGTGACCTTCATTGATGATTATACAAGGTACACATTCTTGTATCTACTCAAGTTCAAACATGAAGTTTTTACTTGTTTTCAAGAATATGTGACCTATGCAGAGACTCAACTCAATCAGAAGGTCTAGGTGTTGCGCTTAAACAATGGTGGTGGATACAAATTTGCAGATTTTCATCTTTTCTGCAAAGGAAAAGGTATCATGCGCCAATTCAACACTCCATATACTCCTCAACAAAATGGTGTTGCTGAGAGAAAGAATTAAATATTGGTGGAAGCAGTCCACACTATGTTATTTGTGACTGGACTCCCCAAGACTTACTGGGGAGAGGCACTACACTGCCAACTTTCTGCAAAATCAAAGTCATACCAAAGCTATCTCCTCCAAAGTCACACCCTTCCAACTCTGGTTTGGTTATAAACATAATCTATCCTTACTTTGCATTTGTGGTTGCATTGCTTATGCACATGTTCCATCTTCTTCCAGATCTTAACTCAATTTTGAGTCTTCCAGTGTATCTTCCTTGGTTATGATCAGGATAGTAAAGCTTATAGACTACATAAAATATATGATATCTCCATTTTTTTGTCAAGAGATGTTCAGTTTCAGGAACATACCTATGCTCATGAATATAAATAGTGTTCTGACCCTCAGGATGTTCAACTAGATTTCATCTGTGATTTGACAATTTTCATTCCCTCTCCTGCTTCTAGTTCTCAGTCTACCCACAGTCCATCCACACGAACTCCTACTTAGTCACCTCCTCTCCACAATCTTACAACTCCAACAATTCCTTCTACAATACCTTCTTCACTACAATCCTTACCTTCTAGTTCTGGCACTCCCCACAGGTCCTTAGGATCCTCTACAATTGTTTACACTAGGAGGCCAAAACCTCTACATTCTCCAGACGCTGTCCAAGCACCTTTTGTAAGTCAAGGCACCACTTTAATTCACATGCACTTTAATTCAAAAATATGATGCACTGTTGGAGTTTGCTAATGCACTAAGCGTGCATTACCCTGCATCTGACCCTAATCCCAACACTTATGAAGCTACTATTGCTGGACCTGATTCCAGTAAATGGTTTGGGGCTATTCAAGATAAGCTTCAGTCCATGGAGAACAATCAAACATGGGTCATCACTGAGTTACCAACAGGTCGCAAGGTAGTCACATGTAAGTGGATTTTTAAGAGGAATTACAATGCACAAGGCTTGATCCAAAGGTACAAGGCTTGACTTGTTGCTTGTGGTTTCTCTCAAGTTCTAGGTATTGACTACACAAAGACCTACTCTCTTGTTGTCAAATTGACAACAATTTACGTGCTGCTTGCTTACTCAGCTCAGAATGATTTGGAAGTGCATGCTCTTGATGTCAAAACAAATTTTTTGAATGGCACATTGACTGAGAAAATCTACATGCACATTCCTCTTGGCTTGCTGAATCCTGACCAGCACAATCAGCAACAAGCCACTAAACAAGGGCAATTGATTTTACAGCTCTACAAGGCTTTGTATGGTCTCAAATGGTCTGCCCAACGGTGGTATCACAAGTTTAATCAGTTTTTACTAGGTTTGGGATTTCAGCGCTCTAGAGCTGATTCTAATCTCTTATCTTCCATTCCGGTTCTCATTTTGTCATGTTACCTCTTTATGTAGATGACTGCATCCTTGCCAGCAACAACCTTTCTCTTCTCCTCTATGTCAAGGAGTCTCTTAAACAGGGTTTTGAGATGACTGATCTAGGAGAGATTAGTCATTGTCTTTTGTTGCAAGTCACAAGAGACAAAAAACAAAGAAAGATCAGTCTATCTCAAGAGAGATATTTAAGAGAGATTCTTACTTGTTTTCATATGCAAGACTGTAAACCTGTTTACAATCCTATAGAGTCAGGAGTGAGATTAAGTCTTCAAGATTGTCCCAAAACTGATCAAGAGAGAGAATATATGAAAATAGTACCTTACCAATCTGCAGTGGGGAATTTGATGTGGGCCATGGTCAGCACTAGGCCTGATCTGGCTTATGCTATCAGTTCAGTTGCCAAGTATATGGCAAATCCTGGCCTGAACCATTGGAAGGCTGTCAAAAGGATCTTTTGGTATATTCAAGGTACACTATCATAGGGCCTAACTTACAATGCATCTAGTACTCCCATTCATGGGTACTCCAACTTAGATTGGGGAGGAGATCAAGACACAAGATGATCTATAGGAGGATATTGCTTTATCTTCTGTAATGCAGCTGTCTATTGGTCAAGCAAAAGGCAAGCTTCTGTCTCTTTATCCAGCATTGAAGCTGAATACATGGCCTTGTCAAAGGTAGCAACTGAAGTAGTATGGCTCAAGCACTTGTTAAGTGACCTGGGTTTTCTTGGAGAAACAATGAAGATGTACTATGACAGCAACAACAAAATTGATCTTGTTACTCCAACAAAGCAACATGAGAAGATAAAGCACATAGACATCAGATTCCACTTTCTCAGAGAAAAGGTGGAAGACAAGGAGATCTCTATTTCATGGGTGGGCACCAAAGATAATACTGCCAATATTTTTACTAAGGGATTGACTAGAGAACTCCATACAAGGTTTTGTCATGCACTAGAAGTTATAGATAATAGAAAATTACAAAATGTCCATTAAGAGGGAGTGTTAGAACTATAATGTAATGTTGTGTTAGATCATTCTTCACACATGACTACTATTCACATGAATTACATGTGAACAATCTTAGAGTTAAGTTAAGAGCACATGAGTTACACATTTGACAATGAGTTACATGTTTAACACTATAGATGCAAATGGTGTGCTCTTGAGTATGCTCATGTACTTATATAATCCCAGTTTTGGGATTATCACTAGTTAAATCATTTGACCCTTACATACTACTCACGTTCTTATAGGAGACAACTTCTTGTAGGCTAGGTTGGCAATTAGGTGAGGCACATGTATGTTGCCTACCAGTACACTTTAGTAGTGGTAGTCTTGGCTCACTACAATCAAGGACCATAGCACCAGTCTTAGCTTTTACTGGTTCTATTATTTGGCCTAGAGAGTTAGTCAAGAGGAACGCCCATGCAAAGGATACCCTTGTACCAAAGGAGATTGCTTAGATTTGGAGTACAAGTGAGGTTGTTCCATCCACTTTGGATATTTCATGATGGAGTTTTGATAAGGAGTTGAAGCATCATGCGGATCAATTAGTATAGAAGGATTGGAGTAAAGCCTTTGTACTACAAGGAGACCAATTTGAAGATCAACCTCCAAAGTTGATTACTTTATCACCTTTAGATACTACATTTATTGCTTGGCATTATCCAACAAAGGAAATATAATTATTAGAGTTGTTTGGGGGGTCATCACTAGATTTGTTGCAGTACTATAGGTAGGTAGGCATATGCATTCTTCAAAGGTACTTGTATGTGGAGAGAGATGAGACTACTAAGAAAGTCTCTCTACATCATATGGCACACTTTGCTTATCAATATTATGAGTTATTACCAATGTCAACAATAAAGGGTTGCCAAAAGATCCTCCCAACATACATTTCTTTACTAGGGGCATAAGACCATATTATATATGGTCCCATTCATTTAGTGATTTTTGGCTAGCCATGTCAAGGACATACTCATTGGCCAAGGTCAAGGTCTACATAATCCCTATTTTTTGGTGTGTTTTGGGAGATATTATATATACTATGACATCTCCAAGTTCATCAAGTCATTTTTCCAGCCTAGATTTTGGAGACTGTTTCTTGGATGGGTGATTCTTGTGCAAAGATAGTGGTGAGTACATACTAGGTCTATTCTTGGATGGGACCTACCATGTTGTTAGATGCAGCCAAAGTTGGATTGTAGGCTCATCATCTTTGTCTTTGGTAACCTCTTACCTAGAGAGGTTTTACAATGTGCCTATGATGGGATTCAACAACTATCCCACCTTATTGTCAATGGTATCTTTGATGTTGGGTGACAGTTTCAAATAATGGTAGTGGCTGATAGTTCATCTATAGTAGTAGTGAACCTTTTTGGGCCGCCTAGAGTTGCTTAACCAACACTCATGAGATTTCTAGGTTCCCATGCCTTTTGAGAGAGAGGTCTTGGACTTGTTTGGTACTCATAGTTATAGTAGTTGGTGGAGCCCAATGTCAATGAGAGAGAGGGAGTGAGCAATGGGTTTCCATACCACTATTACCATCATTTTAATAGCGTCAAAGGCATATAAGCATCAAGTGCTAGGTCATGCTATGGACTTTAACTATTTGATATGGATTGTGAGCCTTGGATTCGCTACACAATGTAGGATGCACTTGATAGGCATCACCACTCTAACACTTGTGAGATTTATGCCTATCAAGACAATTTAGTCACATGTTAGAACCAAATGTGCATGGTATTATTGGAAGATAGCCAAGGACTACTAGTAAGAGCAATCTACTTAAGGTACACCTAAGTGAGAATGGTCTACTTGGGTTATATCCTTGGTCTTTAATACCTATTAGTGCATGTATTGTCTCTAGGGATATTAATTTTGGCATTGCAAGTAGTTGAGAAATAAACCTATATGGATTTTAGCCAAGCTTCTACATTAATCTTGATTAGTTAGAGTCCGTCATAGCTAAGATAAAGGTGACCCTATTTTAGAGGAAAAGAGAAGAGTAAGCATCATTATTTTGTCTTTTAGTGTATTGATTTGGTATTATTCTTAGTTAATTGGTTTTGAGGAAAGAGTTGAGAACTCTTGGACCCACAAGCCTTGTTTGTGCAGTTTTTTCTATAGTCCAAGATAGCTCAGGTGAAAGAATCCTAGATTTAGTGAGGATAAGACCACTTATTCCTAGGATTATTCTCATGTGTATGGATATTCTTTTAAACTTTTGATTTAATATGACTTTTAGCCTAGTAACTTGAGTTACTTTGGTAATATTTACCAAAGTAATGCCCTCATCCATAATTTTGGTGTGTAACTTTTTCACAAGTATTTAAGCTAGGGGTGAGGAGGTACTCATCATTTTTTCATTTGCAACCATCTCTCTCTCATTGAATTCCCTAGTGAGTAATGCCTTGAGAGTTGAAGGTGCATTGGAGGTCTAGTCTTGGAGGAGTGTGATGGACTTTTGGTTCTTTGCCTTCTTACTTCATGGTGTACTACCCTAATAACCATCAAATATTGATCTTGAGTGAGAGATAGGCCACCTCAAATGTCTACTTGAGAAGTATCTAGATGACATGTGGAGCTTGCAGCCCAAGGAAAGGGAGTTTTTTGCTCTACGATTGGGGACTCTAGTACTTGGGGCCATGAGTTGTTGAGATCTTAGATCCATAAGATGGAGATATTAGTATAGATCATCAAAACATTCATGATGATATCTTAATGATGAACAATCTTTGTATTGGTGGTAAAATTGGTGCCAAGGAGAAAGATTGTGTTCTTCAACAAGCCAAGCAATTTAGATTAGAGTGCAACCATCTTCTTTGTGAATGGGAGGATGGTAGAGTGTGAGTATTTCTCCTTCCATCTTAGAGACCATAATTGGTATGCCATGCTCATGAGGAGCTAGGACATTTTGGAGTTGAAGATATAGTTTATTCCAAAGTTATTATTGGTGGCATGGTATACAGACCAATGTATAGTAGCTTGTTGTAAGATGTGTGGTTTCTGATCAACTTAGAGCCTCATTTAATGCTCATATGCCATACTCCATTGATAGTGAGATATCATCGATATATTTTGGTTGTTGGTGCCACTTCCTAACAAGTCCAATGAAAGAATAGCTTACTTGTTCTTGGATTGGGTTCTTAGTCATTTTGGTACATCAGCAGACGTCTTGATGAATAAAGTTACATAATTCTTGGGAGAGTTTCACGTCTTGTGTGCAAAGCCTTGTGTGACAAAGACTTGATTGATCACTACACTATCTCCATCAATCACCTTGAGGAAAATAACTTAGTAACAACAATGGTTCTATGAGCAAGCTTGTTTATCATTCAAGATGAACCTCTAATGTTTATTAAGGTAGTACACCATGGACTAAGAAGGCAAGGAACCCCAACTCCATCATAATCCTCTAAGGCTAAAACTCCAAGGCATTTCCAAGACTCAAGCCATTGCTCACTTGAGAACTCAATGAGAGAGAGAGAGATAGTTGTTGAGTGAAAAGTGATGAGTACCTCCTTGTCTCTAGTTTATACATTTGTGAAATAGTTATACACCAAAGATACTAATTACTATAGTAACCAAGTTACTAGGAAAAAAGATATATAAAGTCTAAAGTCTAAAGGAATATCCAAGCTCATGGGAATAATTCCCTAAGCATTTGGTCTTATGTTCATCCAACTACTAAGTCAAAGATTCCTCCATATAGGCTATCCTTGGAGTATAGAAGAATCTAAACCAAATAGGGTTGTGGGTCCAAGAGTTTATAATTTTTTTTGTAAATCCAAACACCTAGGAATAATACCAAGTCAATACACTAGAATCCAAAATAATGGTTCTCACTCTTTTACCTTCTTCCAAAGTAAAGTCACCTCTATGTTGGCTATGATTAATTATAGCTAATCATGGCTAATATAGAAAATTGCTTTAACTCTATATGAATAATATCTCTGAACTACTTGCAATACCAAACTAAATATCATAATAAAATATACATGCACCAATGGGTTTTACAATTTAGATGGTGAAGAGAAAATTGCATAAGTATTGTAGAAAGACCACTTGGGAGGTTAGTTACCATAGTTGACCATGGGTTACTGGTTAGCTAGCAACTCTCCTTAGCATCATTTTCTCCTAACTTTCTACTTTATAGATGAGGTTTGAATTTACCTGTATTTGTTGCACTATTATTGTATTGTTAGACTTGGATGATTCAAACATATAGATGAACACATGTTCTCAACATGCAAAGATCTTTTGGAGAGTGATGCCAATGGCCTTTGAAAAATTAGTGATTGATCAACATAGGGATACCTTACACTATGTTACTATTTGAATGGAAGCTATAGAACCTCAATCCATCAATTTCATCCAAGTGATTATATATATCTATAGCATATTGCATCAACAACACTTGATATGACTACAAGCTGCACTATTTGAGAGTGCATGAAGTTTTGCCTTCCAAAATCCTCATACTGGAAGGACATGATGGTGTTGTTTGGAAGGATCATTTGTGCAATTATGTACCATGCCACCTCCAAGACATTGATGACATATGGATCCAAGCTTAGTAGTTGTACAAGCTTATGGCTGTTTTGGTGGAGTTGCTACTATGTTGGTGTGTGATAGCTATTAAACAAGATGACATATGATATATTTGACTCCCCTCCTCAAGGTGAATCCTCAATGGTAGTGATTCCATCCTCAATGTACTTGACCTATAGCTAGTTCACTCCTTGTGTGATATAGAATGCAAATAAGAGACCAATAATGGGGCTTGATAGCACTCGGCTTCTTGATCTATGCCCACCATGGGGTATATCACATACTTGGAGTAGATGGCTATATGGATTTAGAGGGATCTAACCACCAACTAGCAAGGTGATTGTGGCAATTTAGAGTTCATTTATGACTTTTGTATGAGTTGTGCTTCTATAGTGTATGTTGTTGATAGTGATGTATGTGTGCTTGACAAAGGTGACTTGTTTGCCTTCTTAGCCCACCTAGTCCAAACAAGGATTGGAAATAGACTTGGTTCTATATTGGAAGGTAGCTTCCATCTCTTGCCAGATTTGAGGTCATCCATCTTTATCATTTTTGAGCGCCAAAGCCACCCTTCAAAAATCATAATTGCAATCTCTCTTAACATTTATCTTGGACTCCATCCAACAAGCTAATGGACTAGATGCAATGTCATCAACCTTTGACAAAGGTTTGTCACTTTTGGGTTCTTTATCTTTGCATGTTTGGATATCATGATGGGCCTTGTGGTACTCATAATCCTGCCATTTAGGAGGAAGCTCTAAGACTTCATAGGAGGACTTGTCTTTTGTTGCAAAAGACTTTAGATGTCCAAGGGTTGCCTTTTGTAACCATAGCCACTAGATTCTTGATATCATGTAGCTCCTCCTAAAGAAGATCCCATAATCAAGTCTTCAATATTGCTGGTTTATGATGATAAAGTCACCCATACTTGATTTTGATGGCATCAAATACATTCAACTTGGCTATTAGAACTAGAAGGTGGGATGACAATTCTATGTAACACCATTAGTTAAATATATTATCTAGAGGTGGAAATTGGCTTGGTAATATCTAGAAGGATCTTATATATGATGATATAAGTAGATCAGATAGAGATGACACCAATCAAGTACTTTGACAAATAAAGCACTCCAAAAACATCAAAGCCAATTTTGGAGGCCTAAATGGATGAATTAGGTCTCAAAAATGAAAAGTTCTCTCCCTACAAAGAAAAAAGGTGTTTGCATTCTTCCTTCCTTGTTTGTCTCACCAAGAGCTTGATTTCTAATGGTACCTCACTTATGTTGTTCTGAGCTTCCTACAAGAATATTCCCAAAGATTCTCTTTGGTCAAACTTGATTGACCAACCAGATAGGACAAGGATCAACATGTCACCAATCCATGCAACTAATCTAAGGGTGGAGCTGGTTGACATATCATCAATCCATGTATCTGATCCAAGGGTGGAGCTACCTTTGAATGCATCCTCTTTGCTATATACTAAAGACAAGGTGCTCCTTTGGGGCATTGGAGTATTGAGGGATGAAGTCATATGTTTCATTTGGGGTTCTCCTATCCTCAAAACATTGTGCAATGAGTTGGGGTGCTCAAACCAAATCATGAGACTTGTCCAATCACATCTTCCAAAAAAAGGGATTCCAAGAGAATCAAATATGTGGAAGTGCTCTGATGAGAATGATGCTTGCAATGTGGTTTGATGATGTTGAATTATCATCCCAATGCATTTTGACTACCTCACAAAAATCACTAGTTGAGACATAGAGAAACTTCTTGAGCAATGCATGAGCACCCTCCACTTTGGATGTGGAATAGGATCTGAGATGGAGGACCTTGTTTGTCCATGCATAGGCAAAATGGTCTTTCAATAGTAGCAATGTTTGCTTCAAATACTCCACTATCTTTGGGTGATGCTCCAATTGGCTTTGGAGAGATGCACAATTATCAACAAACTTGTTAATTGATGGAGTAGTCCTATCACATTCCACTTCTCAAAAACTTGTTGAACCCTCATTTTCATCAAAGTGACTAATAAAATTGGACAAGACATTCTTCAAAATGCACCAAAAGAAAATGAGATGGTTTGTGGTTGAGAACACATTGTCTTGTGCACCCATCAGTCCTAACTCCATTTTCATCACCACCATCACCAAAGGCTTTGGTGACAATGGTGACCAAAGGCTGCGCAAGCCAAAAAAGGTCCCAAAAGTTTTGCCAATGCCTAAAGGTAATCCCTCCACTCTTCCTTCTGCAAGAATGCAAATCCAACAAGGAAAGTCTTACTTGTTGCCATTACTTCAACAATGTTCAATAAGAGAGGATTGAATTAATTTGTGTGGTATGTACAATTCATTAGGAACATGTGGCCACACTGCCACTAGAGTAATAGAATATTTTTTGGGAAAAAGAGATGGGTCATATTACCCACATCAGCAAGTTGGTTTGACTATTTCCACTCTTTTTAGTCCCTTAGTCCAGGGATTGGATGGATGTCATCTCCTGTAGAGAAACTTTGGATAGGACTTCATCCCACCCAAAACTTCTCTATGGATATTTGCCCTTTTTGTTATAAATATCCCTTGGAGTGCCAAGAGTAATAGAAGTTTATGCTTGTTAAAGAGCTTTTGAAATTTGACAAGGATATGTCCCTATAACTAACGTCCTAACCTTTTTGGTAGCTTTTGCATTGAAACATCTAGCTATGGGGTGGTCAGATATGTCATAAAAAGAGGGATGATTGTATCAAAGATTGGTGATTTTTAGCTTATATGCTTCAATCCTTCTTGGATAACAACTTGGAATAGGCATTTGCCAAGCCGTATGCTAATCTTTTGTTTTCAATTGTCATGTCAAGTTGGTGGTAGTAAGTGCCTCCATAGTCACATTTGGAGTAAATGGTCTTTTTGTTTGACTTGCTTTCCATTATGACTTAGCACTAATCCATGGCCCAATCCTTGGTTTCTTGAATGAAGAGTTCTAAGGATGAATTGAAGCTTGCTAGCGGAGGGAGCATTGTATGAGATGAGGTTCAAATAGACTTGTCTTTAAGTGCTAAAGGTGATAATGACATGATAATAGTTGTGGAGTGTGATATGAGGATCATATATTGAGGACTTGACAAACTATAATGCAAGATTGGATGCATATACATAGAGTAACTAGAAAGGATTCACATTAATGGTTATATTTTCCACATCTTTCATTGTCAAAGCTTTGTATCATCATCCAAGTGATAATGATTTCAAGTCAATGAGGAAACAAGGATATGCAAAACACAAACCAAGTGTGTACACTTGGTTTTCCATGTGTACAAGACCAAGAAAACCAAGAACCAAGAAAACACAACCAAGTAGAATCCTTTTGTACTTTATGACCTATATTTAACTCTTATATGCTAATGAGCACCTAACTAGGGTTTCTATGGAAACCACCAAGTTTTGTGCACTACAAATTAAAGGATAATCCTATAACATATCTTTATACATTTGGGATGTGATGGCAACTAACTTGGTATATGATGTAAATGAAGACCCGTTGAAAGTGAATTGTGCTTGTCTTAATGCTTACAGAGCAATAACTAAGATGAATGAGGTAACGAGTAAGGTACTTAAGTACTAGAGAAACTTATAAACAAGTCATATGTAATTTATGTACAATAGTCAATGTATAAATTTTACAATTTTTCAAGTTAAATTCAGCAAGAGGTTTCTCAAACCTTAAGAAGTTGAAGGTCCACGTATCAAGATAAGCCATAAGCACTTACTCATTAATGCATTCCAAACATCATCTTTAAAGGCTATTCAATTCTATCAAAATTTGAAAACTAGATGTATATATTCTCTTTAGAACCAAATTTTAATTATGAAGAAACAAAACATCCCTGCTACCCATTGATTCTAATGTATTAAGACCTGATAGTGAAGGCAAAAATGCTACAAATAATGCCCTACCAAATGTATAGAAAAGCAAGATTAGAATGTCAAGCAATAGTACTTGGTTTGCGAAAAGGCAAACATGACAAGAATATATTGAGCTACAAAACAACAAGATTAGAGTGTTAAGTTAGTTTATGCTCTTGGGAAAACCTAGATAAGAACTTCTATTAAGTTTCATGACAACAAGAGTACTAGTCATCATATGTAATACGATCGTGAACAAATAGAACTCACTTGAGATTTCTTTCATTTGTTGTACATGTTGTCAACTTACCTTGTTAGCAAACGTAATAGGTGCCAACAACCATCCATAGCATTTGCCATGTCACACCAAGGTGAGTGGAAATCCAAGGTACTAATTAGCCAACTGAGTCAACTCCACGTACTAATTTTTTGTTGGCCATGACTTCATCATCTAGAAAGGCAATGGATCAACAAAATACTTTGAGTCTTTCAAGGGTAGATTTTGTTTTACTTTGAAGTTATTTTTTGATTATAGAGTAAAACCTCCCAATAATTCCACCTCGTATGAGTAACATCCTCTCATTAGTGAACAAGAACCCTAGAACAATTAGTCTAGAACCGATAACTTTGCCCAATAATAACAATACATCACAATTGGGCAATAGTGACATGATGGTGTCAATAGTGATAGTTCTATAGTGTAAATATGGAGGAAATATCCTATCTATATCTGTATCTGTATCCTATCTTTAAAAAGTGCTTTTATGGGTTGTGTGAAAGTGGAAAATGGAATACAGATAATTGTGGCATCTATATTAAACTTCAAATCCCAATAGTTCTCTCCATTGACTAAGGTTATCCTTGTTAGACCAAGGTAAAACACATTGATAACGCGGATTGTTTCAACAACCTATTTTTCTCAACTTTCTATTGATGAATCAATGTCCAACAAGCTTTCTGAAGTTGCTTTGAAGTTCCGATGATAGCAATGAGTCGAGAGAGAGAGAAAGATTGATTAAATCCGTGATGGCTCAATTTGCTTGCTCAATGCCTATCAAAAGTGGGATCTATTCAACATCATCATCATCAATATTTCTGGAATTCTGCATTAGGTTATGTTGTTCAAGAACAGACTTGACAATGTTATCATTGTCAACCTCATCATCACCAATAGCATCAAGCGCATCCATTTCAATGAGTTCTTCAACAACTTGTTCAAAATCTTTGTCATCAAGACCCAATGATGTTGAGAGAGATTCCTCCAATCAAATTTCTCTCAGCAGTATCACTAAATCATCGATAGCTTGATTAGAGCTAGGAGCAAAGCAATCTCTATGTTGATTGGCGATGACATTTGTAACGATGGGGAGACAATTTTCTTTGACAAAACACCATCAAACAGTGTTCTCTTTGATCCGTCTGATGCTGATTTGACCCAACTAAGCACATTGCACAAGTGCATATGGTTGTTGATCAAAAATTGAGAAGCGGGTGCACGTTCACTAGTTTGCCAAATTTCATACTCAAAAAGAAGATGGTTCAATTGGGCACATCAAAAGCATGCTTTGAAAGAGCAAATGATGCCTTGATCAGGAGGTTGATAATCATTGGTAGCATTGGGTGGGAAAAAATGATGTGTATGTTCTAATACTTGAACCCGTTTCTTGTGAGCCCGTTGGATCAAAAAAATTAGCTACATAAACATGTGATGAACAATTGTCCTGGAGGATATAGAAGATGTTGAGTTGCTTGGCAATTTTGTTGTATGTGTGCAGCAAGCACATATATGAGGACGTGTCTTGCTAAGCTTTAGCTTGGTGGTCATAAATAATACCAAACGCCTTACTTATATCAGGAATACTCTTCAAAGTGCATGGACGTGCGCTCTTTGCAATAACTTGAGTGCAAAACGTTTTGCTTGAGACATCGCTAACTTTGAGAGTCATTGTGATTTGTTCTTTGCTACGCTTGATACCACAACCTTCCATATTGACTGTGTAGAATGATCTTGATGATGTGGTGCAATGTTGTAGAGCTGACTCATCAATGTTGATAATGCATCCAAGAGAGACATCATTCAACATTTTGTGAATTTCATGCAAACTCTTCTTGACTTGCATCAGATTGAGGTTGTTGTGTTCTCCATACTTCTTCTTGCTAGTTGTGGAGATGCAATTCAGATACTTCTCAAGCCATCCATTGGAGGCAAAAAATGCCTATAGAGCAATTGCATCTGATGGTTTCAAACATTTGGTGAAGTCCTACAAGATCTTGTCTCTAAAAACATAGAGCCTTGTTCTTAAGCACCTTGCCAGTCACATTTAGTATGGGTGCATCAATCTCAACGTGCATATGCCATTGATGCACCATGTCGAGAAGAAGCTGCACTTGAGTTGATGTCAAAACTATTTTCAACCCAAATTGATTCAAATCAAATGCCACCTGCTTAATGAGTTCCCTCTCTTTCCAGATTTCGGTCACAGTCAGACATGCCACTACAAAATGTGATGCCACTTGTTCATGGGTGGCTCTAGGTTGACTGAGAAAATTGATAACCTCCAACTTCATCATCACGTCCAAACACCTACGCTTCTTGACATTGAACTACATGCGTGTAGATAATCAGATACAACAATATAGTCTATAGCCCCAACACCAATCACCGTGCTATCAGAAGGAGAAATAGCGAGAGTGGGAAAAAGGTGTGTAGGTTGGGCACCCAAGTTGCAGAATGTTCAAGAATGTAAGGACTCAAGAACTCAAGTGGGAAAGAGGTTGCGCATGCTTGTAGATAATAGAATACAACAATATTTTGTAGGTCCTACACCAATCATAGTGTAATTGAAAGGAAAAATAGAGAGAGTGGGAAAAAGGTGTGTAGGTTGTGCACCATAGTTGCAAAATGTTCAAGAACGTCAAGACTCAAACGGGAAACGGGAAACAGGATGTGCACTTTCCTCTTATTAGTGACAACCTCTCAATAGTGACATCCATCTGCAGTGCAGATGTATGTCACTATTGGGAGGTTTTACTCTGTACCTTTGCTTGGTTGTGAATACGTATTCAGCTCAAATTTAGATTTTGAAATTTCAATGTATTGACTTCTTTCATTCAGGACTGCCTACAACACGATTGATTCGCATCATTGTGTGTACGCTGTATTTACCTTTGTTTGGTCGTGAATGTGCATTCAACTCAAATTTATTTTTTGAAATTTCAATTACAATCTTGTTTCATTCTAGACTACCTATGGGCAGGGTTGGTTCACAATTGGCCCTTATTTGTTTGCCAACTAGTGCATTCAACTTGTGAACAATGAGGAAAGGAGAAATTAAACTCTATGAAAGTCTACAGAATTATTGGTAATTTCATACCCCAATGTTACGGAGAAAATTTAGACAAAAGCAAATGGCCCAACACCGAGTGAAGGAAGTGTGCTTGAAGTAATTTTTTGTTTTATCAATTTCAACCTAATTAGCAAGTTTTAGTTCCATTTCTAATTTTAGTAACTTACTTACTAAATGAGTTCCATAGCACCTCTTTCGAGCTAACCGCGTACTTCCACATGACGCTTGGGAATTGACAGCCAAATTTGGGGGATAGAAACCATATGCTAATTTAGAACTCTCCAACTTGACGAGAAACTCAGAATTATAGAAAATATCATAAAATAGATGTGAAAATTTCAATTCCCACCACTGAGAATATCAGTTCCTTTTGATTCCTCTCCAAGAAGGAATAATAAAAGGCATATTCCATGCTTACCTTGTAAAACACCACGGTGCAATACGATGTTTGGGACCGAAACAAAAGAGGGGACAGATGGGTAAAGGCAATTAGTAGAGAAAATGGTCGGAAACAGAGACGGTCGCCGGGAGGTGATCTTTAGGGTTAGGGTTCGGTGGTGACAGGGACTCTTGGCAGGAGGGCGGGGAGAATTCCGTCGAGGAAAGACGAAGGGTTCGTTACAGGAATCCTCGTGTTACGAGTTGCCTTTTGGCAGGCAGTTTGAAGAGAGAGACGTAGGGAATCTGTAAGAAGGCATCCAGAGCGCGACACCAGGAGGTGGGGTCGCTTCACGTGTTTGTCGTTTGGTTTATCTGACTCGATTGGATAATATAAGAGCAATTAGTGAAATTTTACATATTATTATCTCAATGGTATTGTGGATGTCATAATTTTACTTTTGGGTATGAATGATATAAATCATCAATTTTCACTAGCTTCGATTTTTAAGGATTTATATTATATTATTTGTCAAAATACTTTATTTTACTAGATCGAATTGTTAGATTAATGCAGTGGTTATATTTGTCTTAAATTTTTAATTTACATAAAAATTATATTTTAATTAAATTATTATTATCTCGGACATAATTTAAATACCCCTAATCTAGGCTAGCTATAATCTATTGCATTTACTAATATTAAGTACCATCTCACACGAGTAAGTATGGTCAAGCGGGCAAGTATCCCGCAATTAGAAACAAGGACTTTTCCAATAGCCGGTGTAGATTATCCAGCAGGTTTCTCAGCGCTGTGAAACGCGTTCGCAGGGGAGGAGACGAGGCACTGTCAGTTGACTTGGGCACTACTGTACTATACAATCTCGTGTCTACTCTCCAACTATATTATCGTGTGGAGAATTGTTATGTACGGCAAGTCGTGGCGATCTTAATCCAGTCAGAGAGTTCGTGGATAGCATTGTTGGTGGGGCAAGTAAGTAAACCCTTCGTATTCCTGTCATCTCCGCCTCTACAGGTTAAACAGTTTAGGTGAGGTTTGAGATTTGAAGATTCCGAGTGAGTTGTTTATCAGGAACACGCTTGAAAGAGCGAAAGATCGAATCGTAGCTTCAAATATCGGTTATTTGGCAATTCAAGTTCTCTGCGTTGAGGACTGGTGGGATTGGGACCAGTTTCGACGTCGGCATCTCGAAGTACTTAGGTGCGCGAAGAAATCAAATCCTGAGTTGCGCGCTAGAGTACCGGATTGAAGAAAAGAGAGAACAAGTAGAGGTCTATTCGTCCACTTTGAACAAGAGCTATGGAGTCTTGCCAAGAGACACCGCAACCGAAGAACGGCGTTGCACAATCCACTCCAGAGCCGACACAGGCCGAGGATGCTCGATCGCGTCTGATGGCTATTTCCCAGGCTGTGCCGACGTCCGTAGTTCCTAACGGAACGGCTGCGAAGGCGGCCTCGCCTGTCGATAACGACGATGATACTCGTCGAAGACTCATGTCCATTTCGAATGTGGAACAACCGACAAAGTAATCTGGATTGGATTCGGGCCGTCTTAAGGTTCTTTCTTTTAGATGTATGTGGCGCGGCATGGTTGCTACCTATTGTGATCTCATCCTGTGAACTGTACATAGCGCGGAATGGAAAGTGTTCTCACACGACAACACCAGGCCAGGTATACTATCCAGGAGCATTTAGAGTATTGGTTTGCGAATAGCATCTAGAGATCAACTATCAACTCTAGAAGTCATTATAGGAGAGCCTGTAAGGCGTGGCCCTTCCTGCACTTCATCACTCCCGGCAAATATCGTTTAGCAAGATCTTTCTTAGGAGAAGCAGGACCTTGGTGAGAAATTTACACTCCTGCAAGCGATTATGTGGCTTCGATAACAGTTACTGCAATTCGAGATACCCGAAGATATAGAGATTTTGTACAAAGTGAGGTGTGAAGGGTGGATAGTAGTGACAAGAGGCAAAATATGGCCTGCACCTGTGTTACGCTGGAGTTCTTCAGAGGGTCAGCTACAGTTTAGATCGGGCTTTACCTGGTCTAGGTGTAGTGAAAATGAGCTATGTTCCACTGAAAGCACGTAATTATGATCACCATTGTACATGAGTCCTTGTTAGCAATATTTGTGATTGAAGTTCGCTACCGTCTGTCCGGACGGCGGTTCAACATGCCAATGCCTTTTCCTATCTCAGTGCTCAAGTTTTTCCAATGCTTCAAGTTTAAACATTTTTGAGAAACGAGTAGTAGTCCAGTCGTCCCGTTTGTTCTCACTTAGTTTGATCTTGCAGTATGGTCACCAGTCCGAGTGGCTTCGCCGAGAGAAATTATGTTTAAGCCCTGATGCTGTTAAAGTTGATTTCCTGCAAAGAGTTGCTTTCTCTGTTCTGTCGCGATTTGTCCACAACCCCCTCCCCTTCCTCCCCCCCCAATACCCTGACTATTCATCTCGGTGGTTGTGTCTGAAATTTGTTCATGAATAATTTGTAGATAACCTTGAAGACTTACTGGAAAATGCGCAAGCGAACCACGTAGAACACGGCGAAGAATTTGGAGATTTCCAATCCTGAGATGGTAGGATCACTATTTGCTCACATGACACGAAAAGCCCTGTACTCTACTTTACTGATTCTTCTCCTGGTGGACACTACTTACCGGGCCTCGATCTAACCCAACTTGCGCCAATCGATCTCAAATTGCACTAGGAGTGTCAATGTGCCCCATTAAAACGAACTTCCTCGGGAAAGAAGTTTCTTCGTATTACACTATTTACTTGTTCGGTGAATGGGTAAACCTCCCTTGACTCATATATCCTGATAGCTCCCACCTAATGGACACCAAACGCTTGTGCTGCACCATTGGGCCCAAAGAAGTGTCCTTAGGACCTTTAGGTAGCTTTCTGGGTTTACCCAGCGTAGCAGTAGCTGGGGCAAAGCCCGCTCTCTTCGCTTCGTGTTTCCTACGCGGTCGCCCTTTTTCTTTCTTCGCTTTCCGACTTAAAGGCCCTTCCTCCCCAACGGTAAGGGAGCGCCTGTCGCCCTCACCAAGCCTACATCTCCGTACCAACCTATTGGTCAGTCTCATAGCCACGTACATAACACTACTCAAAGTGTTTGGAAGTGATATGAAAAAGGCGACCGCGTAGGAAACATGAAGGATGGGAAGACCCCATCAAGCCGTGCGAGTGAAATCAAAGTGTTTGGAAGTAGGATTCAAGCAGTGCGAGTGAAATCTACTCGATCTACTGTAGCAAGGAACCAACCGAATGGTAAATCTAGAACTTGAGGTCAAGTCGACATATATGGCGTTGGCAAACAAGTGTTGCTACGCGTCATTGGGCCCGCACAAGGGAAGAGTTCCGGGGATAAGGTTACAGCCCCCTAGCTTCCTGGCGCCAATGTGAGCCTTGTGATGGCCGCAGTTTTGTGGGGTGGATCGGGAGAACGGAACTAACGGAGCATAGTTGTAGTCCTTGAAAGTAGGGAACTGCATGGACTAATCGAAGGAGAACACTTGCAGTTCCAGTGTCTGATTGTTATAACAAAAAAAGGCGACCGCGTATTGTTATAACTAGGTGGAAGAGCTTTCAAACCAGTTCGAGAGCACGTCCCAACAAGTGGGGACGATCCTCGCTTTCTGACATCGGCAGGGGCAACTTGGTACGTATATAAGGAATGGAGACAGTCAAATCTGCCATGTCCCTGCACCTGCTTCTCTCAACTTCTTATCCTGGAAGAAGATTTTGGCAATGGTAATTTTCTCGGGTAAATGCGATACATTATTACTGCATTATCTAGTCGACGTGAATCTGCTTGATCCTCCAATTCTGATGGTGGTTTCCCAGTGTCGGAAGAACGTTCGTAGATATTGTGAAGTCTGTATCCACGGCAGTTTAGGAAAAGTTCGGACTGGTTGCTGATCGAGCAGGACATCCGTTTGCTTAGGTGTCGGTTTAGGGCACCAAATAGTCACGTCCATTAGCTGCCTGAGTCTTACATGTTTTCTAGTGACACTCAACTACGCGTAACGTGGGGAATGATTTCTTAAACAGCGATGTGGCAAACTGCATTGGGCGCTAGAAATCAGAAAAAGTAGCTCACATTTACTTCCAAACAAGGCCGAATTTGAGCTTTTAGAGCTATACCGGATCTTCCTCGAGAACCTACGAAACTACAACTGAGCCACAGAAGGTAAGATAATTTACCCGAACGAAAAGGGAAAGGGAGTATAAAAGCACCAAGAAGTGCTTAAGAGGAACGTGAACCCGAGGCCTAGGCAAAATGTACTACACGTTGACGAGAAACAACAGCATAAGCACATTGTGTATATAAGAAACAATGTAACCCACAAAGTAACCTGCTCCTGAACTGCTCTTGAACTGTAAACAAGTGCATAAGCACAATGTGCACATAAGTGATAATGTAATCTACAAAATACTACTCACAAAGGATGCATGGTAGATGTGGAGGGAGGGACATGTTGGTACTCCACATATCTAGGAGTTCTATTGTCTCTGCCTGTCTGGAAGTACTTGTGATTGCTAGAAGGTAAAGGATACCCATTGGCAAAAATAAGAGGTGAACATGACGGGTGAGATAGCTAGTGTTCCTCTCCTCTGTAAGGAATGTACATCACGGAGGAGACCAGCAAAGTGATAATGGAGATATCAAAGTGATGATAGAGATACCCAAAAATCTCTACCATCATCAAGATGAAGGTATCGTGCTGTGATACATAATATCTTCCTTTCGCAGTCGAAGGGGAAGGAGGACCATTATTCACCCCGGCTTATCTTCGATACCTTTTATACCGACATTATGGTCCTCCTTCCCCTTGCGGAGATGGTCACCTGCAACTCCCTCTCCAACTATATCAGAACATGCGCTGAGCTCCTTTGCCTGGCTGCGATAGTCGCTGCAACTCCCGGTACAACTGTATCACAACATGCGCTGAGGTGCACAAACTCCTTCCCCTGGCGCCAATGGTCACTATAGCTCCCACTACAACAACCAAAACTGTACCAAAGTGCGCTCAGGTGCACAAGCTGCTGGAGTTTCACCTCCATACATGACACATTGATGCACAGCTCTTTCACTGTGATAGATAGTATGTACACGACACATTATTTAGCCTTCTTCTCATTCCTGTTCTGTTGTACTGTCAGTGGAAAGCAGAAGAACGTCCCCAATTTTGAGCAGTAGAAATCATTTGCCGGGCACTACGATTTGATCTTTCATATCATTGGGTATCGTAACAAAGTCGAAATAAACTGGTCTACTTATATTACAGGTAATGAAACCGTCTATTTCAGGCCAACGACTTCCTGTGATCACTCTGGCTTGCCTTAACACTATCACAGTCATTTCCTGTTGCTTACTAGTGTCGGTCAGCTTGATTTCAGGTCACCTTACCACTCTAGAAATGTCTACACGCCGAAGCATTGAATGAAGATTTGCAGCTGACAACGTCCAAGCAATCTGGCAACTAAGTAGAATAAAAATGCGCTAGACAAGCTGAAAACATCTGTCAAGAATCTGACATGAACGCGGGAAACCAGTATGGCAAACAGACAAACGTTACACGCCTAAAAATGCATGGTCAGACATTTTCTGCATTGCCCGATCATTGGGCAAAAACTTGAAAAGAGATGTATTGCACTGATTCTGTAAATAATGCAACTCTGGCGTAATGTCACCAGAACACGAAAGGACGAGTTTGTTAACAAGACTCGCTACAAGAGCGAGCCAGCTATCTACTAACTATTTTCACTTTTGATGATCTTCAATACAAAACTGCAATCGAGCCTGGGCGCTTTGACAATGCTTTCGCTTCGAGGTATTACCTTGGCTTGAACAATTATACTGGACTGATTCTATTTCATCAGGACAAACACACGAGAGCAAACAAAGAGCCGCAGCATGATTTAAGTGTTTGCACATCATGCCTCTTTCAGGCTCCTTACGGTACTTCCGTTGACAATCTTCTAATGCAAATAGCTTTCCTCTGCAGCGACGCTTTCGGTCCTCATCAATGTCCAACCCTATCACCCGCCCATTGCTCATAATTCAGTTTACTTGCACTTCAGAATTGTCCGCGAAGGATAGCGCAAAAGAGCAAAACGGTGAACATATTATCACAATCCACAAGATGATCACAGGTGACGAAGACGTTGCACCTGATGACCGATCATGACAGTCCAAACGCGGGGACACAAAACCCAATACGTTTCCCACTGTGGAATACTGTAACTGAAAACGGGTATCAGAACTATGCAATGCCTCACAAAAAATTAGACAAACAATTACCCAGGTGCGTAGGTTTGGTTATCTACGTTTGAGATTCACTTGACTAGCTACTGAGACGCAACAGTTTACTAGCTGAGACGAAATCGCATCTATCCGTGACATACGATTGGGATTTCTCCATTCAAGCTTCTCAGCTAGCAGCTCCAGATTCAATTCTTACAATTCAACTCAAGTATAACTATAAGTGAACTATGAGAATCGGACATCCCTTTCGCCTCTGCGAGAACATCTAGGGTTAACCACTACGTTAACACGTCTCTCTTTTATACTCTGCCGACAGACTTTTGAATCCCTATGACCCGCACCTGTCCCAACCCCCCATCTGCATCTGGCACTAAACTATGAAATCCGCCTTATTTCTTACTCTCGAATCGCCGTGAAACGTCTGCCTGGTATCTGCCTTCGTCTACGAAGGCCAATCTTTTCCAAAGTAGGTACATCCAATCAACTCTTTTCGGTTTCCAACACACCTGCCGGAGCAATGTGTTACTCAGTCGATCTACATCTCTTTTCCTCAACCACAATCTGGTTGATTTCCTCCCTCAATTTCTTCCAGGTAACCCATACCAGTTCTATCTTTCCACTCTCGTTCAAGCTTCCATTCTTGAAGTAGTCTCCACATCAGTGTCTCGATCGGCCTTGGATGTCTACCGGGCTTTGCACCATGTTCAGACCGGTTGACGGTCAGTGAAAGTTACCAACCAAACGACGTAGCTACTGATGTTACCAGTAACTTAAGGCAATAGTAATTTGTTCTAAACTGGATTTCGGCGATACGTAGCAGCTCCAACCTGTACAGTATTACCATTCGCACGCAGCCCGCGCCACTTAACAGAGATACTTATGTCGGACACGTGGGATGCAATTTCCTTCCTTTTTGTGAATGTTACCGTGCTCGGTGGTGATTGTTAGCTGTTTCACTGTCTTTGCGAACAACGCAATTACTGGATTTGGACAAGGAAGGAGAAGAAGGAACGGAATCACCGTCTCAGCGAGCGGAAGACCTTCTTCTCCAATTATGATCCGCTAATGCTTCCGGAGGACATTCCATGTATGATTGAGCACTTTGATGCAATTGGCGCCGGCACGACGTAAGAGCAGCACCACCTGTAGATCTTCACGAGTTTTCCTGATGCGCTCTCGTGATCTGGCTTCCTTAAAGAAGTTTATCATTATTGCTTTTGCTTTCATTTGTGGAGATTATGAATCTGCAAGTATGCGGCCGCTGCGACGCAGAAAGCCGACGGGCCATGAGTTGAGATTTGCAACGGCATTGTTTTCTCGCGAGAACATTGATAAAAAGAAACGTTGTTTTGTTTGTTCAATGGTCGAATCCATCTGTGATCGCCTGTTGGAATTGGTGACGAGATTTATGGTTATGTGTAGACCATTAAAGAATTTGGAATGTACTGCACATTATTTAGGAACCTTGCACATGAACAATCATTATGTATAATTTTTTTGTTGATCCACTCTTCATGGTTATCAGTTATTATACCATTAGTCATTTGTGAGAGCACCTGTAGTGTTTCAAGCATCGACATTCAGGGGGTGGATACATGTGACTGGAGTACTGCACAGTCGTCGGTTAGTTGCGGCATTTGAGTCATAAAAATCACAATACAAAAATGACGGAGTAACAAGATTTTGCACTTCATACTGTCACCAGAACACAATCAGAACTGTCATTTGCCTTAGGTTGTTGTGTCAACTACGAATATTTATTATCATTCTCGATGGTTTGGTGCCGGTCACAGTTCACGGCATCATATCACTAGATTTGAAAGGAGTATTCTTTGATTCCCATGTTCGACTAAATTCTAACACACTAGCCCCAGTACGATACGATATCTTCAGATGTAATCAATTGTGCGTCTGTGGACATAGTATGAACGAAGTCCTGGATGCCTACTGGAGTTGTTAAGTGCTCATCCCAGAAAAAAATGTTTGAAATAGGGGTAGATTCAGGTGCATAATAGGTCAAATGGACCACTCAACTCCATTACATACTAGAGGTCAAACTTTGAATTGTTGCCTGACCAGAAGCCACATTATGGAGCAGCCTGCAGAGTCACATCTTGAAAGAAGTCGACAACATGTTGGAAGAATTTTCTACTCCCGTTCAGCTTGAGCATAGACACCACTTTGTGTCCTAGATATTGGTAATGGAAACAGAACTGACCGAGCTTGAATCGAGTGAGGGAAATTCTTTGTTGGAATCTTTGATCTTAGTGTCATCTTCCACCGACTGGGACACAACCTGAGGTACAAGTTACTCGATTGATCTGTAAGTAGAATGCGTCTTATTACAGTTGAGATTGCAGACTAGCGGATGAATGCTGTTCATGGATAAGGAAATAAGGTGCAACAAAATATCAGCTGATCGTTCGTTTATTGATGAGAAGGTACACGAGGAGCCAGAGACAAAAATGAATCAGTGCAGCAGGCAAGCTTGTCACCAGCCATCTATGATAATGCAACCGATGGATATGAGTGATAAGGAGGTGCTTGTTTCTGAAGATGAATCACTGAAGCGGGTTACTCCTCTCCCACGGTAAGTACTGTTGACATCTCCCCAGGATGCAAAGCTAGTTTTCGATCCTTTTTTCGCGTTCTGCAAGCAATATTCCAGTTCAGGAGTTGCTGCCAGGGATAGTCACTATTTACTCTCTTTTACAACTCACTTCGAGACAAGTTAGATGTAATTGGATTAAGTTAGATTGAATCTTGACAAGTAGAGAAGATAAAAAGAAACATTTGCGTTTCCTTTCAACTAAACTAACTATCTGTTTATGTTGACTTCTTTGGACAGACGTGAATTGATCCTTATATGGTACTCGTGACGCTTAAAAGAAGAATACTCTCTCCGTCTGGTGTCAGAAACCAGAAAAAGAACGCCTACTTTGAGGATGAAAGTAATCTATATCATAATGTGCACTTTGACTTGGTTAAAGATGACAGAATAAACTGAATACCAAAGTAATGTAACTAGGAAAGTATTCGAGATGTTTGGTGACTAATACGAAAATTAAGGTGATTCTTGGTTATGATTGTGCGCTGAACTTAAATCCCCACTAGGTACCTGCATTACCAGTCCTTGTAAGCGAGTGAATCGTGGTAACTTTGCCTGGAATGTAGTCATATTCACTAGTGAGCCCGCTTGTTTGCGTGTGTAGCTCATGGTCCACGGTTAAAAGTCTAGAAGTCGGTCAAAACATGGCTACCTGTTGCGTCGTGACGTGCTTAATCCCTTATTTCAGGATCATACACGCCACTCAAGGCTTTCAAACAACGATGTTGTTCCCCATGGTGAGTTGGTTCTAAACTCCAGCAAAGGTCACTCATGTACACAGATGCAGAAAGACGTAGTGCATATAATGTATTCCGACTTCCAATGGCAATCTCAGATGTCTTCTGGATGATCAAAGTTGACCTCTCATGCTTTTGCATGCACCGTCTTGTTTGAGCAACTTCTGGCTCGAACAAGACTCTTGCTAACTGAAAACTTGTTGAAAACCGCGTTTTTTACAGCTGGTTTTCATGGTGGAGGCATACGGGGTGACTGACAAGGACGGCCATGACATAGGATTCTATGCCGGACTTTTGGTAAGCACTACATCCTCGAGATGCTTCCTCCACTGTCTATAGCAGGAGAAGTGAGGGTAAAATACAGGTTCAAGATTGTCCGACCGGACATGACTGGGCGCCGTTGTCTTCCCGCTACTGCTATGCACTATGTGGCTAGCGAGATGTAGATGACGTAACGCACATTAACCTGTAAACCCTGCAGACTGATATAGACTTGCTTCACTACAGCGGTTTCTACCTTCGGACACCTTTTGGACGTGCTCGATGTACTCCCAGTTACTGGTCTAATCTAGACGCTAGATACAAAAGAGAACACTCACCAAAGTTCTTGGCCGTGACAATTTCCTATGCTCTTGTAGGTCGTATCTTTCTCGTTAGCATGCACTATCTGCGAAATATTAGGAAGAAAAGAACAGGTCAGGGACCGCAACACACCCACATACTAGTTATATGAATAATGAGAGCAGAAGCCATTCGGGGGATCCTAAACCCACTTAGGACCGCAACACACTCACATATTTGAGTAATGGGAGCAGAAACCGTTCATGGAACGGGGGATGCAGAACCCACTGGAATACACCCACATACTGGATCTGTCCTTTCGTTTGACAAGAACTTCAAAAAAGCTGTATACATGAAACTGTGTTGTCTGATTCTAAAGCAAGAATTAAGTAGTACTTCACAAAGGATTCTTGCAACTTGCCACATAGAAATAAATTTCTCCTAATAGGCTCCTGTGGTAATGACACAGTTGCTACGGATATGTGCAGGCTTCACTCTTTCCACTCTCACAATTCTGCTCATCCATTCTATGGGGAATAATATCCGACAGAAGTGGCCGAAGGGTACTTTCCCTATCCTATCATTACCAATGAATGACCTTCACAGTTTTACTGCTGGAGATCAGTATCAGTGCTGAAACTAACCCATCATTCTGAACTGTAGCCATGGCTTGCGTTTGGAAATACGGTGAGCGCACTGTCCTCACTTTTCTTGGGACTCAGCCAAACTTACCCCAATGCCTGCATGGTGCGTTTCATTGGAGGGCTGCTTAATGGATCCATGACCATCATCAAATCTACGTTGGCAGAGCTTTGTGATGGGTAAATCTCTTTCGTCTGACTTTCATTTACTGTCCAGTGAATCAAGATTCCACCCTAAAAGATAGTCTTTTCTTATGTCAGGATCAAAGTCCCGACGACCTGAATATGGTCGTTCTGCAAAAGGACTAACAGGATTCAAATTCTGCAATCTTGATACCGTATTTTCATCGCTCACGCAGAACGAACCAGGCCAAGGGTTTCGGAATCCTTAATCTGGCGTGGGGGATCGGAGCCATAGCAGGGCCAGTAGTTTCTGGGATGTTGGCACAGCCTTGCGTACAGTACAAAATTCCAAACTGTCCACGGTTTCTGCAAACTCATCCATTTTTTCTTCCTTGTGTGAGTGCTACGATCTTCTCATCAACAGCAGTTATTGCTGCAATATACCTCGGAGAGACAAATCCTCGGGTCAATGCCAAAAAACAAGCATACAAAAAGATTCATCCTCAAGCAGCTGTGAGTTCAGTGACCTCGTCTGATCCACATGAATCACACGCAGTAGAAGCGCAGGGTAGGGAATTGCACCACCTGCAGTCTTCATATTCCCCGGAGCCAATGATGGAAATTAACCGCGATGAGAGCTCGAGCACTTACACAACACAACAGAAATTGATAGTGGTTATATCGTCACCCGAAGAATCCCGAAAGGAAGATCTGGCGGATACTCTTGGTACTCTACGTGTAACTAACCTTCAACAAGAGCCAGCTGAGGAGGAGGCAGTATCAACTGAGACCGTTACTCCTTTATCAACATTGGATCTTATAAAAGACCGGGATGTGCTCTTGTCATCATTTTGCTATTCCATGACAGGATTGGTGTTCATCATCACAGGTATAACTGATTTTCCAAACTCAGGGCTCTTAGCTGCTTCATGCAGTAGACTCAGGTACAATAATGGTTTACCAGATGCTATGTCCATTATCAGAATCACTGAATGTTTCTCAGCTGATAATACCTGCAGATGAGCTTTTCCCGTTGTATGGGGCATCACCCCAAGATACCGGAGGTCTAGGATACAGCTCCTCCAAATTAGGAATAGTTCTGGGAGAAGCAGGTTTGATATTATTTCTATACACACTGGTTCTGTACCCTATGGTTGCAAAGCGTTTGGGACCCCTCTATTGTTTCCGATACGGTATATTAGGCTCCATTCCGTGTTGGATTTTGTTCCCGACTTGTTCCGTACTCTCGGGGCATCCCATAGCTGGATGGGTCCTGCTCATGTTTACAATGGCTATTCGAAGCATTGTGGCATGCACGGCATTCACTGGGGTTCTAATTCTTGTAACCAATTCTGCATCATCTGCCAACGTTGGAACAGTAACCGGGTTGAGCCACAGTTTCTGCAGCTTCTTCCGTGCCATTGGTCCAGCTATTGGGGGTGTGATTTGGTCTTTCGCCTCGACAAAATCTTTCCCCCTCCATCAATTCTTGCCATGGAATTTTGTAGTCCTTCTTTCTCTTTGCACCTTCGGCTCATCATATTTGCTTCCACAGACATTGGTAAGGCCAAAGGATGATCGGTAACAGCTTATGTCGCCCCCATATTTTGTGCAAAGAACGCTGATTTATACCATGAGAAGGCGTTTCCTACATTTGAAATCAAAGATGTAGGGCTTTGGTACCTTACACTCTCGGCGCAATTTCATTATCAGAGTTCAACCTTACATGTAGCTCCTCGATTTTCTACGATTCTTCATGAGTTCTAATATTCATGTTGAAGCTTGCTCTCTCAACTTGGTCAATCTGTACAATATTTCTTTCTATCAGAAAAAGTTTTGACTATACCTTAAAGCCTGAAATTGACAACTCCTGGTCCACAACCACCTGGTCTTGCTCCTAGATTACTGTCACGGGCACATGACAAGGCTTCGCTTCTCTCCTGGCGACATCGATGATCCATAGCTTCCCAGCATGTTCGTCCCTCGTCTAAGGAGACACTGATACATCGTTAGATACAAAGGCCAATGCACTCGTAACTCGGGAAAAACGAGATGGAGCACATTAGAAAGTCCGGGCACGCAGAGGTGTTGGTTCATCAAGTGTAACATTAGTGCTTGATTTATCCATGCTATTTTGTTGATACACCAAATTCAGATCCTAAAAATTTAGGTCGACCTGATTGATCTTGTCTTTGGGTCCCAGACTCCTCAAGCCCTATGAATGCTGGAAATACAAGGTCCATCAAAGAATTGCCGCACAGACATAACGCTACTTCATTTTAGGTTTATCCTGAAACTGTGGGTGAAGAGTAAGTAATGAATTGTACCTCAAGCACCAGGAAGCTGATCAGGGTGCCTCTTCTCAGCCAGTTCTGACGTCTCCAGTAGATCATCCTCAATCAACGCGTATTTAGTTGACTTTGACTCCTCTTCGGCCGGTAAATCCCCGTTTTCTCTAAGCCTTGCAAAAGCTGCTTCGAGTGCTTGAATTTGGGGGGACAAAGTGTCTTCCTGGAATTTGATAATGGGAGAGAACGGCAAATCCAAGCGGGTGAACACGAGGGATCGCAGGCGCTTGACATGGGCAAGAACTGCTTTCTCTGCACTCCTTTGCATCCCTGGTAAAGCTTTCCATAAAATGTGCGCTGTCCGCAGATCTGAGCTCATTTTGACAGCTTTGATTTCAAAACCGGAGCGCTGAAGTGTAGGATTCTGGCATGGACCTAGCTGCAGTGCTTCGCTGATCACCTCCTTCACTTCCGATGCGATCCTTTTCTGCCTCAAGGTAGGAGTTCCATTCGGTTTATTATAATTCTTATGAGATGAAAAAAGCTGGAACTGTGCAGAGAAACATGGACCCAAAATTTCACACTTGATTCCTGCTTTCATAAACCCAAATCCCCTCAACATCGCTCTCTTCTGTCTTCCAATCTATATTTGTGAGACTGCTGCCTTGCTCCAGAACTCTCGATAACTTTGAGTTGAGATTCCACAGCCAATAAAACCCAGTCTGGAAAACCTCTATTCTTGGGGTTTCAGGGACCTCTATCATAAGAACGTAATAGGTAATGGGTTTCAGATGTAGGACCCACGGAATTGGACCAAAATTTATAAACATGCTTACGATTATTCATAAAATAAATGTGGGTTTCAGATTCAAAAGTGGCCGATTTATGGGCAATGGATTTATTTTGACAGGTATTCTTTTGACTGATATTTGTAAAAGCATTTGTAAGTAACAGTACATTTTTTGGAGTGAAAATGGAACCGTACATTTTTTGGAGTGACAATCGAAGTCTCGTAAATCAAGTTATGGGTCTTGAAATCAACTTCCGGGGCAGCTTACAGGTAATAGGGGTTTCAGTTTCGAATGATCACGGCTAAATCAATGACTGCATTAGTGAAGTCAAGCCATAATATAGTCAGAAAGTGACACGATTTATCATAGCAACACCTTCCCTATAAGAATAGAATTCTTGAGTCTTGAGTACCATACATCTCTTGGGCTTTGAAGGCCCAAGACATCAAAGAAACATGATCACAAAGACCAAGACGAACAATATTAAAATAACGAGAACCGATTGTCAATCGTGTGGGATGAAACTTAATCAGTTCTAAAATCAATCGGAAACATCGAAGGAAGCAATGAAATGTAGAAGAAGAATCGATAAATCCATACAAACTGTAGTGAATACATTCTTATAATTCACAGAAACCATTACTAACATGCGTTTCAGACATATAATCAATTGCGGACAAAAATATACAGTGTTGAAGTGTCGAAGTAATTTTATCTTCATATCACATCAGATAAAAAAATATGAGAAAAATTACCACAAAGTGGCATCTCGCTGCATTACAAAATCCAATTTCTGTAAAATTCGGGCTGCCGGTCCCTTCTAAGGTGCGGGTATGCAGTTGAAAGGATGAGGCTAGTACAATAGGGGGGTTTCAAGAAAGAGAAAAGGTGACATCGCTCTGTGAACATCCAAAGGATGGGAAGACCCCATCAAGTCAAACAAGGGAGAGACAAAAGAGATAAAAATTGGGGCTAGGGCTCAATAATTTTGATATGAGAAATTAGCCCTAGTGCACCTAAGATATCCATGCTATACAAGTCATAAGTTCTACCAATTACTTAGTATCCAAAGAAGCATCAACTAGTATAATTGCTCTTCTATAGATTGTATTAGAGCAATAGACACATGTTATCTAAAGTATATGAGAGTGAGAGATGTCAAGGACGGAGAGCAATGGACACATGGTGATTGCACTCCTATGGAGAGCACTAAGATACCAGAACTATACAAATCATAAGGTTTACCAACTACTTGGGTATCCCAAGAAGCATCAACTAGTGTAATTGCTCTCCTATAGATTGCATTAGAGCAATGGACACATGTTGTCTAAAGTATATGAGAGTGAGAGATTTCAAGAAGGGAGAGCAATAAACACATGTTGTCTAAAGTAGGTGAGAGAGAGAGAGAGATTTCAAAAAGGAGGTTTCAAGTTCCGTAAGGATCGCATAAATACTTGGTATGGTGAATCTATTGGAGATCATGTAAACTTCTATGGGATGCAGAGGGTGTGTATCAAGATTTGAAGTATATTTCTCCCATAGAAATACGATAACCCTATGGGTTTAAAAAATGCAAATGTAAACTTTTACTCCATAGTCCTTAGGAGTGAAAAATTAGCTCAAAATTAGTTTTATAAATAGTTCATGAGAAATTTTATTCAAAACTCTTAAAATTTTTGAGGGTGTTCAATTCATAAATGAAGTAGATTTGAATTATAATGCCACATAAAATTGGAGTTTCAATATAGTTTTATAGATAACCATAAAGTTCCTCAACCAATTTTAGAGATAGTTCATGAGATTTTTATAGGGAGTCAACAAGGAGACTTTTGGAAAATTTATGGATAGGTAACAAAATTCTATAAAAAATTGGTAGAAGTTGTAAAGGTTGACCCATAGGAATTCACAACTATGTACATTGTATAAACATTAATTAAAGCATCAATGTAAGTTGATTTGAATGAACACTAATATTCCAAAGGATGGAAGGAGATGGATGGGGAAATGAACTGGGTAGTGTGAGGAACTATAGCTTCCCCATTTGCACTATTTTTACATAACTCCTAATGTAATCCCAAATCCCACTTTGCACATGCTCTCTTTTTGTAATCCACATCGACTTCTAATTTACGTCTTTGACATTTGATTACTACGAGCTTCCTTCTTGACACACAATCTTTGCAAAGGCTCTCTTTTCAATTCCCAATCAATCTTTGATATTTAGTTACCATGTGCTTCTTTCTTGACAATCAACCTCATCTTGACCCATGGATATCAAGCTACAAACTTCTACTCTAATATTAGACTTTTGGCTTCACCTTTCCACAATTCATCTTCCATTGTCATACCTTGAAGTTTATAAAAGAAAGCTATCTACATTATTGTTGTTCAATCATACCTTGAGGTTAAACAAAAGATTGAGGTTAAGCCAAAGAGAATTGCATTATGATATTAAAGATAACAATAGTATCTATTACTATCTTTAAAGCCGCTTTCTTGGAGTGCAAGCAAAGTTAACGAAGAAAATTCTCAAGAAGCTTCTCAAGAAGCTTCTAGAAGTTGCCAATTTGGCATGCAAGCTAAGCTAGTTGGAAGCTTCTTAACAAGCTTCCTTCTAGAAGCTACCTACTTGAGGTGCAAACTAAGCTTCCTCCTATAAGTTGCCACTTGGCATGCACGTTACCCAATACTTTGAAGGTGCCAAGTAGCTTCTTAGATACTTCTAGAATATTCTAGGCTAATTTGGCTTATTTTCTACTTTATTAGTCATAATTAACTCATCGGTAAACCCTTATTGTTACATATTCTCCCACTGCTAGTTGGTGATGTCCTTGTTACCATTGAAGTTTGAACTCTTGGATGGTTGTGTGTACATTCTAGAGATGAGAAAGAGGCTCCTAAGTTGCATCATGAAGGGGATACATTTTTCCAAAGGACTTTGTACTTTGTATGTTATCGGCAACCTCATTGAATGTAGTGACGTGCAAGGATATGATCAATTTATACTCCTCATGATCATGAATAGGGATAGGAGGTGGAGGAGGTTGGACACAAGAGGAAAAAGAAGATAGACTAAGAACAAAGGGTTTCAACTTGGAAATATGAAATGCAGGGTGGTTTGCATGTGATAAGGCAAGGCAAGTTGATAAGCAACAAGAGAAATGATTTGGTGACATCAAAGGGTCCTATCCAATTAGGAGCAAGTTTATGGACTTGGGTATCAAGTGGGAGGGGTAGGTTACTAGAGGAGAGCATGACCTTATCACCAAGTTGAAAGGTGAGATCATGATGATGGTGGTCTGCATATTGTTTTTGCATATTATATGAGCAACAAGGAGATGAGATTTGGCTTGTTGGAGGGATTAGGGTATGGTGGTCAAGAAGGTGGAAGTGTGAAGGACATGAGATGAAAGAAGAGCAAGAAAGGAATCTGGAACAAGTGAGTCTTGGCCAAAACTAAGGAAGAAAGGAGAGAATTTGGTGCTTGCCTATTTGGAATTATTGTATGCAAACTCAACAACTGCAAGACATTCATCCCAATTGGTATGGTGAATTTTGACAAAGGCAAAAAGCATATTCTCCAAGGTGCAATATGCATGTTCGGTTTGTCCATCAGTTTGAGGATGATAGGCCATAGACAAAGCAAGCTTGGTGTTGAGTATTTGGAAAGTGCTTGTCAACATTTTCCAATGAATTGAGGATCACCATCAGAGATGAGTATACAAAGCATCTCATGATGATTGAAGATATTGTCAAAGGAGATCTACACCAATGTTAGAGCATCCATGGTACCAAATTTTGGTGCCAAATGGATTTTCTTACTAAGTTTATCCAAAAATACCACAATTGTTGTATGACTTACTCTGTCTTGGGTAAGGATGTGATGAGATTCCAAGCTCACATTTTCCTATTGAGTAGATGGAATGGGGAGTGGTTGAAGGAGTCCAATCAATTTCTAGTTGTTGGCCTTGTTACATTGGTAGCTCTTATAAGATCAAGCAAACTTTTGGACATCTTGTGCCATGTTAGGCCACCACCATTGGCATTGGAAGGTACCCAAGGTCTAGTCCACACCCATGTGACCAACAATTGGTAAGTCATGGGCTTCTTGAAGACACACAAGTTAAATATCACCCTTGGTTGGAACATAGATTTGGTTCTCAAAAAATAGAAGGCTTTCTTTGAAGGAGAAGGTGTTGTATTCCTTGTTGCATGTTGCAAGATCACCTTGTACCATGTAAAAGAAAGGATCTTGTTGTAAAGTTGTCTTTAACTCAATTTGGACTCTGGAGTTGAGTGATATTGTTGTAATTGCTATTGTGAGGAGAGAAAGAGACTTCAAATCAGGTCATTGTGATAAGGCATTGAGGACAACATGGAACCGACCAGCTTTATAATCAAGTTTGATGTCAAAAAATTGTAGTTGTTCTTCCCATCAATGATGTCAACTCTTCATGTGTTCCAAATGTAATATCTACAACAAGGGCTTGTGATCTATTTGGATGATCACTTGTTTCCCGAGAGATAATGCATCCATACCTTGGTGGCATATAGCATTGCTTGTTATTCCCAATCTCAAGCAAAGTAATTTCTTTCTATAGTATTTAGTGGGCAGGACACAAAGGCAATGAGATGTAACCCATTTGGGAATACAACACGGTTCCAATTGCAAATTTAGACATATCAAAATCAACCACACAAGGTAGTTGAGTGTCATATGGTTGAAGAATAGGTCTTGAAGATATCATATGTTTCAACTTTTGGAATACTTTTTCATGCTTGATGGTCCATTGAAAGTTTGAGTTCTTCCCCAAGAGGTTGGTCAATGGTGCGGCCACATGAATATAATAATGGATGAACAATCAATAAAAACTTGCCAAATCATTAAATGCTTGTTCTTCTTAGCATCCTTCAAAGTAGGCCAATCAATAATAGCTTTGATTTTCTTCTCTTCAATCTTGATGCCCTATGATGAGATCTTGTGACCCAAGAAGGTAATTTCCTTTTGCCAAAAGGCACACTTTGACTTCTTGCAATAAAACTCCCATTGATGTAGTTTTCTTGAGACTTCTTAAATATGATTTGTGTGATGTATCTATATCTTGCTATAGATTAAAATATCATCCAAGAACACCACCACATACTAATCTAATACCCTATCTAACACCCAATGCATCTAATCCATGAAGATTGCTTGAGAATTAGTGAGCCTAAAAGGCAAAACTCTCCACTCAAAATGTCGTACCTTGTGCAAAAAGTAATCTTTTGTAAATCTTCTCTATTAATAGGAATTTTCCAATAGCCACTTTGGAGATCCAACTTGGAGATTATTTTGCACCACTCAATTGATCAAGCAAGTCATCAATTCAAGGCAAGAGATATGCATTCTTCATTGTTTGTTTATTGAGATCACTATAATCAATATAGAAGCAAAGTCCTCCATCTTTCTTTGGAACAAAAAAGTATTGGTGCTCCCCAAGGAGATGTAATATGTCATATGAAATCCTTCTTTAACAACTCTGTTAGTGTTATTTGGAGCTCATCCAACTCTTTTGGTGAAATCCAATAGATTGGTCTACTCATTAGAGTACTTCTTGGCAATAACTCAATCTTGAAAGGCATATCATGATCAGAGGGTAACCCCTTTGGCAAATCATCCAAAAAACATTTAAAAACTCTTCAGATCCTCCATACTCAATTGGTTTAATCCACCACAAAAATAGACTTATCTTCCTCCAAAGCTTGCTCTATGGCTATTACATTGATAAACTTCTCATCTTGGGACTTATCTTCCTTCAAAGCTTACTCTATGGATATTTTCTTGACAAAATTCTCATCCTAGGAATGATTATTCTTAGGTGTCTTACTCAAAAGTGCCAAACAACCTAATCAAAAATTCCTACCTTGGTGTTGTACTTGAATTTGTTGTTAGTTCCACTCAAATAGAACCTTATGATGTTCAAGCCAAGATAGACCTAGAATGATGTCATAGTGTAGAGGTGCCATTACAAACCTCATACTCTCCAAATACTCCCTCTCAATCTTGAAGGTAACAAGATGCAAGGTGCAGAATATAGAACCCTTTCTACCATTCAATATCATCAATCTAGCCATATTATGAGTTTCCAATTATTAGCTTGATAGAAATACTTAATTCCTTTGCTAATTGCAAACACATACAATTATTTGAACTTCTAAAATGAACCAAAATCTTACAAACATAATCAAATATTGTACCTTGCAAGTGGCTTAGACTTGCATAGGTCAAGCCTTCAATCCCATTGGAACTAATCAAGTTCCCAATATATTGCTTAAAATCTACTACTATGATTCCTTGTTCCTTGATCATTCCGCTCCACAAACTTGCTTTGGGCAATTTGTTGAGATTGCCCATTCTTGAGAAGACATTTAGCAATGTGATGCCCAATCTAGCCATAATAAAAGCAACCACCATTTTGCCACAATCTTTCTCAATCTATTGTGCCAATTGTCTTTGTTGGATGGCATCAATCTCCATTAGTGCCAGCTCTTCCACCCATTGTGTAATGTGTTGGTAGGTTTTGCAAAGATTGGGGTCAAGACCAAGTTGTTGTAACCAAGGAATCAAAGCGCTCAACCAACTACGTGGCTTCTTTTAAATGTTTTAGCTCTTGCATAGTCACTTCTAATTTGGTTCATGATTTCAAGCCCCTCACAAATCAATCAAGAGCTTCACCATCCAATATATCTGGAATTTGCATAACGGCGTTTTGGAATTACGTGATGTAACAATATGGAATTTAACAATGAAGTTAATTAGGAAAAATAAAGTAGCAAATAAGCCAAATTAATCTAGAATATTCTAGAAATATCTAGGAAGCTTCTTGAGAAGTCAAGAAGCTTCCCACCTAGCTTAGCTTGCATCTCAAGGAGGTAACTTCTAGAAGGAAGCTTCTTGAGAAGCTTCTCAAGAGCCTTATATGTTCTCTATAAATACCAAAGTCTAAGCTCATGCTAAGTATTCAAAGTTTTCCACATTCAAGTGTCCTAATGTGATCTTCCATTATTTTATTTCACTCCTTGGACTCGGTCTTTTACATTGGTATTTGAGTAGAAATGAGATGGATGGAATTTATGGACCACCAAATCCACTTTTGCCAAACCATTGGGATTTGCATGTTTAGGTACTTCCCAAGCATCATTTCATAGAGTTCATTATATCAGGCTTTGGGCAAGATATTTTGAATACAATCACCTTGTCTTAAGAACCCTTGGTATTTCCAATTGTAACTTATGGAGAACAATGGGCATGTTGCATCTATATGCTAATAAATTAGATAGATTTCAAGTGTGATGATAGAGTAGTACCCATGGCAGTGATACCTAAGATTATCATTGCTATGTAGTAAGAAATTGAGCACCTTACTTGATTGTTGGATGAACAAGATCATTGATGACAAGAGTACATAGAGAGAGTACCAATTCAAGAACGAGAAAAACCAAATCTGATTTCCAAAACCTAAGGTTTTTGAAGGCAAGAATCTCCTAAGTGTTGTTGAGAATTTTGTGTTTGATTGCAAATGTTATTTTGAAGCTACTAATATTCAAGATGAACAGAAACAAGTTTTCTTGGCTTCTAGTCAAATGGATGGAGTAGCAAAGCTATGGTGGCAAATCCAAGTGGAGTGAGTTTTTGCTCCACTTGGAATTGATAAATTGTTACACCAATCTTGATATGGGCAAAATTCAAGAGTGCAATAATTAGTCAATTTCAAATTATAAATACCACACGAGCTGTAGAAGATATATTGGCAGAGTTGAAGTAGATTGGCTCTGTAAGAATTTACATCATGCAATTGTAGAGCACCATCATGCAAATTCTAGATATATTGGAAGGTGAAGCTAAATGGCAAATTGTTACACCAATCTTGATATGGGTAGAATTCAAGAGTGCAATAATTGCTCAATTTTAAACTATAAATATCACACAAGCTGCACAAGATAGGTTGGCAAAGTTGAAGCAAATTGGCTCTATAAGAAGTTATATCATGCAATTTTAGAATACCATCATGAAAATTCTAGATATACTTGAAGGTGAAGCTCTGGGTCGATTTATGAGGGGCTTGAAGTCACAAACCAAATTAGAGATAACTATGCAAGAGCCACAACACTTGGAGGAAGCCATGCAGTTGGCAGAATACTTTGATTCCTTTGTTGCAACAACTTGGTCTTGACCTCAACATCCATAGAACTTACCAATACACTACACACGGGTGGAGGAGCCAACACCGATGGAGATTAATGCCATTCAATAGAGACTACTTGACATTACAGATAGGGAAAAAATATGATAGAATGGTGGTTGTTTTTATTATCACCAACTTGGACATTATATCATTAAATGTTCACTCAATAATGAGCAATCTTAACAAGTCACCCAAATGGAGTTTATGGAGCAGAATGATCAAGGAAACAAGGAATCCCAGTAGGAGGTTTTGAGCTACCTACTAGGAACTTGATTAGTTCTAATGGGATCAAAGGCTCAATTTATGCAAGTTTGCTTCACTTGCAAGGTATAATATTTGGTCGTGGTTGCAAGATTTTGGTTGATTGAAGAGTTTAGAAAATTGCTTGTCCATGCAATTAGCAAAAAAATTACATATTCTTAACAAGCCAGTAATTGGAAGTAGATTTAGGGTTACGGATGGTAGAAAGGAGTTTGCATGTCATACCTTGCATCCTATTACCTTCAACATTGGGAAAGAGTTTTTGGAGTGTTGAGGTTTGTAGTGGCACCTCTACAATATGATGTCATTCTAGGTTTACCTTGGCTTGAACGTCATAAAGTTTAATTTTATTAGAACCGACAACAAATTCAAGTACAACACCAAGGTTGGAAGTTTTGATCAGGTTGGCTGGCATCTTTGAGTAAGACACCTAAGAATAGTCAATCCCAAGATGGAAAGTTTGTTAGGAAAGTAGCCATAGAGCAAGCTGAAGAGAGATGAGTCCCAAGATGGGAAGTTTATCAAGAACGCAACCATGGAGTAAGCTTTGAAGGGAGATGAGTCTCTAAATGAGAATTTTGTCAGTGAAGCGGCCATAGAGCAAGCTTTGGAGGAGGATAAGTCTATTTTTGTGATGTGGATCAAGCCAATTGCACAAGGAGAATCTAAGGAGAGTTAGGAACCTCATCAAGCAATGGTTGATCAAATAATTCAAGAGTTTGTAAATGTGTTTCTGGATGAACCAATCTACCAAAAGGATTACCCTTTGATTGTGGTATGGCCTTCAAGATTGAGTTATTACTGGGGAGTACTCAATTCATTAGGAAATTTTGGCAACGTTTTTCTAAATACTCAACACCAAGCTTGCTTTGTCCATGGCATATCATCCTAAACTAATGGACAAACTAAACATACAAATTGTACTTTGGAGGATTTGCTTTGTGTCTTTGTCAATATCCACCATACCAATTGGGATGAATGTTTTGTAGCTACAGAGTTTGCATACAATAATTCCAAATAGGCAAGCATCGGGTTCTCTTCTTTCTTCCTCAATTTTAGCCAAGATCTACTTGTTCTAGATTCTCTTCTTGCTCCTCCTCCATCGCATGTCCCTCATATATCCACCTTCTCAACCACCATATCCCAATCCCTCCAACAAGCCAAATCTCATCTTCTTGTTGCTCAAAATCATCAAAATCAATATGTGGACCACCATTGTTATGATCTCACCTTTCAAGTTCCTAATGAGGTCTTCTCTGGTAACCTAACCCTTCCACTTGATACTCAAGTTTGTAAGCTTACCCTTAATTGGATTGATGTCACCCAAATCATCTCTCTTGTTGCTTATCGACTTGCCTTGCCTTGTCATATGTGCATCCACCATATCTTTCACATTTCCAAGTTGAAACCCTTTGTTCCTAACCCATCTTCTTTTTTCTCTCGTATCCAACCTCCTCCTCCTCCCATCTCTATCAATGATCATAAGGAGTAAAAAGTTGATCGTATCCTTGCACATCGAACAAGGCCACCAACATCAAACAAGGCCACCAACAATATATATAGTACAAGGTCCTTTGGAATGGGTATCCCCTTCATGATGCCACATGGAAACCTCTTTCTCATCTCCAGAATGCACAAACGGCTATCCAAAAGTTTGAAGCTTCACTGGCAATGAGGACGTCACCAATAAGCAAGGGGGGAAGGGGGGAATATGTAACAATATGGAGTTTAGTGATGAAGTTAATTAGGACTAACAAAGTAAAAAATAGGCCAAATTAACTTAGAATATTCCAAAAGTATCTAAGAAACTTCTTGGGAAGCTTTTTGGCTAGCTTATCTTGCACCACAAGTAGATAGCTTCTAGAAGGAAACTTCTAAAAGCTTCCAAGTAGCTTAACTTGCATGCCAAGTAGGCAACTTCTAGAAGAAATTTTCTTGATAAGCTTCCTTGTTAACTTGGCTTGCACTCCAAGAGAGCGGATCCAAGGAGATTCTTGAGAAGCTTCTCAAGAGCCTTGTATGCTCCCTTTAAATACCAAAGCTGAAGCTCATGCTAGGCATTTAAAGTTTCCCACATTCAAGTGTCCCAATGTGATCTTCCATTCTCCTATCTCTCTCCTCAATCTCGGTCTTTTACACGTGATGTACCTTCTCACAAAACCGATTTGCTTCAACTCTGTCAATTGATCCTATATGGCTTGTGTGGCATTTATCATTTGGAATTGCTCAATTATTGCACCCTTGAATTCTTCCAATGTCAAGATTAGTGCAACAAATTGCCATTCAGCTCGCTTCACTCAAAATCACCACCATAGTTTTGCCACTCTATCCAGTTGGCTTGAAGCTAAGAGAATCTATTTCTATTCATCTTGAAGATTTGTAGCCTCAAAATAATATTCACAATCAAATAAAAAATTCTCCATTACACCCAAGAGATTCTTGCCGTCAAAAACCTTAGGTTTTGGAAATCAAATTTGCTTTTCTTCTTCTTCAAATTGTGCTCTCTCTATGTGCTCTTGTTGTTAATGGTCTCGTTCATCCAACAATCAAGTAAGGTGCTCAATTTGTTACTATATAGCAATGATAATCTTGTGCATTGCAACCATTGTTACTACTCTATCACACTATTCTCAATTTATCTAAATTAATACATAGATGCAATATGTCCACCATTCTCCATAAGTTACAATCAAAAGTACCAAGGGTTCCTTGGATGAGGTGATTATATCTAGAAAGCTTTACCCAAAGCATGAGGTGATGAACTATGTGAAATGATGCTTGGGTAGAACACCAACACAAAACTCCCAATGGTTTGGCCAAAATGGATTTGGTGGTCCATAAATTCCATCCATCCCATTCCTACCCTAATACCAATGTAAAAGACTCACATCGAGGAGAGAACTATGAGAATGGAAGATCATATTGGGACAGATGAATGAAGTTAACTTTAAATTCCTAGCATGAGCTTGGGTTTAGGGTTTATAAGGAGCATACAAGGCTCTTGAGAAGCTTCTCAAGAAGCTTCCTAAAGTTGCTTTCTTGGAGTGCAAGCCAAGTTAATTGGGAAGCGTCTCAAGAAGCTTTCTTATAGAAGTTATCTACTTGGTATGCAAGCTAAGCTAGTTGGAAGCTTCCCAACAAGCTTCCTTTTAGAAGCTATCTACTTGAGGTGCAAGCTAAGCTAGTCAAGAAGCTTCCCAACAAGCTTCCTCCAATAAGTTACCACTTGGTATGCATGTTACCCAATACTTCGAAGGTGCCAAAGTAGCTTCATAGATACTTCTGGAATATTTTAGGTTAATTTGTTCTAATTTCTACTTCATTAGCCTTGACTAACTCATTGGTAAACTCCAAATTATTACATCCCTAATGATTTCTACTTTACAAATACGTATAATTTTTGTATTTTTGTACCATAAATATTCATGGTTTTTATTATTAAACCCGTCAATCATTTATGAGAACTCTATATTAATGGCTGATATCTATATGGCTTGTGTAGGATTTATTTTGAAAACCCCCTAATGTGGTTTTCCATTATTTTGAGTGACCAACACAATTATCCAAGAGCATATTCAAATCAAACTACGGTTTTGATTGTGAACAATTCTAAACATAAAATCAATTTGACATCAAGATTTCATGGATTCTCTTTTTTGTGCTCTCTTCTCTGAAAGCTCACACTATAGCATTAAACATGATAAAAGAAATAAAATAATAAAACTAAGAAGAGACATCAATTATATATTAAGTGTAACTTATAATATAATTAGTATCACACTTATCAACCATTTCACCACATAAGACTATAAGATATGCATTACATATGGCATGGCCTTGCACGGTTATTGTGGGAGTGGATCAAGGTTAGCATAATTGGCAACTAATTAGGGAGTTTCAGATTTATGTTCCATGGGTTCCATAATTTTCTATAAACAAATTTACATGTAGTCCATAAAAGTTCTATAGCTACTAAGCCCAAAGTACACAAGAAATTTATGGGTGTTCCATCAATTGCCATAAAACATTTATGGGTATTCTAAATCATCACCTATTGTTTTGGCTATGAGTTCTTTCCATAATTCTTAGTGAGACATTAAGTATGGGTTAAATAGGCAAATTCAAAATAAACACTCTAATGACTAAACTCCCACTTAGTCGGCCCTACTCAAATAACCTCTTTTGCTAAAGGAAAAACTAGTATTCTCTCAAAGCCTCCCTTACATGAAAATGTAATGAAGTGAAGTGTTTCTATGTTGTTCTTTCTCATATCATTTCTCAATTACAATTCTCTCGTCTCTTTAGAATAGGAATAGGTTGATTATTCAATTTCATGATTCTAATGCCTTGCACCATTCCTCATCTACAACTTCATCACAAAATTATGAGATGTATGGGAGGTATAAAAATACTATCCCATTTTACATTTTTGTATACTTCACATTATGGAGTTCCTATCTCCCAAATTGGGTGTAGTTGTACACACCAAGACAAAAATTTGGAGGCTACATTTGGACTAAAATTTGGATGTTTATAATCCAAGCAACAAATTATTGATGCACAGATGGTGATTTGTTAGGTATGATTAGATTGGGGGGTTAGACTTCCTTGGGATCTCTAGAACTTATATGATTGAATTGAGTTTCCTTGACATTTGGTGCTTGATCATATATTATGAATTGAGTTTTATGGAAATTCCTTCACATTTAATGGCTAATTGTGGCTTTCATTCCCAATTATTATAATCATGTATCATATCAAAATGTATACTATCAGAGTTGATTAATAGTTAAAATATATAGACAGGTATCATTTCATGGTTAGCTTTGTTTATGTTTGTACTCAATGTAAAATTTTGATGATACTACTTGAGGTAAAATTTTGATGGGTATCATGATTGATTGTTATAAGTTTAGGGTTTACTAAACACAAAACTTGGTTGGTAGGATATATTTTGCAAGACCATGCTCCACACTAGCACCTATCATGAACTCACTAGAAATATTAGAAAATGTGTATAGGGTAATATCAAGGTATAGAAATAAAGGTTGAGCATAGTGAAAATGAGATCAAAGAAGGAGATTCTGATGCCCTTGAATTATTACTTAGATGTTAGGAATATGCATATTTTAATAAACGCTTGGAACAAAGAATCACTTACCCTCATAGTAGCAATGTTGCATTAAAATATTTTAGAGGTTTGGATGCAAGACATTTAGCAAACTTACTTAGATGGATTTAGAGTCTTTCAATACATTAGTGGATCTTTCAAAAGATCATAGTGTATTAAAACATATTTACAAGCAAAACCAAACACCTGTGTGGATTCAACTAGCAATTGCTCTTGATAAATTAGTTCATCATAGGAATGGTGCTTGTGTTGAATGTGGTTTAAATATATAGAGGGTACTAGTGCTAGATTAACCATTTCTTTCATAGAAAAAGTCATGACAACCATATGCTTCATTTTAATAATTCAAGTGACTTGGCCAAATTGAGGGAATAGAAGGCAAATTTTTTCAGCTTTGCAAAGAAAGGGTTCTTAAGGTGTGTAGGTTTGGTTGATAGAACATTTGTCCTTGTTGCAACCAGACCCACTATAGTTGGAGAGATTTATTTCAGCAAGAAGCATATTCAACTAATGGACAAGTAGTATGTAACGACAAAAGGAGGATTATTCAATTCACAAGAGGCAATGTCTTAGTTGTTTGATTTTATCCACAATTTCCATTGTGGTGTTCATGATGAGTTTATGCACTCTACTAAGTCATGTTGGTTTGATGAAGTTTATGCACTCTAATAATTTATGTGGTTTGATATTATTCATGTAGTTATGCATGGGTCATGTCATGACATGACTTGACTTGCTTAAAGAAATCTCCATTGTGGAATGACTTGAATCAAATAGGGATTTACTATCCACTTGAGGCCAACCAATATTTTTTTGGTGATTCAAGAAATATTCCAATATGTCATCTTGTCCCTAATTTCAAGCAAACACATTCAAAGGAGAGACAACAATTCAACAAGTTTTTAGCAAAAACTCATGTTTTTAATGAGCATTGTATAGGGGAATTTAAGCCTAGCCATTGAGCCTAGATGGCATTTGTTGAAGGAGTTGAGGATTTAACAAAAGGATAAAAGCAAGAATTCTTATTTTCTAAAGTGGATAAGCATGTACATCATTTTGATTCACATGTCTTGTGTTTTGGTGGAAGAAGATGGAGGAGGTTTTGAAGACATCCATAAAGATTTAAAAGGTGCTTCTATTGGAAAAGTGCATGGTTGATAGGAACAAGAGCAAAAGTAATGGAACTTTATCTTGCACATCACCAAGAACATGTTCAATATGTGTTGACAAGAAATCAATAAAAGATTATCATACATGAGTGTGCAAACTAATTACAATATGAGGAGTATGCTCTTTTGTGTTTTTATGGTATGTAAATATGTTTTTAAGTTCTTGGCACTTAATTGTTAGAGTGTTTGTGACCTCAAACTATTATATAGATTAGAGGACTTGTGTAGTTCTTACATATGACTATAATTTTAGACTTATCCTTTTGGTTTTGGGTATTTGATTCAAAGGTAGAGCATTTGGAGTGCAATATGTTCATATGGTATTTTGATTAATGTAGGGTTGGAGAGAGTGAGGAGGAAGGAGGAGAAATCAAGATGAGAAGAAGGGGCTATTTTTGAAGAAAAGGTTTAGGGGAGGAAAATTTTGAGAGGAGAGGAAGGGCAGGAAGGCACACTTTTTTGGGAGGAAGGTAAATTTTTTAAAGGAAGAAGGAAATATTCAAAGAGAGGAGATAATCAGTAGGAGAGGAAGGGGTAATTTTCAAGGGAGGAAATGAATTTTTGAAGGAGGGAAAGAAGGAGACAATAGTGAGGATAAGAAGAGGGAATCTTTTGGAAGAAGGAGGGGGAAGGATGGGAAGGAAGGAGATAATCAAGAAGAGAAGAAGGGGAGATTTTGGGAGGAGGTCACTTTTGAAGTGACCTTCTAAAGTGCAGGATAAATTTTAATTTTATGATTTTTTGCTTTCAAAAAGAAACGGTTGAGATGTTGGGGTATGTGAGAGTTATTGACATAAATGAGCATATGAATGCTATCAATGAAAGAGATTGGGCCAATTACCTTTCACACTATCTATGACCACATGATTTATAGTAAGAAGTCATGGTTGGACAAAAATCAAGTTCAAGCAACTGTTGAATCCATTTAGGAGATGGATTCAAACATAGCATGAGAGGAGGCAAACTTTAAAAAAATCAAGAGAGTAGGACTTCAAAATGGAAAAGCGAGTGAATATGTGAGTAAAAATGTGTGAGAAGTAACTTTCTTTGTGCAAGAAACACCATAATCCATTATATACATTATAATAATATGGGCATATCATCAACAAACTCATCGATATATATCAAAAAATCTCATATTTCTCACAAATTATTTTGTTATGTTACAACCTTCAACTCAAACTAGAAACAAAAATAATCTCACACTTCTCATAAATTTCTTTATGGTGTTACATCCTTCAACTAAAACCAAAAATAGACATGTTAGATAATTGGACTAGGAGAAATATTACCAAACACCCATTGTGCTCAAAGAATCCATATAGATAAGTTTAAATAATTTCTATTAAAAAAATTCAAGTGAACCAAATTTTTACATGATAGTACATTGCTATCAATATTGTCATTGGCATTGGCACAATGTGTATTGTGTGACTTAAGGAATTTAAGGTTGTGACTATAGCTATCATAAGAAACATCTCCTTGAGAAAAAACTCTAAAATACTTATTAATTGCTTTGGGAGATTTTCCAACCTGCATTAAACAAAGGTTGTATTTTGATTTGTTTCTCTCTTCCTTTAACTTGTGCCTCTTTTCCCTAGACTTCCCTTTGTATGCACATATTTTCTTTTCAGCTTCTACTTTTATTTTCCTTGTCCCTACTCAAGCTTTCTCTTTTTCTATTTTCACCTCCAACTTCTTTCTTTTCTCAAATTGATGGTATTTGTTGGCAAATCATAACCCCTCTTTTGATTTTATATGTCTTACCTCAAAGTGGTGATTTTTTCTATGCATATTACATATCTAAGCTTGGAGACATTCTTGAACCACTCTCAAATTTGAACATCTTCTCCTCTTTGGACACATTCTCCTTCTTTGTTGGTGAACACTCCCTAAATCCCACCCGCGGCTACTAGACTTGGTGCAAAGCAAAGTATCTCCTTTTGTATCTCACTTTCAAAGCCATGCAAATGATCATTATCTTCCCAACCAAAAACCACTCCTTGAGTACTTGAGACAAATAAATGGATAAATGGTGTGTATGAATCAAGAAGTACCACCTCTAGAAAAATAGAAATGGTTTGCTTGGCATTATGGTCTCTTCATCCTCAACAAACTCCTCCTTAGATGGAATATTAGTGAAATTTTCCACTCCTTTTTCTTCACAAGGGTTTGAGGTACTCAAACGTACCATAGCAAGTGGAGTGATATTTTCTCAACACTCACACACGGCCTCCATTCTAGCAAAATGAGGACAAAGATGATTTATTTCATCATGTATGGTTCTCCAATCTCTATTGTACTCCTTCTTGGTGAGCATTTTCCTTATCAACTTACTTTTCTATTCCCAAGTTTCCTTATAGGCTTCATGTACTTGTTAATCTTCTTCTAGAGTCCCTCACTTGTCACAGTGGGAGGAAATCCCTACCTATGGTACACCAAAAATGTGGTCATGAAACTAAAGGTAGTGCTCTTTTGCATTGGTTTCTTACAATTCCCCCATGAATTTAGGCAAAATGTTATAGATCTTCCAAATAGACTAGAATCAGTCCATAGTGGTGTTTGGCCATCCTAAACTATCATCTTCCTTGGCTTTGCTCATGTTGGAGGTACAATCAACACCATAATCAACAATTCTCAAAAGGACCTACTCAAAGAGAAAGTTGGATCACTCTCCATGATAGTGTTGTGAACTACAACAAGAAGCAAAATACCACTCATTGCCAAATTCTTGTTCTCTTTTTGCAGTTTTCACATCCCTCTCAAGATTCAATCAATTCTTCAATTGCCATTGACAATATGCTCCTTTGGTTTTCCATAGCTTCCTCCACCTCCTCTTTCCATGATAAGTTTATTTAAGAGATACACTAAAGGAATTTGAAATCAAAGGCTTGGTTCACTTGTGTTGAGTGTTTATTCGAGACATAAGTGAGAATTCAAAATTGAAGATTTAATGGAGAGATTTTGAAGTAGAAGGCTCACTCAAAATTGAAGGAATGGGTGATACTTGAATTCCTCCTTGGTGAAAATTAGATTGTTTTGTCAATTCTATCATCTCTATCTCCTATGTGTGGGGTTGATCACTTCCTATGTGTGTGTCACTACTATTTCAGTGCCACATCCTTGATTAATGTTATCATTGATGTTTTATGGTCCACCTAATCCTCCACTAAAGTGGTACTTGATTTTTATAAATAAAAAATGCAACTAAATTGTCTATATTTTGATTATATGACGCATTCAATTCTTAACTCTTCCACTTTTGGACCAGATTTTATGAGCTTCAATGTTTTGTTATTCATAGTCAAACATTGGTTTTATTATAGTAACACCTAGTTGCATGTAAATTTATGGATTTATTAATGTTTATGTGCATTGAAATAACAAAATATAAAACCTCCCAATCAACTTGTTGTTAGGGTTTTTGACTTGTGAACTCCAAGTAGCACAATTTTCTAGCTATTCTATGCCCTTGAGTTGGTTGCTTGAGTTGGTTGTTGGATCACATAAGGTCCTCTATGTATTATCTTGTAATGAGAAAATCAGATTTATTTATATATAAAATAAATAATAAATTTATAAAGAGATTAACATACAATATAAATTTAAAATAAAATAAGATATTTAAAATTAGAATTAATATCCATGATTTATTATTTGAGATGAATAAAAAATACTTAAAGGCTTTCATTAATTATACAATTTCTCCCCTCAACTTTGTTTAATGAAACATTTTGTAAAAATAAATGCGAAAATACTCGAGTATTAAATTACATGGTCAAAATTCACTTCCTGGAGTTTATGACTGATTCACAAGGGATGGGCTGGCTAACGCCAGATCCCCAAACATACATAGACCATAGAAACCATGGAGGCTATAAAGATATCAAGAATGAGTTCGAAATGAGTCCGTATGGAAAAGACTGTTTCATGGTTTGCTCCTTTCGTTCTCTTCTCTGTCTGTTCGGTTGCCGAAGAGACCCTGCACAGTTGCGGTAAACAGCGTTAGGGCCCTTGCTCGTGAAGTGAAAGTTAAAAGTTAAAAGTTAAAAATCTTACAGTAATTTTATTCGGGAATCACGTTATGTGATCTCTCGTAAAAAGGGTTGCGGCTGAAGGCTCATGTTGTATGAACCACAAACAGTTTGCTTGCATCACTGCACACAGCAGTGATGCAAACCTAAACCCTAAACGTCGGCTGAAACCCTAACGCATCAAATGTTCGGTCTTGATCAGGTGGTCCGTTTGAGAATAATAAGAGACAGATCCTGGAGGCGCCCGTGAAGGATTCGTGAAGGTCTCGGTTCATGAGAGAAGCTTTGCATTCCTTTAGTACATCGTGTAGAATTTACAGAATGTAGTGTAGCACGCGTAGCCGAGTGTAGTGAAATATTCAGAGAATTGCTTGGGACTATCTCGAAGCCTCTCACTTTCTTCCTAAAAGAAAATGGGAGTCAGATATCTCGAGGAGCGCCGCGAACTTTGCTGATCTGACTCTGGATACGGCCAATCGGAAACAGACAGTGGAATTTCCGGGTGTTGTTAAGGGATGCCTGAGTTGCTTCTCTGCTGCGAATAGCTTGTTGTTTGTTGAATACGAAGTCAACACAGTTAGGATGTTGGCGATTGACAGCGAAGGCCAAAGGAGAATAGAAGAAGTTCCGGCTGCTATCTCTAACTTGCTCAACCTTTTGATTCAAGTTCATAAGAGACTTGGGGTTTCAAAGGGAGTGGCACAAGCTTTGCAAAGTTTGGCTCAGTACAGGCAAATCGACACAGATTGTGGAGTGTTTGGGAGCGTTTGAAGTGCCGATGAAGCGTTTAGGGTTAGGGTTTAAACTAACCCTAATCACCGAACTTCTGTCTTTTCACTGCTATTGTGAATTCTTCATGGACGTCGCCAATACCTTGTAACTTTTGCATTTGATTCCTATGGTCGAAAGAGAGTTGGAGATGTATTCGGAGCTATCTCGAAACTGCTCGGAGTACTCCTTCTGCAAGATGACGGGAGTCTTAAAAGTCCTGAACCAGAGGAAGTGCGTGGAAACTCAGACGATTCCCACTATCTGTTCCACTATGAGGCCGGATTTAAAGAATGTCCTGAAATTAGCGGAAGTCCTAGAGAAGTGTTAACGGCTGTCAAAACAGTAAGGCGAGTAGGTTCTCCATTACCGAAGATAAGATTGTTCGTGTTCTATTTGGTTTGGAGACTTTGAAAAGTTTAGCTGAGGATCAAGCGAACAGAGAGCAGATTCTCGAGTTTGTATTGCCCCTGAAGGACTGGTGGACTGTTCGAACGCTGGATTGAGTTTTGAGTTCCTCACAATGGTTGTTCCAATTCTGCTAATGCGGCGATTGATACCAAAGGTGAATGGATAACAGGACAGGTTCCAGGTGCTATGGCGAAGCTGTTGGAGTTGTTCACACGGGATGATGATAGTCGTGGACTTCAAGAGGAAGTGGAAGTGGCACGGACTCTGTACAATCTGGCCAAGTATGAGGGCGAGAGAAATCAAATTTTGGAGATCCGGGGAGATCCGCGGTGCTCTTACAGGACTGATGAACTTTTTGAGCGCTGAGTTGAGGCTGGAGGTTCACGGTCGTAAGCAATCTAGCAGTTGACACCGAAGGTGAATGGAGGATCGGAGATGGTCCAGGTCTTATCTCTGAAGTACTGGGAGTTGTTCATGCAAGATGGCATAAGTCTTGTGTTTCAAGAGGAAGCGGCAAGAACCTTTGGGCAATCTAGATCAGATTCTAGAAATCAGATTTTGGAAACCCCGGGTTGCCCTTGAAGGACAGGAGATTTCTGTCTGCAGGGAACCGTTCGATCTATTTATTAAGAATCAACACCTTAAGCTGGATCACCAACAAAACGGTGATGGGAGCTCAACTGTAAAGAGTCCAGCAGCTTCATGACAGCCCAGCTTAATGATAGTCCCTGGAACTTCTTCGATTCTCCTTTGACCTTCGGTGCTAATAATCGAACCAATATTATCTTCTGATTGTATCGAAGGGTATCAAGACCGGTGGAGGTTCCCAGAGAGTGCTGCGAACTTTGCCAGAAAGGCGAAGTATTAAGTCAACCTGGAGTATCCTGTATTTTGGAGTGTTGTCCACCCATTCGTGAATTCCTTGTGGTGGGAAGAGTTTGACCACCTTTCTTGCTTCTAGGGGTCGCCAACACCTTATGCGATATGATGTGACATCGAAGGTCAAAAGAAGTACAAGATGTTTCTTGGGTTATCTCTAATCTTTAGAGCTGATCACACTAGAGTTTAGTGGTGTGAAGAAGGGGTGAACATTCTGAACAATCCAGCTGTGGACGAGGCGAAACGAAAGCAGATTCTGGAGTTCCCTGGTCTTGTTGGATAACAAGATTCTAGCCTACGGGGAAGACTATGGTGTCACTTAAACCAAGTGCCTACACCCTTGGTAACCTGACCCTCGACACGGGAGGTCAGAGGAGAAGTCGAAGAAGTTCTAGGGGCTATCTCTAAGCTGCTCTAATTATTCATAGAGGATGACAAGTGTCTTGATTTTGTTACAGCGAATGGGGCGAAGTCTTTGTAATCTAACTGCGTATGAGGGTAATTAAATGCAGATACTGGAGGTCCGGAGGCTGTTGAAAGGTTGGTACATTCGCTGTCTGCCGGCAAGAGTATAAATTGTCTCGATGGGAGTGGCTCTCACTTCGATTGTCACTCAGGAAAGGTAAAGAGAGAATTGGAGAAATATCTGGACCTATATCTGAGCTGCTCCAGATTCTGCTTACAAGATGGCGATGGAAGCTCAAGTACGGCAATTCAGAATGTGGCGAGAATGTTGCGTAACCTAGCTGTCTATGATGCCAATCGAAAACAGATTGTGGAAATTCCGGGGGTTCCAGACAGACATTCCTGTCTAGGGGAAAGAGTTCAGAGTTTGAATTAAACGCCGATACCTTGGCTAATTTGGCGTCTGACATGGAAGGTCAAACGTGAAGAGGATTTTCACGGGCTAACTCACAACGACTTGAGTTCTTCATGCAAAATGATAGGAGTCTTGCATTTGATCACTAAAACGGATGTACTGGATCCAACAGAGTCCCGGATGCTTATTGGAGTTGTTAAGTGAGTGTCAAATTTGGTCGTTAATTCTCCACTCTCTTTGACACTGTGTTGCTATGGCATGGGAGAGTGTATACTTCACTTAGAGGGAGTGTTGGTATGCTTTACAGATGACACGAGTTAGTGCTGATATGTATTCTTGAGTTCTTGCTGCCAACCAAGGTCTCCCCCAAGTATAGAAAGAGGATGAACGGTGAAACAAGGTCTCCAAGTATAAAGGTATGCAATGAGATCGCCTCTTTGTTTTTCTAGGTTTGGAGTTACATGGAATGATGGATAGGGTGTCTGACATATTAATCAAGGATTGCACTTTTAACTTTATCATTTAAGATCACAAGTAGAAACCTTCTCCCTTTCTGATTTTGTTGTTTATTTGGAATAAACAATGTGTATCCATTGCTTTCAAGAGAGCACAGGTTGAGGTAATCTATAGGAGAATAATCACACTACGTGAGGCTTCTTTGAGTACTCCAACTGTGTATAGACCACATGTTCTCAACAGCTCTGATATTTTAGATGTAGTAGGAAAGGTTTTTCATCCCGAGGTTAGTTGGTGAGACTTCTTTGAATACTCCTATTGTGTTTAGACCCTATGTTTTAAATAGCTCTGATAACCTAGATACGACAAGAAAGGGTTTTAATCTGATGCTGACTAGTGCGTAGTCCTCTTACCATCTTAGTTTTATCCTTGCAGACCAAATATCTTACATAACTATGATATCCAATAACCTAGATGCAAGATGAAAGACTTCTCATTCCGATGGTATTGGTGCTTAGGCCCTTTTACCATCTAACGTTTATCGTTGTAGATCTTCTTGTAGTCTCCGAAGTAGCCTTGTTATGTAAGGAAAGTAGAAATGAATGTTTATTCTTATTATGTAAGTCGCCTTGGTCTATTAGTAAAGAAAAAATGAATGTTTGATTTACCATTATTTGGCTCACAAAATGGACTTATAATCTAGAAGATGTATTTTTAATTGGACAAAGTAGAGAAATAAGTACTCTTTGCTTGCAACTTACAATTTCAAGTATCTATCTTACATGGGCACTCTGAACGGCCCACTACTTGTCTATGCCATAAATAACTTCGGATTCAATACACTTCACATTTTGTATTATATGAAATATTATTTGTTCAGTACTGGTGTGTCACTTTAAGAGGCTCGAACTCAATACTCTTCCACATCTTTTGTTACATGAATAATTGTTGGTATACTTACATGTAGACATAGATTGTCTGAATTACTGACATATGGGCCCACCTTGCCCTATCCCTCAGCTCACCCAAGACTTAGTTTGCCTCTCCTTCTCTCGGACTTCCCCCTTCGATGTTTGATTCTGTACTTTCCTAATTGCTCTTTGCCGTTGCATTCCCCGTTTGAGTCTTCTCAAGCAGCTATGCTGATTCTACCTCACCTGTCTTACTATCAACAAGCTTCTTCTTTATAATCACCTCATTTAGTAACTTTGTTGTGTTCTTTTTGTGTCTTCGCTGATCGATGTATTTATTTCAGGGTCTCACTAAGTGTGACTCGGTTCTTTCCCTGCTCTTGCTCACCGTTCTTCAATTTTTCTCGGCTAGATATCTCTCCGTTGCAATGATTATTTCTATTATTCCTTTCCCTACACTTTAGGCTGCTCCTTCTTGCTCGTTGCTAGCATTTTACAATATTTGAGTGGCACTCTGGAGAGCAACCGAATTGACCTTGGCTGGCACTCATGAGCTTTCGAACAGAACTTGGCACAAGGGGTACTGACATTCGCTCAACTACTGTGGTATTGCGTTTGGGATTGATGAATTCGTGCCTTCGTGGAGGCTCACTGTGACCATCTTCTGCTTCCTCAGTTATGCATTCTAGGACTCATGCATTCATAGTGCATAGACCTATATCCAATCCTCTTTCGCTATCTTGCAATCTTTACGTATTTTGTATACTTCACATAACTTGTATCTCATTTTCACCTAATGAGTTATGGATCTCGCTCCTTGAATGGCTTCTGTCCTCATTTCTCTGTCTTCAATTCTCTTTCGCTAGATTACGTCCAGGTTACATTTACTTGCTTTAAGTCCAGGTTACATTCTACATGCTTTAATTTGATCAGATGTTTGTTATCTTGTATACGTTGCATATCTTGCATCGCATTTGCATTCAATAAGTTCTGGATCGCCCGTTCGATGAACGGTTTCTGTTCTCATTTGTGTATGTTCAATCCTCTATCGCATTGCTCTCTTCTCCTCATATCCAGTTGTGTTGTAATAAATCTTGTTCTGTCGCACCCATGAGCTCTTGAACAGAAGCTTTGTACAAGAGGTACTGGCATTCGCCCAGCTACTTCGGTGCTGCGTTGGCACTGATGAAGTCGTATGTGCTTTTGTGGAGGCGGACAATGACCGCCTCTCTGCTTCCCTCTGTGTAATAGGTGTTTTAGGACTCATGTGATCATAGCACATGCTGTGATGTAATAAATATCCAGTCCTCTAACGAATCGCACTATTTCCCCCGTTCTCTGAGCGATTTCATACTTTCAGGCTGACTCACGGATCTTCTATGACTTTTTCTTCCTAGCTGCTACATTTTCTTTCTACTTATGTCTATCTGAATCTTTCTCGTCTGACTCATCAAGACGATTTTATTTCTCTACATGCACCATATTTCTGTTTCGCTTTTTCAATGCATGATGCATGTTATTGGTATATAGGTATTACATTTGATATGTTTCCAGGTTATGTTTACTTATGGTTTCATTCGATCAGATGTTCACTATCTTGTATACTTTACATATCTTGTATCTCAATTGCATTCAATGAGTTCTGGATCTCCCGTTCCTCAAACGGCTACTGTTCTTATTTCCCTATATACAGTCTTGTTCTCTGAGCGATTTCATACTTTCGGGCTGACTCACGGATCTTCCGCGACTTTTGATTTCCTAGCTGCTATATTCATCTTCAACTTCTGTCTGATCTTACTCGCCTGGCTCGCCAAGTCGATCTTATTTGTCTATATGCACTTTTGTTCCTTTTCTGCTTTTCGGATGCATGTTACTGGTTCTGTTGTTACTTTTGATATGTTTCCAGGTTATGTCTATTTATGCCTTCATTTCGATTAGGTGTCTGCTAGCTTGTTTTCTTTACATATCTTGCACGCATCATTCGATCAGATGTTGCTATCTTGTATACGTTACATATGTTACATCTCATTTCTCTATATCCAGTCCTGTTGATCTGTTATTTTCTAAACCATAAACCCGAAACTTCACTTCACTGTAGCAAGTCTTGCTGCTGCCCAGGTATATTTCTACAGTTCTTCTCTAGTAAGGTGGGAACCGTCTAATGAGTCATTCGAATGAGCTCGAGGAAAACTGGTGTGCACAATTCAGTCAGTCACTGTTACTGTTTACTTCGTCAGCAAACAGCATCCAACGCGCAGAAGATGGCGAGTGTTTCATTCTACCTGATGCTGATATTTGCCGAATCAGTGTGATACACGGGAATTGCTGATACTGATCTTCCTTTTTCAGAGTTTGGAAGATGAGATGGTCAGCTCTCCAGTCCGGAGTGCAGATCAAATGTCTACTGGAGGACCTTATGGATTGACGTACTTTTTGTGAATCGAAGATATTGGAGTGTACTGTTGGGTACAGCATGCCAGAGCCTGCTGAGATAAAGGAGTAACAATGCTGACGTTGACAAAGCATCACTTCTATTCCTCTGTGAGATACAACATTCCCGTGTCTTTGCTTTACAGTTGGGGACATTGTGTCTGTTTACTGATTTGCTTAGTCTGGTTTGAAATGCGCATCAAATTCGGTCTAAAATCTTCAGGCTGTAAATACCTTTGCATGAACTGCACTGATGGAGTGATTGCATCTTAGTTACTTAACGGGACAGTGGAGCAGAGTGTGCAGTTCACTACGCTGATACTTTTGAATCTTGTTGTCCAAGGCTGCCTGTGGAGACAAGTTACTGCAGGGAGCTTGATGTGGTATGCAGTTTTCCTTTGAATAGCTGCAGTGTCAAGCAGGGTGGATTTTGACTAACTTTGATGTTCGTATTCTTGCTTGCGTGTGCTAGGAGTTTGATAACAGTGCAGGAAGACGCCGAACAACAAAAGGAGTTAACCAAAGAATTAGCACCTGCAGAGGAGGTTGATGGCCCTCTTAAAAAGAAGAAGAAAGCGAGGAAAAGTGAAGAAAAGGAGGTTGGAGGAGAAGACGCAGTGTCCGTGTTCTTGCTTGCTCGTTAGGAATTTGATAATAGTGCAGGAAGACGCTCAACAACATAAGGAGTTTACCAAAGAATTAGCACTTGCAGAGGAGGTTGATGTCCCTCTTAAAAAGAAGAAGAAAGCGAAGAAGCGGATGATGAAAAGGAGGTTCAAGGGCATGAAGGAGGATGATGGACTCAAAGAAGTAAGAGAAGTTGGCAAGAAAGATCCAGCAGTTCGGAGACAGAAAATACTAACAGGTGGAGGTTTTTGGAAGGGATTATGCTCTTGGTTAACCTGTTCTTTTCCAAACCACCTCTTGCACAAGAATCAGCACAGGTTCTAAGTGGATTTGATCTCACAGACCGTACATGACTAATTGATACTTAATCATGTGTGCACAGAAATGGGTTGAGAGCTGCAACGAGATGGTGAATGAGATGATACAATCACCTGTAAGGACCGACATTATATACGAGGTAAGATCATGAGCCATGAGTTATCAATATTCATCTACAGTGCTTCTAATCTCATTGCTCAAATATGCTCATATAGTGCCTGCACTACTATCATTGTTGTGAATGATCTTCACCTCTGTCTTGCATTATGTGCAGATGGCGAGGTGTGGAATTGATCGAGTTCTCTGGAAAATTGCTGCTGAGGAAGTAGTTGCTTTTCAGCAGTACTTTCTGGTAGCTTTATTTTTACTTCTTTGATATATTCAATATTCTTTTTGAGAACCATGATGAGCAATTTCAAGAAGCTTGCAATATTGGCGTTGTACTTGAAATAATTATGTTTTATTTCGCACACATATATTTGCTCTCACTGTAACAGACCTCCAGATTTGTAAGCATACCAACTACATGTTTATTAGACAAAGGTGGTTGGGGTTAGTATTAAGCAAATTCGAAGAACTATACAGTGGATGGTAATGAAATCTGGAGGAGTACCGATGTAATCCTTTAGAGTGGATGCAGTTAGAATGTAAACCTATTCGTATCATGTACCTTTGCTTGAGAGAAATCCTATTTCTTGAAAATCTTCAAATCGGTCATATTGTTGAAATGATCGTTACGGGATTTATTACTTTGATATATTCAATTTTCGAACTATGATGGGCAATTTCAAGAGGCTTGCAATATTGGCGTTGACCGTGAACCATCCATGTTTTATTTCGCACATACATATTTGCGCTCACCGACACACACCCCTGCCCAGACACTGAAGATTTGGAATCATACCAACTACACGTTTATTAGACAAACTTGGTTGAGCTTGGTAACAAGCAAACTCGCAGAACTATACAATAGATGCTGATGAAGTCTGGACGAGTACTGATCCAAGCATTTAGAGTGGCTGCAGTCAGGATGTAAACCTATTCGTATCATGCACCTTTGCTTGAGAGAAATTCTATTTCTTGATCATTGTCACATCTGTTATATTGTTGAAATGATCGTCATGTCAATTACCACTTCGATATATCCAATATTCTTTTCGAAAACCACGTCGGGCAACTTCAAGAAGCTTGCAATATTGGCGTTGTACTTGAACCATCCCTGTTTGATTTTGCGAACATCTATTTGCTCTGACTGATACAGCCCTCCGGGCAGACACTGAAGATTTGAAAGAATACATACTACATGTTTATTAGACAAAGTTGGTTGAGGTCGGTATGAAGCAAACTCGCAGACCTAGGAGGATGCTGATGAAACTTGAACGACTACTGATCTGATCTTTTAGAATGGATAAAGTTCGAATGTAATCCTATTTACATCATTTACTTTTGCTTGAAATTTTTTTTATTTCTTGACAATTGCCAAAATCTATCATACGTCTAAGTCATGAAGATCAAATAGGAATCCATTAAGAGCAAGGAATACTCTATGGATAAGGTTTGAGCAAGTGCAATTAATAAAAACTAATAACATTCTTAGTTTGGCTAGCTTTGTTAACCTTTCGCCTTCTGAAGCAGAGGTTGATTTCGGACACCCATCACTAAAATACTCGGCCCACTTAAATTTTGGCTCTTTTCTCTTGCTTATAAGGGGCTGAAGCCAAAAGAACAACCAAAAACCCAATTTATGGTACATGAGAACACCGCAAGTACGAATTCCTGTGTCAATAACAGGAAGTTTCACAGCTTCGTCAACTTATGTTTTTACTACGATCTTTAAAACGCATGAGACGTTATAGGTACCTATAGGAACATGGTTCACTACCCGGACAGATATGTCATAATGACATAGTTTTATATGTTGTTTTCATTTTCGGACAGATATGTCATAATGACATAGGTTTATATGTTGTTTTCATTTTCGGTGTCTTTTTGGAGGGCAAAGGATAGCTACCCATGATGCCATTAGAGACATAGTGTTTGCTATGGCGCGTGAGAGTGGATAGTTGGCTTGGAGTGAGCGTTTGTATACGTTGCAGACGACACGTGTCAGGGCAGACTTATACTTGGTCCGAGATGATCAGGTGACAATAGCGGATGTCGTGGTCACGGACCCTACGCGGGATACAGTTTCGGAGGGAGTGATTACCCATCCCCCTGGATGGGCGGCGAGTGCAACAGCAGGTCGCAAGGTCTCCAAGTATAGGGGCATGCAGCGAGGTCACCTCTTTGTTCCTCTAGCCTTGGAGTTATATGGAGCGATGGACACAGCATTTGACACATTTGTCAGGGAGTGCGCGAGAGCTTATCATGTTAGGCGTCAGGGGTACCACTCTCACTCTCATACTTTGTAAATTACTTTAGACAACGTGTGTCCATTGCTCTACAGAGTGCAGTGGCTGGTGCAATCCATAGGAGAGCAATCACATTAGGTGATGTTTCTTCGGATGCTCCAGTTGTGTGTAGACCGTACGATTTGCATAGTTCAGATATCTTAGGTGCAGTAGGGCAGATTTCTCATACAGACTCTATTGGGGCTTAGCCCCATGTTATCTCTTTTGTCTCCCCCTTGTACGGCTTGATGGGGTCTTCCCATCCTTCATTTTTCCTATGCGGTCGCCTCTTTTTTCGTAGTAGAATATAAGAAATAGAGTTCATCATGTTCCAGAAGCATATCCAGGTTTTCGGCAGTCTATAAAGTACGATGGTGTTCTCGCTTTGTGTTGCTCCGCTATTCAGCTTCTTAGTAATCTCAATGGGAAACCAGATCAAGGTCATCAATGAGCTCAATGTCTCATGTGTCTTCTACTCTGCTCTGCATCGCAGCATTATCCACAATCAAGGAATTTTGCCGGGGTCACAAGGCAAACCCATAGCATATTACAACTGGATACAAAGTTGAAGTGACATGATATATTTCAGGTAATATGAAAAAAAGTTATATGGCTTACACGTTCAGGCCTCAACGAGGGGAGCTACATTTGTGGCAAATGGAAGACTTTGCAAGAATCAGACATGGAAAACGTTGCAAGTTCAAGTCACACCACCACAAGTGTGGTGTAAAACATCCTTTCTGTCCTGAAAGCCGGATGTAAATCCTTAGTTTTGGACTCTAAAAGCGACCTGGTTTACGACTGCACTACCGTAGATACCACGATTGGGTATGCGGTGGAGGATAGAAGCAGAATTTGTTAATCAATTCTTGAGTTGAGAACATAATTCAGATACCACGATTGGGCATGCGATGGAGGACAGAAGCAAATTTGTTAATTAATTCTTGACTTGAAAACTCAATGAATTATGGACCGAATACTAAAACATTTTGAAAGCTAAGATTGATGAAATTTAATTGTTTATGTTTTGAAACTTTGGAACCAAATCCAGATCTTTATTTTAACTTTTTTGGCGCTCTCCATTACTAAGACCCCTTTAATGTATATGGTCAGCTATACATTACCAAAACCCTTGGAATTTATATGGTCAGCAAGGATTCTGAAATGTGAATCGATCTGACTTAAATGTGGAGATGGGCACAAGTATTTTTTTTGGTGACAGACGAATTTAGCTGATGGCACTCTCCATAAATTGAATGTTTTTCACCTACTCACAAGAATATCATACGAAATAGTAAGAACTGAAAAATAGAATTTTCGTTAGAGAAGTGAACTATAGGCGTGTCCGAAGGACACGTGTCCTACTAGTTCTTTATATGTAATGTTATCGTTATGTTGCTATCATGCCTTTGATTGAAGTTATATTTATTTCGTTAAATTCACTTTATATACTTTATGGATTTATCATTCTTCTCGGTTTGAGCATATCTTAGTTACATTTCATATGCATTTAATGAGTTTTGGATTCCTCATTCCTAACGGTTATATTTATTATTCATTCAATGAATTCTGGATCCTTCATTCCTATCATTCGTAGAATGATTTTTGCTTTCATCTTCTAATATCCATTTATTGGCACATTGAAATTGTAATGGCACGTCTCGCGTTCAATTACCTTTTCATTTCATATCACAGTAGATTTTATTATTTCCTTACAAAACATTAAGGTCATGTCACAATAGTGGTATAGGACAGGTAATCTCATCATCTGGTGATTCATTCATCATATACCTCGATAACATAGCTATTCCAATAGAACTCGTCTTTACTCGAGAAAAGAACTATACGTTCTTTTCTCTAGTAAGCACCCATAACGGGAAGATTGTACATGTGTCTAACATGACTTGGGAAATTGGTATGATATATGACATATAGTTCTTTGCACATGGTCGACTGTCTGCTTGTAGCCCTGGACCCAACTTCATGCTCATTTTAACTAAAGTTGATATTGTCTTTTCTCTAAACACATTTCCCCCTTTGTGGTTTCGTTCTGTTCTTTCCTACTTACGCATCATTCTTCTTACTCTTCGCCTTTGCTCCCCCTGTTTGAATCGAATCGCTCGAACACAGCATCATGCTGTGTTGCTTTAACTTGCGTTTTTCTTTACACCTGCTTCATTAAACAATCTTGCTGCTTCTTGCATATGGCTCTACTAACCAGTGTTGTTTATTTCAGGGATTCATCAGGTCTGTTCTTTTGAATTCTTCCCTTCTCACTGTGATTTTTTTCTTGGCTGGGTTTCATTCCACGGCTATATTTATTACGATTACTCTTTTTTCCCTACACTTTTACTTGCTTATTATTTATAGATGCTAGTATTCGATGAATGCGGCTGCACTCCTATTTCTCTGTTCGACACGCATTTTTTGCATTTTCTTTACTCACCATTCTTACTTCGTTGGAATGGCACTTTGGGGAGCAACCGAGTTTACTAACGCAACTTGTGAGTTTTCGAGCAGAAACTCTATACGAGGAGTATTGACACTTGCTCACTTACTTTGGCCATGATGAAATCGAATGTACTTCCATGGAGGTTTACTATGGCCGCCCTTCTGCTTCCTTCTGTTGTTTAGCGTTTCAGGACGGGAGCGACCATAGCGCTTGCTGCGATTTACTTTATCCAATCCTCTTTGGCATCGCATGGCTCTCGTATCCTTATACCCAATTGCGCTACGTAGTTACAGTCGATACGTCTCAGATAAAACACTCCTGCACATCGACACTCCTCCCATCCTCTACTAATGCCTTATCGATTATTCTTCACTCTCGCTTTGCCTGCTTCATGGTTCGCACTTGCCTGTCGATCTCTAGAGTTCCTGCCCGACTCCAGATGGTAGCTTATGTTCTTCGTTCACGCTTCATGGTTCGCACTTGATTGTCGATCTCCAGAGTTCCTGCCCGACTCCAGATGGTAGCTTATGTTTTCGTTCACGCACTGCTTACTTGTGGTCATTTGCCCATTGGAATGCATTTCGCGATTCCTGTTTCATAGGTGTTTGCGTTGTTTACTAGTTCTTGACATACATATTGCACTTAACGGTTCTTGACATCCCGTTCCTTGAACGGTTTCAAAACTCATTTCATAATATAGTTTGATAACATGCCCAAAGTTTTAGTTATCGGTAGTACTTTTAGTTCAAGTATTTACACAATTTAGATTTCATATACTTGAATGCCCAATTTTTACTTATCGTTATGATTTTTAGTTCAGGTATTTACACAATCTTGAATGGTACTCTTACTTTCTAGTTATATTGAGAGGTATGCCCAAATTCTAATTTGATATGTGATCTTAAATTTCTATACTTATATTGGTTTTCATTTCATATTTGGAATTGGCCTACATTTTATATATTTGGATGATGCACTCAATTTTCAGTATCGCGTATGATTTTCTATTTAGATATTATACGATTTTACATTCCATATACTTGGATGACATGCTCTATTTTCAATTATATGTATAATTATTGTAACTAGTCATTCACATAGATTTATGTATTTAGTTTCTCCCATCGTTAGGATAGCTTTTCGCTTTTCATATTCTGCTTGCCAAGTCTTATCTATTCTATTCTCTGATTCTCTCCTTACTTCTCCCATTAGTTTTCTATATCGTTTATGTCTCTTGAAATATAGAATATATCATTAATATATCATTAATTCATTTATTTAATTTAAATTTAAAATTTAATAATAATATGTACACCTTACTCAGTTGCCGATTCATGTTCCTTGTTCTCCAATTACTTTACCTTCTGCCTCTCTTTGGACCCAACTCCGCAAGTAGCTAGTCCCCCCATTAATATGCCTTGTTCTCACAATAATTTAATTTTCCCATTCATTGGATATTACCCACGCTCACACGCCCATAGTCGGTAGCAGTTTGTCCTTCTGTCCCTCTCTCGGCCCCTCTTTGTACTACCTCATTCTCCCGTTAGTTTGATGTCTCGTTTATGCTTCTTGCACTATATTCTTGCACACCATTTGCACGAAATGAGTTCTGGATCCCCCTTCGAACGGCTTCTGCTCTCATGTCCGATAATATTTACATCTAAACCAGGAGACAATTCTTGGTTTTGGACCTAATCTCCCCGATTCCCCTTTAATATGCTTGTGGATTTTATTTCTCGATTCGAGTTCTTCATAAACGTGTTTCTGTTCCTCTGTCTCACCGTTCTCGTTTCTGGTTCTCTATCAATTTGTTTCCATCAGCCCGTTGGTGGCCAGTCGTTGTTTCTCTTTCCAAATTCTCCATTAACTTGCTTGTTTCTCGTTTCTCGTTCTCCACTAATTTGCTTCCGACCAACTGTCCATCGTTCTCATTTCTGGTTGTCCATTAACTACCAACCTTCGTTTCTACTTTCCACCTTGATTTGTCTTCTTGCCCCACTTTGCCACCCCAGTCAGGCACTAGCCAGTCTTTGTTTGTTGTTTCGCTGTCTCGATTAACTTGCTCCCGTCCCACTAATCCATCCTTCTTGTTTACGATTCTCTATTAGTTTGTTTCCGGTCCTTGTTTCTCACTTCGAGTTCTCCATGAACTTGCTTCAATCCCAATAACCCACCGTTCTCATTTTACGGTTCTCCATGAATTTCTTTTCGGTCCTTGTTTCTCGTTTCAAGTCCTTCATTACTTGTTGGTTTCTCATTACCAGTTCTCCATTAACTTGCTTCCGACTCATGATCCCATCGTTCTTGTTTACGGTTCTCTGTTAATTTGCTTCCTTTAGCCTATTGATAACTAGTCATTGTTTCTTGTTCTAGTCCTTCACTTGTTTGTTTCTCGTTTCCCATTAACTTGCTTCTTTCTCATTGTCACACCATTCTTGATTCCGGTTCTCTATTAATTTGGTTCTGTCATTCTGTTCTTTTATTAATTTGTTCCCATCAGCCTGTTCTCCATTAGTGTAAGTCGTCACACTTTCCCATTAGCTGGTTCTCGTTTTTAAGCTTCTCTTGATAATTCGCAGTTTGCTCCACTTCGCTGCCTAGTTTATGTTTCCAATCCTCCCTTTTATTTTCATTCTGTTTTATTTTGTTATGTCATTTGATTCTTGTTTCTATTTCTCTCTTCCTTTTGTTTTCTGCTCACTTTTCTTGACGCGTACACTCCCATCTCTTTTCTCCATTTTTCAATCACTAGTGGGTTTAACATCCGATTTCATTGTCACAAGCCAAACCTTTATTTAGTTTTGCTTTTGCATATGTTTCTCTGCCCCCCTTTCCATTGTTTTACTCATGGAGTCTTTCACACTAGGCACCATTCTTTTCAGATCAATCTAATTTAGTAAATAAATTTAGTAAATAATACATTCTATTAAGATTTGTACATTTACAAGTCAATTTTCCACATACCTTGATCCCATATTGTGGCATTTTAAGAAACTTAGATTACTTCATACCAAATGTCATCTTTTTGTTGATTCTATAAATGATATAAGAATTAATTATATTATATATTTTTTGAGAAATGAAAAATATTATTGAGTAAAAAATAATTAAACAAAAAAATATTAAAAAAAGGTTCTAATAGTTTTATTGCCATGGAAAATATTTTATTATATGTCGTTATCAAGGATACCCTTTTGATGGCAATGTTGTTAAATACGAGTTACATGATTTTCTATTGTTTTCTATAGCTAAAGTGGATCTTGATGTTAATTTCAAAAGAACTTCCAATGTAAAAAAATTCTTTCGGATTAGTTTTTCCAAAGATGCAATGATTGTGGATTAGTTTCTCATCATAACTATCAATGCTTTGATCCAGTTGAAAAGTAGCTTCTTTTGACTTACCATCCTTTTTATCTCTTTTGTTTTGGAACGATCTCTTCTCTTATCTTTCTTATTTTCAAGTAACATTCAGAATGCTTAAAAAAATTAAATTTACAGAAATTAACACAAAAATTGCAATTAATACAAAAATTATTTTTTATAAAGTTTTTATTGTTTTATTATGTTTGATTTTGATACTTTACCTGATAGTGAGGCAAAGTTAGAGTGTAGCTTACAAAATGTTTTACTATACTTGCATATCACCATGAGACTGCTGAAGGGAAATACCTAGAGGTATATCAACCAAGATTTTCCACCCAAGGAGCTAGGATTGTAATTTGGCTTTGTCAAATTGAAGATGATAAGGGCAAAATGAATCTCAATAATAGATCTGCTTAGAGAAAAGTAAAGAGAAAGATTAGATGAAGATGATTAATGAGATTATTGATGTTCACATCATTTATAAGTAAAATTGCAAGAAGTAATTTTAAAAATATGGAGAATTTACAAATGGTCACGAGCTCTAAAGTTTATGTGAAAAAAGGCAAAGAGTTTATTGGAGTCAAGTAGAGGAAAGAGATGAGAACTTCATGATAGGTAATCTTTTAAAGTATGCCTTCTTGAATTTGGAATGCTACTTTAAAAAAGGACGGAAACAGAAATGATAAGTGATAAGAAATTATTTTTTCAAATTTGATCAAAGCAACCATGGTTGCAATAAGTTTTTTTTATCCGTTGACATTATGTCCTAGGGAAGTCTAATAATTGAGCAGACAGATCCAAAATAGATCTTTTATATTGATAGATTATTTGGAATTAGAGCTTGGATACACTTGGACCATAAGAAACAATCAAATTTCATGAAACCTGAATTTAGCCATCAAGGGAATGTACTAGAAAGCAACAAAACAAAGCGTAACAAGAGATTTCCCAATTTAGCCATCCTTGACATCAAGGGAACGTACTTGAAAGCAACACAACCAAGTGTAACAAGAGATTTACCCAGGTGAAAGTGTTAATGGAACCTTCTAAAGGTGGAAATTATTTGGTTCGTGTAACATTTATCATTTTTAAAGAATAAATTTTATATAAATTTTTACATCATTTATGGAATGAAAAAAATGAAGAATCTATTATGAGGTAATTTGAGTCCATTTAAGCTTCAGTGTATGGGATCAAAGTCCATGAAAATATAGCTTGTAGTATATAAATGTTAATAGAAAGCCAATGGGTTCAATCCACAAAGAAAAGAAAATTATGCATTAAGTTGAGAGTTGAGATTGATTTGGAAAGAGTAATGTTTTGTATGGAATATTCCATGAGTAAAGAAGTGGAGAAGGAAGCAAAGAAACACATATAGAGGTAAAATTAACTAAAGGTTTGGTCGGGAACAATGAAGTGAGATGTAAAACCCAAGAGTGAATAAAAATTGGAATGGAACGCTTGAGTGTTCTAGTAAAGAGAGGTGAACGGAAGGCAAAAGAAGGAGAGATAGAAATAAGAATGAAACGATGGCCAAATGATAAAGGAGGATATAAAATAAATAAATAAATAGGATAAAAATAAAAAGAAAAAAAAGAAAAAGGGGGATTTGGAGATGTAAACCCGGAGGATAGCGAAGTGAAGCAAAATGCAAATAAATGGGAGCAGTTTAGAAACAAGAACCAACTAATCGAAAGGTAGGGCAGAAGTAAATTAATGGAGAATTGGTTGATGGAAGGGTGGGACGGAAGTAAATTAATTAATGGAGAACGGTGTGATAATGAGAGAGAAACAAATTAATGGAGAACGTTGGGATAATAGGATGGAAGCAAGTCAATGGAGAACTCAAAATGAGAAATCAGCAAATTAATGGAGAACTTCAAAGAGAATGTTGGTATGGAAGAAAGTTTATGGAGAACATGAAATGAGAAACCAGTAAATTAATGGAGAACTCAAAGTGAGAAACAAATAAGTTAATTGAGAATTAAAAAGTAGAAATCAACAAGTTAATGGAGTACTTGAAATGAGAAACAAGGACCCGAAACAAATTAAAGGAACATTGTAAACAAGAGTGGTTTGACAATGGGACGGAAGCAAGTTAAAAAAGAATGTGAATTGAGAAACAAGCAAGTTAATGGAGAACTCAAAACAATAAATAAGGATTGGCAAGTGGGGCCAGAAGACCATCTAAAGAGGACAGAAAAACTGAAAGCAGGTAGTTTGTAATAAATAGAGCAGGGAAATAAAGAATAGAAGATCATATTAGAAATTCTTTTTGAGAGAATTTTGAATACTTAGTTTGGATTTTTGTATGTATAAACAACTTGTGTATAAAGTACAAGTTAAGTTAATCATCAACTTAACGTATAAATTATTTTACCTTTGGAAAATTCCTAAAATTTTTAAAAATATATTTCACAAAAATTTTTATTTTGGATATATTTTAGCTTATATTAATTAAACTTCTTGTTAATTATGTCAGTTTTTATTAATTCTATATTTATATTTATATTAATTCCATCTCTTGTTAACCATGTTTAACTTCTGTTAACTCTATGTTGTTAGATAGTTAACGAAAACCTATTGACGAAAATAAATTAGTGGAAAACTGAAAATGAGAACAATGGGGCGGAAGCAAATGAATGGAGCATCGGTGAAGTTAGGCCTACAAACGAGAATTGTCGACTGGTTTAGGCGTAAATATAGAGCAGGAAGCATAAGCCAAGACAGCAAATTAACGGGAGAAATAGTTGAGGTACTACGGAAATAGTTGAGAGGGACGGAAGGACAAACTGCTGACGGCTGAGGGAGAAGTGTTAGTAACGTCCAATTAATGGAAGAACTAAATTAATGTGAGAATTAGACAAATTAATCGAGAACTAGGTGACTACGGAGTGGGGTCTGAAGAGAGGCTGAAGGCAAAGTAATTGGAGAACAAGGAACACGAATCGGCGACTGAGGTACGTGTAAGTATGTTGCAAGAACCATAAACGAGATAGAAAATTAATGGGAGAAGTAAAGAGAGTAAGTAACTTAATGGGAGAAGTGAGTATATTGCAAGAAGCATAAACGAGATAGAAAATTAATGGGAGAAGTAAGGAGAGAATCAAAGAATAGAAACGACATGGTAACCCCAAAATATGAGGAGCGCAAAGCTGTCCTAAGGGATGGGAGAAACTAGACTTGTAACTCTATGTACATGATTGGACAGAAATCATGCATATAACTAGAAATGGAACGTGCCATCAAAGTATATGAGATATAAAATTATGTAAACATTTGAATAGGAAATCATACACACAATTGGAAATTGAGCGGGCCATCCAAATATATGAGATGTAAACTTGTGTAAATGCCTGAACCTGAAATCATACATGTAACTAGAAATTAGACTTGCCTATCAATACAACTAGAAATTCAACATGTCATCTAGGTACATGAGATGTATACGGTGTAGATGCTTGAACCAAAAATCATATCAATAATTAGAAATTGAGAATGTCATCCAGCTATATTGGGAAATGAAAATAGAAATCGTGCAAAGAACGAGGAATCATGATCCCATTAAAAATGCAAATGATATGATATAAGCAAATAAAAATGAATAGCAACACTGGATATGGAGACCAAGTGAATCTAACTAAATAAATGAAAGGTAGAGTAATAGTATAATTGAAACATCTCATGAGCAACCAGTGCAGAGAACTAGTAAACTGATATAATATATATTGCAATAGGTAATGCACGAGCAACGAGCGCAAAGGACTAGTAAACTGGTATACAATATGTATAGTGCGATAGGTAATGCATGGAGATACTATAGAGATGAAACAAGTGAGAAATATAAATACATTGAGAACTAAGAAGTTGAGAAATATGATACATTGGCAATTGACCGATGCCATCCACATATATATGAATAGAATGAACGAACATACAATTGATGAGTTTACCTGACTTAAACCACTACTGTAGCGTGGCTTTAATGCTTTGTAAAATGGTAAAATTTACTTCTATATAAAACGGAAAGGCGGCAGAGCACGAGCCATGCCATTCTCAATGTACCAGCTGGTTAGATATTAGGAGATGAGAGCAAAAACCATTCCTACAAGCGAGATCCAGAACTCATCAAATGCATATCAAAGGTAACCAAGGTATGCTCAAATCGAAAGAGTGATAAATCCGGAAAGCTGGTTAGATATTAGGAGATAAGAGCAAAAACCATTCCTACAAGGGAGATCCAGAACTCACCAAATGCATATGAAAGGTAACCAAGATATGCTCAAATCGAAAAGAGCGAACAAATCCCGAAAGTGAACTTAACAAAACGAATGTAACCTGAAGCAAAAGCATAATAGCAACATATCGGGAACAACATATATAAAGAACTAGTAAGCAACATGTTTTCGATGACAGCTATGCTTGAGATCGAAAGTCATGTATGAAGAATGAAACAGGCAGCTAGCGAAAAGTAAAAGAGAGGGATATAATTGAGGAGGGGAGGAGTGGAGCGAAACGGACGAGGATTTGTTGGAGACGGAGCGAAGCGATACCGGACTGGATAGAGTATAAAGCAACTAGATATTAGGAGAAGAGAGCGAAGCGAAAGAGGGCAGGATAGAGTATAGCGCATGTGGCAGGAGAGAGTGTATCGCAACAGGCGCTATACTCTATCATATGCATTTAATGAGTTCTGGATCCCCTTTCCTAGACCGGCTTCTGCTCTCATCTCCTAATATCCATCTTACATGAGTCATTTTCTTTCCTTTTGCTGAATAAATATACTACGTCCTTTTTCTTTTCACTAGTTTCCTGGTTATCCATCCTCTTCCTCGTGCAACCCAGTATTCCCGAGTTCTCTGTAGCGAATTCAAAGAAACAACCGACTCAGGCGAAGGGACAATGCACTTCTAGTGCTTTGATTGATTCAAGAACATCTCCCCAAAGCTAAACCTACTAGTGAGGAGAAGGTATATACAAGTTGAAGAGGCTATACATCTTCTACCTTGGGAGTTCGAACCTAAGGAGTTGTATGTTTCTCCCAGTGAACTAATTGCTACGTATTGATAGACTTAAGTTCCAGTCTTCTAGAATGTGTATGATGAACTACATCATGTTCAGATTCTTCATAAGTCAAAGCTAACAGAATGGTAACTGAATGCCGTTTGGTGCCGATGGTGAAGCAGTGTGTTGAAAGCTCTGCACTGCTCGGCGACGCTAGATTGCATACCCTCTGGTCCACACACCAGCACTCCTACATTGCTTCCACTAAACCGTTTTGCACAGGAATCAAAAATATCTGCATGATCACCCACGAACCTAGATTTATTAGATTCACTGAAGTAAAAGTCATGCAACTTAGAAACGCAAGGACTTTGTTTGTGTAGCAGATAACGAGAAGAAGAACTGACTTGTTTGACTGTTACAAGGCTCAAAGGATGTTCTTGTGCAAAATAAGCGCAGAAACTCAATAATCAGAATGGATTCACCTTCCAGATCAGGTCTGAGTCCATAGACTGTATCGGAGCGCTGAATCAACCTCTGAACTAGCAAGGGGCTATCACTGTCAGCATCTTCATGCGACCCGTTGAGAAGTGGTTCAGCTGGTCCCCTTCCTCCTAGTTCCTGGCCCACGACCTTTCTCGCCTTTGTTCCAAGCAGATCCCAGAGAAGGATCACACTTCCACCGAAGATAACAATCCCAACGATCACACCCAAAATAACAATAAATTCTCGTTTCCACCAGGGCACTACTTTATAGGTATCGTGGTCTACAGGATTCAAATAGAAGAATCCCACGAGACCTGTGAAAACTACGTAACCCAGCACCGATGCAGCCAAAGCTGCACCCACCCATAAGACGTGTCCTGATCCCACGATGTGAGAGATAGGCTTTCGTTCTGCTCCTATGTCGTACTTGGTATCTATATGGGTAATGCCGACATCGTTGTCCACTGCTTCTAAGTCCTCCTCTGATTCTCTTGTCACATAAGCCTTGATATTCAGCTTTAACCTCGATGCATAGTCGGGGTAAATGGAATTTGGGTGTAAGGAGTCCAGTATGTAGAGTTCCTTATGACTTTTGACTGCCCAGATCAGTGTAACATCCTGAGGTAATCCTGGTTCGTTCGTCTTGTAACGGTGAAGCAAGTCTCGAATGACAGCCACAAATGGGGAAACACCAATACCTCCCGCTACCAGCAACAGAAATTCATAACTGGAAGCAATAACCACACAACCAAACAAAAGTTAGACAAAATCTTGACGTTCATTGTGGTTTGATATGTACTATTAAATCATTCAACCGAAGCTCTGATTCTCAGATGAGTGTAGACTATTCTTACTCCAAAAAATAGCTGGTCTCGTGTCCGTAAGGACCCTCCACAGCAGCCTTGATCCCCAACGGACATTTTCCAACAGCAGCCTTGCTCACCATAGTCTCCAATTTACGAGTCCAACTTCCTAAAGGCTTGATCAGAAACTTCATGTCGTCCGGGCTATCGTTAGGGCTGGAAGAAACACTGAAGGGATGCCACTGGAGTCGATCTATACTAGGGATGTTGAGGAAAATGAAACTGAGCTCGTTGTACACCAAATCTGAGTAAACAAGGATGATGCAAGATATACCCGAGGTTAGGGCTTTTGTAACTGCCGAGTGATTCAAAGACCTTCAGCAGGTGAGAAAGATGAAACTGTGAAACTGCATAATCAACGGAAAGGAAGGGGAGTTACTTGATGGCTTGGGAAGCACAATTTCCATAGCCCCACATGGTAAGAGGGTGGCCGAGAGAACACCCACTCCTTTTCGAGATTGCCAAAAGCGCAGAAATCTGTCAAACGCAAAGAGGAAGATGCCCGAGAAGGCTATGCCAATGATAAAATCTCCAACATGAAGGACCATGCAGATGATGAAGACGATGTAAAGATGGTGTGTGTAGTAGAAAAGCTCAAATGCTCGGATCCGTGTGTACTGGAAGGAAGTAGCCCACATCAGCAATCCTGCACCCAGAGAAATTGCTCCAGGCAGGATGGCGACTCCATAAGCTTTCCAAGAAAATATCTGCAATATCCCTTCACGCGTCAACATCTTGGGCTACAACATGCAGTTCAAGTTTCATAGGGCTAATTGCACTAAAACGAAAAGAGGAAAATAGGAAGATAACCATCTCAAAGTCTGGACAAGCCCTTCTGAGGAGGTAGTCAGTGTAAGAATGAAGGAATTCAGATATGCAAAGTTTCAGCTGAGTACAACTAGGAAACAGCCACAAAGCATCAAGTTGGAGTAGTGTAAAGAATCATCAGCTGAGCAAATTTAGTACTCACATGGAGGAGACGACCCTCATACCACCAACAACCAATGTACGAGAGACCATGCAGTGAGAAGACGGTCATGGTAAAGTGACCCAACCACACGTGATACTTTGCTGCATGCTCAAAGGGGATATCTAAGAGTCGAAGCAAGATAGATCCTCTCGAAACAGGTATGAAGAGCAGTCCCAAGGCGAACCCCCCAATCCATCCAAGGCGCAACCCAACCCTTTTGATCCTCTTTATCGACCTGCGAGAGAATGCATGTGAGTTAAGGTCAGTGATGATCAATGACAATTTGCTTGTCATCAACTTTTAGACACTCTCGAAGTATCTGTCCTTTTCCAGTGTCGAAATTGACATATAAATGACAGGTACATCTGCGCAGCGTAATTATGGGTTACTGGAACGTAGTGAGAACGCTAGAGCAGCCCCAAGTATGGGCCCAAGTTCTGGAATCCTGGAATTCTGTACGAATGGGATCAATTTCTGGTTTTAACTGGATTCTTGAAAAAACGGAGATGATATACCCAGAGTAAAATCTCGGGTGGCCCTAAAATTTAGAATCTACAGAATTCTTCAATCTATTTAGGCAATAGGCACTTACAGAAATGAAGCGGTTTCTTGTGGATAATCCTTGGCAATAGCGCGGAAATCAACAAATATGTAACAGCCCAGGATCCACAACGTGATTATCAAAAGGCCTAGTATCCACAGAAGTTCTGCTGCAGTTACTACTCCCAGAGGACCAGATACAAACACTGGATGTGCTGATAAACTAGCTCTGGCTTCTTTCTTCTTGATTTCTCTGCGATCAAACAACTGTCAGGATAGAAGGAGGGTATGCCCAAAAACTATGCATTCATAGTCTTTCATTTGCAATCAGCGCGAGAGTCGAATACGTTCTTGATCCCTTATCTGGTGCATTTGGATGCGTTTCATTAGCAGCATATGTATCAGAATACAAAAATTATTGTAGTTTCTTGAAACCAGTGGATGAACAACTTGTCAGGTACCTTCTAACTGTCTTGGGGAAGAAATGTAAGTACAATATCCCACCGAAGACGACAAGGAAAATCGGGCCAGAGAACACTAGAATAATCACTCCTGCGAGATTCAACCAACTTCGTCAATTACCCATGCTACGATCAGCCCCTGAAGCTTCAGTGGGGCTGGAACTTAATGAGAGCCCCTTTCATATTGCAGTAAGTACTAAATCAGACCTGAAGAAGAGAGGTCAAACATACAAAGAAAATGCCCATGTTCTTCCTTCTCCTTTTCTTTCCTCCAAGAACCAGTGATTGCACAAACAGATCAATCGAGTAGGTTCATGTCACTGTCTTAACTTCCGTCTAGTTCTTTGAAGATTGATAAACTTTAGCTCTGGTCCCAAGTTATCAATTGATCAGCAATGAGTAATTGCGATGTGGGAGGGAGAGATTCTGGCAGAGAATTTGAACGTATTCGCAATAATCTACCTAGAAGGAGGTCTGGGCAAAACTAGATCGTGGTGAAAAGGTAAACCCATGTCACAAAGACTCGATCATACTAGAATAATCAGGTGTAAGTGGCACAGTAAAACCGCAAGAAATCTACAGTAGTTTCACTACCGAAAGAGATCTACAGAGATCGGGAATTAAAATTATGTCTCTGTCCGACTTGCTGCGGGAATTCTAAGAATTACTCATCTGCTCAATCTCGTTCGTTACTCAGCCCATGTCTTGGGAGGACATGGAACTGCAATGCACACGGTGGGACCATCCGGGAACAATCTTCAACCTGTCTTCTACAGTGTTGGACATTTTTGCAATTTTCAAGAGCATCCCAACTCACCTGAAGTTCCCCAGATGCTTGTTTTGAGTGTAAGTGACCATATCAGCACCCATTTCCTACCAAATTCCGTGGGCATGATAGCCAGAGTTGCAACGTACACGAAAAATGAAAAGTACAGAAAGCCCTTTAGCCCCCATTGCAAAATTAACCTCCCTCGGTCGCTGGACGTCGTTCGTTTCTCCTTCACCTCTTCTGCACTGTCACCATCCGAACTTGCATCCCCTCTTCCCATCTTCAGTTGCTTCTCTGGCTCCTGCCCACCCGAATTTGGCACCAGGATATCGCACTGAACTCCTCTCTCCTTTTGCCTCCTCCTAAATATGCTATCAGTACCACTGCCACTTGTCTGTTGCTGCTCCTGCTGTTGTTGCATGGCGCAGTCTTGAGCCAATTCTTTGGATGCAGAGAAGCGGATAAAAAGAGGCCCGGATCATTCAGGCCAATGCTTGGTAGGGTGACAGTTTGGAAAGAGGTTTTCTAAAATTCACAAAATCTTGATTGCATCACCACCCACGTGGAGAACAAGGCACCATGTAGTAGTAGTCCTCTCCTTGATCACCGGAACGACGTAATAGATTCCAATTCAGAACACCGGCTCTCCTTTCAGCAGTTGTGGGTCGTCCCTTCTGCCATCATATCATCAGTGAATCTACCGATATGGAACCCTACGACAGCACAAATACCATCACCCAAATATTCGCTTGCTTTTCCTTCCCCCTTTTTCTCTTTTCTCCTTGTCCACTTTCTCTGCCCCCTGCGACCTTGAACACAAACTCGACGACATTGCACTGAGAGATCTATTATGGGTCATTACCCTCCTTTTGTTCGAAAAGAGATCCTGTGCCCTTCAAACAATCCAGGTAGAATTTATGCACCAGGGACTCTAAATGTTTGGTTCCTTGCATCCGCAACCGACTGCTTAAGCATTACCACACGAATTGCTTGAGCATTACCCATCAGCTAGATTAAGGGCTCGTGCCCAGCGCAAGAGTCAGACGGTTCTGCAGAGGAGTGCGTGTGCTCGACACACTCTAAGATTTCTCATCCGTGTCATGTGCATGCTTGCACAGTGCATAGCAACTAAATTTTCATGGCTATTTCTCGTGGTCGGGTCCTGTTCAAACATTTTCAGCCTATCTGTCATTCTCTGTTCCTTCGTTCTCATAGTTTTGTACTTTCCATCACCGGGTGACCGTAGTAAGCAAGAAGGCCCAGAATTAGCGGTGGGGTTTCACTTAAAGTAATGCAGAGACTTGAATCGAGTCCAAGCCCACGAATTCTGTAGCACAAACCGTTACGTAGTTTCTGCCGTCAAACTTTGGTGGTATATTATAACCGCAAACACAGTCTTTTAGCAATGCTCCTTCAGCAGCGATCTTCTTTACTTCCCTCCTCCCGAACCATTGTGACGTATACAGTTCTGTGCGGAGGGCCTCAACTGACTGGGATTATACCCAAACCGCGTTGTTGGGAATTAGTTTATGCGGCCACTATGAGGGTTCATCAATCATACTCGCTGAACGGAGAATTAAAGCTTGACGTGCAGGTACGGACGAGTAGGTACGGAAGTGGTATCAGCATTCTATTCTATCCATCAACCATCTCTACAGTATACAGAAAATGGATTTCAACCTCCGCATGATAATGCGGCTGTTGCTGTTTCAAGTTTCACAATATCCACCTCAAATGCTGCTCACATTATTACAACCTCCCAGAGAGCCACCCTCAATGGGGAGTCAGAGTCTCTTCTTGACGCCCGTGGCATCCATCTGCAATGATTTGAATTGTTCCTGAGCTTTGACTAAGTGTGCTGTCCATCCTTCCATAATGATCACGCAGAAATCTACACGAGGAATCTGAACTCCCACAATAGTGAAGATCGCGTTAGAGCACAGGGTCTCCGTCGTTCTTGCATTCTCCCTGAGCCGAAAATAAAGCCAAATACAAAGCTGTTACATCTATCATTCAAAACGGAAGAGTGGTGGTCGCGGTGAGATCGATGCACGAAGACATAAGACGAGGAACGGTTTGCATGAGATAGAAATAAACGGTCGAATCCAGGTGTTCATTTCAGGTTTCATTTGATTTCGCTTTTACTCATGTTCTGATGCATATGTACTGTCCATAGCTTGATTCTACTCTGTCTTCTTTGACTTTATAGTGCTTTATAATCGGGGTACGGTTCTGCCCGTTAATTTCAAGTGTAGTTATTGGGAATCAACACTATCGGGATATTGCAGAGAAAGAGTCAAACAGTACCCCTTCCAAACTTGACATCCCACATTAATCCCATATTGTAGCCATTTCACGAACACATAGGATGATTATTGTTTATGTTCACGGCAGCGCATAGGATTGTCTTGGAAGGGAAAAGATCACAATCGATTCGCTAAAACGAGACAGAGGAGGAATTGTACTTGATTTATAATCTATCAGGCGAAATTTTTATCATTGAATCAATCTACGATGCGGATTAAGAATTTGACATCGGATTATCGGTTGGTTGGGTGAACGAGACATACGAGTTACCTAAAAATGCCTGGGATTCCGAACCCCTACCTCACCTGACCTCATTTGCTAAAAGTCGAGTCCTTGACTTGATCAAAATTCGAATAGCTTAATCTCGGCCCGAAACTCCCTGCTCAATTGTTCCCAGCCATAAATCCAGGACTCTACCTACCCGGCTTCCTTTAACCCAGCCCAAAGTCCCCAACTCTAGTCGATTTCACTGATCCCAACCCGAAGTCCTCCACTCGGATCGACTCCACAATCCCAACCCGAATGATGTAATTCCTTCACAAACACGAAGTCTACCACTTGAGTCGATTCCCCAATCCCAACTCGAGTTCACGACGTCCACCACTCGAGTCGACTCCAAGATCCCGATCCGGTTCTCCCATGTCTCGACAAGAAATTTGTTCACCTGTACGGTTTCACGACTGGCAACTATGACAAAAGTCAGAGATGGCACTTGAACAGTACCTGAACGCTCGACGTAGGTGTAGTCACTCCAAATCGGCACTGAAATATTCTCGAACAGTTCTCATAATGTTCACTGCAATACACAGGAATTGACAATTTAGTGTAACTAAATATAACAGTTCTGGGAAACGACCAACTCCTTCTTCACTTCATTGACCAATCAGCCCCTCGTGATACTGAGAGGCCGGGGAGAGAAAGGGGTAGGAAGAAGAATCACAGCAGTGACAGTGACAGGGAGGGGATTCAACAGAAGCTAAACCTCCTGAACTCTTATCACGCATCATGAACGACGTGGCACTACGAAAGCCCAGTTTCTTCCGGGAAGAACCTTCGTCTCTAGTTGCCGTCGTCTCTCTTCCGTAGTTGTTGTTGCCACAGTTCAATAAGCCTCGTGGTGGCTCGTAAGCGCCATTCCCCTGACTCAACTCAAGCTTTGTCGAGGAACGCGACAAAGCTTGTTGTTCCTCGTGGAGAACAACATTTCGACTGCAAACACGGATTGCAGAGGGTACAGGATGACATGTTTCTAAATATCATTTTATATATAATAATATTAATATTTATTTAAAAATAATCCTACAAGTTATAAAAAGTAATTGAAATAATCATTATATTTAAAATTATATATAAAATTTAACATATGAGATTTAGATTTCTAAGGGAAAAATTTGAACCTTGCCTTCCAGATTATTTGTCCTATCTGAATTTTAAAATCCTGAACAAAAAAAAAAGAGGTTAGTGAAAAGTTCACATGCAGTAAAAGGTTACCCTTACCATTTTATATTATCAGTTCCCTCAGATAAGATAAGGTTTGGTTAATTTGTGCCGCAAATAAATCCAATGGCTACTGTTTCAACTACATCTTGCGGTATGTATTCTTGAGCCATGTGTTAAATTAGTGATAACTTTCTATCAAAGAAATAGATATAAAACAGACGATTGGCTAATGATTGAAAAGATTGACCTCTATAAGAACCTCTACTTTTGTATCCTCAGAAGCGACACGGAGATTGAGAATAAAGTAGAATATTCGCATCACAAGTCCGAGCTAAAAGCAAAAGTGAGGGGAGAAAATATCTTCTCGAAGTTACTTGAGATATTATAAAGAGATTTTGGCAAAAGTTTATTGCCTTTCAAAATTTTTGGAAAAAGGTATGCCTAAATTTGAATGGTCACTTCAAAGCTACAACAATCCATTGGAATAAGTGAATGTCAAACGAACTTGTCACGAGGAGGCTGTCAACATAGTGGCAATAGCGGTACGTGGGTACGGGTCTGTTAGATGAATTAAGGTGGCGAGGAGGATCCTCCTCGCCACCTTCTAAATTGTCTATATAATATTTGTTAACATTATATATATGGGGCATATAACATATAACATGGGGCTTAGCCCCATGTTACCTTTTTTTCTCTCCCTTGTACGGCTTGATGGGGTCTTCCCATCCTTAATTTTTCATAAGCGGTCGCCTTTTTTCATATTTGTTAATATTATATATTTTAAATAAGCTGAAAATATCAGCATCTTATCTATTGTTCTGCTTCAGTGGAAATCAAAGAACTTTTTGTAACATGTATCATCTTTTTTGACCTAGATTAGTTGGTAAGAATACCCATGCTCACTAAATCCATACTCAATATTCAATGCTATGGCAAGAAATAATAATTGGTGCACATCACAGGAACGACTGGCTTGGTCTCTAGCCGAGCATTCCTGACGTAAAGTATCCGATACCAACGTTAAGAGTAGAAAGAAGAAATGACATTACAAACCACTTTTAGCCTTTTCACTACATGTTCTCCTGTCCACATTTGTCAAGATACAGATATGCTTTCAGCAATTTTTAGTCTTCTCAAGTGTATTTCAAGTTTCATAATCAAGCAGTACCCTCTCTCTTATTAATAACTTTCTAGTTATTCATGAGCTTGATAAAACAACAAAAGAATACACGTTCAGTGTTTGAATTCTATGAGCCGTAAACATTAGTTTGTAAAGGCCTTCACTATGGACGTGGCTACAACCACAAAATTCAAAGTTTCAGTTACTAAGTTTGTTTATCCCGCGAATTGGTGTAGCTCAAGAAAGGTACTCAAGTCAAAAGAACGATCCAATTGAAATATAATCATGAGGTGGGAAGGAGTTGCGAATCTGGTGACATCACGCGAAAAACATAAGAAAACACGGACTAGATATACGCTAATTTTGTAATCATAGTGCTGTAGCTGTTCGAGTATTGTGTTCATAATGAACAGCAGAGTATGTCTAACGAGAACGCAGCCAAGGTTAGTCGCAGAACAGAATAAACTAAAAGGATTCCTTTAGTTCTCCTGTTTGCTCCATAATTTTCATGATTGTACAAATGGACGTTTCACCATGAAAATGATCCTACTTGACAAAAATAGCGCCACGACTGCAAGTCAATCTTTTTGTCCAGTCAATAGCTGAGGAACAACTCAAAAACACACTTGCTGTAATGAAAAGACAATGAGATTTCACAGGATAAGATCATAGCTTGTGGAAAATTCATGCTGTTGCAAAAATGCGACTTCCTAATTAATCCTCATCTGAGCACAGTAGTGGGATTGCTCTCGCTGCTATGATTGTTTAAACTAAACATCGTCGGCGCCATCATGAAGAGAAGGTGAACTCTTGTGGGTATGAAACCCCGTCCGAACCTTCCAGCTTTCAAGCAGGGTAGACTGTTCTAGCCTTTGCAAGAAAACTCCTTGGAGGTAGCACTCGAGACTACCAGCATTGGCTCGAGAAAGATCAAAATTTCAAGTTGACACCAGATCTTAATGACCAAAAGGAACAATGCTTACTACGATAAGACTTATGCAAAATAAGGACATAGGTGCTCCCATTATATCAGTCACCTTTCTTAGATTCTAGGGACTTCGAAACTGCTCTTCGCCGGTGACGGGGCCTTTTTGGTGATGGTGGGGGGAAAACCCACCGCAAAGAATGCTCCCAACCGTAGCAACCCAACACCATCATAGCAGCGTAACCCAGAACTTGGCGCCCATACGGCTGCGGCAAGGGTACAAGTCTCAACCAATCGTTCAAGCTCCTAAATAAATCTGAGAGTAAGGCTGTAAAGAAGATCCCTGCCGACGTAAGGGCAAAATAGAATGGCTTGTTTTCGCGTATACTTTGGTTGAAAGGATGCCCTATGTAATTCACAGCAAAGGTGGCAACTTGAATCATCATGTTCGCCATATATGAGACGGTGTTGACTAGATTGGGTGTGAATTCAGAATCTGGTTCAATGCACTCTTCCGGCATATATCTTTTGGCACCGTTCACTACTGTCACGAGGAAAGTGATATGAATGGCGAATTGACCAAGAAGAGAAAGAATGACATAGGGGCTAAAGATGTTTGGATGTGGTCTCTGGGCTGAAAGTGTGTTCAAAGGCCTTGCATGAGAAATAAACAGGAAGAAAGCTGCTGTGAAAACACCACTTATTGTTGCCTGCATGTCACCGAGCTTCACGCCGTCCAAGTACATCACACTGAGCACGTACGCGGTAGCAAGGCAATTCAGTCCCAAAATCTTAAACATCTGCAGGGTGGTGACTAAGGTGCTTCGACCTTGTCTGATGATATCTGTAGTAGGTCGGACTGAAGAGTGCTTCGCAGTAAAAGGGGCAGCCATCGACGCATCGCCTAGCTTGACAGTCGGTGCACGTCCATCGCCTTCCTCGTTCAGTTCATCCATCATCTTCTTCAATTTCTGTTTCTGAAGTTCTGCTGGCGTTAGAGGTCTACCTCCCGGCCCACTTTGACTTGTTGGAGATAACTGACCCGGTGGCAATCCCACTTTGCTTTGTCGTGTTACAACACCAGAGTTGCTAGGCCCAGCAACTGCTCCAGCAATCCCTGAAGGTCCAGCAACAGTACTCCTGGATCTTTTTTGTTTGCCGACCTGACCTGTTAAACAAGACATGAAGAGCAACCATCAATTATGCGATCAAAAGTATAGCTTCATCAAAAGTGTAAACATGATGTCCAGAACCAGCATAATGAACCCGAATACAGCGCTCAGTTTCACACCAAGCAATACCATATCTATGTGCACCTCTAGGGAAGCAAATGCAAGTTCCAATGAACAACCTGCGTCTTACCAGATTGTATAGCAGTCTTATTACCGACTTCTGTCGTTGCAGGCGACGCAGCAGAAGCTGGTTTAACAGGAGGAATAGCGTTCAAAAGGGCAACTCCAACATGGGCCTGCAGAAGATAGTTATGCAGAAGTGTTAACCAGGAGTAAACTTTGGAATATGTTGCAACTCCTGCACGTGGGAGCCCTTCAACTGAATGCCATCAGTCAACTACATGGTGGACATCATGCGTTTCACCTGTTTCAGTGCACCGACATCGTTCGTCCCGTCTCCACACATGAGGGCAGTGCGTCCGACCGCTCTGAGACTTGTGAGGATGAGCTCTTTCTGGTCTGGAGCCACCCTGGCGAAAACCTGACATTCCAAGCACATTAATTCTAAAAACCACACTCGCCAATCCACACGGTGAGAATCCAAATACAAATAAGAGGAGGAGAAGAGTAAGATAGGTCCGGACCTTAGTAACAGGGATCACAAGTTCCAACGCATAAGTGCGTTGAAGCATACCAAGCCCATCCCCGGCAACACACAAGTCGTAGGTGCTTGCTAAATCCAGCACCTCTTCCTCCCTGCAAGCATAAGGCACCAGAAGAGCATTCTTGTTTACAGGAGCCCCACACAAACTGCTGACAATCAAAATCCATACACTGATATGAAGATGCAAGAAATGCTTCAAAATTAAGCAAGTTAGTCCCATACTTGTAGAGTAATCTGACTTTCTCGTCTGGCGAAATCCAGTCGAAGCTGTTAATATTTGCAGCATCTACTCGCGGAGTCAAAATCAAAGCCGAGCGAGTTATAATATGAACTTGAGCTGCGACGTGACAAGCAGTAAGGGCTTGGTCTCCAGTAATCATAACCTGCACGGTTTACAACCTGGTATCATAATCAAAACAATGGAGCCAGCATAGTAATTACACGAACAGTAAAGGACTCAAACTATCAAGTATTGATTTCCTCTCACAGTCTTTGTTTATGTTAAAGTGAACTCTATGTCTGGTTAGTATCAGCCCATTAGCTCGAATCCGGATGAGGAAACGAGTAACGCCTCTTACTATAATATATTGGAAACATAAATGTCTTGACCTAGTTTAAATGGCAGTTTCTGACGTCAAAGACCATGTATCGACGCATCAACATACCAGATCATGTGAAGAATCCTTCAGCTCTTTCAAGACGGTCGCTGAGTCACTACGAAGAGGGCATGCAAAGACCTGCGCCATAAATAGTGGGGTACATCCCTTAGGCAAGAGTTGGCACATGCGAAGAAAAGCATCGGCCAGATTCGAGAACAGACTTTAGAAATCGAACAGCTTATAAACAGCTCCTCCAGTTTTTGTACTGGATCTGAATAATTACAACAGAAGTACCTACCGCAAATCCAGCAAACGAAAGGCCACTTTCGACCTCCTCGCGATCCAGACTTCTGGCATCTCCAACCTGTCCATGAGAGGGAGCATCAACACTCAGTATTGTCCGTATAAAAACCACTCACATTACTCAAGTGCCTAACTATATTACAGCATCGTCGAATGTCATCCAAAATCCACTGTAGCATGTCTATAAGATCCGGGACAGCTGAAGCTTCAGCAGTCCCGGGCACACAATACTAAACTTTCACGGTAATTACAAAGCACAGAACAGGACATACTGGCATCTCCGGTAGCCGCTTATATGCTAGAGCCAGCACCCGAGAGCCTTGACGCGTGAACTGTTTATAGGCTTCTACATATCCTGGAGTCACTTCCACCAATCGCTCCTGTATGGTTTCAGGGGCACCCTGCATATGCCATAAACTCCATGGTTAAAGATTCCAGTAAGCTGAGTACTTGTATAGTTTGCAATGTCGTGTGATCTTTCTAGTTTACTGATCGATTTGAGTTATATCTCCGAGAAGGTAACCTTGTAGAAAGTTATAAATTAATTAGGGACGTATAGAAGACCCAAAACTCAATGGCTGAACAATAACGAGGTCAAGAACCAAGTCCACCTAAAAGTCACTCAAACTACCTTAACAAAACAGTAGAAACCTTCGTCGATCCTAGCAACGACAGACATTCGTTTCAGATGTGATGCAAAGTGATGACGGGAAATGATTTGTACTGGAGGTGCACTGCCCCTGCATCACCCAGACACAAACATCAATGAGAGAACATTGCGATTGTTGGGCCCCAAACAAAGTCAACGAAAACAGCGACAAAGACCACAAAACCAACACTCAACCTGGAGATTGTCCCCAGGATTGTGTTCATTATGCTGAACCTAACAGTATAGAACATATACTCCAAAGTCGTTTCTCAGTTGGTGAATCGAGGTGCTGGGTATGAAGACTGACATAGAATACTGACCAATACAAGTGAGACTAACCTCAAACAAATCTTCACATACAACATAACCCCAGTTTGAAATAACTCGTAGTCTGCCTAGTACAAGGAAATAGAGATCAGATTGCTCACTTTCGTGGTAGGGCTTTCTCATCAGCGGTATAGCTCCAATCAATACCCTTCAAAGCAGCTTTTTCCAAGGGGTCCCCAACCTGCACAAAAACCGCCACACTTAGCTAGGTCCATCTGCACTACACGGAATAAAAGAGTAAAATCTGTACTCTCCAAGCCCGATCCAGAGAAAGTGTTTCAACCAAACTTATAAAGACAAGCTACCATAGGGATCAAACACAGTTATGGTCTCATTGTAAAGAAACACGTCCGACATCCTCTTTCGGTCTAATATGCCAAGGCGAAGATGAACCGCATGGAATAATCAGTCACTTGAGAAGGGATAGCTTACAAGCTTGTTATCAACATAAACGAGGGCATGACACGCTGCCAAGGCCTGCACAGTAGGGTTCGGAAATTTGGTCGAGTCTGTCTCCAATGCTGAACTTTCACCAAGAATCACAACACCACGAAATTCCTGCAGAGCCAAAATCCACATTAGAAGAATACAATATATGTACTAGGCAGAAATGCCACCAAACCTCAAACTGGAAGAAGCCCATCCCACAACCCATCATGCATGATTTCACGAAAAGAAGCAACAAGAATTTTTTTAACATCTAGAAACTACCTCGTCGATGTGTGATACAAGTATGATACAAACACCTTATCGAAGCAAGGAGAACAGAACATACCATGTCATCACTTGTAAGGGTTCCAGTCTTATCGAAGCAGCAGACATCCACCTGTAGAGATAAAGACAATTGAGAAGTCATTGTATATGATCAATAGGAACACGGTAAATTGTTCCTTTCCACATAAATCCATCAATTCAGTCTTTTGATGCGGACAAGAGTTTCTCGATCTATTTCATGTGATGACTAGATCTAAGTTATAGTGGACCTACTGGATGTGAGATCATGTATGTACTGAACTTTAAGAGGTAAGCTCCAAGAAGAACCGGACTGAGATTTCATCTACTCCTTAATACCTTCATATGCACAACAGGAGAAAGTTCTTTCTACAGCTTAAGGAGTACATCCATTCAAGAAAATCAGCTCCGAGTAATTTCAGATCCAAACGATGACTGTACGATACCTTGCCGGCAAAAGGTATTCGAAAAGGTTCTGTGCAGAAAATTCCCTTCTTTGCGAGGGCAATCAAAGAAGTGTTGACTGCTATAGAAAGCTCCATTGGTAGCTCTGGTGGAATGACCGAAGTAATAATCAAGGAACAATTTAGGAATAGCTTGTACTTGCTGCGGGTCGGATCATCCAGCCCCTTCACATCACAAACCAGGTATTGTATTAGAACACCTTGAATATGGCCCTAATTTCTCCTCATGAAGCCGCAGAAATTTGAACAGTCCAGGGCGAATCACATACCTTCTTCAAAACATACCCTGCTGCAATAAGGGCGAAAATGACCAGAAAGCAGATAAATAGTCCACTCTCCCAATTATTAGCTGTAACCTGCCACACCAAGATTTGTTCAACAGATGAGGAGGTTTAAATACTTTGGCTAATCTCAGTCAGAAGTTAACTACGACACAAAGGATCAACCCAAAGACACCCTCTCCAGGTCGTACGATAAACCCAGCCTTCCTAACAAAGACACCCGAATTCTCAAGGTAGTGATGTGCTTTAGCACCAAAACAACAAACCTGTGGCCTATATCGGATCAAAGTCAGGTCACAAGAAGAGACAATAATGTAGGAACAGATATTCACATCCAAACTCGTAAGATAGTCAGGGGAAAATATGTTACCCGCTCTGTAGAGAATAAAATGGTTCGCATCAGCTTTCCTTGACTCGTTTCGAAACCTGTTCGCAAAACCACAGCTAAACAGCCGCCGTCGGGAGCTTTCAGAGTGCCAACCTACAGATATACAAATACTTCAGTAAAGAGGTGGAACGGCATTTTTACTCCAGAGAAGCACATCTCAGGTTTCTGTGCTTATGGCCTACCAAGAACATGGGTAGATGATTGCACATACTTTGTCGGGTGTGTGCTGCAAAATCTTGGTGCCCCCAAACAAGACATGGTTCTTATCTCGTCTTACTGATAATCTGTCTCCAGGCTCCCGGCCTACAATAGAGCCCTAAACACATCAGGACCACGCAATGAAGGTCATGAATAATTCCAATTGAATCGTAAGAATAGGTGATGATAAACACAGCTTAGTTGATGAAAGGCTTATGCATGAAGTACATACTTTCCACTGCGGAGTAGACTCTCCTGTTAGAAGTGCCTCATTGGCAATGGCACTGCCTGCAATCAACAACATATCTGCTGGGACAGTTCTCTCTTCGCTTCCAGGACCAGTTGGGCGACCTATTGAAACCACATCTCCAGGTAAGAGGTCCATCCCAGAAAGCTTCACCCATCTGATTTCAAAGGCAACAGCATTCTATTAGGGCATGACTTCGTTTACAAACAATTCACAAATGACAGCAGGCTTAGGAAAGCAGGTTCGCCCAGATTCTACTAGCCATATCCACTCACACTCGAACAGAGTACAAACACAAAGCATCTATCGAGGAGCTTCGAGGGATATCTCGCTTGACGAACGTCTAATAAGCAGACGTCTCATTTGGAATCGACAAAAAGTTGCATTTCACAATATAACTGATTAGTTTCCGGCAGACGATAAGAACAAAGACCGTTACAGGTTGGACAGGGCAAGAATTCTTACTTTCCACCGCGATGAACTATGAGAGTTTGACTGTCCACTCTCACCCGACGGAGTTCTTGTAAGGTCTTCAATCTACTTTTAACAACAGTTGACTCGAACAACAGTAGCATTAGGAGGGTGAAGACACTGTAGTACCAATAGTCATCAAGACACCAAAGTCCCACGCAGAATACCTGCATATAATTCAGGGGATTACACAAGTTAAGTACAGCGTCGTAGGTCAATGGAAATCTAAGAAAACAGAGATGCTTTGCCAACGACGAGTAACTTCAAATTTGAACCTCTTCAAGCACCAGCCAAGGCCAGATCCCGAACCTGGAAGACAAAAAATGGCTCCATGCAGTGTTCCTTCATGAGATTTCCAAACGTTGGTTGTGGGAACTCGAAACTACATTATCAACAAGGACGAATGAGAGATCAACCAGAAAGTCCATCTAGACATCGGAGCACGTCACAGCGGGTCATTTGAACTATCGAGGATACACAAACTTCTCTGAGCGTAAAGTATGAGTGGCGAACTACATAACGCGGCTTAAAGGTTCCCAATAGGGATTTGAATTTGAGGTCTGCGTGTACATACATGTTCCTTCCCCATTTCTCCATCGCCACTTGAGCTTTTGCTTCTGACCCATAGCCGGTAAGCTTGCTGTATGCGCCGAATGATTCTTTATTTGGATAGTCAAGTTTGCAAAACTTCTTCTCCTCTTCTGAAAATATAAATTGTTGCTTTCGGAACTCAAAACCAATTTCTTCACCGACAAATAATGTTGACGAAGAGGATGCGCCTAGCTGCTTGCTGGTTTGAAGTTGGGATCCTTCTCTTGTACCGTTTACTTTCTCTCCCGCCGCCTGCAAACAGTAAACAGGAATAAAGACCATGTAAACGATAAGCCTCGTTTACTCTGGCGCTTGCAACCCAGGACAGGAGAAGCACACGGTTTTTGTCACACCTGTTTATTGACAGAAATGTGTAAGCATTCAAGCCTTTGATGGTCGACTACGTTTCTGAGTGAATGGTCGACTACGTTTCTGAGTGATATGACCACGAAATCTGAAAACTGGAAGCAAAAATGGAGAAAAACAAAACTAACCTATAATTGTAACTATCCAAGGCAACGAAACTGTAGAGGTCCTCAAAAATAAGATATATCAGCTCGAACTTGGCGGCTTGTGGACAAAGAAAACCTCGAGGTATTTATTGTACGTTTAACTTTCCACCAAAAAGAGGCAGGGTTCTTGGTGACAAGTGAACGGAATGTCATACATGACAAGACGCTCCGAGACGTAAATCACAAAGTAAACAATAGGCCCTTCGAGTTTTAGTTTCTGCGGGATTCCGGCCCACGATTACACAGAAGAACCTCTGAGAGGGCAAGCCGTAATTAAATAAATTCAGCGGCAATTTTGACGAATTTTTACTTACGATCTTCCTCTGATGTAATGAAACAACCTCCTTCGAGCCCGAAAACTTGGATGGAATGACCTTGACAAAATCTGAAGAATGAACGTCGTTCATCTGCGTAGAAACAAAGGTACGAGTTCCATAACCTTCCAACAAAAATTGAGACAAACGGAATGAATTGTGTACATCCAGAGCACTTGCAACAACTTCATGCGACCAAAGTGTCCAATTTGCCCACGGTAAACTCGTCCGAGAGAATTGAAGGTCAACAACTCCGTGATCAAGCCGATAAATAAGAGCTCCATTTGATCTACCTCTGGCACATGAATCATCAGGTAAGGCAGTCGAATGAATAAAAAGACAAACGAGAAATAGAGGTCTAGATCACCTTGGTGGCATGCATGAAGCAGCGAAAATCAACAGACCATGATGTGAAGAGCCAGGTAAGAATGTGTGAAAGGACCAAAATTCCGAGCAAAATTCCCGAATCGGTAGGATCCAGTGATGGTGCAGCCATCACCATCCATGCACCATACAAGCCTGCAAACGGCCACATATCCAATCTCCATGGAGTAGCTCTCCACTTGTACAGCTCCACCGAGTTCACTACCTTACTACTCACGGGGATCCCCATCCTTACTCCAATCTCCTCCTAATTTTTAAAACTATCTAAACTTCAACCCAGCCAATCCCTCCGCTCCTCTCCTCTGCCCCATGACCGTCTCCCTCCTTAATCCTGATCGACCTGGGCATCAAAACCCCGATCTATCACCTGCAACTTCCCGTGCATACTACCGGGGTCCTGATCAGAAACCCATCCGGGCAAAACAGGCCTCGATTCCCGAGGTGTAATCCAAGATGTCGTCAATCTGCCAGCATCATGTAGATAGTAATTCTTCTCCCCTCCTCCTCCTCCTCCTCCTCTTCCGCCCTTCCTTTTTCTTCTTCTTCAAAGACTGGAAGGGATCCGAATGATCGAAGGAGAGGCAACTCAACTAAACTACAACCAACAGTACGACAATTTTGCGGACATGCATCACACTTGTGACACAATTTTGTGTCGCCTTTTAGGGTTTTCAGCAAGAGAAGAACTTCCCGGGAGCACTTGGTTGCCCCGGGAAAAAGGAACAATGCGACTGCTTTTGTGAAGACAGATGATATCCCATTATTGGTTTCACTTGGCTTGGTTATTGTCACTCCGTTCTCATCAATCACAATCATTAGATTTAGATTTAGGGACATTATTTGGTTCTCTCTATCCCATTCGAAAGAATTGGAGAAATTTAGTAATGGAAGGTTGTTATGTAAGTCATGTTTCTCCTTTGAATAGATTAAAAATAGCATATTGATATGTTTGGTCTAGCACTTGATTTACTTTCTTACTTAAGGTCACGAAACTTTTATGTTGCTTTTCTATTGCATTATCATCCGTATCTAGGTTTATTACATATGGATAATCATTCACCCAATTTTATTCATCATATTCTCAAACTGTAAATTTTCGAAAGCAAGTGCGTTTCAAATACAGCACATAGAGAACCCAAATTGAAGAACCCTTCAATTTTTAGTACGAGTTACCTCCTACTGTTACAATCTACATTACCATGAAAATATCGATTATTGATAGAAGTATTTTAGTTAAAAAGTACTACCAAACAAAGAGGCCTCTTTTGAGTAATTTTCAAACATATACGAATTTCTTAATTTAGGTAGATCCTAATAAACCAAAATAGATCTTTGTTTCCAAGTTCTTTCTAAAGTTAATCTGATTTTAATGAGAATCTTAACATTAGAGTTACAATACAATAACATACTTATAAAATTTCCAATAAATTTCTGCATGTAAGTCCAAATTCTAATTTCTAGGAAGTGACTATATAGAATTGAGCTCCAAAATTATAGCATTGGAAATTGTACATCACATATGGTTACTTTAATACTCCAATCGATAGTACGGACTTCTTTATTAGAGTGAATTTTGGAGTCCAACTCATTGAACTTGTATAGTTTTCTTGATGGATAAGGTCTTATTTCGTATCCCATCTACGATTTTGGATTCTGTATTTTCGAGGATGTAGTTACAATTGAGGGTATAAGTAGTATTAAGGTTCTAGTTTAATGCATTTAAATTTCAAATTATAATTTGAGTAATAATTCTATAATTTGTAATTGATATTTTATCACATTATTTTTTTAGAAAATTAGCTCTTTATATCTAGTACTTTACAATCTCTTTCTCTCAACCATATAAAGATGGTTAACTAATAAGAAGATCTCAATGATATTTGTGGATTATTTTAGGGAAACTTCCACTTTCAATTATTATCGGGTATTTTTGTTTCCGATATTTACTGTTTACAAACACATACATGCCTATATATCACCCTATCTAAATACTAAATTCCTCAATTATACCTCATGACTAGAAAGGTTACAATTCACGAACAGTTTAACAAACATGCAAAAAAGGTGGGAAAGCTATAAATTATATATTTACCAAAAATCATAATAATGAAAGGTATTTTTCCATCAATTGTAATATCTTATTATTAAAATACACACGCTGACTTTTATGAATTTATTTACAATAGATAATTTCATAATAAAAGGTAACTTGTCTAAATTAACATCCAAAGAAGATCATTTACCCCAACCTCAGTTCTTGATAGTATTTGGCCTGAACGTAGATATGAGGGAAAGATAAACCAAGAATTAAAGTTGTAAGTTGGACATATGAACTCCACTTTCTTCCGTAAACATAAGAACTTGGTAAGCCTTGACAAAGCTTGTTAAATGAAACACCCTTCTTTATCTTGGATTTTGAAGCCAGAAAAAGCCCACCAAGGCTAGATAAAAAACAAATTCAAATCAAATATATAATTTTTTAATCTTTTTGGGGTAAAAAAATTTTATTGTCTCATTTATGATTATAAGGGAGAAATTAACTTAGAAGTAAAAACTGATTTCTTTCAGTACAAGCAAGGATTTTTTGAGGTTAGAGGAAAATATCAATATTCTTTGTTTAAAGATATATACCCTCAAATATGCTTTGGAGATTAGAAAAATATACATTTAAGATAGTCCATGCACATTTGATAAAAAAACTGGACAATTGTTCCTTAGTACTTTTCATACATGGCAGATGTTGAATTAGGTTTAATTAACCAACATGGCAGATTAGAAAAAAAAGGGTATATTTAAAAGATAGTCCATACACATTTGTTAGAAAAGTGAAAATTGTTCAATTAGGTTTATTTAACCTACAAATAAATTTAAAGCTCATTAATGACTCTAAATTATGAAAGCTCCTTATGTTTTGCAAATTTTGAAAGTAGATATGATTTAGCATAGCTCATCAACGAGCATCAGTATATCATCTTAACTTGAACTTTTTGAGAATTTATGCCATTTAACTAAGCTGATTTACCTTGATTATCCTTTATTTTGAGATTCAAAAATATAATGTATAATATAGAATATATTCAATAATATAAATTATTAGTGTTAATAACACTAATAATTTAAGCTATTAGAGAATATGTGAATGCATTACATTACAGGTTTTTTTAATATCATTGTGACGTTATATGTTAAGAAATTATGACATTTTATTTAAATATAGTTATCACATTCCATCCTTTATGTTATCTTAAGTGAAGCTTATTACTCTTTTATCACATAAAATATTCAAATTACACTCATAAGAATTTGATTCAAAATTTCCCCTTAAATAATATATACATTTAGTTAATATTTTCTTACTATTTTAGATGTCTCCTCATAAGTTTCAAACAGAAAAGAAAAGATTATTAAGAAATTATTGAAGAAATTATAAAAATTAGTTCAAAGTTGGATGTTCAAATATAATACATACAGATTTCCTACCTTTTCCAGAACTAAATGTTATAGCTTCTATCATAGTTTATACAGTCATATTAGTATTTTACTAGCACTAACATCTTAAAAAGATTTTATATGGGTTTTCATAAATATTTTATATAATAAGAAAAATTAAATAATATTTATTTTATAGTTTCAATTTAGACCACATATTTTAGTTTGAATTAAATTTATATATATTTAGGTTATGAATCTCTATGAGTTTATCAACGACTCCTACTTATCCAACAAATATTCTACGAATAAATAATTTTCCTTATTATTTGAGGAATTGAAAAGACCAACAAAGTGTAGAGTAAAAATTTCTGATCATATTTTATTTAACTCTTTTTAACTCTTTTATTTGACTCTTTACAATCTTTTTACTAGCGTTACTCTGTTGAAATCCATGGAAGAATACCATCGGTTCCATAAACTTACGATCGAAAACTCATCGGTTCCATAAACTTCAGAATAAATTTCGTGCAGGCCCGCTCTCACGGAAACCCCGGTGCACCACTAAGGGCAAACCCCGCGGGGAATCGAGAGAGTACAGAAAGCAAACGAACGCGAGTTGGCCCGCCCGGTACCGCACGGAATAGACTTGCATCTCCATTGAAATTGTCGCGAAGAATTCGTAGAACGGGGAAAACAAAGGAAAGCGAGATGGCCGGCTGGAGAGAAGGTAGCCAGCCGGACGATCTGGAAGGATCGGCCGGCGGGGTGTCTCCGTCTATGTTCTTTTGTAGTTGAGGCAGCCGAACGGGCTACGATGTGAACCTGTTTAAGAGAAAGATTTAACAGAGAAAAACCGACCTCGTAGAGACACAACTAACTCTATTATTGGCACCGCGACTTAATCGAGTCCCAAGCTAACAGAAAGATGTAATCAACCAGGTGGATCCGATGTGGCATATCGAGCAGTATCTGGCGTAGAGTGAGCTCGCGCTGGCAACGCGTGTCGTTGTGTTTCAAATTGTCGTGATTGTGAGATCCATTGTCGCATAGGACTGATGGGCCCCGTCAAGGATTGGAGGGTGTCGTCGGTCAAGTCGTTTTACCCACTTGGTGTCAGCAAAGTCGAAGTGCGAGATATGGTCGGTTAAGCCGATCTGTGACAACAGATAGGGCTAACGAAAGCCGAGAAGGAGCAAGCGGAGCGGACGGACAAACGCACGAGGGGTTAGACAGACCACGGACGCCGAGGTGGTGACACTTTTTCGCATGTTCTAAAAGTAAGCGAAAGGTTCTTGACAATCATCCATGCCTGTGGAAACCCGTCTGTTGTCGTTCGATTTGGCCCGGAGTCGCAGAGCAGAGTCATATATTGTTGCTCGTGGCGGACATCAGAAGTCCTCGGGAGAGAGGGATGAGGAGAACATGGTGACTGCGCGATTTGTTGTCCAACGAAAGGAAATCAGATATTTGGACTGAATGGAGCGAGATTCTGTGTGAAACAAGAAAGTAAAGCAGGCGGGACGACGAGGGACGCCAGGGGACGTAGACAAGTATGTAGTTGGGAGGAGTTGTCATGGATCGCGACAGAGAAAGGGAGAGGTTCGGGGGGCGCAGCGATGTGGCCTCACTCTGGATCGACTTTTTGCTCCTGCCCCCCAAGCTGGAGGAGCACTTGGCGGCGGGTCCTGATGCAATCCCGAGCCCTTGCGATCTTATTTCTATGTTTTTGGAGCAGGCTCTTTTGAATCATAAATCTGTGAATGGTTCTTCGGGCAACATTGCGAACAAGGATGTGGTAATTTCGTTTCTGATGCCCTGCTGGTCATGTGGTTGAATTAATCTCCTACTTCTGTGTACGTCACTTTTGATTCCGCGAAGTGAAAAACTTTCGTGGTCCAGATGGATGCAATACCTGTTATAATTCCTTTCCTTATGTTTGTTCAATTCAATTAGTGAGCTTGAGTGATTTTGCTTTGTAAGTGGAACAGCTTAGTAGTTTACTCGGGACTTTTTCATAGGGCATTGCACAAACGTGTGTAGGACTTGGACATCATGTGTAATATCTGAACGAGTCTGTAATTAGGGTTTGGTGCTTCATGACGTCTTATGCTGGTCTTAATGTCAAGCTTAGGATTGGACGACTTTTGCAGTTTCTTCCAAGTAAATGGGTGCTTTGTGCTCTCACTAAATGGGAGAGTCATATTCTCCCACGGCAATCTCCTCGTTCTAGACCTATTCTTATATATGTTAATAATATACCTTGTCGCTCTACTGGGCTCGTAAGTGATATGTATGCCTATGGCAAGTATGCCTATGGCAAGTATTCCAATTGCGTTTAATTCAGTAAGACCAATTGAAGTATTTTGCTAAGACTTACTGTTCTCTTTAGCAAAAGCTGGTTTAAACTGGACATGCTTTTAAGTGAAAGTTGAAGACTTTGATTCCCATGATTTGCAACTTATGGCATATTATTTTCTCATGATAGTGCATTTTTTCCTTTTCCTTCCTGTCCTTATTTATTCTCTGTCTAGTGCATTCAGGTCTGATATGCAGACTTGTCTGATGGCAACCCAGGAAACACAGGGCTCCACCAAAGCTGCAAGTAAAACTGCCTCTGTACTCTGCGAGAGAGCAGCGCGGGTGGCAGTAGTTGCGCAACTCACATTGTGGGATATTGAGTTGTCCGTACCGTCTCAGCAGCACCAGTTCGTACTTCTGAAGACATTGATTAGGCACGATGAAACTAGATCATTGCTACACCAATGCAACCTCCATCGCTGGTTGATTCATAAAGCTCTTCAGTGTCACCCAGTCGGGTCTGCAGCTCCCAATGCAGTCTTTCCGGCAACTCGGCTGGGATCCTGGACAGCTGGAGACGAGCTGGGAGAAGTTTTCCACAATATAGTTAATAGCAATGGAGAGTTGTCCTCACTTTGTGGCAGCATTGGAGACAGCCGAATGGAGGAGGAACGAGCATCCGTAGAATTTCTGGAGCAGGTTCTGCAAGACGAGGAGTTCGTGGTGCAGGTCTTGCAACAGGAGGAAGTGGTGGCCATGAACGAGGACTCCACGAAGCTCCGCACAGATTCTAGTGTCCACAAAGCGATTGGAAATGGAGGACTAACTAAAGGGCAGGATTTAAGCCCGTCTTATAAATGTCAAGTCATGTTTGATGTAGCAGAGGTACATTTTATGCGAGGGCGAATCAGGCAAGCGTACGAATATTTTGAGAGATGCAGAGAAACGATTAGTTTCCTTCGTTCCCAAGACATCACACCTGGAAAGGAACCAGACGGAAATATCCCTTTAACGTCCAGTACGAGCACGGGACGGAACGCCTTCCCTGTACCCGAAGATAGGCTGGCCGGGTTTATTGTGGCTTGTAGGATGCTACTTTTGGGTTCTTCAGCGGATGATAGCAAATTACGGAGCAATGTAGCGGCCAAAGAGGAACTTTTCACAACTTTTGGGGCTCCATCTCCTGGTCAGCGGGCTGTTATTGCATGTGAACAGAGTAGGTGGATTGCCAGGAAGTATAGGAGTCTTGATAGCAGTCATAATGCTTCTGCCAATGGCGGTGCAGATTGCAAGGAGAATTTGGCCAAGAGAGAGAATTGTGAAATATCGAGAGAGGACGATGTAGACTTTGCGGGTCGGATGAATGAAGTTCCAGTCCCCCATCGCCAAAACAAAAGGAGCAGAAGTTCTTCATATTGTGGAGATCTAAATGGAGACTCGCGATCAAATGACATAGAAGGTGAGAATGGGCAAAGTCGGAGGAAAGAGACTGACCTTCAAGATAAAGGACTTCATAGTTTAAAAGCAGAACCAGATGTGATGGAGGTTGGTGAATGTAGTGGAGCAGGAGTGAAGGAGACTTGCACAAATGGATCAGAGACGGATTCTTGGGGGAAGAATGCAGTTGAACTAGATGGTGCAAAGAGAGAACTGAAAGATTTTTATAGCAAAGATGGAACACTGGCAAATGACAGCAAGAACGGGCAGACGAAGCAGTTAGTTGGTCTAGCTGAGACACGAATGATATCTGATTCAAATCATTCTACAGATATGGGACTGATTGTGGATATGGAAAGCGACTCAGCTGAGGAAGCACTGTATGAACTCGGGAACGTAGTGAAGGGTACACTCAAAGAAAGACAACAAAAGCTTTTGACTGAAACTTTTGTTGAAGACATTTTGAGGGGTCATTTATCCTGGGCCTACTGCCTTTCCGTGGAGAACGACCCCATGTTGTCTAAATTAGATCGTTCCAAACTTGCTGCATGTAACCTAGTGAGAGCTGTTTTGGAAGGAGCCTCGGTTGAAATCTTCCTAAGAATAAGTGACCAGTTTGAAGGTAGCGAAGATGCAGTTGTCTTTTTAATGCGGCTTCTGCTGGCCATCATGGTGATGGAAGAAGGACATCGTTCAGCCAATGAATCAAGTTCTGTAAACCTTAGACAGGATGCCCGACTTCGCAAGCTGGGCATTCTGAAATCGAAGCTGCCTTTGCAAGGGACAGTTGAAACCGTGTCCGTAGTCGCACAACGGGTGCGTGATCTTGCGATGTACGTATGCTGTGTAATTGATGAACCCTGGTGTTGGTACTGTGCTGCTAAACATCGGCTGGCAGAAAACCCAGATTTACCTAGGTTCACTGTACCATTACCCACGAATTACGTTAAGACAGTCGACTGCCTACCTACTTTGGGCACTGCAGATTCTTTGAGGAGTTTCACAGAGCCAAATGCTAAGAAACTGGAAGAGAAGAAACCAGTGTCCGACAGTGACATCCTCTTGTCTCTATTGGAACTTGAGAGTACTCATGAAGTTGAAGCATTTCTTGAAAAATTGCAGATACTGGAAGGAAGAGCTGTGGCGATGGAAGCTTCCGAATTAGAGGAAAGTTCTCGTAATCCTTCAGTTGCGAAAAGAACTGGTCCTGTTGCCAGTTTTGTTGAGCGGTTGTTTTCATTCCAGTCAAAATCAGTTCCAAAGCTTTCTGGTCACCAAGTACAGGATATTGCTAGCCTTAGTTCATCATTGAGCAACGATCAAGCACGTGGCGGTGCAGTGGGAACAAACACAAGGATCACTAACTTACAGGACCCGGCCTTTGAAGCTGATGTTGTTACCGTTCTGAAACGTCAAGCTTTCACTGCTCTGGAAATCTCCAAGAATACGCACGAGGCAAGGCGTTTCTTCGAATTGGCTCTTGGATTTCAACCAAATGAACTCGATTGTATGATGATGTTGTGGCTTTTGGAAAGGACTTCAGGAGTAGAGGGAAGAACAGAGGGACGAAATATGGTTCAGTGGACAAGATCGTTACCAGCAAGGGTCGACAAGAGTACCCTACCAAACTCTGTTCTCTTTGACTTTACAGTTTTGTTACTGATTGAGAAGGAGTCATGGCCCTTTTTATCTGAGGTCTGTAAGTGGGTGTTGTCCTTATTAAAAGAATCGACGGCCAGAGATAGTGAGGTGATCGTCAAGAGTGAGAGTGATTCTGTGGCAGGAGGTCCTGGAGTGAGTGCATTTTGCAGTGATAGCTCTGCCAAATTGACCACAGTACCCGGACAGACCATGCATCCAAGGCTGCTACAGACTCTCAAGCTGGCAACAATTCTTGGTGACCTGCTGCCTCTCTGTATATCTCTTCAAGCAGCAGGCTCACGAATTCCCTTCAATGAGGATGTTGCTCGTCTCGGATCTACGTTGTCACAGCTGTTTGAGGACTTCATGTGTTTACTCATAGGGATTGAAACGGGTAGACAGGGCCAAGGAAGTGATGGTACGTCGGACTGGAGAGGCATACACTCAGGAATGAGCCAGTACACCGGTGCCTCAGGGGTTCCTCTTATTTCAAAAATCACTAATCCTCGCGCGCTAATGGCCCTCGCAAGCTTGACAGCTGGTTGGCTCCATCGCTGGCATACTGCCGGCTTAACAACGTGGTCCTTAGCCGTGGAAAGGTACGGAGTTTTGGCTGGAGTTACTGCTGGCGCTGTTCATCATCTCCCCGCCGGTTCATTGCCGTATGCTTCTACGGTACTACGACCAGTGGATCCGCGAGTTCTATTTGGAAGAGAACTGTTCGGTGTTTTGCTGGAGTGCATAGTCAGCATACCCGGTGTGGTTGAAGGTGATAGAGAGAAGGGTCATCGTTGGTTTCAAGGTTTGGCGGACTTGGCATTTGAGGATGACGCACATGTGAAAGCATTGCGATTGTACTTGCAGGTACGTGGGCAAATACTGAGATGCCCAAGAAACTCAAGCGTTTGTTTCGGTTGAAGTCTATTATAATACGGATGCTATGTATGTATGGTTCTGTATTCCATTAAATGTATGTATGCATGTAGATACAAACAAACGAACGGGTTCTATGTTTCATATACACGCAATATATACAAACAAACAAACATCCCATAATCAGGGCAACAGATTATCCACTCTGGGTCTTAGTTCACTAAAGTCGAATGACCTAACTGATTTGGTTGTTGGTAGGCCGGTGCAATTCGAAGTGCTCATTACTGTGATCGTACTTCATCAATGGGCCGAGACATCTTCACACTTTGGGTGGTACGTGTCTTATCGCCTTGATATGACCTTGAGTACTTGTGTGATAGGGTTCTATAAGCTGCTAACTTTTACCGCCAAGCGCATACTTGTGTCACCAAATGTTCCATTAGACAAGATACTAGCCGTCTAAGCACGTTTTATTTATCTGGACTAAAGTTGTTATCTTTGTGAATCATCACAGATACAGAGAATGGTGGCAGCTTGTCGAGCCATAGGAGCTGGTGTGCAGGCTGCTGTTCTCTGCCAGTGCACTATGCCCGCTCCTGACCATGAATTAGCGTTTCGGATTCTGCAAGAGAATACGTTGATTGTTGACAGAGATGCATCGGCTTACTTTGAATGTATTTGGGAGGTATTCTCTCATCCTTCCCCTGCAGAATTGGTAACTTGGATTTGACGTCTTGTTAATTTGCACATAAGATGCGCTTTTCATCTACGTTGGTTTGGCTTCAGCAACCACGAGAGAGCGGATCAACTGATTGACACTTTCTTTGGCTTATTGCATGTCCTTCACTATTCCTACCGGTATAATTTGGCTTTATAGCAAAATCCGCCTAGTATAGCATGCAAATATTTTGTTGACATCCAGGTGCCTCAATTACTCATCTATAAGCCATCAGTTTCTGTGAGTAGTCACTAACATCCTCAATTCCATACCTCCAGGTGCCTATTTTGGAACTTCTGGTGAACATGCATGCAAAAGCTGGTGACGAAGGGAGAGTTGCCAGCTTGATAGGGTTACTGCAACAGCCTGCCTTGAATGTGCATAACCCACCGGCAATCCGCGAAGCTCATATATGCACTATGAAACAGCGGTTCTTACAGAGATTGGCTGGAGAATTACTCTATTAATTTGCTCTATCACCTCAGTACCAGCGATGGAGAACCCAAAGCAATCTTGGCTGATCCACATCAGGTTTGCGTGCTATCCCATATCCAAGACTACAGGTTGATTCCAGTTTTATTGACTTCAGGTTTCAAGCAAGTTCTATATCTGACCCTTTATCCTCCTTGGCTTCAGATAGCTGACTGAAGGGCTAGCCGCTTGGATATGAAGCAACAATAGCAATGATCTCTATCACCTCTACGCCCCACACAAGGTGGAGTGCCGCCATCATGCTCCACCATATCATGAAGGCTCACTGCTTCAGTTATTTCTAAGGTACAGCCCCAGATTATACTCGAAACTATTGTTTCTTTAAGTCCCCAGAAGGTACTCTTCCGGGTTTTAAGCTCTGACTTTTGACTGAACAAACTGACGCCTACTATGCACTAGTCTGCAGATCGATGTCACTGGATGTGATATTTTATTTCGAGAGATATATTTCTCCTTCTCATGAGCTTTCTTTCATTGTTATCAATTTTGTACAGGGTCGACTCTGACAGGAAATTATCAATTCTACCTTATCCAGACATGATCAACGTCGTTTATTGGTTATCGCTGTTCCTGGCAGGACGTAATCCACGGCTGAAATGTCCATTCTCTTTAGATCTGTTAGATCTACTGGGTAAGCCAGCAAACTTGAAATCACATTGGTGGTCATAGCAGTTCGCAGCCTCATTCAAAAGGTTGACGTATTAGTCTAGATCTCTGAATGAATAGGAGTCGGTGTTGCGAAAAAATGCTTCTGTTCGGCTGACTTGGCTAATAAAGAACTTAACTGAAACTACTTTGGGAAGGCTGTTGGTGCTCTGTTCAGGTTCGCTGTCATTAAAGGATTCCATTTCTCTTCTTTGGACTAGTATGGGTCACAGGGAACTTCGTGAACAGGGTCATCACCTCAGGGACAAATGTCGTTCAACTTGGAATGTCCAACAAACTCCAACAAATGTTCTCCATCTGAATTGTTAATGTTTTACGAAATTATATCAGGCGTGTTTAAATAGACACTTCAAGGTATTTTAATTCTTTTTCGTTTCTTTTCCGCTGCAGCGTCAGCGACTGCCGCAACCAGTTTACGTTTGAGGCTAAAATCTAAAGTCCTTGGATCATTCCAATGTCAGGGTCAGTTTTTTGTGGGAAAAATAAGACTCAAATTCCACCAAGGTAAAGGACAAGTTGCAAGTTGTCTCATTATCTGAGTAGGTGTGAGACTCGGGATATACACGACAGAACGTATGGTGATCATGAAATCACAGAACAGACAAAAGCTTACAATCGAGGTCGTGTACGGACGTATTAAACACGTTGGTTAGTTGCTCTGTTGAAACTAGTAAATTTTACCAACTAATACTTATTTAAGTATTTGGGCCTTGTACGTACCCTGCTATCGTCTGCCCCTGGCTTACACCAGGGCCCGACGATATATCTAAGCCAGGGGCTTGGTAGCCCTTCTCCCTTTAGCTGTGGTACATCCTGGACAGGAGCTGAAGCGGATTCAGAATGAGCGCGTTTACGCTCAGATTGAGTCAATTCGCTACTTTCTGGAGACTTTCTTCCCGGGTCCTGCGAACAGTGTACGGGACGTAGTCGTTCGTTATCCAGACAGTGTTCTACTTGATACGAATAACTGCAGCCCTTTATCATATAAGAAAAAGGTGACCGCGTAGGAAAAATGAAGGATGGGAAGACCCCATCAAGTCGTACAAGGGAGAGACAAAAAAGGTAACATGGGGCTAAGCCCCAATAGATGATTAGTGGAAACTTCTTCCTGCCCCGACACGCATAGGAGTGGTTGTACATCATAACTCTGAACTCTGACCGTCTCTCGACCGTAGAGGAGATCGGAAATGTGCGGACCTTCTAAGATTTGGCGGACAAATGCACTGATTCTCTGCAGATTATGTCATCTGTGTGCGTCCTCTTCGCTGAATGATCGATGCGTGTTATCCAGTACGAGTGAAGAACATCTTCATGGAAGTGTTTCTGCCATTGAGGGCTTTCTGCACCAATTTCCTTATTTGGAAACTGCGGGGCAAGAATTCTCATACGGAAATACATTTCACCGTATCTCGGCACGACATAAATACAACTTGCAAAATCGTTCTTGCTCCGCGGCACTCTGCACTTTGCATCAAAAACCAATTGGCTTAATATAGAAGAATTTAATGTGTCTGACTCATGTTCGTGTACGAGCACAAGGAGCTCGAGAACCGTACGGAAAGATACAAAACACTTCGACGTGCGTTACGGGTTCTGAGATGACATAAAAAAGGTTCAGTGATCCCTGATCGAAACCTCCAGCAGTCCTATATGCACATTTTCGTTGGTGGTGCCAACAAAAGAAAAACGATCGAGACAATCTATCTTTTCTCCACTTCAACCTATATTTGTTTCTACCTATGTCGGTGTGCTGAATACTCTTGAAAACTTATTCACGCTGACCAGCCTTGAAAAATCTGTGGTCAATTTACAAATCAGTGAATCTACTCTACGCTATTCCTAACCGGAAAAGGTTAAAAATTCTACTTCGCCCAGGCTACTGAATCTATCTCATCCCTAGCGTTTTTATACAATTCTAGCCTCTTTCCACAGGCTAGTCTCCGTTCCATTGTAGCTGGATCTTCATCGAGTAGAATGGCCAGCTGCTTGCCCTGTTCACATGCAAGTATGCAATAGAGACATCAGCATGTCTCTCAGGAAAGACCTAGTTTTTCGACTCGCTCTTTGATCTGAAAGCAGTAATACAACAGCTGTGCTATATTCCAAATGGGACGAAAGCGGGAAACTTAGATCTTCTGCCAAATCGAGCATCATAATTCTTCAGATATCAACACATTAGCGCCTCTTCCGCACCCGATCGGAATTTAACGAACCTCTTTCTTGCCAATCTGTGTGTAGAAACTGTCCAGAAGTGAACGTTTCGCCTCTCTTACTTGACAGTGCACCGCAGCTTTGGGTATTGAATTTCGAAGTATGTCCATCACCATCCCAACGTATGCAGAGACATTGGAGCCTGGTCGCAAAGAGTAGTCACCACATAAAAAGGTTAGACACCGTACCAACTTGAAATCAGGACATCAGAATGGTAACCGGAATGAGTAGCAATATGTAAAGTGTAAACAACTCCAGCAACGGGTTTTTGAAGTGCCAGAACGCCAATACCTATACGTCGAAGGTGCCCGTCAGTGTAACGATCCATGCTGGGGACTGTATTTCCACCTTTCTCTAATTCTTGAGGAAGTTTCCTAAAGAAGTCCACTGTAAGATAACTGGCCTCCATCTCCACCAACCTAAGAGCAGTCTTTCTGCTCTCTTCTCTGTAGAGCTCCAGTGCTTTTGTTGCTGCGGCAGCTAGCTCTGCTTGTAAAGTGGGGAACCGCTTCAGCTCCTGCATTCCCGACAATTGAGTCAGCTAGGCCTCAGATCTCATTCACCAAATTGAAGTCATGACAGTCTACTCAGATATTATGGTACCAAGCAAATTACAGAGAACAAACAGTAACAAAATATTCACCTGGGTTTCGCCAACTGACTTCCGGACAAGGTCTCTTAGAATGAAATGCACCTGCAAACCAGAAGGATCATTCACATGCTAGTTAGCTTCATTGTCGACAACAAACACTCACTCCTAGTATCGACTAATAAGGAAGATATCAAATTCGCATGACCTTGTGCGTTATAAGAGCACGGAATCATGCAGTAACGAAAAGAAAGCTGTACCGCATCAATAACTGCTTCGGCGGGTCCTTTGAAGTAGGCAATTGAACTTTCGATTAAGCGCCGGTAACCTTGCTCAGGAGCTATAAGATGTGGCTGGTACCCATCAGCCTCAGTGACAACTTTCCTGACGTTCTGCATCGACAAGTGCTTGTCAAAGGGCAACTTTTTCAGGGCAGCAGGAAGCTGATTATCGAACACACCATATATACGTTCGCCACCTGGTCGCCTGTCAACATAGAGGAAACCATCAGTTTTTTCCTCTCTACCATATCTTACGAACTATCTGTTCTCACGCGCATTGACTTCATAAAACACAAACTCCACTTAACAAAGGTGGGACTAGACATTTACCCTCCATCAAGATGATCCTTGAACACGTGGTCGAAAGCTCTACAGAGCTCCAGAATAGTGTACAGCTGAGCCTGCACATCATTTCACCGTTTGTGAACACCGTATTCTCTTCTGAGACCTTGACATATCCAGTACCGTAATGAACCATGCAATGTGGAGATGTGCAATGTGCAATGTGGAGTACGTATCACAAATGACAAATCAACGTTAGGAATATGGTATACAAGTCCCTATGGGCTGCATGTACGTACCCCGGCGTCCACAGCTATAGGTTTGCCGAGCTGACTCATTTCTCCCTCCAGCTCATCTATAGTTTTGTTGATGAGAGCCAGTATAGAGGGGATACGGGACTTAATGACAGTTTCCAAGTGCTGCATATGATGTCATAACGTATTAATCAACGCAAGAGGAAATCCTCGACCAAAGAAACTCCGTCAATACTACCAGACAAAGACAGTTTGTGCAAGGAAAGTGGCTAGACCCGAGTAATAGCTAATGGAGCGTTTTAATACAATCCATCGATCAGTCCGAACGGTCGTGAAGCCAGACAAATGATTCCATTACTAAGCTAGAATTGAGTTTGTACTGATAGTTGCCAAAACCTTTTTGTCAAAAAGATATACAAATATATAAAAAAAAAGATAAAAATACAACAAATGCGTATTTGACGTGTCTTCTACAACTCACCTTTGAAAGCATCTTTGCGAGGTATTCGGATCCCATTTTGTTCGAAAGATGTGCATAGTCTTGGCTGGTGTTGAAATAGTCACGCTCCCGACGTCTTGCAGCGATCATATCTACGTTCTTGTTGATATCGGCTTGAGAACGATTCACAACCCCAATCCATGGATGCACAAGCCTGTACGCACGTCCTTCCAGAACCTGACAAAATTTACCATCTGGTGTTAGTTGTTTCACAGCAAAACGTAGATACAGCTGCCTGACAGTCCCCCAGACTGACACAAAAATCTCAGACGTCTTTGCAGCTATTTTTCTCACTATTGTAGCCGTAACCTTAAGATCCCTAACCTGTACTGCCTGGAAGACCAACCGCGATAAAAGTGATGCAGGTGGAAGTATCAAACACAGTAGTCATAATTAATCCACCAAAAGGTTAACCGTACTATGTACGAGTAATGGGAGCGAAGCCGTTCATACATAGTGAAATTGTATTTAAAGCCACTACAGTTAGAAGACTGATTAGTGGTGACCGTGTGCACAATTTACTGACTACGGCTTCCTGAGATACTGGAAGAAGCAACTCACATCAAGCGCATTGGTCCCTCTGTCCATCAAATCTAACTTCGTAAGCACTCCCCACGTCCGTTCACCTACAAAATGAACACCACAAGCATGTCTTTGTTTGATGAATATTTCCTCCGACGATATGAATATCTCGCTAAAATGCAATCTCGGTTCCAGAAAATGACCATTTGATCAATTCCACGCGAACGTACTAGCTAACAAGTTGAAGTGCATTGTGGCTACCATTCCAGTAAGCTTCCATGCAGTATTTACTCTCTTTTTTCTACTAGGGAGCCCAGCATTTTTCCGTCAAGTTAATCTGCAGTTGATAGTCAACTCATGTGAAATGTACCCAGGCCAAACTCAGAGCAGACAGGCAACAGTACCTGCAGGATCGACCTCTCTGGCCAATTTTATCGCATCCGACGTGGCAATATCTTGATTTGCAGGAGATATTGCGAGTATGATGGAATTGGGCTGCACGTGAACAGTGGACGTATAAGTGAAGTCAGGTCAGGACAAATTTGAAGGAAATGCTTTAGTGTAAAGACGCAGACGCCAGAGGAAACCCATGCGCCCATACTTGTGTGACGGGGCAGTTCAGTTCGTGAAGAACGAAGAGGAACCATACAATTCAATTATACATCTCCTTAAAAAATGTGTATATCCACATATCATCTCCCGACAAAATATTCTGCGACATCTACAGATTGCTCACCTTCTCGACGTAGGATCGGACCATGTTCTCGATATCATGAACAATGCTATCAGGCTGTCCCTCTGCAATTATCCAAATATGGAAAGTCAGTACTCGGACCTTCCTTACAGCGTAGATTCAAATTCAAATGATGAAGAAAGGCCATATCACAGGGCAAGTGAGGCAAAACTCACCGACGGCAACTTTTGTAAGCCCAGGCAGATCGATAAGGGTAAGATTCACCACTGCAGAGATAGCGACAAAATGTAAGCAGAACTTTGGAGTACAGGATCGGTCGGTAAGAACATGCGGTCTACAGCAAAGCATATAACCATACGACATAAAGAGCTCCAAAAGAAGATACCGTCCAAATCCATAAAAGACAATGGACATCAGATATCAATTACCGGTAGCTACAGTATTTGCATCAAAGTGGTAAATCCGTTAGGCTATGGGGCGGGGGTATCCTTTAAAATTCAAATTCGATGTCAAATAGGCGATCGGTCATTCAATTACTGTCTGATCATTGTAGGCGAAGTATGCGTTACCATTCGGGGAGTATATGCTAAGGTGAATAGGAACTGGGGAAATCATCTTGCTGCGACCGGTCACCCTGTCAGTTTCATCCGCAATTTCTTTCCTGACCAGCGCTACCAAAAGGAAAAACATATTCAAGTGTTAGCGCATGATAAAATCGCAAATCAAATTCGTTGATGCCGAGCAGAACAAGATAAACCATTCACAAAGTTAATTCATCACAGAAGGGGTCCTCGGTAACCTCTAAATCACTTCCGGCTTGCAACAGAAACTGATTAGGATTAAGAAGTCTTCGATATCCGCTAATTTAGGTCTACTCAATGAACTTTCAGACTAGCGGGCAAAGCACGACCACGGAGGAAACATATCTAGTAAGCTTACCAAAATCTGTAAATCTTCTTCTCGAAAGATGGAGAAACTCTGCGTACTCGGAACCATCATCGGTTTTGTGCAACTGCAGTACCAAGGGCCGTCTGGTCACAATTCCTGTTCCAAGAGATAAAGTCAGACAGAAGCTTGGTGTCTCTCTCCGCCACTCGCTGCAGATTAAAACCATGGGGCGGGGTTTATGGTCCGACGACATGTGCAGTCTCCCTCCCGCAAACAGCAGTTTATGAGCGACTTTTCTCACCTGAACCTCGGGGTAGAAAGTCTCTCCCGACGATGCTTTCCAAAACGGACGATTTGCCAGAACTCTGTGCACATCAGCACACGATCCAATCTTCTAAGAGATAAATTCCAATTCCGATCCATCTTGATGCAACAGAATGTGCAGACAAGTTTCAATGTGTCCTTATCGGCGACATCAGCTCAACAAGGACGCTCGACAAGCCTCCACACAAGTATCACTGAACTAGTAACAAGAAGGACAATTGCTGCTCATTAAGCAAAGAGTGAACACAAACACGACCACAAGGTAAGCGGTGACATATCATCTACCGACGCACACACCTGACCACCGACGACCACAACCGAGGGCAGCGACTCCCACAAGGTCGGGAGAGCGCTATCCCCTCCATAGTCCCCTAGAACTGTACATGCCCTTTGTATTCTATTGACGAGGCCAATTAGGCTCTCCATATTTCCCCCTGCTCGCTGCGCCTGACGATGAACTCCACAAGTTTGCGCTCCTCCTAAAGTCCCTTTGCTATAGCTTCCTCAAACTTCAACCGCAACAGCTCACTCCTTCGCTCCCTCTGCTCTTCTATCTCGCGCTCTATCAAACACCTCAACTATTTCCACTCAGAAAATTTTATGCCTTGACATGCACCCCACTAGTCCCTGTTCTCGCCTACTACTTCTTCCAAGCAATCGCAACGCGAGCGACCAACCCCACCCCACACACACACACACACACACACACACCACTCGAGCTTGAACTTCTTCAGCTCTTCTTGACCGTCCTCCCAACAAGCTCGGTCTGCTTCGCTTCCACAAACTCGGTCCGAGTGTTAGAACCTCTCTTGGAGCTGTCCACCTCCCTTTGTGTGGCAGTGTGTCTTTCTAAGACCGAGTAGTTTCCTTCAGCTCCAAACAATCAGTCACTCAATCACGCTGCGTCCCTTTGTCGTCTACTCTGTCCACCACAAATTTCCCGCTACTCTCCTCTTGTGGGCAGTACACCCCGTACTCTACCAGAACCAGCAAAAGCACAGCAGCACCCGCGCCGCGACCGTCACGTTCACCCAACCTGACCAAGACCGTTCCGTCCACCATGTCGCTCGGTTCTCACCAATGGAATATACTAAACCCCGCGACGTAGAATACTAGTGGTTGAAAAACCATAACTCATTCCAACTTGTCCATGCGAGCAACAAACACGTGTTAGGAGTCTGGACGGAAGTTTTCAGTTGCCGAGAAGCCTCGGGAGGCACATGTCAGAAAACAAAAATTCCTACGACCTTGTCGTCGTCTTCGATCATTTGGGGACCCCACCCGTCGCTTCCCCTGTCTTTCAGAGAGGGCTGGCACCGGCGAGTCCTAGACTAAAGCTGTCTTAAATAGGGGCGAGTTACGTAGGTGACGAAGCCACTTACTTGTCAACAACGAATGTAAAGATATACCGACCAAGCGGGAGGAGTAGGCGGACTTGGTGTGGTCGCTGGCTGAAAGTCTAGGTAAAATTGACACATCCATCGGTTCAAGTCACACTCAGTTCTATCCAGGAAAAGCAAGTTCCGGGTTCAATAACTGGACACCTTCGGAGAGATTAAAAAGGCTCTGCATGTTTTGTAGGTTTCAGCTTGAGAGCAGTCGCGGGCACAGAGATTTTGGAGGCCCACCACAGCGGTAGGGAAGGCGGTTGGTCGACAGGATTGGAAACTAAAAGCTAAAGGTTGATAGAATTTAATTTGACTTGCTGGACTTCATTGCTTTATATTGTCTACAGTGTAATAGAACAAGAGTTCATTGGCTTCTTACAAATTTCTATAGTTAGCTTGAGCTGAGTTACTTCTACCGTCCAGCTCAGCTTTCGTCAAACGGAAACGACATTTCAGATCGCTTTCGAACTTGACGTGCTGCACAGGACTTAGGTTTTTATGTTGCATGTCTCGTGCTGGCTTCTCGCTACATGCTTCTGGCATACTCCCGGTCTCTTCGTCTTTCTTTCTTCTGGTGGCTCTTGCAATGTTCCTGACTTTTGGCATAACATCAGATTATGTTTGGCGATCTCCCACTCATTCCGTTGTGCTTAAATCATTCCAGTCAGTAAAGATTTTCAATCTCAAAGTGCTCTGAATGTATGAAGTATTCCAAACTTGCTTCTGTGAATTCAGGGTTGGGTCTGATTCTTTAAAATTTTCCGCTTGCACTTTATTACTTGACGACTACCCTAAAAGAATCGAGGAAAGAAAGAATTCACCGATGACCATGGCATCTTTCCACTTTGTGCCCGAAAGTTCCTTATCGGTACTCCTCGGCGCTTCTGTCTTAACAGGATGGGTCTGTGGTTAGCTGTCAAGCACATGGCACGGAAGCTTCTTCCTCTTGCGGAAAATATACTGATCTCAGCGTCCTTGAGCTGTGGAAATTTATTGAATGACTTTGGTCTCTGCATTCTGGTACTCGAAACTGTCCCTAAAAGGTAAAGCTACTCGCCAGCGGACTCTTTAGGTCCCCAGGCCATCTGCTCCTATAAGGGCTTGCGCTCAGACAGCTCCGAGTTTTGCCCTACTTGTATAGCCACTGCGTGGCCCGATATTCCTTGCATGTTGCTCAATGCCCGCAGCATACCAGGAGTAATTCACATTGTATTTCTGACACTTGATGTCGTCGGTCATTTCCTTGGGCTTTTCAATGCATGCAGGCAAGCCAACCTGAGTTCTCGTCAATTCATCTATGATATGTCTTCACTTCTTCCTTTTCCTCAAAGAAAAAAGAAAGAAACCAAGAAACCAATTCCTACTCCGAGAAAAGCTCTCTCCAACAGTGATTCGAATTTTACCTGTTTTATGTGTATTTTACCCGGAACCGCCAAAAGAGAAGGTGGAAGAAGAAAATTATCTACCCGAAATTAATGAGTTACAGCAAATCCGCTGTTTCATTCATGTCTTCATAAACCCGATCCCCACAAATCTTGGAATATCTGACAGTGACTAATAGTCACTGGGTTTACCCAACACCCGAGTTTTAGCCGTACGAACCAACTACTAGTAGAAAGAGTCCACAGCCGTACAAAGACACCAAACTACACTTCAGACAAATGTTCTCGACAAGTTTTACTTCCACGACGCACGCAAATGTGATTATCAAAAGGGTTTGGTTTTATGCCCACGTTGGTGTTGAAGGATACAGAGTGATTGGTACATGCATGTTGTGAAGCGGCCCAATTTACTTATGGGAAAGATGCAATGACCATATTCTGTTGTCACATAACGAATACATGATCTGTGACATCCCAAACGCCATCTTGAAGTGAGTTTTGTTGAGGTCCAACAACTAAGCCGAGGTAGATGTGCACGTCTGACCGCAAAGTACTAGCATGATGCCTGTACAATAGGCAGTAAGACAAACACAGTCATCCACATGATTAAGAAACATTTACAATACCTGCAGCTCCAAAGTCTGAAGGTAACTTTAGAGAGGAAATTTGGTGAAGGTTGAATGAGAAGTACTAATCCCTCCCCATGCTGACTGAAACTTGATACTAGCCAAACGTGAAAAGTGGCATGACTGCTAATAAAGTACTAATATATCATGCAGACAAAACTGTGAGTTACCCCTTCCGTTCCATTTATAACAAATGGCCATTCGTCAAATAATTTCTCGGACCTTGTAGTATCAGTTACTACTCACATTGAATTTCAGGACAACTTTCCCAGGTAGTAGTGTTTGCGATCAGCAACCAGCTTCGTCGTGTCTGCAGATCAACGGACTGCCAGATGGCTGGCTGGTGCTTCCCTACATGGATGACAGTTGATGTGCTTCCTGGAGCTCCGCTGTTGGTATGTCCAACCAGAATGGAGATTTTATGTACACTGAAAGTAGAGTGAGCGCTTCAGGAACGAAAAGGGATGTTTGACTCCAGAGGTTGGGGTAAGGACCAGCCAGATGGGTAAGTCAGCCCTGGAGCTTCAAGGTGCAAATGCCACACCATAATCTTGTTACACCCGCTAGGAAGTCCTTCCATTTGGCTTTCATCTTCAACCAATTGTTCTATAAAAGTGGTTTCCTGCGTCCAAGTAGCAGCGTATCAACTGAGAGAAGCAGAACTTAATCAAGGGCTCTAGCTACTTGCTAGCAGGCAACCAGCGGCCAGTTGCACCTTTCTTGGTCACTGGTGTTTATACTGTGAAAAAGAAACAGCGCCTTGCTACTTGCTTCTTATGCAAAGAGGACAGAAAGTTGATGATGAACCAACAAGAGAGAATCAGTCAGCTGACCTGGAATCCTTCCTTCAATTCCAATTGTCGTATCGGCTCTGATGAACGATGGCGCCAGTGTTTTGTGTCCCACAAGATCGTGCTATTGAATCCGAAACCAGACATATCCACGTGAAATCTGCGCAGTCTTTTGCTCTTCTCATTCGTATGCCAACCGATTACCTTCTCGCCATCGCATACAGGTCCTTCAACTACTGCCTTTGCCTTGCTTTCTGCCATCATACCTACTGGCCAAGTTCCAAATCGCCTGTGTCATGAAGGAACAAGGGAAGTACTTGTGAAAAGATGTTCAAGTCGAGTCGGAACTATGAAACACCACTGAAACCGCAGATACCCTTACATCAGAAAAGACATAATCCAATAGGTAGACCTGCTCACTTATAGAGAACCAAAGGAACAGAAAGTGATTCTTAATGAGAGCAGGACAAGCCAGGAATTCTAGTAGAGATCAAATCCAAGCTAGACTAACACCCCGACGCTCGCCTCGCTTGACAAAGGTCGCTTATCATTCTTTTTAAACATCACAATGGAACCACACCAGAGGATTAGACATTTAATGGTTAGTTCCGGACTATCTTTGCAACATCATAGTGGTTTAACGGGTCAGGTTAAAAATGAGAAGAAAAAGGGAAACTTCTGCGGACTGTTGTCAAGGAATCCGTTGAAAACATCCCAATGACATGATGTCAAGACGGTGGTGACTGAAGCTCAAGAACTTCATGGCCATAAATCAGCGGGGCGAACATGAATTTAATTCTGAACGACGAAATCTTGAGAGCTGTGAACTACAGCTTCCAAAAATTCCTTACTGAGGTAAGGAATTTCTCCCAAACTACGTTAGAACAGAAATATACACAACTGAGTAGATTTAGATAATTTGTTCATACTGATCTTTCTTATTTTGAAGCAGATTTACAACAAAGAGCAAGACGACAGACACTTCTTCATTACTTGATGGAACATTGACATAGAACACCTCAATTTGAGTTTCTCAAATTGAGAAACGAGACTTCTCAAACGAGAACTCAAAGGTGAAACTTGATCAAACGTTGGAGGGAAACTCTGGACAAATATATCTGTCCCTTTCAAGAGTGAAGACTAGAGAAATAATGTGAAAATTACTTGATTCTGCGCAGTTGTTCGAACAGTTCAAGGGAGTAGACATTGTCATCATCTGCAAAATAGACAACTCCATCCAGCTGGTGTATCTCGATGTGTTTTAGCGCCACATTTCGCTGATAGATGCCGCGATCTTTGACATTCGTAAGGTTCTCGTTACAAACAAGGTGTCTGTACATAATTCCGGTCTGCCTTAGCAGCGACGCAGTTTCCAAGGACTGGCCAGGGGCCTCTACCACGAGCCACAAAAGAGGGGGGGAAACGAGCCGCAGTGTATGTGCCAGCCTAGTCAAAAAATGAACCTGAAAGGCCCTGTTGTAAGTCGGAGTAACTACGATTAGCAACTTGCGCTGCGGATCCTTGGTGAAATTCAGACCTGGCGGAATATCCAGAAGATTTGCTCCTGAGACATCTAACTTCGAACCGCTCATACCATCGGTGATATCCACATCAGGGTTCAACCCTGCTCCGTCATGTCCTAAACCTACCGCGCTTTTCTCAGACTCAAGCTCTATAAGCTTTTCCCCCGACTGACTCCCTTCTCTCTGCAAATTGGTCACGAAACCATTCACCTCTATGGCGAAGTCGTCCCGTGGATCATCTCTTGCAAAGGTAAATCCAGACCAGCTGATCGGAGTAAATCCCAACACTAAGCCTAAGACGAAACTCAATAACAGCTGCATCATAGGCCTCCTGTACAAGGTCCCCTTAGACTTCCCCGGCCTGTCCATGGAGCTCGGCCGGGCCATAATTCTTAACCACGACGACGGGACAATCATCGCCAACTTGTTCAGATTAAAGAGCCCATCTAAGATCGAACTAGAATTAGGTAGCAAGTTCCCCGTGGATGACGATCCCGTGAGTCCGCCAGTGCCACCAGCAACCCCGGATGACAGAGACATCAATGACGAAACATGACTCCCCTGCAGGTCTCGCTGCGATGAAGACACCGCACATACACCGCCTCCTCTACCCCCTCGTCCCCCGATCTGCATTATGAAACCACTATTCACGCTCCCCCTACCACTGCTGCTGAGATTCTCCTCCTGTATATGCGCAGAGAGCGTCCTTCGCAACGCTCTCGCCATCCACCTCTCACAATTTCACGAGGAGGAGGCCCATTGGCGTACCAGCCTCCCCTCTTTCCCTCCTCAATTTCCTTACCACCGCTCCTTCTTCTTCTTTCATCCCCGACGTTCCGTTTTCTTCACCAAGATACGAAACGGATGAGTCCAATTTCTCTTTCTTTCCGAAATTCGCATCTCCTGCCTACCTGCGCAGCAACGCGTGACCTCTCTTACCTTCTGTAACTCATCGGCCCCTAAAGTCGTCAGTCAAGTCGCCAGTCAATCACTCGATACATGCTGCCAATTCATGCACAGTAAATGGACTGGGAGTTCGTACACTCCCCCGCTTGTAGCCTTCCTACTGTAGTGGCGCGGCGGCACTGGCGCCAACTGACACGATCACTCTCTTTTGCTGTTACCGAATCTTGTATCCCTCTTGTCTCCACGCCAAGGTCTTCTACCGGTTATTAATCCCTTTGTAAGTTTTCTTTTTCTCTTTTTATTATATTAATTAAACTTTAAAATTCATGATATTCAAAACACAGCGAAGTTTCTTTCCATCTGCCCTTTCCCCTACGGGAATTTTAATTTGAGAGGTTTGAACCTCTGCTTATAGTGTATGAGTGTGCAACAAATACTCTCTTATGTCATTCATATATCTCCTCATGCGACATGTTTAAGTCTCAAAAAAAGTTCTATTTTTAATGGATGTCTGTACCACAGATTTAACGGCTGGTGCATCTAAACGAACTCGTGGCAAGTGGACGGTTTAATCGTACAGAACTCACAATTTACATCAGATCAATGGTTATTGGAGTCAAAGAATCTACTACGAGTACGAGTACGAGTAAAGTGATCTATGGGTGATACTCTGGACCTTTTCTTTTCCACCACAATAACGTATCAACACACTTTGTAGCATGGGTTAGAAGTGTATTGATACTTTACTGACCATCTACATCTCTACCACTATTAAAGTAGATAACAGCGAAGCGAGTTAGCATATATTTATATTTGGTTCGAGAGATGATAAGTGTTCCGAATTTAATATGTGATATAATTTTCGAAGAGATGGTTATCATTCTCCCCGGTTCTCTTAGATGGGCAGCCAGCAAAATTGCACCAACCAAGGTCTCCAAGTGTAGGGATATGCAGTGATCGATACGGCATTCGACAGATTCCCAGAAAGTGCTGAGAGAATAGAGCATGCATGGTATACGCCAAGGATATCATTCTCACTTTCTTTCTTATATCGTAAACTACTTTATTGCTCTATAGACAACACTTGCTGGTTCAATATCGACAAGAAAGCAATCCAGTTAGGAAAATAATCATATTAGGTGGTGTTTTCTCGAATGCTCGAGTAGCATTATGAACCATATGATTTGCATAGTTTGGATATCTGTAGTGCAGTAGCGCAGACTTTTCATACCGATATTATTGAAGCTTAGCCATTTTACCTCGGTGCTTTATCCTGGTACGGGCTCGATGAGGTCTGCACATCCTTCTTGATATCCCGCCTGAGGTCGCCTTTTTGATTATTAAAGTAGATTTGAGTGGTGTATGGCAAGCTCGATTAAATCCTTTTGGGCAATCATGATCTTCCTGTCAGGAGAACAGAGGAGGTCGACAATTTTGGGTCCGAATGAGAAGAACTTTGACCAAAAAGCCGGGCCAAGCCAAAGCTGGAGTGTGGACCACGAGGATTTGGTTTGTGTAATGCTATGCAAACACGCAGGATAGATTTGTCAAGCCAAGGAATACTTACACGAAGCACACAGAGTGTGCTGATAAGATTACCACCTTCTTCTAACACTGTTCGATTTATTGGAATGGGTGTTATATCACGTGGAGTAGAAACACATTCATCTTGAAACTCAAAGTGTCTTGGATTGGGCGGCGGTAAAGTGGGGACACCACTATAGAATCTCATGAGGTCCTTTTGACCAGATTTGGTTCTATGTGAGAACAGTATTTGCAATATCAAAGTCCATCCCGTATGAGACTGGATGAATATAAGGATCTAGTCTTAGTTGCCCGTTCGAAGAATTTCTGTGCGAGACTACCGTATCCACAACCGCGAGGATTGAGCTCTGCTGTAGGTGGTGACGTTATGTCTGCGTCCTGTACCTGTTTGTCTCTCACAAGTCATTCAATTTAGGATTTAGCCGGCAGCCGGCTGGCCAGCATTCATGTTTTCCTGGTTCAGGTAAGGCCAGCATTCAGGTAAGGGATGGTGGATTCCGGTGGTTGTAACATCTGTTCGTGAAATGTTTCGATTTTCTGTACTTGTCTTCGGGATGGCTCCACCTTAGAGGTAGTGTGTGAACATGATCTGATACGATGTGACCGTTGTGAAACTCTGATCTTGACTGTCATGAGTTCACTCGGTTACACGTCGGGGGTAAAGCTGTGAAGACACTACGGTTATCTCGTAAGATGAAGGATTGTCAAAACTGGGTATAACTTGCAGTAACGCAGCGAGACTCAACAAACTGCGGCGGTTAAGTTTGTGTAATGTCCGACAAAGATCTAGCACAGCTGCCATTTGAACTGAATTGAAGTGAACGAGTTTCAAAGTTTAGATGCTGGACACAACCGATGTTTGATACTACATCGGTTCTAAGAATTGTGCAGTGGAAATGGATCTCTCGGGTCCATTTCAACTCTCCCGTGTTTAAAACTATGCTTCTGGGAAATGGACCCGAGAGATCCATTTCCCAGAAGCATAGTTTTAAACACGGGAGAGTTGAAAACTTACATGATCAAATCAAGCGCCTATGCAAACAAGAAGTAACTGAGTCAGGTAATTTCTGTGAATATCAGAACACGAGCATTTGAACATGTTCAAACGAGAGGTATATAAAGAAGATGATGTATATAATCAGATTAAGCAAGCATGCTACCAGGTAACAGAGTCAGGTAATTATCGTGAATTATTAGAACAAGAGCGTTTGAACATGAAAAAGTTCATAGCTTATGCGATCAAATTAAGCAAACATGCGAACAAGATGTAATAGAGTCAGGTAGTTCTCCATAGTATCAAAACATGATCGATTCGCCGAATAAGACCATGAGAAACGAATAGGAAATCAACGATAGGAAACCTTTTAAAAATTCTCTTTATTGAAATAATCGTCCAAAGAAGCCCGATAGGGTCTAGGGACCAGCACATAATTTTCACTGACAAGAATCATGGCTTGATTGGAAACGCAAGGCACGGTGGAAAACCTGTTTCATCTGAGCGAGGAAATAGACTGCTTCAACATTCTTGAGGGGTATTTGGGTTCGACAGGTGGAAGCAGGCTATTTCCTAACTCAGAAGAAAATAATTTCTTACTCTGAAATGTACCCAGTAAGCTAATCGAGATAGCATCTTCTTGTAAAGATAATCTATCAGGGGCTGATACAACTCAACTAAGGTCATCTACATGCTACTAGGATGTCACTGGCTTCTCAACCTAGAAGCGTTCTAAAGAATAATATAAGACATCTCTAAGTGGCGTGAAGTAAAGAGAAATTTCAGTCTACTCGAGGATCTACAAAACATACGCCATTATAATACACTAAATACAAGTTCTTTGAAACTGATATGCTCCAAACAGATGATGAACGGGAAGATAGCCGAAGATTCTGGCTTCCAAGATACAGGGAGTGGAACCGACCGCAACTGCCTAAAAGACAGGAACAAGAGAAGTGATTGCCCTTCCAGACGCAGTCCTTATATAAGCAGTAACCAACGTAAACCAGTAACGAACAAGTCGGCAAGACAAGCCAGGTCAAGCATAGCTGGTCGAACCAAACCCTTCTCACGCGGACATCACTGCGGTGTAACTATGGTTACACCATGGACCACCCGCACTTAGGAACGCGTAATCTCGCATGACTTCAGCAAATAGTATTGTTCAAATCTTTGACGTGCATATTCCAGGTAGTTGAAGTCTATCTCTGACGTCTGGGCCTGCCACAGAGTAGAGCACACACCCACGTAAGTTTCATCCGGTCTACGATATGCGTTCGATGATTTAGCTTCTGGTAAGGTATGCGCTATGAAACAAATTTTACAAAACAAGCTTAAGATACGGGTACTACGCCAGCAGCATAGTCACTCCCATCTATGTATAAAGAACTGGACAAAAATACTTTGCAACTTCAGATCTATTTCAGGAGAAAGGAAGAGAAGAACATTGGCAAGCTAACTTGTCTTAAAAGTCCAATATCATAGGTGGCGTACAACTGAAGGAAGTTACTTACTGATATGATACCCCACAGCCCCCAAAGTAGATGGCTAGCAAGTCTATATCTGTCCGTGTCCCTCACCAAAGCATCGATCTCCTCCTCCTCAACAGTCTCACCTGAGTATAACACAGCCATCCCTCCTTAGTTCGCAAGAATCAACATTAGTGCTATTGATTCCTCACATATATACCCAGTGTAAGATTCGTATTTTCTGTTAAAGCTAAAGCAACACTGGGTATACAAAAGTTGCCAGCAATAAAACCTTGTGCGATTCTTCCAACCAGATGATGATTGACATCAATGAAAAATGCCATTGATCATCTTCCCGTAATCATGAAATTTCACCCCGGTCAACCACACGACATAAATCCGGAGACATAAATCCTCTATTGAGATATGAACTCTCACCTGCCGCTTGCAAGTAGACAGTTACAAATCTTCGGCGATCCTCGTTATCTGTGGAAAGTATCAGATGGATTAGGATGTCACTTTAAGGTTGGAACACGATGTCAAGCTGGTAGTTCGTATCTTTTACTTGACTATGGCGTTCAGACTGGTGCATGAACTAACAAACACCGTTGTCAAAAGAGACTACATGCAACAAGTCCTGTTGTTCTCTTCCATTTGTAAGGACAAGCACAACGTAAATTCAGCTGTAGGAGCCAGTGATGTGGACCTACCGGAACACATAAGCAATACACCTTGAATAGGGAAGCAAGCAGCACAAGAGCAATCCACTAAGGCATGCTTCCGGTAAACTGTGAGAATTTTGAGTAAGAAGTGCTCTAACGTCCCCTAGTACTAGCTTTCGATGCTCGTCTTCTCTTTCAATCGACGTCCCCTATCTGATGGGGACTCATTTGCTCTTCTCCTCAGGGGACATAATCACCAAGTCAAGTGGTAAATGTACAAGCTAATCGTGCATTTTGAAAGTGTTTACCAGGATATTTAGTGTAGTCCAACACATGAGGTGTATCGGTGTGGTAGTCAGCAGCCATTTCACAAAAGTAGTTGGCAATATCGTACGCAATAGGATTAAAGCTTGCATACTCATAGTCCTGTTGTGATCCCAGATGAGCCATCGTCAGAACCACACCCCATTTCCGCATCTCATTTCCCGCTTTGAAACAAATCTCCCTGTCACCCCAGGCTCGAAAAAGTTGCAATACTAGGTTCTAAAGCATCAATGTGTTGGGCATTTAAGGTCCGGCCAGCAGAGTAACGTCCGGCAACTGCAGCAATGGTACTTTACCCAATAAGGAATAAGAAGAGAGATACGGACAACATACAATTATCGTGAGATTGGTATCATTATCTTCAATCATCATGTTTCCATACTGAAGATCATTATGACAGAATCCTATTCGCTCGTCCAGCTTTTGAGCCACTTTCTCCGCATGAACTATCTCATCACCCAGTTGATCGAGATGAAATTCTTCTATTTGATCCGGGCTAGCTAGCTCCAGCGACTTCTCCAGCCACAATCTGCAAAGTAGACGATTTGGTTACACACAATTCCGAGACAGTTACGTTCAGAAAATACACTCTACCCCGCCATTGACGAATGCAGCTAGGCCACAAGCCCCTCCAACAAATAAGTTTGAATTTATTCCATAGCATTTCAGTCAATTGAAAGCTAATATAGATCTACAAACACCGGTCTTTTGTTCTGTGACAAGTATGAAACAGGATGTTGCACAAACCTCAGGCGTTCCCATATCATGGGCTTAGCTGGTCCGGGCATATCGAGTGAGTGGAAATGTCTCAGCTTTACCGCAATTTGAATTGATATTTCAGGATTTCTCACATCTGCTGCTGACAATGTCTGTTCCAAACGAAATCATGCGAGTGTTCAATCCATAAATTTCAATGATGAGCAAGACGTGGACAATGCGCTATCAGAGCAAGGGAACAAATGTTTACTGCTTAATTTCGAAGTAGCACGTCTACAAGATAGTCTGCTCATTGCCACATCCTTCCTTCGACTAGTACCGAAATTCAACAAAGATCGATTGCTGCTAGCATTCAGCTCAGCGGACAAAAATACCCTGGCATTGAGAAATTCTTCGACGCGCCCTGTACTGAAACGTGCAAGCAGACGTGGACCATGTCCATGTTGAGACATTTTCTCGAAGGTCAGAATCTCATTGTCTCTATTAAAGAATAGCTCTGAGCTCTCTCCGTACACGCGCACCAACACCCTCCTGGGTTCTTCTTCCTTGTTTGTCGGTTCCCAGTGACATTCATAAACTTCATTTGTCATGGCACCCTTCAAGGGCCTCAGAGTAAGATTTCGATTGCCGGAGATGTCCGTCCAGTTTTTCGCTAACCTGTGACCCACATCATACGTACGATGTTACTGCGAAAACAACCATAGGACCAACCCGAGAAACAATCCACGAGGCGTTTCAATAATGGTAACCCGAACATGGTCCGGGATATTCTGAAGGGATACTCTACTCCTGCCAGACAGCAAAGCTGGACTACTTTTAACAAAGACGGTAAAATAGACAAATGTTTCATGTCTGGCCAGACTTACTTGTGAAGAACGGTATATGCCTCGACGGGAATCTCCCAATCATCGTCCGCAAGATCAACACCTGACAATTGCATGAATACAAGGTCAGCACAAGGATGAAATTTCTGACAATACCTCCTCTGCACTGGTGACAGAACAACTCCGAATATTTCTGTGATTGGCATACAAATACGGACCTAGAGTTGCACTTCCAATTGGGTTCTCGAGCTTGATCTTGGAGGGAAACTCTTCCATCTCCTTCACGAGAGGCAATTCCAGGGCAACCATGAGTCCCGCACTAAAGCCACGGAATTCTTGAAATTATCCTCCTGGTTCAGAAGTTCCACCGCAAAGAGAACGACGATGACGCAACAAGAAGAGAAGCTGCTGATGGTAGACTGGCTACAAGATCACTCGATGGCTCCCGATAGTTGAACTCCAATTGCTCTCGCTTGATCAGACACCACCTTCTTCGGACACTTTACAAAACACCAAGAGCGGTGAGGTAAAGACCAGATCTAACTTTGCATGCACATACCAGGAAGTCTCGTTACGGCGGATGTTCTACTCACGAAGTAGAACCGCAAGCATCACCACAATTTGCATTTATGGATCACAAAACTTCAACCAATTACCTCTCCACAACACTTTCTATCTACACCCTTTCACAGAACCCTTCGCTTTGTTATCTACCAAGAAAACACTGCACATTCTCGGCCCGCATGAAACCAGAAACCTCCTCGTTACTTCCTGTGTAGACAAGTACCTGCAGAATTCCCGTGGCGCGCAATTCACGACTTCCCTACACCAAAAGACAGTTGCGGCGCTTGCAGCAATTTCCCACGCTTGGGAAGAATTTCCTTTTCGCAGGGAGGTTGAGCAAAATTGAGAGATAAACTCCAAATCAAATCCAACTCAGATCGCAGAAAAACTTCTAAAAGAAGCAACAAATCACTTCACTATAGATTGACAGCCAAAAGAGAACCAAAACAGCCGGGCCTTCGACTAAGTAACTACTCAACTCGAGCAATCCGCTCCTCCTTTACTCGCACTTCGCATCTGGATTCCGTAAGCTACAGGAGAATTTCCAACTCATATTTGAATATTTCACCTCATTAATACCTGTCTCCTTCGGCCCCAGTAAGAACCACCAGTGCCTAGTCTACCCCTATCTGTACCGCAACACTCGCGTCACAGCACAGTCACCGACCACACGTGTATAGATTTTTAATTGCCACGTATGAAGAATGAATATTCACTCCTTCACTCTTCTTGATCGGCGATGCCGCTTTCACCATTTACTCACGTAATCTCCTTTCTGGAGTATACTGGTGGTCCGATTGAGCCATCTATGGCTGTCAGCTGCTACTTACTGTGGTAAACATTTAAGGGGGAGGAAGTAGACGTTCCTCCATTAGGGGACACGATTAAGAAACTTTCTCGGCTTTCTACGCACGCACTAAGAGATAGATATTCGTAAGAATGAGGAACTCATGCCAAACACATATTAGAGGTGATAAGGCGACTGCGTAGATAACACGAAGGATGGAAGACCCCATCAAGCACGCACAAGGGGGGACAAAACAGGTCAAATGTGCTAAGTTCCTATAGTATAGATATGAGAATCTGCCATACCTCACTTAAAATATTAGAACTAAGCAAGTTGTAAGATCTACAAATTATGGGTCTACTTGAAGAAGCATCAACTAGTGTGATTGCTCTCCTGTGGATTGCACCAGCCAATGTTTCTTTGTAGCACAATGGACACATGTTGTCTGAAATATGCTGCGGAGTATGAGAGTGAAAGTTATACGTCTCAAATTCTAACATGATAAGCTCACATGCACTCCCTAACAAATGTGTTGAAAGGCATGTCCACCCCACCATGTAACTCCCAAGGGTAGAGGAACAAAGAGGTGACCTTGCTGCATACCCCTATACTTGGAGACTTTGTGTATTGTTGCTCCACTCGTTGCACATCCAAGGGGGTGAGTAATCACTCCCTCTAATACTACATCATGTGTAAAGTCCGTACCCACCACATCCACTATTGTCACCTGATCATCTTGGCCCAAGTATAAATGTGCCCTAACACGTGTCATTTGCAAAGCATACAAATACTCCCTCCAAGCAAGGTATCCACTCTCTCATGCCATAGCAAACATTATAGCTCTAATGACATCATGGGTACCTATCGTATGTCCTCCAAAAGGACATAATATCATATGGACCATTGTGGCATCTAGTGTAGAATCATACTCACAAATGAATAATGAAGATGCAAACGAGTGGACCAAACCTAGGCAGAAGCTTATCGTTGTAGAGAAGGTAGTTGTGGTGAGTCAAAATGCCCTAATGCATAGCTCAAGCCACTGTTGCTGATTTGGTCGCTCGCCTCACATGAGCATCCCAAGTGGTCCGATCATAGTCCTTGTGTATCCTTCCCACATGGGTCTTTACCCCTTGCAAGGTAATATGTCAATGACACATCAACATAGTTTAACTTGAGCCACTTTAGGCGGCCCCACATGGGGAAGTGTAGCTATGGCTAGCATAAGAATAATGATAATAACACATGATGCTCCTCTGTGTATCTCCCCATACCTGCAAAACCACAACCCCTCACATCCCAACTCACATGAATAAATGTTATCTCTCCAAACCCTAAAAACTATAAACACTCATAACTTTTAATTCACATTTCAAAAAATCTCAAACTAAGTTCTCATGGAAGTGGAACATGGAAACCAAGAGATTATAATTGAAAATTTCTGATCCATCAAAGTGAAATAATCACTTAAACCACAAAAAACCTAAAAGTATTCATAACTTTCTACTCAATTCTCCTTAGCCTGTAATATAGGTACCAAATGAACCAAAATTGGAAACAAGTAGAATCTACTATTCTCTCCTGTACTATATACTGGTGAGCCCTTTGAGAATATGAAATATTTTTCCCCTCATCTCAGTCCCTCTCTCATCGCGTCCCTCCTTAAATTTATGCTCATAACTACAAAATGAATATTTATTAAGGGATTTCAATTCCAAATTCAAAGGAAAGACTACATGATGAAAATATTATCATAAATACCATAAAAGATTTCATATTTAAAAACCTTAGATATTTATAATATCTAAGGTCTTTAATATAATGGTTTTATCAAAATGGTTCCTAAAATCCCTAAAATCAACACAAAGTACAAAAGCACAATTGACCAAAAAATAATAAAAGTAATATAATTCTATGGATCACTTAGTAAAATATTTTGTGAATGATATTATGAGACCATCCCTACTCTAGTTTATGGTATATCTATGGATCTAGAAGATATTGTGAAATATTTGCTAGTTAATGAATTTCATCTGAATAGATTCTCTGAATATAGACTTGTACTTTGGTACTCCTCCACTTTAGCATAAGACTCAACGACAACACATATAGATAGAATGATTTGATATCCCAAATAAGATTTGATAGCGCTAACTTAGCAGTTTACTACTTTAGTCAATTATTACAAGGATAAAGTAATGTATTGGTTCAAATTCACAATATTTGGTATTGAAATTAAATTAAGTATTCATTTAGCAATAGAATTGATGTATCATAATTGAGTAACTGGATGCTCTTTTATAAATCCAAAGAATTATGTTATGAAGGTAGTTTAATTTTTGGCTCAATCTTTTAAGAAGTAAAAACATCAAATTATCCATTATGTAGTTGAGTTTAGATAATTAGTTTTGTTTTGACATTCATGCATCAATTCAACCTACTGAATAATATCTAAAAACCAGTGAATCCCTAGATTAAATTCTTAAATATTAAATAGAAACGTTACAAATTGGAATTTAACATTAATATATTTTTCCTGGTTATATGAATACTGTTGTTAGTGTATTGACTTTTGGAGTTTATGATGAATTGTAAGTTTCTCAGAATATACCAAAGTCCAAAGAGCATTATGTTCTAAGAAATATCACATAAATCTCTAGTGGATTAAACAGAGACAAATCTTACTCCTATTTTGATATAAGTCTCCGTTCACAACAAAAAAGAGTTTTAAAATATAAAGAAAAGTTTTAACTCGTTGATTAGACTCAATGGACAATGAAAAAGATAGACAGATAATAACACATAGATGTAGTTTTGCGTGCGCCAAAACTTTCCTTATAAAAGATTACCTCTGATGCGCTGAAATCTTTCTTATAAATGATTACCTCTAATGGTGCAAAATTTTAAGTAGTACTTGAAAATACAAAAGGTGAAAAATGTGAAAACCTATTTCTATATTCTTAATTCCCTTGACTTCTATAAGGTACTAAATCCCTTGATTATATTAGGTCTTTTGCAGTCCTATCCCTTAGTTTCTTTGAGTTGTACTCGTTGATTAGAAATCGTTGGTCGCTAAGTATAATCAGTCTTGTCGTTGGGTGATTTACTAAGCGGCAAAATCAATTTCACTATTTACTTTTACTTGGGCAGAAAACTTTTACTTTCCCAGACATGACAGCCAATCCCTGATTCATGTCTTAAGAAAACTTCATTGTGCGCTACTACGAGCCAACTAGTACATTCACTTTACCGATGGGTCCCCCAAAATTCAACTTGGCAGAATCTTACATGTTGACACTAAATTTGGGATAGCATCTCTGGTCTTTATGTGTAAGGTCAACAAAGTCATGGCTTCGCGTACGTCTGATTAGTCGAGAATCTGCACCCCTGCCCGTTTCGGCTTAGCTAGCAACTGTGCTTTGCTTGACATTTGGCACCCTGTATGGGCTATCAACTGCGTGGCGAGATGAGACTGAGCTGATACTGTATGCGTATCAGTGCATCCACATAGAATCTACTGGACGAATAGTAACCGTTCAAGATTTGATGAACTTGGAAGTGAAGCTTAATGAGTCCAAATCTCCTGGTCTGTAAATGCTACCTGAATTAGATGTGAACTAGATGTATCAAAAACTTCTGCTTTAAAGTAAAAGGATCCTCTAAGTCTGTAATGTGGTTGGACTACGGCCACTTGATGGTCAGCAATCTGGTTATTGTATCCCAAAGCATAGAAACGGGTGAAGACTTCTTCGACAGAGAGATTAGTGTTTTTTCCTGAAGTTCGAAAAAAAGAGTAAGGAATTGACAAGAACTTTTAAGTGGAACATGAAGAAGAAGATCTAGAACTCAACATGCATAGACTCATTCATTATTCATGTTTGAAGAAATCAGCGAAGATGACTGAAGAGGTTGAACGTAGGGTAGGATGTGGTTCCTCACCGATAGATACTTCAATCAAGAAGGGCCCACAATACCCATGACACGCTGTAAAGAATCTATATCTCTCAGTTGCACTCCAGCCGGAACCGTGTTGCACTACATTTGAAAGTACATGGCACTTTCTGATTACATGAGTTCAGCAAAACGGAAGAAAAGGTTTAGATTCCAGCGTGCGCAGTAGTGAGCATTTGGTCGGTCCCCCGGAACCGAGCAGCAATTAACAGGGCTTGTTCTTTCCATGATCAAGGGCCTGGCCAAGAAGGGCTTTCCAGGCAAGACCAATCAGTCTGCAATTTGGCTTGGAATATGATCAATGCATACCGTCCAAGGCCCTGGTCAAGTAGGCGTTTCCAGAGGTAGACCATCCATGCAATCAATGAGTTTAAATCGAAGTTGGGTCATGTCGAAATATCTAAAGAATTCGATAAATGTTGCTGTTCCAGAGACAAACACCAAAGGCGTTCTGCAAGCTCGTGTGCAACGACAAAGGTAAGCATAAAGGGTGATCATCTTACACACGACACTGACACACACAAGCCGGACCAACACGCGATCAGTTTGTGGCGCACGAGTGATACTGCAGTGAAAGAGTCAAATCACATATGCTTATACTGTGAGAGGGAATTTACCGCGACGAGTAATTGATTATGTACACGGTTTACACTTTCAAAGATCCTTCAATTATTGAACATGTCAACTCCTGTAGCAGTATCCGCCCATGTCTGCCCCAACTCAACGAGAGAACATGTGTGCCATCCGAACCATAATTTACAAGAAACGGTGCAGCCTGCTGTGACATATGGACATCACCTGCAGAGACCAAACCCCTGGGGAAGAGGGTATATTCTTACAGATATGACCGAGTCACTATCAATGAGTAGCTCCTGCTGGGCTATTAAAAGCCACGCCAATTTCGTGGTGCTAAACTTTTCTCAGCTTATCCATTTATATCCTGTTTGGATTTCCAGAACAAAGGTAACGATCACCATCTAGAAAATCGACAACCGAAATTCTGAACCTGAAGTATACATAAAAGACGACCGTCTCCCTTTCCACTCATGCCACCCATGTGGCTAAACTTCTGTTATGTTACAAACAGCTAGCTCCGGAATGATCTTAGTTGGTGAGCAAGTAGATAACTAGGAGATTCCTCTGTATTTGCCGGACGTAGCATCAGTGTATAGTCTACAGCTTGAAACTGTCGAATCTGATCGATCTTCAAATCATGCAAGTAAGAGGCCCGTGCATGCAGCCAGAATGGACAAGATTATGGCAGCAGCGTACGCCAGCATTACTATCTTAGTTTCACTCATGCCCAAGAGCTCGAGATGGTGATGGAAGGGTGACATCCGAAGCCACCGGCGACCTTGTCCGTACAGACGTTTGGTCACCTGGAAGTACAAGACCTGCAACCATAATCCAAGAAACACCAGATTTTAACACAATAGTCATTGTTCAAGTAGACGGGTGCTAAAACCATTATCCAGGTCAGTATGGCACACATGTCGCCCTGTGGTACCCAAAATGACCCATATTGTCATGGAACTTACTGCTCATCTTCATTGTGCAGACGTCTATTGCCGGGATTTATAGCTCGAAGTACCTAACAGGAAGTCCTTATGACTGCTACTTGGTCTACTAGTAGGTAGCTAGTGATTCTTGTAGCCAGGAAGCTCTTTCCGGCAAATTCCTTAGATTCAGATCCACACAATTTCAATTAATATTTCAGCGGTATTCAGTTTACAGATTAACTATCCGCATGGACGCGTTCGACAACTAGCATAATGACAAATCAAGTCAATTCTCTTGGGGCATTCATACCAAAGACTTCGTTTCCTTCATTTTCATAGAACACTCAAGGAAAATCGATACTGAGATAAAAACATTATGTCATGAAACTTATAAAGAAGTTGCTACTAACGTTATCAGAGACTAGACATTAGAAAGTCAAGATGAATTGAGTACAAAGGTAAAAACTATCAACACTAACAAACACATACTAGATCAACTGCAACGAGACCAAATACTAAAGCACAGGGTCTCAACTAACTAGGATAAAATGGCACTAGGTTCAAGGTACTGCCAAAAGGTTTTACCTGGCCTATTACAGAGACGGTCTCGAGCACGAAGATCCCTGATGCAATGAAAAGTGGGAAGAACATCCCAGAGCACGCTGCCATAGCTGCCAGTGCTCCACCTAAGGCCAATGATCCCGTATCCCCCATGAAGATTGTAGCTTTATACCTGTTGTGCACTAAAAATCCAAAGCATGCTCCTGCCATTGACGACCCGAAGATCCCTAACGCTGCAGATATCCCAGACCGCGGATTAAAAACAGAAGTAGAGCCCTGCAAGCTACCGAGGATCTAGGATACATGAGCAAAATGTACTGATTGGACCGCATAAGTTCGATTCGAGCATACGCACCTACTCCTCAATGTTCAACCTCTCAACTCGGCCTGGAATCTATAGTCGAAGCCTCAAGGGAACTATTGCTCAATATATGCAATAACACAACACATGTTTGGAACTTCTCTCCACTTATAGATGGAAAAGGATTGTTCACCTCTTCTCAACTTCTCCACAACTAATTTATACGAAAACCCAGGTTGAGATGAGTCCTTACCCGGAGTAGAGGGGAGGACGGCAACCGACATACCGATAAACGCAGCTGCAGCAGTGCCTCCAGCGAGGCCATCCAAACCGTCAGTGAGATTCACACCATTGCTCATGGCTGCACAGCAGAATGCTGTAAACGGCAAGTACCAGTTGCCCAGTTTCCAAATTCCAAAAGGAGCTGGTAAAGGGAGTAGATTTTCACTGCACACAGATTACACATTTAAATTGTCAACAATCAAAAGATTGCACCTCGTCGCGGAGAATATGTGCCGACGCAGTACAAATTTGCTGCTGGGTAAGTAAACTAATGATTAAAACTCGAGCAAAGATGGTTGAATATCACAACGTAGTGGGGAAAGTACCTGCAGGAGAAAGCTTTACTTTACTTATAACAGTGGAAGCCTTCTAAAACAATTACTGTAATCGTTGACAGGTATTCAGAACCGCCCCTGATCGCACTACTTACACGAATTGAGGAATTTGTTCCGGGTTCTTGCCCTCAAGTCGAACCAGTGAAGTGAAAGAGCGTACAATCCAGACTGAGTCTAGCAAATCTTTTGGAATCTGAATGACTAGTGACTGGAGTCAAAGCACATGCGAGGTTTGGCAAAGATATAACTAGAACTTTACAAGGCCCACATTTTGTATGGAGATGAAACGTTGACCGATTGGAGCCAAAAGAAGAACATGATCCCCGCAACAACCTGGCAGCAAGCCACATGTGGAGGTAACATTCATATAAGAACCAAATTCGTCCACAGACCAGATACAGAATAAGATAGTCAGCATAGAGTCGAACGCAAACGGAGTACGCGGGAGTCACCTGTAACACAAACTTGATACGCCCAGGAAGCCCATAGTTGTGTTTCCTCCAAAGAGCCAGGCCATCATCAAGCAATCCTATACCAGCGTAGACTAAAGTCATTGTCATCACTCCATAGACTTCAACGGACGCAGACCGGTTGAAGAATCCAGCTATTGCTACACCAACTGGCACGAAAAAGATTCCACCCATTGTTGGTGTACCAGCCTTGATTAAATGTGCTGCTGGCCCCTCCTTCCGAAAAACTTGGGCAACTTTTATACATTTTAATATAGGCACACAGCAATAGCCTAAAATGGATGTGATCACCGCAGAGGAAAGGAAAGGTGTTGTGAGATAATAAGAATCGAGGGGTCTTTTCGTGATCTTCCAAATAAAAGAGTCTACTATAAGCAGAGCACCAACTCCCAGTACAAAATACCCGGCTGTAATCAACCCTCCAACCCTGCAATTTCATGTTCTCAATAAATAAATACTTCTACTTTACCGGGAATTCAGTAGGAATTCAGTAGGAATTCAGTAAGGCGATGCGACCAAGTGAGCAAAGTGAAGGAAAGTAATAAAGAGATGTGTTGCATATTTACAGGATATTTTTTCTACAGAATCTACATACATATCTGTAAAAGAAATCTTGGACAAGCAAGCAGGACCATGGAAGCTGAACAATCCTAGTTTAAACGTCAGATCTGTCGATCATCCCCACACAAACAAACCTGTTCTCATTTCGATGTATGACAGGACTTGCACACATCTTGGTATGTAATGATTCAACACCAGAAAGAACCATAATTTCTCTAATACTGCACCTTGTCGTAGAACTCTCTCCTTCAATGGTTGATGCCCTATTTACCAAAGGCAAAGGAAGTTTTGTTTTGACTTCGTCTGGTTTGTCAGCAACCCCCATATCGTTATTCATATGCTCATCTGTGAGTGCAGAACGAACCTCCTCACCCTGAGCGTAAAATGCCAATGAGAACAAAACGCAGGCCCATACTCAACTGGACAATAGTGATCCACATGAACAATCCACAGAAGGGATATTAGCCTCACGGTCTTGAATAACGATTGCCTCAATGGAGAAGAAATATTTTCATGTAAAACTACCGTCCAGCATCTTCGGCCTTAACTACATTGGCTCGACAAATTAATTTCACGAGAAATTGACCTCTGAACAGAACAGTAAGCAAAACCAAAACACTCTGAGTATGCTGCAAGCTGTACAACAAGGACGTTTTAGTTATTTCCTGATATTCACGATGTCAACACCAAGTTCACAACGATTCCAGACTTGTAATTGCATCAGTTGCAAACTCACAACTGCAATACTGACCACAACATTTAGAGGAAACGTCTGATACGCTTGCTACAAACTAGGATGTGCTTTACCAGTTACCTTGTTGCCTCCTGTTGAGCAATCAACACGACATCCCCTTTTTCGTATCCCATTTGCTTGAAGGATAACAGTTTGTAGGTTCTGCACGCGGCATAAATATCTTTCAACTGGAAGTGGAAATAGATGGATTCTGGAACAAGTCGCATGCAGCAGGGTTGTGCTTCATCTGAGGAATCAATGCTATTCTCGGGAATTGCGTTATTCATGAGATGCTATTTGACAAAAGTTTCAAAGTGGCAAGAGATCAAACCTTTCTTCCGAAGACAAAGGCAACATTACCACTCCGTCCTCCATAACAGCAGGCTCTAGTATCCCCTTTAGTTCCTTGTTCAGTTCGTAAAGCATCAGCTCTCCAAACTTTCTGCAGACATTTCCTCCACACAGCCAAGTGACCGTCCATTTCCATTGACAAATTTACGGATTTAAAAGCAGAATTCAAAATCTTTACGGGATTGTTACGTTAAACTCAACAATCACTACTCCGAGCAGCTAAGCGAGGAGAATAACCGGACTGACGTAGCTCATCATCGCGTTTGTCTTTGATTGAAGAATTTTCGTTACCTGGAATGGAAATATTCCTGGGGCACACTGGGGCCAACCAATTAGACAACGAGTAGCGGGAAATTCAATTACTCGAAGCATCCTCACTGTCTGCGCCGGCCTCGAATCAGAACTTACAGAGCTGAATACATGTAGCAGACTCTCAATCCCATTGGAACAACCAGAGACGGGCGTAGAACGTAATGCCCTGTCCTAGCCTCGTAAGGAAAACCTCGGGTTCCCGGACTAGCTCGACGGAAGCCGTGTAACAACATCTCGAGTACATTTATGACCCGTAAAAGTTACCGCATTTTGCAATCTTTCAGGGACATGGAGGATTAGAGACAAGTGCTGAATCAGTAGAAACATGTATCTTTGAGAATCAAAACTATCTTTGCAGAGGATGAAGAAAATGCTCTGTCTTCCCTGCCGCGTTGGTGCAGTTAGGCCCCTTTCTGCGGGAAATTGCAAAATCTATTTGTGAAAACATGCTCTGCTGCTGCGGGGCAGAAGACGTGCAAAAGATAGAACACGGGACGGGAGGAGACCCCTGTGGTCTAAGCAAAATAGAAAGGGGGTTAAGAACGGTTAGGCGTGGAGAGCATCACACCAAGAATCGGTGTTATTAAACCTAGATTACTTACACTATATATTTAAGGAATATTGGAATATTATAACTATATCATAACTAAGTAAGTTTTACCATCTATAGATGACTGGAAGTTTCAAAAACTCACGTAGTCTGCTTTTCTTTTAGCATTTGCACCAGCCATTGCTTTAAAATAAACCATGCCATATTAAAATGATAATGAGAAGTTTTATCTATTGTAGTGTATGCTCTCCTTCAATCTCTCACATATACGTAACCTCTTAAATCTTGGCTACGTGGGATTCAACTCTATATATTGCTGCAAATAACTTTAACGGGTAATCTCGTTGCATATCCTTGTATTTGAAACCATTGCTTTTTACCATTCTGTTTTGATCATTTATTTTCAAATATGATAATATGTGGGATCTTTAACCACAATATTGAGTATTACGTTTTTATCATCAATACTGTATATAATTTTTATAATTTTACTTTAATCTCTATCTTCTTTAAGATATGCTTCATTTTCACCGTGTCAAATATCTATTCTTGTGTGTTATCACAACAACCACATACTTGATGGTAATATATAGAGATGAGTTGCCTTCCAGCATATATTCTCTTGCTACACCAAGGTAGTGTTGCTTATGTAAGAGAAGTGTCACATTCACAAGTGGTTAGTAAAGGTGCAAATGTGCATACTAAACCTTCAAGTACAGCGAAAGTAGTTAGTGTGAGATGGAATAAACTTAAATATGGTATATAGTCTAGCTAAGATCAAAGAACTTACTCCCTTACCAAATAAAACACAGACATGCACTAATAATACAAGGAAATAAAGAATCAAGTAAAAGAGAGTGTATATTTCTTTGGTACTATAGGTCCATCAAAGAAGAGAAGATTACATTATGTTATAAGAATTAAAAGATGGAAGTTAGTCTCATATCTCAAGGACAAACCATTCTTGGCTACTATAATAATACTTGAAGAGAGAAGGACACCTCTTCCATCTTTCACAAACCTCTTAAGGATAAGCCTACCAATACCCAAAAAAAAGCAAACCAAAGATGTGTCAAACAAAACTACCCGAAACACTTCAGAAGTGTCATATCCTATAAAGAGAGCTTACACATTCATATAAAATGTGCAAATATATCTATCTATGTGCAAAGTCCTTGCAAACAATTACAAAACAAGAGAAAATCAAAACTACTAAGAGTGCATAATCACCCAAGTGTAATAATATGGAGTTAGCAGACAAGTTAGTAGTAGCCTAAACTAAATATAACAAAAGGAAATAGAACTACCCTAAGAATGCTCTAGAAGCTTTGAGGAAGCTTGTGGGTAGAATATTCTATAAGCTTCTTAGTGAGACGCTTTCCAAAGGTAGAGTAACTTGTATACCAAGTTGATGGCTAACTTACCTTGCATTCCAAGTAAGGCTCCAAGAAGGAACCTTCCTTGGAAGCTCATTGGGAGTCTTGTACCCAAGCTACCTATAAATACATGAGCCAATCTCAAGCTCACCATTTGTATTTTCTTTCACTTGAAGATTTCCAATGTGACTTTTCATTATGATATTCCCTTCTCTTATTTCTCTCCTCAATATTTTACATTGGTATCAGAGCAAGAATGGGATGGATGGAATTTATTAATCTACTCCAAACCCATTAATTTATTAATGGGATGGATGGAATTCACCAAATCAATCTACTCCAAACCATTGTGATTTCTATATTTGTGTGCTACCAAAGCATCATTTCTAATAGTTCATCATTTCTCGCTTTCTAATAGTTCATCATTTCTTGGCCTACATTTTCTAAATTGGTTCATCTTGTCCAACGAACCATTGATCCTTCATATGGTAACTTATGGAGAGTGGTGGACATGTTGCATTTATGTGTTAACCTAGATAATTGCAAGTGGATAATTGATAGAGTAGTAGTCATGGTGGCAAAGTTATCATTGTTATATGTAGCAATAACTTGAACATCTTAGTTGATGGTTGGAAGAGAGAAAACATGACATACATCAAAAAGAGCAATTAGAGAGAGACATTTTGAGAAGGATAAGATTGTGTTCAATTCTCAAAACCAATGGTCTTTAAAAGCAAGAATCCTTGAGTGCGGTAGAGAACTTTGTGTTTGATTATGAATGTTATTTTGAAGTCACAAATTTCCTAGATGATCGAAGATGAATCCTCTTGACTTCAAGTCAACTAGATGAAGCAGTTAAACTATGGTGACAATTTGAGGTGGAGCAAACTCAATTGCAATTTTTTGCTCAAATTTTGATATGGGAAGACTTTAAGAGTGAAGTCATTCCAATTTGTGAATGCTACACAAGCTGCAAACAATTGATTGTAGAATTGAGGCAAATTGGTTCCATGAGAAGTTACTTTCCTCAATTCTAAAACACCATGATGTTGATTTTGGATATACCAAAAGGTGAAGCATTGCATTATTTTGTGAGAGGCTTGAAATTGTGCACCAAATTGGAAATAACCATGTGTGAACCCAAGCATCTAGAAGTAGCCATGTAGATGGTTGAGCACTTTGACTCGTTGGTTACAAAATTGGTCTTGACCTCCACTTCAACCTCCACCAAATCCGCAACCATACCAAGCAACGGTGGATGAGCCAACAACAATGGAGATTGATGCAATCCAAAGGAGAACACTTGGGATGGCAAAATAGAGAGCTTCTACAACAAAATGGCGAGTGCTTTTATTGTCACCAAATTGGACATATCATTGTAAAATATCCACTCCAAAATAGATGATCTAGACGAGCTGTCCAAATGGAATTTGTGGAGCATGACCATTAGGAAAACAAAGAGCCCAATATTAGATATCAAGCTACTTATTAAGACCTAATTAGTTCCAATGGAATTGAAGGCTAGACTTATGCAAGTTTGATTCACTTGCAAGATAGGATACTTTATTGTGGTTGCAAGATTTTACTTGATTTTAGGAATTCAAAGAATTGCATGTATATGCAATTAGCAAAGAAATTATGCACTCTTATCAAGCTAGTATTAAATAGCATATTGATGATGGAGGATGGTAAAAAGAATCATCCCTTTTATATGTTATATCCTATTGTATTCAAGATTGGGAGGGAGTATTCAGACTATATGAGATTTTTGTAGCTCATCTACATTACAATATCATTCTAGATCTTCTTGGCTTGAGCATCATAAGGTTCAATTTGATTGGACCCAATGAAAAATTTAAGTACAATACCAAGGTAGAATTAACAATTAGGTTGTTTGGCACCTATGAGTAAGACACCTAAGAATAATTAGTACTTGATGGGAAGTTTGTTAGTATAATAACTTTGGAGAATGATATTATTGCTTTTGCAATTATATCAAACCAATTGCACAAGGAGAATTTGATGAGGATCAAAAGCTTCATCAATCAATGGTTGATTAGATAGTTCAAGAGTTTGTATATGTGTTTTTGGATGATCTTCCGAAGGGGTTATCCTTTGATCATAGTATGTCCTTCAAGATCAAGTTATTGCCAATGTAACAATATGGAGGGTTATCCTTTGATCATAGTATATCCTTCAAGATCAAGTTATTGCCAATGTAACAATATGGAGTGTAGTGACGAAGTTAGTCAATGCTAACAAAGTAGTAAATAGGCCAAATTAGCCTAGAATATCCTAGAAGTATTTAAGAAGCTTCTTGGGAAGCTTCCTACTAGCTTAGCTTGCACCCCAAGTAGATAGTTTCTAGAAGGAAGCTTCTAGAAACTTCCAACCAGCTTAACTTGCACGCCAACTATGCGGCTTCAAGAAGGAAGCTTCTTGAGAAGCTTCTTGATTAACTTGGCTTATACTCCAAGAAAGCGGCTCAAAGAAACTTCTTGAGAAGCCTCTTAAGAGCCTTGTATGCTCCCTATAAATACAAGACCCAAAGCTCATGCTAGGCATTTAGAGTTTTCCCACATTCAAGTGTCCCAACGTGATCTCTATTCTCCCATTTCTCTCCTTGGTCTTGGTCTTGTACATAGGTATCAAAGCAAGAATATGATGGATGGAATTTATGGACCATTGAATCCACTTTCACCAAACCATTGGGATTTTTGTGTCCCAATACTACCCAAGCATCATTTCATACAATTCCTCACTTCATGTTTTTGATAAGATTTTCTACATATGATCACCTTGTCTGAGGAACCCTTGGTGCTTCCAATTGTAACTTATGGAGAATGGTGGACTTGTTGCATCTATGTGTTAATAAAAAATTAGATAAATTAAGAATAGTGTGATAGAGTAGAAGCCATGGCGACAATACCCAAAGTTATCCTTGCTATGCAATAACAAATTGAGCACCTTACTTGATTGTTGGATGAACAAGACTGTCATAGACAAGAGCAGGTAGAGAGAGCACTAGTTCAAGAAGGAGAAGAGAAAATCCAATTTTTGAAGCCTAAGGTATTTGAAGGCAAGAACCTTCCGAATGTAGTGGAAAATTTTGTGTTTGATTGTGAATTTTACTTCAAAGCAACAAACTTTCAAGATGAACAAAGACAAATTCTATTGGCCTCAAGCCAAATGGATGGAGTTGCTAAATTATGGTGGTGATTAGAGTGGAATGAGTTGAGCGGCAGTTTGTCATGCCTCTTGACATGGGAAGAATTTAGGAGTGCAATAATTGGGCGGTTCCAAGATCTAAATGCCACACTGGCCGTATGAGATAAGTTTGAAAAATTGAAGTAGAGTGGCTCGGCAAGAAGATATATCACTCAATTCCAGAACACCATAATGCAAATTCTAGATATACTAGATGGAGAAGCTCTAGATCACTTTGTGAGAGGCTTGAAGTCCCACACCACACTTGAAGTTACTATGTGCAAGCCCAAAGACTTGGAGGAAGCCATGCAGTTGGCTGAATGCTTTGATTCCTTGGTTGTGACAACTTGGTCTTGACCTTGGCCTTCCCCAAACCCACCCACACACTACACATGGGTGGAGGAGCCAATTACCCAATAGAGATCAATGCCATCCAAAGAAGACCACTTGGCACAATAGATTGTGAAAGATTATGACAAAATGGTGGATGTTTCTATTGTCGCCAAATTGGGTACCACATTGCATAGTGTCCACTCAAGAATGAGCCACCTCAACAAGTCACCCAAATGGAAGTTGTGGAGCGGAATGATCAAGGAAACAAGGAATCCCATTAGGAGATTTTGAGCCACCTATTAGGAACTTGATTAGTTTTAATGGGATTGACAACTAAACCTATGTAAGTTTGTTTCACTTGCAAGGTATGATATCTAATCGTGGTTGTAGGATTTTGGTTGATGTTGGAAGTTCAAAGAATTGCATGTCTATGCAATTAGCAAAGGAATTGGGTATTCATATCAAGCCGATAATTGGAAGTAGATCAATGATGGCGGATGGTAGAAAGGGTTTTGCATTTCGTACCTTGCATCTTGTTACCTTCAAGATTGGGAAGGAGTATTTGGAGTGTATGAGGTTTGTAGTGGCACTCTACATTATGATATCATTCTAGAACTACCTTGGCTTAAACATAATAAGGTTCAATTTGATTGGACCCGATGACAAATTCAAGTAGAACACCAAGGTAAGAATTTCTGATTAGATTGTCTGGCACCTTTGAGTAAGACACCTAAGGATAGTTAGTCCCAAGATGGGAAGTTTGTAAGGAAGGCATCCATAGAGCAAGCTTTGAAGGAAGAGAAGTCCTAAGATGGGAAGTTTGTCAAGAAAGCAGCCATATAGCAAGCCATGAAGGAAGATACGTCCCTAAATGGGAATTTTGTCAATGAAGCAGCTATAGAGCAAGCTTTGGAGGAAGATAAGTATGTTTTTGTTGTGTGGATCAAGCCAATTGCACAAGGAGAATCTAAGGAGAATCAAGAGCCTCATCAAGCAATGGTTGACCACATAGTTCAAGAGTTTGTGGATGTATTTCCCGATGATCTACCAAAGGGATTATCCTCTGATTGTGATATGCCCTTCAAGATTGAGTTAGTACCAAGGAGTACTCAAGTGAGTAGACCAATCTATTGACTCTCACCAAAGGAGTTGGAGGAGTTGCAAACAATACTTATGGAGTTGTTGGAGAAGGATTTCATACAACATATACATTTTTTTGGGGAGCACCAATACTATTCATTCTAAAGAAGGATTGAGGACTTCATTTCTGTATTGTTTACATAGACTCAATAAATAAATAGTGAAGTATGCATACCCTTTGCCTTGAATTGATGACTTGCTTGATCAATTGAGTGGAGCACTATACTTCTCCAAGTTGGATCTTTGCAACGGCTACTGGCAAATCCCCATTGATAAATAGGATGTGCAAAAGATTACCTTTTGCACAAGAAATGGATATTTTGAGTGGAGAGTTCTACTTTTTGGGCTCACTAATGCTCCAATAGTCTTCATGGATCAGACGCATTTGGGTGTTGGATGGACTATTGGATTGGTACGTGGTGGTATTCTTGGATGATATCCTAATATACAACAAGACAAAGGTAGAACATTTGAATCACGTGCAAGAAGTCCTAAGATGACTACGATAGTGGAAGTTTTATTGCAAGAAGTTGAAGTGTGCATTTTGGCATTAGGAAGTTACCTTCTTGGGTCACAAGATTTCATCGGTGGGGATCAAGATGGAAGAGGAGAAAATCAAGGCCATCACTAATTGGCCTACTCCAAAGGATGCTATTTGTGGTGCCCACATTTTTTTTTTCAAAATAAAGGAGAAGAAGTGTATAGAGAAGTTGGATTGCGCCTGTATGGCCAAAGAAGGCAAAGAAAATTGTCTTCGGGATGAAACCTGAAGTAAAGTGACTTCGGGTCATAAGACGAAGTACTCAAAAATGTCATGTCAGCATACAATACGAAGTAAATTGTCTTCAGATTGGGGGGAGCTCAACCCAAGGCGAAGATAGTCTAACAACCTTTCGTCGGGGCGAGAAATTCAAGAAGGGGCCATTTCAAAACTGGCGGCTCATACGCGCAAAGGTTGATTGACAGTGATAGGTGCATGCTGGAGGTGTGATTTCTCGATAGAAACTCAAAGTGACGGAAGACAAAGAAGTGCAACTCTATAAAAATCAAAATTGCAACGACAAAATGTTGAGCGATTTTCCTTTGCCGTTGAGGAGTCGTCTTGTAGGTGATCGGGGAAAGGGAAATAGAGTTGGACTTGTGGTAGTGCGCAAGGGAGAAGTCGCGAGAGAGAAATCAAGAGACAGTAATGGAAGAAGAAATCCGAATTTGCAGTGAGAAATCATGCAATTCGGAGATTAGATATAGTAGCGAGGATTGAAGTCTTGAGCCGACTTTGGATCACTTTTCTGGCATGGAACTGGAATGTAATTTTTCCAGGATTCATGACAGAAATCATCGAGAGTAAATGTCTCGATTGTCCCAAGGAAGAAGGGAAGAGAGGAAATCCGGCTCGCTAGACAGAGTCGGATTGGAGACTCGTACTTGGGAAGGAGGCGGGTTCGGAGCAGGGAGCCACGTTCTTGGGAAAAGGAGAGATAGCCCAAGAAACGCAGGAGGTGAGAGATGCCTTCTCGTTGAAGAGGACAAAGAATGGGTACAAAGTTGAGAGCTACAAAGACCCTGTGAGGAGAGGAATTGTGAGTGCACTAATGGCCATCTTGAAGCCAAAGAGAACTACTTATGTGATGAAACACCAAGCGGTGTTCTTTCACAAGTTATTTGTAGGAGAATCAATCAATTGAGCAAGGTGCTTTCATGGGAGAACAAGGCAGATGGTGTGGAATCTGCGGGATAAGTTGCCTCCACACTACATCGTACCATTTGCAGCACATTTCTACCTTGGGTTGAATTTGCTCAATTTGGCGGAGCGCAATAGAATGGTGTCTCATTTCCATCCTGACTTGAGAAGAGAAGTCGACGCGGAGGAGCAGCAATACATTCTCCAAATCCAGAGCAAGGACGATTACTACGCGAAGATAGGGAAAAACGTGGAGGTCGTGGTAAGTACCCCGACGAAGAAGAGAACTCGGCAAGCAGAAGCTGAAGAAAACAAGAAACCTCGAAAGATGCAGAAAAATAACCCGAGGTGAGGAATGGTGGTGATTGAGTCAGAAGATGAAGACTCAGAAGGCAAAGCCGAGCTCAAGATGGAGGACTCGGAACGTGAAGAGGAACCTGAGCTGACACTGCAGAGTGGAGATACTAGCAGTGACAGTGAAGATGGTGGAGAAATGACCTCGGCACCAGCGGCTGAAGAATACGAAGAAGACATGGAAGCCAAAGTAGAAGCCGAAGACAATGCGGCGCTCGAAGACAAAGTCCTGGTGCTCAAGGAGAAGAAGATCATAGTACAGCAAGGAGTTCGCTCGAGACGTAAGGCGAAGTGTGAAGCGAGGCCGAGTAGAGTGAAGGAAGAGGTAGAAGAAAGCTCGGGCAGTGAGGCGTCAATTTCGATATGAAGACTCCAGAGAAGAAGGCGAGTATCGGGAGAACACGAAGAGAGAAGAGTGACCACTCCGCATGAGGAAGAAGTTGCCAATAATGGAGTAGATTACCTACAAAAGGTAGTATGCCCGCTGTTGGTGAAGTTGGAGAAGAAGAAGAAGGAGATGCAGTCTACTTGTCCAGAGGTAAAGACTGTTTTGCAGGTCTTATCAAGATTAGAAGAAGAAAACTCGGAGTTGAAGAAGAGTATAACCCGAGGTGAGGAAGAGAGAGAAGTACTACAAGCGGAAGCAGTAGAGAGAAGTCAGGTAATCAAAGACCTGAAGAGAGAAGTGAGTTATCGAGAGGATCTTGCAAGGAAGAGTGATATCGCAAGGGAGAGATAGGTAGCGGAATTTGAAATCTTGAAGCAGCAGTTTGTTGATTCAAGAGTAGAGCTTATCCATGCTATGGCGAGGGTAGCATCGAAGGATCAAGAGCTTGATCGAGTGATGGAGAGTATGGAGGAGAAGAAGCAACTCTGGCAAAGAGAGTTGTCTGTGCGGTATAGAGAAGAAGAGAGATTACGCGAATTACTTCGTAATTAGGAAGAGAAAATCGTACAGAAGGAGAAAGAGAAGGAAGCGGTGAAGGCCGAGTTCGAAGAAGAATTGGCGATGTATCGAGAGGAATGGCTTGCAGATCGGGAACGAGAACGAAAGACAAGATTGGAGCCAATGAAGGAAATAGTCCTCAGAGTGAACGCAATGTTAAGTACAGAAGCCAGCGTTTGGATTGAAGAAACAAGACTGCACAAGTTGAAGTTGTTGGTGCAGGAGATGAGGCGAAGACAAGCGAAAGATACTGATTTGGATGCCTTGTTGATTAGTCTCGGAACTCGTGTAGACAGGAAGATCTTAGAAGTAGAAGACAATAATTCAATTAGATTAGACTTAGTGAGAATAGAGTTAGAAAAGCTTCGGCAGGATGTTAAGGCAAAACCCGAAGTAGATAACATAGGAATCCAAATGTCTTCGGAGTTGCCCTCAGAGACATTAGAGAAGAGTGGGTCAAAAAATGAAGAGTTAGATAGACTACCCACTAGTGCAATTTCAGATCAGGAAAGAGAATTGTTGGATCTGGTAGAAGAAGTAGAAGATCTAAAACCTGAGGAAAATGTAGTAGGAAGTAAGATTACTTCGGGTTCGGGTTTGAAAGCCGAGGAAGAAGTAGACATCGGATCAGATTAGTAACCGATTTGAGATTTGAAGGGGCAGATATGAAGAGGTGCATTGTCATTTCGGATCTGCAGGTTAGAACAGTTGTTGTAGAACGGTATAGTTGTTAGAACTGTCGATTGCTTCACTATTTAAGAGTGGCATTTGCAGTCAGATGTTGTTCAGTGCTCATTATTTTTGAGAATAGATAAAGTGAAGTGCTGTGAAGCAGTGCTCGTCGCTTGAGCTTGATTCCAAGTATCAATTTTGCAATTGTGTTTGTGAGTGTTTGGAGAAATTCAAAGTGCAAGTCAGAGTGTTTGTTGGATGTTGGATTCTATAGCCTTGATCTTCATTCTGTGTGTTTGATCTTGAGTGAAGTGCAATCAAAGCAATGCCTTGACAGATCTGAGAGGAATTGTAGTGTTGGTAGTATTCTGCAATTGTGAGTACAGTGTGAAGTTGATGTGAAGCAATTTTGATCAAGGAAGTTGTGCCTTCAATGGAGAGGTGGAACACAATTTTGAGGCGAAGTCGTTTTGCAGTGAAGTGCCATTTTTGGGAGAGCCTGAATCATCACAATCAAGATTGTTTGGAAAGATTTGATGGAGTTGTGATTAAGGAGTGTGAATTTGTGACAAGATTGCGAGTCAGTGCTTGTTACTCTCTTCTGGGTGTGGTTCTTACCTGAGAGACTAAAGAAGAACTCAAGAAGAATTGAAATTGTTACTTTGCTTTGTATTTGACCAATTCTGACTCGTATCTCTGCAGGAACAAACTTTACTTACCCGATTACCGCAAAAGTGATATTTGCCGGGTTGTCACACTATTGAAGTACGTGCATTTAATAGATTAGCTAGTTTTTACCAATGATTCATCTACTACTATGCTCATGTGGCCGCACCATTGGTCATGCAAACTAATCACAAGCCCTTGTTGCAAACATTACATTTGGATCACATGTAGAGTCAACATCATTGATTGAAGGAACAACTACATTTGTTTGATATCAAACTTGAGTACAAACCCGGTCGTTTCCATATCATCCATTGATACCTTATCACAACGACTTGATTTGAAGTCTCTTCCTCTCATCACGGCGGCAATTACAACGGTGTGAGTTGACTCCAAGGTCCAAATCAAGTTTAGGACAACTCTACAACAAGATCCATTCTCTTATATGGTATAAGGGCGTCTTACAACCGGTGACAAGGGATACAACACCTTCTCGTTCAAGGAAGGCCTTTTGTTCCATGAGGACCAAATCTATGTTCTAGCCAAGGGTGATCTCTAACTTGTACGCCTCCAAGAAGCCCATGACTTACCAATTGCTGGTCACATGGATGTAAACAAGACCTTGGGTGCCAATGCCAATGCCAATGGTGGTGGTCCAACATGACACGAGATGTCCGAGAGTTTTTTTGATTATGTGAGAGTTGCCAATGCAACAAGGCCAGCAACTAGAAACCAAGTGGACTCCTTCAACCACTTCCCATTCTATCTGCTTGATGAAAACACAAGTTGGGTCTCATCACATCCTTGCCCAAGACAAAGCAAAGCCACACTACAATTGTAGTATTTATAGTAAGCAAATCCACTTGGCACCAACTTTTGATACCATGGATGTTCTAACATTAGCATTGCTCTACAATGTCTTTAAGCATCATGGGATGTTGTGTGTATTCATATTTGACCGTGATCCTTGATTCATTGGAAATTTTTGACAAGCACTCTTCCAGATACTCGGCACCAAGCTTGTTATATCCACAACCTATCACCCTCAAACTAATGGACAAATTGAACATGCAAATCGTACCTTGGATGATATGCTTTGTGCTTTTGTCAACATTCAACATACCAATTGGGATGAATGTCTTGCAGCTATGGAGTTTGCATATAATAACTCCAAATAGGCAAGCACCAAATTCTCTCCTTCTTTCTTAATTTTGGCCAAGATTCACTTGTTCTAGATTCCATTCTTGCTCCTCCTCCAACTCATGCCCCTCATACTTTAACCTTCTTGACCACCATATCCCAATCTCTTCAACAAGCCAAGTCTCATCTCCTTGTTGCTCAAAATTGTCAAAAACAATATACGGACCATCGTTGTTGTGATGTCACCTTTCAAGTTGGTGACAAAATCATGCTCTTATCTAGCAACCTACCCCTCCCACTTGATACCCAAGTTTTTAAACTCACCACTAATTGGATAAGATCCTTTGATGTCAACCAAATCATCTCTCTTGTTGCTTATCGACTTGCCTTGCCTTATCATATATGCATCCATTGTGTCTTCCATGTGTCCAAGTTAAAACCCCTTGTTCCTAATCCATCTTCTTTTTCCTCTTGTGTCCAACCTCCTCCTCCTCCTCCCATCCCTATCCATGATCATGAGCAATACAAAGTTGATCATATATTTGCATGTCGCCACATCCAACGTGACCACCTACAACATACAGAGTACAAGGTCCTTTGGAAGGGCTACCCCATTCATGATGCCACTTGGAAGCCTCTTTCTCATCTCCATAATGCAAAAATGGCTATCCATGAGTTTGAAGCTTCAATGGCAACGAGGACATCATCAACTATCGGTGGGGGAATGTGTAACAATATGTAGTTTAGCGATAAAGTTAGTCAAGGTTAACAATGTAATAAATAGACCAAATTAGCCTAGAATATCCTAGAAGTATCTAGGAAGCTTCTTGGGAAGCTTCCCACTAGCTTAGCTTGCACCCCAAGTAGATAGTTTCTAGAAGGAAGCTTCTAGAAGCTTCTAACCAGCTTAGCTTGTATGCCAAGTAAGAGGTTTCAGAAAAAAGCTTCTTGAGAAGCTTCCCAGTTAACTTGGCTTGCACTCCAAGAAAGTGGTTCAAGGAGCTTCTTGAGAAGCTTCTCAAGAGCCTTATATGCTCCCTATAAATATGGGAGCCAAAGCTCATGCTAGGCATTAGGAAGTTTTCCACATTCAAGTGTCCAAGTGTGATCTTTGTTCTCCTATTTCTCTCCTCTGTTTTGGTCTTTTATAGCCAAGTAGCACTCTAGTAAGTAGATACTCTATATGCTCTCACCAAAGGAGTTAAAAAAGCTTCAAATAACACTTACCAAGTTATTGGAGAAGGATTTCATATGACATAGTACATCTCCTTGGGGAGCACTAATACTCTTTGTACCAAAGAAGGATGGAGAACTTCAATTCTCTATCGATTACCATGGTCTTAAAAATAAACAATGAAGAATATGTATCTCTTGCCTTAAATTGAAGACTTTTTGGATCTTTGAAACATCAATTGGTAGATTTCCATTGTAGGAATGATGTGCAAAAGATCTCCTTTTGCACAAGGTATGGGCATTTTGAATGGAGAATGGTACCTTTTGGACTCACTAATGCTCCGGCAATTTTCATGGATTAAATGTGGGTGTTGGATGGGCTATTGGATCAATACATGGTGGTGGTGGTGGTGTTCTTGGATGATATTTTAATCCATAACAAGACCAAGGCAAAACACAAAAATCACATACAAGAAGTCTTAAGACTACTATACCAATGGAAATTTTTACTGCAAAAAGTCAAAATGTGCCTTTTGGCATAATGAAGTTACCTTCTTGGGTCATAAGGTCTCATCAAAGGAGATCAAGATAGAAGAGGAGAAAATCAAGGCCATTATTGATTGGCCTACTTCTAAGGATGCCATAAAAGTCCAAATATTTAATGGATTGGTGAGTTTTTACCAATGATTCATCCATTATTATATTCATATGGTTACACTATTGACTGATCTCCGAGGAAAGACATCAAGCTTTATGTGGACCAGAAAGCAAAAGATGCATTCAAGAAATTGAAGCACAAGGTGTACTCACAGCCCATCCTCCAACCATATGATACTCCACTACCTTGTGTGGTTAATTTTGATATTTCTTCCTTTGTCATTGGAGCGATGTTGTAGCATGAATTTCCAAATAGCTTACATCCTAACTAAACATAATAGAGAATTATTATTCTACCCAAGATCAAAAGCAGCTAGCAATAGTATATGCCACAAATGTATGGAGACATTATTTGATAGGAAAACAAGTGATCATGCAAACCAATTGCAAACCTTATATTTGGAGCACATGAAGAGTTTATATCATTGATGGAAAGAAAAATATAGTTGTTTGACATTAAGCTTGAGTGAAAACATGGAAAGTTCCATGTCATTCCAAATGCCCTTTCACAATGTCTTGATTTAAAGATTTTCTTGAATCTTCCATGATAGTAGCAATAACCACAATGTCAACTAACTCAAAGGTACACATAGAGTTAAATACTACTTTACAACAAGATCTCTTCTTTTAGTTGGTACAAATTAGTCTTGCAATGCATGACAAGAAGTAAAACATTGTTGCCTTCAAGGAGGACCTTCTATTTTGTGAGAATTAGATCTATGTTCCAACTATGGGTGACCTCCACTTATGCGGCTTCAAGAAGCCCATGACTTACCAATAGTTGATCATTTGAGTGTGGAAAAAACATGGAGTACCCTCCAATGTTAATGGTGGTGGCCAAACATGGCACAAGAAGTTTAAGAGCTTATTTGATCTTGTGAGAGTTACCAATGCAACAAGATCAGAAACTAGAAACCAAGATGACTAGTTCAACCACTTCCCATTCCAACTACCCAATAGGAACATGTAAGTCTTCACCTCCTCATGTTCTTGCCCAAAACCAAACATGGCCATATTGGCATTGTGGTGTTTGTTAATAAACTTAGCAAGTGGATTCACTTGGCACCTACCATGGATAATAAGGATGCTCCAACATTAGCCAAGATCTACTTTGACAGTGTCTTCAAGCACCATGGGATACCAAGAGTTCTCATCTTTGATTTTGATTCTTGGTTCACTAGTAAGAACCAAGAATCAAAATGCTCTTTGGCAATCAAAATGGCAAGTGCTCTTCAAGCTACTTGGCACCAAGCTTGCTTTGTCTATAGGTTATCATTGTTAAACTGATGGGAAAACCAAATGAGCAAATTGCACCTTGGAAGATATACTTCATGCCTTTGTCAACATTCACCATACCAATTGGGATGCTTGTCCTATGGCTACCAAGTTTTCCTACAATAATTCCAAGCAACTAAGCACTTGGTTCTCCCTCTTCTTCCTTAACTTTAGCCAAGACCCACTTGTTCCAGATTCCCTTCTTGCTCCCTTGGCATCTATTGTTTTGGTAGAGTAGTTATAGAGGGTTGTGTTGGCTTCAGGCAAGTTAATGCTATGGGTATTGGAGTGTGGGACTTCCATTACATGCAACTTGTTGCATGATTCCTACTATAGGATGTTCTCTTAATGGGACTCAGATTAGGTGGGAGATTAGAATCTATGGGACACATGAGAGAGCAGGTAGAGATTGTTATGGGTATGTAAGGTAGTAGGCCAAAGTTAGGTAGATGATGAATGCAAAGGAAACATGTTTATGCACTTAGGCAGTGTAATCTAGACTAGAATCAAGGATAGGAGCCAATTGGTATTTATGGGGGTAGCATTTGAAGGAGACGGCCACCACAAAAGTTGTATTGGGAGAAAAGTAGAAAAAAATGTAGGGTTTGATCCCACCTATATAAGAGAGATATCTACTATGGTGGGATGGTGTTAGTTGTAGAGAGTTCTTATGAGTCAATTGATAGGCTGTTTAGTAGAGATTGAGGATTAACTAGCAAGGAGGAATTCTCGGCCAAGGGGAGGAAGATCAAGTAGTATTAGAATGTTCCTTGTAGGGCAAGTGATGACCCTATGTTGTAGGTAATAGCCCACAGCCAAGAGATATTAACTCTAAACATCTTGTCTATTGTTTGATCTCAAACCCTTGCATAGATGATTTTTAGTATCAATAAATGATCATGGAACTTGTATGATGTGTTGTTCTTGTTAATCCTTGATCCTTGTGTTCCATTATGGGATATCCCATATTCTCTTGTAGTGTGAAGATTGATTAATAGAGAGTGACAATCAAGGAGGTTGATAGGCTCACAAAGGTGACAAACCTATGAGCCATCTCCAAGATTAAGTGTCTCACAAGAGACCTAGTCCCATAGTATGGCTACATGCATTATAGAAAACCTACCTATAGTTCTTCCCCAAGCCCAATGGAGTGTTGGCTATGTAAGGATTGTCCCACATTTCCCTTGTCTTGTAGTGCACCCTAGCCCAAACTATAGATTTGGTCATTCCCACTCACACCATCTCACATTCCTCATACTTCCACCTTCTTGTCCATGTTATCTAAATCCTTATAGCAAGCCAAGTCTCATCTTCTCATTGCTCAAAATCAAGACAAGCAATATGTTGATAAATATTGTCATGATCTCACCTTTCAATTAGATGAAGAGGTCATGCTTTCTTCTAATAACCTTCCTCTCCAGCTATTGTTGGGAAAATAATATATATGTTGCATTAGTGCTATTTAGTGTGTTAGGTAAACTAGTAGAAAATTATTTAGATTTAGTAAAAATTCTAGTTGTTGGCAATAACTTATGGATTCCAATAAGGAATTTTAGTTACTTGCAGAAATTAGATTTTTTGACATAAAATAGTGTCACCTATAGTAACTTTGTTTACCTATAGTAAATAGTAATTTTTAGGTAGTAGCTTTTATAGTTGCAAAGATAGTGGACTAGAATAGTGGTCTGCTGCATGTTGTGGGTAGCCACATCTAGAATAGGGCAAAGTGCTTCTTGATTGGAGGTGACAAGCAAGCTAGAGAAGGGAAGAATAGCAACATTTGAGAGGATAGGATAGGACAAGTTCATGGGCTGTGAGCGGAGGACTTCCGCTACTTGGGCAAGTGAATTTGAAAAAGAACAACCATGAGGAAGAAGATGAGAATGATATAGAAGATCTATGTAGGGAGTTGGGAAAGTTAGAAAACTTGGAGAACGAGTTTTGGAAATTAACATTGAGAGGAAAAGATAGGTCAACAGATGAGACTTGTGTGAAGGAATAAGACCAATATTAGAAAAAGATCAAAAAGATCTTGGAGTACAAGGGTGGACTGTGATGAGTGTCATCTTTGATTTGACATAGGGGAATGACAATCCTAGGGTTAGAGAGGAGAAGGAGACAAACAGAATTTTTTTGCAATGAGGGGACAAGAGAGTTGGAGGGACAGAGTGTGGCTCATCTAGAGAAGGAAGAGAAGAGATGAAGGAGTGAGTGACATGAGCAACTAATAGGCTGAACAAGACAAGCAAAAGGAAGTGTGCTTGGAGGAGAAAGGAAGAAAAGAGAGCAAGAAGAAGAGAGCCATAATCTATGACAGGCCCGAAGAGGAAAAGAGAAAAAGGTGTTGTGGAGAATAGGAGGGAGAGTTGAGTGGACTTCAGCTCAATTTGGGGGGAGGGAGGAGGTGATAGAGTATGGAGAACGGAAATAGGCAGGCAAACATGGAATGTGGTGGTTGTTGGATTTTGGGGTTTTGTGATTGGCTTTAGGGATGGATATGGTTGGTTAATAGGGAAGGGTTTTGGAAAGGAGCCAGACAAGAAGCAGCAAGGGCCAAGTAAAGATGTGTATGAGAGCTATAGGATGACCCATGAGATTGCCACAAAGCAAAAGGTAATAAAAAAGTGAAAGAAACAAGGAGAGTAGAATTTTGTGGTTTGTTTGTGTAAGTGTGGAGGATTTTCTGCCGTGGATTATATATTGATTCAAGGAGAGCTCAGGGCAATAGTAAGAGAACTTACAAATCAAATGTTGCAATTGTTGAGCAAGGAGTTCTATTGAGATTGGCAGGGGAGATCACGTTTGGGTGGAGGCCATTCTTTCATGCCCTTTGATTTGTGAACAATGGGATCTAACAGCAATAATGGATTTTTCTTTTTTGTTTCAATCAATCTGAAGTAGGAATCTCAAGGTTTGGACACATTTTCAAGAGTCATTTTGCAAGAATTAGGGAGTTTAATATTGTGTTCCTATGCAAGGTGCTCAAAGAGCCCTCATTTTGTAAAGACTAGAGAATATTTGTTCTCATAATGATTTTGATAATTGCCGGCAAGGGGAATTAGTTCCAAGCATGAGGTTATATGGAAATCAAGGAATAGTGAAGTCTGAGCACAAGCAACTTGGTGCATGGTGGATTCTTGAGACCATATGATCATTATGACATAAGGTAGTGTTTGAGTCATCTAAGGAGGGAATGTGAAGCAATTTCCTTTGGAAGTGGAGTGGTCAAAAGTTGCTCTCTAGAGTTTTCTAGGTTGGAGTCTTTGTGAGGTGTTGAGGGAAGAAGGTGGTAGATTATTGGATTGACGTGTGTAGATGATGGAAGTGATGAGGGGAGTTGGATGTGGTGAATGTATGTGGAAGTTGTGGTGAAGGACGACATTTGTGAAAATCAAATACTTGATATTGAAGTAAGGGATGTCAATTGTGTGTGGAAAGGGATTAAGTAGAAGTGAATAATCATTGTTGTTCAGTCTGCGATTGGCTTTACAGACCTTGGTATAATGGAGGGTTGGAATAATAGTTTCATAATTCTTGGAGTTATTGTGGGAGAATGAGATCAGATTGATTGTTTGGATAAGAGTACATGAAGAGGCCGTTGTTAGAGCTATGTGATAATTGCAGGTGCACATGACATTTTGGGAAGGAACTGTTCCAATGCTTTGGTCTGCAACAATTGTGGTGTATTTAGGGCACATAGTTGTTGAATGTTCAACGGAGCCACTATGCATTAATTGTAAGAAACCAAAGCACATTGTAGTTGTTGTTGCAGCCAAGAAGAAATAAAATGAACTCAGCAACAGGTTTCCTTTGTATAGGTCCAATATTCATTGAAAGTTCATAGTTTACAACTATCAGACTTTATGCATGCTACTTGTGCCATCACAAATTGTGAAGTCCAAGTGCAAGCAGCTAGGTGCTTGGTGCATTCTTGAGACCATATGATCCTTGTGACACCAATTAATACCCAAGTTCATAAACTTGCTCCTGATTTGATAGGTCCTTTTGATGTTACTCATATCATTTCTCTTCTTACCTATTGACTTGCTTGCATATGTCATATGTAGATCATATGTCATATGTAGATCTATCTTGTATTCCATGTTTCAAAGTTAAAACCCTTTGTTTCTGATCCATCTTCCTTTTCCAATTGTGTCCAACCTTCTCCTCCTCCCATCCATGTCAACAATCATGAGGGATATATAGTTGATTGTTTACTTGCACTTTGTAACATCCAACATAGCTACCAACAACACAAAGAATATAAGGTCCTTTGGAAATTGTATCCTCTTCAAAATGCAACATGGGAGCCCCTTTCTCACCTCCACAATGGCCATTAGGAGTTTGAAGATTCCATGGTGACGAGGGCATCACCAACTACCGGTGGGGTAATATGTAGTAATATGGAGTTAGCAAATAAGTTAGTAGTCTAAGCTAAATAAGGCAAAATGAAGTAGAACTAGCCTAAGAATATTCTAGAAGCATCAAGGGAGCTTTTGAGTAGAATATTCTAAAAGCACTCAAGAAGCTTCTTGGTGAGAAGCTTTTAAGAACTTTGCAAGGGTAAATTAACTTATATGCCAAGCTTACAACTAGCTTAGCTTGTACACCAAGAAATTGTCAGCTTAGCTTGCACTCCAAGTAAGGTGGTTTCTAGAGGGAACCTCCCTTGGAAGCTCCTTGGAAGTCTTGTACCCAAGTTACATACCGATACCCAAGCCAAGCTCAATGTAACAATATAGAGTTTTTTTACAAGTTAGTCAAGACTAACAAAGTAGCAAATAGGCCAAATTAGTCTAGAAGCTTCTTAATACCTTCCAAGTATTGGGTAATGTGCATGCCAAGTGGTGACTCATAGGAAGAAGCTTCTTTGGAAGCTTCTTGGCTAACTTAGCTTGCATGCCAAGTAGGTGGCTTCTAGAAGGAAGCTTCTTGGGAAGCTTCTTGGGAAGCTTCTTGGGAAGCTTCTTGACTACCTTAGCTTGTATGCCAAGTAGGCGGCATCTAGAAAGAAGCTTCTCAAGAGCCTTGTATGCTCTTCTATAAATAGCAAAGCCCAAGCTCATGCTAGGCAATTGGGGTTTCCCTCATTCAAGTATCCCAATGTGATCTTCCACTCTTCCTATTTCTGGTCTTCCATTCTCCTATTTCTCTCCTTGATCTTGGTCTTTTACACTCAAGCTATGCAATTTGAGTTTCCCTCATTTGATCATTGCAATGTGACTTTCCATTCTAATCTTCCATTCTACTAATTCTCTTCTCAATCTTTTATACCAAGTGTCATCTCCTTTATAGATTTTAAGCCTACATATCCACATAAAATCATACATCAAATAGACATCTTTGTCCAAAGTCCTTGCCACACACTCAAAAATCCATTATTCTAATTACATTACTAAAAACTTCTACAATCCTCTTATCAAAGATTCTCAAACATTATAATAAAGCAAGAAAAGGTAGGACATTATGAATGAAGAAGATGGATTGAATGATGAGTAATGCTAGAGTAGAATATATCAAAGGCCACATAAGGGAAGGTGAAATATTGTGCATTAGATAAGCAAATATATAAGGAATTTTACAAGAATGTATATCAAAATCCACTTGTAGATTTTCTAATAAAAGAAGTTCATTGTAATAGACAATTTCATATAATATGTCTTATATTTTTATTTAAGAACAACATCTAAGTAATGTGAGACAAAGATTCTCAAACATAATAATCAAGCAAGAAATGGTAGAAAATTATAAAATAGATGAATTAAATGATGGGTAATATTAGGCTATACAAGAGAAGTTGAAATCATGGTGAAGTAGATTAGCAATTAATAAGCAACTTTACAAAAATGCATGTATTTTTATTTAAGGCAATATCTAAGTAATTGAGACAAAGTACTCATACCAAATCCTATATCATGCATCTAATTCTTAAAATGTTGATCTAAGTGTGTAGCAAAAGTTTGTATTAAGTAGTTCACAATCTCAAAAAATACTTTGTACCAAGCAAACCTAAGAATAAATTACTCTAGTACCAACCAATGCTAGTTTTATCTAATTGAGACCTACCTTCAAGCTTGACAATTTCTATATTTATTTTTCAATTTGTCCTGATTGTTTATGCACAATATGACAAAGTAAATTTAGACTAAAAGTAGCATTTTGATATATTTAGAGTCCCTATGAGATAGTTCATCCATTTGGCAATTCAAGTATCTTTGAAGTACATTGTTTTATCATGACTTTTGTTTCTTGTCACATTTATCATGGATTGCTAAAAAAATACACTAGCCTAGCACTAGGTTTAGGAAAAAGATCAAGATATTTAAAGTATTATTCCCTGGACATTCAATATTATGTGGTTGTAGATTCTACTTCCAAAATCCTTTCCATTGAATCTATATATATAGTTCAAGGTCAAATTTGGATTCCAAATTAGACTTGGAGACCTCTAATTTAGCATCTATATAGTTTTGTACTATCCAAAACTATACCAAAACCAAAACCGTAAAGATAATGTTTCAAAGTATGCTAGTCAAACTTACTTGGCCTTATTTGAAAGCTCTAGATACCAAGAGAACTAGGTTTAAAGACTTTTTACTTCATCTATGTTCCCAAACATACATTTATCTTACTTATTTATTATTGAAACCCAGGTTCCTATTTTGGGAGACTGAGACTAGTTTTGCCACCCTCGCGTATCACTCATATACTACTTGTGGATTTACAATGGTCATGGTCTCATTAAAAACATCTTGACAAAGGATTTCAAATGATTATCAGACTTGACAAAGGTCACATATATTAGAAGAATTAAACACTCACATTTGAGGCCAAATTTCAAACTTGAGTAGTTTCTATTTAGAAAAATGATATTGATTGCCATAGCTCCTTAGTCACTATCGCTTGTCACACTTTTGATATTTTTTGAATTATCTCAATTAAGGAAATCTACAAGTTAAAGATTATAGGAAAACCACTTGTAATAAAATAGATGGAAACTCTTTTATTTTATATGTAACTTCATACATGGCATGTAATTTGAGTTTTGGTACTTTAGCCTTCAAGTTCTCATTTAAGATCAAATTGTTTATATTCCTAAGAACACTTATTGCTATTATTATAATATGAGCACTGTACTCTTGGGATGCATAGTGCATCAATAGATATAATGGTCACTTGGGAAGCTCAAGATGAGAAATAATACTTTTTGACTTACTAATACCTTAAACCATCTTGACTCATAAGCCTATATAATGAATCTTGGTGGTCTCATGTGATGTTGTTACATCTATCTCATGACTAGTAGAAGTCAAAATGCAAGGCACATTCTTTGCACTTTGATATCTTTACTCTCAATCCTCTAAGATGAAACTTGATAGTCTCATGTGATATCATTATTTTCATTTTAAAATGATGTCATTGATATGTTAAAGTGAAAGGTACATGCTTTGACATTTTGATTGTCAAGCCTCTAAGATAAAACTTGATAGTCCCATGTGATATTATTTGGTGAGTTTTAAAATAATTTTATATAGATGTTAAAGTGCAAGGCACATGCTTTATTCTTTGACATATTAACTCTCAAGCCTCTAAGATAAAACTTAAGTCTCATGTGACATTATTATGTTACTTTACAAATGAGTTATTTTATATGAATCTCATTTGAGACTTTTATTCTAAATATAAAAGCATCTCATTTGAGATATTGTTAAAATTGTTTTCTATATCTACTTGCAACATAATCAAATTAAGATAGATATATAAGAATGCTTTAAGCAAAAAGATATATGGCTTCACAACCTCTTGGAGGAGCAAGAAGTTCCAAGAAATCTTACCTCAAGCAGCACTTGAATAACTAATTGCTTTGTGCTTCAACACCCAACAATGAGAACAACTTGGTAAGTCCAATCAAAGATAGTTAACTTGCAAAAACTCAGTGAGATCCTTATAATCTATTCTTAATAAGCCTTTTAAGAAGAGGTATGGTGCTTTAGAGAAAGTATGGAGACAAACCAATTAACCAAAATATAATGATTCCGTAGCTAGTACTTTTAGACCTCTAACTTATACTCCATCTCTTACTAGAAGAAATAATTGTCATTAGGAGTAAATGGTCTTGTTGATAGGACTATGCATAGACAAAGTACTGGATGCTAGTGTAACTTGACTGTCTACCCAAATCTAACATAGATTTATACATAATTGCAACCAACTAGCATTTGAAGTACTTGGGATGCCTTCCAACCTTACACAATACACACTAACTTCCTTTCTAATAAAGTGACTCAAGATCTCCCAAATATAATTATATACGATAGAATCTCTTGAATACAATACCACATATTTATAACCCCTTCTAGTAGAACCAAGACACCTTGTGTATCTATCTCACATAAGTCTTTTGCTTTAAGGAGTAAAGAGCCTATATCACAACCTATTTTAGGTGATCTGTGGGGAAAGATAGTAATATTTATCACAAATGGTAATATTTTATAATATTCCAAATTAGAGTATTACAAAATATTATCCCTTTGACTTGCAAGACCAAATATAGTATCATTATACTTTATTTGAGTAAATGTTAAGTCTCAAAGACCCTGAAATTTATTATACTCGGAACTTTGACATCTCATCTTCAAACTTCTCAAATTAAGTCCTCATAAGACTAAGGTAAGAAAACCAAGAGATAAGAAGTAAAAAAACCTTGACATAGCACTCACCTCTGGAGATAATATTGTGAAAACTTTACAAAACCTACATGGACTCATAAATTCTTGAGAAGTTTCTCCACAGCCTTCAACATACAAACTAATAGAATCAAAATTTTAACACTAAGGACAATCAACTATCTAACATGCTGTATTATACACTCTAAATTAAAGATCTCTCTTTTTATACTCAAACCATCTAACTGTTGAATCTCCTTGCTCCTTCTTCCTTTTGTTATTTTGCATATCCTTTTTACTATCCAAGATATCTACACTCTCTTTTGCACTTAATCTTCTTGAAATTTTCTTGAACTTATTAGAAAGGTATCAATAAATAAATAGAATTGAAGTAAATGACTTTTCCAACTTACAGTATACTTCCATCAATAAAAACGACTAATGTTTTATCTAGTTTGTATATGTATGAAATATTGAAACATTAGTAAATAAAGTACATTATTTTGGATAATTATAATACTCTAGAATTTCAGAAGATTTACATATCATATAACATATAATAATTTACTTTATTGAAACTTATATATAGAAATAATTGAAATAAAATCAAAATAAATATTTTTCCAAAAGTTAGTAATCTTTATTATTTTGGTTTCTTTTCTAGGACTTTACCTCAAATTTACTATAAGAATGGAAACTACTTATGTGTAGATTTTGCTCATAAATAATAACTTAACATGATTAATTAATATATATGATTTAATTATAACAAAAATATTTATCAAATATGTAAATTAATAATTATTATGTATATATATAAAATTTTATGTATACAAGAAAAGAAAATTCAAGTTAAAAATTATAAGCTAACTTTTAATTGCATCAAGTTTTGGTGAATCTTATCTTCAATTGAAATTAATTGAAATTACCATAAAATTTTCAAACAATAAATAATTTAATTGATAATATTAATATTTTATAAATTAATTATCTATTAATTAATATTTATATTAATAATTGCTAAATTGTAAATAGTAAGTAGTTGATAGGAGTTAACCACTAAGATAATATCTCACTTAAAAATTTTAACTACGCCATGAGTTTATTGATGAAAGATGTATTAATCAAGTTATAGTCATAGAAATTCTGATATTGATAATAATTAGATGAAATATATATTTCTTGTAATTAATTCTTTATTATAATGAAGTAGATGATCATTCTAATAATCACTTGTGTGTTGATATCATTCACATCCCAATACCTAATTATTAACTAATGATTCCACAAGAAACTAAAATTATATTAGATAGTATTTCATATAAGTCTACACATAAGGTAATTTTTTTATCAATATAAGCCTACCCATAATTAATGTCATAAATGAAATGAATATATTTTTTTGGTAACTATAAATTAGAACAAAGTCCTTTATCAACACAATGATAAAAATAACTCCAAGAACTTAACTTTATAAAGATTTACTTTATAGTATTTTATTTTGTATATTATAGATAATTTCCTAGATATATTTTGGTAGAATGATATTTTCTTTATATATGATATATTTTGAGACTGAGAGAAAAGGATTCTTAGATAGATGCTTACTTTTATTATTAAATTATAATAAAAATATAAAAATAGCTGATAATTTATAAAGATGAGAACTGCAATATAATAACTTAAATTGCGGTCCTCATCTTTTTTCACAATTATTTATTTTTCTTGTTTTGTTTCTCTTTGGAAAAGATAATGTAGAATATTTGCATGTTTAGTGGAAGAAAATTCTTGTCTAGGTATTCTTTAGATGTATCTTTCTACATGTAAAAAGAAGACAACCATAAACGTATATGCAATACAAAGAAATGGGTACAAAGAAATCAAGAATGTCTGAAGAGGATAAGAAGTGAAGATTCCAATTACAAAGATTCTTTGGAGCCAAAGATCTTCACGAACAAAGACCACTATTGAGGTAAAGAACTACTGCCAAGGGTAGTTGGCACCCACCAAAGACTTTGCATGTGCATATAGTGATTGCTCAATCATTGAGGACCAATGACTAAAGAATCCTGGCCATAAAATTGAGTGTCTATTGAGTATTGTCACTTTTTGCCAAAAATTTAATGATCAACCTGAAGAGTGCTTAATCATCTTAAATTCTATATAGTTATATCTTCTTTGGAGTTAGTTGTCCTCAATAAGAAACATGATGAAGACTAGAAGAGCAAAGTGGAAGATTCCAAAGGTAATTCTCTACTACCCAATGAATAAGTGGACAATGCATTGCAAAAGTGAGTTACTCACGAGCAAACACTTGACCTTTTTACCTTGGAATTTAGAGCTTATTTTGCTAGCACTTGTGCAAGAAACAAGAAGTAGGAAGGAGAGAGAGCATCAAGGGACCTTTGGAGGCCCTACTAGTGGACCAAGGGGCATTGGAAGAACATGCTTAGATTAGATGTAGCCATCCTTAATGGCATCATCATTGTTACCAAATTTGAGGATGTTAGAGAAGAAATAAACAAGAAGATAGCCAAGACATTTGATGAGAATTTCTCTACTAGCAATAAGCTAGAAGGTAGCTAGTTACAAGCATCTAGCCTAAATGATGGTTATAAAAGCCCTGATGAAGTTTTCCAGACCAAAGAGAATGACTTATCTGATCATCAATTAGATTATTCTCTTTGAGTATGTATATTAAGAAGGTAGTTAATTAGGCACACATGCACACATGTTTTACTTGCAAGAAAGATCCATGGTCAAGGAATTAGAAGACTATATTAAAGAAACTTACCCAGCTCTCTTTTCCATATATGTTTACATGGGGCTCAATCTACTTGGCAAGGAGGAGAGACAAAATTTCCCAAGCCACTTCCACTTGGAAGACAATTTCACATCCCAACTCAAAGGGAAGGCAATTATTTGAACCTATTGAGAGGTGGATGAGGAATTTACAAAGATATGGAGGTTTGGTAGAGGTAAGGAAGGCTGGAGTTACAACAATCAAGAAGAAGAGATCAACATCAACAAGATCTCAAAAACCTATGAAGAAAAAAAGGACAAATCCTCAAGTGGTGGACATTTCTTTTTCAGGAGGACAAAACCAAAGATTAAGATGAGGATGAAGAAGAAGCCAAGGAAGAAGAGCTTAATTTGAAAGAGTCTAAAACCCAATTTGAGGAGTGAGATGAGTATGCAAATGTAGAGTTGGCATTGCATGGTGAGGAGCTAATTGAAGAAGAAGAAAAGTAGTTGAAGACCAAGAAAATCTTTGGTTTAAAGATGCTACAAATTTGGCACAAGTAGATCCAAATATCAAAGAATAGGGAGAAAAATAAGACCAAGTGGAGATCAAGAAGGAAAAAGAGAAGAAGTGCATCATAAATATCATGAGGTGGTCAATGAAGTACAAAAAGCACTTGCGGTGACCTAGAGCTAGCCAAATACTAGTAAAATTTGTATGATAGGTTGTTTATTCAAGGATACAGGTCAGAAATGACTAAAAGTGAAGAGAAAGTGTCACTAGCCACAATTTGTTTATTATTTCCTATATAACTTTTTGGGTAGGAGCCACTCTCTAAAGAAGGTAATTTCATCCACTACCAAAAAAGAAAATAAATTTGCATTCATTGCAAATAAATTCCACATTACTCTTGAAGATGATGGTTCACTTTGCTCCAAAGACTATGACTACAAAGGCTTTTACTACACTTCCCATAAAGCACAACCTCAAAGGAGTCTTCTTGTTGGCCAAATACCCTTGTTTCTGATTTTGTACTATTGGTAATGCTCCGATTTAAATGGATTGCTCTCTGCATTACCTTGCTTCTTTGTAATTGTGATGAATCAGACATCTTGATCAAGTGTAAATCCACAATTTTGTATTTAAGCACTTGTGTTCCTACTACAAAATTCTTCATCCATATTTGTGCATAGGCTTCCATCCAACATTCAAGTCAAAAAATAACACACTAGAAAGAACTGAACTTTGGTTTATACACAAAGTTGCATAGAAAAGTGAACTTGTAGATTATTGGTCCAAAGACTTATATACAATTCCTAATTTTCCCCAAAGTCACACCAAGAGGTCCTTGGTAATCATATGCCTAATCCTACATCACATGCTTAGAATTCTAATCTTATCTTATATAATCTTTGTTAAACTTATTGAGCTTCTAACACATGTTAGGGAAGGTGCCAAGTATTCCCCTAAGTTTATTTGAGTTATACTAGTCCAAATTGATACTCAACCAAATGATTCTATTTGTGTCCAAAGGCCTTCCTCCAAAATACTATACATTAGATGACATGTATTCTTCCTAAAGTTGAGGTGCAAGGCGTGCAAGGCATGCAAGGTTCAAGTCAGTCTACCTAAAAATTATACACAAGGCCAAAGGTATTTGGTCTACTCTACAGGCTATTATGGGACTTCCCTCAAGGGGGTGTCTTTGGCTAAGGCCTACTAACTTTGCCTCTTAATATGCAAAACCATTCCTCTATCTATGCTAAGTATTCAATTGTGCATAATAGGTAAGTGCCATAGACTTTGGTGAACTTCCTATTTGAATGCTCCTTAAGTCAAACTCCCAACTTGATGCACTCTTGATCATATGTCTTCTCTTTTAACCACCAAACCTATAACTTAAACTTGTGTATCTTTGCCTTCAAGGCATTGTCTTTGGCCTCTTCCTTCATCATGGGTACAAATTGATCACATACCAAATTGATCACATACTCCAATTGCTAGGTGGCATTTTTTTTCTCTTCCACTAGACGTTGGTTCAAAATCCCCACCTCCTTTTTTACTTCTCCTAACATTCAAGAGAAATCTAATTCTTGATCAACCTTCTCATTTTGAGGTCTTCCTCCGTTTGTTTTAACTTTAAGGAAACTTCTCTTTGGCATTTTGCCATCTATAGATCAAGAGTTACAATTCTCATCTTGGCATTCTACAATCTAGAGCAAATGATAATTACCATTTTGTCCCTTGCTTGTAGCTAGTCTTTGTGCTTTAGTTGCATCTCCTTCTTCTCTATTTGCAATTGTCTCAACTCTAGCTACAATCACCCTAATTTCTTTTCCTACTCTTGTTGACTTGTAGCAAAGGAGGCATTTTGTCTTTGTTCCTCATAAAGGCCTTGGATCAGCACATTCACCTTCTTAGCTTCTTGATTGTAAAGGTTGCAAACCTTGGCTAACTCCTCCTTCATCTTGGCTTTGGTGGCCTTCTTCATGTATAGCTCAATGTGCATTCATCTCATTGTTGTAGAATTGGATTTGTTTGGGCATTCCTCTTGGCACTAGAAAGGAAGCAACTTCATAAGTTGAAACAATGCTCCCTTAAATTGGATGACAAAGTGCACTCCTTCTTTGTGCACCAAAGTCCCTTGAGTTGCTTTGGCTCCTTCTTCTTCAATTGTTTTAAATAGAAGAGTGCATTTGGCTTTGGGTTGATCAAGAACTTTGGTCTTGATATCGACCAATTCTCTTGTGGGTTCTTTGGTCTACAATTCTATCTCCATATGGGCCTCCTCTCCTTTTGGTATTGGTTCATGGGCATTGGGTTCTAGATCAACATTGGGAGGTGCTCTTGGATAGTAGAAGTCACTCCTTCATCTTTGGGATGATTTACCTGGTATTTGCTCCGGATTTAGGGCCTATTGTGCATCTTGATACACACCTCTTCCTTTTTATGAGTTCTTCCTTGATTCTTGGAGTGTGAACAAACCTTCTCTTTGTTCTTCCTCTTCCTTTTCTCTATCTTCTTCTTTCAAGAAGATATCTTTTACTTGGGTTGTCTTTTGGGCTCACTTAGATGGGGTTTTAGTTTGGTTAGAAGAGCTCTCTTCTTCTTGGTCTTTGTTGCAAGACCTTCTTCTTTGTGGTAACCATATTTTTTTAAAGAAGAAGTGTATTTTTTGAAGCCAAATTGAAGTCAAATAGAGAAAAGAAGAGAAGAATTGTGGGTTTGGATCTGACCTGAGGAAGTTGACTTTAAATTAGAGGAAAAATTACTTGGATTAGACTAGAAGGGTAGTAGATCCAAAGTAAGGTTACTTTGCATTGGAATGATCAACCCAATCTAAAGACACCTTAACAACTTAAACTCGGGCCGTACTAACTAAGAAAGTACATTCAGCAAAAATGGCTACTTTGTGTTAAGATAAACTGGAGAGTGACAGGGGTAAGTCATGGAAAATGCATGAGTTTTGATTATGACTCAACTGAAGAATGAATATGAATTAGAGAAGTATAAAGTTGAGACTTCATCAAGTGAACTCTACAATTCCAAAGTGATATCCTATTCCCTTGAAGAGTTGTCTTGAGGGAATTAGAATAATGAGCCAAGTCACAAGGTTGATTTGTGAGAAACCAAGAGTTAGTGAACCCACAATGCCAATGAAGTGTGGTAGATAGGTTCTAGTCCTTGCGGTTTGGAATCTTGCAATTTAGAGGTTAGATATGCTAACTAGATTCAAAGTCTTGAGCAAACTTTGGATCACATTTTTGGCCTGGAACTAGAACTTGAGTTTTCTAGGGTTCATGGCAAAAATTTCTACTAGTAATTTTATAGATTGTCTTGAGGTGGAAGAGAAGAGAGGAAATCCAACTCAATCCATTGAGTCGGATTGGAGACTTGTGTTGGGTAGAGACATAAGAAAGTTGATAGGAACCACTTTCAAAGGAAAGTGTGATCCTACAAAGGAAATTAAGGAGTTGAAGAGTACCTTCTTTGCACCTCAAACAAAGAATAGGTATAAGGTAGAAACTTACAAGGACCCAATGAGACAAAGTATTGTTGGAGCTTTGTGACAACCCAACAAGTATCACTTTGCAATAATTGATAGGTAATCATTTTTCCATAGAGATACTTGTCAAAAATTATCAAATACAAAGGAAAAGTCACAAATTAGTTCTTCTTGATTGCTTCTTTAATCTCTTGGGTAGAAACCACACCCAAAAGAGAGTAAAAAGTGTCAATTTGCAATCTTGTTACAAATTAACACCCATAATCACAATGCTTCAAATCCTTTCCAATTGATATTGATTGTGATAATTTAGTTCTCTTAAAGAAGGCTACTTCACCACAAAACAACTACACCTCGGAATTGTGTTCCAATCCTCCACTAAAAACACAACTTCCTCAATCAAAATTGCTTTGCATCAATTCAACACTGTGATCACAAATGCAAAATGCTACCAAAACTATGATTCTTCATAGATTTGTCAAGGCATTGCTTTGATTTCACTCCACTCAGGATCAAACACACAAAATAGAAATCAATGCTGCAACATCCAACATCTAACCCACTCAAATTGCAATTCAAACTTCTCCAAGAACTCACAAACACACATACAAGATTGATACTTGGAATTAAGCTGAAAATGATCACTAAATTACAACACTTTGCTTTACTCAACTTCAAAAATGAATATTGAACAACTTAACACTACAATGCATCCTTTAAATAGGCAAAACACTCAATAATTATAAAAAATACCTAGGCCACTTCAATTACTACCTTACAAACCTATAGATCCAAAGTGACACTCTACAATCTCTCCTATTGATTTAGATATCTTCTCTAGAAGTAACTTGTCCTGAGTCCTTTCTACCTCCAATTTATTCCAATACATCTTCAACTCCTCCTCAAACCTCTCCTTCAATGCTTCCTTTTCTTCCATATATTGAATGAGTTGAGCCTCTGCATTCTTGATCAGTCCCCCTAACCTTTCTTCTTCTCAATCTTTACTTGCTAATTTTCATTGCTAGGCTTGGTCCTTCTCCGTTGCAACCAACCTCAATTTCTCCAACTCTTGCTCCCTACCACTACAACGGCTTTCAAATGTATTGCATCGAGTTTCACTTCATTGAACTCTACTTTGAACCTCTTGAATGTTACCTTCTAGTCCTTCAATTCTTTGGCTTGTAGTTCAAGATCACTACCATGCCTCACAAATTTCTCTTGCAAATTATCAAAGCTCTTCTTCCAAAGTACCACATCAACCTAAAGTTCTTTGGCTTCAACCTCTCCTTGGGTTAACTTCTCCTTCAACTTCAAGACTTCTTTGCTCAAATACTTCACTACCTGCAACTCATCCTTTACCGCCATATGATCCTATTGCATCTCTTCCTTCTTCTTCTGCAACCCTAATAGCAATGGACAAATGATCTTTGAAAAATACTCCACTTTGTTGTATTCTTCTTCCTCATCTTTGTCCTTGTTGTCGTCCATTGGTGCTTAATCATATATTTGTAATCTTCACACTTTCAAGTGGATCTCCTTAAAGCTTTCTTCCTTCTCCTTGGCTCAGCTTGTCCTTGCAGTTGTAGATTGTAGACTTCTCTTTGATCTTGCTCCCTTCTAGAAAACTAGCCTTGCCTAGCCTAAATCACTTTGCACAATTCACCTTTTCTTTTGCAAACATCTAGTGGAAGGAGACCATCTACTACTTGATTATGTAGGTGGTCTGCTTTGGCTTAAACATTACCATCAAATCCCTAACAATACCTCACCTTATTGGGTCTTTATAGGCATCCACCTTGTACTTGTTCTTAGTGCAAGGAACATCAAAGGAATTCTCCAACAAATCACACTTTTGATAGAATGAGACTCCTCCTATATCTCCAAGTTCTCTTCCCAAGACTAATGTCCAATCTGACTTAGTCCATTGAGCTGGATTTCCTCTCTCTCCCTCCATCTTGGGACCATCTTCATAGTTACTAGCAATTATTTCTTGCATGAAACCAGGAAAACTTAAGTTTTAGTTTCAAGCCATAAAAGTGATCCAAATTCTACTCAAGATTTCAATCCTCACCACTACAATCTAGTCTCCAATTGTACGCAAGTCAAGGAATCTACCTACTACTCTTTGCTGGCATTGTATGTTTTCTAACCCTTGGTCTTTGAAAATCAAACCCTCACATAGGCCCGAGATTCTAACTCCTCCAGGGCAAATATTAAGAGGAACATGATATCTTCTTGACATTTCAAAAATTCCTGATGAAGTCTTAACCTTATAATGTTCTACTACATGGTCATTCTTTAGTTGATCTCCAATTGACACTCATAGATTTTGTGTGTTTTGTTCATGTCACTCTTAATTTTATTTTCCTCCCAAAGTAGATATTTCTTTAAACTTCCCTTCTTGATTTGTTTGGCCCAAAGGAAAGTGGTTATATTTTCTTTGGATTGGGTTGATCACGCCAATAAGAAGTTCTTTACTTTGGGTCTATCACCTTATAAGTCTGATCTGAGTCCTTCTCTCTCTGACCCAAAGTCAACTTCCTTGAGTAAAAAAAAAACACATGATTCTTCTCTTTTAATCTCTATTTGGCTTCAATTTGGCTTCAACAATACACTTCTTTAAAACTTGTTAAAAGAAATGTGGGTACTATAGGCTCTGATGGCTATGTTGAAGTTGGAGCAAAACACCTACATTAGAAAGTAGGATATATTTTTTTCACCTCATGTTTGCAAGAGAGAAGTGGGTGAGGTGCTTCTACCACAAAATGAGACAAATGATCATGAATTGGAGGATGGGATTGCCACCCATTACTTCATACCATTTCTAGTGCATCTCTACTTGATTTGAAATTGCTTAGTCTCAAGGAAAGGAAGAAGATGGTGTCTCATTTCTATCCGAATCTTTGTCAAGATGTAGATGACAAAGAACAATGTTATATGGTGGAAATCAAAGAGGAGATGAGCACTTCACTAGAATTGGACTTGAGAAGACGGTGACAATTTCCATCATGAAGTCAAGGAAGAGAAGTAGAACTGAGGATATGGTATCCCTAATGAAGATAAGGATAACTAGGAGATTGAACCCAAGACACAAGATAATAATGGTCAATTTATCATTGGGAGTTGAGTCAGAGGAGGAAGCGAAGTCCAACATGGGTGACTTTGAGGAAGAAGAGCTCACTCTGAAGAGTAAGGAGTTGAGCAACGGAAGTGAAGGTGAACCTAAAGTCCAGTAGTCAACCAAAGAGGGGGTTGAGGAGGAGGATCAAGAGTTCCATGCAAAAATTGAGCGCATTGGAAGGACGAGATACCTCTTACTTGGAATTACCTAAAGATGACATTCTTGAGGAAAGGGAGGAAGAACCAAGAGTGGTGTTCCAGAGAGTGGTAGATCAAGGAGAAGTTTGCAATCTGCAGTGCAAGGCTGAGTCAAGTAGAAGATGATGAAGAGTGTAAAAGACCAAAACCGAGGAGAGAAATAGGAGAATGGAAGCTCACATTGGGACACTTGAATGAGGGAAAACTCCGAATGCCTAGCATGAGCTTCGGCCTTGGTATTTATAGGTAGCATACAAGACCCTTGAAGCTTCTCAAGAAGTTTCCTTGAGCCGCTTTCTTGGAGTGCAAGCCAAGTTAACTAGGAAGCTTCTCAAGAAGCTTCCTTCTAGAAGCCACCTACTTGGCGTGCAAGCTAAGCTAGTTAGAAGCTTCTAGAAGCTTCCTTCTAGAAGCTACCTGCTTAGGGCGCAAGTTAACTAGTTGGGAAGCTTCCTAAGAAGCTTCTTAGATGCTGCTAGAATATTCTAGGCTATTTTGTCTTATTCTCTACTTCGTAAGCCCGACTAACTTCGTCACTAAACTCTATATTGTTACAAAGAGAGCTCAAAAGAAGTTAGCTTGAAGGTAAGAAGATTGCGACTTTGGGATAAGGCACTAGTGGATACATTGCCTACCAAAGCTAGCAATGAGGATGCATTTCAAGGCATTTACTATCTATTGAGTTTAGTCTATCTCCGACTAATGTATTTGTAGGAGAAGATGAAGGAGATGAAGAAGGATCATCCAAAGGTGAAAATGAGCTTTAGGTGGTAAAGAAGTTGAGTAATGAAGTCCTGTAGTTGAAGGAGCAATTGACCAATGTAAGGAGGAAGATAAATTATTTGGGTTGATGTGGTAATTCACCATTAGAGTTTAAAAGACTTGGAAGAGAGTTTTGAGAAGCATGGATATTTCTTGGAACGATAGAAGGAAGAGCTGAAGGAGACAAAGGCAAAATTTGCAAAATTGAAGGAAGAATTTGATGATGCTCAACTCGAAGTGATGCACTTGAAGAGCAAAGCATTAATACATGAATAGGCAATGGAAGAGTTGAGATCAATTGCAACAGAGAAGGATTGGGCATGGGAACAAGAACTTGCAAGCCAAGGTCATGAAGAAGAGAGGTTGCGGGATTTGATGAAGAGCTCAAAAGCTCAAGTGGTGCACCTAATTGAAGAGTGGAAGAAGATGGAGACAAAGCATTGTGAGGAGTTGAGGATACTTTGGGAGAAGTTGAAAAAGGAGATGACTCAAGGTGAGCCAACCTCACAAAAGGAGTCAAGATCAGTGGAAGAGGTTGTCATCAAATTGAAGGTGATGCTCAACATTGGAGCCGAAGCACAATTAGAGGAGTCCTACTTGCATGAGTTGAAATTTTTGGTATTGGAGACTCAAATTATAATGCAAAGGACATCAATTTGAATCATTTGTTAATTTGTCTTAGAGATAGAGTAGATAGGAAAATGATTGAAGTAGGAGATAATGTTTGTCTTGTAACACCCATTTGTGCATGTGTGTGGTATTGTGATATTTAGCTTGGTATTACAAGTACTTGAGAGATATTATTTATATAAAGATAAAGGATGGTTCTACATTAGCTAGAGTTAGCCATAGCTAAGATAAAGGGGACCTTAATTTAGAGGAAGTGGAAAAGATGAGCACCACTATTGTGGATTCTAGTGTGTTGACTTGGTATTATTCCTAGGTGTTTGGCTTTGAGGAAAGAGTTGAGAACTCTTGGGCCCGCAAGCCTTTTTGTTTTGGATTCTTCTATAGCCAAGGATAGCCCATGTGAAGGAATCCTTGACTTAGTGGTTGGGTCAAGATAAGCTCACATGCTAGTGGAATATGCCTATGTGAATGCATATTCCTTTCTACTTTTTGACTTGACTTGACTTTTAGTCTAGTAACTTGAGTTACTACGGTAATTAGTAACTTTGTACTAACTATTTCACAAGTATATAAACAAGGGGTGAAGAGGTACTCATCATCCTTTCATTTGCAACTATATCTCTCTCATTGAGTTCTCTAGTGAGCAATGTCTTGAGTCTTGGAGTGTTAGCCTTGGAGGAGTATGATGGAGTTGGGGTTCCTTGCCTTTTTAGTCCATGGTGCGCTACCATAATAGCCATCAGAGGTTCATCCTGAGTGAGAGATAGGCCCGCTCATAGTCCCAGATTAGATTTGGTTAGATCAAACTTAGATAAACTTAGTAGTAGACTAAATGAAAGTGTAGTAAACTGACCCAAATTAGTGGAAGTTAGAGTGCAGGTGGCTTTGGGTGAGTTACATGAGTTTGTTAAGGAAGTTAGGATAGAGAAGGATAATGTAGTTAGTATACCAATGGCTTCAATCTCAATCTAGAGTGAAGATGTGATAGAAGTAGAGGAAGATGTAGAAGTAATAGATGAACCCAAAGTGTAGGAGGTGCTTGTAGGTAATTTGGGTGTAGAAGCCAAAGTTGAGGTAATACTTGGATCAGATCAATAAGTTATAGTTTTCAGATTTGAAGCGGTGTAGATGTAGATAAGATGATTTGGATATGAAGATTGGTAGGAAGTATAATATATGCTTGCTTAAGTCCTTATTATGATCTAGAAAGTTTTATGTGGACTTAACTGAGATGCGGATGTAATGAATATTAGGAACCTCTTGTATTGATATTTCTACATATATGTAGAAATATCAATTTGTAAATTTACCAATGGGAAATGGTTCGATAAACTTGCCATGGTGCATAGAGTAGAGTGTCTTTACCTTTTGGCAAAAGAGGGGCGCATAGTTTAACAAGGCATGTTTAATGTCAAAATAGCCCAAGGCCTGGTAGGTGTAATACTCCGAGGACAAGAGAAGAGAGAAAACATAGATTGCACACTCAAAACATTCGATGCCCCAAGGGAGCACCTTCTCTTTATTATATAGACAAAGAGGATCTCCTCCAAGGAAGCTCCACCATAGGATTAGGGACACAGATAGGTGACATGTCAGCAAGCTCCACCCTTGGATTACTTACTCGGATGGGTGACCTGTCTGGTCTAGGTCCTATCTGGTTGGTCAAACAAGCTTTGACCAGAGGGAATATTTTAGGGAATCTTCTTGTAGGAATCTCGGAATCGCGTGAGTAAGGTACCGTTGGAAAGCTCTCGACGAGAAAAAGCAAGGGGGGAGGGAAGGGCAGCCTTTCCTCTATTGGGGGGGGGATCTGCACATTTTCAAGGCCTAATTCATCCGTTTAGGCCTCCAAAATTGCCTTCAAAGATTTCAGGCATATTTTGGTCCCTACTCTATTAGTAGAAGTCTCATTTTGGTGATACCTCTTTCTGATCTATTTAGTCCATCATGTGTAACATCCTTCCAGATGTTACCAAACCAATTCTCACCTTTAAATCATATGTCTAGCTATTGGTTCTAAGGTTCTCAAGTCTATTTTGGTTTCTGCCCTATTAGTAGAAGTACTCTTTTGGTGATACTTCTATCTGATCTAATTTGACCATCATGTATAACATCATTCTAGAAGTTACCAAACCAAATTTCACATCTAGATCATATGGCTAACCCTTGGTATTACAGTAGGCAACCATTGGATAGAGTCCAAACATCTTGTATGACTTATGGATATATTTGGCATAAAACTTGTCAATAACTCACATGTCAATGTTGAAAAAGAGCTCTTCCTCGGGTTCATTTGTGGTATACTTGCTATTGAAGGTCCAGTTGCTCTCTATCTATGATAGAATTACATTGTACTTTAGTTCAGAAATGATGTAGCAATGCATGGTCAGGGTGCTGGTTAATCATAGGGTCATGTCATTTTCTCTATAGTCAATGAGGCCATAGTAATGAGATAAAACATGTCAAATTCAGGAAAAGTATAGTTGCACAATTCTACAAATTTTTTGGTCATAAAAAATTACATCATCTCCTATCTCTTGGACATGTGAGCTCATTTGGAAATATGAGCACCCAACGTGTAGCAAAATGCAAAGGCAAGGGTCAATGCCTGAATGATTGTCAAAGAATGGAGATTGTTACTCTATTGGAGCAATCAAAACCACAATCAATGCAAAGCATTGCTTGGCATGGTGTTGATAAGAAAGTCATTTGGAAGTCAAACAAAGATGAGATTTGTGAATGAGCCAAAAAAGTTGATCAAGCCACTCAAGAGTCGACATTACACATATCCCATGCAATATTTCTTGACCTTGAGAAGTTATTTTTGAATGGATTGATGCGGCATGTCAGATGTTGCTAGCTTTGCCACCAAGTATCATCTACCACAAAGCAAAACATGTTGTTGGTATAATGGAGATTTATGAGGATAAGTTCAAGGCTTTGTGGGCATGGTTCATGAGATTCTTGCCTTGGTATAGTTTAATCGGCATCAATTTTTTGGTGAAGGTGGTGAAGTTGACAAGAGCAATCCTAAAACTTTGAAATCATTTGAAGAATTATGTGCGGTGATTGATCAATATGACCTAACATGCATTTACAACATAGACAAAACCAGGTTGTTCTTTCAACTTGTTTTACATTATATTGTTTTGATGCCACATGAGAATTTGTCTATTGTCAAGAGAAAGAAACAAGCAAAGGATAGACTGACACTTGTTTTTCGTTGCAATGCTACTATAACTAAGTATGTCCCTATCACCATGATTGGAAAAGCAAAGGAGCCCGCATGTATCTTGGGAAACACTTGGCTGATCCCATATCTTTAGTAAAAGAATGTTTGGATTGACATTTCAACATTCAACAAGTAGTTCAATGAGGTGTTTGAGCCCTATGTTCACAAACATATCAACCATAAATTTATTTTTGATCCTTGAGAATGCTCCTGGCCACTCAATAGCATTCAAACAGAATGGCATTTGCATTGTGTTCTTCCCACCCAATGTTACTTCATGGAAGCAGCCGACGGATATGGGCGTCATTGCAGCATTTAAAAAGTGTCACAAATATTTCTTGCTCAAGGATATCATTGCCTACCATGATAATCCTTAGAGCTTGAAGGATCAACTGACATTGGTAGCTTCAAAATTGAAACAAGGCATTACAAGGGTTTCTTACAGACGTCCTCCACATTTGTTGGATGTTGCAAATTTCACAAAATGTTGCATGAACAAAATCACAATAGAGTCTAAAAATTTGTTTCAAAAAAGTAGATATCATTTTGAGCTTTTAGGATAGTGTTGATGTTGGTAGTGACAACAATGAAACAATTGAAGAAATCTCACATATGTTGAGCAATTGCAACATCTTGAATGGTGCAAATGACCTTGATAGTCGGAGTGAGGTTGAGCAGTGTTTGAATAATGATAGTGATGATTTGGCTCTATTCAAAAACACTCTTCTTGAAGAAATTGAAAAAGCAATGAGTGCCATTATTTTACAAGAGCCCACGATTGAATCCAAAGAGGATGAGGTCAAAAATGCTTTGACCCAAGATGAAGTTGATCAGCATGATGTAATTCTTAAATCACTAGAAAGTGTTATCAACCTAGATGTTAATATGGGTGGCTGAAATCTTCCAACTATCTATCACTAGAATAACTCAATCAGGCTAAGAGAGCTCTCTTTACCCTCCATTGTATTCTACAAAGTGGTTGGTCTACAATCACCCGCAATAGAATCAACAATAGCCGTCAAATAATGCTATTTGACTTTCAATGAAAATAAAAATTTCAAGATATTGATCCGAGAAATCTTTCTATGGAATTGTAGACTTAAACAAGTGTGGACTTAAGCAAGCATATATTGTAGTTAAAGCGGTTTAGAAAATTTTAATTACTATTGAGTGCTTAGCTTATTTAAAGCAATCAGCCATAGTGCATTGTATTCAATATTCAGTTTTGAAGTCGAATAAAGCAAAGCATTGATATTTAGTGCTCATTGTTTTAGCTTAATTTTGAGTATCAGTCCTGCTCATGTGACTGTGAGTGTGTGGAGAAATTTGAATTGTAATGAGAGTGTGTTAGATGTTGGATTCCACAACTCTAATTTCCATTCTATGTGTTTGATCTTGAGTGGAATGCAATCAAAGCAATGCCTTGACGGATCTATTAAAAACTATAGTGTTGGTAGTATTTGTCATTTATGATTGTAGGCACTAGACTGATGCAAAGATATTTCAACTAAGGAAGTTGTACCTTTATTGGAAAGGTGGAATGCACTTCCAAGATGAAGTCACTTTATGTTGAAGTAACCTTCTTTGAATTGACTAAATCATCACAATTGAGATGGAATTGGAAAGAGTTTGATGAATTGTGATTGCAAATGATGTTTAATTGTAACAAGAGTTGTTGTTGAGCACTTGTTACTCTCTTTTGGGTGTGGTTTCTACCCAAGAGATTAAAGAAGAAATCAAGAAGTACTACATTGTGACTTTGTATTTGATCATTCCTGAGAAGTATCTTTGTGGGAACAGATAATTACTCACTTATTACTACAAAAGTGATACTTGTTGGGTTGTCATATTCTTCATCTTCTTCTTTAGGCATGAGCCTCCTTGAATTTGAAAATTCCACATCCGCCTCTTGATACTTCTTGATCATGGTCATTCCCTCATTTGGTATTGAAGTACACAATTGGTTGGAAATGGCTTGGGAACCGTGTCCACTCTTCCTTGGTAAACAAGTTCAAACCATGTAAAAATGAATTGCAAAGGATACTAGGTAAGTCACTCAATTATCTTCTTTGAAGTTTTGGTGAAGTGTCCTCACTTGCAAATAGAACATGTTCACCTAGTTCATTAGTTCCCCTTTGTACATTTATTGGAAGAAGACTGCCTAGTTGTAAATCAAGTAAGTTGTTTATTTGTGCTTGAACAAATTCATAACAACCTCCATAATTTCCCTTTGGGCTGAATCCTTGTAACTCACTACTCTCCAACCATTGTTCATATTTTGTTTCTTTGCAAAGTTGACCTTGATGTCATTAGTTATGTAATAATATGGATTTAGAAGAGGTTAATGAGTTAGTAAAATAGGCCAAATGTAGGTAGGAATTTTAAAGAATTTTAAAGAAGTTTTAAGACACCTCTAGTAAGTTTCTTGGTAAAGTATTCTAGAAGCACCTAGGAAGTTTTTTGGTGGGAAGCTTCTAGGTACCTTCCAAAAATCGGAACTTGCACACCAAGTTAATGGCAAGTAGGCAACTTCTAAAAGGAAGCTCCTGAGGTAGCTTTGCTTGCTAGCCAAGAAGGTGGCTTTGAGAATGAAGCTTCCTTAGGAGCTTCTCAAGAGCCTTGTATTGCTTCACAATAAATACCAAAGCCAAAGCTCATGCTAGGCAATCAAAGTTTTTGTCATTTGAGAGTTCTAATATGATCTTCCATTCTCTTATTTTTCTGCTTGGCCTTTTATAGGTTAAGTATTTATTTGTTTACTTTGTGGTGATGTTCATTGCTTGTGGTTCACCTTATCTACACCAAGTACTATCCTTTAGTTCTCTTTAGTCTAGTTGTGGGTACTACCTCCTAGACTTCATACAATTCTCTCCTTCTTGCCCTTCATCTCATGGATCATGCAGAAGGCATTCAACTCTCAATTCCAAAGAAAGGAACCCAAATGCTTGCTTTGCATTACCTTACTTCTACAATTCATTGCACACTTATTTACAATAGGATTTTTGAGTATGGCTTTGGGGATCTTCCTCATAGGTTTTTGGACTAATACCATCTTGAATTACCTTACTTTTACAATAAATTTCCCACTTATTGACAATAGGGTTTTTGAGTATGGCTTCAAGAATCCTCCTCATGGGTTTATGGAAAAATACCATCTTGATTCTCAAAGGAGGCTTTCATAATAAGGTGAATGTGAGTGGACTAGGAACTAAAAACTTCTACAAAGGCTAGAAGACTTAGACAAGTTTTGATTGAGTTCAAAGCTTATTGCAAATTCCACTTTGAAAAAGTGGAATTGGACAATGCTAACTTGGTTTTGTAGGCAAAGCACTTGGTCATTCTTTATTCATTCAAGGATACATAGTGGTTGAGCATGTCCTTGTCATGCTCTTTTGATGAGTTACCTCTCCACATATATGGATTATCACCCCAAATTATACTTTTCATCCACATGAGGTATTTTCCAAATGAAAATGGTCCTTATTGGGTGTTCTTTAACTAGGTAGGATTACATTCAAATATTTGTACAATTTTTGGGTGCAATTGAATCCTACCCAAAGATACTCCAAACTAAAGGCCTTCTATTGTACTATACTTCTAGCCAAAGTTCCTCATGGCTAAATTTATTCAATTCAAGTTTGATATCACCCCATAGGGTCATGTCTTTCCAAGTGACTCACCTTTGCCTTGGTATCTTCCACACGTTGTACTAATCCAAACATAATTCCTCTAAGAAGCTTTTTCCTTTGAAGCAAGAATGAGCCTCATTAATTTATCATGAATAAGAGCAAAACTTATAGAAAATGACAAAAGTAAAAAAATGTAGGCACTATAGCACCAATTCTTGATGGAAAGGACTTTGTTATCAAAATAATGAGACCAATATAATATTTTTACAATTAATCCTCAATACCAAGAAGTCTGATTAGATGTGAAGGACTTTACTTTGCTAGTGAGGAGATTGCTTAAGAATGAGTACACTATGACAAAAGAGTAGGATAAGTGGAAGAAGGACCTTGAGAGAGTAGGAACTTGGACAAAGAAATGTGCAAGAAGGTGAAAACATTAGTGCAAGAGAATTATGAACTCAAAATATAGAACACCTCACTCATTGTTGACCAAATGAACATTGAAGAAGACATTTGAAGACTACAAGGAGACCTTAGAGCTCTTTGACTTGAACAATGTAGAAGTAACAAGGATACAAAGATCAATTGTAAAGCAATGATATTGAGGTTGTGACCATCCAAGGTGAGTTAGAAGGGGAAAAGGTAAAGATCATTACCTTGGAGTTGAAAATGGCCAAATATAGGAAGAAGAAAGCCACACAGCTAGAAGGTATGGCCAAAGAACTCAAGAAAGTGAAAGAAGAGCAAGTTGCAAACTGACCAAAGATAATGGAAGAAGTCATTGTAGAAGTTCAAAGCTTGTTTGCTACTCCAAAGGAAACCAAGGCAAAGATAATCAAGATCTTTGAAGATCTTTATGACTTATTGGTGTCTATTCCCAAAGAAGCAATAAAAGGCCAAATGACAAAGATGAAGTTACATGAGCTGAAGCTACAAGTGCAAACCTTAGAAGCAAAGACCTATAAAGATGGATTTACTAGTTGTGAAGTTCAAAAAATGTATTAACAAGAAGTTCACTAAATCTTGAGATACTTTAATATTAGAAATTGAAGATTACAAGGAGATGATAGAATTTCTCCTTAGAGCAATTAGGAGCAAATGTAGTTCTTTGTTGTAATATTCTATGCCAAAGATCCTTCATATAATAGCTCTTCTTAGTTTTAAGATCTTTGTAGTAATAATATTTGGAATAGGAAGGTCAATGATAACAAAGTAGAAAGTCTCTTTGGGGAGGAACTAGTAGCTCTCTTGGACATATGGAAGGCAGCTAAGTAGTGTATAAGAGATCAAGATAAGGTAGGACAAGATAAGGCATATACAAACAAGATTAAAGAAGAGAAATCCTTGAATTGCCTTGACCATCATATTTCTTTGACTATTCAAGGCTTCACTCAAATGCAAATAAGGCATAAAAGTAGTTAAGGATGAATAAAGTGAAAGATACAAAATCTCTTTTTTGCTTTGCTTAATTTTGAGAATTGGTACCAAATCGATGTTGAGTGTGTGTGAAGAATGTTTGTAGTAAGAACTGGAGTGGTTGAGTGGGTGTGACTACTAGTACTTGTGGTTAGGGTATGTGATCAATAATAATTTCAAAGAAGCAATGTCTTGATGAATCTTGGGAGAGAACTAAATAGTATTGATAGCACTCAACAAAAAGTAAAGAAAAAGAATAGTGTTGTTCATATATACATTGCTACACAAAATACATCATTTTCAATATCATACACTATAGCAACACAACTCATATAGAAGTCATACATAAACTCTAAAGTGCCACAATCAATAAGCTCACACTCAACTCAAATCAAGAATCAATCCTCAATGATTTGCCAACAATGGGCATCAATTATAGTCAAGTCCTACTCACTCTAGCTATCAGATTCTAAGTGATGCTTGCTAGTATTTGTCCACCATAGCCAAGAACTCAAAAGCTCAACATGATAGAAGCAAGCTCTCTAGCGCTACAATTTAAAGGCATACTCCTCTACTTGACCTACATCTCTAGCCCGAATGGCACCATGGAAGAGACATATAACAATGCATATGGTGCAAGTGATGGTGGGTCCCATGGTATGATTAGTAGCCCTAATATAAAATCTGTCCACCGCTAAGTAGTCTTTGAGTAACTACTAATATAAATCTGCCCACCAAGACTATCACTCTAGCATCTAAGCAAACTAGCTTTGGCAATGCAAATGTCATGAAAATTGTTGTGCATATATACATTGCTACACAACGTGCATCACTGTCAACATCATACACTATAGGAGTTATACAAAAGTCACACATAAACTCTAAAGTCCCACAATTGCCCTCCTAGCTGGCAGTTAGGTTCATCTAAATCCAAATAGCCATCTATTCCAAGTATGTGTTATGCCTTATGGTGGGTTACAATCAAGAGGCTGGGTGCTATTGAGCTCTATTGTTAATTGCATGTTTGTAATCTATATCTCATAATGAGTGAACTAGTCATAGGTCAAGTAAATCAAAGACATAGCCACTACCCTTGAGGAATCACCATGAAAGGAGGAGTCAAACATGCCATATGCTATCCTCTTAAAGAATTATTACACGCCAACATAGTAGCAACTCTACCAGAAGAGCCACATAACATGCACCGCAAGCTTACACATGTAATTGCCAAGCTTAGGTCTATAGTGCCACCAATGTTTGGATGGTGGCATGGTGCACAATTGTGCACATGATCATTCCAAACAACACCATCATGTCCTTCCAAGATGACAACTCCAAAAGGCAAAACCTTGTGCACTCTCAAGATAGTGGGGCCTATAGTCACATTAAGTGGCAGTGGTGCATTTTATTGTAAATAAACATAATCACTTGGATAAAATCAATGGATGGAAAGTCTATAACCTCCTCCTTGAATAGTAGTATAGCACAAGGTATCCCTATGCTAAGCAATTGCTAAGTTCTCAAAAGCAATTAACATTACTCTTTGAAAGGTTTCTGACCATTGAGAATATGCATTCATCCATACGTCTAAATCATCCAAGTCCAAAACTACAATAATATCATGACAAATAGATGGAGGTACATTTTGATCTCATCGATAGAGTAAAAATTAAAGAGAGAAGGTTGCTAAAGAGGCTTGCTAGCTGAACCAATAGCATGTGGCCAACCAAGGTAATTGGAGACCTAATCTCCTAAGTGACCTCTCTACAAACCGTTGTCGTACTTTTCTTTTCTCTCTTTGGGAACACACAAGGTGCCTAGCTGTGGAGATTCCAGATCAAAGGCGGCAAGTTAAACTATAACTACTCGTTTGAACACACGCGTTACCTAACCGTTGGAACCCTCTACTCTCATAACTAGTATTCTTGCTATCAGGTAGGGTAACGATGGGCAACCTAACCTGTCATCACAACATGCACTCTTGGTCTGCTTATCATCACTTCCAACATTACCAAGGAGAAATAAAATAGAAGGAAAGAACCTCAGCGCAATGGCCACACACCAATCCAAACCAACTGGGCGTACAAACAGGCATGCAAGCATAGAGAGGATCCAATCACAAGAATACATCAACAACTCTCTGTGCTTTTTGTTGGAAAAAAGCTTCAGAGCTTTCTTGCTTTTTCATCAAACTAATTTCAACTTGTACTCCAAGTCTACTCTAATCTGTACTTTAGATTTCAACAAATTCCTACTTCATGTGGGGATTTCCTATGTCTTCTTGATGGGGAAAACTCTACATAGCTCATATGAATATAACTCTTTCTTTATAGCTTGGATTTGAGTGTTCTAAAATTCAATGTAAAGCCTATGAGATAAGATCTCCAATGATATAAAATATACCTCAATTAGATCACCAAAACTCCCCTAAAAATCTCTCAAAATTGGTTAGGTTTTTCAACTTTCACCCTAATTTCAAAATCCACTTTTTAGGTTTGCTCTTGGTTCTTGGCAAATTTTCCCCAGATTTCTACTTTAGAAGTACACTTGATCCTCACAAACACTCTAGCAACCTAAAACCCTCAATCATAGTCACAAGATAGGAGAATTGACATCCAATCAAGATGAAGGATAAAACTGCTCTACCAAGCTTATGATAATATTTTCAGCATAATGTTTTGCATCTGATCTCACTCTCCACAGATCTGGAGCCAACCAAATTTTTCACAGTAGCTGCTTGTGCCCTTGTCTAAACCCTTGAAGATGTTGATAACCTAACCCCAATCTCTAGATATGGATCAATTCTTGAGTTGGTTAACTTGTGAGCTCTACAAACCTTGGTATACTTGATCCAAGACACTGGATTCTCTACTTGAAGAATTCATATAGAACCTTCACAAAAAGATGAAAAACCTAATCACCAACAATATTGAATTTTTTCAAAAGGTAACTCAAACTACAACTTGGGGAGTGACCAAAACTCCAAACCTGATCACTAGCTCTTCTCCATCACCTTACTATCTCAAGAGCTTCAACTTCAATCAACCAGATCTAATTTGAGGTTGACCCAAAACTGAAATTTCTTGTGCTCAATACTATAATCATTTTGTCTACTCTTCAATCCCTTTGATAGATAGTAAAAATGCCTCAAGGAGATCTCTCAATTTCCTACTTTGTGCTTCTGGGTATGAATTTTACCTCATTTGATTCAATCAATGATATCCCTCCTAGAATCAGCTCAAATCATACAATTTATATCTCCTAATTGTATCCTATCATCTCCTTTTACCAACTGTGGTCTCCACTCCTTGAATGCTTTCCCCCAACGCCTTTGATGGCCAAAAAACTTCAGACTTCTTCTCTTGGGATCCAATCTCTTGAAAATTTGTCTTTTAGTCTCTTTACTTTTAACAAATGGACCTCACAACTCCTCCTTGAAGCTTATGAGCAAAAATCCAGGCATTCCACAACTATAGAAGCACATAGATTGTCAAGTCCCACACATGTTCATAAGTAAGCACCGGAAGGCTGATAAGATCTGGGTTTCCTATCATTGACTCCATGAAGACTGCCCCAAAACGTGCCACCATCCAATCCCGTTAGCCATCACGATGTAAAATCTAAAGCTTGATGAGAAAAGGATTTGGGAGTGGCAAATCAGGAGCATGGGACATCTCATGCTTGAATGCTTCCTCTGATGCTTTACCACTTGCACTATGCTACAATTCTCACTCCCAACGTCCTCCTCTCACTCGAGACTTCTCAACTAAAACACCCCCAATCTCTCCACTCTTCCCCACCTATATACATCAGAGCCCTTGAATAGGGTAAGATTGTAACCCATGTGTCTAATCAGATACATGTATATAGATTGCTCATATGGCAACATCTCATCCATCGGATCTATCATACAACCTACTCCACTATTGTGGAGATAACCATGATAGTTTATTTTTTTACGGGCTACATAAACCACAACACGACACTATACTTATGCAATCTTCTCTTCACCATCTGAACTACTCTCTCTACTAAGTCATTTGCCTCAAGGTATCTTGGAGGTAGTATGGTGATCAATCAAGGGTTTGTCACATAAGACTTGAAACCTTCCCAGGAACTATACACCTTGATCAATCAAAACCTTAATTGGTGCACCAAAATGATTAAGAACCCAATCCAAGAACAAGTAAGCTATCCCTTTAGTGGACTTGTTAGGGTGTGCCACCAACTCAATCCACTTGGAGAAAATCTCCACCATAATTTTAAAATATCAATGATATCTCATAGTCAATGGGTAAAGGTCTAGCAAAGTCCAAAGTCCAAAGTCCAAAGTACAAACTCCAACAATAATCTAACCTTATGATAGGTAATGGGTGTAATTGTGGTGTGGGAACATTAAATGATACTCTAACTTGGTCACAAACCATATATTTGGTAATAAAATACAATACCATGCCACCAATAATGGCTTTGGAGTAATCTATATGTATGCTTTAGTCCAAAATGTCTTAGCTCCTCATGAGCATGATGTATCAACTATGGTATCTAATATAGAAGTGGTACTTTTTGCACTCTAGCATCCTCCCATACATGAAGGTGTTTTCCACCAAATCAAAATTGCTTGGCTTGCTAAAGGACACAATCTCTCTCCTTGGCACCAATTGTGCCATTCAAAACACTAGTTTCCTTGAGCTCTATAAAAGCTCTCTCTTGCTCATCTCCCCAACACCACTCTTTTGTAAGCTTGGTTCGCTTTATCAAGACCTTGGCAATGCCACCAACCTAAGGAATGATTGCATTTTGCTCACTATGGTACCCACATTTTTTTTATGAGTTTTAAAGAAGAAGTGCATTGGTAAAGCCAAAGAAAGGCTAAATGTAATACTCTAAGGACAAGAGAACTCTCCAAGAGAGACACAAGAGAGAAAACACCAAGTTCACACTCAATATTTTGATGCCCCAAAGGAGCACCTTCTCTTTATTATATAGCAAAGAGGATCCTCTCAAAGGAAGTTCCACCCTTGGATCAGATACATGGATTGATGACCTATCAGCTAGTCTATCCTCGGATTAGTTGTTTGGATGGGTTGTATGTCAATCCTTGTCCTATCTAGTTGGTCAAACGGGTTTGACTAAAGGGAATCTTCCTATATGGAGCTCAAAATTGTGTAAATGAGTTACCATTGGAAAGCTCTCAATGAGACAAATCATAAGGGAGGAGAAGGCAAGCTTATTATCCATAAGAAAGGGATGTAATTTTTTTCAATTTTCAAGGCCTAATTCATCCGTTTAGGCCTCCAAAATTGGCTCTAAAGTTTTCAGGCTATTTTTGGCTTATGCACTATTAGTAGAAGTACTCTTTTGGTGACACCTTTGTTTGATCTTCCTAGCCCATTGTACACAACATCCTTCTAGATATTACCAAGCCAATTTTCAGCTCCAAATAATATGTTTAGCTATTTGTATTACATTAAATGGGGAAGAAACACAAAGAATTGTGTGTTTTGGTGTAAACCCAAGGTCAACCTTGGGTCAGACAGATGGGAGTATAAAGCTGAAGTAGAGGACTTTGCATTGGGATGTGCAACCCAATCTGAAGAACCTGTAACAACTTTTCCTTGGGTTTCACCAATCAAGAAAGTACATGGGAAGAAAGTGACTACCTCAGGACCAAGATGATCTTGAAAGTGATAGGAAACCAACCCATAGAATTGGTGGGTAAATGGAGAAACAACTGAAGAATGACGAATCAGCAAAGGACTATAAAATTGAGATTTTGATGAGGAAGCACTGCAATGTCTAGAAGGTATCTTGCTCTATCAAAGTCAACCCGAAGGAATGCAAACTGTGAGTACGCAAGAGGAGTGGGTTAGAGTCTCAAGTATGATCTTTCATAAGCAAAGAGTGAGGAAGCACATGATGGCCTTGAAGGGAAATAAGAAAAGTGTAGTGAAGGGTCTTGCAATTTGTTGATTATATGTAGTGGCAAGGATCAAAGTCTTGTCTAGACTTTGCATCAAATTTCTGGCCTAGAACTGGAATTTGAGCTTTCTAAGGTTCACGGTAGAAATTGCTACCAGTAATTGCAAGGATGGATCCAAGCATGAAGGGAAGAGAGGAAATCCGGCTTGATGGACTAGATTGGATTGCAGATTAGTCCTATGAAGAGAAGCAGATCGAGATGAATGATATTACATCAAGTAGGTTCGTGAAGGTGATGATTATTACCCAAAGAGTGGAAACGCAAAGATAGTGGTAGTAGACATCTCCATGCCAAGAAAGAGAAGTAGACCTAAAGGACAAATTACATTGGTGCAACCCCAAAAGATACAAAGACTCGATCCAAAGCCTGCATCGGTAGACATGAAGGAATTGACTTCAAAGGAAGAATCAGATGGACAAATGGAGTCAAAGGGAGAAGCCTCAAGAGTAGAAGAAGAATTTACATTGTGGAGCGAAGATTCAAGCAGTGGTAGTGAAAGAGTGGTCAAAGTTCAGCAATCAAGAGAAGGGATTGCTGGAGAAGAAGAGTGTGAGTTCCATGAGGTGATTGACCGCATAAAAGGAGGAGACAAGCCATGTATGGAGTTGCCAATAGATGAGCTAGAAGATGAATGCATAGGAGAGGGTGCCTTGGTCTTTTCACAGGCGGCCAAAATGAAGAGAAGTGCTCAAGTGGTTGTCACCGGACTAAGTAAAGCTGAGGATGACAAAGAGAGCTTAGAAAGTGAGACATTGAAGATATGAACATCATGTCTTTGGGGTAAGGCACCAGCCAAAGAAATGCGTGCCAAAGATAAAGATAAAAGAGATGATGAAGGAAGATATGGTAGAGTCGAGTACCTCTCAAAGATTGTTTGTCCTTTGTTGGTGCTTCTGCAATAGAAGAAAGTAGATTTGAGGAGTCATCATCCAGAAGTGAGGGATGAGTTGGAGGTAGTGAAGAAATGGAGTGAGGAGACCTTGGAGTTGAGGAGTAAGCTAACCCAAGAAGAGAAGGAAGCCAAAGAACTTTGGGCTATAGCAATTCTTTGAAGGAAAAGCTTGGATACCTTGTAGGAGAACTTCATGAAGTGCAGCAAAGAATTGAAGGAGCAAAAGGCGTTTGTCAAGAACATGAAACAAGAAGTTGCTGATGTACAAGTTGAGGTCATAAAATCAAAGGCAATTGCAGCAAAAATAGAACAAGAGCTAGAGAGTTTGAAGAAGAGCACGGCAAAGAAGGACCAAGCTTGGCAATAAGAATTGGCAAAACGTAATTGGGAGGAAGAATGATTGCGGGGGTTGCTTCAAGGAGTTGAGTATCAATTAGTCTAGTATGCATAAGAGAAGGAGGCATTGAAGGCTGAATTTGAGGACAAGTTGACAATGTATTGAAACAAATTGGAAGTGGAAAGAAGTAAGGAGAAGGTAGTTCCAAGTGTGGAATCGGATGCAATAAGAGCAGTTGTGAAGGAATTGAAAGTGATGCTAAGTACTGAAGCCAATGGTAAGTTAGAAGAGGCAAGATTGCATGAGCTGAAGTTGTTGGTGCAAGAAACTCAAAGGAGGAAAGCAAAAGATGCAGAGTTGAACAATCTTTTGATTCGTTTGAGAGATAGAGTAGATAAGAAGATGTTAGAGGTCGGAGACAATGTCTGTCTCAACTAAGATTTTGTCAGATCAGACTTAGACAGACTTTTAGTGAGATGAAGATGAATAAGAAGTCTGAAGTTGTAGAAGTAGGAGTGAAAGTGTCTTCGGGTGAGTTACTTGAGACATAAGAGAAGAGTGGGTCATAGGATAAAGAAGTGGATAGGTGACCCATGTATAAAATTATAGTTCAAAGTGAGGAGATAGTAGAAATAGTAGATGTAGGAGTAGTATTAAATAGAACTAAAGAAGGAGAAGTGATAAGAGGAACATTGGGTTTGGAAGCCAAAGTAGAGGTTGACATCAAATTAGAATAAAAACAATTTTGAGATTTGAAGAGGCAGATATGAAGAGGTGGTTTATCAATTTGGATCTATAGGTTGGTAAAGGTGTTGTAAAATGGTATGTTTGTTAGTAACTATCAAATTACTCTACCTATTTAAAGGAGGCATTTGCAATGTTATGTTGTTTAGTATTCATTATTTTTGAAGTTGAGTAAAGCAAATTGTTGTAACTCAATGCTCATTGTTTCAATTTATTTTGAGTGTCAATCTTTTTGTATGTGTGTGTGTTTGTGAGTGTTTGGAGAATTTTGAAATGCAAGTTTGAGTGTTGGATATTGGATTCCACAACTTTGATTTCATTTTATGTGTTTGATCTTGAGTGGATAGCAATCAAAGTAATGCTTTGATAGATCCGTGAGGAATTGTAATGTTGGTAGTATTTTGCATTGGTGAATGTAGTACAAGGTTGATGCAAAGTAATTTTGATCAAGGAAGTTGTGCTTTTAGTAGAGGGGTGGAACAAAATTTTGAGGCAAAGTAGTTTTGTAGTGAAGTAGCCTTCTTCAAAAGAATTTTAATCATCACAATCAAAGTTGGTTTGGAAAGATCTGATGGTATTGTGATTATTGAAATGTTAATTTATGACAAGATTGTGAGTCTGTGCTTGTTACTCTCTTTTGGGTGTAGTTTCTACTTGAGAGATTAAGGACACAACCAAGAAGAACTACATTGTGATTTTTTACTTTTTCTTTGACCATTTTTGACTCATATCTCTATGGGAACAAACTTTTACTTATTGATTACCGCAAAAGTGATACTTGCCGAGTTATCACACTCACATTTATAGGCCAAGGAATATGTGCAATATCATGGACCTTGGTCTATTGAACACCAAGTCCACTAAAGTAGATATTATGACCCAAATACTCAACCTATTTGTGAAAGAATTTGCACTTCTTAGTATATATTTGACTCCATGAGATCTCAATCTCTCAAACACCTCCAACAAATTTCTTGTGCTCCTCCATAAGAATGCTATAGACCAAAAATCATCAATATAACATTGAGTAAAATCCAATCCTACTAGGATCCTATCCATGACCCTTTGGAACTTGGCTGGCATGTTCTTTAACCCAAATAGTAAGAACCTCCATTGATACAATATATCTTTACCATGAGGATCAATAACCCAAAACTTATCATAGACTTATCCTCCTCATTGATTGGCAACTAATGATAACTTGCTGAAAGATCTAGAGTATTGAAGACCTTTGCATGCCCAATTGCATCAAAGATATCTTCCGATGTAGGCATACATACAATCTGCCCTAGTTTGTCGATTGATAAGATAGTAATCTCCACATATCTGTCTATTTGTGTAGTTGCTATGCATATACTTCTTGGTTGGCATCATTGTAGTTGAAACATGCTCTTCTATGAAATCTCTACCAAACCAACCTCAAAAAGGTCTTTATTTAGTTCTAAATGCATACTTTCTCCATGTCACTATATCTATATAGATATAAAAAAATGGTGTATCACTAGTCGGCTCAATCCAAATACTAGGTCCTTTCAAAGCACCAAAATTCTTCATATTGAAAACAAAACAACTTTCCTCAAGAACCTCCAAACACTCTGTCTTTCCACTCTTTCAAGCTTGGGTCCAATTTTTAGCTCCCAAGTATCCTCTATTATTGATGTAGGAGTGGAAGATGCACTTATTGGCTATTACATTAGGCCCTTGGGAGCAATAATATCCCCTAATTGCTATAGTCCTTAATCTTTGAGCAAAAAATCTCTCTACTCTAGTTGCAAGCTCCACACATCCTCTAGCTACATCACAAGTAGACCAAGGGCATAATGCAAGGAAACCATGCTCACTTGGATGTATCCCAAGTTGACCAATCTCACTAGTAGCTACTTGTTGTGTTCTAAGAATACCATGCTTACTTGGTCCATTGCCCTCAATGTGTGCTTGAATCATCTTGATAGACAAAGAGCTCACAAGTGTCCAAGTGATGATGTCTATCAAGTGTATCATATGCTTCTTTGCCAATCTAAGGCTCAAAATCCGTGTCAAATAGTTTAGGTCCATAGCCTAAGCTAAGATATGATTGCTTGGATGCTTCAAACATTGTTGAAATGGAGGTAATATCAATATAGAAACCCATTGCCCACTCTCTCTCATTGGTGTTGTGCTCCACCAACTACTATAATTGATTCCCAAAAAAGCCTAAGACCTCTCTCTCAAAAGGCATGTGAGTTGAGGAAACTCATGATTGTGGGTAAAGTATCCCTAGGCTGCCCAACAATGGTCACCACTGCCATAGATGACCTATTAACTATGAAAGACCAAAGAGAGAAATAGGAGAATGGAATATCAAAGTGAAAAATCACATTGGAACTCTTGAATGAAGGAATCTCCAAATGCATAACATGAACTTGGGCTTTGGTATTTATAGAGAATATACAAGGCTCTTGAGAAGCTTCTCAAGAAGCTTCCTAAAAGCCACTTTCTTACAGTGCAAGCTAAGCTAACTGTGAAGCTTCTTGAGAAACTTCCTTCTCAAAATTGCCTACTTGGCATGCAAGCTAAGCTAGTTGAAAAGCTTCCTAAGAAGCTTCTTTCTAAAAGCCACTTACTTGGCATGCAAACCAAGATTTCCGGAAGCTTCCCAGTAAATTTCTCCTTAGAAATCACCACTTGGCATGCACACTACCCAATTCTTGGAAGGTACCAAGTAGCTTCCTAAATTCTTCTAGAATATTCCTATAATTCTTGGCTAATTTGGCATACTTGCTACCTTGTTAGTCTCAATTAACTCATTGATAAGCTCCATCTTATTACATATTCATCCACTGCTAGTTGGTGATGTCCTCATCACCAAGGAAGCTTCAAACTCCTAGATGCATTGTGCATTTTGGAGACAAGAAAGAGGCTCCCAAGGGATACCCTTTCCAAAGGACTTTGTATTCCATATGTTGTTGGCAACCATGTTGAATGTGATGACGTGCAAGGATGCAATCAACTTCATACTCCTTATGATCATGAATAGGGATGAGAGAGAAGGAGAGAGTTGGACACGAGAGGAAAAGGAAGATGGATTACAAAAAAATGTTTCAACTTAAAAATATGAAAAACAAGGTGGATGCATATATGACAAGGCAAAGCAATGCAAGTTGATAAGCAATAAGAGAAATGATTTGGGTGATATCAAATGGACCTATCTGATTAGGAGCAAGTTTACAAACTTAATTATCAAGGGGAAAGGTAGGTTATGAGAAGAAAACATGACCTTATCACCAAGTTGAAAGGTAAGATCATGATGATGTTGGTCTGCATATTTTTTTGATAATTTTAAGTAACAAGGAGATGAGATTTGGCTTGATGTAGGGATTGGAATATTGTGGTCAAGAAGGTGGAAGTATGAGAGACATAAGATGGAAGAGGAGAAAAAAGAGAATCTAGAACAAGTGGGTCTTGGCCAAAATTAACGAAGAAGGGAGAGAATCTGGTGCTTACCTATTTAGAATTTTTGTAGGTAAACTTAGCAACTACAAGATATTCATCTCAGTTGGTATTGTGAATATTGACAGAGGCACAAAGCATAGCCTTCAAGGTGCAGTTTGCACATTTGGTTTGTCCATCAGTTTGAGGATGATAAGCCATGGACAAAGTAAGCTTGGTGCCAAGTATCTAGAAGAGTGCTTGCCATTTTTTGGTGAATTGAGGATCATGATTAGAGATGAGTACACAAGGCATCTCATGATGCTTGAAGATATTGTCAAAGAAAATATGAGCCAATGTTGGAACATCCAATGTATCAAAGGTTGGTGCCAAATGGATTTGCTTATTAAGCTTATCCACAAACACCATGATTCCTGTGTGACCTTGCTTTGTCTTGGGGAAGGAAGTGATGAGATCTAAGCTCACATGTTTTCATCAAGCAGATAGGATGGGAAGTGGTTGAAGGAAGCCACTCGATTTCTAATTGCTGGCCTTGTTGCATTGGTAGCTCTCACAAGATCAAACAAACTCTCAAACATCTTGTGTCATGTTGGGCCACCACTATTGGCATTGTAGGGTACCCAAGGTCTTGTTCACACCCATGTGACCAACAATAAGTAAGTGATGGGCTTCTTGCAGGCACACAACTCATAGAACACCCTTGGTTGGAACATAGGTCTGGTTCTCATAGAATAGAAGGTATTCCTTCAAAGAGAAGTTGTTGTATTCCTTGTTGTGTGTTGTAAGATGACCTTGTACCATCTGAAAGAAGGGGTCTTGTTGTAAAGTTGTCCTAGACTTGATTTGGACTTTCAAGTTGACTAACACTATTGTCATTGCCAACGTGATAAGATGATGAAACTTTAAATCAGGTCATTGTGATAGGGCATTGGGGATGACATGGAACCTATGGGGTTTTTACTCAAGTTTGATTTCAAAAATTTTTAGTTGTTCCTCCTATTGATGATGTCAACTCTTCATGTATTCCAAATGTAATGTCTACAACAAGGGTTTGTGATCCATTTGCATGATCACTTATTTCCCCGTAAGATAATGCATCCATACCTTGGTGGTATATACTATTGCTAGTTGTTCTTGATTTCAAGTAGAGTAATTCTTTTCATGGTGTTTAGTCAATAAGACACAATTGTAATAGAATATAACCCATTGGAAATTCCTATTACAACATAATTCCAATTGCAAACTTAGAAGCATCAAAATCAACCACACAAGATAGTTGAGAATTTTATGGTTGAAGAATGGGTCTTGAAGACACCATATGCTTTAGCTTTTGGAATGCTTCTTTGTGCTTGGTGGTCCATTGAAAGCTTGAGGTTTTCTCCAAGAGGTCGGTCAATGGTGCAACCACATGAGCATAATAATGGATGAATCATTGGTAAAAAATTGCAAATCCATTAAATGCCCATACTTCTATGACATCCTTTGGAGTAGATCAATCAATAATTTCCTTGATCTTCTCCTTTTCTATCTTGATCTCCTTTGATGATATCTTATGACCCAAGAAGATAACTTCTTTTTGCCAAAATGCACACTTTGACTTCTTGTAGTAACACTTCTATTAACATAGTCATCTTAAGGCTTCTCGCATGTGATTTGCATGTTCTACCTCCATCTTGCTATAGATTAAAATATCATCCAAGAACCCATCATGTACCAATCCAATAGCCATCCATCACTCAGTGCATCTGATCCATGAAGACTGTTTGAGCATTAGTGAGCCTAAAAGTTAGAACTCTCCATTCAAAATGCCTATACCTTGTGCAAATGGTAATGTTTTGCACATCCCCCCTATCAATGAAGATCTACCAATAGCCATTTTGAAGATCAAACTTGGAGAAGTATCATGCTCCACTCATTGCCTTGATCAAGCAAGTCATCAATTCAAGGCAAGAGATATATGCATTCTTCACTATTTATTTATTGAGGCCACAATAATCAATACAAAAATGAAATCATCCATTCTTCTTTGGAACAAATAGAATCAATGCTCCCCAAGGAGATGCACTATGTCACATAAAATCCTTCTCCAACAACTTTGTTAGTGTTGTTTGAAGTTCATCCAACTCCTTTGGTCGAGCTGATAGATTGGTCTACTCATTAGAGTATTTCTTGGCAATAACTCAATCTTGAAGTGCATGTCACAATCAGAGGGTAATTCCTTTGGCAGATCATCCAAAAACACATCTGCGCACTCTTGAACTATTTGATCAACCATTGCTTGATGAAGCCTCATCATATTCTCCATGTGAAATAGTCATGATCTACACCACAAAAATAGGCTTATCTTCCTCCAAAGCTTGCTTTATGACTACTTTATTGATAAAATTTCCATCTTAGAACTGACTATTCCTAGGTGTCTTATTAAAAAATGCCAAATAACCTAATTGGTATTTTTTACCTTAGTGTTGTACTTGAATTTATCATCAAGTCCAATCAAATTGAACCTTATGACATTCAAGCCAAGGCAAACCTAGAATGACATAGTGTAGAGGTGCCATTACAAACCTCATACATTCTTAAATGTAACAAGATGTGAGATATAGAATATAGAACCCTTTCTACCATCCACCATTATCAATCTACTTCTAATTATTGGCTTGATAAGAATACATAATTACTTTTCTAATTGCATGGACATATAATTTTATGAACTCCCAAAATCAACCAAAATCCTACAACCATGATTAGATATCATACATTGCAAGTGAAGCAAACTTGCATAGGCTGAGCCTTCAATTCTATTGGAACTAATCAAGCTCTTAATAGGTGGCTTAAGTTCTCCTATTGGGATTCCTTTTTTCTTTGATCATCATATACCACAAACTCTATTTGGGGTATTAGTCAAGGTCATCCACTCTTGAGCAAATATTCAGCAATGCGATGCTCAATTTAGTGACAATAAAAGTAACCACCATGTTATCACAATCTTTCCCTATCTATAGTGACAAGTGGTTTGTATTGGATGGCATAGATCTCCATTGGTGTCGGCTCTTCCACCCGTGTGTAGTGTGTGAGCAAGTTCTATGAAGGTCAAGGTCAAGACCAAATTGTTGCAACCAAGGAATCAAAACACTTTGCCAATTGCATGGCTTCCTCCAAGTCTTTGGACTCCAGCATGGTCACTTCCAATTTGGTGCATGACTTCAAGCCCCTCACAAATTGATCTAGAGCTTCACACTCTAATAAATCTTGAATTTGCATTATCTTGTTTTAGTATTTAGTGATGTAGCTTCTAACAAAACCAATCTACTTCAATTCTACCAACCTATCTTGTGTGACTTGTGTAGCATTTATAGCTTGGAATCATCCACTTATTCAATTCATTCCACTTGGAATCATCACCATAGTGTTTCTACTCCATCCAATTGGCTTGAAACTAAAAGAATTTGTCTCTGTTCATCTTGAAGGTTTATAGCTTCAAAATATCATTCATAATCAAACAAGAAATTCTACGTTGCACTTGGGAAGTTCTTGCCTTCTTACACCTTGGGTTGTGGAAATTAGATTCACTCTTCTCCTTCTCAAAATGGTATTATCTCTACATACTCTTGTCGTTGATGATCTCATTCTTCCAACAATCGAGTAAAGTGCTTGATTTATTGCTACATGGTAATGATAACTTTGGGCATTGATGCCATGGCTACTACTCTATCAAACTATCTACAATTTATCTAAGTTAACATGTAGATGCAATATGTCCACCGTTCCCTAAAATGTTTTACCCAAAAGCATGAGATGATGAAACTATGAGATTGGGTATTACATAGACCTGAAAATCCCAATAGTTTGGGGGAAATGAATTTGATGGTCTTTAAATTCCATCTGTCTCATTCTTGCTTTGATACCAATGTAAAAGACCAAAAGAGAAATAAGAGAATGAAAGATCATAGTGAAAGATCACATTGGGACTCTAGAATGAGAGAATCTCCCAATGCCTAACATGAGCTTGGGTTTTGGTATTTATAGGGAATATACAAGGTTCTTGAGAAGCTTCTTAAAATTTGTTTTCTTAGAGTGCAAACCAAGCTAACTCGGAAGTTTCTCAAGAAGTTTCATTCTAGAAGCTGGCTACTTGGCACACAAGCTAAGTTAGTTGAGAAGCTTCCCAAGAAGCTTCCTTCTAGAAGCCATCTTTTTGGCATGCAAATTAAGCTAGCCAAGAAGCTTCCCAAGAAAATTCTTCCTAAAGTCACCACTTGGCATGCACATAACCCAATACTTGGAAGGTACCAAGTATTTTATCAGATGCTTCTAGAATATTTTTATGATTCTTGGCTAATTTTGCCTACTTGCTACTTTGCTAATCTTAACTAACTCATCGGTAAACTCCATATTGTTGCAAAACCACCATCAATATTTGAGACTTATGCCCAACATCCAGAATATCATCAACAATAAGGTGGGCTAGCCATTGAATCCTATCATATGCACATTGTAAAAGATCTCTAGGTAAGAGGTTTGTCTACCAAAGATGAAGACAATGAAGTCATGATCCAACTTTGGCTACATCCAATAATATGGTAGGTCCCATCTAAGAATGGACCTGATGTGTGCTCACCATCACTTGTGTGTGAGAATCACCTATCAAAGGGAAGTTCTCTAAAATGTAGGCTAAAGATACAACCTAATTAACTTGGAGATACCATAGTATAGAAAATATCTCCCAAAACACACTAGAATGGAGACTAAGCTCAACCAACATGAGTATATCTCTTACATGGACATCTAGAAATACCAAATGAATAGGACCGTGTCTTGCTAGATCATGCACTCCCAACAAGAAAATGTCTATTGGTAGGGTCTTTTGGTAACCCTTGACAACTCATATTGGTAATAACTCAAGATACCAATAGGCCAAGTGTGCCATATGATCTAGAAAGACTTGCATAGGAATTGTATCTCTCTTCATATACAAGTACCTCTAAGCCCATGTACTTGCTTGTAGTACCACAATTAGTCCATTGCTAATCCCACAAAACAACTCCAATAGGTATACTCCCTCTATTGGATATCATCACAACAATAAGTGTAGTATCCAAAGGTGACAAGATAATAAATTCCGACGGCTCATCCTCACTTTGGTCTCTTGGTGGTACAAAGGCTCCACTCCAAGCATATTGCACCAATTGATCTAGATATTACTACAATGCTTACTTAGAACTTCACAATTGAACATCCAAAGTACATGGAACAATCCTACTCATACTGCAATTATGAGTGATCTCTTTTGGTACTAGGGTATCATAAGCATGGGCATTCCATGCCAATAAGTCACCAGGCCAAGTAATGGAACCACTAAAAGCTAAAATTGATGCCATGGTTCTTGACTATAGTGAGCCAAGATTACCATTGCTAAATTGTAGGTGACATACCCATCCCTTGCTTGACTACCAACCTGGCCTATAGGAAGTTACCTCCTCCCAATAATCAATATCAAACCCATGGAGTATAACATTGCTCTACCAACTAGCACATCATATAACTTTGCTATTGTTGCAATGGCATGAGCTCTCACCATAGAGCTATCAATGGGATGACCAAGCTAGATCTAAACAACAAGCTTTCCATATGTGATATAATGTGTAAAACCACCTCCTAGAGATATTTGCATCTGAAATAAACACCTCTCCATATTGATCTTATGTAGCCCAAGACCAACATATATAACCTTTCACAATGTACGAGGTTGTGCACCAAATTCTAATATGATCATCTATGGTGTATAGACCTTTAGGGTGCAATCAAAGGTGCAATCAAACAGAAAATCCCACTTTGGTTGTTCGATAGGACAACTCCAGGTGTGCAATAAGCTTGCTCAAATATAGGTCTTGTTGGTAACTCTTCCAACCTAACTACTTCTACTTGGCATAAACTGTTGGTTGTTGAATGGATCCCATGCTCTTCAACCAAGGTAACTCCACCAAGGTAACTCCACCATCAACCACCTCTACTCTAGAAGTAAGAACCACATCATCCATCTTCTCACAAAGTGTGGTAGCCAACTAGAACATTAGAGTTGGATCAACTGCTAATGTAAATATGTCATTGGTTGAGAACAAAAGGAAGCGCATAATCAACTTAGCTACTACCAACTAAGCTACTCATCAACCAACATTGTGATAGACTCAATTTTTGTAGTAGTAGGTGGTTGAAGGGTATCTAGTCCATCATGCACTCCATCACTACCTACCACACTTGCACTAGGATGTTGAGGAGCCATAAGTGTTATCTATAATGGCAAAGAGTGTGAAAGATTAGGGAAGTCTAACTTATCTATTAGCCTTTCCTCTCTTTGGTTCCAACTCCATTGATGCTCTTCTAAGCTCTAAAGCATGTATTGCACTCCTAATCACTAAAGTAGATAAGGTAGCCTATAAAATGTAGCATCATGTACTCTATGTTGCAACTCACTATCCAAGACCCCCATACCAAATCTAGACTACTTGGGCCTTAGTAACTCCTTGAGTGAGATTGATCAACCATTTCCTATGAGTGTATGCCTTGTATAGGCTCCCTCTAGTCTTCCATTGGAACTCTTGCAAGCTCTTTAGCTTGTCTGTCCACACTCCTTGGTAGTTTTACCTCAAGCACTAGAAGAACTCCACCGTAGGGTTAAATCACAATACTATCTACCTCTTACAACACTACCTCCACTTGTAGTAGCACCATCTCCAAATAGTGCATATCCATTGGATACACCAATGCTACTAGAGCTAGAACTCATGGGTACTACCAATCTACCCCTAGAAATTAAGTTTGAAGTGATGGAGATGTAGTTTGGAGACCAATATTATCTCCATAGCTCAATCTATTCTAATTGAGCTCTCTTGAACTCATGGTAATCATCCATTGACTGACCCTCCAAGTTTTGGAACAACCTCTTCCATATTGTGAAGTGTGTGAACATAGTCAGTCATTATAGATCACGCCAACTATGAAACTTTTGGATGAAGTAATCCAACTCAATGGTACTAGATAGCGCTTAAGGCCTTTGGAGGCCCCATTAAGCTTGTCCATGTCCCACTAAAGTAGTGTGGAGATACCAAGTGCACTCTCAATTGAATCAACTCTCATGTCAAACTCCAAGCCAAAATCAATCTCCTCCCTCACTAGGACTTGAGATATAAGTTCATATCAAATGCCACTCCATGTACTATAGCAAAATCTCCTCTCAAATCCTTGGAGAACTCTATCATGATGATGTACCCAAACCGCAACTATAACCACCAAGTACCACTATAAAGAACCACCACCAAGTGCTACCACCAAGAACCATCCATAAATGTAACTCTAACTATGACAACTTCACTAGGAGGAAAAGGAACCTATAACCTACCATCATAACATGTACTCTCACACTCTATAGGCCATCACTTCCTACCTCATTGGAGAGAAACATAGATAGTTTGACTAATCATCACTCTAGCCTCCCTACCAAGAGTACACTAGAGCACCAATGTTCTAAATATCAAGGCACCTCACACGAACATTGTGCACAAATAAGAAGTAGAGAATAGAGGGAGTCCAATCATAAAAAATTGAGTTAATAACATTCCATCTCACAAATCATAACCAGACCTACTATTCCAACATTTGGGATTTGATATAATAATAGTGCTTATCTACTCTTATACTATAGAGATCACCAAGGATGGTTTCAAATTGGCTCTCCTAACCAAAGCTACTTTAGTAAATGTATCATTCTACAATCTCTAGGACAACAAGTAAGGGTGGACTAATTGGCTAGCTCACCAATCTAGGAACTAGAGATTTGGGGTTCAAACCTTGTTGTGTACAATCTTGAAGTGTGGATAGATCTTCCCACACAACTATCAAAAACTCAACTAAATTGGCTAGCCTCATGCCAAAAATTTTGCTTTTAGGCAATTTGAGTGGGCTCAAGCAACCTCTAACATTGGACAACTTCTATCAACTCAACTTCCAAATCTAGACAACTTGTGTAAATTTGATTGACTTGCATTATAGTTGGTTGACCGCCAAATCCTATGCTAATGTGAACTCGGGCCAAATTGAGAGATTATGGACCTCCAAATCCTTAATGCGAGGAAATGGGTTCTCATATCTTGCTTTAATTTTGGGCTCAATTTGCACCAAATAGACCTTGATTTCATCTCCCGAGGCTCAAATCAAATGCATATTGTCTCAAATCAATTCAATCTTCTAAAATTTTGGTGTGCAAAACTCTTCAAATCTAGCTAACCTCCACCAACTTGAGCAGACTTAGGCAACCTCCAACTCTAGATAAGTTCTACCAACTCAACGTCCAAATCTAGACAACCTCTACAAATATGATAGACCTCCACTACAATTGGTTAATAGCCAAAATCTATACCAATGTCAACTCAAGCTAAATTGAGAGGATGGAGATCTACCAATCCCTAATTCAAGAAGATGGGTTCTCAAATCTCCTTTTATTTTTGCACTTTAGGTTCAATTTGTACTAAATGGACCTTGATTTCATTTTCTTAGGCTCAAACCAAACAACCACTATCTCAAATTAATTCAATTCTCTAAAATTTGGGTAGTACTTCCGCACACCATATGTCCCATTATCAAATCTGCAACAACTCAAGCAAGACTTCCACTCACGATCCACACAATTGAAAGAGAATTTTGAGTAATAGTGATCATAGATACAATGGTCCCACCAAAGTTGAAGATACTACCAATACACTCAATCTTTGTGCTTGATTTCTCCTCACTCTCACTTCTATGATACAATCAATTCACACTCTATCGGGATCAGAAATCAACTAGTCAATGATCTGTTAACAATTGACACCAACTATAGTCAAGCCCTACCCACTCTAGCTAAGAGACTCCAAGCAACTCTCATTGGCCTCTATCCACCATAGCCAAGAACTCAAAGGCTCAACATTAGAGAAGTGATCTCTCTATAGTTGCACTTCAATGATGTACCCCTCTGCTTGACCCATATCTCCCTCCTAATAGTGTTGTTGATGGCACATGTAATAGTGCACGTGATGATCAGTCCCATGGTATGATTAGTAGCCCTAACATAAAATCTAGCTATTGCTAAGTAGTCTTTGAGCAAGTACTAATATAACTTTGACCACCGAGACTATCACTCCCGTGTCTAAGCAAACTAGCTTCAACACTATAAATGTCATGACAATAGTCACCAATGCAAAGAACCTTGGATTGAGTTTTAGCTTTTGGAAAAGTTAGAACATGATCTTTGGAGTAGGAATCTTTGTGATAGAAATAGCCTTTTTGTAGTTCATTAGATCATCATCTTCAAGTTATAGTTGGAACTAACTCTTAGTCAATGTGACCTTTTGGTTATTTTCTAGTTTTTGTAGTGCACCTTGGTAGTAACATTACCCTCTTTTAGGGGTGGCTTCTACCCAAGTGGTTAAACAAGTAATGGTAAAGAACAACAATTGGTGACACTTCTCTTATGACCTAGCCATGTCCAATAGTATCCTTGTGAGAAAAATCTTTTCATCATGATAAATTCAAAATTGATCAACCTTGGGTTGTCACATATATCATACATTTTTCAAGTGATTTCACAAGATACAATAAGCTATATAGATGTCTTATTATATTAAATATTCTATATTTGATCTATTAATTTATCTAGATCTAGGCCTAAAATAGAGGAAGAAAACAAAGAGTTTAAGGAAAGAAACCTAAATATATATAAAAGTTGTTTTTAGTTCTAAATACAAGAGAGAATTCTATATTATTTTAAATCTCTATATGGAAGATTATGAATATAACATATTCATTTGACTAAATACTTAAAAGGTTAATTTGATAGACATATGAATGAGATATTTTGAACCATTGAGTAAATTTGAACCTTTATAGGTGAAAATTCCAAAGTCTTTCTTATTCTCATTCATTTGCTATGTAAAGAGGAAATAGAGGATATTAGGATTGATGTGTTATATTAGGGTAAAGATTAGATGGGGTAAAGGAAGTTCTTAAACATCTTCTAAAATGTGAAATTAGATACAAGGAAAAGGAAGATATATAGGATTTTATACAATTATGAGAAGATAAAAACCAAACTATCATATTTTGGAAATCAAGAAGATATTTCTAGGAATTAAGAGGGAATTTCTAGGTACTATATTTGGACAAATCATGAGTTAGTAGCTTTAAAATTGAGGCATATGACCAAAATTGAACTTCAAGAATGATGGGATCTGATAGTAATCATGGTTTTGATCTAATTAGATATAAAATTTAAGATCTTTTTAACTCCATCACAAACAGTTCAAATAGAAAATTAATGAAAGAATTATCAAAACTGCAACACTAAAATCTTTAGAATCTCACCATAATTTACAAATTGGACTACTAGATTATTATTGAGTTTTCACTTAATCTTATATAAGTTGAGATAAAAATAGGAGAAATTTTGCCTTTTCATTTTATCCTGACTTTTATATTGTACTTTTGTGTTCTATACGTTTAATATGAATAGATATAGAATTCAAAAAGCTTTTGAACACAACTATTGTAAAAGACGAGGAAAGAAATAGTAGAATGAAATTTCACATTGGGATGCTTGAATGTGAGAAAAATCTGAATGCCTAGCATGAACTTCGGCTTTGGTATTTATAGGTAGCATACAAGGCCCTTGAGAAGCTTCTCAAGAAGCTTCCTCAAGCCGCTTTCTTAGAGTGCAAACCAAGATAACCAAGAAGCTTCTCAAGAAGCTTCCTTCTAGAAGCGGCCTACTTGGCGTGCAAGCTAAGCTAGTTGGAAGCTTCTAGAAGCTTCTTTCTAAATGCTACTTACTTGAGGTGCAAGCTAAGCTAGCTGGGAAACTTCCCAAGAAGCTTCCTCTATACTTTTAGAATATTCTAAGTTAATTTGTCTTATTTGCTACTTCGTTAGCCCTACTAACTTTGTTGCTAAATTGCACATTGTTACAACCATAACCACTTGAAATATACACTAAATAAAGAAGGTAACAAACAAAATATTTTTTTTCTCACTAGTCATAAATTTAGGCTTTCAAGTTATGATCAAAGACATCGTTGATCCTTAAGTATTATATATATATCTACTCAAGAGAAAATATATTTCTATTTTCCATTTCATCAAAACTTTTGAATTTTTTTCTACTTTAGATGAGTTAGGTGAAAAATTGGGAAATATTTTTTTACCATCATAATAATTTGGAACAAAGACTAAAATGGATAAAGTTGATAGAAGTTCAAAAATGGTGTTTATGTTTTTCATCACTATCTATAAATTTACATGCTAATACATTATTGAAGTTCACTTTATCCTTTACTCTTCAAATTTGAACTCCAAAATTTTAAAATATAATAATTAAAATAAAAAATTCTAGTATAAGTTTTATGAGTGATTTATTTTATTGTTATTTTGGTCTTATCAGGTAAAAAAATTAAAAGAGCTTTTAAATAATATCACAACCACTTTAGACAAACATGAGATGAAAAATTATAGAACTCCATAAAGGGTATCTTTTTTTCTCTTTATTTATGAATTCCAACTCCAAAGTACTTACAACAATCAAGGTCAATGTAAAACAGTAAAACAGTAAAAAGAAGTTTATCCCATGTGGGTACGTACGGGTCAGAATTGGCTAGAAGTGAAGAGAAAGTGTCACAAATTGTAGTTCATTTCTTGTTTATCCTCTTGGGCAAAAACCACTCCCAATATGAGGGTATAGAAACCTAAAAGTATCGTACATCACTCTCAAAACTAATTGTAATTGAAGTTACCTTGAAGGTGATAGTGCACTTTGCCTTGAATCAACCAACATTGATAGCGTGTTCTACACTTCTCCAAAGGCATGCCACCAAAGGGCTTAATTGGCAAGCAAATATCCTTGACTTTTGATTATTTGTTACATATGGCCCTTAGGACTGATCAAATCTATCATAAGGCCACTCTACACATTTAGACCCCAATTGCTTACCCTTTTTCTTGGATTCAACAATTAGAGTCTTTTAACAAGATTCATATCTCTACATTGGCAAGGACATTCAAAGCCAAACACTAGGTGAATAAAAATTGATCAGAGTGAACTTTGGTATGATACAAAGTTGAATGGAAAAGTGGACTTGTTCAGTATTGGGCCAAAGCATTATGTATATTTTCCTACTGGTACTCAACTTTGCCCAAAAGTGTCTCAAATGGCTAAGCGGGCTCCTTGAAAAACCTAATTACTCTGCCACCACTAGTTAAGATTTTAATTTCTCTCCTATTCCACTCTACTTACCTAATTAAGCTTATGATGAATGTATGAAAGAAGGAGTAAGTCCTTCCCCAATGTATGTGTTGCAAGCAATGAATGTCTACCTAAGCTACTGCACTAGAGGGTTCTTTGGCTAGAAACTCAGCAGAATGACAATTGCTCCCAAAAATTCTTATGTGCCAAAGCCTTTGGTCTTATTCCCAAATTACAAACTTACAAAGAACTTCCACTTCTAAGAAGATGGGTTGGAGGTTCTTGAAGTAACTAATAGAGCCTATTGTTAAGAAAGATGAAAGAATGTACTCTAATCTAGTACAATTGTTCCTTATAGTACTTTGGTTGTTTTGGCTCCACAATTTGTTGGGAAGAACATCCTTCACCTTTCAATTGTTTGAGGGAGACCCATATCTTTTAATTGTTTGAGGGAGACCCATATCTTGTAGCTAGATATCACATATGGAGAGCTTGTTGTTCAGATTCAGCCCGGTCAGCCGACTGATAGCTCTATGGTGAGAGCTCAGGCCATTACGATAGTGGCTGAGTCATATGATGTGTTAATTGGGGAAGTAGTGTTATACTCCATGGGTTTCAGTATTGATTATTGGAAGGAGATAGCCTCATATATACCAAGTTGGCAGTCTAGTAAGAGACAAGTATGTCGCCTACAAGTATGCTTCAGTAGTGGCGGTCTTGGCTCTCCATAGTCTAGGACCATGGCGACATCAGTTTCAGTGGTGTTGTTACTTGGCTTGGTGACTTATTGGAAGGGAACGCCCATGTAGAGGATACTCCAATACAAGAAGAGATCACTTGGATTTGGAGTATGAGTGGGATTGTTCCATCCACCTTGGATGTTCCATTGTGGAGTTAAGAGGAAGTATTGCAACAACATGCAAATCAATTAGTGCAATAGGCTTGGAGTGGAACCTTTGTACCACCAGGAGACTAGTGTGAGGATGAGCCCCTAGAGTCAATCACCTTGACACCTCAGGATACCACACTCATTGCTTGGCAGTATCCAATAGAGGGAGTATGTCTATTGGAGTTGTTCAATGGGATCAACATTGGATTAACTACGGTACTATAGGCGGGTATATGAGTACAAAGGTACTTGTATGTGGAGAAAGATAAGACTGCTAGGCAAGTCTCTCTCCATCATGTGGCACACTTGGCCTATTGGTATCGTGAGTTATTACCGATGTCAACAATCAAGGATTACCAGAAGAGCCTACCAACAGAAATTTCCTTGTTGGAGCGCATGATCTGGAGAAACATGGGCCTATTCATTTGGTGATTTTGGATGGCCAATGTCAAGGACATACACGTGCTGGTCAAGGTTTGGGTCTTTAGGATCTCCATTTTGGTGTGTTTTGGGAGATGTTACAAATACTATGACATCTCTAGGTTTATCAGTCCATTTCTCCGGCTTACCTTTTGGAGAATGTCCCTTTGATGGGTGTTTCTTGCACCCAAGTGGTGGTGAGTATGCATCAGGTCCATTCTTGGATGGGACTTGCCGTGTTGTTAGATGCAACTAGAGTGAGATCATCATCTTTGTCTTTTGTAGACAAACCTCTTACTCAGAGAGGTTCTAAAACGTGCTTTTGATAGGATTCAATGACTAGAGCACATTATTTTTGATGACATCTTGGATGTTGGGCATCACTCTCAGATAGTGGTAGTGGCTGATAGGTCACCTATGGCAGTGGTGAACCTAGTTAGACAGCCTAGATCCGCTTTTCCCTGATTATGAGTTTCCCAAGCTCCCATGCTTCTCAAGAGGGAGGTCTTGGATTGGTTTGGGACTCATAGTTATAGGAATTGGTGGGGCCCAACACCGATGAGAGAGAGCGGGTGATGGGTTTTTGCACTGGTATTACTAGTGTTCCAATAGTGTCAAAGGCATCTAGTCGTCAAGTGTTAGGTCAAGCTATGGACCTAAACTATTTGACCTAGATTGTGAGCCTTGGCTTGGTAAAGCAGCATAGGATGTGCTTGATAGGCATCACCACTCAAATACTTGTGAGCTCTATGCCTATCGAGATCATTCAAGCACATGCTGAGTGTGATGGACCAAGTGGATGGGGTATTCTTGGGACATAACCAAGGGTTACTAGGGAGAGTGGTTTACTTGGAGTCCATCCAAGTGAAGGTGGTCTACTTGAATTACACCCTTGGTCTACTTGGGATGCAGCTAGAGGACATATGGAGCTTACAGCCAGATCGAAGGGAGCTTTTGACATTGAGGTTGGAACCTCTAATGGTTGGGAGCATGACACTACTGCTCCCAAGGGTCCTATGTAGTAGCTAGTCAGTAGTCTTCTATTCCTACGACAGTTACAGAGGATACTTAGGAGCCAAATCTTGGACCCAAGCTTACAAGAGAGGAAAAGACAAAGAGTTTGGAGGTTCTTGAGGAGTTACACGAGTTGGTTTGCATTTAGTATGAAGGATTTGGGTGCTCTTAAAAGGCCTAGTATTTGGATTGAGTTGACTAGCAATACACCAATTTTCTGACGTCCCTATAGATACAATGACATGCAACAAGCATTGATTTAGAGCCAGAGTAGTGACCTTTTTCAGGCTGGTTTGCTAGAGATTTCACAAGGAGAGTATGGATCAACTCTAGTGATGCCAGCCAAGAAGGATATGCATGGCAACTACACAGATAGGCGGATCTATGGAGATTACCGTCCTATCAATTGATAGACTAGGGCTGATTGGTATGCCATGCCTTCACCGGAGGAGATCTTTGATGCGATTGTGCATGCAAAGGTCTTCAATACTTTGGATCTTCAAGCCAGATATCATCAATTGTCAATCAGGGAGGAGGATAAGTCCAAGACAACATTTTGGGCTATTGATCCTCAAGGCAAAGATGTGTTATATCAATAGAGGCTCTTACCGTTTGGGTTAAAGAATGCTCATGCTAAGTTCCAAAGGGTCATGGATAGGATCCTAGCTGATTGGATTTTTCTTGGTGCTATATTGATGACATTTTGGTCTATAGCACTATTGTGGAGGAGCATAAGAGATAGTTGTTGGAGGTGTTTGAGAGGTTGAGATCTCATGGACTCAAATTAAATCTTGGGAAGTGTAGGTTCTTCCACAAGAAAATTGAGTATTTGGGTCATACTATCTACCCTAGAGGACTTGGTGTTCAGTAGACCAAGGTGGAGGCTATTGCACATATCTCTTGACCTATGGACGTGAGTAGAGTGTGAGCATTCCTTGGGTTGGCAAACTTCTATCATTGCTATGTTAGAGGATTTAGTGCCATTACCAAGGCCTTGATGAAGCTGACCAAGGTTACACTAGAGTGGTGTTGGGGAGATGAGAAAGAGAGAGCTTTTGTAGAGCTCAAGGAGAGGTTGACATCTACTCCTATTTTGAGGAGACCAATCAGAGGACAACCATTTTAGGTTCACATTGATTGGAGTATGTTGGGACTTGGAGCAGTGCACACTCAACATGATGATGAGGAGAAGGAGTTTATGGTGGCCTATGCTAGTTGCTCCAACAATTCAACGGAGGCAAAGTATAATTCATATGAGGAAGAGTGCTTGGCAACAATTTGGGCAGTAGCACATTTCCAATGTTACCTATTTGATAACCCCTTTACTCTCATCACTGATCATCAGCCATTGAAGTGGTTAATGGAGTCCGACAAGCTTTCAGGGAAGCTTGCATGATAGGCTCTGATTTTACAAGAGTATGATTTCATAATTATTCATAGACATGGAGTGGTGAACCGTGATGCAGATGGGTTGAGTAGGAACCCAGTGTCCCAACTAGGAAGATCAGACCGGAGCACGTTAGCATGGTGAGACAGATGAGAAGATGGTGCCAGGTTGGCATGCATCTACCTTTCTTTGTATATTTTTTGAGGCTTTGGTGGTATCTCTCTCAACACATACAAGAGGAGCTATTGAGGTCACCGACCCAAAGAGTGGATATAATGGTACAGTTTAGCAAGACATTCATGATGATGTCTTAGTGATGGACTATCGTTGCATTGGTGTTGTGGATGGCACAATTGGAGCCAAGGAGAGAGATCATGTTCTTCAATGAACCAAACGGTTTAGATCGGAGGGTAGATACCTTCTTTGTATATGGGAGGATGGTAGAGTGCAAGTATTACCACTTCCATCTCAAAGACCATAGTTGGTCCATCATGCTCATGAGGAGCTAGGACATTTTGGAGTAAAGCATATTTATAGCTTACTCCAAAGTCATTATTGGTGGCATAGTATGCAAACTTATGTACAACAATTTGTTGCCAAATGTGTGGTTTGTGGCCAAGTTAGAGCATCATTTAGTGCTCCTATGCCACAATTACACCCATTACCTATCATGGGATTGGGTTACCACTAGAGTTTGGACTTTGTTGGACCTTTATCATTGATTGTGAGACATCATCAATATGTTTTGGTGATGACGGAGTACTTCTCTAAGTGGGTTGAGTTGGTGGCACTTCTTGACAAGTCCAATGAAGGGACGGGTTTCTCCTTCTTGGATCGGGTTCTCAATTATTTTGGTGCACCAGCCAAAGTTTTGACTTATCAGGGTATAGAGTTCTTGGGGGAGTTCCAAGTCTTGTGTGACAAGGCTTGATTGATCATCATACTACCTCTTGAGATCACCCTGAGGCAAATGGCTTAGTAGAGAGAGTGGTTCACACAATGAAGAGAAGAGTGCAAAAGTATGGTTTGCAAAGAGGCCACTTGGGAGATTGGGATCTCTAATTACCTTGGTTGGCCATGGGTTATTATTGGTTCAACCAGCAAGCCTCCTTAGCATCCTTCTCTCCTTACTTTCTACTCTATGGATGAGATCTAGATTTACCTATAACCATTTGTCATGATGCTATTGTAGTTTTGGACTTGGATGATCCAGATGTATGGATGAGCGCAGGTTCTCAATAGGCTGAGACTGTTTGGAGAGTGATACTGATGGATTTTGAGAACTTGGCAATTGCTTGGCATAGGGATACCTTACACTATGCTATCATCCAAGGAGGAGGTTATAGACCCTCGATCCATCAATTTCATCTAGGTGACTATGTATATCTACAACAGACAACACCGACAACACTTGATGTTTCCACCAGCTGCACTATCTTGAGAGTGTGTGAGGTTTTGCCATCTAGAGTCCTTGTGTTGAAAGGACATGATGGTGTTGTTTGGAAGGATCATGTGTGAAAATTTGCACCATGCCACCTCCCAACCATTGATGGGTAATATGGACCCAAGCTTGGCACTTGTACGAGTACGCTTGAGGTGTATGTTATGCGGTTCTTCTGTTGGAGTTGTTATTATGTTAGTGAGTGATAGTTGTTTGAGAGGATGGCATATGGCATGTATGACTCCTCCTTTCATGGTGGTTCCTCAAGGACAGTGGTTATGTCATAGGTGTACTTGACCTATAGTTAGTTGATCCTTAATATGGTACAGATTGCAAATATGCCACTAACGATAGGGCTTGATAGCACCCAACCTTTTGATCTTTTGCCCACCATAGGGTATACCACATACTTGGAGTAGATATCTATCTGGAGTTAGAGGGACCTAACTGCCAGCTAGGGGGGCAATTGTGGCACTTCAAAGTCCATGTATGACTTATGTGTGAATTCTGCTTCTATAGTATGTGATGTTGACAATGATGTATGTTGTGTAGCAATGTATATACACACAATAGTTGTCATGCCATTTGTAGCATCGCACCTAGATTGCTCAGATTCTAGAGTAGTAATGTTGGTAGTCAGGAGTATTTTGGTAGTTACTCATAGACTACTTGTTGATGTACAGATTTTGTGTTCAGGGTACTGACTACATGGTGGGGCTCACCATCGCTTGCACCATTTGGACCGTCGGGTGTGCCATCAGCAAGACCATTAGGGTTTGAGACCTAGCTTGAGTCCAAGGGGTATAGTTTCAAAGTGCAGCTCTAGAGAGCTCACTTCTTTGATGTTGAGCCTTTGAGTTCTTGGCTATGGTGGACAAAGGCTAGCGAGCGTCACCTGGATTTTCTTAGTTAGAGTGGGTGTGACTTGATAGTAATTAGTGCCCAGTTGTTGGCAGATTATTGAGGGATAGATCAAGTACTGATTTGATTGAGAGTGATGCGAGTTGTGTAAACGAACTGATTATTGTGGCACTTTAGAGTCCATGTATGACTTGTGTGTGAGTTGTGCTTCTATAGTGTGTGATGTTGACAGCAATGTGTGTTGTGTAGTGATGTATATACACATGACAATAATCATCCCAAAATAATACAAGTTTAGGCATGTGCAAAATTCTAGCATCATTATTTTGTTAAGGATGCCACCAAGCCATTCAAAATGTACTTCCTTGTCACTTACTACTTTGAGAGGACATCCATACCTCAAAATAATGTTGTGGAAGAAAAATTTGGCTATGGTATCAACATCATCCTGCTTGGTGGCTTTGGCTTCTACCATCTTTGTTGCATAGTTGGTGCACACCAAGATATATTTTTGGTGTGTTCCTTTTGTAGCAAGTTGTATTGGGCCAACAAAGTCTATGCTCCATTTCTCAAATGGTCCCAAAGGTAGGATTGGTTGCAAGGGCCACTACATGTTGGGCATAGGGCTCCTTGTATGTTGATAGGTGTCACACTTTTTGATACAGTCATATACATCTTTGTACATGGTTTACCACCAATAACCTATCATCAATATTTTTGCACTGTAACTTTGCCCTTGTGTGTTGATAGGCATTACACCTTTGATATAGTCATATACATCTATACATGTTTTGTACATGGTTTACCACCAGTAACCTATCATCAATATTTTTTCACGACATCTTTGAGGGCAAAGTGTCATCCTTTAGCTTCTTTATGCAAGGACTATATCACTCCTATTTTTGGTGTCTTTCCAAACAACATTGTAGACTGTCTTGCTTCCTAGTTTGAACGTAATATTCCCCTTGAGTTGGTAGTGACCTATTTTGGGAAGAAACACCTCTCTCTATTTTGGGTTCATCCTTTTGGGAATGCACATTGTTGGAAGGTACCAATACTCTACCAAATAATAGGCCTCCTTGGTTGTAATGTGGAACATGGCTTTGTTTGGAAAGTTATCCACTAGATCCTTGTTCTAGTCTTTGGTTTTGAGTTGGAACAAGAAATCTGCATTCTTGTGATGTACCTTCTTCCATAGTGTAGGTGAATTCTTGCAAAAGTAGAATCCATTGTGCAATTCTTCATGATAAATCTACCTTCTTCATGAGGTGCTACAATGCATAATGATCTATGTGAAAGACAAATTCATAACCTAGCAAGTAGTGGTGAATATTCTTGCAAGCATAAACCATTCCCAATGCTTCCTTCTCTTTAGTGGTATAATTCCTCTCTACCTCATAGAGCTTACTTGCAAAGAATATTGGGTAGTCCTTTTTATCATCTTTTGATTAAGTATATACTCCTAGGGCTATGGATGAAGTGTCCACATATGCATGGAAAGTCTGGTCCCAATGAGGGGTGCACATCATTGGAGCCTCTACTAAGCTAGTCTTCAAGGCAAAGAATGCTTGTTCTTGCATCTTTGTCCAATTGTATCCTCCCGCCTTCTTCAACAATTTGGTGAGAGGTGTGGCAAAGATTACATAGTTAGATATGAATTGTTTGTAATATCCTACATGGCTCAAAAGGCTTGAAGCTCTCTCAGGTCCTTTGGTGCCTCAAGAGCTTAGATCACCTTGACCTTCTCAACATCCACTTTCACTCCTTGTCTCAAAACTTGGTGACCAAGGAGAATTCTTGCTATCATTGCAAAGAAAGTATTTTCTTGGTGTAGCAATAATCTTATTGCTCTATACCTTTCAAATGTCTTCCTCAAAAAAATGATGATTGGTTCTTTTTTGGAAGACAAATAAGTCATTTCTTCTCCATGTTCAGAAGAAGACATAACTATGAAGAATCTAAGCTGACTATGTGCTCTTTGGACTGTTTTGTTGAAAACTCTTGGTAGAAAGTGAAACCACTCTGATGCACTTGATTCTATAACTAGGATACTTTAGTAATCAGTCCTCAATGCTTGGATACTCACTATTAGCATATGCAAAGTCTTTGGTGGATGCCAATGGTCCTTGGTGCCAGTTCTTTAATTCCAATGGCATTGCATTAAAATTCAGGTACGGTCTTTGGTCTTGAAGATCTTTGGCTTTGAAAAATCTTTGTACTTGGATGCTTTGTATCTAGTCCACCCATATCTTTGTAGCTATATCCTCTGTAGGTGAACATGTAAAAGATACAATCCAAAGAATACCTGAACAAGAGGTTTTTCCACTGATCATGCAAATTAATTTCCCTTTCCTTCATCAAAATGAAAAGAAACAAAATTTTTTTGCAACTTTTGCAAACAAGTGTGCACTACAAATTATTCTAAGGACCTAAAGATTCTGAATTGTATGATTAAATGCCTTTTAAACTAATATATTAGGATGATTATCATATGAAGTTCTAAAATAGTTGTACAATGAAAATACATTCAAAGAGAGGAGTTGATATTATATGATGTAATTTGTGCTCATAAAACTTATGAAAACATGATTTCTCTAAACTTAATCTTCAAGAAATAAACCTATACCATTGATTGAAAAGATCAAATTTGAACTCTAATTATTCATTAATTTATCTTTGATGATAAATGAAAATCTTTGAGATAGTCCAAATAGGCCTTGTATAACATTATGAGGTTTATAGATTATCAGTAAAGTGAAAGTATCTTAAAGTTTTTGGATTGCACATTTCTTGGATGTTATTATAAGAAGTTTTACAATATCTTGTGATCAGATCAATGAGTATGGACTGAAATTTTTTCACCATTCTTAAATTTTCTTTAGAAATATAAGAACAATGAATACATTATAATTGATAAATTAAATTTTCTTTGATTATTTGTTGAGGATTGCAAAAATTTAGTGTACTTTATAGGATTTGTGTATATGCAAAGTCTCATAATGATCATAATGATACTTAAAGTAACAATGTGTATATCAATATCATTAGTTGTGAGATAATAATATGATCATAGTATATTGAATGTAAAAAGCTCAAATTTATCCAAGTGCTTCATTTGCATACCCGGGAAGACTAATATAACAGAAAACAGCAAGACATCTATTGATTTCACGAAAGTGATTTAACTTCAGTTAGTCTAGTGTTAACAAGATAGAGACTTAGCTTAAGTTAGTCTAGTATCAACATAATTCTTGTCATTTGCTATTTTATCAGTTATACTACATGCAACTTGCTGAAAACCAAAGCAAGGTCTTTTGGATTTTGATAAAACCTAGGCACACCGAAGGTGTAATTATTGAGCATAACTTTACATGTTCACACTTTTAAACTTTGTCTTTTTATCAATTGATAATACTATTGTTATCAACCGAAGGTGAAACATTCTTTGCTTTTAGGCAAACTGCCAATATGAGGTAATTTTTTCATTGACACGAACATAGCTTCTCCCCCTAAATATGTTTGTTGATTTTTCGTCCATTCTAGATAGCTATCATCTACTAGAAGTCCTTAGAAAAGAGTTAAAGAGGAAACGAACCAAATATGTAATCCAAGACAAACTGCATAACATTGAATATCATTTGACCAAGTATTACTTTTCATAAACGTGGTTTGATACTAAGGGTACACGGGATCAATGGTCCCACTCTTAATTGGCACTAAACGTGATTCATGCGCAGGAACAAAGTCATGGAGAACAGGAACTACGTGATGCAGGCAAGGTACATTCAAACCTTCCTAAACCTTCTAGCGGCAGAATTTCTGTAACATCTCTCAGCTATCTAAGAATGTTGACATCTGCTAAGAAATTCACAGGTCAGTACTTGGACCTTCAGGTCGCGCTCTATACTTCCTTCTACAATAGGAACCAAGGCCGCTATAGTTATAGTGACATCGCTCAACTCACGTCAAAGTCCTGTACATTGCTCGGGTGGATGCTTCGAAACAGAAACAGTAACCAGGATGACACCAAAGGATCGAACGAGGTAGCTTACCAAAATTTTAAAATACTCTACAGTTTAGAGACCTTTTAGAAAAATGAGCATAATTCACCTGGTTTCCTAAGCTGACGGGCATGGGAAGCCCATCCATATGAGTTCCAGGAAGAGAACGGACATAGGTAGTGGACATAGGTAGACAGACACCTTCGAATGAATCTGCAGAATTAACAGCCAGGCTTATATGAGTTTAGAAGAAGGACGACCGCGTAGAAAAAATGAAGGATGGGAAGACCCCATCAAGCCGTACAAGGGAGAGATGAAAAAGGTAAAATGAGTTTAGCGAGTATTTACATTACAATTTCAGATACTCTAAATTAGCCAACGTGCTCCTACGCTCTACAAAATCTTGATTTAGTCCCATCGTGAACACTTGTACAGCATGGACGCACAACTAAATATTAAAATATATTCTGTCATTAGTACACGTATGCCTAGCATGGGGCACACCCAACTTGCGTCCCCAGAGGAAGGGAGAGTCAAGTCAAGTCAAGAACCGAACTTCTTCACTAGATGTGTTCCTTCGGTCTGGTGTTGGGATCATATACTTTTGGCACAAGATGTGCTGTGAAGCAACGCACAAACTCGATTTTAAGATCCAGGAGGAAACAATTTAGTTACTGACAGCTGCCTAGTTTCGTGTTTCTGGTACTGCGGGGAAAGAACAGCAGTACGACGAAAACTCCTGGCACAGCGCGGTAAGGGGTTTGTCCGTCTTCGAGTACAGTAAATACCTTGGCTGTTCAGAATTCCTTATTGGTTGGACACCGACCAAATGAAAACTGTAGTTTAAGGAAGTTGAACGAAGTCACCAATGTGGCATGAGAAGGAGGCTGCAAATTCGGCCCTTACCAGGTTTGCTAAAATAGAAGACTATGATAGTTATATGTCATTTACACGAAAGGTTTATCTCGTCAAGTCCGAAACACTTGGCTCAACATATTAACTCAATTCATTTTCAGTCATTATTCTACTGTGGCTTCAAGACTAAATGTCTTTGCTGTTTAGTTAGTCTTGAATACTATCTGATCAAATGAAAAATCAGTGGTCGAATAAGAGTGTTACTAGATAATCATACAAATTAGAACCTGTTTGAAACTACACACAAGTACTTCACAGTATGTTACCTTCGTCGAGACCGGACTTTGGGTAGTTCCTTTGTTCTTCTCATCCTTCTTGTAATCCTATGCGGGTCACCTTTTCTACTTTATTTTTTTTAAGAAGGCGACCGCGTAGAAAAAACGAAGGATGGGGAGACCCCATCAAGCCGTACAAAAAAGGTAAAATGGGGCTAAGCCCCAATTTCTACTTTATTGGACTTAGGGTAGTTCCTTTGTATCCTAAGCAACAGCTGCAACTCTCGCAGTTGAATGGAGTAAGCCGATCTGACTGACTTGATCAAAGTGATCAGTCTGCTGGACATGCTCCACGCGTTTCGCGAGATACACTTCCTGCAGTATTCGGTTTTGGCGGCCAGGTCTAGTCATGTTTCCCACTTCTAAACGGGGGCTGATATTTCCACTCCATTCTATGCAGATTCGGGCCCCCCGACTCATTGGCACATGAGTGACGCCAGAATAGGCACGCTCCACGTTTGCAATGGTGCTTTGCTTGCTAGTTCATCACATCACAAAAGATATACCTATTGATACCAAGGATCTCCGCCGGAAGCAATGATTGAAGAATATGAAAGATGAAATCTATGTAATTTTAAAGATCACGATCGAGACGGGAATCCTTGTTGCTTGATCAGTTAGCAGTTCTGGTGAGACTTGGGAGAGGAACTCAAATGATATATACTGGACTTTCGTTGTTTTCTTCTGACGTAGGAAGACCTCCGTATGAACTTTGCGTCTGTACTTCTTTTGCAAGCTACACAGGGTTTAGAACGAAGTTCGGGGACTGCGCTTAGTCGCTTGCATTTCGCTCTTGTAAGCCATGATGGAGTCGTCGCCCGAATAATGTGCTGTGTTGCACCCTAATAAAGTACACGTATGTAGTAGTTAGTTTTGTGTTCTCTGAGCCCTGGTCCTTCGGGCACAGCCGCAATTCCCTCTTCAAGTAAAATTTGTCATCTTTGGCTCTTTTCCCCAACATTTTTCGCTCACGGAAGGTAGGGGCAAGATCCATCGGATGAACGGATGCGTAGTCGGATCCGACGTGTCATTCATACACACGCGAAAGGGAAGAACCACGAACGTGCAGAACCTACATGATTCATCCGCGGCTCGTCTGTCCGTCTTTATTCGTGGCCAAAAGTTCCAGCCGCATGTCCTGAAGGAGCGGATCCGTGGAAGGATTTGCCAAGCTTGGTGGAGAGGTAGACACTGTGCTCCTCCACCCATTTGAATGATCGACAATCCGTCCTCCCGAAAATGTGGGAGGAGTCGAGTGGATTCGTATAAATATATTCTGAAGTGTATAGTACATGTGAAAAAAGCTTAGAAGATGGATACGCGAGAAATGTACGTCGCGGGCCTCACCACGATGACGGAATGGGAGACCGTTTCCAACCAACCAGACACGGGAAGATAGAGCCTCTGCGCTCCTTTAACCTTGTTACCGCATTGGCGTTGACCATGACCACAAGTTACCGGCGATGGTGCACGGCTCGACCAGCTGAAGCGCATACAAAGGACTCTAGAACTGATGACCTTTTACCGGCAAGCGCACCTTTGAGGTAAGTCGACGACGTGAATTTCAAACTACCCTGGTGAATTCCTGGACTCTCTCTTGGAACCTCGTCCAAACGCAACTACGCAGTTCAAGACTCGTCCGGCGCGACTCGTGCAGTGGGGTCGCAGGGCGCAACGGTAGGGAAGCTGGTTGTTATCCAGCCATCCGTGACTCCGTCCGCCCGTGGAATGGCGAATCTTGCTTGCGCTTTGTTGCTATGGCGTTGCGCTGCACGAGAGTCGAGCAGGTAGAGCGAACCAACGACCGCACGTACTGCAGACTTGAGAGGAGGGTCCAGCTGGACGAGAGCGTCGGGGCAGGGGCATGCGAGCATGACTTTGCTGTACTGTAATGGTCGCGGCAGGTTCTCCGGATATGCTGTCAATGTACTCGGTTTAGTTGAGGATCGAAATTTGAGGGAAAGTGTCAACTGTGAAGTGGAACGCAATAGCGAGACACCATTTATTGAGGTAGTTTGCAGGGTACCAGTGAGCAAGTCGCAGCACCTTGCTGTCTGTCTGAGTGTCTGTGTCTTGAGTTTGAGGAGTAAGTCCTTGGAACTGGCAGACAGCCGCGAGTGTGGAGACGCGGAAACTGGCAAGAAGTCTGCTCCAGTTCTTAGGTGCGTGCGTCTAGATCTTCTGTGTGTGACACATATGGGACTGCTTGGAGGGTCTGCCGACGTCCGAGGTTGTCATAGCTAGCATTTGTTTCAAGCTAGACAGTGATTCAATTTTACAAGCACATGGTTGAATTATGCACTTCTCTTTACTGCCTCTGAGTCAGATGTCCGAGCGTAATTCCCCCCTATTTGGTTCTTTGAATCGTGCAAGCTGATTGTGTGATCTGTCGTTGCCACTCTGCCGCTGGACAGTTATTAGTCAGAAAGAACACTATAGTCAGAAATTCCGTCAAGATGTCTGAAAGGGGAAGTTTGTAGATCACTCTGATAAATTTAGCTAATTGTGTGCTCCGTGAGAACTGAACTACTGAGTACTTGGTTTATTTATCTTCTACTACGACGCCTGCTATGAGAAAAACGAGCGTTGCACTTCGTGCGTGAGAAAATAATGCATCTCTCTAGCTATCCTTGTATGACCTGCAGCAGATTCTTTATACACTCCTTATAGGACGTGTCCTCTTATGGAAGACTGAAATTGTGTATTCAATCAATTGGTCGATGCAGGATTCTCCCGCCCTCAAGAATCTGCGTTGACTGGTCTATTGTGTGTGCTCCAAGAGGAATCACGGTGTGCAGAGGAGTCGCTTTTGGATCTCCCTTGCTCCACAGACGAAACTTCAACGCTGAAAGGAAGTTCTGAAGATCGAGGAGAACCAGCAATCATGGCTGTTGAAGGCGATGCTGTCGCGGCTCCGAACCCCACCAACGGTTTAGCTGTCGGTACAAAGCCACAGGTTGCTCCGGCGGCAAGTTCTAGCAAGCCTAACGGCGTATTGCACCCTCTGAAGTATCCCCGTATTGCGAGCACTTCTCTCAGCAAGCGCATTATGACTTCGATGTCTCGACGATCTGTCGCAGCGCACCCATGGCACGATTTAGAAATCGGTACACAGCTGACTAACACCTTTTCAAATTTCATAAAATTCTCCATGTAGCCTGACAATATCAGCGGACTAAGCAGTCTCCATCTTTCTGATGATATTAGTTGAGTTCAAAATCATGATCACTCCTGTATGCGTTCGCTTACAGCTTGTATCTTGTCGTCTGTCGCACAGGTCCTGAAGCTCCCACCATCTTTAACATGGTAATGCTCTGACTCACTCTGAAACAGGACGTACCTGTCATGCAATTAGTGATGAGTGCAATTAAATATTCTAATTTGGATGAACCGAATTAGATCAATTAGTAGCATGCCGCACAGGACTATTCCCTGGTCTCGTCTTTCTCCTAAGGTAGCGAAATTCGTTGTCGCATATGTAGCGACCTCACGAATGGTGTGACGTATTCTCATGTCGTCCATGAACCATTGTCAAGAAGTCCTCTCGTCTAGGTCTTTTGTCACCTCGACAATCGTGGTATGGCGTGATTGGACCATAACATAGATTCAGAGTGATGTTCCGAGACTCTCTTGAATTGTGTGCACATACAACATTTTAGTTTCTGTCACAAGTCTGATTCTCCACGAGTGGCATGTAACATCAGTATTCATCCTGAAGTTTGGTGTTGGGTACTCTGCAAAACGGTTCCATGAGTTGTCACGGAAAAACCGTCAATTGACGTTTCCTTAATGCTTTTTTAAACTTGCCTGACCTGCAAGGCTTTAAAGCAGAGAGTGTAGGGAAAAATTAGTGTTTGTTCATTCAAAATCATCCTCCTACGTTGCGATTCGAGAAAGTTGCCTCCTCAAGTCAGCAGGTGGATTACTAAATTGACGATAGCTGATGGAATGTGGATTGCGTTGCCCAGGTTGTTGAGATCGGGAAAGGTGGAAAGGTGAAGTACGAGTTGGACAAGAAAAGTGGTCTTATTAAGGTTGATCGTGTGCTTTACTCGTCGGTGGTGTACCCACACAATTATGGATTCATTCCGAGAACACTCTGCGAAGACAACGATCCTATGGATGTTCTTGTCCTCATGCAGGTAGCAGCTCGTTCTTTGATTTCCAGCTGTAAGGAAGGGACTCTGTGCTGACAGCTTTGCATCGATCCCGTTACGTATCTTACGTCAATTGCCAAAGTAGTTTGAGCTTATAGAGAAACATAGAAGGTGTTATATCGAATCACCTGGACCCTGCGCTCAATCTAAAGGTCATATGTGGTCTGATCATGAATTGACTCTCTATCGTCATCAATGCAGGAGCCAGTTCTACCCGGATGTTTCTTGCGCGCAAAAGCTATTGGACTTATGCCCATGATTGATCAGGTACGTGCGGCTGTCTATGAATCTTAAACCTTTTACAATTTGCTCGCACCGCGTTGGTCTTATATATGAGGTCATAAATGTGACTGTAACTTCTGGATCTGACGTCTTCCGATGCGGTTTTGAAACTTGAATTGGTGGGGTAAGCACGCGGAATCAAAGAAGAGTTTACATAAATGTGCCGGCTAGACTCACAAATTATTGATGCTTTCCAGGGAGAGAAGGATGACAAGATCATCGCAGTCTGCGCTGATGATCCCGAATATCGCCACTACACTGACATTTCCGAGCTTGCTCCTCACCGGCTTGCTGAAATCCGTCGTTTCTTCGAAGACTGTATCCTGCTCAAACAACGAAAAGGAACTGCTTCCTGAGACAAAGGCTGAAGTTGTATATAGCTAGATAGATGAAGAATTATGCGGAGCGATACTGTATTGACTAGATTGTTGAACGCAAGTTCAGTTCCAGCTGCAAATTTGAGTGATTTTCAGTCAATATCCCGGAATAATACGAGTGTAAAAACCGAAAATTGATTGTGACCTTAACAATTAATCCCTCAGACAAGAAGAATGAAAACAAAGAGGTCGAAGTCGACGAATTTTTGGGTGCCGAGCATGCCGTCGATGCGATCAGAAACTCAATGTAAGTGAGGAGAACTCTAGTAACGTACTTACAAGTGAAATTGTACATGCACTTGTTGGTACAGCAGAGTTTCTTCCTTCTGCTAACATCTACTCTATTTCTTTGATTCACAGGGACTTGTATGCGCAATACATCGTGGAGAGCCTGAGACAATAGATTCTTGGCCGGCTTTCGGTTACTTTAGGAGGTAGTTTTGCCCACTTCACGCGCTTGTTGGTCACTGTTGCACGAATTACAGAACTCCGTGCATTTTTGCCGAAGTACAAAAGCATTTATTCACGCAAAGTTCCACTTGTGGGGAACTTGAATCTTGACCCCATTACAACCGTAAAATAGTTGTACTGCTGCAAGCACCAACATTTGTTCTGTAGGTCCTGCTGGGAAGCATTCGGTTCTCAGTAACAATGATTAGAGACAATCCTTGCTAAATCTCAGGGGTTGAATTGATTGCCTGCCTCTTCTATGTTAGGCACGTATCCTTGAGAACATGCAATTACCAACTCGAAGATATACCAGTCGCAGCATTTTGTAATCGAGATATATAATGGGTGAGCATAGCTGTATAATAACTTTCCATCAGCCGGGTAGCTTCACAATAGACTCATTCTTACAACATTGTTAACGTTATGTTATCCTTTCAACAGCCAAACACTAGTCATTTATCTACTGGGGTCTGTAGTCTTTTTTATAGAAAAGGTTGAAGTGATTTCCATCTGTCACGAGTTCCCAGTAATAAAGGTTATTCATACCTATTTCATATCTCTCTCAGTGACCTTAGTCATCTGTGCTCACATTTTACCGAGATCCGATTGGGAAGTGACTGAGTCTGGAAGCTGAGAGTGATATATTCTTGCTTGTAACTTGAATATATCCACTGTGCACGAGTTATTCCCCCCGCGTCAATAGCGTTTATGGGTTACAGAGTAAAATGGCCAGAAGACATAGAGAGGTCCTGGAGAACTGGAGCTTGGTGTCGATGCGAGCAAATCAAATGTCTCTCAGTCAAGTTGAACCTGAAGAACGTGTGATATTCAGTATGCTTACATGGGCAGTAGGTCTTGACCTACGTAGATTTAAAAATCAGTCCTTCACAGTAGTTCTGAAGAATCTAGGTGCATACCTCAGCCAGAAATTCAGTCATTCAGCTGATTTCGCATTCTGATATCCATATTCCCACATATTGTCTGTTTAGAGCTACCATGGGACTTTCCATCTTGGTGAGACAGATTGTGGTGAAGATATTCAAACCAATAACTAACTGCTCCACCATGAAGTCGCTTGGATAAGAAATGTTTGTTATGGAGCGGAGCAGTTACATCCTTTCCTCCTTGAGGATCAAGACGAGACATGGCAAGACAGGCTGGAGGATTGGAGGTAGAGTACCCACATGGAGATCCTGTCATTGCGAAAGGACGGGTACCTCTGTTCAAACCCTTTTGCAAGATTTTCTTTGAAGGCAATTACACTCGTCCATTAAAGGGATAATTAGCAATTAGAAAGCGCAATACCTGAATTTAGTTTGTTGAAAGAGTTACTAACATCGCATACAGTAATATGAAGAACTTCTGAAAGGGTAGTTCAGTCAATGAGTTACTAACAGACTACAGAGTAAAACTTGTCAGTTCCATTCGTTTCTAACAGAAGATAGAGTAGAGCGAATAGTATCAAGTAGATAGATTTGAACAAGTACACTGGTGCATGTGGTTGTGTATCCCTCTCGCTCGCTTGATACTCTAGTCTTCACCGGGACGTCACTCCCCAAAAGTCTGCAAGTTTGGGGTTCTCAAACGTAGGTCAATTCAAGTGGGATACGTCTCCTTTGATAAGCGTCTGAAAATTTGCAGTCAGGGAGGAGTTCGATTAGCTCCACTGAACTGAATATTCCCACCCTATGAGGTTCGATATTTCGATATAATGCATATAAAAGCAGTAAAATGAGAATGTTCGACGCAATGTTTCATTCTTGTAAAATCTCAGTGCCAGTAAGTAGCAGCTATAGATAAAAGCTCGAATTTCATCCCCAAGTTCAACCAGCAACTCGAGTGTGAAGCCGTAGAATCTCAAAATAACATCTTCTTGTGATCGTGACCTAGAATCCGAAGTGATCCTAATAACTAACAACATGGCAAGGCAGTCAGCACTATAACGGGAGGCAGGGACAGAACAACAACAGAAAATCTGTCCCTGAAGGATGTATCTGGCCAGTCCCACACGGTCAAAGTTTTACTCGTCACACCAAAGTGAGCTTTATGATCCCTAATCAGCAAACAAAACGGGGCAAAGGGATTGAAGCCGAGTCTCCAAAGGCTTCGGATACAAGAACAACGAAGCGAAGACTTCCAAACGGATTAGATTAACTTCAAGATAACTATCTACAAATCTAGTCCCTCTGAGGACTATGATTCGGGTTACAAAGCTTCTTAGGCACCAGTAGTTTTGAGCATCAGGTTTACCCACTTTTTGACTTTTGATCTGTTTGTAAAACGAAATTTTACAATGTTGAGAATATTAGACATAAGGCAAACCAAAATACACTTCATTACTTGATTGAAATGATGTCGGAATAGTATACAATTACATGTGGTTTTCTCATACTAACTACATGCCGTTCAAAAGCACGGAAAGACCACATTCCTGTCGTAAGCACTACTAGAGTTCAAAAAAAGTTGAAAATTGTGCACGTCATGCTTTCCTCTCAAACACTAGGTTCGCCTACCACGTCTTTTTCGGTCAGTACGTGTGTTTCCTCGTCCGTTGAGCGACTCCTTCCAGCCAATGGATGCCAACTGTTGACTGGTATAAGTTTGTAATGAGACTTCTTTTGCTCAAAGGGAGGGAATTAAATGCATGTAAAGAGATGATGTTTATCAGATAATGTAGTTGCTCAGCTGAATGATCCCAAGGGCGCATGTAAAGTTTGATCTGATGAGAGGATGGGACATAAGATGCTGGAAAGGTCGAGGAGGTAGCCACCTAGACCAGATCAAAAGGATAACAATTTGCAGATTCAGTGACTAATAATTGATGAGGTGTTAAGAACAGTCACTAGCATGAACAGAGTTAAAGTTGAAGTACTTCTCCTGTAGCGTCGTCAAGTGTTCAATCATGTACAGTGGTAACCTTTCAACTTTGAGTCGTAAGGGAAAGATTCACCACTTTTCCTCTCAGCCTGTAAAGAGAAGTTATAGCTCCGAATATGCTCATATGAAAACCAAGGCTGACTATAGTACAACCCTTTTCTGTATAATTTGCGTGATTGCGCATTTTCTCATGCTTCTTGCATGAGAAAGCAGAAATGGACAACACGATCATTCCGACGCAAGTTTCCAGAGAGTAGTACAAATTCTATCGCTGGATAGAAAGACGAGCCACTGTTTAATGGCATGTCTTTCGCCTTACTCTTTGCACAATACCGTCCACTTGCTCTTGCTGCTTGTTGACGCAAGAAATCTTTGTCTGTTGACGATTTTCGTAGGAGAATGTATATATTGGGTATTTCAGAGCTCTAAGCTGAAGATGACTAAAAGCTGTAATATGCAGCTTCGTTTAAACCTACAAGCAACACTCATGATCGCGAAGGCTTTATTCAAGATGAGGGAGTCGCAGTGTTCTGCTTGGTTTATGTGCCCAAGAAACAGTCCTTATGTTAGAGAGCAGAACAAGGGGCTGATCCTTGGTTCATTTAATCTACCTGCGTTTCAGTTAGGTTTGGAATATGCCTCCTCAGCTGCCGCTTTGCTCTCTGCACTACTCGAGAAGACCATCTTCTTATCTTCAAGTGCATATTTTCTCTGTGGGGATGGTAACCCACAGTGAAAATATGGTGCACAACCTATCAATTTCAAAGACTAAAAACAGCAGACTGCTTGCACAAAAGACACCTTCCAAAGCCTCCCAAGTAAAAGGTAACGTCCCGCCATGTTTGACTGGAAGTTCATCCCCAACTCGTCTTTATTCAGCTGGCGATACTAGCAACTAAATCGGTATCAACTCGGTTGCGTACATTGGACACCAGGTCTGATGTTTTGATAATTTCTGGCTACACCTCGCTACATTTCTTGCACTCTTTCTCCAGCCATGGACAGAGGGCTGGGAAAAGGCAGTGGAAGTTGCTATCAGAAAACAACATCTACCTACCCTAGAGATCTAAATAATGTAAGAAAGACACGAAGATGCAGTAAGGACCAAAGTTAATGACTGAACAGGTACTCAAACTGTTTCGTTATCAGCGCTCACCCAGACAGCGGCTAATTTGGAAATGAGACGATTCTACTAACTCAGGGAGAAAGCGATACGCTACATTCAGTTATTCCAAGGCAAGTGCATTCTGCATAACAGATTTGTTTTAAAACGCCAAAACTTCACTTCCTCCCATCACTGTTCAGGCACTGCAACAACGGACTCAAGTATCAGGTATAATCAGGGAGTTCTTCCGTAATCATAATCTGGATGAGGAACAACATTGATTGAAATGCGGAAAAGCATTAAACAATTAATTGACAGGACAAACACAACTAAATGTGAGTGGAAAAATATAAATCAGTCCCAACCTGCAGTGACACAATTAGAAAACATCATTTATTTTGCAGTACAAGTTCAGATGGATTCTGCCTCTGGTAGTTTTACCGCATTGGAACGGAACAATCACTAAATTACATGGTGACACTGATAGCCTACACCCGTTCGGAACGGGTAGATCTACATCTGCTCTCAAAAATGTAAACTACCCCTCAATTTGCGACGTGGTCAGTTGATTATTACCTAGATACCAATCGACACCGGACTCACATAGCCGGGTGTAAAAAATGATGTGAAACTCTGCAAAATGTGAAGGCATGATGTCTTGTACTCGGGCTCATTGTTGCCTCTTGCATCATGATGATGGTTCAGAAGCTCCACTGAAGTTAACATGTCGGCCTTGTTCTGGAAAGATCTGGTAGGATTCCTGCGTTTGCTCATGGGCAGTCATAAATCAGAAGAAAACTGCGTAGATTACTATTAGTAACCAATTTGAATGCCGGCTCCATCTTTCCTTGACATATTTTGCAGTTTCTCAGTTCACTCAGGAATCCTTGCCCTGATGTGCGAACAATTCAATTAGAAAACGAATGGTTAGATATTATCCTTATAACTCTCTTAGCTGATATTGGTTCATGCAACTCAAGACTCGATCATAGGATTCAACGCTCAAGACAGAAGGTTGTTAGAGGCAACACAAGTGATGCGATTCGTGGCTTGGGATGGTTCACTGGGAAACAATAGTTACTTGAGTACCTTCTCCGGTGTTACTGCGGGATCGACAGCCATATCAGAGGTGGCATCTTTTGGTTCTTGGTTTTCATTCTCAACGAGTGCCTCTAGTGCTTCGGCCTCTTCTGCAGCCTTCTTTGCCATTTCCTCCTTTTGAATTAAAACCTGAATCTGTTCAGTTCAACACAAACTGTAAGTTCAAACAAACCTCACCTGGGGGGAGCACCTTTTCTGAACTCGAAATAGACATAGATCTTACAGTTTTCTCAAAGCAGGGACGAAAGTCTCACTTGCTATCAAATCCCAACAGTCCACAGATTGGGGCCGTAACCAACGTAGGTTAGGATCTCTATACAGGCTACTTAGTAAAGAACAAGAACTTCAAGAGACAGAAACTTGCATCTGGTGGGCTTCTCGAACTCTTTCGGTTATTTACTTGAAAAAGTGGAGATACGAACTCAAAATCCTTCATACGAAGTGCTCTGCAACTTGAAGTCCGAACATCTACTGCGAAAAGTGCTATTTTTCAAGTATAAGGAAATGATTAAGTTGCGAGGTAGTATTATCCAGAAGCAATCTTTGTCCTGCCTTGGAAACGAAGTCCTACCGGTATGAACTTGACTGGTCTTGTGGTGTTCGTCGTAGCCTCTTCTTGTATCGAGTCCTCCTTTGCTCCTGTACCTACGATACAAGTCAAATTGTAAACTTTCACGGCTGCAACAAAATGTCAGCTTAAAGAATCACGACCCCTGCACACGGGACTCGATATTTTCACAGTCGTATAGATCGAAACCGCAGGCACTGTTAACCCTAAGGTTAAAGAAGCAGGTTATTCTCTGGCTTCATAAGTTCTCAGACCTTACAAGAAGTGCCACGAGAGTTTTAGAGCAACAAGCTGCCATTAGACTTGGCTAAACAACAATCAGCACTCCTTTTGTAGATCCTGAACCTCGTAACCCGAAAAGCATAATTCAGTGATTAAGGCAGAAGGTCCAAAGCCAGATGAGATTATCCTATTCTGCGGATGATTTTACCTCCAGCGGATGCTGCGAGTGTGAGTGGGTTCCATTTGTAAAGCAGTACGCGAGCCGCTGAAGGTGACGGGGAAGACGAGTTGACAGGCGACCAAACCTTGCGCCATTTCCTTACTGGACCTACAAAGACTTGAGCAGGACCACCATGCCTGGTTGACGACCGGCTCCCCATTCGCGTGGCTCCCGCAGGTGCAGAGTCCATTTTGGCAAAAATGTCAAGAACTTACACGCTTAAGCGGATAAAGCGGATTATTTCCTGAGTTTCTATGTTGGTTATAGCACCAGAGTCCTGCACCAACGGCGTCGTCAAGGACCCATTAGCAGCGGAACCAGTTTCACCTTCCCCAAGCTGAAATGCCTTTTCTGCTCCTCCTGAAAGTAACAACGCAAAATCCCCATGATCAGTTCAAGTAAACCCAAACCAAGCGTAAAATGGCAGGTTCATACGTGGAAAACAACATTTTCGGTACTAGTCATTACCTGGGCATCGGCAAATCCCAGTATCCAGGTGGAAACCTGACCTCAGACACACTCAACTTTAAAGCTATGGCCCTCTAGAATATATTAAAAATTGGAAAGTTCAATGCTTGCACCAGTGATCGAGCTCACCTGCGCAACGGAAATACGTCGGGAAAAAAATAAAATCAACCGTGGTCGACACGCAGATACGAAAAGCACAACCGCAGAAAATTCTACTTTAACGTTTGCAGTTGAGCTAGAAAGTTGTGGTCTCCAAATTCTTAAGAACTTACTTTTCAAGTGCGCCCCCGATGTTTTCAGTTCCTCCACGAGTCCACGAGTCCACAGGAAATAAAACCCTGACGTCCGTTGAGCAGTCTTCGCAGCATCCTCGACAGTTCCTTTGCCTGAATAAAAAATTACGCAATTCCCCCTCCCACCCTTCCTACCCTTCAATCTACAACTGCGACAAATTACCGAGGAGGAAGAAGTTCAGTCTCCTGCTGCTTCGGTCGTTGTCGTCTGTTGCCGTTTCCAGCAGCTTTACAATCTCTTTCAGGTTTTCCAATCCGCGCTGAAACTGAGAAAGTGCTTCGAGTAATTTCACGTCTTTCTTTCATCGGTGGAGGTCTTGGGATCGATCCCCGTCCGCGTTAAGTGTAATCTTCCATCTTCTCTGCAGAGAAAGTCCTTCACGTAACTTCACGTCTTTCTTTCCTTGGTCGGTGGAGGTCGTGAGATCCATCCCTCTCACCGAAGATGTATTCATCCATCCTTCTGCATTGGTGTATTGTTGCTCTTTTTCTTTCTACATTTTCTCTTAAACCTGTCTCACTTGATCTTTCATCTCTGGTTGTGTCGCCAACCGATATATTTCATTCCAAAGAACGTTTCCTTGTCTTTTAATTGAACTTTTATTAAAAACCTTCCTTCATTGGGTTCATGTGGCTTGCTATGTCAATAACTTCAACTTACATGTTCATAATTGTTTCGTTTTGAAGAATATAGAGAGCTTTGTACACCTTTCGAGATTAGATTATCCAACTACGTAAGTAAGCTCGCTCAAAAGATGTCTTTCCATAGCATGGTTTGCAAATTATTTTAGAAATAGTCTGAATCATATAGACAAACATGACCAATTTTGATCAACTTTGCCCCTATTATGGTATCAATTTTTTTTATTAAGTTAGTTTACTCCTATGGTTACATTCCATGTTCTTAATGCTCTAGTTGTTCACTCTTTATATGTTTTCATCGTTCCTCATTGGTAGTCCGCCCGCTCTTTTTTATACTCATAGAAAGTATGTAAACCTCCTTCAAAACAGGAACTATTATATATTCTACTACTGTATTATGAATCTTAATACTTTAAACAAATATTTATACTGAAATATGGATCTTAATAGTTTAACAATTACATACTTGACCACATCCCTAGGTTGGCACCTTTACTCAAACGCATCCCAAGTTGGTAAACTTACTTGACCACCCCATTTAGTTTGACATGTGTTAAGTTAACTTGGGTTAGCTGACTCTGATATTAAGGACAGGTAAGTTATCTCCTTCCACATTTGATTGCAATAGAGATGAAAAATATCATTATTAGTCATTCTGCTGAATGTCCATATGATGTTGTCTCAAGTAGTTGGTTCGTTGGAGGCTCTTCTTGGGGTCTTTTGTAAATTACGTTTAAGGAAAAGACTATTGTAATTAAGTGTTCTTTGAGAGGTGTCAGAACTCAACAATTCAGTATATTTTCTTTTCTGATTTGGATGGTGAGTATTTCTGTTTTTGTTGGCTTTTGCTTTTCTAAACTGGTTTACCGCTAATAGAGGTTGTATGGAGTTGTTATTTCTTCCCTTTGATGTCCTCCTTGACAATATTCAGAGTTTTATTAAAATTGTCCCATGTGATATTTAATATCTCTTTGTTGATCCTAGTTGTATTCACTATTACAATCCTTCCTTAGATGAGAGCTTTTCATAATATTACCAATATCATTTATACTTCAACTTCTTGTATCTTTTATTTGAGTAAATTATTGGAAATGTAGAGATTCTTCTTCTTATTTCTTGGCAACCATGATAAATAAGACTCTTGTGAATAGTTATTACTATATCCTTACATCTTTGAATTCTTTATGGCAGGCTCTTTGTGAAATCCTCAATTTTAATGTAGTATAATTATCTGATGGAAGAAACATGTATGGTTGCGGGTAATTGCCCACATGTGAAAGAGAGATAACATGTTAAAAAAGTCCTGCATGGAGTTCCATGATGTATTGTTTTATCTGATTGAGTTCTTTTGGGTTTAACTCAAGGACATTGGCAATGATTTAAAGTTTTAGTCGTCAAATATGTATCTTGCACTATAATAGTATCTTCACATGAGAAGGGAATCTCACTAATTCTTTCCTATTTTTTCTACTAAGTAAAATGAGACCGCTCATTATAGCAAGAAGGATAGGAAGACACGTTAAGCCAAACAAGGAAAAGACAAAGGGGCAAAATGGGGCTAAGCTTCAATAGTATCAATAGTATTGGTAAGAGGAATCTGCCCTACAACACCTAAGATATCTGAGCTATGCAAGTTGTATGGTCTACACAAACAATTGGAGCATCCAAAGAAGCACCACTTAGTGTTATTGCTATCTTATTGATTGCACCATTGTAATAAAAATATCTAGACATATTATCTTTATAAGGAAATTAGCTTGATAAAATTTGGAAGGATGTTAGATATAATAGGCTAGGTAGATCAAATAAAGGTATCACCAAAAGAGATTTTTATTAATAGAGCAAGAGTATAAAATAGTCTAAAAACTTTAGAGCCAATTTTGGAGGCCTAAACGAATGAATTTAAGCTCAAAAATCTGTGAATTCTCCCAAAGACGAGAAAATTTTAACCTTCCCTCCCCCTTATTTGTCTCATTGAGAGCTTTCCAACGGTACCTCACCCATGCAATTCTAAGATTCTTACAAGAAGATTCACTAAATATTCTCTTTGGTCAAAGCTTGTTTGACCAACTAGATAGGACCAGAACCAACATGTCATTAGTGTATACAACTAATCTAAGGGTAGAGCTCACTAACTAACATGTCACCAATCCATGTATCTGATCCAAGTGTAGAGCTTCCTTTGAGGGAATCCTCTTTGCTATATATATAAAGACAAGGTGCTCCATTGGGGACCTCAGAGTATTGAGTGTGAAGCTTTGTGTCTCTTCTCCTATTTTCTTTATTAGGTTTCTTATCTTTGGAAAATTACAATGGTACTAGAGCAAGTGTTTCAATCCAAGAGAGTGGATCATCTCTCTTGGTGGAACACGAGCTATTGAGACTAAGTAATTTTGAGGAGAGAAATCATAGTGTAATAAATATATTCAGATTGTGTTAGAAAGAGGATTAGATGGAGGCTCTAGGAGGACAATATCTGACACCCCATTTTCCATTCTTGAATCTATTCCACATCAAGAGCAAGTGAGAGTATATCTTATTTTCCATTTTGGAATAGAGTTCATGGATATAATGATGAATTCACCAAAACCAATGATTTGGCCGATGGTGATCTATAATAAAGAGTGAAATTTTATGATCTAGATTTTATTGTGATGGATATGAATATACAAAATCCTATCCCTTTCAACACTCAAGTAGAAATCTATTATGTGGTTAGACCAAAATTAATGTTTAGGGATTTTGTAGTCTGAAATTGTAGTGAGGAATATTATCAACAAGTGATAGCCTTTGAAGTCCCAATGGTAGTTCCAATAGTCGATGCACTTTCTCGAGTGACCGTATTAACCTTGTATTGAGGTAGGAAGTAGCGATTAAGTAGTTGCCATGTGCAGGAATTATAGATGTGCAATTGTAGGAGTTGATGCAAGGAATGTAGGGGATGTTAAAGGAGTTTTGGGAGATCAAGATGACCATGAAGGCATTGCAAAGTCAAGTATGTAACTTTAGGAATTATCATGCAATGCACAAAGGGGAGTGGTCCCAAAACCCAATACTAATGGCCAAAGTACATGAAGAGTCACTCCTACCAATGACATTGACCCCAATCAACAATGAGGTCACATTATTATTGTGGATGAAGAAGATATGCAATATCAAGCCTTACAAGGGACAACACTCCATGGCAGTAGTGGAGAATTGAATTTCAAGAGTTAATCAATACTTTTGATTTTTCACAACTAAAATCAACAATCATTCCGTAGGCGTGTTTACATGTGGGTACTTGATTGATAAAGCCCTCACATGGTATGATGCATGAGAATGACCAATGTTTGCAAAAGGAAGAGAGGTCACTTGGACGGCCATGTAGGAAAGGCTATTGAAGGACTTCCAATCTGTGGATTTTATGCACATGGCCTGAACCCAAAGATGGGGGCTAAAGTAAAAGAACAATGTACAAGAGTATGTGGAGGCATTCCTTGATCTATAGGTTGCAATAACCAACATGAGTCCAAAAAAAGCCCTAGATAATTTCAAACAAGGGTTAAAAGGAAAAAATTTCCAAGAAGTAATGGTACAAAACCCTCACAATTTTTGAAGCCATGTGTTTGTTGGAAATGTAACACTCATTAGTTCATGTAGGTTCTATTGCGATATTTATTTTGGTATTGCAAATAGTTGAGAGATGTTATGTACAAAGTTTAACCAAGGTTTTACATTAGTCATGATTGACTAAAGTTAGTCATAGCCAAGATAGAGGTAACCCTACCTTAGAGGAAGTGGAAAAGATGAGCACAACTATTTTGGATTCTAATTTTTTGACTTTGTATATCCCTATGTGAACTTGGACCCACAAGTGTCTTTGGTTTGGATTCTTCTATAGTCCAAGGATAGCCAATGTGAAGGAATCCTTGACTTAGTTGTTGTGTCAAGATAAAACCATATGCTTTGGGTGTTATTTCCATGAGCTTGGATACTCCTTTAGACTTTTTATGACTTCTTGCCTAGTAACTTGAGCTACTTTGGTAATTAGTACCTTTGGTGTGTAACTATTTCACTAGTATATAAACTAGAGATGAAGAGTTACTTATCATCCTTCCATTCAACTATCTCTCTCTTATTGAGTTCTCTATTGAGCAATGGCTTGAATCTTGTATGTATCTTGGAGGAGTGTGATGGAGTTGGGGCTCCTTGTCTTCTTAGTCCATGGTGCGCTACATTAATAGCCATTTGAGGTTCATCATGAGTGAGAGACATACCGGCTCACATTCTTGGTTCTATTGCGAGGACCTCTTTAGAAGGTAAGATAATGGAGAACAAAGAGAAAAAAGAGGCTATAAAAACTCACTTGGAACGAACATTAAGGTAGGAGAGTCTTGAAAAATTTTAGAGAGTCTAGATGTATTTTTATACTCTATAGTTCATTATAATGTTTTTTTGGTGATATTATACATCTTATACACATAAGAGAATTTGGCGAGATTGTGTGATGTGGATTGCAAATTTTGGAGATTAGTGTCATTTTAGATAAAACTTCAAGTTTGAGATACAGACTTGAGATTTTCAGAGATGATAGCTTGGCTTATTCTTTAGTTTAGAAGCATAGAATTATTAGGAGAACTACTACACACACTAAGCCAATTTTTTGAAAGTTAATAATGTAAATTGCTCTTGAAAATTGTATCCTCTCTAGAAATTTGTACATAGTTCACCATTTTTTCCTTTCAAATGGGATTGCACTAAAACTCACCAAGAAAATTTAGTGGTAGATAGGCTATCTTTCTTCCAAAAATAAGAAAGAAATCACTTTGGATAGGGAGTTATGAATTTTGGAAATAATAGGGTGGTCTTAGACCAAATTGGGAAGATTTGTACTGAATAGGGAGGTGCTTATACCAAATGGCTCAATAGAAAGGGCTGAAATTTTAGAAAGATGGATGCCCTAGAGTGCCAATTAGGTGTGCTGATTAAATCTCAGAGAGATTAAACCTCCTGCTAACATCTTTTGTGTTTAGGCTATTTCCTTGTTGCTTGAAGAACTTCATTTGCTTGTTTGTACTTGGAACACTAAGTTTGCTTCCATCTAACTCATGAAGATAATAAGAAGCATTATTATCAAGCAAACTAACAACCACATATGGTTGATCCAATCCTTGAGAATTTTCTCATGGGTTTCATGGAGAAGCAAATGTAGAAGCTTATGAATCTACCGCTTAGGTACAAAGCAATATGGTGTAAGTGGACCTATAAGACAAAGCTGGAGAAAGATGGTATAATTTCATGCTACAAAGAAATTTGGTAGCAAAAGGTTACTCATAAGTTACATGTATCAACTGAAACAAGACATACTCAACCATCATAAGGTTTTCCATTGTATCAAAAGAAGACATGGAGATCATATAGGTTGATATGAAGAATGCATTTATTAAGTCCAAGTTGGATTTGACCATTTTCATGCAACAACCAAAACGTTTTGTGAAGAAGGGAGAAGAATTTAGTCTACTTTTTGCATTATCAGTTTCTATTTACTTCACTAGATCCATACATCTTCTTGCATAAGGAGAGTCAAGAATTTAATTGCAATTATTATGGATGATGTTCTGATGTGCTATTGTGAATAGAATATAATTAATGATATGGATTATTACCTTAATTAGCAGCTGGAGGTGATGTTTGGTATTATGTTGATTTTCAAATCATTAGAACGGAACGGTGCTTGTGTTTGAGCGAAAATTCCAAAAAGTAGCGAGATTTTAGCATACTACAAAACTAACCTCTGCATATAGAAAGGACCTATTTGTTGAAAGAGAAACTATTGAAACAAAACGATTCATAATTTTTCTTAGAAAAGTTTTTGCTATTTTTATACATAATAAAATTATGACATCCTTTTTATAATAATCTAAGGAAAAGATTAAAAAAAAATTGACCAATCTCTACATTGATGGATTCAAACACTCCTATTCTATGAGTATGTTAGGAAAATACACTCAAACATGAATCATGTATTGATACTAAATACCGTGTTCTACTATGGTTCTAGAGATAGTCATCATACATAGGAAAAATAAAATAATTTTGACTATCCATCGGATGTAGATACGAGAGACGAGAGAGTCTGGAATTTGAGACAATCCTAGAGTACACTAGATACGGTCTTGAAGTAAATCATGGACCAATACCTTGGTCAGACCAGAGACAGCCATCAATGATAACGTCTACAACAGAGGCTGAATATATAGCTTCTTGTAATGCAGCATAGGAGTTGGACTGGTTATGACCAATGTTGATTGGTATTGATGGTGAGTAAATCAACCTTAGAATTTTGAACATATTCAACAATCGAGCCGTATAGTTTATTTGTAATCGAGAGTTCCATCAGCTAATTAAGTGTATTGCTATACAACATTATAATCAAGAGATGCGAGAGACAAGGGAGGAATTAATTATTGTCTACCAAATAAGCGCGAGTTCCATATGCACATCAAATTTATTGCTAGACAGGTTCAATATGTTCAAGATGCTAGAGGCAAGGGAATTAATTATTGTATACGGCTACATAACGATCTACGAAGGCACTAACTATAGATACATAAATTAAGACATCTCAAAAGTCATATTGGCCTCAATCTGGTTAATGTCTAGTTTTGGTGTTTAGGTGAAAGTATTATAATTTGTGTCATTCACTTACTACAATTAACGTTTAGGGTTAGAGTGATTATGAGTACTCAAAAGTAAAATTGGCCTTAAATGTGGTTAGTGTTTTAACTTGGGTGGTGTCTTGTTGGTGCTCAAATGTGAGAGATGTGATTTGTCTCATTGAGTTCCTTCGACTGTAGACTTTAAGTGAGTAGGTGACCGCGTAGAAACAACGAATAGAAATAACGAAGGAGTGGAAGATCCCCATCAAGCCATACAAGGGAGAGATAAAAAAAGAAGAAGTAAAATGGAGCTAAGCCCAATAGAGTGTATATGAAAAATCTGCCCTTTCCGCACCTAAGACTTTAAAGGATAGGATTAGCTTGCGGGCCAGTGGGCATATGGGTCAGAACTCGTTAGTACTGGTGTAGAGTATAAATACCGATACTTTCTTGAGACTTTATGTTTAGTGAACAGTACTCGTTCTGATTACAGCAAACTTTTTTGCTGAATTGGATAATTGAGTTTTTGAATGACCATCGAGAAAGCTCTGATTTTGATAGCAGCAGTTTTTGCACTCGGGATGCGATCAAATCTACGATGAGACCGGATGGGTGAAAGAGTTTCCTTCTTATTGAGAATTTTAGCATAGATTCTGTTCGTCATCCGAACGTGAGATTACAATTTCGTTCATCCGTTCAAGTTCCGTTCCCTGTCTAGTTTCGCCGAACGGTGAAAGAGTTTCCTTCTTACTGAGAATTTTACCATAGATTCTGTTCGTCATCCGAACGTGAGATTACTGCAATTTGTTTTATCCGTTCAAGTTATGTACATTGATATGTAGATAGGAAACGTGTGCGCAAATCTAGTTTTGGAGAAGTAGCAATCGAGCGAATTTTAGAGATAGAGCAAATATAAGTGTCTACTTGTAAGGCACTAGTTTTATACTTTGGAGCTTCGCGGATGCGTTTGGATCTTGCGACCTGCAGGCACAGAGATAATCACTGCCACAATTCATGTAAAGAAATAAGCGGAATCTGTACAGTAGCCGAGAAATTGCGACAACAGACATCAATGAGTAACCAGCAGAATAATTCTTCTCGATCAGCATGAGATAGTCAATAACGTCTTCCCAGTAGGGAAACTCTATGGAAACATCTATAGGTTTCTATCGTGTTCTTGATTAGAACACACATCTTCCTGAAACCATAAATTACGTAACAAAGGAAGCAGGGCCTGAGGGTGGACGGCGCATGACAGCCACGATAAATCACATCACTCTCAAGATTATGAGTAAATCAGAAGTCCAGAAGTTTCAAGGTTCTGAACGAATGCTTACCTCTCAGTGAACTCGACTTCTATCGCGACTACGAAAATCCCGACAAAACACTATGTTTTGTTTCTTATGATAAGTGTTATGTTTGGCTTGCTATCCAGGACTTGACCGATCAAGAGCAATCGTGATTAATGAAACATGTTGTGAGGATAGGGACGGTCACTTGTCTAGATAGGTTCATTCGTTACTAAGGTTAAGTATTAAAGTGACTAGATATCTTGGGTGGTCAATATTCATGAGGTCACGCAAATTAATATTCAGGCGTTCAGTTCGGATGAAAAAGCGAAGAGTACTTCAATTCAATATTTTATATATATATATATAGATAGGTTCAAAGGTTGGTATGAGTCTGTTTCAGCCGCCATGGAGGTTGTTTCCGGGACGGAGAGTGATTATTTAGTGTTGTACCCTGCCATGGAAGTAGCTTCCGGGACGGGGAGTGATTATTTCGTGATATACTCTGAGGGTGCACTGAAGTGGGTCTAGAAGCAAGTCCATTGCAAAGCAACGGAAGGGATGATATCCATAACAAATGCTAAATTTGTAATGGAGAAATTTCATGCAATGGAAGGGATGATATCCATAACAAATGCTAAATTTGTAATGGAGAAATTTCATGGGAAAAACAATTTTGGACTTTGGCAATTGAAGATGGACCTTCTTGTCCATAAGGACTGCATAGAGCACTAAGAAAAAGATATGAGTACAAAAGTGATGAGGATGGGGAAATGAAAATGAAGATCTCAAAGCTATTAGCACTATTTGGTTCAACTTTGCTGATGAGGTGCTATACAATGTTTTGAATGAGAAATTTGCATCACAACTATGGTCCAAATTGGAAAATCTTTATATGACCAAGTCATTGACAAGTAAACTATTTATTGAACATAAGTAGTATATGTTGCAGATGAAGGAAGGCCAGAGTATTATGGATCACCTCAATCAACAAAATCATTTGTGAGTTGATGAGCATAGAAGTTAAGTTAGAAGAGGAGGATAAGGCATTGTTATTATTGACTTCACTTTCTCCATCATTTGACCATCTGGTCACAACTCTTCTATACGGGAAGGATGATATAAACTATGAGGAGGTCACTTCAGCATTATTGTCCAATGAGATGCAAAAAAGGCTCAACCAAGAAAAGACAAATTCAGATGCTCTATTTATCAAAGGAAGAGAGAGAGAGAGAATCAAGATCCAAGTCTACAACATGAGGTTTAAAAGGCAAGTGCTAGATTTGTGGGAAGGTTGGATATTTCAGGAAGGATTGTAACAACAAGAGGCTTGAGTCCAACAAGGATAAAGGTCAACTTTCAGATCAAGCAAGTATTGCTGAATCATATGGTGTTGTGTATGATGTTTTATGTGTTACCCAAGATAAAGATCAATTTGTTGAGTCATGGATATTGGACTTAGGTTGCTCTTACTATATGTATCCAAATAAGGAATGGTTTCAGGAGTACAAACCATTCAATGGAGGATCTATAATAACGGGGAACAATATGGCTTGTAAAGTTATTGGCATTGGTACAATACACTTTAAGATATTTGATGGTATTGTGAGGATTGTCACGCAACTTATAGTGTCGCATCTAGATTGTCTGGACATTGGAGTTGCAATGATAATAGTTAGAGGTATTTTAGTAGTTTCCCATAGACTACTTTCCGATAGTCAGATTTTGTGTTCACGGTACTGACTTCACAATGGGGCCCACCGTCACTTTGCACCGTTTGCACCATCGAGTGTGCAATCAACGGGACCATTAGGGTTTCAGACCTAGCTCAAGTCCAAGGGTATACTTTCAAAGTGCAGCTCCAGAGAGCTCACTTCTCTGATGTTGAGCCTTTGAGTTCTTGACTATGGTGGATAGAGGCCGGCGAGTGTCACTTGGATTCTCTTAGCTATAGTGGGTGTGGCTTGACTGTAATCAGTGCCCATTTTTTTACAATTTATGTTGACAATGATGTATGTTGTGTAGCAATGTATATACGCATGACAAGACTCTTGCTGATATGAGGTATATTCCTAAGTTAAAGAAGAATTTGATATCACTAGGCACTTTGGACTCAAATGGTTAGAGGTGTGGAGTAGAAAATTGAGCAATCAAGGTATCAAAAGGAGCGTTGGTTCTAATGAAGAGCAAGAAGATAGGAAATCCTTATGAGCTTGTTGGAGAGACCATTACCAGAGGAGTGGCAAGTAGTATTTTTGAAAATGAAGATCCCAAAGATCTCACTCTGTTATGGTACCTACATTTGGGTCATATGATTGAAAGGGGTCTAAGTGAATTGTCCAAGCAACAACTTCTGAAGGGCCTTAAGACTTGTAAGTTAAAATTCGGTGAGCATTGTGTAATAGGAAAGCAATTGAGAGTAAAATTTTACACAAGAGTTCATTGCACAAAGGGAATTTTAGGCTATGTGCATTTTGATGTTTGGGGCCATGCACATGTAGCTTCAAAATCTGGAGCATTAGATTTTTTATCTTTGGTTGATGATTACTCTAGGAGAGTATGGGTCTACAACCGTGAAGCAAAATCAAAGGTATTCTCTATCTTTAAACAGTGGAAGGTGATGATAGAAAAACAAACTGGAAGGAAAATGAAGTGTTTGAGATCTGATAATGGTGGAGAATACAAATCTGGAGAGTTTGATAGATATTGTAAGAGTGAAGGGATAATTCATCACTTTATCATACCGGGTACCCCTCAAGAAAACGGTTTGGCAAAGTGGATAAATCATACACTCTTGGAGAAAGCAAGAATTATGTTAAGCAACGCTGGATTGGAAAAGAGTTTTTGGGCAGAAGCTATAAATATGGCTTGTCATTTTGTAAACATTTCTCTTGCTACTGCTATTGAGTGTAAGACATCTATGGAAAGATAGACAGGTCGGCATGTTTATTACTCTTCACTTAGACTGTTTGGATGCATAGCTTATGTTCATATTCAACAAGAGCAAAGGACAAAGTTAGATCACTAATCTAGAAAATATATATTCTTGGGATATGAGAAGGATAAAAAGGGATATAGATTATGGGACACAGAAAGGTGTTGTCTTGTTGTGAGTAGGGATGTGTTTTTGATGAGACTAGTACGATGAAGACTATTACTATAGCAAAAGAAAGAAAAAACAAACTCAATCATATTTTGTTAAGATAGATATTGATCTTGGAAATGAAGACATCTCACCTCTTGTAGATCTACCAAGGAACCATTAGAAGAGCAAAGTACAGAAGTGATTCATGAACAAATATATCCAAATAGGGATAGAAGGCTTCCAAAATGATTTGATGATTCATTTGTAGCTTATGTACTTCTTACAGGGAATAGTGAGCCTTCTTCATATGAAGAGTCAATGCAAGATAAAGAATGTCAAAAGTGGCATTGTGCAATGGAAGAGGAGATGAAGTCTTTGGCCAAAAACCAAACTTGGAGACTTGAAAAACTGCCTACGGGAAAGAAGGCAATTGGTTGCAGATGGATATACCGGAGGAAGGAAGGACTTCCAAAATCAGATGGAGATTGATAAAAAGCAAGGCTTGTAGCAAATGGTTATAGCACAAAAAGAAAGTATTGACTTCAATGAGATTTTTTCACTAGTGGTAAAACTCTCTTCAATTTGTGCACTATTGGCAATAGTTGCATTGCATAACTTGGAGTTGGAGCAACTAGATGTTACAAATGTTTTTTTACATGGAGAATTGGAGGAGGAGATTACATGCATCAACCTGAAGGTTTTTTGGTACCAAGGAACTAGAACTTGGTTTGCATGTTAGAAAAGTCTTTATATGGACCAAAGCAAAGTCAAAGACTTTGGTACATGAAATTGATGCTTTCATGTTGAAGCATGGATATAAAAGAAGTGAATCAGATTGTTGTGTGTACCTCAAGGAGCTACATGGACCTAGAGTATTTGATTTAATCATCTTAGTACTATATGTGGATGATATGCTGATTGTTGTTGCGAAGGATATGGTTGAGGTGGAGAAATTGAAAGCACAACTTGGTAAGGAGTTTGATATGAAAGACTTGGGTTCTTCAAAGAGGGTGTTTGGATTGAAATCCACGGGGACAAGAGTAAGTGAAAGTTATAGATATCTTAAAAGAGATATTTGGAAAATATATTTGCTCAATTTGGCATGGAGAATGCAAAACCAGTAAACAATGGCAAGTCATTTCATGATATCGTTGGAGCATTGTTGGAGCATTGTTCATCAAATGAGTAAAAAGAAAAAAGTAATATCAAATATTTCTTATGCTAGTGTTTGACCTCATGCATGTTCAGGCCTGAATGTATACCACGTACAAGATCGATGGTGTATTCGTATCCACAGACACGGCATAAGAGCCTCATGTTAGTTGCTAAACTCAAGATCTGATCAAGAGGCTATTAACTTCATGATTCGTGAAATTTGAGTTGAACGGGTCAAGTTGGGAGGTGCTAGGTGGAAGGAAGGACGGCTTTTGTTCCGTGGCCGAGACTGGTGAAGCCGAGATCCCAATAGCAACATTAGAAGTTTCTCAGCTCATAGAGTCTTTTGGTAGGAAAGGATTCTCTGCAAGACAGATGGTTGTACTCTCGGGTAGGTGCACTGTCCTATGCGTCTGAAGGATCCCTGGCATCAGTTGCTTCTTTTGTTCTATCTAATGAATACACGGACTGGCATGGTGAGAGTAGCAGTGCATTTTGGTGGTTTTGTTTTGCTCGTATTTATTGATCAGGTTTGACGGCTCTGACAACGTCCCCGTCCAACTCCCACAGGAGCGCATACTGTGGACGTTGGACACTGTGACAAAATTGTCGAACGACTCTAAAACTTCAAAGAAACTCATTGCACGGACCCAACTATAGACTCTGCTTGTGCCAACCAATTAAAGGTGGACTGCCCCCGGAAAACTTTCAACTGTACTATAGAGATTTTCATGGACGTCAATACTCCAAGTGAATTTGATTCAAAATCCTATAAAACCCATCAGCAGAAGAAGGGCCTCTTTGCTTCCACTCAGTCCCTGTTCGATGAATCCCGCACCAGAAGATCAGTAAAATCTCTCATGAAAGATGGTCGTTTCCGGTCCGAGTTTGGGCAAGCTATGCGCGCACTAGGAGCAATCGGGGTAAAGACTAGTGGCAAAGTGAGCAGGTACCGCCGTGCGGCGATAGTAGCAATTGGTCCTTATGTGATTTAAAGTAAATCAGACTCTCTGGCATAGCTTAAACATCTATAATGTGTACTAAGTTAAGCTTTTGTATAACTAGCGCGTTTGATTGATTCATTGTAGAAAAAGCAATAAAACATACTGGACAATAAACCCACAGGGAGTCCTGTATGACTTTTACTGATCACGATTTCCCAAGATCAACATCTCTTCCAATTTCACTACTGCGATCATGACGAGGTTATGGTCGTTCCCCATTGCATTTCGAACTTCCCCAACCGAAGAGTACGACCCCTTCAGTTTTCACGTGAACTGTCAGCATTGGTCCTCACTTTCTCTGCAATAAAGCTATGAGATGATTTCGCATGCCTGTACACTGGAACTGACCTGATAGAGGCAAATCAAGCGAAGTTGGAGTTATTTGGTTTGAAGAACTTACAATTTGTTCATATATGGAATAGGTCTTCTGTTTCGAGGCTGACTGTAGTTAGTTAGGAGATTAATCCTAGTAACTTCTATTCTAGAATGCAGTGAGTGATCTAGATAGATTGAGGGGCAGAGCTACTTGCGCATTTTAGATTTCATGAAGGTTGAACAGGGCTGCTTGTACTGTCAATCACCTCCACCTGAACAATCAACTTTCGGTACTATAGTCTACTATCATCCTCAGGACTCAATGGATTTCGCCATTGGATATCGATCTGCGTGGTTTCCTCAATTTGCGCAGTAGTACTGTTTATTTATGTCATTACTCCAAATAGTGTGTGCGTCACAGTATCTCCAAATAGGTGCGTAAGGTCAGATGGCAATTTCTAATAGTAACCAAGATCCTTCGGCCAGTCAAATTTTCTGTACGATATCAGATTCTTCTTCTGAAAATTCTAGGGCCCATCACGTAGACACTCCGTTGGTACTGCGAACAAGCGGGTTAATGTAAATCTCGATCTTAAAGCAATGCAACATCATCATACAACAAATACTGTACCTGGAGATGATCATAAACTGTACCTTGCTCAAGTTTCCGCGTTGTTGGCTTTCCTTTCCCATCTAGAACGATTTCACATCTAGCTTGGGCTTGTTGTAGCCCAAGCTACAACAAGCTAGTAATCTTGATAACGAGTGTTGACCAGTATCGAGCAGATAAGCACCTGGTAGATGTAGTCTACCTGGTGCATGGAAGACATTCTTCCTCTAGATCTACCAAATTGAGATATACAGTAGCCTTTCCTGTCATGTTCTTACAGGACAGATTCAATGGAACAAAACACTCTTGGTAAAGTAAAGAAAGGCCGAAACGTAGACCAAGCATGATAACGGCAGCAAATCAAGTCGTTCTCAGGATTCGCTGATGGCGGCATCCGGTAGTTCGGAAAGGAAAGCTTCCTATAGATCCGTATAATGTTGACTCCTGCCAGGAACTATGACTTCCAATCCGTGCAATACGTAATAACTTTCATAATCATTAGCTTGATTATCGAAGGCTAGATTCTTCCATCTGAATATCCAATGAATCTGACATGTACAGATCTAGATAAGACAAACTGAACCCAATTGTGTAAGCATTTTCCAACAGTGCAGCACGCTGCACTGTTTGCAGCAATTAAATCTCACAGAAGAATGTCCTCCGAAAATATTACCTCAAGTCTCTGAATAAGCTCATTTCATAAATGTCACTCACGAACTGAATGGCATTCTCCCCTCCCCTCCTCTTCAAAATCTGGGCAAGAGCTCGGTTCAGTAGAGTTTCTCCTGATAACATGTGCATAATTTAAATCATATTTTTTCTAATCGCTACACGACGCCGCTCCATAGATTCGAATCCTTGAACTATAATTAGCTGTCCATGTAAAGGATCACCCGGGTAAGAATAATACTTGCACTCAGATTCTTCACTAATTAAGAAACTTCAGTAAATGTAGCCTGATTAACAGCATCGCTTCAAGGCATGCTGTTCTTCACATGAAGTCATTGGTTATTGGTCTATCAAGCAAATCACGAAATTGTATCAGAATGTATTCAGCAATGGCACGCTTCTGCACGTTGTCTTCGAAACTACGATTATTATTTATGAATCCCGTGTATATAAACCCCCTCGATCGTCTTCTCAAGCATCCAACCACGCAGCAGCTCTCTGCACTCTGGATCCTATCAGTTCCACTTTCGGGACCTGATAGGTGAAAGAGTTTTCATCTCTCACCATTAAAAAACTTATAAACTTTGTTCTTTGTTGCGCAGGGGATTGCTGCAATTTCACTCACCTGTTCACATTTTCTTCCGTTTCTTGCAGTCATTTTGTTGGCTTTCACGTTGCAAAATACTAGGAAACGTGTCCAAAGATCGAGTTCGTCACAAGTGACCGTCCAGCTACCCGTAGAGATGGCGCAATTCAAGTGTCTACTTATAATTGCACTGGTTTCATTCTCTGGACTGTTCGTGGATGCAGTTGGATCACAGAAACATCAGCTCAGAGATCATTTTTACCAAAGGTCATGTAAAAATGCGGAATCCGTAATCCAGAAAGCTGTTAGCGATGAGCTCGATAAGAACCTTAAACTTGCTGCTGGTCTCATCCGTATGCAGTTTCATGACTGCTTTGTACAGGTAAAGAGAGGAGTTCGTGCTGCCGATGAGATACTGTGAAAGATGTGAGGGAGGAAATTTTCTATTTAGAGGAACTTGTTTTGCCGATCACTGTGGGGCTTCCTGCATCGTGCCGCTATTTTGAGCAATAGAATCCAGTTGGAAAAAGTTACAAGCATTGAAGTTAGGCACCGAATTCAATCCTCTCCTGTATCTGATTTGGCCTTGCCATGTAACGTTGCCTTGATAGGGATGCGACGCGTCTGTGTTGCTCGATGGAGAAGACACAGAGAAGACTGCTGAAGTAAATGAGAAACTAGCAGGATTTGAAGTGATTGACGCTGCGAAAGCTGCTGTAGAAGAAATATGTCCGGGGGTTGTATCCTGCGCTGATATTATCGCTTATGCGGCTCGCGACAGTGCGGTCAAGGTAATGGATCAAATGGGTTATATGTTGTTCGCATGTTCCTCTTCTCCTTGATGACTCTCATAAATAAGTGTCTACTATAGTGGTACCTTGCTGATTTGACGTCTTGACATGCTTTAACCTGCTTCGGATGAGTTGGAGTTCCAAAGACCGTGGTCCGTTTCCAACCAGAACTAAATGTATCCAACGTGCGACATCGATTGGGCTATTCTCCTTCACACTCAATTCATCATCGCCACTGCACAGCTCACGTTTTGATGATAACGTTATTGAATTCGTGAGTTTGTGGATTTCAGTTGAACGGGTCCAGTTGGGAGGTGCAAGGTGGTCGGAAGGATGGAATTCGTTCCGTGGCAGAGACTGCTGAAGCTGAGCTACCACCACCAACATTTCAAGTATCTCAGCTCATAGATTCTTTTGCTAGAAGAGGATTATCTGCAAGACAGATGGTAGTCCTCTCAGGTACGTACAAGCACTTGTTAATCATGGCTATTCTGGATCTACTTCCTCGAGCTGGTGGGGAAAATTCCGATGTAATTTGCAGGCTTGGATTTTGTCATCATTGTTATCCTGCTCAGTCTTCACACACACTAAATTGACCGTTTTAACCTGTCTCTCCTCAGGATCGCACACTGTGGGTGTGGGACACTGTGACAAAGTTGTTGACCGACTCTACAACTTCAACAAAACTCACTTCACGGACCCAACCCTTGATTCTGCATACGCCGAACAATTGAAGCAGGACTGTCCCCAGAAAACTTTCAACGACACGATCGAGATCTTCATGGACGTTAACACTCCAGGTGAATTTGACTCTAAGTATTACAAAACACTTCAGCAGAAGAAGGGCCTGTTTACTTCGGATCAATCCCTATTCGACGACTCTCGCACCAGGAGATCAGTGAAATCTTTGACGAAAGAAGGTCGTTTCCAGTCTGAGTTTGGGCAAGCTATGCGCGCGTTAGGAGCAGTGGGAGTAAAGACTAGAGGTCAGGTGCGCAAGAACTGCCGTGAGGTGATAGAAGTTGGTGCTTAATGAAATTATAGAGACTCTTAAGGGATATCTTAAACAGGTAGTCTGCTCGCTGGCTCAAGCTTTCAATTGAGGACGAATTTGATTGATTCTCAAAACGGATTCATTACAGTAGAAGTAATAAAACATGCTCGACAATAAATCCCACAAAGTGTGTCTTGTGTGAATTTTACTCCATGAAGGTGTTTTCGTGTGATACTTGAGCTTCGCTAAAGTGTTGTGGGTGCATGATCATGAATGCATATGTGAGCCTCCAGTGTAATAATACAAGACCGCTACAAGATGAGGACGTAGAGACAGCATGAAATCACAAAGTGCAAAATGGGGAGCAAAATCCACGTATAATGATTACAGTGCCACAAATGGTGTACATCTATAATGACTTTCCTGGCTCATTGCGCAAAGGAAACTGTTAAGAGTAATTGACTAAATCAACAATGTTGTACTTCGCCAACGAAGAACAGGCACAACTCAGAGTAGAAAATAAAAACTTGGAGGTATACGTTCCTTGCTTTATACGTCTCAAAAGATGAATGCATCCACTCACTATTTTTTACGTCAACAGCTTCTGCTCAAACTTGATCACCATCTACCAATTTCAATACCTCTTTAGATTCATCACAATGATGGAGTTAATCCTCCCTCCCGAAACTCTTCAAACTTGGCCAAGAGTGACAGGCTTCAGTTTCCAAGTTACCTCTTAGTATGGGCCTGCACTTTGCACGGTTATACAGCTTTGCACGGTCCTACCTTATGTGACAGAGACACGTCAAGCAAATTTGGAGTCACTGTGATATCATGGACTGACAGCTAGTTGCTATGTCGGATGCTTCGTTAGTTTTGAAAATACTGTAGTTGAGAAAGCAGATTAATCCTACTGTTTAGTTCTAGATGGCCATGAGGGCAGGAGATAGATTAGAGACGCAAATATACCAGCATTTAAAAATCCAATAAAGCTGAATGGGGCTTGTTATAATCTCCATCACCTCCACCTGAATCATATACATCCAGTATCATAGTTTAAATGTGCAATCAAAACTTACTGCGTTTCAGCTTTGTTCAGACATCGGTATCTGTATGGCTTTTAGAATTCTTGTGCTGTTTTTAAGTTAGTATCTTAAAAGTTTTGACTGGCACCATAATGCTACCCCAGAGATGACTCGTAGTAGTAATGTGAGTGATTGAATCAGCAGCCAAAGCAGCAGTATTGCCCGTCAAGAGAATCATGGTACGTCTCATTGCCATTGTCACAAGATGTCCGAATAGTGTTGGTACGGCATATTTTCACTTTGCTCAGATTCTTGTGTGTACAGTATAGAAACTGTCTCTCCTGCGAGGTCATAACTGAATATTAAAAGAACAAATCATACCCCAAATCCTGCAAAAGGGAATGGAAAATTACTTCTCCGAGCAGTCAAACTAGTTATGAAAAATTTTCAGGAAATGACCTTCTTTTTGTGATGTTACATGCTTATCAATGACCAGCTTGCTGAAAGGTGTCAACAAGTAACAACCACAGTCTTAGAACAATATGGAAGATCTCGATTTACCAGAAGCTTAGGACTCGATGACATTTCCTCCCCACAGATAAATAAGACCTACATCTTTTCGTATCATGTTATATACGACAGAATTTCAGATGTACAAATGGCGGAAATCCGATAGTTTTAACAATGCATTATACAATCAAAATATTAGAATTGGCGTCTTCTCTTTGAAACATTCAGACATATAATACATGTATCCCAAACTGTCGGAACACATACAGAATATAGTACAGATAGATCTGTCAAACGATTCTAGATTTGACGTCATATAAATAGACAAGCTTCACTAGTTGCAATCATCCACTGTCAAAATCTAGCTGTTAAAGCATATGTAAATCGTGCAGCTGGTTAAACGTTTGGATCTGACGAAAGTTACATGGAAGTATGTGATCTGAATTCTCTGCAGAATTCCAGTTGAAAACTATCATTCACAAATTTATTCTTATAATTTCTTTGAAATGTTAACACCTAAGCAGAATCTATCCAACGTGTTCGCTAATTGCTTCCTGGATAATCTCTGCATACATATATCCGAATCGATATGGCTGAAATGAGAGCTTTATTTTGGGTATCCCTGGCCGTGTGTGGGTCCCCAACATGGGGTTTAGTGTGGGTCTATAGTGAGCGAAAATATTATCGTTTCTCACACTTGAGGATTGGAGGACTGTAGACACTGCAACTTGCCAGAGAGCCAAGCGGTAGTTGATAAAATAGCAAGCCTTAGCAGATGTCCAACCCATCTGAAGCAGCTGAACTTGACAGGTTCGTAGAGGGGATGCAATATAGTAGCCTCACAAGGGACAGACCAATCCTCCAATATGAAAAATTTATAAATCCACTAACATCAAAAGTTTATAAATGCACCAAGTAGATAATTCAAATTTTTTAACATCTCTAAAGATATTACCAAGTCAATTTAAATCTCTGGATAATTTCTCTTTACATTGTCTTTCCCATGGAGGAATATTAAATGGAGTGAAAGTCTTACAAAAATAACAATGGTCATTTTTGTTTTCCAATAATGAGATGTTGCTTTGTACGTACTATAAGTATTTTTGTTTTTATAGTCCTAGAAAGTTCATGGATGTACATACTTTGCAATTAGGTACCCGGCTAACCCAATAAGTAGTGTTAGTTTCTTGGAGGTAGACAAAACCATTAAGTTGATTACAATTGCCCATACCTACTAGTAGGTTTAGGGTTAGTAATAAGATATGATCTAAGATTGAGTAGTTTAGAAATACTTAGCAAAGTTTGATCCATTTTAACCATTGGATCTTTTTGCAGCCAAGTTTGAAATGTATAAAAAGTGTAAGGCTTGATGGTCATTGGGTCCATTCGGTGCATTCTTCCTTCGCAAGTAAATACATAGTTTATGCCTCATCAGCTGGTGTATGTGTATTAGTCTGCCCTTTGAATGAATGATTGTAGACTCAACAAATTTAGGAGTGATGAATGCTGAGGGACAAACCAAAGCATTGGAGTGTGGCAATGCATTTTGTGAGGAACTAGAGTGCATCTCTCTAGGGGTTTGGCCAGAGTCAGGAACAATATGGTAATAGGCCTATGCAGGTCTGGCGTCTTGTCAAGTAACGCTCATCTATAGGATTGAGTAGTGCAGATCATTTCAAAGTCCCGTAACCTTGTGACATTAACTGAATACCATTCTCCCCTTCCCTCCTCTTCAGAATCTGGGCAAGGGCTTCGGTTCAGTTGAGTTTTTCCTGATAATGTGCATAGTTTAAATTATATTTTTTCTAATCGCTACACGACGCCGCTCCATAGATTCGGATCCTTGAACTATTATTAGCTGTCCATGTAAAGGATCACCCGGGTAGGAATAATACTTGCACTCAGATTCTTCACTAATTAAGAAACTTCAGTAAATGTAGCCTGATTAACAGCATCGCTTCAAGGCATGCTGTTCTTCACATGAAGTCATTGGTTATTGGTCTATCAAGCAAATCACGAAATTGTATCAGAATGTATTCAGCAATGGCACGCTTCTGCACGTTGTCTTCGAAACTACGATTATTATTTATGAATCCCGTGTATATAAACCCCCTCGATCGTCTTCTCAAGCATCCAACCACGCAGCAGCTCTCTGCACTCTGGATCCTATCAGTTCCACTCTCGGGACCTGATAGGTGAAAGAGTTTTCATCTCTCACCATTAAAAAACTTATAAACTTTGTTCTTTGTTGCGCAGGGGATTGCTGCAATTTCACTCACCTGTTCACATTTTCTTCCGTTTCTTGCAGTCATTTTGTTGGCTTTCCCGTTAAGAATACTAGGAAACGTGTCCATAGATCTAGTTCGTCACAACTGAACGTCTAACTACCCCTAGCGATGGCACAATGCAAGTGTCTACTTATAATTGCACTGGTTTCATTCTCTGGACTGTTCGTGGATGCAGTTGTATCACAGAAACCTCAGCTCAGAGATGATTTTTACCAAATGTCATGTAAAAATGCGGAATCTGTAATCCAGAAAGCTGTTAGCGATGAGCTCGATAAGAACCTTAAACTTGCTGCTGGTCTCATCCGTATGCAGTTTCATGACTGCTTTGTACAGGTAAAGAGAGGAGTTCGTGCTTCCGATGAGATACTGTGAAAGATGCGAGGGAGGAAATTTTCTATTTAGACGAACTTGTTTTGCCGATCACTGTGGGGCTTCCTGCATCGTGCCGCTATTTTGAGCAATAGAATCCAGTTGGAAAAAGTTACAAGCATTGAAGTTAGGCACCGAATTCAATCCTCTCCTGTATCTGATTTGGCCTTGCCATGTAACGTTGCCTTGATAGGGATGCGACGCGTCTGTGTTGCTCGATGGAGAAGACACAGAGAAGACTGCTGAAGTAAATGAGAAACTAGCAGGATTTGAAGTGATTGACGCTGCGAAAGCTGCTGTAGAAGAAATATGTCCGGGGGTTGTATCCTGCGCTGATATTATCGCTTATGCGGCTCGCGACAGTGCGGTCAAGGTAATGGATCAAATGGGTTATATGTTGTTCGCATGTTCCTCTTCTCCTTGATGACTCTCATAAATAAGTGTCTACTATAGTGGTACCTTGCTGATTTGACGTCTTGACATGCTTTAACCTGCTTTGGATGAGTTGGAGTTCCAAAGACCGTGGTCCGTTTCCAACCAGAACTAAATGTATCCAACGTGCGACATCGATTGGACTATTCTCCTTCACACTCAATTCATCATCGCCACTGCACAGCTCCCGTTTTGATGATAAGGTTATTGAATTCGTGAGTTTGTGGATTTCAGTTGAACGGGTCCAGTTGGGAGGTGCAAGGTGGTCGGAAGGATGGAATTCGTTCCGTGGCAGAGACTGCTGAAGCTGAGCTACCACCACCAACATTTCAAGTATCTCAGCTCATAGATTCTTTTGCTAGAAGAGGATTATCTGCAAGACAGATGGTAGTCCTCTCAGGTACGTACAAGCACTTGTTAATCATGGCTATTCTGGATCTACTTCCTCGAGCTGGTGGGGAAAATTCCGATGTAATTTGCAGGCTTGGATTTTGTCATCATTGTTATCCTGCTCAGTCTTCACACACACTAAATTGACCGTTTTAACCTGTCTCTCCTCAGGATCGCACACTGTGGGTGTGGGACACTGTGACAAAGTTGTTGACCGACTCTACAACTTCAACAAAACTCACTTCACGGACCCAACCCTTGATTCTGCATACGCCGAACAATTGAAGCAGGACTGTCCCCAGAAAACTTTCAACGACACGATCGAGATCTTCATGGACGTTAACACTCCAGGTGAATTTGACTCTAAGTATTACAAAACACTTCAGCAGAAGAAGGGCCTGTTTACTTCGGATCAATCCCTATTCGACGACTCTCGCACCAGGAGATCAGTGAAATCTTTGACGAAAGAAGGTCGTTTCCAGTCTGAGTTTGGGCAAGCTATGCGCGCGTTAGGAGCAGTGGGAGTAAAGACTAGAGGTCAGGTGCGCAAGAACTGCCGTGAGGTGATAGAAGTTGGTGCTTAATGAAATTATAGAGACTCTTAAGGGATATCTTAAACAGGTAGTCTGTTCGCCGGCTCAAGCTTTCAATTGAGGACGAATTTGATTGATTCTCAAAACGGATTCATTACAGTAGAAGTAATAAAACATGCTCGACAATAAATCCCACAAAGTGTGTCTTGTGTGAATTTTACTCCATGAAGGTCTTTTCGGGTGATCCTTCAGCTTCGCTAAAGTTTGGTGGGTGCATGATGATGGATGCATATGTGAGCCTCCAGTGTAAATAATACAAGACCGCTACAAGATGAGGACGTAGAGACAGCATGAAATCACAAAGTGCACAAATGGTGTGCAAAATAATGATTATACTGCCACAAATGGTATCCATCTATAATGACTTCACTGGCTCATTGCGCAAAGGAAACTGTTAAGAGTAATTGACTACATCAACAATGTTTGTACTCGCCAAAGACGAACAGTGACAACTCAGTGTAGTAAACAAAAACTTGGATGTATACATTCCTTGCTATATACGTCTCAAAAGATGAATTCATCCACGCAATATTGTTACGTCAACAGCTTCTGTTTAAACTTGATCACCATTTACCGATTTTGATACCTCTTTAGATTCATACCAGACAGTCCGAAGGGAGTTTCGGCTTGTAGCGTCCGGTCGTTATATATATTCACGATGGGGGAGTGTACGAAGATGTTCCCCCTTCTCTTTATTGGTTTGGTTTGGTAATTATAGGAGTGATTCAAGCATCAGATCCAGACCCACTGCAGGACTTCCGTGTAGTTGATTTGGATCAGCCGCAATATGTCAAAGGATTCCCATGCAAGGACATTTTAACCGTCACTGCTGATGACTTTTCATTCGCAGGCTTAGCTGAAGCGGCGAATCTAACGGGCGATCCAATGGGTGCTCCCACGTTCGGGTTTGTGCGTAACTGGCCTGCACTGAATGCCCTTGGACTTTGCACCAGGAGGTGTGATCATTCTGCACACACACAATGTGACCACTGAAATTTTGTTCGTTCTGGAGGGAGAAGTCTACACTGGTTTCGCAGGTCACAGTGACAATTCAAACCTTTCAGAACAAGCTATATGCGAAGACTGTGAAGAAAGGAGTGGCGTTCATTTGCCCCAGAGCCTAATGCATTTCCAGAATAACAACGGAACTGTAAATGCTGCTACAGTGAACGTGCTGAATGGTCACAGCCCAGGCCTTTAAATCATGAGCATTGCAATGTTCGGCACTGGCATCGATCCGGAAGTGTTGATCAAGTCGACCTTCTTGCCGCCGGAGCAAGTGGCTAACGTCTCGCCATCTAATCACAGTTCGTGGAATTATTGTGATCTCAGTGAACGCATTTGCATCAGATACTATCCAGATTTTCATGGATGTCAATACTCTAGGTGAATATGATCCCAATACTATAAAACCCTTCCGCACAAGAACGCCTTTTTGCTTCCGATCAATCCCTGTTCGATGACTCCCGCACCAGAACATCAGTGAACTCTCTTGTGAACGATGGTCGTTTCCAATCCGAGTTTGGGCAAGCTATGCGCACACTAGGAGCAGTCGGGGTAAAGACTAGTGGCCGGGTGCGCAGGAACTGCCGTGAGGCGATAGTAGCAATTGGTCTTTGGGCTTTCTAGTAACTCAGAGTCTCTGGCAGAGCTTAAACATCTAGATTGCTTACTAGGTTGAACTTTTGTATAAATAGAGCCTTTGACTGATTCTCAATCCGATTCATTGTAGAAGAAGCAATAAAACATACTGGACAATAAACCCCACAGGGAGTCCTGTATGACTTTTATTAATCATGATTTCCCAAAATCAATATCTCTTCCAATTTCACCACTGCGCTCATGACGGGGTTATGGTCGTCCCCAATTGCATCTCGAACTTGACCAATTGAAGAGCACGACCTCTTCAGTTTTCACGTGAACTGTCAGCATGAGCCTTCACTTTCTCTGCAATAAAGCCATCAGATAGTTTCGCATGCCTGTATACTGGAACTGACCTGATTTCATAGAGGCAAATCAAGCGAAGTTGGAGTCATTTGGTTTGAAGAACCATTATATCTGTTGATAAATGGAGTAGGTGTTCTGTTTCGGGGCTGACTGTAGTTAGTTAGGAGATTAATCCTAGTAACTTCTAGTTTTAGAATGCAGTGAGTGATCTCGATAGATTGAGAGACAGAGCTACTTGCGCATTTTAGATTTCAAGAAGGTTGAGCAGGGCTGCTTGTACTGTCAATCACCTCCACCTGAACAATCAACTTTCGGTCCTATCCCCGTCAGCACTCGATGGATTTCGCCATTTTTTATTGATCTCCGTGGTTTCCTTAATTTGTGCAGTAGTAGTACTGTTTATTTATGTCATTACTCCAAATAGTGTGTGCGTCACAGTATCTCCAAATAGGTGCGTAAGGTCACATGGCAACTTCTAATAGTGATCAAGATCCTTCAGCCAGTCAAATTTTCTGAACGATTTGAAGTTTATCAGATTCTTCTTATGGAAATTCTTCGGCCTATCAGGTAGATACTCCGTTGGTACTGCGAACAAGCGGGTTAATGTAAATCTCGATCTTAAAGCAATGCAACATCATCATACAACAAATGCTGTACCTGGACATATTCTAAACAGTACCTTGCTCAAAGTTTTCACGTTGTTGGCTTTTCCTTTCCCATGTAAAACAATTTCACAATTCGCCCAAGCTACAACAAGCTAGTGATCTTGGTAACGAGTATTGACTGGTAACCAGCAGATGAGCACCTGGTAGATCTAGTCTACCTGGTGCATGAAAGACATTCCTCCTCTGGATGTACCAAATTCATACCAAATAGTAGCCTTTACTGTCATGTTCTTACAGGACAGATTCAATGGAACAGAAAACTCTTCGTAAAATAAGACCCGGCCGATAGGTAGACCAAGCATGATAACGGCAGCAAATGAAGTTATTCTCATGATTCGCTGATGGCGGCATCCAGTAATTTACCTCATATTTTTTCTAATCGCTACACGACGCCGCTCTATAGATTCGAATTCTAGAACTATTATTAGCTGTCCATGTAAAGGATCATCCGGATTAGAATAATACTTGCACTCCGATTCTTCACTAATTGAGCAGCTGCAATAACTTTAGCCTGATTAAATGCATCGCTTCAAGGCATGCTGTTGTTCAGCTCAATTCATTGGTTAGTGGTCTATAAAACAAATCACGAAATTGTATCAGAACGTATTGAGCAATGGCACGCTTCTGCACGTTGTCTTCGCAACAACGATTATTATTTATAAATCCCGTCTAAAATCTGTATATCTGTATCTCTGTATCTCTGTAAAAGCTGTATATAAACCCCTTCGATCGTCTTCTCAAGCATCCAACCACGCAGCAGCTCTCTGCACTCTGGACCCTATCAGTTCCACTTTCAGGACCTGATAGGTGAAAGAGTTTTCATCCCTCACCATTAAAAAACTTATAAACTTTGTTCTTCGTTTGCGCAGGAGATTGCTGCAATTTCACTCACCTGTTCACATTTTCTTCCGTTTCTTGCAGTCATTTTGTTGGCATTCACGTTGCGAAATACTAGGAAACGTGTCCATACATCTAGTTCGTCACAAGCAAACGTACAGCTACCCGTAGAGATGGCACAATTCAAGTGTCTACTTATAATTGTACTGGTTTCATTCTCTGGACTGTTCGTGGATGCAGTTGGATCACCGAAACATCAGCTCAGAGATCATTTTTACCAAAGGTCATGTAAAAATGCGGAATCTGTAATCCAGAAAGCTGTTAGCGATGAGCTCGATAAGAACCTTAAACTTGCTGCTGGTCTCATCCGTATGCAGTTTCATGACTGCTTTGTCGAGGTAAAGAGAGGAGTTCCTACTTCCGATGAGATACTGTGAAAGATGTGAGGGAGGAAATCTTCTATTAAGTGGAACTTGTTTTTGCCGATCACTGTGCGGCTTCCTGCATCGTCCTACTTTTCTCACCACTCGAATCCAGTTAGGATAACTTTACAAGCATTGAAGTAAGGCAGCGAATTCGAATACTCTCCTGTATCTGATTTTGTCATGCCATGTAACGTTGCCTTGATAGGGATGCGACGCGTCTGTGTTGCTCGATGGCGAAGACACAGAGAAGACTGCTGACGTAAATGAGAAACTAGCAGGATTTGAAGTAATTGACGCTGCGAAAGCTGCTGTAGAAGAAATATGTCCGGGGATTGTATCCTGCGCTGATATTATCGCTTATGCGGCTCGCGACAGTGCGGTCAAGGTAATGGATCAAATGAGTTATATGTTGTTCGCATGTACCTCTTCTCCTTGACGACTCTGAAGAATAAGTGTCTACTTTACTGGTACCTTGCTGCTTTGACGTCTTGACATGCTTTAACCTGCTTTCGATCAGTTGGAGTTCTGAAGAGCCTGGTCAGTTTGCAACCAGAACTACATGTATCCAACGTGCGACATCGATGAAGTATTCTCCTTCACACTCAATTCATCATCGCCACTACACAGCTCACGTTTTGATGATAAGCTTATTAACTTCGTGACTTTGTGGATATCAGTTGAATGGGTCCAGTTGGGTGGTGCAAGGTGGTCGGAAGGATGGAATTCGTTCCGTGGCAGAGACTGCTGAAGCTGAGCTACCACCACCAACATTTCAAGTATCTCAGCTCATAGATTCTTTTGCTAGAAGAGGATTATCTGCAAGACAGATGGTAGTCCTCTCAGGTACGTACACGTCCTTGTTAATTATGGCTATTCTGGATCTACTTCCTCGAGCTGGTGGGAGAAATTCCAATGTAATTTGCAGGCTTGGATTTTCTCATCATTGTATTCCTGCTCAGTCTTTCATACACACTAAATTGAACTTTTTAACCTGTCTCTCCTCAGGATCGCACACTGTGGGTGTGGGACACTGTGACAAAGTTGTTGACCGACTCTACAACTTCAACAAAACTCACTTCACGGACCCAACCCTTAATTCTGCATACGCCGAACAATTGAAGCAGGACTGTCCCCAGAAAACTTTCAACGACACGATCGAGATCTTCATGGACGTTAACACTCCAGGTGAATTTGACTCTAAATATTACAAAACACTTCAGCAGAAGAAGGGCCTGTTTACTTCGGATCAATCCTTATTCGACGACTCTCGCACCAGGAGATCAGTGAAATCTTTGACGAAAGAAGGTCGTTTCCAGTCTGAGTTTGGGCAAGCTATGCGCGCGTTAGGAGCAGTGGGAGTAAAGACTAGAGGTCAGGTGCGCAAGAACTGCCGTGAGGTGATAGAAGTTGGTGCTTAATGAAATTATAGAGACTCTTAAGGGATATTTTAAACAGGTAGTCTGTTCGCCGGCTCAAGCTTTCAATTGAGGACGAATTTGATTGATTCTCATAACGGATTCATTACAGTAGAAGTAATAAAACATGCTCGACAATAAATCCCACAAAGTGTGTCTTGTGTGAATTTTACTCCATGAAGGTCTTTTCGGGTGATCCTTCAGCTTCGCTAAAGTTTGGTGGGTGCATGATGATGGATGCATATGTGAGCCTCCAGTGTAAATAATACAAGACCGCTACAAGATGAGGACGTAGAGACAGCATGAAATCACAAAGTGCACAAATGGTGTGCAAAATAATGATTATACTGCCACAAATGGTATCCATCTATAATGACTTCACTGGCTCATTGCGCAAAGGAAACTGTTAAGAGTAATTGACGAAATCAACAATGTTGTACTTCGCCAACGACGAACAGGCACAACCCAGTGTAGGAAATCAAAAATTGGAGGTACACGTTCCTGGCTTTATACGTCTCAAAAGATGAATGCACCCCCGCAATATTGTTACGTCAACAGCTTCTGTTCAAACTTGATCACCATCTACCAATTTGAATACCTCTTTAGATTCATCACAATGATGGAGTTAATCCTCCCTCCCGAAACTCTTCAAACTTGGCCAAGAGTGACAGTCTTCAGTTTCCAATTTACCTCTTAGTATGGGCCTGCAGTTTGCACGGTTATACAGCTATGAGGTCGATATCTTCTAATGTCATTATCACCGGTCCTACCTTATTGGACAGAGGCACGTCAAGCAAATTTGGAGTCACTGTGATATCATGGACTGACAGCCAGTTGCTATGTCGGATGCTTCTTCAGTTTTGAAGCTAACTGTAGTTGAGAAAGCAGATTAATCCTACTGTTTAGTTCTAGTTGCCATGAAGGCAGGAGATAGATTAGGGACACAAATATACTAGCATTTGGTCAGAGTCAAGAACAATATGGTAATAGGCCTATGCAGCCTTTTGAACGATTGTAGATGATTGTAGACTCAACAAATTTAGGAGTGATGAATGTCAAGGAACTAACCAAGCATTGGAGAGTGACAATGCATTTGTGTGGAACTAGAGTGCATCTCTGTAGGGGTTTGGCCACAGTCAATTTGGTAATGGGCCTATGCAGGTCTGGATTCTTGTGAAGTAACACTCGTATATAGGATTGAGTAGTGCAGATCATATCAAACTCCCGTTCCCTTGACATGGACTGAATGACAATCTCCCCTTCCCTCCTCTTCAGAATCTGGGCAAGGGCTTCGGTTCCGTTGAATTTTTCCTGATAACATGTGCATAATCTACATCATACTTTTTCTAATCGCTACAGGACGCCGCTCCATAGATTCGAATTCTAGTACTATTATTAGCTGTCCATGTAAACGATCACCCGGGTTGGAATAATACTTGCACTCAGATTCTTCAATAATTCAGCAACTTCAATAAATGTAGCCTGATAAACAGCATCGCTTCAAGGCACGCTGTTATTCAGGTGAACTCATTGGTTATTGGTCTATAAAATAAATCACGAAATTGTAGTAGAATGTATTCAGCAATGGCACGCTTCTGCACGTTGTCTTCGCAACTACGATTATTATTTATGATCCCGTGTATATAAACCCCCTCGATCGTCTTCTCAAGCATCCAACCACGCAGCAGCTCTCTGCACTCTGGATCCTATCAGTTCCACTTTCAGGACCTGATAGGTGAAAGAGTTTTCATCCCTCACCATTAAAAAACTTATAAACTTTGTTCTTCTTTTGCGCAGGAGATTGCTGCAATTTCACTCACCTGTTCACATTTTCTTCCCTTTCTTGCAGTCATTTTGCTGGCTTTTCACGTTGCGAAGTACTAGGAGACTTGTCCATAGATCTATCTAGTTCGTCACAAGTGAACGTCCAGCTACCCGTAAAGATGGCACAATTCAAGTGTCTAATTATAATTGCACTGGTTTCATTCTCTGGACTGTTCGTGGATGCAGTTGGATCACAGAAACATCAGCTCAGAGATCATTTTTACCAAAGGTCATGTAAAAATGCGGAATCTGTAATCCAGAAAGCTGTTAGCGATGAACTCGATAAGAACCTTAAACTTGCTGCTGGTCTCATCCGTATGCAGTTTCATGACTGCTTTGTAGAGGTAAAGACTGGAGTTCGTGCTTTCGATGACATAATGTGAAAGATGTGAGGGAGGAATAGAGGAACTTGTTTTTGCCGCTCACTGTGGGGCTTCCTGCATCGTCCTACTTTTCTCACCACTCGAATCTAGTTCGAAAAAGTTACAAGCATTGAAATTAGGCAGCGAATTCGAATCCTCTCCTGTATCTGATTTTGTCATGCCATGTAACGTTGCCTTGATAGGGATGCGACGCGTCTGTATTGCTCGATGGAGAAGACACAGAGAAGACTGCTGAAGTAAATGAGAAACTAGCAGGATTTGAAGTGATTGACACTGCGAAAACTGCTGTAGAAGAAATATGTCCGGGGGTTGTCTCCTGCGCTGATATTATCGCTTATGCGGCTCGCGACAGTGCGGTCAAGGTAATGGATCAAATGAGTTCTCACGTACCTCTTCTCCTTGACGACTCTGATCAATAAGTGTCTACTACTGGTACCTTGCTGCTTTGACGTCTTGACATGCTTTAAGCTACTTTGGATGAGTTGGAGCTCTAAAGCCTGGTCGGTTTAGAATCAGAACTAAATGTATCCAACGTGCGACATCCATGGACTTTTCTGCTTCACACTCAATTCCTCATCGCAAAGCTCACGTTTTGATAATCGCAAAGCTCACGTTTTGATGATAAGGTTAATAACTTCGTGACTTTGTGGATTTCAGTTGAACGGGTCCAGTTGGGAGGTGCAAGGTGGTCGGAAGGATGGAATTCGTTCCGTGGCAGAGACTGCTGAAGCTGAGCTACCACCACCAACATTTCAAGTATCTCAGCTCATAGATTCTTTTGCTAGAAGAGGATTATCTGCAAGACAGATGGTAGTCCTCTCAGGTACGTACAAGCACTTGTTAATTATGGCTACTCTGGATCTACTTCCACGAGCTGGTGGGAGAAATTCCAATGTAATTTGCAGGCTTGGATTTTCTCATCATTGTATTCCTGCTCAGTCTTCACACACACTAAATTGAGCTTTTAAACCTGTGTCTCCTCAGGATCGCACACTGTGGGTGTGGGACACTGTGACAAAGTTGTTGACCGACTCTACAACTTCAACAAAACTCACTTCACGGACCCAACCCTTGATTCTGCGTACGCCGAACAATTGAAGCAGGACTGTCCCCAGAAAACTTTCAACGACACGATCGAGATCTTCATGGACGTTAACACTCCAGGTGAATTTGACTCTAAGTATTACAACACACTTCAGCAGAAGAAGGGCCTGTTTACTTCGGATCAATCCCTATTCGACGACTCTCGCACCAGGAGATCAGTGAAATCTTTGACGAAAGAAGGTCGTTTCCAGTCTGAGTTTGGGCAAGCTATGCGCGCGTTAGGAGCAGTGGGAGTAAAGACTAGAGGCCAGGTGCGCAGGAACTGCCGTGAGGTGAGCGGAGTGGGTGCTTAATTAAATTATGAGACTCCTAACGGATATTTTAAACAGGTAGTCTGTTCGCTGGCTCAAGCTTTCACTTGAGGACGAATTTGATTGATTCTCATAACGGATTCATTACAGTAGAAGTAATAAAGACATGCTCGACAAGAAATCCCACAAAGTGTGTGTTGTGTGAATTTTACTCCATGAAGGTCTTTCCGTGTGATACTTCAGCTCCGCTAAAGTTTGGTGGGTGCATGATCATGAGTGCATAGGTAGGCCTCCAGTATTAATAATACAAGACCGGTACAAGATGAGGACGTAGAGACAGCAGGAAATCACAAAGTGCACAAATGTAACCAAAATCCACCTGTACTGAGTATACTGGCACAAACGGTGTCCCTCTATAATGACTTTACTGGCTCATTGCGCAAAGGAAAATGTTAAGAGAAATTGACTAAATCAACAATGTTTGTACTTCGCCAAAGAGGAACAGTCACAACTTAGTTTAGTAAACAAGGACTTGGATGCACACGTTCCTTGCTATATACGTCTCAAAAGATGAATGCATCCACGCAATGTTGTTACGTCAACAGCTTCTGTTCAAACTTGATTACCATCTACGGATTTTGATACCTCTCTAGATAAATCACAATGATCCAGTTAACCCTTCCCTTCCGACACCCTTCAAACTTGGTCAAGAGTGAACATCTTTAGTCTCCAATTTACCTCTCAGTATGGGCCTGCACTTAGAACGGTTCTACAGCAACGAGATCGATATCTTCTCATGACAGTATCACCGGTCCTATCTGACAGAAGCACGTCAAGTAAATTTGGAGCCACTGGATATTCATGGACTGACAGCCAGTTGATATGTCGGATGCTTATTCATTTCTAAAGCTAACTATAGTCGAGAAAGCAGATTAATCCTACCGCTTAGTTCTAGATTGCCACGAGTGCAGGAGATAGATTAGGGAGAAAAATATACTAGCATTTAAAGTTCAATAAAGCTGGATGGGGCTTCTTATAATCACAATCACAATCACCTCCACCTGAATCATATACATCAAGTATCATAGTTTAAATGTGCAATCAACACTTACTGCGTTTTAGCTTTGTTCAGACATGGGTATCTGTAGGGCTTTTAGAATTCTTGTGCTGTTTTTACGTTAGTATGTTGGAAGATTTGATCAGCACCATAATGCTACCTCGTAAATGACTAGTATTAATAATGTGAGTCATTGAATCAGCAGCCAAAGAAGCAGCACCCGTCTAGAGAATCATGGTACGTTTCATTGCCATTGTAACCAGATGTCCGAATAGTGTTGCTACGGCATATTTTCACCGTGGTCGGATGGATACTTTAACCATTTTAGTTGTATGTACGATATCTACTGTACGTACTGTCAGCCAGATATTGGAGTGGAGATTCTTGTGCGTACAGAACAGAAACTGTCTCTCCTGCGAGCATAACTGAATATTAAAAGAACAAATCATACCCCACATGCTGGAAAAGGGAATGGAAAATCACACCTCCGAGTAGTTAAACTAGTTTTGAAAAGATTTCACGAAATGACGTTCTTTTTATGATGTTACAAGCTTATCAATGACTAGCTTGCTGAAAGGTGTCAACAAGTAACAGATTGGAACAACTTGGAATATCTCAATTTACCAGAAGCTTAGAACTTGATGACATTTCCTCCCCACAGATAAATAAGACCTACAACTTTTCGTATCATGTTATAGACGACAAAATTTCAGATTGATGAATGGCGGAAATCCGATAGTTTTAACAAATACATTATACTATCAACAATATTAGAATTCACTTCTTCTCTTTGAAACATTCAGGCAAACGAAACACATATAGACTATACTACAGATAGATCTGTCTTATAATTCTAGATCTGCGTCACACAAATAGACAAGCTTTACTAGTTTCAATAATCCACTGTCAAAATCTAGTTGTTAAAGCATCTGTTAATCGTGCAGCTGGTTAAGAGTTGGATCTGACGAAAATTTCATGGAAGTATGTGATCTGAACTCTCTGCAGAATCCCAATTGAAAACTATCATTCACAAATTCATTCTTATTATTTCCTTGCAATGCCGAACACCTAAGCTGAATCTATCTAAATTGTTCGCTTATTCCTTCCTGGATAATCTCTGCATACATATATCCGAACTGATGGCTGAATTCAGAGCCGTGTTTGGGTATCCCTGGCCGTGTGTGGGTCCCCAACATTGATTATTGTGCCGTGTCAAGCGAGCGAAAATATTATCGTTTCGCACTTTTGAGGATTGGAGTGTTAGAAAATACAGTCCCAAGGGACCTCTCGCAATAGCACATCATAAGGCCCATTAAACATAAATCAGAGGACTAACAGGAAATAACGTGGTTCACTCCCTGTCCCGGAAGCTACCTCCACGGCTGAAACAGGCTCACACCAGCCTTCGAACCTCTATTTCCATTGTACATATGTATATATATACAAACACATGAATAGTCACTCTGTCATCTGTCTAAACTCCTGAATATAGACCTGCGGGACTTCATGAGTATTGACCACTCAAGCTATCTAGTCACTTTAATACTCAACCTTAGAAGTGACTGAATGTATATCCGCATGATACAACAAGGAGTTTCCATCAGTCAAGTTTTGCTCTTGCTCTTGATCAGGCAAGTCACTTATAGCAAGCCAAACATAACAAACTCCACCTTTTGCTTGTATCCACCTTATCACCCCAAAGAGCAACATTGAACGTTAAGCAAGTTCATGCATAACTTGAACTTCTCAGCAGGAACAGGTTTAGTCAACATATCAGCTGCTTTTACCTCTGTGCCAATCTTTTGCAAATTGATTTCACCATTTGTCACAGCTTCCCTCATAAAATGGTGTCTCACATCAATATGCTTTGTCCTTGAATGATATACTTGATTCTTTGCCAAGTGAATAGCGCTTTGGCTATCACAAAAGAGTGTGGACTTCACATTAGGGAGTCCTATATCCTTGGCTAATCTTTGTAGCCATATTGCCTCCTTGGCAGCCTCAGTTGTTGCCATATATTCTGCCTCTGTAGTAGAAAGAGCAACAGTAGATTGGAGAGTAGACTTCCAACTTACTGCACCACCAACAAGTGTAAAAGCAAATCCTGTTGTAGACCTTCTCTTATCCAAGTCTCCGGCAATATCAGAATCTATGTACCCTGTAATTCCTCCTTCTTGTTCCTTCTCCACATCAAACTTAATGCCAATATTTAAAGTCCCTTTCAAGTAACGAAGTATCCACTTCACAACTTCCCAATGTTGTTTCCCCGGATTTGCCATGTATCTACTCACCATGCTCACAGCATATGAGATGTCTGGTCTAGTGCAGACCATAGCATACATTCAACTCCCAACAGCACTAGCATAAGGAATGTTGGACATTACATTTCTCTCCTCATTTGATGGACATTGCTCCAATGGTATCCTGAAATGACTTGCCATTGGAGTGTTCACGGGTTTTGCTTTCTCCATGCCAAACCGAGCAAGTAATTTTTCCAAATATCTCCTTTGAGATATCCATAAGTTTCCCTTGCTTATGTCTCGATGGATTTCAATCCCAAGTACCCTCTTTGAAGAACCCAAATTCTTCATATCAAACTCCTTACCAAGTTGTGCTTTCAATTTCTCCACCTCAACCATATCCTCTGCAGCAATCAGCATATCATCCACATATAGTACCAAGATGATTAAATCAAATACTCTAGGTCCATGTAGCTTCTTGAGGTACACACAACAATCTGATTCACTTCTGTTATATCCCTGCTTCAACCTGAAAGTATCAAATTTCATGTACCAAAGTCTTGGACTTTGCTTTAGTCCATATAAAGACTTTTGTAACCTGCAAACCAAGTTCTGGTTCCTTGGTACCACAAAACCTTCAGGTTGATGCATATAAATCTCCTCCTCCAATTCTCCTTGTAAAAAAGCAGTTGTAACATCTAGTTGCTCCAACTCCAAGTTATGCAATGCAACTATTGCCAATAGTGCACAAATTGAAGAGATTTTTACCACTGGTGAAAAAATCTCATTGAAGTCAATACCTTCTTTTTAGCTGTAACCCTTTGCTACAAGCCTTGCTTTGTATCTATCTCCACCTGATTTTGGAAGTCGTTCCTTCTTCCAAAATATCCATCTGCAACCAATTGCCTTCTTTCCCATAGGCAATTTTTCAAGTCTCCAAGTTTGGTTCTTGGCCAAAGACTTCATCTCCTCTTCCATTGCACAATGCCACTTTTGACATTCTTGATCTTGCATTGCCTCTTCATATGAAGAAGGCTCACCATTCTCCGTAAGAAGTGCATAAGTTACAAAAGAATCATCAAATCTCTTTGGAGGCCTTCTATCCCTATTTGGATACCTACGTTCATGAATCACTTCTGGGCTTTGCTCTTCTAATGGTTCACTTGGTAGATCTACAAGAGGTGAAATGTCTTCATTTCCAGTATCAATATCTATCTTAACAAAATCTGACTGAATTTGTTTTTTCTTTTCTTTTGCTATAGTAATAGTCTTTATTGTACTAGTCTCATCAACAACACATCCCTACTCACAACAAGACAACACCTTTCTGGATCCCATAATCTATATCCCTTTGTATCCTTCTCATATCCCAAGAATATATTTTTTCTAGATTTGTGATCTTACTTTGTCCTTTGTTCTTGTTGAATATGAACATAAGCTATGCATCCAAACAGTCTAAGTGAAGAGTAATCAACATGCCAACCTGTCCATCTTTCCATAGGTGTCTTACACTCAATAGCAGTAGCAAGAAAAATCTTTACAAGATTACAAGCCATATTTATAGCTTCTGCCCAAAAACTCTTTTCCAATCCGGCGTTGCTTAACATACTTCTTGCTTTCTCCAAGAGCGTACGATTTATCCGCTCTGCCACACCATTTTGTTGAAGAGTACCCGGTATGGTAAAGTGATGGATTATCCCTTCACTCTTACTATATCTATCAAACTCTCCAGATTTGTATTCTCCACCATTATCAGACCTCAAACACTTCACTTTCCTTCCAGTTTGTTTCTCCATCATCACCTTCCATTGTTTAAAGATAGAGAAGACCTCTGATTTTTGCTTCATGGTGTAGACCCATACTCTCCTAGAGTAATCATCAACCAAAGACACAAAATATAATGCTCCAGATTTTGAAGCTACAGGTGCAGGGCCCCAAACATCATAATGCACATAGTCTAAAATTCCCTTTGTGCAATGAACTCCTGTGGAAAAGCTTATCCTCCGTTGCTTTCCTATTACACAATGCTCACAGAATTTTAACTTACAACTTTTAAGGCCCTTCAGAAGTTGTTGCTTGGACAATTCACTTAGACCCCTTTCCCTCATATGACCAAAACGGAGGTGCCATAACTAAGTAAGATCTTTGGGATCTTCATTTTCATAAATAGTACTTGCCACTCCTCCAGTGATTGTCTCTCCAACAAGCTCATAAATGTTTCCTATCTTCTTGCCCTTCATCACAACCAATGCTTCTTTTGATACCTTGAGTGTTCCATTTTCTGCTCCCCACCTCCAACCATTTGAGTCCAAAGTGCCTAGTGATATCAAATTCTTCCTGAACTCAAGAACATGTCTCACATCAACAAGAGTCCTCACAATACCATCAAACATCTTAATGTGCATTGTACCAATGCCAATAGCTTTACAAGCCATGTTGTTCTCCATTATTACAGATTCTCCATTGAATGATTTGTGCTCATGAAACCAGTCCTTATTTGGACACATGTGGTAAGAGCAACCTGAGTCCAATATCCATGACTCCTCAAATTGATCTTTGTCTTGGGTAACACATAGAACATCATCCACAACTCCAGATGACTCAGCAATCCTTGCTTGATCTGAAAGTTGACCTTTATCCTTGTTGGACTCAAGCCTCTTGTTGTTACAATCCTTCTTGAAATGTCCAACCTTCCCACAAATCCAGCACTTGCCTTTGAAACCTCCAGTTCTAGACTTGGATCTTGATTTACTCCTGATCTGACCTCTCTCTCTTGTCCTTCCTCTGATAAATAGAGCCTCTGAATTTGTCTTTTCTTGGTTGGATCTTTTTCGCATCTCATTGGACAATAATGCTGAAGTGACCTCCTGACAGTTTATATCATCCTTCCCATATAGAAGAGTTGTGACCAGATGCTCATATGATGGAGAAAGTGAAGTCAATAACAGCAATGTCTTATCCTCCTCTTCTAACTTAACCTCTATGCTCATCAACTCACAAATGATTTTGTTGAAAGCATTGAGGTGCTCCATAATACTCTGGCCTTCCTTCATCCTCAACATATACAACTTTTGTTTAAGAAACAGTCTGTTTGTCAAAGACTTGGTCATATAAAGATTTTCCAGTTTGGCCCATAGTTTTGGTGCAGATTCCTCATTCATAACATTGTATAGCACTTCATCAGCAAGGTTCAACCTAATAGTGCTAATAGCTCTCAGATCTGCATCTTCATCCATCCTCATCACTTTTGTCCTCCTTTTTCTTCTTCAGTGCTCCATGCAGTCCTTGCTGGACAAGAAGGTCCTTCATCTTCAGTTGCCAAAGTCCAAAATTGGTTTTCCCATCAAACTTCTCCACTGCAAATTTAGCATTGGATATGGATATCACCCCTGCCATTGCTTTGCTGTGGACTTGCTTCTGGACCCACTTCCCTGCACCCTCAGATCTCAAGACCCTCTTAAGGACCAACTATGCTCTGATACCAATTGTTAGAAAATACAGTCCCAAGGGACCTCTCGCAATAGCACATCATAAGGCCCATTAAACATAAATCAGAGGACTAACAGGAAATAACGTGGTTCACTCCCTGTCCCGGAAGCTACCTCCACGGCTGAAACAGGCTCACACCAGCCTTCGAACCTCTATTTCCATTGTACATATGTATATATATACAAACACAGGGATAGTCACTCTGTCATCTGTCTAAACTCCTGAATATAGACCTGCGTGACTTCATGAGTATTGAACACTCAAGATATCTAGTCACTTTAATACTCAACCTTAGAAGTGACTGAATATATATCCGCATGATACAGCAAGGAGTTTCCATCAGTCAAGTTTTGCTCTTGCTCTTGATCAGGCAAGTCACTTATAGCAAGCCAAACATAACATGGAGTACTGTAGACACTGCATTGCTAGAGAGCCAAGCGGTAGTTGATAAAATAGCAAGCCTTAGCAACTCGATGTCCAACCCATCTGAAGCAGCTCAACTTGACAGGTTCGTACGGGGGATGCAATATAGTATCCTCACAAGGGACAGACCAATCCCCCAATATCAAAATCTTATAAATACACCAAGTAGGTAAATCAAATGCTCAAGGTGCCGGTCGGATTGGATCTGCAAAAGTACTAGGGTTTCGTGTTCATGATTTGGATCTGTCAGTAGATCTAGGATATGCTGCGCTATCAAATATATGCAGTGGAACTCCATAGACTATCAATGTAGGCCATAGTAATTACACAAATGTTGCACACGAATAAACATAAGTCTTCACCAAACGTACGGGAGTTCGCCTCCTTACTCAGTACTGGAGAAAGCTCCAATAAGTACTTATCCACGAACGCTTTCCTGGCTTTGGCCACATGTAGATATTTAGTCGGCTGGAGAGCAGATATTTTGCACTTGTGTCTTTGTGAAAAAGATTCTAACTCTAGTCCTGGTCTTCTTGAATTCATCCAACAAATTACTTCCCGCTTTCACTGCTTTAGAGAATCCTCAAACAGTCGAAGCGCTGACCGACCTTCGATCCTTTCGTGTTCGTCTTGGTAGAAGAGGTCCTGCATGTACAATTTAAACCACTAAAACTGGCGATGTCCCGGAAGTTGGTTCTTGTTGAACTTTATTTATTGGCAGATGTTGGATTGGACCATCGGAAAAAGAGATCGAGACACTCCTTAATGTATGTCATTATTCTGGCACACCTCATATAAGCAAATGGACCTCAACGTGGTTCCCTTATCACTTACACATACACAGCTCTATAGTCTGACCTGAGTTACAACTTGAACTAGATCTCAAGCACTTAAGCTTGGGAACTCAATCAGCTGGAATCTCCCAGTCTTTTATGGCAGAGAGTCCGAAGGGAGTTTCTGCTTGAAGCTTCGGGTATATATATTCACGACGGGGGAGTGTACGAAGATGTTCCCCCTTCTCTTTATGGGTTTGGTAATTATAGGAGTGATTCAAGCATCAGATCCAGACCCACTGTTGGACTTCCATGTAGCTGATTTGGATCAGCCGCAATATGTCAACGGATTCTCATGCAAGGACATTTTAACCGTCACTGCTGATGACTTCTCATTCGCAGGCTTAGCTGCAGCGGGGCGAATCTAACGGGCAATCCAATCGGTGCTCCCACGTTCGGGTTTGTGCGTAACTGGCCTGCACTGAATGCCCTTGGACTTTGCACCAGGAGGTGTGATCATTCCGCACACACGCAATTTGATCACGGAAATTTTGTTCGTCCTGGAGGGAGAAGTCTAAACTGGTTTCGCAGGTCACAGTGACAATTCAAACCTTCAGAACAAGCTATATGCGAAGACTGTGAAGAAAGGAGTGGCGTTCATTTTCCCCAGACGCCTTCTGCATTTCCAGATTAACAACGGAACTGAAATGCTGCTACCGTGAACGTGCTGAATGGTCACAGTCCAGGCCTTTAACTCATGAGCATTGCAATGTTCGGCACTGGCATCGATCCGGAAGTGTTGATCAAGTCGACCTTCATGCCGCCGGAGCAAGTGGCTAACGTCTCGCCATCCTATCACAGTTCGTGGAATTATTGTGATCTCAGTGAACGCATTTGCATCAGATACTATCCAAATTTGCATGGACATCAATACTCCAGGTGAAGATGATTCCAAATACTATAAAACCCTTCAGCAGAAGAAGCCCTCTTTGCTTCCGATCAATCCCTGTTCGATGACTCCCGCACCAAAACATCAGTGAAGTCTCTTATGATGGTCGTTTCCGATCCGAGTTTGGGCAAGCTATGCGCACACTAGGAGCAGTCGGGGTAAAGACTAGTGGCCAAGTGTGCATGAACTGCCGTGAGGCGATAGTAGCAATTGGTCTTAAGTGATTTATAGTAACTCAGAGTCTCTGGCAGAGCTTAAACATCTAGATTGCTTACTAGGTTGAACTTTTGTATAAATAGAGCCTTTGACTGATTCTCAACCCGATTCATAGTAGAGAAAGCAATAAAACATACTGGACAATAAACCCCACAGGGAGTCCTGTATGACTTTTATTAATCATGATTTCCCAAAATCAATATCTCTTCCAATTTCACCACTGCGCTCATGACAGGGTTATGGTCGTTCCCCATTGCATCTCGAACTTGACCAATTGAAGAGCACGACCTCTTCAGTTTTCACGTGAACTGTCAGCATGAGCCTTCACTTTCTCTGCAATAAAGCCATCAGATAGTTTCGCATGCCTGTATACTGGAACTGACCTGATTTCATAGAGGCAAATCAAGTGAAGTTGGAGTCATTTGGTTTGAAGAACTTACAATCTGTTGATATATAGAATAGGTCTTCTGTTTCGAGACTGACTGTAGTTAGTTAGGAGATTAATCCTAGTAACTTCTAGTTCTAGAATGCAGTGAGTGATCTAGATAGATTGAGAGACAGAGCTACTTGTGCATTTTAGATTCCAAGAAGGTTGAAGAAGGCTCCTTGTACTGTCAATCAGCTCCACCTGAACAATCAACTTTCGGTCCTATAGTCTACTATCACCCTCAACCCTCGATGGATTTCGCCATTTTGGATATTGATCTGCGTGCTTTCCTCAATTTGCGCAGTAGAACTGTTTATTTATGTCATTACTCCAAATAGTGTGTGCGTCACAGTATCTCCAAACGGTGCGTAATGTCAGATGGCAATTTTTAATAGTGATCAAGATCCTTCAGCTAGTCAAATTTTCTGTACGATTTGAAGTTTATCAGATCCTTCTTATGGAAATTCTTGGGCTTATCACGTAGACACTCCGTTGGTACTGCGAACCAGCGGGTTAATATAAATCTCGATCTTAAAGCAATGCAACATCATCATACAACAAATGCTGTACCTGGACATATTCTAAACAGTACCTTGCTCAAAGTTTCCGCGTTGTTGGGTTTTCTTTCCCATGTAAAACACTTTCACAACTCGCCCAAGCTACAACAAGCTAGTGATCTTGGTAACAAGTGTTGACCAGTAATCAGCAGATAAGCACCTGGTAAATCTAGTCTACATGGTGCATGGAAGACATTCCTCCTCTAGATCTACCAAATTGAGATATACAGTGGCCTTTCCTGTAATATTCTTACAGGACAGATTCAGTGGAATAGAAAACTCTTCGTAAAGTACGACCCGGCCGAAAGGTAGACCAAGCATGATAACGGCAGCGAATCAAGTCATTCTCAGGATTCACTGATGGCGGCATCCAGTAGTTCGAAAAGGAAAGCTTCCTATAACTCCGATTAATGTTTGAGTCCTCCCAGGAACTATGACTTACAATCCGTGCAATACGTGATAGCTTTCATGATCATTAACTTGATTAACAAACGCTAGATTCTCCAATCTGAATATCCAATGAATCTGACATGTACATAATCTAGATAAGACAAAGTGAACCCACTTGTGTAAGCATCTTCAAACAATGCAGTACGCTTCACTGTTGACGGATTTACAGAAGAATGTCCTCCCAGCATATTACCTCAAGTCTCTGAATAAGCTCATTTCGTAAATGTCACTCACGAATTGAATGACCTTCTCCCCTCCGCTTCTCTTCAGAATCTGGGCAAGGGCTTCGGTTCAGTTAGAGTTTTTCTCATAACATGTGAAAAAATTACATTATTTCTTTTCTAATCGCTACAGGACGCCGCTCGATAGATTCGAATTCTAGAACTACTATTAGTTGTCCATGTAAAGAATCATCCGGGTTAGAATAATACTTGCACTCAGATTCTTCACTAATTGGGCAACTTCAATAAATGTAGCCTGATTAACAGCATCTCTTCAAGGCATGCTGTTATTCAGCTCAAGTCATTGGTTATTGGTCTATAAAACAAACCACGAAATTGTATAAGAATGTATTGAACAGTTGCTTCTGCACCCTGTCTTCGCAACTGTGTTTTTTATTTATGAATCCCGTATATATAAAGCCCTCGCTCGTCTTCTCAAGCATCCAACCGCGCAGCAGCTCTCTGCACTCTGGATCCTATCAGTTCCACTTTCAGGACCTGATAGGTGAAAGAGCTTTCATCCCTCACCATTGAAAAAGTTATAAACTTTGTTCTTCGTTCGCGCAGGAGATTGATGCAATTTCACTCACCTGTTCACATTTTCTTCCGCTTCTTGCTGTCATTTTGCTGGCTTTCACGTTGCGAAAATACTAGGAAACGTTTCAATACATCTAGTTCGTCACAACTGAACGTCCAGCTACACTTAGAGATGGAGCAATTCAAGTGTCTACTTATAATTGCGCTGGTTTCATCCTCTGGACTGTTCGTGGATGCAGTTGGATCACAGAAACATCAGCTCAGAGATCATTTTTTCCAAAGGTCATGTAAAAATGCGGAATCTGTAATCCAGAAAGCTGTTAGCGATGAGCTCGATAAGAACCTTAAACTTGCTGCTGGTCTCATCCGTATGCAGTTTCATGACTGCTTTGTACAGGTAAAGAGAGGAGTTCGTGCTTCCGATGAGATACTGTGAAAGATGTGAGGGAGGAAATCTTCTATTTAGACGAACTTGTTTTTGCCGATCACTGTGGGGCTTCCTGCATCGTGCCGCTATTTTGAGCAATAGAATTCAGTTGGAAAAAGTTACAAGCATTGAAGTTAGGCACCGAATTCAATCCTCTCCTGTATCTGATTTGGCCTTGCCATGTAACGTTGCCTTGATAGGGATGTGACGCGTCTGTGTTGCTCGATGGAGAAGACACAGAGAAGACTGCTGAAGTAAATGAGAAACTAGCAGGATTTGAAGTGATTGACGCTGCGAAAGCTGCTGTAGAAGAAATATGTCCGGGCGTTGTATCCTGCGCTGATATTATCGCTTATGCGGCTCGCGACAGTGCGGTCAAGGTGATGGATCAAATGAGTTATATGTTGTTCGCATGTACCTCTTCTCCTTCCTGACGCTGATCAATAAGTGCCCACTGTACTGGTACCTTGCTGCTTTGACGTCTTGACATGCTTTAACCTACTTCGGATGAGTTGGAATTCTGAAGAGCCTGGTCCGTTTGCAACCAGAACTACATGTATCCAACGTGCGACATCGATGAAGTATTCTCCTTCACACTCAATTCATCATCGCCACTGCAAAGCTCACGTTTTGATGATAAGGTTAATAACTTCGTGACTTTGTGGATATCAGTTGAACGGGTCCAGTTGGGAGGTGCAAGGTGGTCGGAAGATTGGAATTCGTTCCGTGGCAGAGACTGCTGAAGCTGAGCTACCACCACCAACATTTCAAGTATCTCAGCTCATAGATTCTTTTGCTAGAAGAGGATTATCTGCAAGACAGATGGTAGTCCTCTCAGGTACGTACACGCACTTGTTAATTATGGCTAATCTAGATCTACTTCCACGAGCTGGTGGGAGAAATTCCAATGTAGTTTGCAGGCTTGGATTTTCTCATCATTGTATTCCTGCTCAGTCTTCATACACACTAAATTCAACTTTTTAACCTGTGTCTCCTCAGGATCGCACACTGTGGGTGTGGGACACTGTGACAAAGTTGTTGACCGACTCTACAACTTCAACAAAACTCACTTCACGGACCCAACCCTTGATTCTGCGTACGCCGAACAATTGAAGCAGGACTGTCCCCAGAAAACTTTCAACGATACGATCGAGATCTTCATGGACGTTAACACTCCAGGTGAATTTGACTCTAAATATTACAAAACACTTCAGCAGAAGAAGGGCCTGTTTACTTCGGATCAATCCCTATTCGACGACTCTCGCACCAGGAGATCAGTGAAATCTTTGACGAAAGAAGGTCGTTTCCAGTCTGAGTTTGGGCAAGCTATGCGCGCGTTAGGAGCAGTGGGAGTGAAGACTAGAGGTCAGGTGCGCAAGAACTGCCGTGAGGTGATAGAAGTTGGTGCTTAATTAAATTATGAGACTCTTAACGGATATCTTCAACAGGTAGTCTGTTCGCTGGCTCCAGCTTTCACTTGGGACGAATTTGATTGATTCTCATAACGGATTCATTACAGTAGAAGTAATAAAACATGCTCGACAAGAGATCCCACAGAAGTGTGTGTTGTGTGAATTTTACTCCATGAAGGTCTTTTCGTTTGATACTGCAGCTTCGCTAAAGTTTGGTGGGTGCATGATCATGATGCAGATGTAGGCCTCCAACGTAAATAATACAAGACCGCTACAAGATGAGGACGTAGACACAGCATGAAATCACAAAGTGCACAAATGGTGACCAAAATCCACCGATAGTGACTATACTGGCACAAATGGTGTCCATTTGTAATGACTTTACTGGCTCATTGCGCAAAGGAAACTGTTAAGAGTAATTGACTAAATCAACAATGTTGTACTTCGCCAACGAAGAACAGTCACAACTCCGTGTAGTAAACAAGGACTTGGATGTACACGTTCCTTGCTATATACGTCTTAAAACCTGAATGCATCCACAAAGCTTCTGATCAAACTTGATTACCATCTACCGATTTTGATACCTCTCTAGATTCATCACAATGATGCAGTTAATCCTCCCTCCGGACACCCTTCAAACTTTGCCAAGAGTGAACGTCCTTAGTTTCCAATTTACCTCTTGTATGGGCCTGCACTTAGAACGGTTATACAGCTATGAGGTCGATACCTTCTCATGTCAGTATCACCGGTCCTACCTTATCTGACGGAGGCACGTCAAGCAAATTTGGAGCCACTGGATATTCATGGACTGACAGCCAGTTGATATGTCGGATGCTTATTCAATTTAAAGCTAACTATAGTTGAGAAAGCAGATCAATCCTACCGCTTAGTTCTAGATTGCCATGAGGGCAGGAGATAGATTAGGGAGACAAATATAGTAGCATTTAAAAACCCAATAAAGCTGAATGGGGCTTCTTATAATCACAATCACAATCACCTCCACCTGAATCGTATACATCAAGTATCATAGTTTGAATGTGCAATCAAAACTTACTGCGTTTCAGCTTTGTTCAAACATGGATATCTGTATGGCTTTTAGAATTCTTGTGCTGTTTTTACGTTAGTATGTTGGAAGATTTGCTCGGCACCATAATGCTACCTCGTAAATGACTAGTATTGATAATGTGAGTGATTAAATCAGCAGCCAAAGAAGCAGCACCCGTCTAGATAATCATGGTACGTTTCATTGCCATTGTCACAAGATGCCGAATAGTGTTGCTACGGCATATTTTCACTGTGGTCAGATGGATGCTTGGACCATTTTAGTTGTGTGTACGATATCTACTGCACGTACTGTCAGCCAGATATTGGAGTGGAGATTCTTGTGCGTACAGTATAGAAACTGTCTCTCCTGCGAGCATAACTGAATATTAGAAGAACAAATCATACCCCAAATGCTACAAAAAGGAATGGAAAATTACATCTCCGAGTAGTTAAACTTGTTTTGAAAAGATTTCACGAAATGACGTTCTTTTTATGATGTTACAAGCTTATCAATGACAAGCTTGCTGAAAGGTGTCAACAAGTAACAAGTTGGAACAAGTAACAAGTTGGAACAACTTGGAATATCTCAATTTACCAGAAGCTTAGAACTTGATGACATTTCCTCCCCACAGATAAATAAGACCTACAACTTCTCCTATCAGGATATAGAGACAGAATTTCAGATTGACGAATGGCGGAAATCCGATAGTTTTAAGAAATACATTATACTATCAAAATATTTGAATTGACTTCTTCTCTTTGAAACATTGAGGCACATGATACATTTATTCCAAACTGAGGAAATACATATAGACTATACTAAAGATAGATCTGTCATATAATTCTAGATCTGCGTCATACAAATAGACAATCATCCTCTGCCAAACTCTACCTGTTAAAGCATCGGTAAATCGTGCAGCTGGTTAAACGTTTGGATCTGACGAAAATTTCATGGAAGTATGTGATCTGAATTCTCTGCAGAATCCCAATTGAAAGCTATCATTCACAAAGTCATTCTTACTATTTCCTTGCAATGGCGAACACCTAAGCAGAATCTATCTAAGGTGTACGCTTATTCGTTCCTGGATAATCTCTGCATACATATATCCGAACTGATATGGCTGAATTGAGAGCCGTATTTGAGTATTCCTGGCCGTGTGTGGGTCCCCAACATGGGTTTAGTGTGTCGTCTCAAGCTAGCGAAAATATTATCGTTTCGCACTTTTGAGGATTGGAGTACAGTAGACACTGCAACTTGCTAGAGAGCCAAGCGGTAGTTGATAAATAGCAAGCCTTAGCAACTCGAACGCATCTGAAGCAGCTCAACTTGACAGGTTCGTACGGGGGATGCAATATAGTAGCCTCACAAGGGATAGACCAATCCCCCAACGGTCGGATTGGATCTGCAGTAGTACTGGGGTTTCGTTTTCACGATTTGGAACTCTCGGTAGATGTAGGATATGCTGGGTTAGCAAATATATGCAGTGGAACATTATTAGATGATCAATGTAGGCCATAGTAATGCCACAAATATTTTCCACGGACAAACATAAGTCTTCAGCACACGTACGGGAGTTCGCTTCCTTACTCAGTACTGGAGAAAGCTCAAATAAGTACTTATCCACGAACGCTTTCCTGGCTTTGGCCACATGTAGATATTTAGTCGGCTGGAGAGCAGTTTTGGGTTTGCACTTGGCGCCTTTGTGGAAAAGATTCTAACTCTAGTCCTTGTTTTCTTGAGTTCATTCAACAAATAAAATTCCACTTTCACTGCTTGACAGAATCCTCAAAGAATCGAAGGGCTGACCGCCCTTCGATATTTTCGTGTTCGTCTTCGCAGAAGAGGTCCTGCATGTACAATTTAAAGCACTAAAACTGGCGATGTCCCGGAAGTTTGTTGCTTGTTGAACTGCATTTATTGGCAGACATTGGATTCGACCATCGGAACACGAGATCTAGACACTCCTGAATGTATGTCATTATTCTGGCACACCTTAAGCAAATGGACCTCAATGTGCTCACTCATCACTTACATACACAGCTCTACAGTCTGAGCTGAGCTACAACTTGAACTAGATCTCAAGCACTTAAGCTTGGGAAGTCAAATCAGCTAGAAGCTTCCAATCTTTTAGGGGAGAAAGTGCGAAGGGAGTTTTGGCGTTTAGGTTCCGGTCGTTATGAGCATTGCAATGTTCGGCAATGGCATCGATCCGGAAGTGTTTATCAAGTCGACCTTCATGCCGCCGGAGGAAGTGGCCAACGTCTCAGCCATCCTATCACAATTCGTGGAATTATTGTGATCTTAGTGAACGCATTTGCATGTGTGGTTATCTTGCCAAAACCTGTCCAAAGATCGAAAGCTCACTGTTCTTCAAATTATCTGACGTAACATCTGGATTTACTCGCATACTTCTTTGGACTCAACTTCTTTTTGCATGGGCTCATCATTCTGATTTGCAGAACCTCAAACGTACAATGAATGGTCAATCTCGTAGACAAGTTAAGTTTCTATAAATTATCCCCCTGTCATGCACGAGTGAATATTAGTTGAGGCCTTCTGAATTAGCATTCTACTGACTGCGGTTGAGCTCACATTGAGTTAGTTGGCTTCCTCAATGGCTCTCAGGAATTCATCATCCTACATCGTCGTAATGCGTTCAGCCATTAGCTTCTCATATTGGAAGGGTAAGACTTATATGTAACCACTAGGTACTTTGTGCAAACCGAACTTGAGCCGCAGTCGGGTTTGGACTTCACTATGCATGGTGAATTGCTAGCAAATCTTGACTTGTATAGATAGATTGTTGGTTGTCAATCCAAGCAATCACTAGGCTTCATCTATGTTTAGTTGCTTAGTTCATACAAACACCTGTGAAACTTCATTTGGATGTAGGCCATCGGATTCAGCATCAAGTGAAATTTAACGTTCAGTTTGGGCTTCACTATTAAGCTTATGAGCCACTTATGCTTCATGGACTTAGTGGTGCAGATTGGGCAAGAAGTGTTTAAGACAAGAACTCTACATTAGGTCATGTATTCCATCTTCGAGAGTTTATGATTAGTTCGCAATGACGAAACAACTTATTGTTGCTCTTTCATCTACAAAACCGAGTACAGAATTGCCACCAGTGCTACTTGTGGATCCATTTGAACATACTTTATCTTACTTGAGATATGAGATTTTTCTGGTCCAATGATTTTACAAAAAGATAATATCCGTAACAATAAACTTACTTCCTACTCGTATTCCATACCAGGACTAAACAAATAGGAGTTACCTATCACTATGTGCCTACAAGTGAACAAATAGTTGGGATTTCACCAAGTCTTTCTCAAGACAAAATATTGATATTTCGAGATTATATCTTGGTGTCAAAGATATTAATTTGAATGGAAAGGGGAATGTTGATTACTTAGTACAAGCTTATATAGTTATAATTAGGTTAATGCAGGTTACGCTCGTTGGTTAAACTTTTCCTATGCTTGTTAAGTCTCCTTTAGATCACGAGGACCCACCCCTTACGTATCCTTTCACACTCGATACAGAGAGGGGCTGTTGCCTTCAAGTATATTATTTGTGACTACTTTGACTCTTTCTTTGTATGCGGGAGTTTCATCCTTATTCAAGTGTTCCTCCGCTGTTGGAGGAGTGTGATTATGGTCCCTCATGTCATGTCTCAGTGACATTTTATCTACACTTACATCCTGAAGGTGCAGTCAACGGGCCAATATCGATTAGAAGCAAGCATTTTGGCAGGAGAAGCAGAGTAATATGGAGATTTTCGTGAATGGATGTTACGGTGGTCTTCTTCAGGCTCTTCTTCCTTTGAGTGCGGGCAAAAGACGACGATTAGTTTAGAGTTTAGATGTTAATCGTCTGCTTTAAGTCTAAGTGGACCTTCAGGGAGACTCAATAAGTGCTCGCAGCAGGAGCAATTCTGCCAAAAATGCCAGCGAGAATTGACGACCACGAGAGCATGGTAAGATCGAGCACCTATTCATCAGATTTCACACTAATAGTTTATCTCTTTTGCTTCTTGGAACCGATAGGGGCCGGCTATCTTCAACCTCGCCTGAATGTGTCTGCAGATTATCACAAGCAAGTAAGACGTAGGAAGAACAGATGTCTTCTGGCACTGCACTATTCTGTGTCAAGGAAAATGAAAGTTAATGAGGTAATAAAGAGAAGTATAAAACATTAGAAAAAGAAGAAAAAATCATCCTAGGAAATGGAAGTGGAGAAAAGAACGTGCATGCGTGCTCGACTGCAGTTGATAATCAGCAACCTTTTATGGATGGAGAAATGTAGTTCGAGCACGAGACAAAATATGGCGCCGAGCTAAGTTTCAACTCTGAAATCGCTTCAGTCGGCAATTCCAAGTTCAAAAGACTGGCAACACTCAAAATTGGGATCCTTGCGTAATCTTGTCAATGGACGAGGTCTGCATGCTATTATCGAGACATTTGGGTCCTGCCAATATTAAAGCTAGAACATGGTTCTAATATATTTTCACTGCCTAGGTCTATCTGGAATCTAAGCTCTCGTTTCCTCATCTCCGCGTTCTTTTGGTCCTCCAGACGCTCCACCGTTGGAGAATCTGATGCAACAGACGTATTCCCTGCCTGTGAATGTGCAGCACTCTTGTGGTTGAACCGACTTTCTTGGTGCAAGCTCAACTTCCTTTCAGCACATTATCCCCAGGGGTCACAGAGGCGAGTTCCGATAGCACGCTGGCAGTTGACAGAGAGTACCTCCTGATGATCGTTTGGTTTCATCCCAGCATGTTGTATTACTTCTCGCCACTAAGTTCCCATATTGGTCTTGAATATTGGCCATTGGTAGGCCAGGACCGCCTGTTATATTCAGAATTTAATTGGAAAAGGAGAGATGAACTGCAACCATCAAACATGAAAATACACTAGCAAGTGATGAATAACCTTCAGAAAGACATCCAATCCCTTTGTGACATATTATGAGTTCTGAAGATGTTTGGGATGGAGCTTATATATACAGCAATCTTACCTACGGCCCCGGCCCCATTCAAATGTTCAAATGAAACCGTCTGCTTCAATCTTCATCTATCGTCATCGCTGTCGTACTGATCAGATGATTCTTCATCTTCAGATACTCTGCATTAAGGGAATTCAATCAGCAGACAACTCCCTGACTTGATACACGATTCATGAATTTCACAAAGCCAAGAAATGAGAAACTAACCTCAGCCTCTCTCATGGTCGTAAGATTGAACAACTACACATCAGAGCATCGGGGTGGTGAGAACAAACTCTGCTTTTTGGTCAAAAAATTTCTTGACCATAAGCTTCTGTTCCTTTCCTTGTCCGGAAAACAATTCGGACTCAGCCCGTCGTGATATGATAACACATTCTCCTATAAGTGAGTGAAGTAGGCAGTCACAAGACATGGATGCTTGTAGGTCTTAGCTGGTCTCGAGTATTTCTCGCCTATGCTTCACTCAACATACCTGCTTCTAAGTCAACTCGAGAAGTTTTGTTTCCATAGTTGTTGGGTGCTGAAACTTCCTTCCTTCACTTGGAGTCCAGGTGTGAGGATGTTGTAGACGGCTTTTCACCCGCTTTGCAAAGCCTCTGTAGCTTGCGAGGCCTTTGTACAGATGCTTGACCTTCACAATCATGACTTGCCACTCTGCGCTTAGACGTTCCCGTCTTTGCACTTCGGAAAATGTTGCATCTTCCGTAAAGGTTTGGCCAGTCGGCAGAGGCGTTCTCAGATAGGCCAATGTCCGAAGTCCTATTGGGATAGGTACAGGTCGCACAGAATCTGAGGCCTACTGGGACAACGTGAAAGTCAATGTGAAGTCTAGCAGTTCTCCTTAAGGAGGATAGAGACCATTCATACGACATGGGAATGAAGATACGAGAGATTTCTTAAGCTTCGAGTTACTGGTCAGGTTTCTACTCTAACTGTAGGCATCTTTCCCAACGATTCTGCTGTCAATCCCATTGTCGCTGGGGTTTGTGGTGTGGTCTGCTGCTGTAGCTGAGGCGGATAGCTGTACTCTGTATTCTTTGAAAGGTACATGCAGCGTTGAGGACAAGTGAGGTTGGGATATCCTCATGCTGAAATTCGTCCTCGCAACCGGTGGTGAAGGCAATACCATGGCTAGCAATATCAGCCAGTAGACCTTTTGTCCTTCCTAAGTCAAAAGCTGATATTCGAATCTTGCCTAGCTTTCATTCTCCGGCAGTGGAATGCAAAAGATTGCCTTCGCTCTTCCAATATCACTACGGAAGTTTTGATGCACGTCAGCAAGGGGGCTCACTGGACGCGTATTTTGGGCAAGCATAGTCTTCTCTTGGGTTTCATGTGTTTCTAAATCGTCTGACGGCCAGTTGAATGCACAAGTAGGAAGCTTTACTGCTGACAGGGAAGTTCCATTGGTTATTGGCTCTCCACAATATTTCTGTTATGCCCTTGAAACTTCGGGATCGGTTTTCCCGCATGTTATGCCTGCTGTTTCCAGGAAGGTGAAGTAAGGGAAATCAAACCTGCTTCTGTGGTAGTAACAACTCCTGAGCTATACTTACAACGATGCATAACCAAAATTGACCTGAAACTCTTCTTTTCCAGTATGGTTTTGGATGGAGATAGGAACATTTGAGGGTCAAGAACATGGTCGTCGATTATTGAGACCATCTGACAGTCGTGATCTACTGTGGTATTGTGAATCAATGTTGCACTGTCAGTGAGTATTGCCTTGCCATCTGTGATGATCTCATTGGAACAGAGGATGAAGAGAAGGAATGACGGTAAAAGGCAAAATAATTGTCATAAGAACTTATCCGACTATGCAATCGAATTTGCCCCATGCTATCTTTTAGTACTGAAAAGCTTCTAGTCCAAGAATTGAGGAAAAAATGGCGAGATTTTCTAACAAATGCCCATTCGAAATTTGCAGAAACTTGTTGGACAGAGATTCCGTATCGACTGCTCAAGTGGATACAAGTGCAAAAGTTTGGTGTTTCTCTTCTAGGAAACATCTCTCTCCCAACTTTTATATTATACTTCTTATATATATTATAATGGTTTATATCCTTACACTTGATTGCAATGTGCAATCAAACTAGTGAGAACTAGGCGGAACTAGTCTTGAATGCAATTCGCAATCAAGAGAGGAAAATAACCTAGTTCTGATTAGTTCTTACTTTGAGGTAATTAGGCTCACCTCATTTTCTCCATAATATCGAGTATATACAAATCGTGAGTCTAACTCCGGATTCATAGGCTTATGAGCCTCTACTTTTGAGTCCACTAAGTTCACCTGCGGATCTTCTTATAAGTATTCGGAACCGCTGAATCAAATTGCCCATCCAACGCTGTAACGATTAGGGTCAATCATCCACATTTTTATCTATCTCTTGAGACTCTCTATCTAAGGATCTTTCCATCTATCTCAGCGTGGTTAAACCTTTACATGATCAATGAGTGGTAATATGACATGATTGATCCCGTAGATCAAAGAATCAGCCAGATGAGCAAGGTCGAAAGGCGGAGTATTCACCACAGCATCTACTTGAGTATCAAAACTTTGTGCTATGCATGGAGCCGCAGTATCTACAAAGTTGGCCGCCTCCTGCATAGTTTGAGGAGAAGCCTCAAAATTGGTGTGCAAATCAGCACCCAAAGTCAACCCACTTCCGACCGTCAAACAAGCAGCGACTGCTTCAACAGCTTTCTCAGCTCCACCTTGCAACAACCGTTCCAAGACAGTGGCAAAGTCTTCTGCCCCCTCAATCGCGAGCATTAAATCGGAACCGACGACGATAAGCGCTGCTTCCAGTCCTGAAATGATTTCCGTGGCAGTGTGCCCAAGAACGCTCGAGGCACCGTGTGCAAAGTCCTGGCTAACAGACATAGGCCCATGAGATATATGAATCGAAACATCGGGCGTATTTGGGCCAATATGAGCAGCAGTAAGATTGTTTGCCTGTCCTATAGGTCCAGTAGTTGCATTGTTGTTGGCATCAGGCTTCAAGCTGCTGGTTGTCACTCCTGTGAAAACCAGTCCCAATGACTTCAAAGCCCCAAGTTTGAACTTGATTTCTGCCAAGAGCCTCTTAGCTTGAGCTGCATAGTACGGATACTTCAGCTGAGAAGTGAGGAGACCGGCTGGAAAATAGCTGCCAGCCCCAACGCTGGCGTCCTTTGCAGATTGTGAAATGGATTCAGCTTTGACTTCGTGTTTTGCTGGGGCGATATTCTCAATGGAATTACTCGGAGAGCTTGTAGCTTCGCCTTCTTCTTGAGAATGGTCATCTTTTGAGATAATTTGGGCATATATGCTGGTGAATACGATGACAAGTCCTCCGAGGATCGCAGAGTCAGCTGGAACATCCTCACTCGCGAGGGCTGAGAGAAAGGCGCCCCATACAGGAATGGTTGTGTAGACCATCGTTGCTGTCGATGCATGCACGGATCGCAGGCCACGAAGCTCCAACCAGCTACAAAGCCCAGAACACACGAGACCGTTGTATAGAAGTGGGATCCAAGGTATACACTGTAACGTCTCAACATTGAGGTGTGATTGCAGCGCACTGGCGTCGAACGTCGTGCACAGTTCCCATCCAAGACTCAGAATCGTAAGCACTCCGAACTGCACAGCATTCAGCCGCAGTGGGTCGAATCTCTCACCATGTGCCTCGGATCTGAAGATGTGAAGTGCAGACATTGCTGCTACCGCCGCACCCCAAATGTCGCTAATCTGCGGACACGAGACAACTTTCCATCCGAATCCTTCCTCTTCAAGAACACCCATGCCGAGTATGGCTGCAGAAATGGTGGCGAGTCTTGTCAACTTTGGACCCGACTGCCGCCCTGCAAAAAGCTCCATGAGAGGAACAAAGATAACCTGAACAGGGCCAATAGAACAACAGATTGGAAATTGTCAATTATGTTTACTTGAACAGTTGTCTGTAGTATAATCAGTGTATAGAGCTTACGATAATAATGCTACACTACTTGCAGGACTTGGTAGCATCATCATCGACTCTCTAGGGGCGTGTAAACTTAAAGCAGCAAAACTTACAGTGAACGCGAAAAGTATTGATGGACTGCTTGACGAAGATGCACCCGGGTTACAGGAGTCAACGAAGCTTGCAGCGAAAGCTAGTCCTCCAAGCTCCGCTCCTGCTCGTAGAAGTGCTATTTCGCGGTTTCTCACGGCACTAACCAATGCTGGAATGAAAAAAATGAGCGCCGAAGAGAATCGCACCAAGGACGTAAGACTAGCGGGCAAGGCTGGTGCAGCATCGGCGACAAACCTGTTCGCCACATTACTTGACCCGTACACAGCAGCTAGTGCGTTGAGGAGCATCAAACTCCTGATTCTTCTTGCTTCTTTCTTCTTCTTCAGGATTTTAACCCACGTAGTGTCCACTCCGCTGCCAACTTCTGCCTGTCGAACGGTGGATGAACCTCTTGCGGGGAGTTCATGAGATGGTGAAAGCTCACTAGCAGTTTCCTCATTATCGGGTTGAACCAACTGCAGATGAAGGGAATTAGATCCGAGTTCGAAACATAATGGTGATCATCACGACAATATAGCACGCCTAGTTTTTTTTAATGTATAGCAAGGCTCTGGCACGTGAACGATTGTAGACTCAGCCGGCCGTAAGCCTAATAACTTTGGGTTCTCTAAAGATCAGCTACTCATATGGATTCAAGTGTGAGCGCTAAGAATACTGACCGTGACAGATCTGGAGAAACAAGCCTCCACGTTCTCGAGGAACTTCAGTTCACCACTCCGTTGGCATTCAGTCGTTTGCACACAACTCAAAGAAATCTTCTTCGCTGATTTCCACAGGAGTGCGTCGGAGCTTTTCTCATTGTAGATGGAGGAGGAAGCGATCGCGATGCGTGGCTCGGCTAGGGCTTTAGTCGGCGCTGCTGAACCGCTCTGTGCCCTCTGAAGGTGTGATTCCCCATTCTCCAAGACTCTGCTGGAAGTCCTTGGTAAACGAGGCCGTTGCTGGAAAGAAAGACTGTCGACACTCTTGCGAGTACGCTTGGCAAGTTCGACAAGAGTGATAGATTTATCTGATCCATGTTGGTTAGATCGGTGACCAATCTCGAGTAGACGACGATTAGCTAAACATTTTGAATCACTTGATCTTCCTGTCTGGAAAAGATTTGACCGACTCAGCATTCCCACACTCCTCGAGTGTGTGATTTAGGAACAGGAAGCTGGACTGGGAGGAGCACTAAACGAAAGGTTACTTTGACACACTAAGTTTGGAAAAATGTGTGAATCGAACTGCAGGCAGAGGCAGTTTGAATCAATCAGACTGCCACAAAATAAATGGTAGAAATGCTGATTTTGTTTATATTATCGACGGGTTCGCCTGACAGATCGAGACTATCCACAAAATCAAGTAAGGCACGCAGCAGATCAACGGGGAAATCATAGGGCCAAGTATCGACTTTTCAGTTCAGTCCCAACTGCAGGCAAGCGGGATATCAAGAGCTGCTGAATTTTCACTAGGACAGCTTGCATACTAGAATAGATAATCGACTGATTTGTGCTGTGTAGAAGCTGATTGCACGTTAGTGTCTGCTTTTACTGTGAACAATGAACGAGTCCAAATCTCCTGCGAGAACACTAACCCAAGCGCACAGGTCGCAAGGGAAAGCGTGATACAAGAGCTTAGGAATACGTGCAAGTCCGATTGATGGAAACAAAGCACCGATTCGCAGTTATATACGAGAAGACTTGACATCTTCAGTCTACACAAAAAGCAACCTGCGGACTTGTGACGAATATACGTAAAGTGGAACATGATTCTTCCTTCAACAGGCCCCCGCTGTGGGTCGCTGACTGGGGAATAGAATAATAGTATACGGCAGGTAAATAGCAACAGGTAAACGAGCGATGCATGAATGTTACAATCCTAGGTAGCTGTGAAGTGGGTTCTCAGTTCACAGCTGCAGTGCATAATGGCATAATCTGAGGTGATTACACCTCCACACTTTTCCCCCACTACGCCATAGTTTCTAGGCGGCCGGAGAGAATTTGTTCTGGTCTTCAACGACGCTGGCTGGTTTCTTTGCCATCCGTTCCAAACATGGAGGGCTCCATGTTTGGAACGGATGGTCCCATGGCTACCCTCCATTTGATTGCGTACTGCCTAAGATGGGTGGAGGCGGCGTCGCCAGTCTTCAAGTACCAAGGGAGGAAGGATCCTCAGCGATGCACCGAGCGCGTATTTTCTACAACGGAGAAGAGTAGGGTAGTACCCCGAATATGGATGGACCTATGACTCTAACGCATCTCCACTCCTCTATTAGCCTTGCAGAGTCGATCAACTCCTCAAACTTTCTTCACGACCGTAACATCGCTGCTCGTTCTTCTCCATCACGCGTGTTCATGGGCCCCAATTGCAGCCGCAGTGCGATCTAATTAAACTCGACCTTCTCCATGCTTGCAATTTGCTCTAGACCAAGTGTTGCTCTCACGTCTGCTTCCCTTATTAATGAGAGAAATTACGTTACTCTAAATGACTGTTGCGCATTGGAGGAGGACTTCATTATTCGTGAAGCATCTATTTCTTCACCTCGACAGCGTTACGGCCACTGTGCATATTTTCCAGATGTTAGCCCTTTCATAACTCTTTCTTCATGGCCTGTTCCTTCTTTGGTTATGTCCATGCCAAGTTTCAAAAAGTTTAAGAAGTTCATTGCTCATCAGGCCATGTTCTTGCGAAACACTTATGAAGATAATTTTATTTGGAGTTATCTCTGAGACTCCTTTCGTGCAGTTGAGAAAAACCTCTCGTGCTCTGTATTGCCGTCTATTCGTTGTAGCAATCTACAACGGAAAATCAAGGCGGTCAAAGATAGCAAAACCTTATTACTCAGGGAAAAAAATTGGTAATATAATCCACAAGATAAATCCATAGTTATGACATAATTGAGAAAAGAAACCTCAAGTACATGATTCTGTCCTCAAAGGATCGAAACTGCCATCGTGGAAGTTCATTTTGACACGTGAAGAAGGTGAGGAGTTACATTTGACTAAGACCTGCTCGAAAATCATAACATTACAGTCCGTGCACATGATAGTATTCCAGATCAAAAGTCTTCCAATCATAGGCATGTCACAGAGATGCAGCTCACGTTTAACTTGTCATCTTTTGTAGTATTCTGTCGTCCTGCACTTTAATCTTCCCGGCAGACCACGTGCTTGCCTTCACGTTTTCATGGTGTGGTGCTGTCCGTAGCATGAAGAGCAACACAAGGTTGATTCGAATTCCGGAGCTGAACCATCTGTATGTGGAAGTCCCACAAATTGGCTCCTGCACTTCGTGTTACTTTCAACTTTAACTTTGGGGGAGAAGAAAAGCAGGTCCTGGAGGACAATTCATTTAGTTTGTTGGTAAACATGAAAAATTTAGTTATTAGTGAATCTGAACTTGACCGCTGATGACAAAAAACGTGATGTTCAACAAATGAATAGTTGAACAAACATGATTTGTTACAGCACCATTTGATTCCGAATATGAAACTTTAATGGGATGAAGAGAATGATAGAGAGCGAGCAAATTGGGCTTGATTCGCTTTCAGTCACAATTGAGACTGAACTTTCAGACAAATGCGTCGATCAAAGTACCTCTCTAAAGATAAACCAGATACTTACACTGTTAGTTTCCTCGAGTATATGGAACGATAACCCAGAACTCACTGCAATTACTCGAGATTGAGAGGCAACATAGCTCTTTTGCCGAATAAGAATGACTGTTCTCTATAGCACGTGACCTGAACTTTTCATATACGTCTTGACACTTTTAGGTCAGGTTTATTGACATCGTTTTTCTATTCATCCTTCCAACCTCACCATGGATCGAGTACAGCTTCCTGCACTTAAACCAGCTTTTTATCTTTGAAGGTGATATGAGTTGAACGTTGCTTGGAGATTCACGGTATCTTAGTGGGGACAAGGATATTAAGGGGGACGTCTAGAGGAGATTAGAGAAATGCTTCGGTAGGTGATTCTAAAGGTTACATCTTGAGAATGTAAAATCCTACAAGAGAGTAGAGATTCTCGTTTCTTTGGAATGTGTCACATAAAGGGCTTCAACACAGCAGTAATTATTGTTTCTTCAATTGCTCGTCAGTACGTTTGAGACCTTGACATGTTAAGTTACGTTCAAGATTTTGATATGCTATTATGATTGTGGGAATATATTATCCGTCCCATATGTCGCTTGAAATATATCAAGCGATCCTTCAATGAAAGAGGTGTGATATCTTTCCTTGATATCTTTTCTTTGGGAGGTTTTCCTTAACCACCTATAAGAATGAAGAGTTGTATGACACCAATTCCACCTATTCTATGCTAATTAAACGTGATCATCTCAACGACAAGAATCCTTGGCCTCGCCCCCATGTGATATTATTATAGCGGGAACGTCAGCACATATCTGATTCAGTTGATACTCAGGATAGTTCAAACTGTAGCACAAACCTGGCCAAAATTGCACGTTTCATTACTTTACTGCTCCAAGTTGTAGTTACGGTAGTAGATATGTGTACATAATGTTCTTCAGGAATCGGAGTGTGTAATTATAGTAGTACATAACGAGGGTTTTCTCGGCTGGCAGTCACAAGCATGACTCTTCGCATGTAGCGAGGATATGCGTATATTTCCGTTGACCATCACAACCACCCCACAGTACACTACTTCGGTCTTTGGATGCAATTCGGCAGTCAATTGTGAGGTTCAGATAGGGGCCATAGATAGTATAAAAAGCGATGAAAGTCAGTTCAATTTCCTTCGTGCAGGCTGTGAAGTAGACCAGTCCTATATGCTCCTGAGACCCAGATTCCGGAAGGCTAGAAAGGCAAACCCGAAGGTAAACGTTGTGAAGTAGAGATCTTCAAACCCTCGATATTAGTATTCACGGTTCTAAACGGCGATTGTGAAACTCCGTTGGATCAGAATAAACCCTGATCGTCAATCTGAGGAGTGGGTAAATAGAAGGTGCGAAGGTAGAACCATCAAGTAAGCTCGGCCTATATTTATTCGGCATCAGTTTACACCGACTCCTCACTTTTGGAAGAAATTCTTCCCCATTTCATGAGCTCCTCCCGTTGCAAAATGCCTCGTTTTACTTTTTACCCGCCTGTTGACGAGATGGATCCAACCTTCTCCCGACTCTTATTGTTAGGGACCCACTGCGAATGCTCATAATTATGGAGCAACTGCTGCTGCAGCTGCTGGTGGCACCTTATTTACCTTACACATAATCATCACGTCGAGCGAAAGAAAAGGACTACAGAATACAAACTGCAGAAATCGACATCGACCTACCACTTGTCTTACCCTATGAGGAGGCACCCAATATAGCAGTTTTACTCAACGTTCTAGACCGTAGACACTGAGCGTGATTTTGAGGGGAACGACGAGAGTTGACCGACAACTAGAGCGCATCACTGTCGACATCCGCGTTCCATTGGAGCCTTCTCTCCAGATGCAAACAGCTACAAAGAGATCCATCCATAGCAATCCAGTTTAGATCCAGATTTAGTCTAGCTCAACACACGTAAAGTTTACCCACAGAGTGATGACCATGAACTTGTTCTTGAGAGCAGTTTAACATCCTTGCTCTACTTGGCTTGGAAGACATCCGCAAATAGATTTTAAAAGTAGGAATTTGTATTTTCCGATGGCGAGAAGGTAGAATCTGTGATGCTTACCTTCCGCATTCTTAGTATTCCAAAGCAATATCGTTTACGATAAGCATCCAGCATGTTTTATCGCCGTGCGATGTCTGCTCCTCTGGTGTTTTATTGAGATCTCTACTTTTGTGTTTGATGCTGTCAAACTTGAGGTACGTTTCCGATTGACGACCGTTCTACTTACGTTTGGCGCCGCCATGAACTGGGGGCTTATATAAAGAATTATACCCTCAAACAATCTTCCAGCTCCCCAGGAGGTTGATGACTAAAACGTGCCGCTATATGCATGGTAAGAATTGGTCCTCGACTATCCATCCTTCATAGGAGGGCAACTGAAGTCTTGAAGTAGACATCGTATTATCCTTTCGCAGTAGAGCCTGGGGGCCTTCCGGGGACTTCGACTTTACCTTAATTCTGGAGGTTGATTAAAGGTTTAGTGATCATAGAGAATCATAATCATCTCTGTAGACAGCATTGCCCATTGGATCAAAGTCTGAAAGCAATGGCTTCAGGATGTCCCCGAAGATTGAAATATCAGCTTCCTGTAAGAACTTGGTAAAAACTTTCTGAGTTGCTTGCTTATGCCAAAACCTTTCCATTGAGAAATTCATTAACTATCGCTTGATCCATGAATTCGGTGAGGGAAGGTGACAAAGGGAGAAGCTTAGACTCTCAGAAACTGGACACAATAACAGGCATCAAAACATGTCTGCTGGCAACTTGCGGTCCAAAATCGTCTGCATCGAACACGGTCTCTACTTCACTGCCCTTTAGAACGCTTCATTCTACATTCTTTTGAAGAGACCAATCTAACAGTGAACCTTCAGTACCACGTATACTCCGGTAACAACTGTGTCAGCCGTTTAACTAGAATTACAAAGCTACATCTTCGCTCGACCTATAAACAATATCCTCCAGACTCGAAAGGAGTCTAAATCAGGGCTGCCGACGACTGCTTACCCTTCCACAAGAACGGGTACTCCAGTCCAGTAGTGAAGTGTATAACTCTCAAGAAAGGGATCGGTTCAACAGTTCCACGGTCCCAAGGGGATCCATGTAAGTCACCGAGTTAAAGCTCCTGCTCACTGATCTACATTTAGAATCTGCTGCATTTACATGGATTATGGAGGCTGAGATCTACAAGAAATTCCGGAAATTACAGTATGCTATCCACTGCGGGCATTGACAAGCCAGTCGTTTCCGGCAATTAATGTGTCTATTGGCACCAGTCGCTCCTCATTGTAAAGAATTCAGGAAAAGAATAATCACCACTGCAACCCCAATAAGTATGGGAATTGAGCTCACCAAGTACAAGAAGCTATAACCCTGCGAGTTTCAGTGAAGTGAAATCAGGTATTAGTTGAAGGGAACTGTCACACATGCTTGTCTTCCAATGTCTCTGTTATTAGTTAAGGAAAGCTCATACTCAAGACACGAGAACAAAACGAAGTTTGAAGTTCGAAGTTTACCAGGTACTGTCTCTCTCATCGTGAAGCCTAAGATTCTAGCCTTCTGAATAGATGTTGGCAGATCAATCCACCATAACAAGTAAGAAAGCACAGGAGTAAGGTTAAAACGTACCACAACTGGAGGTAAACTTTCTCCAAGATCCTTTTTCTCCTCTCCGGGGGCAATATCAGCTGCGGTGTCCCAATCTATCTTGGCTCTTTCGGCGGCGACTCTAGGGTCAACTCCTGTGTCCGTCACTTTAGCATAAGGTGATGCTACGGGAGGTGGTCGACTAGCTGAGATTTCATCCTGTCAAAAAACGAAAACACCAGCATTTTAAGCCGGAAGCTCGAGAACATCTCAGAAACTTTAGACGGCGAGTTAGATTGAAAAACTTAAGTCACACTAAGGTACCCAGATGCGAAGACGACAAAATACAAAATGAGAACCCCTTACTCATGAGGACTGCCAAAACTCCTTACACAAGGGATGTCACCGATCTACTAGTGATATGAGATTCTATGTTTTGCAGAAACTTCTGACCATAGAATTATTCTCGGTCCAACTTATGAGGACCCCAGTCTAGGTGATCAACAACGAGAAAGATACAAAAAAGCTCTAAGCCACTCCATGCCCCCCATGAGAGAGTATAGACCAAAGACCTCGAGGTTAGGCCACTGTCGCATATCCTTGGCAAGCTCTCGTAGTGTGGTCCGGTCCTGCGGAATTCGGCCTTCATAGACCTTCACGATCAACAGGCACATAGACACGAGTTAGATAAGACGACAAAATATCGCTTCGCTTAAACAGTATAGAGAAACATCGAAGTAAAATAGTCGCAATTACTCCTCTATGGAAATACCCATCCATGTAAACAGTGAACTCTCAGTGATATACGCTGGTAATCTAACTATGCTCTAGTCAATGCTAGATCACTAGAAACTACAATCGGATGATAGACGAAGTAGAGAACGCGAGGGCCCCTGAAAGGAGTCGCTGCGCATGAGCACAGGATTTGCTTCCAGTCTCTTACTTCGTTTAAGACTCTGTTCTTGTGAAGGTGTCTACTTCCTCCGACATATATACCGATATCTTCTTTCGCTTTAGACCTTCTTTTAGGCTCCTATATGTCTGTGAATTTTTTATTGGAGCTTCTCTTGCTCCGACTACAGTTTGTCTCACTATGCATACATTTTGCTCGACAAGACGATTGCTTCTGGGCGTCTTACTAAGGTCCGGGGACTAAGGTATCAAATATCTTGGGAATCCACACAATGGAGGGGGGAGAAAATGAACCTCCATGAGAGCATTCCCCATATCTTCTCTTGAACAACCTCTCTCATCCTCAATCCCCAGCTGTTTTCTGCGCTCTACGTCTCTAGGATCTTCGATCATGACAGTCAATCGCACCTGCAAATCACGGATTCAGTCACCGAGTTCAAAATCAACGCAAAGCTCACTGGTGCAATTTCTTATCAAACAGTAGGAAAACGCAATTACCTTACAGGGAATGATCGTCATAAACAAAACATTTTCTCTACGTCCGTTTCCATGCATGCAATGAAGTTATGACTCGAAAATTCTTAAAAGACAAGGGAGACAGAAAATCACAGGCTATCTTTGGACAGAGTTTTGCGACCCGCCTCGTTAAAAGTCATGTCCCTCTTCACCCGTAAAAGCTCCACAACCTGCACGGCGTGCGAATAACTTCAACATCTCGTTACCGTAGCGCCAATGTGATCCAAAGTCCTTAAAACGTCGCACACGACTTTAGGCGTTAAGCTTGCCGTATACTCTTGGACTCTGGGACACCATTAATACCTGGAAAGAGCTAAAATGTCCACTTCTGCGGTAAATTGTACTGATAAAATAAGAAGGCCTCTCCCTTAGTCTCCACATTCTACAGTTCATCCACGAGACTCAAATTTCACAATTGTGATAGGTTATACAAATTTCAGACAAAAAGGTATAGAATTGAACCCTAAGAATTTCAGAAATGTCTTCCCGGTCGTTTTCCTCCTCTGGAGAGAGCTGCTCTTCTACAGCTACACTGCTAACATCAGAACTGTCCTCCGCGGCCATGTACACCTTACACCCTCTGTGAAATCTGCTGTAAGCAATTCCTCTTCCGCCTAATGCCGTAGCATTCCCACCCCAAGACTTGAGGGTGATGCGTGCGGAGCCGCCTGGCGCAATTCGAGTGCTGCAACCGACGGATGAGGGGCCCGAATTGCGAATCCCAATTGGCACAGGTTTGCAAGACAGACCCGAGACTCTCAGCTGGAGAGAGCTGGAGGCCGCCATTTCTACCCAAGGCTGAAATCAGCTCGAAGCACCAAAATCTGCATCAACCAACAACCATCCGGAGCCAAATGTCAATGTCCCAGCTGGTTCAGCGTCCCCAGGCACCATAGAAAAGCTTCCAACTTCGACAAAATCTCAATCCATTCATCACTCCTCTTCCATGATCCGTGGAAGCAAGCTCACATACCTGTACAAGTGTATACTATGTCACAAACAAACCCCTGACCCTCTTCTCCGGGAGATTGTCCTCGAGGAAGCACGATTTGGAGCGCAAAGTTGAGCTCGTTTCTGTCAAGATTTCCATCGGACCCCTTCCCACCTTATCTAAAGTGGGGACGATGTGGCAAGTGATCCACGTGGAGGTTTCTATCGGCTTTCCGACCACTGCTCAGGGTCAATTTTTGCCGGCACTTTCCAATTTCTGACCATCGGGAATTACCACCCTGAAGGGTGGTAATTGCCGATGTAATTCTATAGCTCCTCTAGACAATACAACTCTTTCTTTCACTTCCGACAAGGACTCCTAGACACCCGCCTTCTCTGAAATCTGCCGGGAAGAATTTTCCTACAACTAGCCGGGCTCCTCCGACCGATGGTCCCAATCTGGCCTCACTTCATTTCGAGGATGTCGTACTTTTGCATGGGAAGACAGGTCTAATCCATATCGTAATTTACAGAATACAAGAGATGGTAAACTGATTATGTTATTGTTAAGTGAATGTAATATGATATGAGATCTTATGGAAATCTGATCACATGTTTTTAGTGATGAGGGTTTGGGTACATGACTATATTCACAGTTAGACTTTCTTTGTTTATTTGTTTGTTTGGATGGTAAGTGTTCTTTCTTATTACACTTGAGATGTTCTATCTTACAACACGAGAGCGCGAGAATGGAGATGAGGGAAATATGGTCTTCGTTTATTCTTCTTTTCTGAAGAGAAGAGATGCCTCTAGCATACTGTTCTCTTTTGGAGGGCCTTGCTCATCATTGAATCGCCTCCTCTGTCAAAAGATTAAGAGTCTAAATATCTTCTTCTATACAATTGTAACAATACATCTCAATCGGCTCCACACACCCACGACGGTATTACTTAATATCTTTAGCTACTGTGACAATGAAAATAAATGTATCACAAGACTAGACTTAAAAACTAACCACTAAATATAAGAGAAAGTATCGACAAATACTCGTGGACATCTACTTTTATAGGTTTCATTCTTCTATCTTGACATTTTCATCCACTTCTACAGAGGGAGCACAATGTTATCTGGTTGCTCATCACAACGAGAGACCTTGCGATTATCTGCTCAATTATATACCCTTATTTTTTGTAACTGCTTTCAAGAACCCAATCGTAGAATAAAAGTAAGTAAGTTTACCTGGGTGCAAAGAATTCAAAATCTGGGATCAAGACCAGGTTGGGTGAGCTTCTGGCAATGAAGATTGGGCTTCCAAGGGTAAAGAATCCATATGGCAGTGGTAAGATCTAGCACGATGGGCATGTCCAGTACTGTAGTAGATCTCGCTTGGACAAGGAGGACTGTAGTGATGATTAGAACTCGGAAGAAGCACAAAATTACAAAATGATTCGATGGAAGGTGATTACAGCGAAAGTTGAAAACAATGTGCAAACAACTGGAAAAAGCGTGAACAACAACCTCAGGTCGATCTCGATATATCATGTAGTTTCTACGGGAAGTACGGTTTAAAAACTGACACCCCTAGTAATGATCGTCTTTGGGAGCTCAGTATAGAACTTGGGTACTACCAAGAATTGCCATCTAGATCCGATCTGAGCACTGTTTGCATCCAAACGAAGCTCTTGATGGTTCACTCAGATAGAGAAGACGTATTTCTAGTGTCGCTGATTCTTGGAGGCAAACCGAAGCACGATGTAGAACAAGACACGGTAGAAGAAAGCCCATCCCAGGAGTACCCCGAGGCTTGCCCACTTACTGAGCTGGTCAATTGACAAGTTGCCAAGTAGTCCTTCACCATTAAGGTCACATTCGCCCTCACCAGAAGAGAAATAACAAACGTTAGTCTGGAATTCGTTGAGCAGCATAGCTTCGTATGGATATTTGATGGTGGACATGTAGTGCAGCCATATCCAATACGGAGGGATATTTACGCGCTTGAGGAAGTAGCCACATGTGAGGAAGAAAAGAGCAGTGAATGCAATCACTGCTGCATAGCCCAGAATGTAATTTGGCACGAGAGCAGAGATGAACATGACAAAGGAATTCGTGGCCAGGAGAGACACATAGAGTACCAGGAAGAAGAACCCGAACCCTGGCAATGCCCCGTTCAATTTCAGAGCCCACCAGGTTATCATGGCGTAGGTCATTGCTTGCACCGCCAAGAATGGAAGGTACGTGATTACACCAGCCACCACGTACGATGAAGCTCTGTAAGCATTATGTGATGTCTCCCGGATGTAGATGAACCGTTCCTGATTCGCCACAAGCATCCCAAAGTTAGGAAAAATATCGAGAATTTCTGTTTCTGAGTGCAGCAAATGTGATCCGTATGAACACACACAACTACGAAAGATCGACCTCCTGAACGGTTGGAGGTATCTAGAGTACTTATCAACTTCTTCTGATCGCCAACATCCGAGGTCAAAAGAACACTTTCTCCTATTCGACTTTGAGGGAGAAGGGATGAGTAGTTTTGAAGTTCAGATATCTCAGTGTTATCAAAAGACATGTCCTTTAAATAAATCACATACTGCAGCAAAATACGTGCAACTAAAGAGGACACATCTCCAGTAGCTCTAATCCAATCACCGAAATTTAGCACTTGATTACACATTATTCAACCAGGACATGGTCAGCTGCCATATCATCCGACAACGTAGCTGAGAGTGCTGAGTGCTCCAACCTGAATGAAAGTGGGCACCGCATCGTTGGACGAAAAGAAGAAAAGACAGACTGTAAATATGAAGAACGACAACAGGTGTGTAACGCCATCAAGATCATTCTCAATACCCAGGAAAAGCGTGGCCATCATAATCCCCATAACGGTCAGCACCATCTGCCTCGACAGAAAAAGCTCTGGCGTTCGTCGAATGTTCTTGAAGTTCCTCACTATCAGGATGAGCACTTCCCTCCACCAATCGTTCGCAAATTTGGGCCCAAAATCGTGTGAATTACTTGGAGTTTGCTCATCGTAAGAGTATTCGGTAACCGTAGCAGAGTGATGAATCCTACCCGGTGTTGGAGTTGCCGGACCAATCTCCCCCGATGCACCGAAATTCGGATATCGTGATGGAGTTTTAGCGGGACCATTACCACTTGCACGACCAGGAGTTCTCATAGGGGTGAATTTCCCCGGCCATCCTTCGAGTAGACCATTATAGTAGAATGAGGCAAGCTTGGGAGCGTCCCTGGTGAGAGAGTGATCATACGCATCATCCATATCATCATGATGATGCATAATGTTCGGAGTAGTCCCACCCTCCATACTTGGCTCGTCATTGGCATAGCCCCTGCCGCTGAAGATATGCATTGGGCTTTTGGCAAAGTTCCTGTAGTCGTGCTTGCCTCCTCCTCCATTGATGGGCGAAGATTGGACCATGCTCTTTTCCATGGCTTGGAAACTCTTGTCCACAGGAAGGGGAGAAACGTTTTCTGGTTTCACGCCATCTCTGTTAAATTGCATCAGAACATCCAGTCCAAGACTTGAAGCGTCGTACTCCGCAATCACGTCCAGTAAGTACTCGATGTTGTTTTCTCCTCGAGGTACTTCGCGCCCGAACGAAGCTAGGTGGGTGCCGAGGTAGGCTGGAGATCCTCCGTAGATCAACTTCCCTCTGCATGTTTTAGAGCAAAAAAGCTTGCCTATTAATATTGCAGCTGGAGAGCTTGCACCAGCATGGTTCCTAAAGAATAACAATGGACTCAAATATCCACAAGTATATCGAACGTAGAAAACTGTCATATGTACGAGAAATCGGGTTGGGCATTTGACTTCCTCTCCGTCGAGCTCGAGTGCCTTGGTCCAATCAAGTGGCATACCATGGTATTCAAGAGAGGGATCGATATCTAGACTGTAGGTAATCAATCACAGGCGTAAAGTGTAAGATTCGTACCTTGCCAAAATAACGAGATGGTCGAGAAGTTGCTGAATGCGGTATGAAGGCTGATGGATGGTAAGCAGCACCGTGCTACCCTCTGCTGCAATCCTGCTAACCCTCTCCATGACGGAGTAGGCGCTGGTGGAATCCAGTCCTGACGTGGGCTCGTCCAGGAAAAGCAACGCTGGTTCATGAATGATGTCGACTCCGATTGACACTCTCCTCTTCTCTCCACCCGATATACCCCGGGTTCCCTCGTCTCCAATGTATGTATTTTGTGCATGCTGCATTGCAGAGTCAAGTTATCTAACAGCGATCAGTCACTGGCAACAACGTGCAGACTACTGCTGCAGCAGTGAGGAGAGGAAGCTAACTTGCCTCTCTTTCTGCCTACTGCTATCGATGAGCTTAGGAATAATGAATCACCTAGAAATTTCTCTGATGGACTGTACTAATCAGCAAATTTTCATTTTTACGCATTTGGAGGAAGGAAGAGCCAAGAGAAAGATAAGTGCAGACTTTGAAGGATGAAGGTAATTTGGGATTTTGAGTTAGGTTGATTGGTACTACGATAGAAAGGTTTCAATCTTGAGTCACAAGGCGGGGAAAACCTCATAATTAGGTTCAGTTAATTTTCCTGGAGTTCATAAAGAAGGTAAGAAATCTGAACACAGACCGTGAGACCAAGTTGGTCGATGAGCTTCATAACCCGATCGCGCTTTTCATCGCGAGACATGGTCTGAGGCAGACGGACTTCAGCTGCAAACCACATCGTCTCCCAAACAGTAAGCATGGGAAAGAGCTGATCATCCTGCATAACATAAGCCGACATTCTCTTCATCATGCTGGGGCTCACTGGCTGTCCATCCACTGTGACCAGACCTCCGAGACTTCCACTAGCAATCCTCCCGGCCAAAGCATCGAGGAATGTTGATTTTCCTGCCCCACTCGGTCCCATGACCGCAGTCACCTGGCCCTTAGATGCATAATTAGTGATCCCGTGTAGCAAGTCCACCTCTCGAGTCACCCATTTTCCGTCCTTTTTGTGCTTCTTCACCACTGTGTATGTCAAATCCTCTATCTCGAGTCCTGTGCCTTTCACATGGACCTTAACATGCTTACCTCTACCAGTCTTGTCCTTCATGTTTTCATCTATTGTAAGTAGTGTTTCCAGGGTATGCAGCTCCTGGTCCACAACTCCCAGTGGCTTGCTATTGTACGCAACCTCACCACCTCCGTGCCCGCCTGCACTTTTGCTCTGGATAGGATACATATTTGCCCTCGTCGCCATGCTCTTAGTTAGATTGAATCCCTCTTCAGAACGTCAAAACATATTCCAGCTTGATATGCAGTAGCCCGAGATCAACGTTCATCATGTGCTACAAAACAAGATGCCAGAATCCCTTGAATTACAGCAGTTCTTCAGCTGAGCACTGACATCTTACAAGTTCAGGCTGTCTGTTGAGATCTATAGAAAGAGAATGAAGCGGACCGCTCCCTTGATGGTTGTGCTTGGTTCGCAGCAGTTAGATGAACCCTCGCTCCCAAATTCAGCAGCTGCAGCTGCTGGGACGGGCTGAGGACACTGCTGCTGGGTTAGCGAGCATGGCATGCTTGCTTGTTAACATGTACACAACCCGAGCATCCGCTAGTGACGACAAACTCTTGTCATCGACTTCCTCCGCCTATGTATGCAGTTTTTCTGTACCCCTCTTTCTTAACGCGAGACTGTGCAAATGGACAGAAATTTATTCACTTGCGACAAGTGCTTGCGGGACTTCCAAAGACATGAGCGCCAATTTGCATGTGTGTTTCTGGGTTTTAACGCTTCTTTTCCAGGCCACTCACACACAAAGCCTGGATTCTTACTCCTAGACCTTGAATATCCTCGGTGGTTCTTTGATTCCAATGTACATGAATGAAATACAGATAGACTTGGTACATGCCGTGTAAATTGCCAAGTGGGCTTTCTGGAGTTGCTACGTCTAATAAACAGTGAGGATGTCATAGTTCTTCGTCGAGGATCACAAGGTAAAGGATAACAAAGCCACGGCCAGAACAAACATCGGGCAAAGACATCTCACGGCTGTTTCTTGAGTTGGCTCAGTGATCTTATAGATCGGGTCTAAACACCCACGTAAGCACCATGAGAAATATTAGAAGGGATATTGATTCTCTACTGTAATTTGATCAACGAGCAAGAATATCATCACATGATATTGAGGCTCTTCCCATAACATTCCAAAATGGATCCAAGTTACACCAAGATCGGTTCGTCGGCCAAGACCTGCCAGACCGCTTCTTCTTTCTTCTCGCCTGTTTTTCCTTCATGTTAGTATCTTACTAGCAGAGTGGCCCTTCTTACGGAAGCTCCCCCTTCCTGAGCAGGTCGATCGGTTCGTCGGCCAAGATCTGCAAGACTGCTTCTTCTTTCTTCTCGCTTGTTTTTCCTTCAGGCTATAACCTTACTAGCAGAGTGGCCCTTCTTACGGAGGCCCTTCCTTCGTAAGCAGGACTATGTTTTAGCCTCATCTTATCTTACGGGAACAACAACGAGGTGGCACAATTCCTGGCCACACCTTTTATTCTCCCGTCAAAGCTTGATTCTTTCACTACAGTATTCATTCCTTTACTTAGGCTTTTGACGCGCGTGGTGCTGTTCGGTGACGAGGACTTTCTCTCCGATTTTGACCAGCATATGTCGCCGATTTAATGTTTGCCATAAAAGAAGATCAGAAGCCCCCTCCAGTCCTACCAGGGTGGAAAAACTGCGTTTGCCAAGACATAGGGGGCAAAAACCCCGTGATCGGGGTAGGTCTGCTGTGCCTAGATAATATCTTGCGAGTACAAGTGCTGTATTTTTCATACAATAAATTGGTGCTTCCCAAGAAACATCACCTAGTGAGATGAAAGCGTCATAGAGTAATCTTCCAACTTCCACACTCAGCTGTTTCTGTAGATGTCAATCAAGTCATGGTTTCAATCATTCTAGATATTTAGATAATTTACGCGTCATAATGGATGTGAGAGATACTGGAAAACACATGGTTGCTGTTGTTGCACGCAGCGTAAATTGCAGAACTCTAATGCAAGCACTGTAAGGTAATCTCTATCCAGCTCCGCTCTCCATATGCTATTATGAAACACACAAATTAGCAGGAGGATGACAAGGGTTGCCGGCCCTCCCGTAGCACTCACGGGGTGATGAAGAAGGAAGGTGCGGGAGATCATACTCCCGCATCCATACAAATTGCGAACTTCAGAGTCAATTAAGTTCGCAAGTCACTTCCATTGGTGAAGGGAACAAATACCAAAGGTCACCTCGTGTGTCAACTATTTGACATACGCTACAGGGACACATCAGTTTTCTTCTCGTATACTTGTGGTTTCGATGATTCCCCCAAACAAGTCACTATGAAAAGGGCCAAATACTATCTTGGTTTCCATGAGCTAAAGGGTAGCGGAGGTTCCATGCCTATGGATATGAGAGAATGAAACACAAGACGTTCGATGAACGGGAGATCTGGGATTCAACAAGTGCATATGAAGTCACATATGAAGTCACTATGAAAAGGGCCAAATACTATCTTGGTTTCCATGAGCTACAGGGTAGCGGAGGTTCCATGCCTATGGGAATGAGAGAATGAAACACAAGACGTTCGATGAACGGGAGATCTGGGATTCAACAAGTGCATATGAAGTGCATATGAAGTATATGTATAATTGCAATGAAATGATCGAATTAACAAACATTAACTGAAAGGAACATGCGGAAAGTAGACGAAATGTAACGTGCAGAACGGCATCAAAACAAAGCAAAGACATCAAAATTGATCCGAACCTAAAAAACCTGCAGAGAAACTTGTTACGACGTGTGTAAATGGAAAGGGGGGTAATCAACGCATGGAGTAATGGAAATGTAATCAACGTAATGGAAATGCAGAGCAACATGATAGATCGAAAGAAAGGTAAGCACCGACGTGAGAGATGAACAAAGATAAAAACCTGCAACGAAACCGTTAATCCGCATGAAAACGAATGTCTATGGATAATGTGCTTAACCACTAGTTTACTTCTGTAGGATTCTTTTCTTGGGTACAGGTCCCGTCGAAAACCGTGCACTTCAAATAGGCAACTGCCACTGCACTTATAATCGGAATACCCGGTAAGTCGCAATCCTTCCCTAATAATCCTCGTAGCTTAAAATATGATTTCTGATTTAAGAGCTGATCCACCCCATGAGAATTGAATCAGAGACCAGGCATACGAGGAAATGGAAGTGAAAACCACTTCTGGATTCCTCCAAGAAACTGCTTCACGCAAAGGTCTTGATTCGTGACTCATCCAGTAATATTTCCGCATAACTAGAGTCGCAGTGTCGCTCTACCATGTAAACACTACACGACAGTTCCTACTACTGATAAACAGAGTAGACCATCCAACCTAACTACAGTGTCACTCTGCATCATTACTGAAATGCATCAGAAACTAAGCTGATGAATATCTTGAAGCGGGGAAGAATAGATATCTCACCAAATAGAAATTTTCTTGACATCGATGACCCAGCCTTCACCAGATCATGAACTGAAGAAAAACCGAAGTTTGTGTATCACGACCAGGATATTGTCTATCTTGTCATGCTGAAGGGCATGCATAAGTGTAGCAACAAGATACCAAAGAGGTGCAGCTAGAACAGAAGTCTGTACAGAACATCATGACTTCAACGGTTCACTCGCGCTGCCAGAATGTCTGGATAGGAGTGCCAGTACCACTGGTACTGAGTTCATCGCATAGTTCTAGGGTGTTAGGCCAAACTCATTAACTCCTGCAAGGCACCTCTCCATAGACTCAAGCAAAAGTCAAGCCACTATCTGGACGGAAGAGCAGGGAAAGAACCCAACGTGAGAATAAAAAGTTCATCTGGTTGACATGATTCCTGGATCCCAATAAATTGCTCCGGATCCTAGAGGAATGTTATAAGTCACACAGGCACCCGATTCACTCTGCGTCAGACAGTATGATATACATGTCTAGAATTCACCCATACCCAGTGGATTATAAATCATATCCTGTCCAAGCTTCCTAGAGGTAGACAAGCAATGGTGCTCCTGACACTTAAAACAAGAATTTAGGGTTTAGTCCCAGTCCGGCAGTACAATTTGCACCTCAATGATGAGTGATACCAAATTTGAGCGGAGTCGGACATCCACAAGAAACACTAGACATGGGTAGATTCATCAATCAAGCAGGTATAATATTCTATAGCACAATTACACTGCGATATATTCGCCAAGAACCAAACCTATTGGGCGGTGCAGCTCTACAGAAAAGCATCCATCAAAGGAACAGTACTAATTTGGTACATCCTAGCCGCTTCATCCTCGACTTAACTTAGACGTCAACCTCCATCCAAGGGCACCATCCTTGAGCAACTGAAGCAAACATTTGCTGAAACTATCTGCTTGAATCTCCTTTATTAGAGGGAAGAGTTTTTGCACACGTATGGGAACCTGATGATGTTTCATGTACCATCTAACGAAACAGCGCACTTACAATTGTTCTCCATCAGAAGAAACTATGTATGAACATTTACTATTAAGGTAGAGAAAATAGAAAACCACACCAATCCGAAAACGCAGAAGAACTGTGATACAGTGAAATTTTATACCGGAAGGAGAGCATGGAGTAGCAGCAGATTATCACAGCAACAAGGCCAGCGAGTTACGCGTCTTTGCTTGCTGCATTGACCCTTACCCACAACACAGTCACTTTCAAGTTACACCTCAAAGAATGTTCCGTCAGGTCCTAGCATACTGAAGATTTATTCTTGAAGGCAGCTCCCAAATTTGTTAACTTTGAGAAATGAGCACTATCAACAAATACTCTTATCAAAGAAATCCAGTCATTCCAAAGCAGGATGTGTGGAGCTCTAATCTCTAGAGCTCTCCTCAGTATCATCATAATGATCAAAAGGTTCCATTTGTCGAAGAAAACGTACCAATACCAAGTGGACATTCTAACACATGAAATTCATGCAGAAGTAAAGCATAGCTTGGTGAATGATAATTGACCGTGTGAAAGGTCTGCGTCCAAGCCTAAAAAACGCATCTGCAGACTCACGTACCCAGACAAACATTAAGCATCTTATTCCGAGTTAGAAAGGCACAGCTTGTAAGCACGAAACAGAGACCAACTAGCAACGCCACAATCCTTGACTGACATGGCTATACAGTATGACTTCTGAAGCAAGGCTCGGAGCTGTGGATCGTTCGCTTATTGCCCACCTAATTTCAAACTTACCCACATTTTGTACAATATCTTGTCTTCCCGACTGTGCCATGCTGTCGTGCTTAGCATCCCTGAGTAGTCCATGACCTTGAACACCCCCCAAAAGAAAGTCCAGCCAACCCACAGGCCGGAAGCAACGACCAATGCACGTCAAGCTGAAGTCACAGAAAGATATCCAAATACCAGGATGGGAAGTGTTCAGGTTCACAAAGGAGAATGTGTGCTAAGCATCATATGAACACGGGCCGACCGGAAGACTACATACAAAGTTCATAAATTTTCGTATTTGAATGCTTCATCAATAAAAAGAAGTAGAAGGAAAGGAAATGAGGGAAAATTGTGGCACATAACTTGTTTACATTTCAAGTTTTGGACAGTCCAGCTACCTACTATGGAGTATGGACATGGAGACGGTGTGCTCTACAACCGTTTTCAAATCGCCCTGCACAACACAACAGCCCGAAACACAAGCTTGCCAACACAACCAACCCTTCTGCAATAGGAGGCCTTTAGCCTAAGTTAGGACACTCCTCTCAAGTGTTGCATCTCCCAAGCATATCTGAGAAATGGGAGCAGAATCCGTTCCAAGAACAACTCCCAAGCATATTGTGTATATCCTGCACGGTCACGCAAGGCACTTGTAATTTCTACATACAGTTGCACTACGGCTACTCCGACTATTTTCCTGCAGGATGATGGAATAGATAGCTAGCAACCCTCCTTATCATTCGCTAGAGCTGGCACTGTGAACGGGTGACTTTGAAGGGTCTCTCCTTCGTCTCCGATGACGACTTGAACTCTTTTTTCGCACAGGACTATCATCGACCTCATCTTTCACCTCTACCTCAGCTCGAGGAGGCTCTCCTGCAGAGTCTGACCCAGATTTACCACGGCTTTTATGTTTCCTCTTCTTCCTCTCTCTTCTTTCTTCGTCATCATCTTTCCTGTGCTTCTTCTTATGACGTCTTTTCTCTCTGCGCCCATCAATATCGTCGTTATCTTCCTCGTCCTCATCCTTCTCCTCTTCTGCTTCTCTACGATGTTTCTTTCTGTGCTTCCTGTGGCGCTCCTTCCGCTTCTCACGCTCGTCCTCATCATCAAGCCTTCGATCTTTGGAACGTGACTTCTCCTTTCCCCTTCTACTTACAACTAGATCTTCCTCCACGACAATGAGCTTTCCTCGCATAACCTTTACCTCTTCCTCATCCTCAACATCAGAATCATCCCTTGCCTTTCGATGCACAGAGGCCACCTGGTCTGTCTCCTTCCCTGCATTCTTGTATTCGTCCACATTTATTGGCCCCGCAGATTCTACTAAGGCGTCATAATCCTCCGCTTGGAGTTTAGGACCTTCAAAGATGATTTCTTCTTCCAAATCTTCCATCATGGAATCATCTGCCTTCTCTTTGTGAAGGTACGCTGGTCCTTCAGTTTCATTTGGCTCACTAACCTCATCTTCCTGTAAGACGTAGAGACTTCTCGTCTTCACCCTGGAGGATTCTTGCCACCTCTCTTTTACGTCACCATCATCTGCTCTGACTCTTCTATCAAGGCTTACGTCTTCCTCTTGCAGCTCATTTTCTATGTCACTATCTCCCAATGCATGCTTCATGGTTTTCCTATTTGTGTCCCAGCTAGCTTGTACTGTCTCCACTCTGCTACGATCATGAACAATTGTAGTTTCCCCCTTCGACTGCCTCATTTCTTCGTCAATTTTTCTATCATGGACCACCTTCAACTCGTCCTTGCGTCGCGTTCTGTCCCTCGGGCGAGCTTTCATATCATCACGCCAGTCATCCAGCTCCTTGTTGTCATCACTTTCCTCAGCTGCAAGAAAATCCAAATCCTTCGAACTACGTTCTCCTCTCCTTGTTGATCTGGTTTGCTTTCCTAGAAACTGTTCCTTTGATTTGAATTCAATATTTCCTCCTTCACTTGAGATGTCAGAACCAGATCCTTTGGTCTTCAAAGCCTGGGTTTTAGAGTTGGAGATAATGCTGGTGGGATCACCATGAACATCTCCCGTATCATCTTCTCCTTTCGAAGAGACTCGGGTACTGGTATTTCGCTTCAGGTTGCTATTGACGTCTTGATCATCATCAGATTCCAAGTCCTTCCGCAAAGATTGATTGAACGAGGCCGATGGGGACTTCCTAGGAGTATCAGATAGTTCCACTTTGGGCAGGTCACTGTCCTTGTAGCTTCCTTTCTCTACACTAGGTCCCTTCACTGAAGGATTCTCATCTCGTCCCCTGAGGTCAGGACTTTTTTTGTGGTCGTCTCCGTAAGGGCTGGCAGACGAATCCTTGGCAACTCGGCGCCCAACATGAATAACTGGACTTCGACTAACTGCCCGCCGTTCGGGACTAGCGCCACTTTCCTGAGGCTTTCTCGAAGGACTTCTACTGCCCTCCTTCCTGAGAGGGCTCGCACTTGGACTTCTACTGCTCACGGAAGGAGTCCTTTTCAAATCTCTGGATTTGGACCTTCTACTGCTACGGGTCGGCTTTCTGTCATCTCTCCTGTGTCTAGGTGAAACAGATCTCTCTCGCCGAAACCGAGGCGATCGTGAACGGGATCGAGATCGCCTTCTCACTCTGCTCCTACTCCTGCTCCTGCTTCTTCGAGAGCGTGGATAATAGTCTCTATCCCTGTCACGGTCCCACTCTCGCCTGAAAGGATTCCATGGATAATCACCCCGGCCTCTGTAATAACCCCGTCGGCTTCGACTCCGGTAACTGTAGTGATCTCTGGAGCGAGATGGAGAGTACGGCCTATCCCGTCGATAACGAATTGGTGAGCGCGAAAGGGAACGAGACTTATCTCGCCGATAACGGATAGGAGAACGTGATTTTGATCTTGATGCAGATCTAGATCTAGAAGCAGAACGAGATTTAGACCTGGTCACAATTAGCAGGATATCAGGGGCAACAAGCAGAAGACCACTTTTTAAAATCAAGAATCTACACAATAAAACTCAAGGTGTGTTCTTCTTCTTATGCAACGCGTGGTAGGAAAGAACATATCGGAGAAAGGCACAGAGGCTAGGGCCTTTCCAGGAGAGGTAGGAAGGTTATTATTTATCTGGAGTACCAAATATACAGAAACAACATTCCTTGTACCTTTAAACCTGGAGGCAAGCCTCTGTTTGACTTTTTCTATATTGTAGTAGCTTGTGTTTATCGCGGAGGTAATTTAGAGTAGACTGACCGATAAACACAGTGTGAACAATGAACACGACACAATTAAAAACGTCAATATAAGGTTGAAACCTGCCAACAAGCTACAATAAGGAGTATAACCGATATCTCCCTCTAGACAGAGACCTAAGGCCTGGCGTACAATGGAGACGCCTCAAAAGATGATGAAGGAGGAGGTGAAGACTACTTGAGAAGCAAGATACAAACAAGATGACCTGCAAGTCCCTAAAAATGGACATGGACAGCAAAGATGTAGTCAAGAAGGCACAACCCCCTCCCTTGAGTTCCACGAAAGAAGCTAGATGGTAGGCATCCACATTGGCCCCCATATCAGAGCAGTGAAACAAGGTCTCACACGTATTCTTCTAATGCCTTCAATTTAGTGTCATCTAAGAAGCCCCGATAGCAATTACTCGACGCAAAAGTTATACCCCTTGGCTCATACACGAAACCAAGTGGAAATTGAGACAGTCCTAGAACATCAAACGTGTTACATGTCTCACCTGTTAGGGCTGGTTGGTTTCTTCTCTTCATCCTCTACATCACTTCCTTTCAGCTGCTTACTGATCTCTGCAGCACGAGCTGCTGCCATTTCTGCTGCTGATTTAACTGTAGCAGCGCGAGCTGCAGCTTGCTGCGTGGCCATTACCTGCTGCATCAACAGCGCTTGCTGAAACTGAAACTGTTGCATTGCGACAGCCTGCTGCATCATCATCAAAGGAGGTGTCTGCATTTGTGCGGGATTTGTTCCGGTGGTTGTAGCTGTCGATTGCTTCATCAACCGTGCAGCTTCGGTGAGGTCCATGTTTGTGCGACCACCTAGGTCCATTTCACCGCAAGGAAATGTTGTTCTTGAAGACAAACGTAATAGCAAAACTAATGTAAAAGGCGTTCTCCTCCTGATGTTCGATAGACTTCATCAATAATTGCAGTCCAATCGTTTTGGTAAGTGTCCAACTGCAATGAAAGAAATCAATGAACTTTAGTACCTTGGCATGACTTCAATTTCCAAATAGCAGCAGACGAGTATGCACTTACTGTAGATGAGGTAATTCCTGACCAAGTAAAGCTGACAACGGGAATCATAAAGAATTATCTAGAAACCTACAGCTCCCCAATACTCAAATTGAACCTGAAATTTTACTAAATATCCGTCCCCAAGGATTGGAACAAAAGAAGGCTGCGGATGTTATCAATTATTTCTTTTGTTCTGCGAAAAGGGTGCCGCTGCTGGGATCGGACAGAACTCATGCGAGAAAAGCAAGCAAAATTCTCCCTCGTGATATGGAGCGAACCGACACTGCAATAGGTTTGAATATGATCAAGCTCGTAAACACAAAGAAAACCTAACAGAAATTCAAATGCATGTGCGTCATGCGACTCTGGTGTGCTAAGTCCTGACTCAGTGATCAAATTCAAACAATCCGAAACCATGCCAACATTGACAATTCGCCGACTACCAACACCAGCCAAGCATCGAATGAGTAGCATGCCCTGTCACAGCTCAAAGCATGTTTGCGTGATAGTTGCTTAGAACCTTCAACAGAAGGTAAAACTAGGAGTGTATTTGCGATCAAGCCTTAAGTATCTACTCCCTCCACCACAAACAAGATCTAGAGGCACGATGCAGCAGACCGCAAGATACAAGGCACCTCGAACCTCGAATGACATTGCGATGGGGAAAGACAGAGATAGCGCCAGAGAGGGAGAGGCAGTAATTAATAGAGCGAGGAAGAGAGAGGTGAAGTCTTACGCAGAATCAAGATGCTACGGGAACCCGCTGCAATAGAACAATCAACATGAAAAAAACCGTAACAGCTGAAGCTGAGTTTAGTGCTCGTGCTTGAAACGACCCTCACGAACTGTCTGGCGCAACGCAGGCCTCCCTTCTCCTCTCCACATACTCCAGAATGCTGATGAAACAGGATCCCGTCCAAGTGCCAAGAAAGACTACCGCGTTTGGAGCTGTGGGAGAGGGCATTGGGGAAAGATGAATGCAAAATGAGGAGTGCAGTAGTTACCCACCGCGCAGTTACGCGCGCCATTTACCAATCGGTCATGGCTAATCGGACGGCCGCTATGAGGAGCTTCACAACTGTGCTGATCCCATACCATATTCTGGTATTCTCACCGCCCGCAGATATGTACTTAATTACACTCTTAAGTTGACAGATTTACTCAACCGGCCACCAAAGTTTTCAGATTTACTTGACCACCGCCCCGTTTGATTGACGTGTGTCTGTTTACTTAACCAAACCCCTAAGTTGACAGATTTACTCAACATCATCCAAAGTTTTCAGATTCAGTTGAGCATCTCATTTGGTTGATGTGGTCAAGTGACTCCTAGTTGGTAGTATCTTTTCTTGAATAGCTCAATGCCCGAATTTAACAAAAGCTCACAATCTAATTGGAATATCTAATTATCTATTGGTTAGCGCTAAGATAAACTCGCCTTTTTGAGTGATTACCCTTCTTCTTCTTCGCCTTTCTTCTTCCCTTTTTAAATGAATACTTGTGTATTGCATAATGTGCTTTTTCTCCAAGTTTATTCTATGATATAGAAACGAATTGTGGCAAAATGGTCACCGCTTATATTAGCCTGGTCACTTATAGTAATATGTATGATTTATACTGCTATTAAAGCAATGACTAATGGCAACCACTCTTGCTTTTTAACTTGTTATAAGTTGGAAAATGGCGACCGCGTAGGGCGTAGGATAACAAGAAGGATGGGAAGACCCCATCAAACCGTATAAGGAAAAGACATGCGTAATTGGCCCCAGGAATTTGACTTACAGTACCTAAGATATGCAAATATCGTATCGTCTACTGAAGTAATAGAAGGTAATAGATAAAATTCCATGTAAAACGTGTTGAATGTATACCGACTTGAGAGTCTAAGATAAACATTGTAAGAATCTTTAGATTATATATTGACTTCATATCTTTCGTAATAACATCACAATATTTGGAGATCTTTTATATTAAGATATTTAATCCGGTAATAAATTCGCGTTGTTTGATGATTATTATTACAACAGAACGCGAGCGCGTGTGAAATCAAGAAGGATCTCATTTATTTAATATATGCCTAGAAATGGCATAAATATGGCTATTTTTAGTACCATACTAGATTCGAGTTTCTTACCCCGACATCCTGGCGCTCTCTTTAGCGATGCGTTTCTATATATTTTGGACCACGCTTACAACGTAGATGCTGCAAGAAAATTAGAAATAATAAGGATCAAGGTCAAAAACTTTTCAGGAAGAAGTTTTGAGAACAATAAAATAGAGAATAAAGGAAAGTAAACATTTAGTATAATTCCGATTTCTGGTTTATTCTATCCACGCTAAAATGTAGAAAGGAGACCAAAATTTTGAAAATTGTATAGAAACAAAAAAGGGCGACCGCGTAGAAAAAACAAAGGATGGGAAGGATAGAAACTAGAAATATAGATATTGCGACTTTACTTGCTCCCGTAAACATATAAATTAGGAAGTTGACCATTTTAGAATATGGGGTAAGGTAAGTAAATTCAGAGTTTTAGGGTTTGAACAAGTAGAAACTTGCCCAATCCTTCAATTTCAGAAGTCGTTTCTTTGAATTCCAAGGTCGATTTCTTTTACTTCTAATTATAGTAAGTATATGTGGAAGTCCGGCACATATATTTTTGATACTTAATTATAGTAAGTACTAGTATAAAAAAATTAAAATATGCTGGATTGCTATAAAACATATATAGGCCGGACTTTCACATATACTTACTATAATTAAAAGTATTATACTTCTCATGTATATTATATGGAAGTCCCTTTATATAGAAAGTGGAATATGGAATATATGGAATAGTGGAATATGGAATATATTATATGGAAGTCCCTTTATCCGAGCTATGCTCGGATATCTTAGGTGCGGTAGGGCAGATTTCTCATACAGACTCTATTGGGACTTAGCCCCATGTTACCCTTTTTGTCTCTCCCTTGTATGGCTTGATGGGGTCTTCCCATCCTTCATTTTTCCTACGCGGTCGCCTTTTACTTCTTTATATAGAAAGAGACACCTCTTACAATCCATAAATATAAATGAGATTTAAGATAACATATTTTCAAATTTAAATTTTAAATTAAATATTTTAAAATGATGATTTGAACACTAGATCAAGATATTGAACTTCGAGTTACTATTCTAACATTGCTCCGTATCTAGATTTAGGATTAGCATCCAGTGCAAGAAATTTATCCTATAAAATAAGTAACTAGTAAGGAAAATAAGAAGATTTAAAAGATAAACAAAAAATTTCAAATATGCACCAAATAGTTTTCCAGAGTGAAAAGATGCTATATTTAATTTCTCTTTTGCCATTCTTTCGCCAAAATATTATTCATTCATATTATTTTATTTTATCATTTAGTCCAATAAAATCACATGCGTTTTTCTATCACTAAATTATGTATTAAACTTATCGATGATTAGTTTTAACTTTTGCCATTTAGCAACTCCACCAAAGATTACACATCATCATCTGTAAAATGATTTCATAGAAACTATCGTCGAAAATCCCAGCGAATAATGTATCCTGTCTTCCAATAACTTTAAGCAGATTTTTTTAAACCAAGTGACTTTCAAATTATTATTTTAATATATTAAGATCCAAATTCACGCACAATAGTATTGCGATCATCATCATCATCAAATAACGTAAACTAACACAACTTTCGATGTGGGTACACGTGGAGGGTGATTCAAGTGAATATTTAGGGTGCGATGGAGTAAATCTGTCAACTTAGTGAAATTTGGTTAAGTATACATCTGCATTTTCCCACCAAATCTTCGCCAAAGTTTCGCCAACTGCAGATGTTTCTGGATCACGCGAAGCTAATGATTACTTTAGCGACTGGTTGTGCATTGAGTCTCCGCAAGACACATGGGGTGCTTGTACCAACGAACTACTGCCTATACCATTCTAGTAGTTTCATCCTGCCTATTCAAGCCTCTTGCAAAGTGCTCTTATTCACGAGTAGGAAGAGAACAGGCAACCGCGTAGATCACATTAGGAAAAGTGCTCTTACTCGCGAGTAAGAAGAGGAAGGCAACCGCGTAGAACACATGAAGATGGAAGACCCCATCAAGCCCTGCAAGAGAGAGACAAAATAGGTAAAATGAAGCTAGACTCCAATAGTATCAAGCCCTACAAGAGAGAGAATAGTATCAAGCCCTACAAGAGAGAGACAAAATAGGTGAAATGAAGCTAGGCTCCAATAGTATCTAGATGAGAAATCTATCCTACCACACTTAAGATATCTGAGCTAAGTAAGTTGTAATGTCTACAAATTATTGAACATCCAAAGAAACATCTAAATAAGGGCCTACCTAAGATAACCGAGCCAAATAGTCATAAAGTCTACAAACTAACTCCTGGAGCAACCGAAGAAACATCTAAATAAGGGAGAAACACTTATGGCTCTGAAATGTATAATTAAACTTTTCCATTTTTGTTATCTTGGAATGCATCTGCAGTCTCGTACAATATAAGAAACTTTTACATTATTACTTTAAATTATGAGGTCTACAAACTACTGGAGCATCCAAAGAAACATCTAAGTAAGAGAGAAACACTTATGGCTTTCAAACATACAGTTGAGCTTTTCCATTTCCGTAGTCTTGGAATGCATTTGCAATCCATGACAAAATTAGAAACTTTTACTCTATTACTCTAAATTATGAGGTCTACAAACTACTGGAGCATCCAAAGGAACATCTAAGTAAGAGAGAAACACTTTTGGCTTTCAAACATACAGTTGAGCTTTTCCATTTCTATTGTATTGGAATGCATCTGCAGTTGAGGACAAAATAAGAAACTTTTACACTATTGCTCTAAATTGTATGGTAAGTTAGAGACACTAATTATTCTAGAATGTCATGTTACAATTTCATGTTTTCATTATCTTAGATTGTGACCTGCACTCCATGAAAAAATAAGAAGGGAAAGACAAAATAAGAAACTTTTATAGTTTTGAGTCTAAATTGTACAACAACTGCAAGAAAGACAACCGCCATTGACTATAGCAAACAAACTTACCAGATGTTGCCTAAGATCAATCAATAATAAAATGCACTGAGGTATTATTCTTGTACCTCTCTTTTAATAGGTTCATAACCATAAGGGTCTCTCTCTTTGATATCAATTTAGATAAGGCAACCATGTAAAAAGAAGGATAGGAAGACCTCATCTAGCCCTACAAGGGTGAGACAAAAGGTGTAAAATAGGGCTAAGCTCCAATAGTATCCATATGAGAAATTGGCCCTACTGCACCTAAGATATTCCAGCTATGCAAGTTGTAAGTCTATAAACTACTAGAGCATCCAAAGGAGCATCCAAAGAAGCATCACCTAGTGTGATTGCTCTCCTATGGATTGCATTAACCAATGCTCTTTGTAGAGCAATGGACACACACTATTTGAAATATGCTATGAAGTATGGGAGTGATACCTTTGACGTTTAACATGGTAAGCTTTCATGCACTCCCTAACAAATGTGTCAAAATTTGTGTCCATCACTCCATATAACTCCCAATGATAGAGGAACAAAGAGGTGACCTTGTTGCATACCCCTATATTTAGAAATCTTGCATGCTATTACTTTGCTTGAAACCCATCCAAAGGATGTGTCACCACTCCCTCCAAAATTGCATCACAATAAGATCTATAACTACAACATCCATTACCATCACTTGATCATATTAGACCAAGTATAAATCTGCACTAATATGTGTTGTCAAAGCATACAAATGCTCATTCCAAGCAAGGTATCCACTCTCTCGTGCCATAGCAAATACTAAATCTCTGATGGCATCATGGTAATTATCCTTTGTCCTCCAAAAGAACACCATGTTATATGGACAGTTGCTGCATCTAGTGTAGAACTACACTCACAAGTGAATAATGAAGATACACATGGATAAACCAAACCTAGGTAGAACCTCATCACCATAGAGAAGGTAATTGGTATGAGCATCAATTTGAAATGTTGTTATATCTCGTGTATCTTGTAGATTAAGCCTGAAAATAAATATTTTAGTGTATTTTGTGAAATAGCAATAGAGGTTTCAATTTCAAAGTTTATTGAAATATTAATGAAGTGAAATTAGTATTGGGTGAAGGTTGTAGGATATTATGTAAAGATCACTAATATTACAATTGAACAAGGCTATAAATTAATCCTAGCTTTTACCAAGAATTGGGAGAAAATAATTGATATAAGAATAAGAAATTTTATGAAAATATCTGAAAAATTTACGGATCTCACTTTCTAATAGATCTCATATATCTTATTAGGCCACCCTTAGACAAAATCAATGCAAAATTCTAGAAATAACCAATTATAACTCCTAATTTTTGATATATTACTCTGTTGGGATGCGACCTGCTAGAACCCACAAGATTCACCTTGTAACATTGGAAAAGGGAAAAGATATCATGCTTACTAATGACATGATTGGGGAATTCAAATGCTAGAACATCCACAGATCCATGCAAAAGTGACATAGATCATGTACCAAAGCTCTTATTACATCTTCCTCTACCATTCTAATTTTATATCATCCAATGAGAATAGAATTTTCTTTCAAAACAACATAAAATTATCAATCTAAACATAAATCAATCAACTTCACTATAAAGGAAATCATAGTTTAATCTAATATTCAAATAATATCTCTTGATAACATTCAGATTTTTAGAATGATTTTATACATATAAAAATTTTACTTTTTTAATTAAATTATTAAATGATTTATATTTTTTCTTATATCAATTCTTGAATTCCAATATCTCCATGAATTCACATGTATAGTATACAAAGCTAAGTCTAACATTATTATCATTGCCTTTGGATTAGATTATGTTGCAAACTTGCTTGGGTTTGCAATGGTGAATATATATATATACACCCCAAAGGAAAGGAGAGAGGACAACGCCCATCAATCCAAATGGACCAAAGATAAAGACATACACTAGTAAACCCAAGAGTAAAAGCACTACAATAAGGTGTTTCAAATATAGCATTTCCCAATACTCATAAGATTCCATATAGGTTTTCATGGGTAACTTGTATAAATTTAATGGATAGTAAAACTCGGGATCAAAAAGTTCTTTACGAGGATCCATAGCAATAGCTATAAAATTTATACAAGGATTTGTAATCATGACCCATAGACTTATACGAAGAAAGTGCATTTTGAACATGTATATATATACATTATCTCATTGCTTGATGTTGAATTGATCTACTTGCTAGATTTTGAATTTTAATTCCTATTAATCACATTCATTAAGAGAGATATAGCTAATCTAGCTTGTGAGGATAACATCACCACCACACTTACTCTAGTTCACTGCACCTTCCCTCCCTTGTTCCCTTATTCACTTTTGAGCTCCCCTTGCTCTTTGCTCCTCTTCTCGATACACCCTACGAGTGCAATGTGAGTGCAATTTTGCAAGTCAAATCAAAGCTTCCCTTACCCTTGGCTCCTCCTCTTAAATACCTTGCAATTCTCTCAATACTTGTGATTTCTATAATTTAATCAAAAGCATTATAGTTGGATCCAAGCTATTGGGATGCCTTGCACAAGCACTTGCATTATTGTTCTTAAGCAAATTGCAAAATCAATCCGGTTGATTTTGAGGGTGGAAATAGAAAGTGACCATCTCAAGGAGTTGTTGGAATAGAATGAGGAGTTGCTTGAAGGGAAATGAATGGAGCTCAAATGATGAAGAAGATTCTATTTGGGTACTCACAAGAAGGTAACATTATATATTGGAATCCCGTTATCTACAAGATAGAGTGCAATGTACTTGGAACATCAAGTTTGTATTGAAGTATTTTTGCATATTGGATCCTCAAGCATTTAAACAACTTACTAAAATGGATTTATTATCATTCCAAGCTTTAGTAAATGTTTTACAAAACCATGGAGGATTTAGAACATGCCTCTAGAAGAACACAAACTCCTATGTGGATGCAAGTTGCACTTGCTCTTGATAGGTTTGGCAATCATGGCAATGGGCAAGTATGGCAAGAGGGTTAAATCTATGGGGGATCAATGCAAGTTTTACAGTGGTGTTTACAAAAGAAGTAAAGACTGTAATTATTTATATCTTGGGCAAGGAGGTAAAATGGTCAGATTGAGAGGAGAAGTCAAGAATTTCTATGGTTTTTGCACAAAAAGGATTCCTTAGGTGGGTGGATTTAGTTGATGGGACTTTATTCAGATTGTCACAACAACCCAAAGTGGATGGGGAAATATATTTTTGTCAAAAGGGATTTTAATCTATCAATGGCTGAGTCGTATGCAATGACAAGAAATATATTATTCATTTTGTTGGGAGTAAGAATTAGTGTTTTGTTCAATGTTGTTGATAATGTTGAAATGCAAATATTTCTTACTATGAGGTGCAAATAAGTATTGATCCAACTTGTAAGTTTGTGAATTTGCAATGCATGAATGCTAAGATCTTGCCACAACATGGTATGTAAAAGAAAATCACCTATATGAACTGATTTGAATACAAAGAGAGAGTGCAAATTTTTTGAGAACCATCAATTTTTATTAAGGTATTTGGGTTATATTCCTATAAGACATTTAGTTCACTCCCTCAAAAAATCTCAAACATTCAACAAGGCAAATTTAACAAGTGTCCAACACACACTAGAATGGCAAATGAACATTGCATTCTAATTTTGAAAGCTAGATGGCATTCACTTAAAGAAACAAGAGTAAAACTAAATGATATGGGATAAAATTTTGATCTATTAAGATGGGTGATTGTGTGTATTATTCTTCATAACATTTTGATTAACTAGGCAGATAATTGGGTAGAGGAGGACTTTGATGATTTGTATTTTGATATAGGAAACAAAGAGCAAAGTTTATACCAAGTAACCTTAAGTATCATGGAGAGAATAGAGAAGAAACAATAAATTATGTAATGCGAAATTCTTTGACCTAGCTAAGGTCCCAATCAAGTAATATATTTTATGACCTCCAAATCAATGGAATATTTTTTATGTACTTTGATTATGTTATGATTCAACCAACTCTCCTTATGTACTTTGAGTGGGTTTGATATACTCGGAATGAGTAATATTACACTTGGGCTTGGTTAAATTGTGAAATACATTTAGCTTTGTTAAATTGGCAAGGTAAACCTAGTGTGGTTGTGCGGTATGCATATGCATTTGCAAAGGTGGTGTGGATTACATGGGTGAGTATTAAGAAGAGAAGGTGAGTACTTAGGTAGAAGAGTGAGGAAATGAGTAAGTCAAGAATACATGAATTCTAAAGCAATGATTGAGTAATTTGAAAAATGCATGATGTCTAGAGGAAGAGCATATGGTAATTTAGGAAATAAATGAATGGTCTACTCAAAAAAAATATATACTTGTAATGTCATTGGTGATTGAAGGGTCATGAAGAGTTTAGGGGTGCTAATGTACACGGATAGAAAACAGAAAGAGAAGAGAGTAGAGAACTATTAAGGAGATGAAGAGTGGTCAAAATTGAGCAAGATAAGTTTTTGAGAGAGATAGATGGCATAGATGAGCTAATTGTGATGGAAGATAAAATCAAGAGTTTAATTTGAGAGAAAAAAGGAAGAAGAAAAGAGGAAGTACATGTTTTGAAGCTGACCTGATGGAGCACAAATTCAAAATTGATAGAAAATGAAGAGAGGGAAAAATAAGGAGGAGAAGTTCAAAATTGATAGAAACTAGAAACACATAGTCCATGTTTCAAATGAAGGAAAAAGGATGTTGATGGAAGAGAGGAACAAAAGAGGATAGAAAGCCATTCATAGTGGAAGAGATTGTTGGTGCAGGTGCAAGAATTAGGAAAGAGAAGAGAGGAGAGAGTTTCATATAAAGGGCAAAAAGCATTCATAGCATGAGAGAGTGCATGTGCGGGTATGGGAATCGAGAAAGATAGGAGAGTAGAGTGTATCTGTTCATGCAAAAATAGGAAAAGAGAGGAGAGAAGAGTGCATAATTCTGCACAAAGAAAGAGCAAGATAAAAAAGAAAAGGAGAGGAGAGAGTGCACAATTTTGCACAACAAGAGCAAGACAAAAAAAGAGAAGTTTGCATAGAGCAAGAGCAAGACAAAAAAGAGAGGAGAGAGTGCATATTTTCACACAAGAGAAGAGAAAAGAGATTGCAAGTGTAGGAATTGTTTTGCATGGGAAGTCTTAAACTCAAAATTGAAGTCCAATAGAGGCAAAACTCAAAATTGAAGTCCAGTCAAGGCAAGATGGCAGTTGAGGAGTATGAAAGAGAAATTGAAATGAAATATATGGAGGAGATATCCAAAGGACCTTGGTTGATCAAGTTTCATCTGATCATTAATTATATGTCATATGTAGAGTGGTGCTAGTTGGATAAAGATCAAATCCAAGAAGTTGTAGAGTCCATTTGTGAAATCAATTTGGACACACTTGGATCAAAAATAGCACTTGGCATTGAATTCCAAAACCACATGTTAGTTTGTATTAAATTTATGTCAAATCCTTATTGCAAAATGCCAAATTCAAATTTAGAATTGCAGAACAAGTAGGTGAAATTGCATGCAAGCCGCATAGTTTGCAAACCCTAACCATGGCTACCATACAAATTAGGTCACATAGGTGCACAAACCACTAGAGTTGGTTTGCATTGCCTGTGCAAACATGGTTTGTGCAGCAAGACCTAGTTTGTGTAGCCTATGCGGTTTGTGTGGTTTTTAAGCTTTGTTTGCATGGCCTCAGAATAAGAGATTGGGTTTTTGTGTGAGATGTTAAATATCAAAATATTTGATGATATGTTTACAAGTAGTAGTGTGCACTAGTTTCTGCACACTTAAGAGAAGGAAACTCATAGAGGGATAATCCATGGGAGAGATTTTTTTCACCACATCTCTCATTCATTGAGTATTTTGTTTACCATTAGGTACTACGGAGAGGAGGAAGATAGTTCCATAGAGCATAGTGGAAAATTGGTTTCTTATGAGAGATAGGACAGCTAGAAGATATCTAGGTAGGCTTGTGAACCGGCCTGTCTCTCACTGAGTATGAACCTTTGATGGCTATTATGGTAACTCACCATGGACTAAGAAGGAAAAGAACCGCAACTCCATCATACTCCTCTAAGACTAACACTCCAAGACTCAAGACATTGCTCACTAGAGAACTCAATGAGAGAGAGATAGTTGCGAATGAAAGGATGATGAGTATCTCCTCACCCCTTGTTTATATACTTGTGAAATAGTTATGCATTAAAGTTACTATTTATCTCAAGTAACCATAGTAACTCAAGTTATTAGACTAGAATTCAAGTAAAGTTAAAAGTATAAAGGAATATCCATCCACATGAGCACATTCCGCTAAGCATGTGATCTTATCTTGACCCAACCACTAAGTCAAGGATTTCTTCACATGGGCTATTCTTGGACTATAGAAGAATCCAAAACAAAAAGTCTTACGAGCCCAAGAGTTCTCAAGTCTTTCCTCAAAGCCAAACATTTAGGAATATTACCAAGTCAACACATTAGAATTCAAAATAATGGTGTTCATCTTTTCTACTTCCTCTAAATTAAGCTCCCCACTATCTTAGCTACTAACTTTAGCTAATCATGACTGATGTAGAACTATCCTTTATCTCTATATAAATAATCTCTCTCAAATACTTGTAATACCAAGCTAAATATCACAATACCACACATGCACAAATGGGTGTTATATACCTTATGCATACCCAACAATCAGACCATTTTCTAGATCTTGTGTTCACTACTTATTTGTGCATAATGACCTCAAGTTGTATATAGGAACATCATTTTCATAGTGAAGAGGAAGATGGCAAGATTTACTCTTGTAAAAGACCAAGATCAAGGAGAGAAATAGGAGAATGGAAGATCACATTGGGACAATTGAATGTGATTAAACTCAGAATGCCTAGCATGAGCTTTGGTTTTGGTATTTATAGGGAGCATACAAGGCTCTTGAGAAGCTTCTAAAAAAGCTTCCTTTAGCCACTTTCTTGGAGTGCAAGCCAAGTTAACCAAGAAGCTTCTCAAGAAGCTCCTTCTAGAAGCTGCCTACTTGGCTTGCAAGCTAAGTTAGTTGGAAACTTCTAGAAGCTCTCTTCTAGAAGCTACTTACTTGGGTGCAAGCTAAGCTAGCCAGGAAGCTTCCTAAATACTTCTAGAATATTCTACGCTAATTTGGCCTATTCACTACTTCATTAGCCCTAATTAACTTTGTTGCTAAACTCCATATTGTTACAACTCTAGTGGACTATGATTGGGCCAAGCTTATGTTATTGGCTATTAAAGCAAAGCTTGTTGTAGTCCATAGGCAACTTGGACAACCAAATGATAGACGGTTTTGTATGACCTATGTAGGATATGTTCTCCCTCATTTATTCATGGAGAGTGGACTTCTTAGTTAGGATGAGATTTTATATAGCATTGGAGGTGCAAAGGAAGAGGTTTATCTTCACAAGAAGGGAGAGCTTGCACATGATGAACAACTGGGTGAGTGAGATATTAGTTTTAGTTTAATGCACTTTTGAGTATGGGTTAACTAGCCCTATGCACATGTTTGTATATTTTTGAGATTTGTATACATTTTTTGTTATTGCAAACTCATGAGAAGAGACTATGAAAGAAAGAAAGAGAGAGAGGAACAGATTAGGCTAATGGAATACCTTTTGAGTGAGAGAGAGTAGGCTAGTTGAGCATGAGAGAATACTTGCACAGAAGGATGAGCAATTTGAACTTGAGAAGCACATTTTGTTTGAGAGAGAGAGAAAACTAGCACAGAGGGAGATGCATTGTAAAGGTATTGAGGAGAGTCCTACAAGCAAGTAGTTATTAGAGTTAGTTATAGTTATTAGGGATAAAGTGTGTGATGTGAGAGCTGAAGTGGAGAGACTCACTAAGTCGGAAGGACTTATGAGAGATAGCAGAGAGAGCAAAGGGATATTGAATCAAGAGATATGGTATATGAGAGAGCTCTTCATTACTATGGAACTATTGGAGAAGACATAGAGGGAAGTACATGAGGTGAGTACTCAGCTAGATACTCTTAGGGTAGCATATGAGGATACTTACTATGAGGCTAAAGAGTGGTTAGAGGTAGATATGTTACATTATCCTTAGAGTTTCCTCCAAAGGAAGTAAGGACTTAGATAGATCATGGTGATGGCCTCTACGGTGTGGTAGGGGCTCAAAGAGAGGCTATTTTAGTTGATATGGGGACTCAGATCTTGAACAAGCTTTGTTTACATGTATGGGTACTTAAAAGATCTTGCCATAAAGAGAACTCCCTATAGCACCACCACCACCATAGACTTCAGGTTCTTCATCTAGAGTGCATCATACTAGAGAGATTACTACTCCATCAGATGGGAGAGCATCATCTTTGTGAGCTAATTGATCCAATCAGACTTGGTTGACTCTTGTAGGTGGCACAAGAGAGGAGTCTTATTTGCATTTTGGAGAGGATATTGTATCATGGAGACCTTGCACCAATGATATTGTACCCCCTTCAAGTTTTTGGAGTACTTACTACAAGTGCTTGTGGCTTCAAGAGCAAAAGGCATCTTTGAGTGATGAGGTACAAACACTCACTCATTTGAGAAAGAAGATGAGTTTATCTTGATTATTCATTCCTTGTATCATTTTCCATGTAGATTTGAAGAAGAAGATTCTTGTGTTAGATTTGAGTTGTATAGCAATTATAAGAGATCATAGTAGACCTAAGTTTTTGGAGTGGTATTCCAATACCATGAGGAGGAGATGATGTTATTTTACCAAAGTATTACTTCATGGTATATTCTATAACCTAACATTAGAGGGTTTATGGAGTATTGTATTACTCACTTTGAGGTGATCATATGGACCAATGGTCCAAAGTGTGATGTGGAGACCCTATTGCATTCTATGTGAGAGCTTGGTCACCTATTGGTAGGAGGTCACAGTAATTCATTTTTTATGGCATACCTTGTTGAGATGGATGGATATTTTGATGATTTTAGAGGTTTTATGGTTAGAGCATATAGTACTTTAACCTCATCAGGTTTATCTATGCAAGATATATTATTTGTGGATAGCAAGGCTCTTCCTTATTGCAGTAACCATCTTGAATGGAGCTATACATCCTCCACCTTTTTCACCAAGTGATATCCTTAGTGCTTCATATAGTTCATAATTACAGCTCCTTGTATCACCTCTAGATAGATTTAGGGCTTCCATGGCTCCTGCCATTAGATTCCTTGCGTAAGAGTGGACCCATAGTAGATTAAGAATTATAGTTCTAACCCTTATGAGCTTTTTGGGAAAGCATTTAGTGAACCTTAGATGCATGCTCAAGAGAATAGATGGATGTGGTGCTATAGTCCTTCTTTTGTTAGACCTGCATTATATTGGAGGTTACATGATGCTATAGAGAGATAATGCACAATAGACCTGAGGCCTAGCCTTTTAGTGCCTTTATATGTTTTACACACTTTTCTTCTTGTTATATTGTATATACTTTTATATATTTCCCTTTCAAACTTGCAATATTTATTTTTTAACCATCAAACTTGCAATATTGATTTATAGTTTTGATAGATGTTATTGATGTGAACATATATAGAGCTTGATCTTTTCTAAGCAACTCTACAATGGAGAGTGTAGAGTATACTCACATGTACATGGGTGGAATATGGACCACATAAGCAACGTAATCTATGCAAACTCATGTGTGGCTTACACGAGTTGAACTTGCTCATGCAAACCAAGTGTTCAAATAGTGGTGCAAACAAAATTTGGTTGCTTTCTCTTATAAATGACAGGATTTGAAAAATTTTCAAACATGAAAACATGAGTCTTAGACAAGACAAGAGTGCATTTGGTATTTTTTAGTTTGTAGCTTTGGTAATTTTGTAGTTCTCATATTCTTCCATAGTTATCCTGTCATAATCAAATTATTATGTTATGCATATACAAATGGGTGAATTCTATAGGAAGAGAACTGATCAATAATTTACAATGGGAATATGGAAATAATCAATGCCAAATAGGAAAAATGTAGTATATTGGATACACATAACAATTTAGCAAACAAATGTATAACATTAGTTTTATTATGCATACGAGAGCTCTAAACTCTTACACTCTTGCCTATTTGTCACTTTCATTCCAACAAGCACAAGGTGAGCATACTAGGGTTCTTAACTATACTTTCCAACCCTTGACTATTCTTCACTCTCGTTCCAACTAATGCAAGGAACTAAATTAGGATTATAATTGGGTATAGGGAACTTGGGGTCCACATTGTAATTGGTACTAGACCCATGATAATAATTTGAATCTATATTGGATAACATGGTAATAATATATTTAATCTCCTCTTGAGATTTTCTTACATGAGCTAGTTCAAGTGTCATGGCATAAAGCATCTTGATTTGGCCTCATTCTTGTTGATTCATAACTTTTTTGCTTTGGACCTAATTTTGTTTGCCTTTAAGATCTTCTCTAACTCTACTTCTCTTTTGTGTTTCTCAATATTTACCACTAGCAAAGCTTCAATCTATGCTATTTTAACATCTCCCCTTGGATTCTATTGATTCTCAATTTGTTGTGAGATGTTAGATCTTATGACAATGAAGCTAGAGTGGATATAAGGGCCAAGGCCATCTTGGAAGCTTTTGAGTTCCTTCTCCTCTTTCAAGAATCAACTTCTTTCTTATTGGATGTTTCTTCTGCATTCTCCCACTCCTCTTTCTCCTTGGATGCATCTCTAGTTGGTTCCTCACTATGAAATTCTTGACTCTATCCCTCTCTTTGATTCTCTTCTACTCTTGTCACTCTTAGTGCTCCATTCCCTCTTGAGTGATTCACTTTTGCTCATGAAGTATGGGAGTGTTGCTCATCTTTTTCTCTTGTCAAACAAGGATTTCCATCCTTATCGAGAACTCCCTTGTCCAAAACTCCCAAGACCCACATTCACAATTTCTAAATGTACACATGTGCTTGGGATGCTAATATGAATTGATTCTTCAAAAGGATTTTCTCTCATTTTCTCATTGGCCTCTCTTTTGGTGTGACAACATAGCATGTTCTATCCATGAACAGAACTTCCTCCTCAATACCACCAATACTAACCAATGTAGGGGGAGATATATTTGCTTTACACCGCAACATTAAATCCATTCTTCCAAAAAATGGACAAAGATGATTGATTTTATCCTCCATCCTTGCTTCAAGTCCTTGTTTGTGAGACCCTACCTTATGCAATTGCTTTTCCATTCTCAAGTATCTTTGTATAATTTCACATATCTTGCACATTTTCTGTAAAGCCTATCATTGTTCATAGAGGATTGAAATCCTTGTGCATTTTGATGCTAAATGGCATGCTTTTTTAGACTGACGATGATGAGATTCTTTTTTCAAATTTATCTAAGGACGTTGGATGATTTTCAAACTACATTCAACATGTGGTTTTCCATCACAATTCTTGCACTTACGTAGCTTAATCTGAATGCTTAGTGTAACATGGGTGGTTAGAATTAACTCCAAATTCCATCAGTAATTTAGTCCCACATCTTTATAATAAACTAGCCATAACTAGCCATAAATTGAAACCCTTGCCTCCATCAAAGTACTTTTTGGTTCTCATACTAATCTATACAAGACCATTCATTATTGGATCCACTAACTTTTATGACTACTTTTATAATAATTTATGGAGGTGGAAGCTCTACATGTATAATTTCAGAAATGTGGAATTTGAAACCCCCTTATAACAAGCACCAAAGAACCCAAAGAGGTGTTATCTACTCCTAAATAAACTATGTGGTGGAGGTCCTACAATAAAGAACAAAGGGCTTCAGATTCTTGTCTTTGATTGAATAGTTATGAATTGGCAAACCATTGTATTTGCATTCAGTTCCAGAAAGTCAATAACGGGTTTTGGGTTTTGCAGTACAACATCCCAATAAAGACAAGCTCAACTCTCCAAGACCACATAACATGAGAGAAAAGAAACATTTAAAGATGTGTATATAAGTGAAATCTGGTATGGTGCATATTTAATTTATATTATGTAAATTGATTCCCATTTGTTTTCACAATTAAAATATGATACAAAACTGGTGGGTATGACAACTTGAAGTACAAACTATCAGTCAGCGATGGAGGTTCTGGTGGACAACACTGGTTATGTACGTCTCATTTTAAGCCTAAGTGACTTTTATAATACTCTGATATTTCATGTCTGTGTTGGTGTTTCAGTGGTGGTGCATTATTTTTGTTCCATTATATTCTTGTGATCCATAGATTATATTATCATGAAAATTGATTATTTGTCAATTGTATTCCAAGTAAATTTCCAATGAGTATGTTTCTCAATGTTTTTTGATTGTAAGAGTTGACTAATTTTAGTTCTTGTTTGAAAACATCTAAAATTTCATTATTTCATATTTCTAGTGTATATATCAAGTTCAAGTGTAATATCTTGTAAATATCAAGTGTATCAAGTGTAATATTTTGTAAATATTTTGGGTAAAGTAATATGAAGACTTTTTTTTCTGTTTTAAATAATTTTTCTTCAATTTACATCAATCCAAGAGAACTTAGTTGAAGTAAATATTTTTTTAGAAAAATGAACACAGTGTAGATATTGAGAATTATGTAACTTTTGTTCTCTTAGTACCTTAAATTTTAGTAACAGTAGCATTAATCTTACAATTAGTATTCTTTCAATTATACATATTTAAATACCTGGAGGAAAAAGGTTCTTATGTTCATTTTAATCCATTTCAGACACTTTCTGCAAAATACTAAATTATGAACTTGATATGCACTTAGTGAAAGGGCACTAAGGTACTAAGAGAACAAAAATTAAATAGTTTTCAATATCTAGACTGTGTTCATTTTTCTAACAAAATATTTTTTCCAATTAATTTCTCTTGGATTGATGTAATTGAAGAAAACTGATTTAAAACATTAAGAGAAGTCTTCATCACTTGTGTGGTTAACTAATTTTGTAACATAATTATGCTACTTATTTAACTTGTAACTATCCACTAATATTATTAAAAAACTTACTATTCTACTTTATTTAGATTTATTAGCACATTTCTAAATCCAAATTGCGCATCAACAACAAGAATAACAAGATGAATTACTAAAGCTTTCAAGTAAATGATGAAGCAACTATTATATACTTATAAAAAATCTATTTGCAAAAATATTTGATTTATCTTCCAAAATAATATAATTCATGAATAATATAGGTATAATATATATCATTCATGTAACTAAATATTATTGTTGAATTGGTTATGTTATCAGCAAGAATTTAACTCTTAAGAACTTAATTCAAAAACTTAAGAAAAAATAAATATAATAATTTTTGAAATAAATTCAATCTCCTAATTATCAATTTTGAAGTAATTTTAGTATAGAAGATCAATATAATACAAATTTTCTTAGGCAATGAGAAACAAAAACATTAGAAAATAATATTCTCTATACAAAATTTAGGCTAAACATAAATATATTAAATTTCAAAAGAAGTACAAAATTTGGGCCAAACATAGATATACTAAATTTCAAAAGAAGTAGAATATATAGCTTATTTAATCTACAAATAGATTTTATAAGTATAAGATATACAAATATTTATAAAGTTGCTACTGAAAAAAAGATTCCATGAAAGTATCTCACAAGATCTTAAAATGCATTTTGATTTTTATATAGTAAAATGAAGAAGATTACAATAAGAACAAATACATTAAAAAATACAAAGGATGATTGTGAGATAGTTTTGTGTTGTGTTATTTCTTAAATCATTTAAATGGTTTTGACTATCTTATAGTTTGTCAGGAGAGAAAAAGTAGACCTCATATGATAGCAAGAACAATGCAAAGACTCCATCAAGTCTCATAGGGACAAGACATACGAGGTAAAATGGAAGTAAGCACCAATTGTATCAATATGAGAAATCTACTCATAAATACTATGAAATATGAGAAATACTATTGCACTTAAGATATGTCAACTATGCAAGTAGTATGTTCTAAAAACAATTGGAGCATCCAAAGAAGCATCACCTAGTGTGATTGCTCTCCTTTAGATCGACCAGCCAATGTTCTTTATATAGCATTAAACACACATTATCTAAAGTACAATATGAAGTACAAGAGTGAGAGTGGTACCCCTTGATGTCTACTATGTTGTGCTCTCATGTACTCCTTGACAAACATAATATCTATATCTATCATTCCATATAGCTCCAAGGCTAGAGGGACAAAGAGGTGACCTTGCTACATACCCCTATACTTGGAGACCTTGCATGTTGTCCCTCTGCTCACCGCCTATCCAAGAGGATGACTAAGCACTCCCTTTAAAACTACATAAGGTGAAGAGTCAATAACCACAACATCCACTACTATAACATGATCATCCTAAACAAAGTATAAGTCTGCATTAACCTGAAGAAGAATGTCGCAATGGAGAAGTTAGAGAAATTAAAGGTGAGACTGGAAAAATTATGGATTATGAAAGCCTATTGACCTTGTATATATATATATATATATATATATATATATATACATGGAGAGAGAGAATAAGATGAATCAACAATAATTGATAGTAATATTTATAAGTGTAGAATAAGATATACATATAGTTTTGGGTGACCAAGCTAGATCCAAGACTATTAATGAAGAATTTGCAAATGCATCTGATTGTGTTCTAGATAATAATATAAGGTCATGAATATTTGGTGTAATTCAAATTTTTTGATATTGAAGATCAAGATTCAAAAGATGATATATTCTTGTCATTTTTAACTCTTAAGAGTACCACAATAGGCAATAAATTTGTAGAAATATAATTATTTTAATTAATTAATTATATTATTAATATAGAAAATATATGAAAAAATCATATTTAAACTTTTAATAAAAGCTACGTTCATAATTTTTAGCTTTATTCAAAACATTAGCCTTAAATTATAGTTCACAAAAAAAACATAGCTTAAAATTTTGAAAGGAGAGTGAGAATGGTTAAATCAAGCAACATCCTACTCGAAGTGTCTTCTTCTACATAATTAATTTAATCAGAAATATTTTATAGAATATAAGGACTTATGAATTTATTGAGTAGTGAATGAAAGTCAGTATAGATTTTGGAAAAAAGATTCATTTATCAAAGTAGACCTTCTGTAAGTGACCATGCTTAAATTTTAGTTTTAAATTTTTTTATCACATAAGAAATTCTGTATAAATTTTTACTTGTGTCATTTAGATTGTAATTAATTTTCCATATGACAATAATCAAGCTATGAAATTATGAGAAAGTAAGAATTCACAAAAAAATTATGATGAAGGATTTGTACTTGCAAAATTCTTTCATGTGTATAAGATTATCTAAAATTTTAATGATAGAATATGTATTTTTTATGATGTAAGTAAATGTTATAGATAAATTTATTTTTTATTTAAGAAGATAAATATTTATGGCTCACAATATACTCACCTCGTAAGGGTGTTTGGTCATTCATTATTGAAATAAGATACTTTTTAGTTGTGTGTTGATTTAGTTGTTTCTATTCTATTCCAAATGAATATTTACATCTTGACATCTAATATTTTGTCTTTTCTAATCTTTCTTATGACTCAAAAGGTAAGATTATTGTGAAGCTTAAGAAAAAAATAAAATAAAAGAATTATATTTATAGAATAAAATTCCAAATAAGATTAATGAATGATGATCAAATCCTTACTTATAAATTTTACATATAGAATATGTATATAATTATAATATTAAATTTTTTTCTTATATATAATTTATTATATCAAATAAGTAAAAATTATTCAAGAATATAATATCTTTGAGTATATATTTAGCTTCATACACCTTATTCTAAACAGATCAAACACTTCTCTACGTCTTATACTACTACATATAACCGACTAATATCACCTACATAACCTTTTTAAATATATAGGATTACATTATGGTGAAGCATTTCACATTAAAATTTATGTTACCAAGAAAAATTACATAGTAATGTTGATTGAGAAAATCAACATTACTATTATAATCAAATGGAGCATTGATTTCATTATTGATAGATTATATATTACATATATCATTCAAGAAGAATTAGATCAATTATATAGGTTGAATAATTTGGAGAGAAAATTTATTATGAAACATAAATGCAAAATAAGATTTATTGAGTAGCTGACCGCAAGCATCTTCAGTTCTAATTTTGTTAAGAACTCAATGCTACAATATATTCCATCTTCATACTAAAATCTAGAACGATCTTTATAAGATTTTGATGGATTGTGATAGTTTAGAATATTTTTATATCAATGCAATTTGCAAACAGGTTCAAGGTTTTTGTTGCACTTGGTCTCTCTTTTTGCGTTAGTAAGTGATAAGTTCCTTATGACAGTGGATAGAAGGAAGGAACTTGCTAATTGGACTCTTAATCAAATACTTCTCAAGTTTAGGAAAAAGTGTATAGAGTAGATCAATTCATAATTGCACCATTTTACTTGATATAATTCTGAGATTATCTTCGTTTGAATGTTGTCATGCTTAAGTTGATTGCACAAAACACAAATTCAGATAATAGTAGAAGAAAAAGTACTAAGTTTAATACTTCTAGCATCTTTTACAGAATCTAATCATCTATTATATCACTTGATTTGGAAGATAAATATCGTGGTGTAGTGTTTATAGAGCAAGCTATTGTTATTTAACAAGATACGAAAGAGAAGGTACTATTAAGGTACTATTTAACGAGATACGAAGGAGAAGGTACTGCTTACCATTTAAATCAAACGTAAATTAGTAGTTGATGAAGTAAAATTAAATTCTCAAATTCAAGAAAGGTAAATAATATTCTCGCAAGAGTTTGTTAATATGTCTCTAAATGATTGATCTAAGAGTTTAACTTATCATCAAGGAACTTTATTAAGAATAAAATTTCTTTTTATAGTATACCTATCAGTACAAAAGAAAAATTAGATTTAGTTAGCTCTAAAGGAGTTAGAAGAATCTTAGAAGACTTTGATGGAACTTATGACAAGGAACTTTATTAAGCATGTCACATTGTAAATGATCCATAACAAGGTGTGGTCTTTGATATTAAATGGACATTATCTATAGAAAATTAATAATGAAATTTTTTTCCTAAACAAATATTTATTCAAACTGATAAATGTAACCAAGTTCTTCATCAAGTTATATTTTTGTAACTTTGTAGAAATTATCTATCCATCAAGGATTGTTTAAGATAACTTTTTCCATAAGGTGTAGATACCTCAAATGCACGGTTCTTCCTTTTGGTCTTATTATATCATTTATGGATTACATGTAGCAAGTATTAAATGGATTATGAGATCAATAATTTTCCATAATATTGGTAATATTACAATATAAAGCAAGATAAAACATTTTATGATTAAATGTATAAAGCATTGAATGGATTATAAGTTAAATATGTTACCATATTATTGGTAATATCCCAATATAACGCAAGAGAAACATATATGCTTATAGTGGCAAAGTGATAAGTTGCTCAATGAGGTCAAACTTATTTTGTAATAACTCACAATGCAAGTTTAAGAAAAATTAGGTTGCCTTATTGGGTCACGAGATAAAAGTATTTAAGATGAGGAAAAAGATCATATAACAAATTATCATACATTGTACACTTCCAAGAGACTTTAGTAATATCTAAGGATTGAACAAGTTAGCAAGATTCTATCAATGTTTATGAATTAAATTTATATGTTGTGGTACAGCTGATTCCTCTATTAATTTTATTTTTTATCAAATTAAAATATGGTGACAAGAAAAAGGTATCATTTTAGTAATGGAAGGAATTTATCAACTTACTTATCCAATCTTGCAATATAGTCAGAAACTACTTTATTAAGTTATTTTGATGCTTTTAACTTCATTATTGGAGTATTGTTACAAGAAGATTATGTAGATATTTTAATTTTGATTGCTTAAGGATTCTTCAAGGAGGTTAAATTTTATTAGAAGAAAACATTTATTTCCTTCTATGGAGATATTTCTTATTTCCTTATATAAATATTTATTTCCTTTTATTAGAAGAAATATTTATTATCATACAAAATATCTATAATACATGCTATAAAGTTTATGAGTACTAACTTTTGGGTAACTAGGTTAAATTTTGTGATAATAATACAAACCATAAAAAAATATTTTAGACAATCCATTGGGAGCAAAATCATCATCAAGTAGTAACTCAAACTATATGACATAGAGCTATTAAATAAATAAATTATTTTATCTTTTATTAATGCTCATTCTCCTTGATAAAATTAAAACCATATTTCAAATTTTGTAACTATATTTACCATCAATATGGTCAAACAATAGGAAGAATGCAAGTCACGTAAATAGCTAAATTGGTAAGGATCTCTTTTCTAACAGATTTCAACAAGAAGAAGTAAGATACAAAGCATAACAAGCAGGATGTAGAAACCCAAAAGCCATACAAGGATAAAACCTATAGGGGTTTTATATTCTTTTTTCACGTAAAAACCTATAGATTTTATGTAGTTCTAAAATTAACTTATTTTCACTCTACTTTTCCTAAGGATAGTGAGAGAATTTTTTTCAGCAAGAACGGACTATTTTTTTAATATATATATTGTATGATACTACTTTGTGTTTAGCTTATTATATGAAGCATATGATCTCCATATGTAAGATCTTCTTGGAGTGGATAAGACTCACTTTCTTCAATATTTACGGTGATGATTAAATATAGCTTGAAATGTTTATGATTTATTTACTTTTGTAAAAGCTGCAAAAGAAACCAGGGTTCAAATACAAAACCAATTGGTGCTCTTCAAAAGTTACAAACACTCAACTCAAATTGAGAGCATGTGAGGTTTCTCTAAAACAACTCTAAGACAATAAGTATTGGATTTTCTATGGTCTTTCTTAATTACTATTAAAAGCCCTTAGTTCTTGATAACTTATACATCTAATGGTTTTTCTTGGATCTGTTGATGTATTGTGTTGATGATCTCAAATAAGACTATCTATGTGTATGATGATCTCAAATGAGACTAAAGTACCATAGCTTTGCATTTGCTGTTGTTTGGCTAATTTTAGGTGTGTATGTGGTGTTTTAAAACAAGAATATATTCTTTTCATTTAAACATCTCAACAAGAATTCTCTTTGTTTGACTGCAATTTCCTAAGTAGGAAATTAACATTTGGTTACAAAAAGCATTCACGAATATAGATTTATTACTTGAGTATTATTTCTTAAGTAGAAACATTTTCTTGTGGCAACAAGAAGTCTTCCCAAGAACAAATTCTTTTCAAATGATAGTGATGTTCTAAGTAGAAAATAACAAGAGGTGAAATGTGGTCAAATCTCATTTTGAAATGATAATCTGACTAGAATGGGAAATTGGACCTTTTGTATCCAGAACCTTATAACCTTATACATTTATATTCTCTCTTAGTGCAATTGTTCTTTTATGGATTATATTAGCTAATGAACTTACTATGATGACTATTTTATGTATAATGAGAACCACTAAGCTATAGAATAATACACATCAGTTGGCCAAACTAACTAAAAAATAAAAATATGAAATTCATACCTCAAAAGTGTTGTTCTTCATATAATCCACTGAAAACAATTGGAAAGAAAAATGAAATCCCTTTACTACCATGCAACTAAATAATTTCACTTTGTTCATGTAACCACATACATGGTGTAGAGCACAATGTCCTATTGCCATCTACTTTGAATTGGCTGCTGGTATTTTAAGTTCTTGAATAACCAACCGCCAGATTGAAGAGAATTTGCACAATCTGACCCTACTTTGGCCAGCATTTCAATGTATGCCCTTGTTTGTGCATATTTCAAAATATGACTAAGTTTCATTTTGACCACAAAATGGATGTCTGCCTAAAAGAGGGGCACGTGAATGAGATACAAATAGAAGAAAGATCAACTGGGGGTTTCCAAAAACATTTTTTATGGGATATTTAAGGTGCAAGAGGAACTCATAACACTTTAAGGGATTAATTGTTCTAAAAACAAAAATTAAAATTTTGTAAGATATTTGATGGATCCACACTCACTGTACTGGTTATTTCATTTTCTTGCTTTTGGACAAAGATTTAAGTCTATGTTGCATACAATAAGGAAGTATTTATAATGAATATTAATGATCTAATTATGATATAATTATAGATAATAGACTGGTACAACATGGTTCCCAAAATGAAGGTAACATGGTGACAACACCTAGCTTGCAATAAAAAACCAAGGATTTTTTGTGCATTCCTTCCAAATTTCATTTGTTCAAAATCCCACCAAAATCTCACTTCAATGAGGTGTTATGATAGTCTATGGTGAGATTATAAATAAATAGCTGTGCTTTTGCCACATTTTTTTTTCATAGGCCGTTATTGGAAGTGAAATCTTCAATTGAAAAGTATATCTTGATTATTTGTGGTAAAATTTGGTTCCCAAAATGAAGGTAACATGGTGACAACACCTAGCTTGCAATAAAAAACCAAGGATTTTTTGTGCATTCCCTCCAAATTTCATTTGTTCAAAATCCCACCGAAATCTCACTTCTATGAGGTGTTATGATAGTATGTTGTGAGATTATAAATAAATAGCTGTGCTTTTGCCACATTTTTTTGTTCATAGGCTGTTATTAGAAGTGAAATCTTCAATTGAAAAGTATATCTTGATTATTTTGTGGTAAAATTTGACAACACCATCATTCATTTTGGGGAGTGGAGAGAAGAAATAACTGCACCATATTCACAAGGAGTTGAGAATTTGAGATCAAATGCAATAGAGTGCACTTATCAGCCCCTTGAAGTGTGAGTTCTATATCCATTAGGAAGTTCTAATCCCAAAGATTATACTCTAGATTGTGCACATTTTCTTGAAAAATCAAGCATAGCCTTGCATACTCATGTAGTAAAATTTAAAGACTTTCAAACCATGGTTTCCTTTGATCCATCATTTGGCTTATCTTTAGAGGGTGTGTATTGAAAAGTTGTGGGTGTGAAATCAAAAGGTGGAGAGGATGACAGGTTAAGAATGATATCTCACCATTATAGTGAAATATTATCTAGAAGACTCATATCATTTCAAGAAAATCCATGGAGGTAATAACAAGAAACTTGTGTAGAAGAATACCAATTTAAGTTACATGGACTCCTATCTTGTAAATTTTAGACAAAGTTTCACGTAATCTATGATTGGAGACAAATTGCAGAAGGAATAGGCTCAATACTTGGCTTCTTATAAGGTTGCACAAACTTAGAAGAACAAATGCATAAGAGAAGGACTCATTGATAAAGAGCTCAAACAAGGATGGAAGACCATTGATGATAAATTAAATCATAAATATTCACATTATGCAAGAATATTTCTTTTATTTGGTGCAAGAGCTGATTAATATTTCTCCACTTGCACTTGTATCTTTAGGAGTTGAAAATAATTTTTTTTGAGATGGTCATAAAAGAGGAAATAGGATCCCAAGTTACATTTGAACTCTTCTTAGAAGATTGTGCCAAAGAAACACCACCACATGGGTTTTTTTGTCCTAGCATAGAAGTGTTTATGGTTCCTAGCACCCAAGAATCATTTCCTTATGCACCATTATCTCATGACTTTGAAGAGTATCCTATGTAGGGGCAAGAGGAGGAGAGTTGATCAAAATTGGACTATGAGTACTTTTTTGGTCCACCAATTACCTTTGAAGACAAGGAACGACCTACTCAAGAAGTTGCTAGGAAGGGAGACCATGAGGGTGATAGGAGATAGGATCTCTAAAACAAAGAAAAGTATCTTGAAGAAAGACACCTTCTTCTTCAACAAAGACACCTTCCTCTACAAAGATACCTATATCAAAGACACCTTTGTGTGCTACTAACTCTACCTTCTTGCAAGATCTTTGTAATATGACTAAGTTGAGAAGTGAGTCAATTGAAGCTAGAGAGAGGTGCAAATTAGCAGAAATTGAAGCTCATAAGGTTGCCAAGATGGAGAAGTTACTACTCAAAGGAATAGTTGAAAAAAGCTTTATTTTCTGAATTGGAGAAGAGGAGAATTAAAGAGAGGAATTTTTTTACCAAGTGAGAGAAGAAGAGAACTAAAGAGTGGACCTCGAAATCCAAAATGTTTCATTCTATGATTTTAGAATTAGCAAAAGCGGGAAGACACCATAAGAGATCAAAAGTAATGAGTATCATGCCCAATCTATATAGTACACTAGATGTAGATGGTACACTGGTCGACATAAATAGTACCCCATTTGATAGTTCTATTAATAATAGCAAATGTGTTGTGCCATAGTAAATGCATTGTTCTAGGATTGCTAGGGCTAGAAAAAATTCATTTTCATTGTCACTTTGTGTCACCTGATTAGTGGAAGCAAGATTTTATTCCATACATCTAAATACATTTCTATACTACATTCTTGGCAATGATTTTTCCTTGCAGTGGTGGTGGTGGCTACACTGCAAAAATTCCTGACTTTGTTATTGAGATTCCATCCTATATAAAATGTTAACCATGTTATTGAGTGTCCATGTTTCCTTACTATATACTTATGAGTTTCTATACTATATAAAGTTGATTTTGAGTGTTGTTCTTGATCTAGTTTTGCTCTTGTGGACTTATTTATTTTTGATATTTCCTTGAGAATCAGGGTCTTGTGCCAATACTACCAAAGAGTAGGGTTTCATGGTGGTTTCACTTGGGTACCATAAAAAGGTGGAGTTTCATGTCAATTTTGCTCAAGTATCACAAAACAAGTGGTGTTTTGTGACACATTTGCTTGGATATTCCCATAAACTAGGGTGGTAAAAGTAGATTTTCACAGGTCTTGCCGGACCAACTTGGGTCTTGATTGGTTGTCCTAAAATTTTGCTAGGAAGATTGGGTTTTGTGTGGTTCTTGCATGGGTTTTTGGTTTGGATGAAAAGGGCAGATTTTGGTACAATGTTGTGGGACTTTTGCATGACATGTGGGCAGGAGATTTTGGAGGACTTGGACCTATTATGATATGAATACAAATGATAAATAATAAAATAAGGGTGCAAGTCATAAAGCACAAAGAAGCAAAAAAACTAGGACAAGTAAGAAGAAAGCTCAAGGATTCCAAATTAACAACACATGAGGTT